>CM062629.1:27975483-29442983 GCA_025617555.3 Puccinia polysora
GATCCTTCACATTTGACCAGGAGATGGATTCCTCTCTTCCTCCCCCCCTCTTCACCCAGTCATTGCAAGAATCAGAAAAATTGAAGATGAAAATCAAGATTAATTTTTAGTGGTCAGCCTTTCAATAAAATCAATTTAAAAATACTCAATTATAAGGCCTGCTTGATAGTCTCTTCTTGTGTAATAACTTCATTGATCCCAATTTGGTTTATTGAAATTTCACATCCATCTAATGATAGTAATCTTCCTTAAAATCCTTGCATAATGAATTTCCTATCAGTTAAAGTAAATCAGTTTGTTTTTGAAAACTGAAGTAAACTATGAAAAATTCTGAATTCAACTGTTTCCCCAGTTGAAAGTAATGTCAATGAAGGTTTTTATGAAAGGCTTCAAATCTCAATTTTTGATAGGTTTATGCTGGAATTTCTGCAATAGCAATTTCTCCCTGAAAACCCCCTGTTCCAGCTTTCTGCCCTTAAAATGATCTTACCAAAGCTTTCATCTTTCTGAAGAAATCCCAAGGCAGTTGAGTGAGCAATGGGATTTTTTTTTCTCAAAATTTTAAGTGCATGATTTATGATTGAGAAAATTGGAGAAGCTCTTGGAACTTCAATGAATAATTTTAAATGTGAATTTGATATTTTAAAAAGTACAGCAGGAAAGTCCATTTCCAACTATGATTGCAGAATGTGATGAGATATGGAAGTTAAAACAATTTGATACCTTATTGGCTATTTATTAGACTGAAGTTCCAAAAATATTTATGAGATGTGTTTACCAATAAGATGCAGAGACAACAATAAATATATTTATCCTCTATCCTTTTGGATATTTTGGATTTGAAAATCAAAGAATTTTCACTGCCTGCAGCTTCCTTATCTAGCCCAGTGAGTCTTTTCTCACCTCTTGGGCTTGAATCTTTGAGTAAGATCATTCTTCTCTCTTTCAAGTCTGTTTCTTTAAGAAATGGTTGGTTTTAATCATTTTTAGAGAATAATTGTGATTTGCAATCTTGCACCTGGTTCCTTTTTTTGATGGATTTCTCACCTGGGTGGTATTTTCACTCTCTTAGCTCTCTCAATTGCTGCATTCTGAAATTGTTTTTATCCAAATCCAAAATTTGATTCTGAAATTTGAAGCCATTTGGATACTATTTCTTTTGTCAAGATATGATAAATGGAACCTTTTACCAACAAGGGAGAGAACAAATTCAAGTGGCGCGTTGGCCAGCTCCTGGTCATGATTACCATTACTGTTGAGGTGGAGGCTGCCACCATTGCTGAGGCTCCCAGAAGGATATTTGACAGTCCTGTTGATACAATGGCAGGAAGGGGAAATGGGACAGGTGGGTTTATTTCACAAGTTTATGGATTGGATGCAATGGTGGAAGATGGAGGGCTATGTGCTTTTACCTACTTTACTGCAAATTGATGACCAATTGGATCAGGAAACTTTGTACATTTGAATTCTAAATTGGCAATTTTTCAACTGAAAGGTACCAGGAAATTTGCAGTCCTTTAGCTACAGAAAGTGATATTGGTGTTAAAACAATAATTTTCCCAATAAAATATGTAAAATGCGCAAAATTTTTTATTAAAGAAAGTGAAAACTTTGGACATTTGCTTTGGTTAAAATGGTTAAATATATTTTTTCAAGAGGGTCCACTTTATATAAAAATAGGGGATCTTTATCAAAACAACATTTCTCCAAGGGGCTCTTTTGAACCGTGTAAAGAGATTGGGACAATGAGGTGCTAAGTGATTTCTCAAAAGGGTTTTGCTCAAGGGGAATGGTTGGAATGGCTGTCTCACAGCACTTATGTCTGGAAGCAAGTAGGAGATAACCAACAATTTAAGCATGCACTCCAAGAAACTTGCAAAAATTCACAGTTGAAAGGTTCTCAGGACAATTATTGAGGATTTTGCTGATATTCTTCAATGGAATTAATGGTGGGGTTAGAATTAATAATCATACTAATATAATGAGGCTGCAGTTCACTTTTTCATATCTCATAACCACTCGATCACAGATGGAAAGGGGTTGATGTTATTACTTAAAAATTACCGGTGTTTAAATCATCAAAAAGGGGCTGTATATATACCTTATTGGGGTAATAAGACCTTCTTGGGGCACATAGAGAGGGTTGTGCTTTTGGGCTAAGGCTATAAGGCTGGCAAGGGTTAGTTTTGCACGTATCTTAGTGCTTTCAATAAGCTTTACATGCCTGTGTCATATTTATATGTGAAATAATTGTCAGAAACTGTTTAAATTTTAATTTGTTAATTTTGTAGTTCTGACATATTTCTTAATTTTGTACTGTTTTCTCTTGAGTGCAATGTACAAAAGTTGGTATTGGTAGATTTTAAAACATCTTATGAACATGTTGAAAGTTTTTAATAATTTTTATGGGAACCCCTTAGTATCTTAAGATTTGATAATGTTATTTCCATGACGGCCACTATTATTATTATCCCCAATTTGTCTGTCTTATATTTTGAATTTCATACTTTTTATTCAATATTCAGTGGTTTCAGACATCCCTCTATCCATTAGTCAAGTTGTTAAATATGCATGATGTATGCATGCAGGTTGTAGCATGTCCCTGCGGTACCTCACTTTCAGGAATGGGGCATTTGTTTTTGACGCCTGCAAGCTTGACAGCTGCGTGCAGGAATCCATCATCCATGGCCAGAAGAATAATGCATGTGGGTTTCTTGAAAGGTTTATACATACTGAGTTTCAGGCTTGTGTAACCTTGCTGTATCAATGGAGGGCTGCACGCAGGAATTGTGACACAACACAAATCCGCCTTTAACTCCTAAAATATACACAAAACCTCAATTCTGAGTTAATTTCAGGTTTGAAACCTATAAATGACATTACATGTGAAATATTAAAATGGAAAAAAAGTTCCATATTGGTGCCATGGCCTTTTGGTCATTGAATTTTTAATTTATTTAAAAATATAAAGAGTTGGAATTCAAGGGTGATGTCAGTGGGACACCCTACCTTATTTTGTGAAAAATTAAAATCTGAAATAATTTTCTGAGATTTCTCATTGCTTTTATTTTTATAATTTTATTCTTAAGTTTTTAATATACCTTGACCGGTTTCTCTGTACCAGTAGCAAGCTGACACCATAATTATGGTGTCCAAGACAATAAAAATCATCATTAGACCAGCCATACACCAAGTGGTGGCATATTGAAGGCAAGAAAAAGCTGTGATGGCCTTGGTCAGGAAAACTAGACCATTCAAGGTAATTGAATGAGAAGGCCTTAATTGAGGATTTAATAGTATCTTGCAACAGACAAGCATGATTATGGCCAAGAGTGCACAACAGAATTTTTTGGAGCCAAAGATGCTATGGAGGAGCATGAAAGAAACCTTTGCAGTCTGTATATGGACCAATTCAAATTTGAAATCAAGATCACAGATAGAGAGGGATGGTTGAGTCCACAGAAGATGAGCAGGGTGGATGAGCGTTAACAGGCTTGAGTTGGATTTAAACTTTCTTTTTAAAAAGGTTTATCAGTATTAATGAAGTGAGAGATGCAGGATTTGGTGATTAAGATGAGAAAATCTTATGGTGCTATTGCCAAATCCCATCATATTTATCATTCTACCAGAGCTTAAACTTCAAAATGAAAGGTAAAACACTTGTAAGCTCCAGTGAATTGGCTATTTGGGTTTTGTTGAATATCTGATTGGTGTGGTTTGATGATCCATCTGGAGCAGGGTGGTCATTTTTATGACAAGTTGGGTGAGTGAGTTTTGGAGCAAGGATTCATTGTCATCCTACTAGATGCCAAGGACCTCACTCCTTCTAGCTACTAGAAGTGATTGAAAGTTAGAAGTAAAATAGGATAAAATGCCAGGTATATGATGGAGCTAAAAGGAGTAAATTTATTTATACATTTATAAAAAAAATTTAAATCAATGGGCCAAGAACTTATTGGGGTTGTTTAGCCCTCCAAAACACAGGTATTTGTCTTTTTGGGAAAATATAGGAGCAATTTTGGTTCCTGTGGAGTTTACAAGGATTCCTTTCAAGAAGGGTGTGTGTAATTTCCTTGGGGGTTGGGTTATGCAAAACCTCAAAAAAGGGGTATAAGTCAGCAGAATCACTTACTAGGTCCATATCTGGACTTATTCCCAATTAATGGGACAATTTGAAGGGATCTAGCGTGCTTTAAGTTAGTACTGGGGCAGTTTGAATGGTTGGTTGGTGATATTGGCCAAAAATAAGGATTAAAGAGTTTTGGTGTATAGTTCTATCAGAAATTGGTCCAGGATCACACACTTATTGATTTTAAGCATTTGATGGCTTCTGAAGCAATAATGACTATATTACTGGATAGATGAGTTAGAAATGACTGGGGGATGGGCCTTTATTTATATTGTTTGGTTCCCCTTATGGTACAGTCTTTTTACCAGCAGAAGGAGGGTGGTCCAGTCTAGGGATGAGGCCAAGGAGCCATCAGTTTGTTTTTTAATACCTGCTCTAGTTACTACAAAGGTTCAGGAATCCCCATGTCATCATGCTTGGGGCTTGACACATGTTTCTGTACCCTTAATGACCTCACTGTATCAACCAAAGAAGTAAGGTTAAATTGATATTTTTAAATATAAGCCATGCCTTCCTGAGGCCAGGGGCTTGAACACATCCTCTGGGGACATTATGCTGAAGGACCATTTTGAATCTTAGGATCTTCTGTCTATATTGAGGTGTTTTACAGTCACTTAATTGGACATTAAACCCTTATTTGTGACTAGTTATGTACAGTTTAGTTATCAGGGACACATGAGTGTTTTTTATGTATTTTTTGTGACTTAAGAGCCATCTAGCACAAAGCTAGCGATCAGTTTATCATTATTAAACACTCTCAGGGTGTTACAGTAGCTAAAAATTACCCTTTTGGGTCCAAATCCTCCGTACAGGTCCTTTTACAGGGGCCCTGACAACCTTTAGTATAGTTCCAAAAAGGGTGCAGGGTCCAATTTTTCCGGATTTTTGGTTGATTTAGTCATTTTCCTACTGTTACCCAACATATGGTGGCGCTCTTTGGGTTTCATGTGGTGTGGAAAAAGGCTGTGGGGTGTATGTGAGGTACCCTACAGCCCTGTTTCTGTTTTGGGAGAGGGAAGCGGCTCTGGTGGGCTGGTGAGTGGCCTTGGGCAACGGCCCAGATGGTCTTTCTGGGCCCTCATGAGATAGTTTCTAGGCTACCAGTGGGGCTTTAACTAGGTTTAAACTTCATTGGGCCGCCCAAGATAGTCAAACAACTACTCCCAAGGTTATTGGTAGCAACCACCTCAGGCCATTGCAAGGCAGTTGCTTGACTACTTGCAAGGCTGTTGCTTTTGAGCAACCACTTTGGGTCATTGCAAGGTAGTTGCTCAACTAGTTGCAAGGCCGTTGCTTGGTATTGACCGCACCAGGCGTACACAAGATAGTTGTGCAACTAACCACAGGGCTTGGGTGTTTTTTGGCTCCAGAAGGCTGTGCGCGCGGTTTTGGAGTGTCTGCTGCTGCACCTTGGGTTATGGAAGAAACATTTTCTTTTCCATCACTCACCATGAAAAAAAAGGCTGCACCTGCTGGCAGGTGTAGCACCTGAAACTTTTTTTGACTTGGTTTTGACTCTGATAAAAATCTGTTTTTAATTTGAGTTGGTACCTGATAAAAGTTGTTTGTATCAGTTCTTGAGGATTCCAAGTAATTCTAGTGCATTCATGGAATACAGAAGATTTGGAATTATGGGGAAATTCAATTTTATGTAAAGTGACAGAGGATTGAAGCAGTGCGGTTTCACACCTGACACATAAAAGTTACTACCTGGGTTGGATAAGTCAAGATTTTTATGCTTTTTTTCTTTCTATTTCCTATTAGATCATTACAAGAGGTTTGAGGGTCCTTCTTTTTTTGTTACTTTTTGGTTGAAAAAAATTGTATTTTTTGAAAGGATTAAATTCAGTTTTTAATATCTTCTTTTTCTTCTTTTTTAATGTAATAAATCTCAATTTGATGTAGGAAATTGAAATGTAACTCTAAATTTTAATTGAAGATTTGAAAATCTACTCAGACATGTTGGAAATATTGTACCACATAGATATTGAGTTCAGTTATACATTTCAAATAAATCAATTTGAAATTGAAATAATTGAGGAGTTTCACATTTTATTTTACAAAGAATTTAAAAAAAGAAAACCATTGCCTTGAATGATTTTATTTCTCTAATGTCTTTTTGCAGAAACTTTGTTTTAAATATTTCTTATAATATTGGAAGCTCAAAAGAATTAATCTAGTGATATTGATTTGTTTTATTTAGCAGGAATTAATTAATAAATAAAAATTTTCTAAAATTTAGAGCTTTTGATATTGTTTTCTGGGTAACAACAGAGGAAATATAGAACTACTTGGAATTAAATTTATTCAAACCAACGTGGGGTTTCAAGTGATTTTGCTAATATTTCTAGTTTATCCTCTACTGGCTTCATCTCAAAAACCAATTTCTCTGTCCAATTTTATGTGGCAAGAAATAGAGGGCAGTAACAATTAGAAGGGAGGGATTCACATGGTTTCATCTGATAATTTGGGACTATTTCATCATATGTTTTTCCATATTCTACTTTTTTTTTAGCTTGAAGTTCACCTTTCATCTCAGATAAATAGTTAAGAGTGTTGTTATCAATATTATGCAGAAATTGTGAATAAATTTTGCTTCTCCAATACACTTGGACAGAGTGATATTTCCCCTCATTGTCTTCTTCTGTATGTGAGCAGCATTCCTTACTAGGGAGGAGGCATTTTGCCAAATCCTTTCCCATATGGCGCTCTGCAGTGGCCAAGCTGTTTCTGTATATATTGCAGATTCAAGACCAAAATTTTAGCTAAGAGGATTTAGAAAATGGAGAGAAATCTTAAGCTTACTCTGTGTTTAACTCTAGACCTAGGCTTCTTGTTACGTGTCCTAAGCTTCATGTAATTATCCTTCTGCCCACATAGCCAACGTTCCAGTAGGCCAAAGAGTATGTCCTTCTTGCAAAACTCAATATCAAGTGGATAATTTGTAAATGCATCATTGTCCTTAGCATTTAACCAATGTTTTATTATCACTTCTGACAATATTAGGTCCCACTTTGTTGAATTATGATGGTCCCATTGGAAAGTTGGAACATGTATGCCATAGCTTTCTAATTCTTTCTGGCATTGCTCTTTGTACTTTCCAGGAATGCTCTTCTTCCCTCCATAGAGGTTTTCTTTTGTTGTTTCCATGTTGAAAAATTTTTTGTTTGGGTCAATTTTATTGATGCTTTTTGAGTTTAGAACTTTTACTTGATCTTCAGTGGTCGGGGGGGAACCCTGTCTCCTTGAGATTTCATGTTTAAAATAGTCTTTACATATTCACGTAGGCATAGACTTATGGGGTCATTGGAATTTTGCAAATTTTCTGCTACTTCCTGGTTTAATATGCAAGTTTTGATGGATTTTGAACTATGAGGAGTTCTACAATCCATGTTATAATATAGGGAAGTCTTCAACTAGCACCTGAAAAGGTTGTGGGGTTGTTTGAAGTGTAGATTTTATGGAGGGAGAGAATTTGCAGGCAATTGAATCTGAAGTTATTGGCTATTGAATATGATGAATTTTGAGAGATTATAAAGGGTTCATGTACAAATTGAATATCTCAAATTGGATATGCATCTACTCTATAATTCATTTCAAGCATGTGAGTAAAATTATACATTGTGCAATCAAAAAAAAATATTTTCAGAAGGAAGGAATGTTTGGGAACTACAACTTGGATTTTGATAAAAATGACCATATTTTTTATTCTTGTTTTGCTTTACCATGGATCTTGATTGAGATGATTATTTTTCATCATTTTAAATGATGTCAGTAATAATAATCATTCAGTTCCCTTAACCAGGGAAAAGAATTAATCCAAAAATAGATTGACTTATTATTAAGTTTTACAGTTGAAATGATTTTATAGATTTTACAATGATATTCAAAAGCTTGCTGTTGCAAACCAAGTATTTCCTTGGTAAATTTATTTAAAATCAAGAAGAAACCTATTATTAAAAATAGAAATTTTCAAAAATTACTGGGATGAGCACTTAAGTTGTTGCAAATTTCACCTCCATTTTTTAAATCAACGGTATGTTCAATAGGATCAATTTTACCCAGGTTTAGTATTGAAATTGATGAAATGCTTTTATCATTTTTTACATGGGGATTCAAATTTCAATTGTGAATTGGTATGAAAATGCTTGAAAAAAAATGGTTCCTCTAATGCCATTGAGAGGTGAAATTTTGAGCCAACTTGCAGTAAAATCTGATTGTGAATCTGTTTTTATATCTGCTACAGGTAAAGAAAATATTGGAAGTTTTCTTAATAAATGAATATTTCTGGTTTTGAATGCAAATTTATAAGGATTCATCTGAAATTTTGAGTGCTTAAAATCTCCCTAACTGAAAAGAGGGCCAAGTTAATTTTCTTAAATCAAAAATCGTATGAAGGCTTCATTTCTTGATGATTTACCACATTTTAGATAAAATTTTTGCAATTGAAAGTAGATAGAATTAAATTTTTTGATAAAAATCATGTTCTTACTTCCTTTCATGTATTGAAACCATTTCATCTTATTTGGTTAAACATGAATTTGGAATATTAAACTGAAATCTCTCAAGACGTATCAAACCTGACTGCATAAATAAACACAAATCTTACCACCTTTCCACTTGTGTTTACCTTCATGGGTGGGTTGGAGTTCATGAGAGGACAATATTTCAAAAAAAGAGTTCAAGTTCCTTGCAACGCACATCAAGCTTTATTTTTCATTTTTTATTTTTGTTTTAAGCCAAATATGATTGAATTTCTTTACAAAGAGAGCTGCTTATGAAAAATTGGTTCTTTCATTTAAATTCATAGTGAATTTTTCATGATTCTTTTGAGATTAAAATCAGGTGATCTCATCCAAAAATACTTTGATTTGATACCTTTGAGGTAGCAAACCCCATTCATTGGAAAAATCCATGGATTTTCATAGGATGAAATAATTCATTTTATAAGCAATCCAATGGACAATAAATCTGATTGGATTTTTCCCTATATCAAAACATGCATTGGACTTGAAAATTTAAAGATTATCAAAAGGTCAGACACTCTATAGTTGACAAACTTTCATGTATTATTGATTTTTTCATGAAAAAAAGATGAGTTTTTCTTTTCTCATTGCATAAATAGGCTTTTTCTAGCATTGAATTTGAGATAAGGCACTTATTATTATCTGTTCTTGTCAACCCTTGTTTTATAATTGAAAAGAGGTGGAATTTTCATGAAAGATCAAGTAGAGAATCCAATAATTGTGAAAATTACTGGTAATCATTGATGAGAAACATCTAAAAGACCATTGGAATTGAAATTATATTGACCACCAATGGAACAGCTGTAAAAGAAATAAAAATTAATGATAAATCTGATATGATTTTTGAACCATAAGTACTTACACCTTCTGAGGAATTCACGCCTCTCCATCCAAAGGTGCCAGACATTTGGTATTAATTGTTCTGGAATATGCAACTCTAAGGCTTCCCTGTAAATTATTCTTTGAATTCTGCAAACCCAAACTCTTTCATTCTGCTCTTCATGCATCCAGATTTCACTTTGTGCCCAAATTTCAGGACATGGCTCAATTTTTTCCTTGAGCTCATGATCAATATGTTGGTGTGTTTCTTCAAACCATTTTTTTTTTCATGGGATAATAGAACCATTTTCTTTTCTTGAGGTTTCAGTGGTATTGGGAGCAATTGGTGGATTGGATATGTGTTTTCTGTGAGGTATGAGTTGGTTTGATAAGTTGGTTACAAATTAATTTTGGTTTGATATTTATAGGAAATGAAAAGGAAGTATACTATTGCATGAATTCAAATTGAATATTGCATATATAAAAAAACTATTCATAGATTTTATCGAGATCTTCATTGGTGCTTAGCATTATATGCATTAAATACAGTAATTGAAGAGTATTACATACTGTATTACTTTGGTAATGATTTGATGGATTTTATGATATTCCTGCGGCATTTTGAAGCAGAAATGTTGAATATTATTGGATCTATGGGTTTGGAGATGATATGGAAATTGGAATGAAGTTTCCTTGGTGATTCATTTCTTAAGAAATGAATGATTGGTTGATAAATGAAGTTATTGTGAATCACTGATGTTGATAACCAAACAAAAATCACAGCTAAACTTAAAATTAGGAAAGAGAGATATTTGCATGGTTTTGGATATATTTATTTATTTGATTAATATTATGTACACTCAAACCAGCCATGATATGATCCCTTGCTTTGTTTTATTTCCTTTTAGAAACCAATAATAATATTGAACAGCAGTTTTTGGAGATATCCAGTAATTTTTAAGCAGGTTTCCGTGCCTACTTCCTTTGAGTTGCATTCCATCACCTTTGTATGATTGTTTGAGCAACACACAGCATCAATGATTTTGGGGCAAACCAAACATGATATTTTAATATGGAAGGCCCAAAATATTGGATCAATTCAATGTTCCATTGATGGTGTTTTTAATATGCAACTTAATGCAATTCTTCATTGAGTTGTTGTTGACTCCCATAAAATCACAATATCAAATAAATTTGTAAACAAGAACTCAGCTATTCTTGATTTAAAGAAAAATTTTAAAGACTTTTTCAAAATTGTTATGCTTTGCAGCAGATGATGGAAAGAATTATTTAATGAACAAATAATCTCATTATTTTCCAAAAATGTAGCTTTTGGTTTGAAATTAAAGGGCTACACTTAATCTTTTTTCAATTTAAAATCAGCAACTTAGTCAATACGTTTCAAGGGCAGTATGATCATGAAGCATTCAATCATCCAAAAGAACCATGTTTCCAAGTAAAGAATTTGATTTTCCCAAGATCAGAAAAAAAATTTAAAACAAGAATTATCCATTTGGAAAAACTAACAGTCTAATTTCCTAAAAAGTCAACAGAATTAACTGTGGGAAGCTTGGGGTTCTGAGGTAACTTCAACTAAATTAGAAGAGGTAGTTTTTTCAACAGCGCAGGCAGTATTAAAGTGGCTACCCATATCATAGTAAGTAACCAGCACAATATCCTCCAGAAGGACCTCAGCCAATTTTTCATAAGAAAATCTTGCAGTAAAAATTCTAATTACATCTCTCCATTTTATTTTTTGGTCTTTACTAAAGCCCATATCACACAAGGCAGTAAGAATATATGCCCTTGTGTTACCAAGTTGGCCCCAGAGTGGATCAGCAGGCAAGCCAGCCTTCAACTTTGACTCAAGCACAAGAATTCCAAATTCAAGGAGCATGCCAGACTTCCACTTGGGCATGACTTGTTGATTTCCTGGACATACCCATATAGAAGCAGGACCAAAAACTAACATGTGTGAAACACATGCTAGAGAATTGGTTGCCCATCAATTCTTCTTCTCTGCCGAGTCCTTTGGCATAAAAGGCTGCTGATTATCTTCTTTTTCATCAAGCCGTAAGTTGATGAGCCCAGTTACTAGGGAGACAACATATTCAAAAACAGTATCAAGGCCACCTCTTCCAGCATTCATCTCAGCTTCCTGGTTAGCACCTGACCTCTATTGTGTTGAGCAAAGGTGGAATCATTGATTACAGCTGCTTGCAGGTTGGCAAAGGAACTTTTTGCTTTGAGTATCCATTTAGAAGAGGATACTTCTTGATATTTTGTGTGAGACTACACCTATGATGTCATTCAAGGTGTGCTTCAGTTTCATGTATGCCCCATGTATTGGCTCTCTGGTATAAGTTAAAATCTCAGAGAGGGGATGCATATTGAACTGCACTGTCTTCTTGGAACAAGAGAGGGAGTTTTTGTTTATGACGGTGCTTCCAACAAAAACATCATCATCCTTTCCCAGCAACATCTTTTCTGATAAATCAAAAATTAATAATCAGTTTATTTTCATAGCAGTGGAAGACAGAATCATGAAAATTTACCCTCTTTGCACTGTGTCAAAAAGAGATCCAATGATTATAAGATTTTTGATGACTCAGGGGGGTTGACAGGATCCTTCGTCCAAGGAGGTTAAGGGTATTGGTAATTAGAAACTGGGTACTGCTGATAATTTTGGAATAGGTCAAAGGTGTTGCATTGTCCTTTAATTCTGCCCAGTATGACAACCTCAACAGGTCTTCCTTAGTCAAGCCAAAAAAAGGTCTAGACAATGCAATAGAATTAGCTGCCATGATTTTCATTTCATCACAAAATAATTCCACTGACCAGGCTGATTTGAGCCAGGATTTGATGTTAGCCCAATGATTTGGGACTGGGTTTCAGTTTGGCTACTAGCCTGGCCTCCAGGCTGAGATGACTGGGTCAATGAAGGGTTCTCAATCCTTGGCCTCAAAGTTCTCTGTTCCATATCCCTAGTAATGAGTCTGGCATCAGATGCATTCCTTTTTTGGAGTGTTAAAGATGGGCCACTCTGATTCAGAAAGGGAAGATTAATTTGGAATTAAATTTTGGGTTGATTATCCAGCATAGCCTTCAAAATAGGAAACTGACCGGCTCAGGGGATGTTGGGAGTAGGGTGGGTGCAGGTGTGGGACTCCTTGGTGATGATTCAATAACAATGACTTTGGGTTGCTCTGGTTCGCCATCACTTGAGCAAGTAAATTCTGTGTCGGAATCAGAGGAGTCAGAGGATGCTTGAGAGCTAGAGGGTGGTCTTGATTGGGATTGTCTAGCTGCTTGTCAAGCAGCTTGGGCAACAAGCCAGTCAGATGCCCTGGTTCCTGGAGCAATCCGGGGTCCTTCAGCTGGTGTTTCTGGGTGCAGCACTGGGGTATTGTCAGAGGCCTGGACGCGGGCAATATCAGGGGCAATAACCGCAGCTTCTTGAACTGGATCCTCCACAGGCACAGCTTCATTTAATGTTTCAGGTTCACCTGGAGATATGGGAATGTATCAGCTTTGCATATTTGTGATAATGGTTGATAAACACTTTGTTGCATCAAATGATTCTCTTGACTCACTGGTTTTGTTGGCTGGGAGCTCTGCTGGAACCACTGTAAGCTTGGGGGCAGGATGATCTTGTGAATTTTGTGTTTCATCATTCACCAATGGTATGTTGTGATTTGATTGGACAGTCAAACTATCAACAATTGTTGGCTGTTGTGGTTTTTCAGTTGAAGGCTCAGGCAGACCAAGATCTCTGGAGGTTTGTAACCTGCCAGTTCAAATAAGTATTAGACCAAAAGTGACCAGGGAATTTGAACACTGAACTGGGAAATCAGCCATGGTATAATCAAGAAAGTTTACAAGGTAAATAAGCTGGAGATGATGCCGTTGAAATCTGATGGGGACAATGAGGTTAAGATCAGAATGAACTGAGACCTCTTGGTGAAGGAGCTGTGGCTTATATACCCTAGAAACATAGTCACATGTTACATGTGTGTAATATGAATGACAGTTGCTCATTAGTTAGAATCTACATATTACAATTTGTGTAAATAGCATGGGGAACTCTCAAAGTTTCCACTCTCCTGCATATCACATATACATATAAATGTCATTTCAAGGGAGGTGGACAACTTATGATAAGTTGTCCACCTCCCTGGACATAAAACATGTCACATGGGAAAATCATGTGGGAATGCTGGGGAGGTGGACAACTTGTGATAATTCATCCACTTCCCTTCAACTACATGGTAGAAGGATATTGAATATGCCAAAAGATTGATGATTTCTGGGACGGTGGACGACTTAGCACAAGTGGTCCACCTCCCCAGCCTCTCTACCAGGATTTCACATGCCATGTGATTCCTGTATGCACACATGTCCAGGGAGATGGACGACTTATCATAAGTTGTCCACCTCACTGGACATGTGTGCATACAGGAATCACATGGCATGTGAAATCCCGGTGGAGAGGCTGGGGAGGTGGACAACTTATGCTAAGTTGTCCACCTCCTCGAAGTGATCCCATCTTACATTCCAACGAGTACAAATGTTTTACAAGTCATGAACACTTTGACATCAGTTCATGAATTAACTGGTAAGTGTTTTGGCACAAGGAGGTTATATTTGAATTATATACATTGAAGCACATGTTTAACCATATCTAGCCTTCTTTCCATTTACTCTAGTTACAATTTCAGAAGGAGAACAATTTTGAAGTTTAAGAGCAGTCCTGGCTATTTTTTTTTAATTTGGAAGGAGCAACCAAAATGAGTATGATTTTCAGTTGTTTGAAGGCTTGGTGGAGTAAAAGTAGTTGGATGAGGAAAAACAGAAGTCTTCCATAAAATTTCTATAATTCCCCAAGCTTTTGCATAATCAATTATGAAACCAAGAGTTGGGAAGGAGAGACCATGGCCTGTTTCTTTGGAGGGAGGAGGGATTTGGGTTCCAGTGGGTTTTTCAATATAAGAGAACAAACCATAAGTATAAAAATTCAACTCATCCTGATCTGTATGAGGAACATTTGAAAAGTCATCACAAGTGACAATGAAAACAGAAGCATGAAGAAAAGAATCCCTTTGGTCATTCCACTCTGGAGATAACCAGTTTGGAATTTTGAAATCCTCTGATACTTCGACCTTGTTCTTCCCATGAGCAGTGTTGGATAAACATTGTATTCTATTGAAAATCAGTTGGTTATGTACTGGAAGCTTAGACCACAACAGATCATCATTTTCTATTTGGTCTGGGTTCATATCCTGTCTCCTTGCATATATTCCTTTTTAGAAATATAGTTGGATGGTAATCAGTCAACAAAGACATTATTAGCAAGTTTGTGGTGATTCCCAATTACCTGCAGAATATCTTGGTCAGTGCCCTGACAAAAGCCAATTCCAAACATAGATCCTGTTTTAGTTTTTTTTTTGGTTTTGTTCAGGTTCAGTCAATTGTTTGCCATCACATAGAGATCTTGTACCATCTCTGAAAATTGAGTTGCCAGCAATGTATATGGTCTTTGCTGCAATGAATCATACTTGAGCACCACATAGGTTTGGTACTTTCTGTTGCAAACTACTTGTAGATTTAATGGGAGTCCTACTTGTGGTAGTACTACTTGGCATGGACTTAGAACCTTCTTCAGGGTGATGAAGTAGATTGAATCAGATGCACACTCCTTATTTCCATAATCACGCTTAGCTTTTTGATGCTTTTTATTTGCTCTGGATGAGGATGGGATGGATGGAATTAAGGGTTGTGGTGGTGGCCTAAGAAGAGAACAATCTTGGCTTGATTCCTGATGATGCTTTAGATTCAAGGGCTCATCATCACTACAAACGTTGTCTCAAAAGCAGCAACAGGAATACAAGTGGCAAGGATTGAAATAAAAGCAAAGGGTTAAATTCAATAATATGAAACCTTTTATGATGATTAAAGAACCATACATGTTGCTAAGTTTAACCAATTTTGAACACTCATCCTCATTATTTATTTTTGACGGCCACAGGTGAGCTTGAGGTTGGGTGAAGGCATTGGAGTTGACTTGATCCATGGTAAACTTTAAAAGATGATGATGACAACATGTTGAATGGTTTACAGATGGGGTCAAGGACAAGAAGGAATCAATCAAGGATCATTGGATGATGATTTCATTTCTTCATTTCTGCTTACATTAATGATTAATACAAGAGTGGATGTGTTGATGCTGATATGGGATCATAAAATATGAGTTAATTTGGTGAAGACATGTGCTATGATTGGAAGAAGAAGAAAAAAGAATAGTGAAGAAGAGAAAGAGGGAAGTCAGTGTTGGATTGATAAAGATGAAGGATTAAAGAGATTGAAATAGGAGCACGAGTTCTTACCAATGAAATGCAGTGATGATGTGTCAGAGGTGGAGGGGAGGCCTGCCAGTCAATGGGTAATTGAAGGAGTTGGATGGGATTTTTCTTTTTTATGAACAGGTTGATTCTACGATGGTTTGATGATTGGAATCTTGAGAGTTTATTGGAGGGTTTCAGATACAATTATAGCACAAAAACAATCAGTCTATGTGTTCAGAAAATGTTCAATCAGTGAAAAATAGGCTGGAAACTTGCCTGGGTGTACTTGTTGGGATTGCTTGGGGATGGTGGTTTGACTGTGCTTGGTTGATGGTTGAAAGGACCTATATACCGCTCTTCAATTGGCCAGCGCTTGTTATTTTGCTTGCAATTTGACAAGCAGGGCTTACTGATGCAATCGCTTCAGCAAGTTTGCAATTTGCTTGCGAATTGCTTACGCCTTGCCTGACGCAAGCGCTGGGGCCTTTGCTAGCAACCAGCAGGGGGCCAGGGCCCATTGAGGTGCACAGACCTCTCCCAGGCCCCTGGCAACCTGCACGACCGCGACAGGGTCGCTTTTGGGAACCCTGTTGCTAATTCAACAACCATTTGTTGTTTGCCTCTGTGAGGATGGAAGCAAATGACCAATGCCATTGCAATTGCTCCAGGCCCGATTTTGGAATCCCCGGGGCCTGGAGGTTTTGGAGCTGTTTAGGGCCATTTCCATGGGGAGCCCAGGGCAAGTGCCCATGGGTTTTTGCCTTATGGGAAGGTTAGAACCCATTATGTTGGGTTTGGGCCATTGGAGATAAAAAGCTTGGCATGGACATACCATGTAATATATATTTTTTAAAATATGATGACAATGCAAAACAACAGTTGTAGATAAATCTTACATAAGAAATATCCATAAATTTAACAATAAATATTCATCTTACCATGATACATTACATTCATCTATTCAATATCAGATAAGCAGATCCAGAGGATATATTTGAATTTGGAAAAAATTATTTTAGGTATTTCTTGTTAATAATTTAAAAATATCTTAGTAGAATTCCAAAATATAGAAAAAGAATAGAGCAATAGCTTTCATATTCAATAAGTAAAATTTATATATATGATCCTCCATCAATTCCACTTCAAAAAAGATTTAAAAAAATAATTTCAAATTTGAAGGAGATATCTAATAAATCAAAACATTTCCTATTTATCTGAAATTAAAAGTAAAATTAGGAAATAATTTTAATATTTAGGTACTTAAATACCACAAAATTAATTTATAATCATGATTTTTATTTCACTACAGAAAAGATGTTTTTTAAATAATTTTTTCTAAAGAAGATGTTCTCCAATGGTTATTTTACTGTTTTTAAAGTCCAAATGAATAAGTGCAACAAGTTTCCAAAATTTGATAATTTGAATATTTCAATGAACCCAGCATCCTTATATTTTTTGACTCTAAATGTTCAGAATAAAACACACATGAACTTTTTCATAGTTGTTGGTCCCTGAGAATCTTCCTGATTACAAGATTCACAAACAGTAATGGCATTTATCAATTTACCATTAGATTTGAGATATTGGTCTATTGATCAAGGTGGGGTTGTAATTTATGGAACAACAATGTCAAATTGTTTTAGAATTAATTCAATTGCTCTTGAGGATAAACATTGTGGTATTTATAATTCATGTTATGATTTATTTTCATTGAAATAACTGGAGAAACTCTTCTATTGCATGGTAGTGATTTATGCACATAAACCTCTGGGGACATGGTGCAATTATCCTAAGTGCACCATGTCCCTTCAGACAACCAGTTGGTGGTGGTTGTGGGTGGCCACAAACCTACATGATATGGTGGCCAGCATTGATACTCTTAGCCCTCATGCTGGAAAGCTTTTTCTTTAAGTATAGACATGGAAACTTCCCACTGTGACCAGGTGGATGTAATTTATCAACAATTACCAACATATCTGGGACCTTTGGGACATGAGAAATATGGAATATTTTGGGTCATGGGAAGTTTCTTCAACCAATGAGAAAGATCAATAAAATATATTCAGGGCCATGCAAGAGCCACAAAATCATTTATTTATACCAAATTTCTTCCTAATATTTCCATGTAATTTATTTTTTTGTATGAAAGGTATGTGCCCACATGCGCATTTCAGTAACAACTAGTTACCGGAACAAACATGGTGGACAAATTAGCATAACTTGGCCACTTTGCCATACCAATTACTAAGAGCCAACCATTTTTTGGAAATTGGATCATGATGGCTCAGGGAGGTGGACAACTTAGGCTAAGTCATCCACCTCCCTGAGCCATCACACACTTTATAATGTGACAAATGATGTTATGTTTTTGTATCATTTCTGGGTATTTCAGAAAATGAGAATGTGTGTGATTCTGCAGGGTGAGAACAATCAATTGTGCTCTGTGATTTTCAAATGTGCTGATTCATTCATGTGTCCACCAAAACTGCCACTGTGACAGAAAATCAATGTTATCTTAAAAAATAATTACCATTCATAACTTTAGGGTCTTTTTAAATCCATGTCACAATGAAATCTCACAATGTATAATTGATAAGCCAGCATACCCAATCATCCCCAAGATATTTACCTGGGACAGAAATATTTCAGTTTTTATCCACTGAAGAATATTTTTAACCACATTTAATTCTTGGAGCCTTGTTCCTACCATCATTTTTTCAGGATGGGTTCAATGACTAAGCAAGGTGAAGAAAATATTTTCAGGGACATGCAAGGATCAGAAAAACCTGTACCTCTACCCATTTTCTTTTAAATGTGTCCATGTTTTCATTCATCCTCTTGGATGAGGATATTTTCCAGCATGGGCATTTCAGTACCAGAAAGTTTTTCCCAGAAATAAACATGCTGAACTAGTTATGCAAAATTGTTCACTTCCCCACACTATGGACTAAGACCAAGCTCATTTGGGGAAATTTGCAAATATTCATTGGGAGGTGGACAACTTAGGCTAAGTTTTCCACCTCCCTAGGCCACCATCCAGTTGATTATATGGGTATTGATGTTTTTGGGTGGATCTCTGGGTGTTTCAGGAAATAATAATATGTGGCAATCTGTAGTTTGAAAACAAATGATTTCTTTCAGTCATTTTTTAATCTAGTGAATCTTCCATAACTCACAAAAACCATGGAATTTATAATCACCCTCATCCTTCACCTCCACCCCTGCTTGGTATTCTCTGAATTTCCTAGGTACAGCACTGGATGATAGTAATGTTACTTCACCAGAAGCTGATGAGAATGTCAAAATGGACTGTCTCTCAGAACAACACAAAAGATCTCCTCATGCTTATCAGTTGAGAATGGCCTCAAAAAGATAGACAATCCAAACCAGATGAAGTGAACTTATTTGTAATTTCAAACCAAGCAGGTCATGACCACTTGAAGAAATGCACAACTTTAGAAGCGCAAGATACTTTGCAGGCACTTTCAGAGACCCCAGAAAGTTGAATTCAGCCACTGCAGTTGAACCTTTTGAGAGGTTGATCAGTTCTGTATGCCATGACCCAAACTCTTGTGGGATGTTTTGAAATCTTGATTGGAACATGACTGATGATTTTCAGTGCAAATCATGGTAATATGTCATGCAAAACCTGTTTTTTTCTTCTTTTATCTAGAAAATTCATTCATTCTTATCATCTATATTCCTTGGAATCCCCCACTCCCACTCAAAAATGTTTACAACAACAAAAAGATGCAAATCTATGGTTTTTTGGAACCATTTGAATAAGCCATGCTGATTTAAGTTTATTTGAAAGGTTTTTACCTGTCCAAATTTCCCCTTGATGGCTTGCAGCACAGGCAAATAAAAGCAAAAGAGCCTAGAATACAAGGTAAACTTCATGAAAAGGCCTACCAAAGATGGTGGGGGGACCAATTGGTCATTCAAATTTTCTCAAGAGTGGAGACGGGTTTTCCCACTTTCTGTATTAATTTTTAATGATTCAGGGAAATTCTTAGCCCCAAGCGCGTGATTTTATGGAAGATGGAAGGATGATGACAATGAAATAAATTTCAAATTTATATCAATGTTTCATTTGCACACCTAGATACTTCCTTTTTATATGCTAATTTAACATATGGTATTCTGCAAGGCTTTTTAAGGTTGAATCAAGTTGAGCTTCCAGGCTAATCACTTGAATTTCTACAACCCAATTTTGGGAAACGGGCACCAAGAGAGCCAGAACAAACCAGATCATATAATCAAAAAGATATAAGGGTTACAGGCAGAAATCATTGGGGCAACAGAGATTTGGATCATTACCAGAGATTTGTTTTCAGACTAGGATTTAGAACACCATGACATGGGATTGTTATAACTGTTCTTTTGATAGTTCAATTGAGATGGAGTTTATGATTCTGTCTAATGATTCATTCAAAATTTTTGGTGTACAACCTTTGTTTTTAAATTCTTGTCAAATTACAGGAAAATAAATCTTTTTTGGGGCCCTTTTTATTTTAGAGACACACAAAGATTCTGAAGCATGACCAATTGTAAAAAGTTACTAAGTTGGGAGGTTTTCCATGTAGTTAGAGACTGGGTACAAATTTCTCTTTTTGGAAAGTGGCATTACGGTTTGGAATCATTGGATTTTATCCCAAAAAATACTAATGTTTTGAAAAGAATCAAGAAAATATCATGTATTTCTTGCACATGCAATTCAGTTGCAATACTACTCAATATAAATTTCTTGCAAGTTCAAACTCTTCACAATTTAATTTTTCCTCAATCATGAATGGGAACAAAACCTTATTTTGTTGCATAACAATGACTTCTAACTTTTTTCAGAGGATGGCACAGTAAGACTAAGTGCCTTACCATATCACCAATTTTTATATGCTGATAGAGGCAGGGAGGGAACAAGGTGAAATCATTTGAATGCACAAAATTCCAAGACATATCTTCAGAAAGTCAATGACCAGTAATTGAAAAAGAATTCATCATTCAAAGCAACTCACCAACAATGCTATCCAGTTTTTCCTGGTAAAGTGGTCCACTTGAGCTAAGTGCACCACCTCACCAGGAGGAGCCACCCCTCAATCGCAGATTTAACAGCAGTTGGCAGCCCAAAGTTTTCAGTCAGGTTGATCTTGTTTTGCACATACGACTACATTCCTTCCAGTGGCTATCTAATCAACAGAACAACCTACTAATTTTTCTTGCTCATTACTTCCCAAAGAAATGGTCGCCAGTGCCTCTGTTCAACTCCAAAATTGTCCGCCTTTTGAACTTTTGACTAGATCACGTGGTTAAAAATCCAGATATGGTTGAACATGTCCTTCAAATTATATAATTCAAACATCACCTCTTTGTGCCAAAATGCTTACCAGTTATTTCATGAAATGATGTCAAAGTGTGCATGAGTTGTACACCATTTGTACTGGTTGGAATGAAAAATGGGATGAATTTGGATTGATGGACAACTTATGCTAGGTTTTCCACCTTCCCATCAAATTAGAAGTGGCTTTACTGCATGGTAATTGTATAGGTAATTTCTAGAGAGGTGGACAACTTATGATAAGTCATCCACCTCCCTGGACCTGTGTGCATACAGGAATCAGATGTCAAGGTAAAGTAATGTGGGAAAGCCGGGCAGGTGGAGAACTTGTGCTAAGTTGTCCACTGTCCCAGAAATCATCAATCTTTTGGCATATTCAATATCCTGCTACCATTCAGTTGAAGGGAAGTGGATGACTTATCACACGTTGTCCACCTCCCCAGCGTTCCCACATGATTTTCCCTTGAAATCTGATTCCTGTATGCACACAGGTCCAGGCAGGTGGAGAACTTATGATAAGTTTTCCACCTCCCTGGACATGTCTCATATTCATTTGGTGTGGTGAAGCAGACACTTTGGTGATATAAACCTGCCTATTCCAACAAATCGATGAGGTCAATCCTGCACAATGTAATCTCCCCATTATATTATGCAACCCTGTTATGTTTTTCTTTATTCTTTTGAGCTAAGTGATCCAGGAATGTTGAATTCTCATATATTCTTTTGGAATGATGATTGAGAAATGTTAGTTTTGTCATTGATCCTAATTACTGGTTTAAGA
Source organism: Puccinia polysora (assembly GCA_025617555.3). Classification (NCBI taxonomy): domain Eukaryota; kingdom Fungi; phylum Basidiomycota; class Pucciniomycetes; order Pucciniales; family Pucciniaceae; genus Puccinia; species Puccinia polysora. Next base: position 27,997,415 of record CM062629.1, read on the forward strand.
AGAGCCAGTAATTACACCGCACTCTGCCTTCTTCACAAGAAGTAGCAGGAATTCATATCACACCATTTTTAAAAGAATGAAATTGAAAAACATGCATTGTTCTTCTTGCCCTTTATTATTTATCTAATATGATCTGGTCAGATTTAGTCAAAATCAATTCAGGAAAGAGGAAAATTATAATCCTCATTTCCAAGAATTTGCACCATGCAAAATCTGACACCTGATTCATCATATTTCTCTATTATTCAGTTTCAAAAATTTAAATCTCAACAATTGATTCCCACTGAATATCAATCCATGCAGTAAACCTGCATCTGTGTGGTACCCAGCATTGCATTTTTGCATAATTGGGGATTTCAAGAATCTTATAATAAAAACACAGAAATGCAATATGCTATTGGACCTGTGCCGGTATTATCCATGTCTAAGTGATATATCATTCAATTGGCACTTCCACCAAATCAATAAGATTGGCAAGGAGTAGTCTGAAGTTCATATTATGGAGAATTGGATCTTTTTATATTTCAACTCCAGCTCTTCCTCATGATGGCTGGAATTCTTGAGCTCATTTTCTCATTCAATAATTATTGGTCAATTCCATAGATATGAGAATGAGGAATTTTTTGGAAACATATAATGGTCAAGATTGCTTTCTGTGGAAATTTTTTGTGATAATTAAAATCATGAAATGCAATGGGAAGTTATTCCTATTTATTATCTTAAGAAATGCCCAGAATGAATAACTCAAATTTGACTGCATTATCCCTATATATTTTTATGAATGATGCATAAGTGCCACAAAAAAAATGATCACACTTATTGGGGAAGATGGCAGCCACTGCGTCTCCTTTCTATTTCCATCATGAATTGATTTATTTTTGAGATCTTCCCTTGTTGAAGAAGATTCAATTCAAATCTCCAAGTATACTTATGTCCATACCCTTTTCCCACTTGGAAGAAAGATTTGAGAACAAAGGGGAATCATGATATATAATATCTTGATTTCTGAAAATTTTCCAATGGTCAATAAAAGGAAATCTGAATTCCTATTTATTAGTTTGTGAAAAATCAATAAAAATTCACAAAAACAGAAACATTGTCATCTGGTTACTAAGTTGGAAAATTAGACATGGAACCCTGTAAGAACCAATCCCCCCAGTATAATATCTTCATGACAATAATACAACCTCATTGCTAAATCATTGTGTCTATTTTATGTTACTAAAAATCAGAAACCCCAGCTAACCCAACATCACCCACCCCTGAGCCATCAAGAGTTTTCCTTCCAGATGACCAAGTCAATATGCCTGGTGTTGAGGAAGATGAATATTTTGAAAAATCTGCTGCCCCATCCTACTTCATGATTGCACAACAACTCTCTCAATCCCACCAACACCAAAAGAAGCAAAAAAGTTTGGCCCAAGAACAATATTCTCTCTCTCTCCATGCACGCAAGATTGGCATCCCTGCTTCTTCAAGTGGTATTTCCAAGTCCTTGCTTGATTCTACAAAATCAATTCTTGGAATGGATTCCAACAACAACAAACTTCCTAATCCTCCAACTAGTGGTGAACTAGCATCCCTCAAAAATTACATGGCAACAAAGAAGGCATCCATTAATGATGCCATAGCATCAAATATTGGCGCGCCAAACCAGTACAGCTCCAATTCAAAACTGCGAGAAAAGGAGCTTAAACTTGTAAAGAAGGATGCCTTTCTTCAATTCCAAAAAAATATTACTTCAACATCTCAATCCCTGAAAACCACTGCTTTGGGCCAAATACAGTCTCATGATGAGAGGTGGATAGCCCACGCCAGGGCCTTGATCCAAAATTCAGATATTCCCAGATGCACCTATCACAGGGAACAGAATGCAACATCCTGCTGGAATTCCTCTCTGACTGCAATAATCATCAGAGCATGGGAGATGTGCCACAAACGCGGGGGGACTGCTTCCTATTCAATAAATGAGAATCAAAACACCCCAGCCAACAGGGTGGCCATAAGAAATTGTTGGCTTGTCTCAAAGAAGGCTATTTGGAAGAAGGAGCACAAGTCAGAAGGAGGCTCCAGCAGCAGAAAATCTAATGTTTCTGCATCTCAAAGTCTCAACAAGAAGAAAGTGTGTCAAATCAATCTTTTTAAATTTTCTCTTCATGATCAATGACTAACTTCTTATCATGTTTTGAAATACAGAATAAAAAAAATGAAATTCAAAAGACCATGGCAGTTGAGCTGGAAATGATGGAAATGTCCCCAGAAACTTCTGCTCTTTTCTTGGACAGTGGATTCATATCTGATGTTGAGGGTGAAGATGAGGAATTATTCAATCATGCACATCTTTGGAGGGCTCAAAATGTATCCCAAATATATCACTACCTGGATGAAGCATACATTCAACTGGCCAAAAAACCCTGCATCAAGAGGGATAGACAATTGAAAATTAGTCAACTAGCTAGACCAAATAATTCACCAAGGGGTGATTACCCACCAATGCTTCCTACTTCAATACCTCAAAACTGGTTATGTGAGGAAGCTCTGAAGGATATAACTCCAGTTGAAAAAAGAGCCTTGGGTTTACTTCCAGACGTTGATCTCACAGAGACAGTTTCATATCTCAGAACCCAAGTTTCCAAGCCCTCTATCTAAATGGAAACCACACAAACATTGTAAATATATTCCAAATAGTGAAATTTCTATATCAGTATTTTAAAAAATATGGAGGATAATGTTTGGATGCGACATTGGCTTTGGTGAAATCTTTCTTGAGTACTATATGTATTTTTATTTCATCCCATTTTTGTTTTGTCAACCTGAAACTTGTAATTATATTTAAAGCTAGATTTACGGAATGTACAAAATCCAATGATGTGGGGTCACCCTGACTTGAAGAGGTTAAGAATGTAGGTTACACTCTTAATCTCTTAAAATTTTCAAATAAATAAATCTCTAAGAAGTTGTTACATCCAAACAGATATCAAAGTAAGAGTGAAGAAAACCAACATCCACATGTGCACAGCATACACAATCTCATTGAAAAATTCTGAGTAAATTTTGTTTGATGCACCACCTTTTGGAAAGCTACATGATATTTTTTTTCAATCATGATATCCTCAGTACATTTTATTCCACTGTGCAGCAGTCAAGTTGAGATCACCTACTTTATAACCATTCCCAAATATCTTTTTATGAAAGAAATATATATAAAATACACATTCCCAGATGTGAATTGTGTAATTTAATAAAATACCACTAACTTTAGGCATATGGATTTTCCTTGTAAAATGGTGCATCATTAACATTTTTTAACACAAGAAGATGATTTGAAATCATGGTTTTTGTAATAAGATAATTACTTTGAAGATAGAATATGTGATGTTCCATCAAGGCAATTGAACTTGCATTTGAATCTAAACACAATGGGATGGGCTAAGTATTTTAGGTGGGCTAACCACGTGGGCTAACCATGAGCAGTTGATATGATGTATTAGCTTGAAAGCTTTTTCAAAATCCAAAATCTACTGTTCCATGCCTTGCCCATTGAATTGAATATGAATATTTAAAATAGAAGCTTTTTTTTGGGAATACTCAAGCTCACCAGGAGGTATAAGATCAAATCAAAAGTTCCATTCAGATTCATTTCTATTTCCCTTTGATATAATAAATCTCCAACAACCTCCAAAAATCTGATTACCACAATATCCAAATCAATTAAAACTATGGAGAACACTATCAGAGTTGGAAACATTTGGATATGCCAATGTCCTAAATGTTCTCAAAGGAATTTTGAACATGGCAGGAATATATACAATGGTGTTGGAAGGTCCAAAAAAGCACATCAAACCCATATCATGCAATCAAATGATTCTAAAAATGTATGTGACTGAATTTTTCCCGCATTTTATCAATATTATCAAGGTCACTGATGAATTTTTATTGTTTCAAAACATAAACCCCAAAGACACCAATCATTTTCCAATCCACTACCAGAAGAAACTCTGCCAGGGAACCACTAGAAGCAAACATCAGGGCTGTAAGTGAAAATATTGCACAAGAGTAAATTCCTTGATGTATACTGCAATTGGCATGCAATTTCTTATTTATCATATCATTTTTCACATTCAAGCCATCAATTAAAGATTCCAATGCACAGCCAAACCCTGAAAGAGATCCTTGCTATGGTGAAATACAAAAATACTCCCCACCAGAAAATCTGGAAATTTTCAATACATCTGAGATAAAACCTCTTCAATTTCTATATCACACTCCAAGTGCCCTAATCTCATCACTCCAAATCCTTCATCAAATTATTGAGGGAAACATTGCTGACCACTCATGTCAGAAACACATCAAGATGGAACATGAGAAAATCCGCATGAACTCAATTCTCAGTGGCCAGCCCAACTATTCAGCAGAAATACCCAAAATTCTTTCAAAATTGAAAAAAAGATTTTAAATTACAAATGATCTAGTGGAAAATGTCTGTTGTGAAAATTGTTACCAACTTTATCCTTTGAATGAATTACTTTCTTCTTCAGAAGCCCAAACTGATGAAGAAAGTGAACAACACAGGCATTATCCAGTATGCCATAATATAGTTAATTCAATAGCTGGGGAGCCTGTTACATGTGGATCAAAACTTTGGAAAAAAGAAAGAACAAATTTAAATTCTATCTTCTGAAGCAGTTTGTGTACCGATTGCTCAAGAAGTGGATTGCCAGGCAATTGCCGCTCCCTTGGTTTGAAGAATTACTCAGTGCACCTCAAGAGCATCAAGCCAACAATCCTACTAAACTTTGTGATATTTGGGATGGAACTATTTGGAATGAATTCAAGGATCAAACCAATCAGATTTACACAGCAGAACCAGGGAAACTTGTCTTTGGAATTTACATTGATTGGATGAATCCCCATGGAATCAAGACCAGTGGGAAAAGCATCTCTCTTGGCGGAATATTCTTAATATGTTTTAATCTTCCACCTAGTGTGTGTTACAAACCACACAATATTTTTGTGTATGGCTTCACACAAACACCCAAGGAATGAACCTCATTCCAACTGAATAATCTACTCAAGCCTCTTTTCTCTGAGCTACTGGATCTTTGGAAAGGAGTATTCTTCACAAAAACTAACACATATCAACATGGAAGAGTAATACGTGCTGTCATATTACCACTGATTGGTGATACATGGGTGGATTTGCATCCCACTCAGCAACAATCTTCTGTGCCCACTGTAACCTCAAGCTGAATGATATCCAGAACACCAAAAAGGAGACTTGGCCATCAAAAAATAATGAAATCACATCAAATGGGAAGAGAATTGGAATAATGCTCAATCATTCAATGAGATACCAACATTCTTGAGCTACATGGTGCCGGCTACACAATTTTCAAAAATCTGTCATACTGGGCACCATCAAACATGAAAACAATTCATCCAATGCATACCTTCATCTTGGGAATGCTAAGGGATTGCAGCATCACCTACCTTGGAATAATCAAGGCTGGCAAAAGTTTTCAAAATTTGGAAAGGAGGAAAAACACTTAACCAAGAAGTGTAACAATTAGTCAGGTCAGCAGCCTCAAATTTGGATCCAAAAAAAAGCGCTATTTATCACCCGAAAACACCAAAAGATTCACCAGGATGAGAGTTCAAACATGCCTAGATAGCCCCTGAAAAACCTTGAAGATATTTCTCCCAATTCAATTGAAAAGGTTCAAAATTGGGAAAATCAGCAGCAAGAAGGCTCATCAAATATTCAGCATGGAACTTCTGTGCCCATTTTTGTAGTCCAGAAAATCCCAGGGCTCCATCCTCCCAGCTCCTCAAGAAGTTGGGAAAATTCTGCATATGAACATCTTCAACCAACTTTAAGATGTTCTCCAAGGATTCTTGAGAATGAATCCAAAAGCAGCTCATGCAAATCTGGGCCTCAATCAAAGGACAAAGGAAATCAAAAAGATACCTCACCAGGAAAAAATCCCATTAGATCTATTGGAAGCAAATCAGGAATCCAAAATGAATCTGGGAAGAGCAAGCAAATCTCCCTTCAGGAAAGCTCCTACCACTCTTTTGAAGATCAAAGCAATCCACATGAAGCAGGCGCATTGATAGAAGAGACAAGTATTGCATCAAATGAATTTTGCCTTACAACTCAAGAGCTCAGAAGTCTTCAAGAGGGTACCAATTCAATCAAATTTCCATGTTGGATTACTAGGTTGCCCAGAAACATTGGTTTGCCTGCTGCTGGTACTCCTAAGGCTGCTGAATGGTTGGTTTTGTACACCATTCATGTAGTGCTTGTTTTGATTCCAGAATGGAATTGGAACTCAGCCAGCAGCTTGCGGGAGCAAAATCTTACCTCCACTACTTCCAAACTTATTGATATCATCAACTTGGTAATGTCTCATCAACTTACAGATTACCAGTTGTGCCAATTGGATGAATTAATTCTGGCTTACCAGGAGGAATTATTGCTGCATTTGGGATCTGAAATCAAACCCAAGGCAACAATCCATTTTTCTAAGCATATGACTAAAATGATCAAGCTCTATGGTCCTCCCTCTATATTTTCATGTTGGTCAGGAGAAAGTCTGAATCACATCTTGACATTAGTTAAAAAAATAAAAATACACGTAAGTTACACAGATTTCTGAAAAGTATATTCTTGGTGGCACACTTTGAATTGATTTTTTTTTAAATTTTAAGGTTTCCTTGATAAGTCCCTCTTGAATGGATTCCTTGAAAGGGCCAAACTTCAAGGCTTGGTTGACCAAATTGGATCCAGCTGGAATGTTTTGGGGATAAATTCTGACCAACTCCCACATCTGAAAAGTTTGTTTTATCCTTCCAAGACAGGTTATGTTTCAAGGGCTAAAAAATACATGAATGTTTTGGAAGAAGAAAAATTAAAACAATTCATTGAAAATAACTCAACATACAATGTCTTTCCATGGGACCAGCTGGAGTGGTTGCCTTGCAAATCAATGCTCTTTCATGGTCATCACATAACACCCCATTGCTAAAATAAAAGTAATTCTCAGATTTCCTTTTCATAAACATCAAATCAAGGCCCTTGTGAGCTGGGGAAGGTATTTTCCATCTTTCATGAAAAAAACTGTGCACAATATTTCCTCATTGTTGAAACCTTTTCTCCTTTGGAACAAATTGATACTTCAAGAAATACTTACCTTGGCCTCAATTATCTCAATTCTCAGATGGTTTATCAAGAAGGTGGATCAATATCTGTGATACATCAAGATAAAATATTAGGTTTTGTGGCAAGCATGGCTTATGGAGCAAAAAAAGCACAAACTTCCAAGGATGTTTATTTTGTTGTTGCAATTAACTCTTTGGTAAGTTGATATCAAAAATACTAATTTATGAAGGACTGTCATTATTGATTTTTCTGACTGGTGATTCCTTACAAAACAGGAGGAAATATAAAAAGACACATGGACTAATTTTTTATTTTACTAGATATTGGTAAAAGATGAAATCAGAGGCATTGGTATTGTGTCACATATCTATCTAAAACATGCCTATAAGGTACAGAATTCAAAAATATAAATCAGATTTAATCTCACAAAACTAAAGCATCAATCCTAACCGCAAATTGGAAATCTGTGTTTGCATCATTTATTTGAAATGATCATTATCTAAAAATTTGATTCTTCTCTTTTTGGAACTTAGTACCATTGGATATCATGGCCCATGATGTACAATTCCAATCATAACCGCTGAAAAGTTGTTCAATCAAAGTATGATCTTAAATTTAAATGAAGAATTCTCAATACTTCCTTTTATGTAATGAATTTTAATTCAATCTATGCATTGCATAAAAATTCTGCATGAATCTTCTGAGTTTATCCAGAAATCAATTTGATGTTTGACTCCAAAACCTCAAAAAAGTCAAAACAGGTTTCAATCACAAACCCAGGTGCTACACCTGCCGGCAGGCGCCAACATTTTTTAATGGTGACTCCTAAACTGGACATAAGTATGGGTTTCTGACTGCATTTTTTGCCAGAAACCCACACCTGCAGATGTGATGGTTCTGATACCCAGGTGTGTCATGCTTAAACCTGAAGGAGTAGGATTTTGGGGGTGGTGCCAGTGTGTGACCCTAGCTAAATTGGCACCAGGAAACCTTTCTTTAATAATATTTCTGCTTTTCTTACTTTTTATGTTTTTATCTTGTATTTTTATATTAATATTTCTGTAATTTTATTATTATTTTTATTTATATTTTTAGTTGTTGGTGGCTTGGTCAGTTGGTTCTTCATAGTAGCCATCTGGAATCCCCCCTTTTCAAGATGGGTTTACCAAGAAAATTCAGGTGGTCACCAACAGGTAAAAAAAAAATTTGAGGTGGAGATTTTTAATCTTTTCTTTTTGCAGCTCTGAAATTCTTCAGAAGGATCAGGCCGTCCAGTATATTAATTTCTGGTAACCACTGGCCGTTTTCTGCTGATTCTCCTCTTTATCTCAAAATTTACAGCCTGAAGTTCTTTCCATTGAATCTTTCCTTCTTTTCTTTAATTATTTTGCTTACTTTTCTGCTGCTCCCTTCTTGTGGGGTTTCTTAGGCTATATTCTGCGCAGGTGGGTCTTTAGATTCTCTAGGGTTATATTGCTTAATCAGACTAACTGGAAAAACTGTTTTTTTTCTTGTATAATTCCTTAATGAGGATAAATTCAACTGCATTCTTTCAATGGAGCATTTTCATGCAGAAAGGGAACACAAAGGCTGGCTTCAGTTTGTTATTACGTCCTAGGTTGTAGAAGTTCACTATGGACAGTGAGAAATTTTCCCCTACTTTGAAGTCAGGTTCCTTGTGGATTTTTTCCCACCTAGTTTTATTATACTCAATGGACCTCTGAACACGTTCTTGGGCATGATGATTAGCTTTTTCCAACATTTTCTTGAAGTCTAGGGCTTTTGGGTGGACATTGACAAGGTTTTGGTTAACACACTCTTTTGGCATCCTAGGTACCCATCCCCTTTCTAGAATATCAGTAACTTCTTAAGTAGTTGAGTGTAAACTGCTGTTGTAAGCCATTTCTAGGGCTTTCAGGAGGCTTACCCAGTCATGCGTGTAACCATTGTGGTTTTGAAACTCTAAACCAAAAGATCAAAACCTTCTTAACATTTCTTCCAAAGTTTGGATCATGCACTCAGTTAGACCATCAGTTTTGGGATTATAAGCCATGGATAAATCTACTTTTGTTCTTAAAATATCATGAAGGTTACTCCAGAGTTCCAATGTAAGCTTTTGGTCTCTGTTTCTGATTATTATTTGGGGGATACCAACATCAGCCATGAATCTGCTCCAGAACAGCAGAGCCACTTCCATAGCTGTGTCATCTTTTTTATTGGTTATGAAATTGGCTCTCTTGGAGAATCTTTCAACAATCACTACCACTGTGTTATAGGAGTAGGGTCACCCTGGCGGCAAAACAGTGACAAAGTCCATTTTTATTATTTCCCATCTATTGGTGGGTTCAGATATCTTCTGGAGAAGACCAAATATCTTTCTTTTTTTTTGTTAGCCTTCTGAAAGGTGTCACAGGACTTGACGTAGTCAGTGGTTTGCTCTCTCCATTCAATACAACAGGCTTTCTGCTTTAACTTTTCAATATTCCTTTCTAATGAGGAGTGCCGTGAAGAGCAGTTATCATGGCATTCATGCAGTGTAGTTTGAATGTGGGTTTCTGAGTTCATGACTATTAAACTAGAGTTTTTATGAAAGAAGTACAGCAGACCATCTAAGCTTTAAAACCTCCCTTCTTTATAAGGAATAGAGATTTCCTTGTCTGAAATTTTTATTAACTCATTAGAAGGGTTTTCACTTCTCATAATATCTATAAAATTAAGATTCTCCAGGTCTTTACTCTTTTGACAGAATAAAAGAAAGCTAAATCTAGATCACAAAAGTGGATCCCCAAGATTGGGAAGATGTTTTTCTCATCTGGATTTTATTCAGGTTTACAAGGGTCATCAGGGAGAGCCCATCTACTGAGTCCATCTGCGTTCCAATGTTTTTTTCTGGGTTTGTGCGTGATTTTCATCTGTCCTTTATACTTCTGGATGGCTATTTTCCAGCTAACCATGTGGCGGTTAGGGTTTTTCATATTCTTGAGAGTCCTTACTGACCTGCAGTTGGTTATTAATTCAAAGGTGCTTCCTTCCAGGTAATAGTGAATTTTCTCTAGGGACAAGACCAACGCTAGGCACTCCATCTTTCTGGATGCATACCTTTTCTCTGTATCTTTAATCTGTCTAGATATGAATAGGATAGGTTTTTCCACGGTGACTTCATTCTCCACTTTTGATTGATGAAGAGAAGCTCCAAGTCCATAAAGACAGGCATCAATTTATAAGGGGAAAGGCTTAGAGTAATCAGGTTGAGTTAGAACAGGGGAAGTGGTCATGGCTTTCTTTGAGGTTTCATAGCTCTGTACTTGCTCATGGGTCATTTTGAACAAAGAAGTCTTGTTAAATATCTCATACAATTCTTTGGCTATGGTAGCAAAGTTTGGTATGAACTTCCAATAATGACTACAGAAACAGACAAATGAGTGTAACCCAGTCTTATTTTGAGGAATTGGCCTATTGATTATTGCAGCAAATTTGTTCTGATGGAATTCTAGGGAAAATCCTGAGACTAAATTTCCTAAGGCTTTTGGTGCAGCATAACCAAAGTTGCATTTATTCATAGATATCTTTAGTGTAATAGCTGCTACCGTTTTTAACAGAAGACTAATCTTTTCTAAATTAGTTTCTTCATCATCAGAGTAGATGATAATTTCATCAATGTAAACCATAATTCATCCTTTCTGGATGAAGGTTCCAAAGATGGTGTCCATCATTTGTTAAAAATGGGGAGGACCATTCTTTATTTCAAAAGGAATCCTCAGTTACTCATAGATGCCTAAGTGACAGATAATCCTCCTATATTTTTGGCTTTTAGCTTCAATAGGTATCTGCTGGAAGCCTTTCAGGTATCCATTTTAGTAATGTACTTTTGTTTTGAAAGATTATTGAGGGAATGAGATAGGGTAGTAATCTGCTTTATTTGAGTTGTACAACATTTGTAAATCTCCAACAATGTGGGACTTTTTTCTATGGCAGCTTATTATGACGGGAGTGGTGATTTCTACTTGCTCATTATGACCTACTTTTCTAAGGACTCCTAAATCCTTGAGCTCATTTATATTTTCTGCCAATTCCACTTGGGATTTAGGGGTTTCTGGGTAAGAAGGTCTCCTCAAGGTGTGGGGAAGAGGAGGTTCTATTGTCAGGTTGAGTACAAATTCATGTCCCTTGAAATTACCAATGGGATGATCTTTGGTGCAAAAGGCACCCATGTTTTCAAAACACAACTTTACCAGGTCTTCTTGCTGATCAGAGTTAAGTTTGTCATTAAGAGAAGCTTGAGAAAAATATTCACTTTTCAAAGACTCTAGAGGTTTGTTATCCATGGGGGTTGATATGTGAAAGATCTGGAATTTCCTTTTCCATTCTCCTCCAAAGGTTAAGTATTTTTCCTTTCCCTGGATGACATCTATCCCATCCAAACAGAAATCATCATTATCTATTATCAATTAATCACATAAACTGTTTTTCAAGACTAAAAATTCAAGTTTAAATCTTATGGATACTTTTCTGTGGGAAAGAAAATGGCATATTTATGACTCCTAAGATATTCATAGCTGAATTGCAACTGCTGAACTTGGCCTTGGGCAAAGGAAGAATGTTTTCTTTCCACTTGGGGTAGTTAAAATCCAGGGAATCATTACTGGTGCATGAGCACAAGGTTCCACTATCAAGTAAAATTCCAACCAGTTTCTTTTCAAACAAACCAGTGGCAAAGCAGTTTTTAACTAAATTTCAGCTCCTTCCAGTGAATGGTTTCACTGTAAAGGTTTTGGCCTCAGGGATGTGATCTAAGTTCATAGATTCATCCCACTTCTGAGGTAGTTGGGACTCCCCTTTGACATGGTTGATTTACATGCAAGAACCTATATCTCCTGGGATGACACTGACAGGGCATGAGTCTGGTTCTTCCTTGTGTTGATTGATGACTAGGTTCAAATCATCACCTTCTTCCTCACTATTGAAGTTAGCATTGATATTATTTATTTTTTTCCTAGAATGAGGAAGGTCAGGTTTTCTATTCCCCTTCTCTCCACAGTTCCAGCATTCAAGAGAGGGGTTGGTTTTAACAACAGCATTCCCTTGTGGAGGGGCTAGAAATAACCTCTTTTTTCTCTCTGGGCTGGGTCTGAAGCTCTCTGGCTATGTCTCTGGGCTTCTTATTGAGTTCAATCATGTCAATTATTTCTTCCATGACCCCTATAAGAGTAGGAAGGTCAGCCACAATGGATATCCTACACCAGACATTGTGTTATAAGTTCCCTTTGCACTTTCCTAGTAATCTCTCTTTAATCTCTTCTACAAAGGCTTGTGGATAGACACATTAAATCCTCTTCTTCTGCATCAAAAACCATGGTTGAGCGTGGTCTCTAACCAGATCAAAGAAATCTTTCTCAAACACTTTGAGCATTTTCTTTGTCCAAACTTGAGTAACAAACTGTTCTCTGATCAGTTCTTTCAAATCCTTTCAAGGAAAATCCCCTACTAATTCTCATTTGGAGATAAAACAGTCCAAGTCTACCCCTTCAAAATGTCTTGGTAACCTTACTAGGGCTATGGTCTCTGGTGAGCCAGTAGAACGGATGTGGTGATCAATATGTTTCATAAAACTTATATGATCATTTTCTCCTTCTCCATAGAACTTAGGCCAATCTATAATGGGGGGAAACAATTTGATAGCTTGCTCCATATCAGGAGAATAATTCTGGTACAGAGGGGCAAGATTAATCCTAGGGTTGTGGAATCTAGGCGGAATGGGGCGCTCAGAATTTCTCTTAGGTTCAGATTGAAAAATCTGAGATAATTTCACATCCCTGATATCATTCTGAATCATATTGAGTTGCATATCCATTTGAGGTTTGAGCTTATTGATGGAATTATCCAACTGGTTCTTATCTTCTCTCAGAGTGTTTTCAAGGGAAAATTATTGGAAGTGGATGTTGAAATAATGATTGATTCTGCTCTTAATCCTTCATCTATATACTCCCCACTCTATCTCTATCAGCTGTTACAAACTCATCTTATAAGGTTTATCAATACATGTTAATTTTATGGTTGACAGTTCAGATTCCTATCCCTAGTTTATTTATGAGTCTCACTGCTGTTTATTATCTCCCTAGTTAAAGATTGATCTGTCATGGTGTTCTACTCAGTCTCATGTTTGTCACTCCCAGTCCTTTACCCACCTTTCCATGTCCAGAATTGTTTCTCCTTTTTTTCCTCTTTCCTCAAATTGTTTTCAGGCCTGCTTTTCTTGGACGTGATGAATATGCTTCTATGATCTTATCAGAAACATTTTCAGGGGTTCTTGAGTTTTCAATACTTAAACCACACTTTCTGTTACATGCAATCAACCATTGATCCTGATCCACTCTCATTTGTCTCACTCAGAGAAAATTCCATCCTGGTGACTCCTCCCAGGATGCTTCACCCTACCACTCTAGCCTCAATAGTCTCTTATTTTAACAGAGGATTTATTTTGAATTAAATCTTCTGTTAATGTTGAAAATAATTTTTCATAATTGATCCTGTTCTTAGTTCTATCCTCTAAGATAAGGGTCTTAATTTCTTCTAGATAAGAAGAAAATCCGTTTTTGATGAGGGCAGTAGTCACTACCATGCTTAACTCAAGGAGGTACTCAGGGCTGCTCAATTTATTTTCCAATTTGTGGATCTTTTGGAGGGACAAACAAATGTTATTTTCTAAAGCAATAAAATTATTTCTGAGAATATTGGCAAAAAAACTCTTTAAAACTAGCTCTTGCAGGCCCCCTTTAATGCTTCAGCCAGAGCTTTCACTTCTTCCCAAATTTTTGAGTTGTTTAAATCCTCCTTTTGCCTCCTTTTATTGGAGGATCTTACTTTTCACTTTTTTTTGGGAGGAGTCTGGAACTTCTTGAGTTGCTCCCAAGGATTCAACAACTTCACATACTCCTCTAACTCTTGCTTGGTTATGAACTTTTGCAAAGCTTTTTGGGAAACCTGGGCCTGCCTGCAATAGAAATAAAGGATAAGACAATATAAAAGATTATTCCCTTACTCAGCTTCAATAGCCTCAGTCAACTATCTGTTCCACCTTTTCTTCTTTATCAAGCTTGAATACATTGATCCTAGGTCTGATGGAGACTACTATAGTAGCAACTCTATTGGCAAATCAGCCACCAATCTCTTTTCTTTTATTTTTGTGAGACTACTATAGTACTTAGAGGGGCAATCAATTCAAAACCACCCTTAGTATTCCTCTATCATATCAATAGTTGTAGTAATAAATTCTTCCTGAAGTGACCGCCAGAAAGCTATTTGCTACTTTTTGCCCAATCTCAAAGGAGTCTCCACAGCGCAACTACCCATGGGGCTTGGGCGTGTTGCGGCTCCAGAAGGCTGTGCGCACAGTTGTGGAGTGTCTGCCGCTGCGCACAGGGTTATGGACAAAACATTTTTTTCCATATCTCCTAAACTAGACCTAACTGTGTGTTTTTGACCGCAATTTTGTCCAGAAACCCATGCCTGCAGATTTGATGGGTGTTATACCCAGGTGTGTCATGCTACACCTGAAGGAGTAGGATTTAGGGGGTGGTGCTAGCAGGTGACCCTACCTAAATTGGCTCCAGGAATACATTTGTTTAATAATATTTATGCTTTTCTGACTTTTTAAGTTTTCATCTTCTATTTTTGTTTTCTATTAATATTTCCCTAATTTTCTTATGTTTGTTATATTTATATTTTTAGTTGGTGGTGGCTTACTCAGTTGGTGGTGCCTGAGTCAGTTGGCTCTGCATAGTAGCCAGCTGAAAGTTAATTTATGTAAATATTTCTTTTGAGTCTATCCTCACAGATTTTATACACCATATTGTGAAAAAAAGCCACTTATTCTCAGGCAGCTCTGACATATTGGATGTGAAATAAGTGGGGCTTTTTTTATTTTTAATGGCATGTTTGAAATTGGAATATTTTTCTGGAACCTTCTATTAAAAAGATGGTGGGTTTGGTTTCTCTGATATTGTCAGCCTACTACATGCCAAGGACCACACTCCTTCTATCTACTAGAGGTGATAGAAAATTTGGATCAAAAATAAGATTAAATGCCAGGTATATGATTTGGCTAAAAGGGTTAAATTTATTTATATATTTATAAAATAAATTTAAATGGAGGGGCCAAGATCTTAATGGGGTTTTTGAGCCCTCCAGAACACAGGTTTATTTCTTTCAAGTAAAATATAGGAGCAACTGTTATGTGTTTTCACGTATAGGGTTTACACCTAAAATTCACTCAGAATTGAGGTGTTGTGTATATTTTAGGAGTTACAGGCAGAAATTTGTTATGTCACAATTCCTGCATGCAGCCCCGCATCATTACATACCCCTGCGTACTTGTAGTAGCAGTTTCCCGCTTACTAGAGACCCGCGGGCAGCTAATTCTGCCACGCACACAGTGGATCCTACCCCGCGCGCATCTGAACTGACTGATCCCCGCGTCTGGCTCTTTTGTGACTAATCTGACAACCAGGTACCGCCCAGAAGATTTAAAGCCTAGTTAGGGTTGCCTGGCATATGTAACAAGTTGACATATGCATTATTAATAGTCTAAAAGGATCAAAACTTAAATAAAATTAATAAAAATTAAGTTTAGAAAATTTTTTAATAATAAATCAAAGATCAAGGATTACCACCTAAATCATTGACTCTGATCTTTGAAAACCACAAAACACTACAAGGAGTGTTCATAAAAAATATTCAAAATTATCTACATGATCAGCAAATAATGGAAAATTAGTAACCGTCCACATCTGTTCACTTGAAATCAATACTAATGGTGCAAATAAAGTATGAGTGCAGAATGATCAAATTTAAACCATAATGGACTAACAGGTACTGTGGCTAAATTAGTACAAAAATCCGGAAGATCTAAAGTCAGCTGATTGAAATCACCAAGTGGACGTGCTAATCCTTTCCTGAATGGCTTTTCAGCCTCAGCCCATGAGCAGAACTCTCTCTACGTGCCCTGAGAAGCTCAAAATCACCCCAAAAAGGTATTTATACTGACCTCTTTGGATCCATTATTCCATCAGTTTACCAGGAATTATTATTATCAATCAGACACTTTGTCATTGTTAGTCAAGTGCTTATGAAGATTCTAAGCAAGTTATTTATGACCAAGTCTTTAGTATTAATATTTATTTCTTAAAACCAATCAACCCTTGAAATTGCGTCAAGCAATCCATCCCATCTGATCTGAAACCCTTCCTATTATTGCAGGATTTTTGTGGTAAAGTGCTCAGAGTGAGTGTTTCCCTTCCTGTCTAGGCCACTTGTGCTTTTATGCCTGGCCATTAGTGGAATAAGCCCTTTCTAAGGCACCCATCTTCATTCCAAGGTTCTTAAACTGCCTAAGGAGGCCCCTTGAAGAGAGGTTGCTTTGTCTGTAAAGACCCCCAGTAGTAAAATACTGTGGCCCCTCCTTTATATACATATTGAAAACCTTTTATTACCAAACCAATTAAACCTTGCAACTGCTCTTATTACATTATTTATTTGAGCCTCTAAGCTTTTATTTTTGGAATAATTATTATCATTATTATTACAGTATTTTTATCACTCTCTGTAGCTAAAGGACTGCAAGGTTCCTGGTATCAGAGAGCTGAAAGAAATGGGTGCAGCCTTGCCGCATCAAGCTGTGCTGAAGGCTCAGCAGGATTCAAATTGGGCTTGGCATCCGGAGAAGTGGGCGGATTGGATCAGATATGATGGATTGGGCGCTGCAAGAAGCGCGGATTGGATTGCGTGGATGAATCTTGGATATCTGGAATGTTGCTTTGGGTGGATGTGGACATGCACAGGAGGCTCTTAGTTGGGTACGGTGCAAGGGTGGCGTCATGAGAAGGAATAATAATATTACGCTGAAGAGGCTGAGAACTAGAACCAACAAGCTAGATTTGAGGGTTAGACAAGGAGTAACTAGGAGAGAAGGAAGAAAGAAATGAGGAAAAGAAAACCAACAGCTTAGACAAAAGAGTTGAGAATACTTGGAATAGACAGGCAATTAGACAAGAATACAAGATTAGAGAGATGAGACTGAGGGTTGTTTGGAGATGCTAATTGGAAGTCAAACATATATTTTTAGGTCAATTTGATTCTTGAGATGAGAGTCGAGTCATCTTACCAGGAAGAGATGATCAGAGGAGCTTTGAAGACTAGGCCAGTTGAGCGGAGACAAGGGTTGAGATTCAAGACAGTTTAGCGGAGACAACGGTCAAGATTTGAGACAGTTGAGCAGAGAC
Source organism: Puccinia polysora (assembly GCA_025617555.3). Classification (NCBI taxonomy): domain Eukaryota; kingdom Fungi; phylum Basidiomycota; class Pucciniomycetes; order Pucciniales; family Pucciniaceae; genus Puccinia; species Puccinia polysora. Next base: position 28,014,854 of record CM062629.1, read on the forward strand.
AACGGTTGAGATTAGAGATTGAGAAAAGAAGAGAAGAAGGAAGAAAAGATTGAAGATGGAAGAAAGGGTAGATAGAAAATCAAGAGAAGGAGAAGGAAAGAGATTGAGGTGATAGAGCGAGACCAGAAGATCAAGCGGGAGACCCAAAGATAGAAGCTTCCCAGAAGGAAAGAAGAATCGTGGTAGGGAGGTCACCGGGACCTAGAAGCAGTTCGGGGGCTTGAGCCGGGGAGAGAATTTGGATCCCCGGGCGGGAATGAGGTTAGGAATTGAGGGTAGATCTCAACAAGGAAAAACAGGGTGGACATAATGGCAGGCGGGCAATACAGATGGGATATTTGGTATGAGATATGGACCATGGGATGGGATTGGAAGGATAGAGTTGGGATAGGGTTCTGTACTTAGGGGTTGTATTTCATTTTTCATGTTTGCTTGCATTTTGTACCTAGGTTAGGGTTGAGGGGAAGGCTACTTACACTGCACGCTCAACCTGGATGTAGGAACGGGGATCATGATCATCACAGGAGGTTGGAAGGACTCTTTACAGTCATCTCTCTATCTCTCAGTTTTAGGGTGAACAGTCACACTCAGGGTTTACAGAAGCAAGGGATCAATAACTTCTGAACTTTGGAATCATTAAAGGAGAATTCCTCCTCTGAATTCCACATCTGGGGGTCTGGCCAGGAAGTAAACCTTTCTTCCTTTTCTCTCAAAACTAACAAGTGCAATGTTCCAGTACCACCCATTGACTGTTTTGGGGTTGTCTAACGTTATCCCTACTCCTCTTCCTCCTCCTGCTATGGCTTCATGGAAAAAACCTTCATCAGGGGCGGGATACGGTGTCCCTCACTCTGAAAAGGGTGCCAATCACAAGCCTGTTTGCATCAGGCCGCGGGACTATCCACATATTTGGTTCACAACTGAGGATTTTGAGAAATTCCTCACTCAATACAAAGGAATTGCTGATGTGGAAGGCGCAACAGGTTTGGATAAGGCTTTTCTTGTTGTCCTTTTCATTCTGGAAAAAGAGAAGCTTTGGTATGTGGAAGAGATGGAAGGATACAAGGAACTCAATTGTCCAAAACTGAAGGCGCAAATCTTGGCGTGGTGGGGAAGGCGCAAACCTTGGTTTTGGGGAAGTAACTTCAAGCAAGCTGCAGCAGAAGCAAGTGCAAATGGTGGAGTCCAGACGCGGGCGCAATTGGGTGAGTATGTAGCAATATTTGAACGGATCTACCGCTCCCTGGAAAAGAACAAGGTGATATCAGGGTAGAGGGGCGCGATGAAGAGGGCCTTTTTGGGTGTACTTGGTCCCCAACTCCGCCCACGGGTTCAGCGGAACTTGTACAACAAAAAATTGGTAAAGAGGTCATTGAATGGGAGTATTGTGCTTCTCCTGGATATTTTGATCATCCTTCAGGCAGTGGAGAGCAAGTTAAACCTGGAGGAACTGATGTAGGACACAGAAAGGTTGTTCCATATGGGGTCAAAGAAGTCCACTTCTCACCCTCTGGCAGCGCCAACGCAGGCTCCAGTTGTAGGCCTCTTAAAAAAGGAAAGCTCTCCAGCAACACAACTGAAAACAAGCCCAGAGATTAGAAAGATGACGGAATTGATGAAGGATTTACGGATCTTCCTGAGTCAAATGTTTTCAGCACCGCGCAATCCGCCTACTCACATTGGGGGACCGCTTCCGCCATCAAATCTGCCCATGCCACAGTTATGCAATTACTGCGGGGACAAGGGGCATTGGCTGACAGGGTCCAATGAAATGAAAAGGGACCTCAACACGGGATTGGTTTGAACAGTTAGAATGAAATTCATGTTCACAATGGGCAAGAAGATCTCCATTGAACCTGGGAATCCAACCGTCATGGAGCAAGTGCAGGCGCAAGGTCAGGAATTGGGGGTAACTTCTCAAGCTTTGCTTGGGGTTTTCACTGGTCCTGGGTATGGCAACCACTGCGCGTGGAAGCGGAAGTGAGGATACTAGCCATGGAGGTGCCCGCAGTGGTGGAAAGGATGGATGTGTATTTTAAAGAGCAGGTACTGCCGGTAGCTCCTAAGCCAGTCATGCGCATTCCAGAACCAGATGGAAGGCCGTTGAATCTGGTAGGGAAGAAGAAGGCGGTGGAGATTGTGCACAGAGTGATGGGGAACAAAAAAACTATTCCCTTGAACTTGAAGGAGTTGGCAGCGGTGTTGCTGGTGGTACTGGATGAGATGGTTCAAGAGCTGGAGGATTGCAGACACAATAGGATCCCTCCAATGGTGCAGTGGGTGAACTTGGCTTGGGATGATGCAGAGCGCAAGCTAGCGGGGATGAAATTGGTTTCAACTCCGCTGGCTTATGTTCCAATGAATATTTCTGGAAGGAAAGTATGTCCGCTGGTGGATAGCAGTTCCATGGTGAACCTCCTTCCGTCTAGATTGGTTGATGAATTGGGATTGGTTTGGTAGAAATGTGCAATGGGGCTTTGCGCGCTAAATGGCAGGGCATGTTGCGTGGATGGTGTTGTAGAGGAGGAAGAGGTTGAGGTTGCAAGGGTATGTATACCAGTTTTTTTGCTATTGGTTGATTGCGGGGAGGCTATTTGAGGATGACCATTCATTTTTGGGTTCCAAGTGCATATGACATTTGATCAATAGGCAGGGATGGAAGTGTTGATGGTGGAAGATTTGTCCGGTGAAAAATTTGAACCCATGATCTGCGATCAAGGATTGGGGAAGTGGACACAGGATTTTGCAAGAGAAGAAGAGGAGGACCCTGGTCACCAGGGCCAAAATGTGGTCTCTGGCTGGCCAGTGACTTCATGTTACCATCCAGTCCCATTTTCTGGCCAATTGAATCCCTTTATGGGAAACTTCTCTTCACCAATGGGTATTCTTGAGTTCACCTCAGTTTACATCAAAAAGAAAATATGATTCACATTGTATTCACCATGGTGGAAAATGAATGTCACTTGTAAATCCCCAAGGAAAAATCCTGAATTCACTTGAATGTTCACATTGATTCAACCGGGACTCACTTGAAATTCCTTATGGAATAAAAATTTCCAATTAAATATTGTATATTTTGATATCCCAGCTACAATTTCAGTGATCAATATTTTCCACAATGCAATGACAGCTTCATTATGATTAATTCCAGTATTCGTAAAAAAAAATTATTTTACAGTTTATTTCATATCACTTTTATGTAAAACTACCACTTCTATAGTTCAAATTTCATTGGTGTTTTTCCAGTCTTTCAGATTTGTTTCACATCTGGTTGCATTACTGTAAAATCATCTCCAAAGCAATTTTAGTTTATCCTTCCCAATTGGACCCTACTCCCCCAGCTGGGTAAAACCATCAACGTTCCACTGTCCAAGAAAAAAAAAAAAGAAAGAAAAGTCAAACCAAGGAGGGCAATCTGCAAAGATAAACAACAGAAGGTGTATCCTAAACCCAGAATTGAGGTTGAATTGTATCAGCAATAGGAGGGTCATCCTTGTTGTTGAGTCACTCAGCTTTGTTTTTTTTCATTTTTTCCTCCGGGAATCTGGCCATGGACCATTGGTCTTGTCCAGTGAGTATTGATCCTAATTCAAATTGATGGGATGAAGAAGATGATTGCCTCAAGGTTGATGCTGAATGTGAGTGAGGGTGTCAAGGTGAAGCTGGAGAGAGAGTTAGATGCCTTGAGTGATCTTCACAATCTTGATGACATGTGGTTGCTTGATTTGACCTCAAGAGAGTCACCCAATCTGGCTCCTACTGGATGTTCTTCCACTCTTTGATTGTTTCCCCTTCATCCATGACTCCCATCCTCCCGCTTGCTCAAAAACTGGAAGGGTTCTTCAATCATCAGTCAAATTAGGATCAGGCTTGTGACCAATTTGGGGTCTTAGCCTCCCGGGTTTTGAAACCTATCTTGATTGTGTTTCTCTCTTGTGCATCAATGATATCTTTAGATCTTCCAAAACTCATTACAGGATACTTTCTACTGCTATCTACACAGTTTTGAAGGGAACTGCCCAAGGTTGGAATGGGATGTTCAGGACTGCCTCTGCACAAAGTTGTGAAATTCTTGCATGCTCTCACTTTCCACATTACCACAAACTTGGTGTTTTTTTTTTTTTTTTTGATCTAAATGTCTGACTACTCAATTGATTCAAAAAAAAAAAATTAAACAATTAAACAAACATGGTAAGTGATTATTATTATTATTGATTTATGGGTTCTCATTTTTGATATATATAGTATTATTTTGAGAAATCTATTGATTCAGAAGATCAAGGGTGATGGTCAAACCACATCAGAGGAGGAGGGTCAAAAGTACAAGGATCAGAATTGATTCTAGAATGATGTCAATGGACCTGAACTCCAATTCAACCTCAGAATACAAAAATATCAGATGCTTAAAGTACTTCAATCAATCAATGTGTGTGTTTTTTTTTAGCAGTTTCCACAACTCTCAACCTATCACTTTCAAAATTCTCATCACCATCTTCTTACCAAGCAACCATCAACATCAACATCAAACCAATGGTTTTGAATCCCGTTTTTTTTAAAAAAAAGAATCTCTTCAAGAGACTTCATCTTTCTTTTCTTCAACATCATTCCCCTTTGCAATCCTCACTCTCTCACTCACACCCTCATCAACAAGAACAAAAAAATATTGATGGTACTGGATTTTTCAATTTTTTCAATTTTTTTCAATTTTTTTTTCCTCCAGCGTATTTTTTTTGGAGTTTCATGCTTGATTTGATATTTTTTCCAAAAATTTCAATTGTTTTGTTAAGTAGAGAGTACGTACAGACGTTCAAACAATCTAAATCCCAAGAACAGAAAATGAATAATACATGCCTTTTATTATTTATTTTTTTTCAACAATTGAATTTAGCCTTGAAACAGAAGCCCAAGAAGAAATGGACCGTTTTAAGGTCAATCGGTCCCATTATTCTTATCTAGCCACCGTACGTACGTACGTACACTTAGAAATACCTTCCTTCAACCCTTGAGTTTCTTCACCTCACTACCAGTGGAGTTGTCAATTGTCTTCATTCGGATTTGATTTTGATCAACAAAACTTTTTGTCTTCAAACACTTCTACCTTGATCCTCTGGGCTGCTTGGACGCTTACCCACTTGTTTCAATCCGCAATTGAAGGCAAGACCATTTTTCAAATCAGTTCATTCCTCAGCCGGTTTAGAGGATTCATCTTTGCACACCTTGTCACTATTACTATTGTGATTATGGTGATTATGATCATCATCATCATCAGATATGATCAAGTGACCACAAGCTTGGGCTACGGCAATCTTGGTGGTCTTTTTGCCCCATTGAACACTGTAGGTCATCTTTTGTTTCTTGGGTTCTTTGACATTAGTCTTCAAGTTTGAATTGGACGCTTGCTTGCTTTTTGGAGCAGATACCAAAGGAATAATGATTTTGACATGGTTTGGAATCTGATTTTTGGAGGACCAAAGCTTTTACACAGTCATGATAGTGTCACGGTACCTTTCCAAGTCGCGAGACTTGGTTCCGAGCATTATTTAGCTGTTGAATGTGTAAGCAGCTTTGTTTGAGCGGGAGTGGTAGAAACAATTTCTTAATCTTCAGACAACTCTTGCCAAAATCAAGGAAAAACAAGGCTCAATTTGACGTACTAGCAACAAACTGTTCTGCCAGGTAACCTTGCAAAATTAGGTGAAGGATTAAGTTTTCCAATTGCTTTGGATGAAAACCAGGGCAATTGAAATAATGAAGAAAAAAACCATGATGTATTGGGCAGTTAAGCATTCTCATTCTTCATTTTTAGAATGCTGTCTTTAAGAAGATCAGCCAACCTCTTTAGTGAGTGTAATCTTATTGCGATTCAGTTTGTCTAGTCCCACTACCTTGGGAGCTAGATGTGTTGGTGAATCATTGAAATCTTGGTCAACTTGGCGGGTTTGAATGGTTTGAATGATTGAAGGCCCAACGCCACGCATCAAATCCCCTAGTTGGATCATTTTTATTTGTCCATTCATTCAAGTTATGTAACCAACAACGTGGCAGATGTGACAAGCTTGTATTGTCAAGTCATTGTATAGGATTTGAGAACAATCTTGTTTGCAATTGTCACAATTTTTACAGGGCTCAAGAGAGAAAGGTAGAGGATTGCCAGAGTCGCAAGTTGAGCGGGAGGTGTTGAAATAGTCGGCAAAGAGGGTACTACAACAGCGTTCCACTTTGACAGCGTATTGGGCCATACAGTAAACTGCAGGGGGTGGCAAGACACCACATCAAAAAACTGGGTTGTGACCAAGATGTCAAAGAATATGAAGGCCTATACGTTTCATGATCCCATCAGTCTCGGAGGCAACCATTCCAGAGAGTGGGATAAGATCACTTGTTTTCCAAAAGAGCAAACAGTCCAAAACATGCCCATCACGTCCAGCACGACCTGATTCTTGATAATAACCTTCATTAATTTTTGGAAGCGTATGATGGATCACAAAGCAAACATGAGGAGCGTCAATACCTAAACTAAGAGAGACAATAAGCGGGCCTTGACACCTATCTGAATCAAAGGAAAGCGGTTTGGATGACTTGAACTCGTCTTACCCATCCCAAGTGGATTCTATGTATTTGCTTATGTGGGACTGATGGAAGGACTCAGATGCAAAGCATCAGCATGAGCAGTGGTCAGACCTCCAAGTTGCACCAAAATCCTCCTGTTTGAATGCATGCATCCAAACACTAACATTTTCATGCAACTTCCATGCTTTAATCCAAGTTGCACCAAAATCCTCCTGTTTGGATGCATGCATCCAAACACTAAGATTTTCATGCAACTTCCATGCTTTAATCCAAGTTGCACCAAAATCCTCCTGTTTGGATTCATGCATCCAAACACTAACATTTTCATGCAACTTCCATGCTTTAATCCAGGTTGCACCAAAATCCTCCTGTTTGGATGCATGCATCCAAACACTAACATTTTCATGCAACTTCCATGCTTTAATCCAAGTTGCACCAAAATCCTCCTGTTTGGATTCATGCTTCCAAACACTAAAATTTTCATGCAACTTCCATGCTTTAATCCAAGTTGCACCAAAATCCTCCTGTTTGGATGCATGCATCCAAACAAAAACATTTTTGTGCAAATTCCATGCTTTAATCCAGGTTGCACCAAAATCCTCCTGTTTGGATGCATGCATTGTTGCATGTTGAGACATGTTGAAATACACTTTGGTGAGAATGTAGCACAGTGAGGAGTGTTGAAATCCACTTCAGTGGGAGTGTAGAAGGGTGAGGTGTGTTCAAAATTAGGTCAGGAGTGTTGATATCCACTTTGATGAGAGTTTAGCAGGGTGAGGTGTGTTGAAAATTGGGTAAAAATTCTTCAAATTCACTTTTGTCAGGGTTGGAATGGTGATTAGTGTTAGAAATTGGGTAAAAATTGTTCAAATTCACTTTGGTGAGGGTGTGCAGGGTAAGGAGTGTTGAAGTCCACTTGGGTGAGGGTGTAGCAGGTTGAGTTTTGTTCCAAATAAAGTGAGAAATGTTCAAAAGTTGGTGAGGTGTGTTCAAAATTGAGTGTGGTTTTCAAAGCATTGAGTGAAGTTTGGTTTAATCATTTACATATACTGGTGTTGTGTAATTTAATCTTGGTGGTGGGGCTCACGTCACCTGGACCACACTTGGGTTCTGTCAGCCCAAATTTTCATGCCTGGCCTACTATATGGGAGTGCACATCACTTTACTGGCAATGGTGAAACTAAAACCACATAAGAGTGTAGTCCCTCCTCTTCCCACCCTCTCATGTGGATGAAATACACACTATGATGATTCTGTAAAGTAACTTCACTCTTTTTATAAGAAACAAGTTTCTTGTATCAAATAAATGTTGCTTTGTAAGTCTAAGATATTGTCAAACCAAGATTGTTGGGGAGTTGCTCTGGTCAATATGAATTGGCCTTTGCATGCTGGAGACATTGGTTCACATGCGCAAATGAGTCCATTCAGGAAACCGTGCAATGTGTGGGCTTTTGTTGTTGATAGTGATTGTTTCTTTGGGCTGTGGCTGCGCCATGCTCAATGGGCATTCCTTCCTACATCTGATTTGAAGTCAAATAGGCTTGAATCAAAAATTAATGCAGGCAGGAAATGGCATAAATATGTTACAGGGGGGCATTTTGAATTTGTACAAATGATTTCTTAAGGCTTTGACTGAAAATCCAAGCTTTTAGCCTTTTAACATAGGTTCAAATTGGATTGGTTGTAGTGACAGAAATAGAAGGGGTTTTTTTTGAGATTATGAGTAAAGAGAATCTTCTGAAAAAAGATATCCCCACCAGGATGATACCTATTTTAGTGCAGAAATCCAACTATATAAAAAATGTGGATCAAACAATGAATGCAAAATAAAGGCAACTAAGGCAGCTCCTCAGGTAAGTATTGAAAAAGCATACAATAAACCCTGAAAAGAGAAATCTATTTAAAATCAATGATTGTTGTGGTTTAAACACATTAGCACCTTTTATGCAGAAAATTGATTGATATGAAGTAAATGTAACACAATACCCCATCTAGGATGGGAGAATGAGGAAGAATAAGATTTATATTAGAAAGGAAGATTTACCACCACATGCCTTGACAGTTGTTGAGGAGTTTGTTGAAATGAGTCAGTGCTCTAAACTGAATTGGAGATTTGCCTTGGTTTTCTTCTGGAAGTATCTGCCTGGATTTCTTGTTTTATCCTAGTATGATTCTTCTTCCCTTTACTGTTTACAAGTGCCACCTGGGGTTTGTTTAAACCCTCCATGTAAGACTTTTAGGGAGATATCTATTCAATTTCTGCATTTCCTGGCAGAGATATCCATGTTTTTTACATGGAATAAATATTTGAAGAATGAAACAAAAGGCTTTCCTGTAAAAACCTATCCATAAAAGCTTTTAAAATATTTGAGCAAACTGTGAGTTTATTTGAGGTGTTTCCCTTGTGAAATTATATGAGGGAGATCTGTGCATTGAAAAATACTCCTGGGTCATTCAAAATCCCTTGAGTTCTATGGCATTCATGTGCTAAATTAAGGGTTTTTTACCAGGTACAAAGCCCATGTTTCCAGCTCTGAGATAGGTCAGCTAACTCCAAGGATTAGCTTGAAGATGGGATCCTTGGACAATGTGTGATTGTACTTTTTTACCCACAAGTAAAGTTGGGCCTGTGCCCCAGGTGCACCAGCAAAAAGAAAGTGAACTGTGAGCTGATTTGAAGTGATTCCCTTGTGAATTCATAGTGACACTGGCGGACACTTTTTGTTACATTTATTTTTAGTGAATTGCTGGGAAGAGTTTAACACTCATCTCTGAACAAAAAATTCCTTCGGATTTTTCTATAACTTGCTTTATTTTTTTCTCTGTTCATTTATATATTTCTTTGTTGGGATAAATTCAGCACCAATTTCATTTGGCATGGGGAGGGCATTTATGTTTTCATGTATGGATACTCACATCTGTTACATAGACTCTTGATGGCCTGCAATCTTGGCCTTGGAAAAAATGCCAACTGTTTGTAGGAGATGCAGAGCTTTGTGAAATTATAATTTTCAAGCTGTGAAAATTGAGAATTGCAAAAACTGAAAACCGTTTATAACCATTTTGATTTTTCCAACAAACAAACTTCCTTTACAAATCAATTTCCCTGTAAAAAAATCAACATTTTTCACAAAATTGATTTTTTCCAGAAATAGTTCTTGTTTTATCTTGGTGGAAATGGCAGAATTAAAAGTTCATGATTTGGGAAATACAGATGAATTACAATTTCCAAAAAGGTGAAATCAAGGTGATTCTCATTTTCAGCAGCAGTGAAATCTTCTGGACTTTTGTTTTCCATAAAGGTGAAACCCACAAGAAATATTGTGTACAGCATTGTGAAAAATTGAATCAATCATTGTGAATTCATGGGGAACATTTTGATACTTATGGGGGACAAAAGTGGCCACAAAAGTGACTTCATGTCACTGGTCAGCCAGAGACCCCAATTTGGCCCTGGTGGGTACGGAGTTGGTTTGTGAGGGAAGGCCAGAGGTAGATTTTGACTAGTGGGCCAACATTACCACACGGGGAAAGCTTTGGTTTTGTGAGGGCAGTTTACTAGCAAGGAGCAGGTGGGAAGTAGGGAAGAAGCATGGGATGCGTGGTTGCTGGAACTGGTTTGGATAGTAAGGGGGATGAAAACACAGATACTTTGTCCAAGGGAAAGCCTGCGCTTGCTGTTTGCGTCCGGCAGAGTAAACAACTGCAGACTTCTGGGGACAGCAGCCAGGGTGGGGGGGAAAAATGGATGAATAGGGGATATGATTGGATTTGGTGAGGGGCTGCTCTAGCCGGTTCACAGCCCGAACAACTAGAAACCTCATAATTTTTGTTTTCTTATTTCCTTCTCTCTGGATTGCCTTTTTTTGGATTATCACTGCCTAGTTTATGAGTTTATTTTAGGTACGGGCACAGCGCAAAGCTTGGTCTGTGGACGTGAGGACAAGTCCCGCATTTGGGAAAAGGAAGAATTCCAACAGATTATCCAAGGAACTAGGAAAGCATGTGGTGCAAAACAGATGTGGGTCAAAGAGCAGGGCGCAGGCTTGCAATGGGTTGGTGCTATAAAAAAATCTCTCTCTCTTTTCAAATTTTCTTTGGTTATCTTATAGACGGAAGGTATAGATGGGTGGGGTGGATATTCTTTTTCTCTTCCTCTCTCTCTGAAGGACGTTCCTGCGCAGGGGTTTTTCTTTGTGCTCTCTCTGTTCTGTAGATGGGTATGGGGAACTGTGAGGCAGTTTTTCTGGTTTGGTCCAGGTACCTTCAGCAGATACTCTCATTTGGCACAGATTTTCTCACTCTTGCACATTTCTCTCAAAGCATGGACTCTCTCACTCATGTTTATTGCTCTCAAAGCACCAATTTTTCTCACTCTTGCAAATTGCTCTCAAAGAGTGGTTCTTATTTCTGTCAAGGTTCTCACAAGCTCAAAGGGAACTTAGGTTGGCGCGGCAAAAGACTGTTTTCTTTGCAAAGATAGGTGCGGGAATAGAAACAAGATGGAAAGAAAGGAGAGGGGGGAAATCTGCCTATGTTGGCCAAGTCCTCATCACCTCCTCCGCATCTGTGCAATCTGCCGCTGCTAGGTTTTGGAATTCCACTAGCACTTTGCATTTTTCACTGGTGTTGTGAGCCTGCAGAACCGCTAGGAAGCGCTGGAGTAGTTTGTCCGCATCAAACCTTGCAAGTGGGACTGCAGGAATTAGGGGGATATCAAGAATTTTGGGAGTGGCGGCCGGAGGAGTTTCAGAAGCAGCGGGTTCCAGCAACCATTTGATGACCACAGGAGTTGGCGCACACGGGTTCCGGTGACAACCTGGGAGCCAGTGATGGAGATGGTGGTGAAGAAGTAGGAGTGGGAGGATGCGGTGGCGGTGGAGGAGTAGGAGATGGAGGAGCAGGCTGGGGGGAAGTGGGATGACACAGAGGCCGTGGAGGAGGCACAGTCAGTTGGTTGAAGATCCGCGGGTCTGTTGCCAGTTTTTTTATCTGCACCCGTGCAGACCACTTGTGAGCGGTGTTCCAATAAGCCGCAAAATTGGGAAATTCCTGGTGCCGCGGTGGTCCATCCCAATGGAATGGCCATCCCAAGTCATGGCTTTTGCGTAAAGGAGGGTGTGGATTGGGGCAAGGTGAGCCGGGTGGGGTCCATTCATTAGTGGATATTTTGTCATTTCTTGAGACCACAAACAAGTTGCTTCTGGTCCTCTTGCATGGATGACCTTGAGGAAAGTTGGGGGGCATACCATTGGATAAAGAACAGAAACAGTGGCCGGCTCAGCATGGAACACAGGCCCTCCGGCCCAGAAGGATGCCGCAGGAGAGGCCATTCCAACTGCAGAAAGTGCAGGACATGTTGAAGGGTTAAGATGTGGTGGGGTTTTCTCCTTGTTGTGGTGTAGTGGTGGGGTGAGGGGATGGTATCACTAGGGATAGCTGGGAGTAGGTGAGGTAGTGGTGGATCTCTGGGGACAGAACTCAAGTTGGGGGGAGATGTGGTGGTCTTTAATAGGTGCAAGTTGGAATGTTCTGTGCACTGCGCGCTCAGAAATGGGTGCTTCCTTGCGTCAGCAAACCATGCTGCGGGCTCAGAAGCAGTTGAATTTGGGTCAGAACCCAGAGACGCGGGGCGGATTGCGCTGATTGCGCATTGCAAGATTCCCGGATTGGATCTTGGGGATGAACCTTGGATATCTGGAATGGCATGTTGGGCAGATCCGGACATGTGCGGGGGGCTCCAAGTTGGGGGAGGCACAAGGGCTGCCTCCAAAGAAGGATGAACTGGATGGACATAATGGCAGGCGGGAAATACAGATGGGATATGGGGTATGAGATATGGATCATGGGATGGGGTTGGAAGGATAGAGTTGGGCTAGGGTTCTTTACTTAGGGGTTATATTTAATTATTCTTGTTTTCTTGTGGTTTTACCTAGGTTAGGGTTGAGGGGAAGGATACTTAAAACGCACCCTCAACCTGGATGTAGGAGGGGGGATCATGATCATCACAGGAGTTTGGAAGTACTCTTTACACTCATCTCTCTATCTCTCAGTTGCAGGGTCAACAGTTGCACTCAGTATTTACAGATGCAAGGGATAAATAACTTCCAAACTTGGGAACAATTAAAGGAGAATTCCTCTTCTGAATTCCACACCGTTCATTCACTAGGGGCCTGCGCAAGTTATTTGGTCAACTACCAGTGGGGCTGGTAGCAGGTAGTGACTGCCATGGGCGGTAGTTGCTTGAGTACCCGCAAGGGTGGTTGGTAGCAATCACCTTGGGCCTGCACAAGGTAGTCAGGCAACTACTTTCAGGGTTGTTGCCTGACTGCAACCACCTTGGGCCTGTGCAAGGTTGTTGCTTTAATTATTGCAAGGCTGGTTGGTAGCAATCACTTTCAGCCTTCCCAAGGTAGTTGAGAAAATACTTGCGGGGTTGTTGCCTGATGGCAACCACCTTGTGGCCGCGCAAGGTAGTTTCTTGAATACCGGCAGGGCTGGGTAAGCCATTGCTCCTCAGAGCTGTGCACCAGGTTGCAAAAAGGCCTGCGGCTACGCGCAGGCTTATGGAAAAATGGTTTTTTTTGTCCATAACTCCAAAACTATACATAAATATGGGTTTATTACAGAATCTTTGGTCAGAAACCCATGCCTGCAAATGTGATGAGGAGGGTTCCTGGGTGATTGTGGTTCTACCTGAAGGAGTAGGATTTTGGGGGTGGTGCCAGCAGGTGACCCTACCTAAATTGGCACCAGGAAACCATTTATTCAATTATATTTCTGGATTTCTTAATAGTTAATCTTTTATCTTCTATTTTTGTTTTACATTAATATTCTTGTAATTTTCATTATATTATTAGTATTTTAGTTGGTGGTGGCTTTGTTTGTTGGTTCTACATAGCAGTCACCTGGAATGGTAGTTGCACAACAACCAAACCAGGTGATTCCTAGCTACCCAGCCACAGTGGAAACTGGTATTTAGGGTACACAAGATACCCCCTCAAGCCAGGTTCCGCACTAAATGGGGCCAAATGAATGCCACCATGTGGTGTGTAACTGTTTGAAATATTCATGGCCAATTAAAATTCATAAAAATGTAGGTTCCTTTCCCCTAAAAGTAAGAACCCAGATACAAGCCCCCCCCCCAAACAAAGGATCATACAAGTTCCAAATACCACAAAAAAGTAAATAAATGTTACTGTATCACCTTGAAACTTGAACCAAGAAATATTTGGGAGGCCATTCTTGTGCTGAACCACTCCCAGCTGCCCCAGTACCTTCCTTCATTTTTTTTCCATTATTCATGGCTGTGAAGTTTTGTTTTAAGTTTAGGGGCCCACTTACTCATTTAAGGTCCTCTTCATTAATGTCTATGGCCAAAAATTTCCAAACTTTTAATTATCATCAAGCAAATGATCCTTGTAACTTATGTTTGAACTCACAGTCACAGTTTTTATGTTCTTAGTACAGGATTTTCTGGTTCAAGCCACCCCAGGGGCTGTTATTATGTTATCAAAATTAATATTTTGAAAGCTGTAAAAGACCCATTTACAATGAAATTAGGCTTTCCATACTCCCATAATTTTTAGAGCAGTCTCAAAAAACCTGTGTACATTCACTTGGCCTCAATTTATGCCTTGTTCATCTATTTCTAGCTGTTAAAAGACCATCACCAAGAGGGGGCCTAAAGGGTAGAAATAAAGGCCCCTCTCACAGCCATAATCAATTATTCATCCATTCCTATAGGTTATTATATAATCAGGTTTTTTTTCTTCATAAATCTAAAAATTATTAGAAAATAAGTGTGTGACCTTGGACAGCATCTGATTAGGTTTTCTAGGTCAATATTGAATCCTTACCATTTTTTATGCCAATTATGACCAAACACTTCACTTTTAAGCCATTCACAAAATTCCAGCAACCTGAACCCCTGAATATTGTCCCATTTATCAAACTTTTTTATGGATTTTCACCAATTAATTAATTCCACTTATTAAATCATCCTCATACAGGCTTGATAAAACTCATAAATAAACTTCTTGAAAGGATTCCTTGAAATAAAAACAATTCAAAAAAAAAATGATTCCTTTGTGTTAACCAGAAAAATCTTGTTTTATGGAGGTATCAACAACCCCATAAAGTTCTTGGAAGGTCTTGGCCCCTCCCTTAAGATTTATTTCTATAAATTAATCAATAAATTAATCAATAAATTCAACCCTTCTTTCCAAATTCTATTCTTGGCTTTCTACCCTTTTATCACTCCAGCATTTCCATCACCACTGATAAATAGGAGTATTTGGGCCTTGGAATCTATGAGGCTGACATGGTTTGATTTTAAATACAATCACTTAAAGGACACATTTCATTCCCAAATTATAATTTAAACCAATACAATTTTTTTGTAAAGAAATCATAGTTTTTCAATTTCTGTCTTTATTGATTTTTTTTTCTTTTTGATAGATTTCATTAGCCTAAAGAAACCATGAGGCTCTTGGGGGTAGACCCTGGCTGCATATTAGACACCAAAAAATTGCAGAAACTCTGAAACATTTTAAAAATCATAATCTAAGTAAAAATCATTCAATAAACAAAAAAATATCAGGATATAAACAAAAAATAATTATTTCAATCTTCAATCATCATCCCCAAAAAGTTCTAATTACATCTCTCAGTAAAAAACATGCTGGAATATGCAGCAATTTTTTCATGGTGATTTGGGGAGCCATCTTTTCCATATGTGAAATTATTTGATACATGAAAAAATTATCTCCAATTTCAAACAACCAGAAGCTTAAAACCTTAACCCAAACTAACATTAATTTTAAATTCATCCTTGTACACTCATTCAGTTTCTAAATTGGTAGTTCTTCATATTAAGGTCTCCAGTAAAATTTTTGACATGCTTGATAGACATATTAGGAATAAACTATGCTACTTCAGGAAGGATTCAGCCTCACTGTTAAAAACAAAATTTCAAAAATTCACTGAAGGAATATCCTTTTTCTTAGAGGATTCATGAACAAGCCTATACTCCTTGGCCTATCTGTCAATTCATTTTGTCTCAATCTTCCAAAGGAATCAAACACCTGTAGCTATCTTGAAAAGTATTACCTTTGTTCCCAATCTGAAAATAATCAATCAAGTTCAATTTCAAATAATAACTTTATGTTCCACTTTCTTCCAAATTACAGGTCATCCACTTTCAGATATAAGCTGTGAGGATGAAAGTTTGGAATAAATAATGAATTGAGGAGCCCTTATTTTTAAAAATTTTGAATTCCATATTTAACAAAATCATGGCTTGAGTAAATCTTCATGATATTATTTTTCTCATTTTCAGGGGGCAAATTCAGCAGTAATCAATTCATCTTGTATACTGAGGTATTTTTGAAAGATGGAATAACACAATTAATTAAGTAACTTGTACCAAGGTAGTGGTTTTGTAAGTTTGGGAATAATTTTAGAATTTGCGCAAGAAAAACTAAGAGCAAGGGCAATGATGGAGGGAACAACGTGCAGGGTTTTGAGGAGAGGTAAAATGAAAAAGAAAGAAAACAAGTCAACAAGAAGAAGAGTAATAGAAGAAGGTGCGGAATATAAATCTATTAAGGTCCCAAGTGCAAGTTGAAAGCTGGTGCTGGTGAAGGATTCAATGATAGGTTTGGATTTGAAGTGCTATAGGAACAATTCAGGTTATTGTTGGAACCAGTTTATTGTTAGGTGACAAATGGTGCAATGCTCAAATGGAGTGGTGAAGAATAGATGAAGCAATCAAATATATCAGATGGAGTTTGAGAGTGATTTTCAGACGTGCTCAATGTTGCAGTTTAAATAGCGCCAGAGTTTGGGACACGGTCCCAAGTTGTGGCAAAAGTTTTCTGTTTTTTTGTTGGCTTCCAGGGCCCAGAGTGGAAGTTTGCGCTGTAGTTACCAGGTGGAAGTATCAGCACCTTTGCCATGGCATGATCAACAATGCATAGGACTTATTTTGAGTTGCATCAGGGTTCTCACCCTGACCCAGTTCTTTTCAAAGTGTACTGGTTGCTCTGTACATTGCGCCATTGCTTGGGAGCCAAATTAGTCGTCCTTTGATGCAAATAGTTCTGAAAAATACAATATTGATTGATTCTTCTAAAGAATTTTATTACTTATTTTCATGAATAATAATTACCTGAGGGAGAAGCAATCCATTTGAACCTTGTATAAAATTAAGACAATCCCCAATATGAATGAAAGGATTTCGAAAATCAGCATCACCTGAAACACAAAAATTCAAATCAAGGTGCAAAACTTGAAAATATTGCCAGCATGCAGAATTTACCAAAATTGCATCAAATTTTTGAGGATATTCATCCTTTTTAAAAACAGAAAAAGTTTTCCTAAATCAATTTACCACCAAGAAGCAATAATTTTCCTCCAAAAGTTATATTGGAATCAGTTAGCTCTTGAATTAGTCTGTCAAGCAAATGAAGACAATGCCTATTATTGATAGGTGCTTCAACTCAGATTATCAAAGAGTTTTTTCTTGAGATATTCCTCCATTTTAGAATTCTTTGGGATTTTTGAAACAGAG
Organism: Puccinia polysora; assembly: GCA_025617555.3. Lineage (NCBI taxonomy): Eukaryota > Fungi > Basidiomycota > Pucciniomycetes > Pucciniales > Pucciniaceae > Puccinia > Puccinia polysora. The sequence goes on from CM062629.1 coordinate 28,031,997, forward strand.
TTTTTTTCTCCAGGGGAATTCTGAAGTTGAGATGAGTGTTTCTTCCATTTGATAGATTCATGGAAGCTATTCCAATTCCAGCACACACCACAGTTATTCTACCTGTTTATCTGATAGAATGCAGCAAGTATTCATACAAAGTAGGTTTTCCTAAAACACCATGCCATCAATAAAAAATTTAAAGGGTTGAGAGGAATTGCATACATTTAATATGAGGTCAATTATATTCTTCTGTTAACTATGGAAATGATTATTTTTTTGAAATCTACTTCATTTATTACAGGATTTTTTTTAATTCAGTAAAGATCCATTTCCTTGTGATTCTTTTAACCTCCACTGTTTTATCAAATCTTGGAACATCAGTAAAATCTTATTCAATATCTTTTCCACAGTTTTTAACTAAAATTGGGATGACTGATGTTAACATTTCATTTGTGAGAAATCTGTGATATGTAATCCCCGAGTGAATCAAATATTCCATGGTGGAATTGAAGAAAGAGTTTCATAAGAAAAGTGAGTATTACGGCTGAAGAATTCCCAATAGAATTCCAAAAAACTTTTTTAGTTCAAAAGGGTGAATATCCTGTCTTGAATTTGGTTTTTTTATAATGATGATAATCCTCAATTAACCTCTTGGCCAAATCTTCCCCTCTGAAAGTTGCATAGGAATATTTGCTTAATTGATTCTGGTTTTTAAATGTGGTATCATCAAAAAATTGTTCAACAACAACCTGAGAAACAACCTTTCTAAATCTGAAGGATGAACAGTTTGAAATCTACAAATTTAATAACCACTCTGAAAGTTCCTGTATTCCTTTCTGAGTGTATGGAATGTAATTATTTTGGAAGGGAAGAATATTTGATTCTCCTTACAAAACTATAAATTTTTTAATTATTATTTGAGAATATTTTTTCCTTGGTTAAAAATTTGAAGAAATTCATCCAGGGATTCATCTGGATCAAAAAAACCTGTTTATCTCCAGGATGATGAATATCAAACCTATACCTGCCCATATCTTAAAATTATTGCGGTTTTGATACTTTGCCAAAAGGTAATGCTTTAAAGGAACAACCCAGAAGTTACCAATGAGGAATTTTGTACGGGATAACTGCTTTCACCCCCAATTTTAAGCAACTTTTAGAAAATTTGAACAACAAAGTAAGGAGAGCAGGACCTTCATCTAAGTGATTAATTTGAAAGTGACAAAGTCTTATGTGTCAGCCTACTAGATGCCAAGGACCTAGCTCCTTCTAGCTACTAGAGGTGATGGAAAGTTTGGAGTAAAAATGTCGAAAAATGCCAGATATATATTTTGGCTAAAATGGTTAAGTTAATTTATATATATATAAAAATAAATTTAAAAGGAGGGTCCAAGACCTTAATGGGGTTGTTGAACCCTCTGGAAAACAGGTATATGTCTGTTTGGGACAATATAGTAGCAATTGTGGTGCCTGTGGGGTGTACAAGGATTCCTCTCAAGAAGGGTATGTGTAATTTCCTTGGGGTATGGGTTATGTGGAATCTACAAAAGGGGTATAACTCAGCAGGATCACTTACTAGGTCTAGATCCGGACTCATTCTTGATGAATGAACCAATATGCAAGGATTCAGGGTGCTGTAAGTTGGTACTGGGACAGGCTGAATGGTTGGTTGTTGATTTTGGCCAAAAACAGGGATTCAGGAATTATGGTCTAAGATTTTATCAGAAAGTGGTCCAGGATCACACACTTATTTCTTATAAGGGTTTGATGGCTTGAGGAAGAAAATATCTGAAGCAATAATGACTATGTAACTGGATCAATCTGTTAGAAATGACTGGGGGAAGGGCCTCTATTTATATGGTTTGGGTCCCCTCATGGTACAGCCCTTTTTCCAGCCAAAGGAGGGTGACTCAGGCTAGTGCTGAGGCCAGGGAGCCATCAGAGTGTTCGTTTGGACCTGCTCTAGTCACTAAAGAGGTACAGGAAGCCCTATTTCATCATTCTTTGGGCTTGATACACGTTTCTGTGCCCTTAATGACCTCACTGTATCAACCAAAGAGGTTGTATTCAATTAATATTTATAAATATAAGCCGTGGCTTCCTGAGGCCAAAGGCTTGAACACAGGCTATGGGGACCTTATTCTTCAAGGAAATTTTGAGTCTGAGGCTCTTCTTCTCATATTGGGGTGCCTTACAGTTCTTTGATTGGACAGTACACCCCTAGTCGTGACTAGTTACATACAGTTTTAATTATAAGGGGTATGGAGAGTGTTGTATGTATTCCTGGTGTCTTGTGATCCATCTAGCACGAAGCTAGGCCCCTGTTTATGCTCAGTAAACACTCTCAGGGTGTTACAGTAACTCACAGATACCTTTTTAGGTACAAATCCTCCGTACAGGCCCTTTTACAGAGGCCCTGACAACCCTTTGGTATAGTTCCAAAAAGGGTGCAGGGCCCATTTTTCCGGATTTTTGGGTTGTTTATCCCCTTTCATACTATTACCCACCACATGGTGGCGCTCTCTGGCCCCCATGTGATGTGGAACAGGGCTATGGGGTGTATTGGAGGTACCCCACAGCCCGGTTTCCGTTTTGGGAGAGGGGAGGGCTGGCCAGTGAGCCAGCCAGTCACTTTTGCGCGGTGGCTTGGTTGGTCACTAGGGGCACGCGCAGGGTAGTTGGTCAACTACTTGCGGGGCCGGCAATAGGTAGCGCAGCCGCGCGAGGTGGTTGCTTGGCTACCCACGGGCTGGTAAGTGGCAACTACCTTGCGTGGTAGTCGCTCAACTACCCGCGAGGCTGGTTGCTCAACTACCCGCAAGGCTGGTTGGTAGCTGCCCCCTAGAGCCTGTGCAAGGTAGTCGGGCGACTAATTGCGGGGACACTGCCTGTCTGCAACCTCTTCAGTCCTGCGCGAGGTAGTCGCTCGACTTCTTGCGGGGCCGGTTGTGCCGTGGCTCCTAAGAGCTGCGCGCCTAGCTGCAAAAAAAATTACCCGCGGCTGCGCGCAGGGTTATTGACAAAACCAGTTTTTGTCCATAACTCCTAAACTAAACACAATTATGGGTTTCTGACCGAATTTTTGGTCAGAAACCTATACCTGCGGATGTGATGGGAGGGTGCACAGGTGAACCATGGTTCTACCTCAAGGAGTTGGATTTTGGGGGTGGTGCCAGTGGGTGACCCTACCTGAATTGGCTCCACGAATCCATTTATTTTATAATATTCTTGGATTTCTTATGACTTAAGGTTTTATTCCTTAATTTCATTTTATTTTATTATTTCCGTATTTGTTTATTATTAATTTATATTTTATTTGTTTTTTTTAGGCTTTAGTCAGTTGGTTCTGAATAGTAGCCAGCTGACATTATGAAATTTATAAGTGAAAAAAACTGAAGTGTGTTAATTTCTGGGTTGAGGGGGAAGTAAATAAAATCATATTGGGATTGAAGTGGGTTTATATAAATATAAAATCTCCAAAACAAAAGCTTTAGAACAAGTGAGGAATTAGTCTTCTTTACATGTGTTCTCAATGTCCTCTGTTAAATTCCTTGTTACATGTGTTGTACCTGTCCCTGTTACTTGTTTTTTTCTTGTTAAATTTTACTCCTTGTTCCATGTGTTTTCCCTGTCATTTTTTTGGTCCTTTTACATGTTTTGGCACTGTATGTGTGTGATAGTAAAACTTAAACCTTATATATACAAACAAATAGATAGTTTAAAATTTATAAAAAGAAGTAAACAAAAAACTTAAATATGTACATAAATAACAAAAACCTTATATAAATACAAAGATTTTGTTGAAAAGCATAACTTACAATATACGTGCACAAATCAGTTTGTTTTTAATTTTTTTAAAAAAAAGCAGCCCCGCAAAAAAAGACTGAAAAAAGTTGATCAAAAAAATTAGAGTGAAAAAAAGTGGACTGAACTCTATGCAAGCAGTGCATATAAGGCAATTTTGGTAAATAAATACAAACCAAAGGACCTCAACTCCAGCCAAGGTGTGTTAAATTTTTCCATCTTTTTATATTTTTTGACTAGTGTTATGCCCTCAAGTTTTTGGAATGTATTAAATAAAAAGAAATTGAAATGAAAATATTAGATATTCTTTAAATGATAAATACTTTTAATCAAGTGGAAAATTGGGGGAATTGATAAAAAATGAAATGAAAAATTTTCCAAGTATTTCAACATATAAGAAATTAAAACAAATTTAATATCCTAAGTGTCTTGGTATTTCATTTCAGTGCTGGATAGCATTCCATAACTCATGATAAACCATTTTTTCATTTTCAAATGAAATAATCACTTTAGATTTCTTTTCAACCACTACCCATGTTGAAATTCTGGACCAAAATTTTTAAATTCAACATAGAGCTGCCCATAAGCAAAATCTTGACTTGAAAATACAGACTAATATTTTAAATTCTCTGAAATCTTTAATTTTTTATTTATGAAGACAAAAATTTGGGAAGAAATAATGAATCAAGGGACTATTTTTGGTATCACTTTTGATCATTTTCCTCAAAAAAACCATTGCTTGAGTGAATGGTCATGATATTATATTCCTAACTTCCAGGAACTTAATTCAGAATTAAGGAATTTATATTTTATTCTGAGGGATTCTTGCAACCTTGAATAAAAAAATCAATCAGGTAAGTGATATCAAAACAGTCCATTTGTAAGTTTGGGGAGAATTTTGATTAATCTTTCTGTTGTGTGATCTTCATTATTTCCAAGAATAACCATTTGCCAAAGCATAATTTTTCTATTTGAATCCTGTATAAAATTGAGAAAATACCCAAAATCAATCTAATAAAAATTGACAATCAGAATTGCCTGCAACACAAGTATTTGAATTCAGGGGGGGAAATTGAAAATAACTTCAGCATGCAGAATTAACCAAAACTTCATAAACCATTTGAGGATGTGTACCCTTTTGAAAAACAGGAATCATTTCCATAAAATGACCACCAAGAGTCTTGATTTTCCTCAAAAAGTTAAATTAGAATCTATAAAATCTTAAATTATTCTGTCAGCAAACTCAAGAGCATGCCTATGCGTAATAGGTGCTTCATCTCACCCATCACAATCATCAATAAATAATTCAGAGGGCTGAGAAAAATTTCATGCATTGACTATGAGTTCAAATATATTCTTCTGTCTATTACTGAAAAAATCAATTTTTTTAAAATATTATTCATTTATAGCAGCATTTTTTTCTTCTTCAAGCATTAATTTCATGTTTATTCTTCTAACCTCTACTCTTTGATCAAATTTTGTAAAGTGGGGAAATTATTTTCCAATTTTCTTCCATAGTTCTGAAATATAATTGGGTTGATTGACGTGAATATTTCATTTTTAGGACCCTTTTATCTGTTATGCCAGAATGAATTTAAGATTCCACCATTAAAATTAATTAAGAATTCCATGGGAAAGGTGGGGTTTCTAGATGAAAGAGTGCCAATAGCATTCCAAAAAACTTTAAAAGCTCAAAAGTGTTAATCTCCTCATCAGCTTTCTGCATTTTTCTTTCTAAAAAATTATTTTCCTCAATTAAAAATTTGGAAAATTATTCATATCTCAAATTTTCATAAGCAAATCCACTGACTTGCTTTAGGATATTAAATGAAGTTAGACAACAGAAATATTCAAATCAAATCTGACAAGCCACATTTCTGAATCTGCAGGATGAAAATTATTAAATCACCTGATTCAATTACCAATCTTAAAGTGCCTGCATTCTCCTGAGTGGATTTAATTTGAATTATTATGGAAATTATGAATATCTCATTGTATTTGCAAAACTATTGATTGCTTTCATTTTGAGATATTAATATTTCAAACAAAATGAAAAATATTCTAATGCAATATTTTGTAAGAATTTTTTATACTTGTGTTTATTTTTGAATAAATTCATCCAGGGATTAATCAGTTTCAAACCTGTTGGTGGCCAGGAAGATGAATATCTAGTCTTAAAACAGAAGTTGAAGTAGCAATTAATTTGAATGGAAAACCTCTTCAACATGTATCTGGAGGAGATGCTCATCTTTAATCCCAAAATTAATCTGATTAATTCAAATCTTCACCAAAATCAAAATTAACAATAGGGTGTATCAAAGTTATCAAACCAACCATCACAAACCCACCATTTTTTTTGACCATTTTAATGGAGGGTTTCTGAAATACACATGCCCCCTAACTGTTTTATTTCAAAATGGCTGGTTTCATGAAAATGGCTAATTTTAAACATTAAACCTGCCATTTATGCACCATAATCCACACCCAATCCATCCCATGCAAAACACCCATCCACACCTCCACCTCATCAAATCCATACCAATCACATCTCCATTGCACCACACACATATCATCTCCTCTGATTCACACATCCATCGCTTCAAATCTCCATTGCTTCACACACATCCCATCATCATCTCATCCCCCCACAGCACATCACCATCTTTATGAACATGTAAAATCAAAGTTCCCAACAGCATGTTTAAAAAAAAAGCTGACTGAACTTTTTTTCTTATTTGACTCTGATTCAGACTCCAATTTGGAATCAAATTGTTTAGCTTTGAATTCTCCATTGCCAAAGCAATAGATGGCTCCAAGAATGAAGACTCTCCACAAGGCAAAAGCTTCATCTCCTCCCCAACTTAAGCTTCCAGAAAATGTTCAAAACTTTATTGCCTTCATTCATGGAACTTTCGGAGATGATTGAAGACCACCACATCTTCCAGAAAAATTCTCAGAATTCTCAATTCAATCCAGCTATCCAACAGGCCATAGCTCTTTGTAGATTGTGATAAAATGGAAATGGAGCAGAAATTCATCAATGAGAAAATCTATTCTCAGTTGGTTATGGAACCATTGACTTATTAACCAAGGGAGTCATGATTTCTATCCTATCTTTCCGTTGCTCAGTCCTTTCTTGGCCAGCCAAATAAGAATTTAAGGATATATCTCAAGTAATGGAGACCAAATGCTTTCCTTTTTGCATTGGTTTTGTTGATGGAACCACCATCCCCTTGAGTAACAAACCTAAACTAGATGGAAACCACTATTTTGATTGGAACAAAAGGAAATCTATTTATTTCTTTCCCAAAGCCTTTGATAACAAATTTGATTAAAAACTGATCAAATATTTTTGATCTGTTTTTATAGATTGTCACAACAGCCCCTGGCGTGCAAGGGGCTGAAGGCACGGTCACTACTGCTCACAGAACTCAGGATAGAGACAAAGAGATTGATTGCATATGAAGAGTAGACGTAGCGTAATGACAATGAGGAGAAGAGAAATCCAGGAGTAGGGCTCTGAAGGATGTGGGTAAGGGAATCCTGTAGGAGTAACACCAAGGGGATAGGTGAGATGAGTACGGTAGGCTGGTTGGCTTTCTTGTGCTGAGATGACACATATTGGATGGGGGACTAACCAATAAGAAGTAGTATACTAATTCCTTGGGGGGAATTAGTCCAGGAGGAGAGGAGAGGCCAGTATATGTGAGAACTGGGAGGAGGCCTTGAGGAGGGATGACTGTTGATGGTCTGAGAGGCCCATGGCATTACATGTGTTGACCAAATGGGCTGGAGGTTGTAGCTTGACAGATTGAGTATGGGCCTGTGCAGGAAGGTCATGTACTGGACTGGGTTATGGGTTGTCCAGCCAGGAGTATGTACTATGGGTTGACTGTGTACTTCTCCTACCAGATAGAGTTTGAAGGAGAGATAGAGATGAACCAAGCCATAGAGAGGTGGAGAGTATGCCTGGGAGATTACCTAGGGAATATGCAGTATGTAGTGGAAGGTAGATTGTACTGTGAGTGGCTGAGGGTTGAGTGTGACTGAGGGTTGAGTAAGGCTGAGTCGAGTTGTGGTTATGACATAAATACTCTGTTGCACTAAAGTTTTTTTGTTACAAAAACAAGTTTATATATCTCCATGCTGACCTTCCAGGTTTTTGTCACAATTCATATGTTATCAATTGGATGTGGATTGCCCAAAAACCAGAGAAATATATTGCGCAAGATCAATAATTTCTGGCAAATTCAGCTTATGCTAGTGGGAAATATGTGGTTCCAGCATACCGCAATGTTTCATCCAATGATCAAGCCAAAACTGATTTCAACTATCATCTTGCCCAATTGCAAGTTTTGATTGAACATGCCATAGGATTCCTGAAAGGAATATGGCCCAGCTTGAGGGAAATTCAAAAACAGCTTCAGAATTCCAAATACATGAAGATCTCCATCAAATGGATTATCACTTGTGTAATCCTTCACAACATTCTGGAAAAAATAAAATATAAATGGTAAAAAACATTTGAAGACATTAAGTAATCCCTGTCTAATCTTGTCCGTTATCTTCTGCCACAAGACAGCTGCTTCTAACTCTCACAACTTCTCACTTTGATGAGTAGCATATTGTTTTTAAATTGGTCAAAAAATAACCTGACAGTAAATTTATTCAGTTATACACTCAAGAATACTTGGCTGACTTGTTTTTTTTTTTTGGTGGACTTGGATAAAACAATACAAAAACTCCACCTCATACCTCACCCAACCAAACCACTGGTCCACTCCTTCCTCCTCCTCACCAAACCACCTCCACCTCACCTACCACCGGTCCTCTCCTTCCTACTCCTCACCAAACCGACTGGTCCATTCCTTCCTCCTCCTCACCAAACTGCCTGCCTGACCACTTCCACCTCACCATCCACCTCCACCTCAATTTCTCATTCTTTTCTCAGAACCCTGCCCAAGGTAAGAAACTCCCCTCCTCCTGCTCCTCCTCATCACCCCCCCTCCTCCTTATCTTTCTAACCAACTATATCCTCCTGCCCCTTTAGGCCATCCCCCCCTCCTCTTTCTTTTTGCTTTGTTGCTTGTTTGGAGCCTGACACCCTGGTCCTGGTAATCTACCCTCCCCCCTCCCTCCTCCTCCTTCTCCTCCTCCTCCTCCTCCTTCACCTTCTCCTCCTCCTCCTCCTCCTCCTGATTGATCAATTGATTAATAATCAACCAATCAATTGATAAAAAAACAAATTAATTTGATTACCAATCAATCAATCAATTGATTCCCAATTGATCAATTGGTCAATCAGCAATTAATCAAAATTAAACGTACTGATCCCCTGCCCCTCCTCCTCCTCAGGAAATCCCTCCCCCCTCCTTGTTCCTCCATTGCCCATCACCCTGCCCCAAGTCAATGACCCCCCCTTCTCTTCCTCCTCCTCTGCCTCCTCCTGGAGGATTGAATACCTGTCTGAACTTTTGTTTTTTTTTGAGGGGGGGGGGTAAGATTGACTGGTATTTTTTTGTATGTTTTTTGATCATCTACCTCCATTATAACTCACTCATGCATGTCTTTTTTTTGTTTTTTTTTTATTCCATGCAATGCAAAACATCTTTCAACCCTTTGCTTGGTCTACAACTGCCATTTTTCTAGCACTCCAATTGTTCTCCCACCAAACTCCAAATGGTACAAAATCACTTGAATCCTTTCTTGAGCCTCAACCCAAATTAATTATTTGGATTGGAGGGAAAAATATGGTAGGAAATGATTCAAGAAGCATACAGAGAGGTGGCAAGAAAAGGGCTTGTCAGAGAAAGGGGGCTCAATGACATTATTCCAAAATCTCTTTGGAGATAGAAGAGGGATGTATCAATGAGCAGTTTTTTTGGTCTGAGCAACAACCAACGTACTTGGATCTGTATACTGACATCATTTCCAAAAAACAACTGTCAAAAGCCCTGTTGGGTTTCACTGAATCAAGCCCTGTTGTTTCTGCTACACACCTGTCACATAAATTTTCCCACTCTTGTAGTATACCCAGGGTAGCTCCAAGAGAGTGGATAGATTGTTTTCCTCATCCTTACACTCTCACTCTATGCTACCTCAGGTATGTCCTTGTCTCTCATCCTTCATTCTAGACTCTGTCTCACTCTCCCTCTCTAACTTGTGTTCATTAATCTTCTTCATCTTAATTTGAAATGTTACCATTCTTCCACTCTCACTCTATGCTACCTCTTTTGATCTCAACAGTTTATTAGCCAAGAACTAGCTATCTCAGCAAAAAATTAACAGACAGGATCCGTATTCTTGGAAATAAATCAACTTCACCCAAATGAATTTGCTTAACTTGTCCAAACAACCTTTTGACATGATCAACCTTGGTTCAGATTTATTCCTTTTTCCCCAAAAACTTCCAAATGCAAAATTTACACTTCTCAAGTCTCCCAGCCCAGACTCCAACTACTTGGACTGGGAATTTGTAGTGACTTCATACTTCAAGGCCAGTGGTCTAGAATAAAGCATTGAAAAACCTAAGCCGGACAACCCTCCCACCACCTGGAAAAAGAACAACAAAATTTTCTGCCCCCTCATAACTCAAGCTATTGATTTTTCAAACCTACAATATGCCCGTGAGCCCAAAAGACACGCACATGGAATGTGAAATGTTCTAAACTTCACCAATCAGGATCAAAGCACAGGTGGTCAAGTATACTGGTTACGGAAACCCCAATAACAAAAATGGATGGCAAAGACATCCTCTCAAACAGTGACACTATAGCAAAATACCATCAACTGCTCAACTCACTTATATCCCCCAAAAATCTGCTTACAGCCAGCAATGTCTACTTTTGGGCCCTGCTTAGCTGTAATATCCCACAAAAATTGTTCCATTGAATATCCTCACTAATGAATCAAGATTTATTCAGATAAGAGACAGTGGTCATTGCACTGAAGAACATACACACCCAAAGACAATCCCAGACCAAAGTTGAAGAATTTTTCTCCTCAGAATAGTCAAAGCAATCATCCACAACCAATAAGTCAACCCCTAAACACTGTTACTTCTGGAATGCCAATGGGCACCACCTCAACAACTGTTACAACACCAAGAAAATACTGACAAAACGCAAGGCATCCAGAAGGAACCAGCACTTTCCTCAAAGACAGCAAAAGCAATTTAATAACCAACAGAAAAGAACGGCGCATGCTGGCATGACTACCGCAGCTCCCATAATGCCCTCAGCATAGCCTCAAAAAGTTTACAAGGAGTCAGACTACTCTGACTCAGAGGTTGGGGTCATTGCAAGCACAGAAGTGGTTGCAGAGTCTCTACTCACCATGTCCACCCAACTTGATTCAAACCTAGATTCTGGGTGCTCCATATCTATGACCCTGCACCTCTCCTCTGTTGAAAATCCTAAGTTGGACCAAATTTCAGTTTGCCTTGCCAACCCCTCACTTGTAAATTTGACGCACCATGGCTCCATTAACCTTCCTTTTGAACCCTCACGCTGCATCAAATCCCTTGTTGTCCCCTCACTTCACAAGCCTCTACTCTTGGTGGCTGGCCTATGCAACCTTGGACTAGCAGTCATTTTCACCTCAAAAGGCTGTGACATTTTTCCAGACACTCAGCTCTCCTTTTGAAATTTTCCAATAGGCCTGGGTTACCGCCGCCTTAATCTCTACTACCTTCCCTTAGGGCCTGTGAGCTCAGCTTTTCCCCAAGCCAAACAAAATACCCATACTGAAATCTCCGTACTACAATACAACATCCGCCTCTCCCATTTGGGCCTCAAGCCCCTCAAGAAACTCTTTTGCAATCATTTAATCTCCCCAAAAATCATGACAGAAATCAATGTTCATAAATTCCCCATCTGTTTTAAATGTAAAATGAGTTTCACACAATTCAAATCCCATTTCCCATCCCGCTCCACATTCCCTGGCCAGAATATCCATTCCAATGTTGGCTCATTTGAGGTCCTCTACAGAGAGGGATATCAATATTTTGTCACCTTTTTTTATGAATACTCAAAGTTTGTCCAATTTTTCCCTCTTAAATTCAAAAGCAATGTCAAAATTATTCAAGTCCATGTTTGAAGGCAGAGGGAAATTTTCCGTCAAGTCCATCCACTCAGACAATGGAGGTGAATATCTCTCCCATGATTTCTCATCCTATCTCAACACACACTTCATCTTGCTCAATACCAGCCCACCAAACTCCCCCAAGCTCAATGGTGTGGCAGAAAGAACAAATTGCACCATTAGCAACATTTTAGGGTGTTTGCTTCTGCAGGAAAACATCACCAAATCGTTCTGGGCAGATGCTCTCCAACATGCATTTCACCATCACAATCATTTTCCAGGTCGCACCATGGATGGATTTCTTCCCCCCCCCCCTCAATCCTCAAACTTCCATCCTTCTCTGTCTTGGATGCTCATCCATTTGGCTGCCATGCCTGGTATAAAGTCACAGAAGCCTGTTGTCTTAAATTTGACAAAAAGGCCTGGTCCCCCATTTTCCTTTCTTACCTCTTGGGCAGCAACGGCATAAGGGTCTGGGACCTTTAAAGCCAAAAAGTTTTCAAGTGCAATGATGTAATTTTTGGTGATCTCTCATTCTCTTACTCCTCCAAGCTTACACCCTCTCCTTCCCCATCAGTGTTGACGTTCCCTTCCCAATTTCTGAGACTTTTCCATCCAATCCTCCCGCCTTGGAAGACTGCTGTCTACCTCAAGCCAAGTTTCCCCCCAATCACCCTGCCACATCAAATTACCAAGATGCGCCTCTCCTCAACATCCATCTAATGGGGGGTTTTGATTGCTTTCTTTCCACCTCAATCCATGCCTCATCAAATTGACTGCGCTTGAATGAGTACAGAAACTCCTCCAATGCTCTCTCTAGCATATCTCCTGTCTCTCCAGACCCATCACCTGGCCCTCTTCCATCTGTGTCCCCTAGTCCCTCACTTCCCATTATTCCAATCATTTTTCCTAAAAAACTCCCCGCTGGCAATCCCCCCCCCTTTGGCCTTCTTCTCCACCCCCTTGTCAATCAGCACCCTCTTCGCACCCCCCAGACTGGTACGGTAAATGGTCCAGATCCTCTCAAGGCAACCCTATTGACACAACCAAAACTTTTAATCATCTCTTACAATCTCACAAAAAACAACATTGGCTCAAGGGGGAGGATGATGAGTTTGCCTCCCTCCTGGGAATGCGGACCTGGAAGCTTGTACCGAGGCTGCAAAAACACAAGATCATCAGGTCAAAGTGGGTATTCAAAATTAAAAGAAGCCCCAACCACTTTAGTCAGAAACTCAAAGCCCGCCTAGTCGCCATGGGCTACTCCCAAACTTAGGGCATCAACAACCAGGATGTGTTCTTGCTGTAGAGACTCCTGTGAAATTATATAAATAAAGTAGAAAATATTTTTCTGGAAGTCCTTGAAGGGGAATTTAGTATTAATTCTAATCCTTTAGATTACTAGTAAATACTAAGAGTAATTTTTATTTTCCTTCCCTTCTAGTACTATAGTAAGTCTGCACAATAATTTATTTAAATTAATGGCTGGTTTCCTTGAGACTTAAAATAGGTCTCAGATCAGACCTAGATAGGTTATTTATTGTTATTGGTAGTTTTTTGTTGAATAATAGACCAGATTTATTGGATTATGGGTCAGTTAATTATTGGATATATTTGATCTTAACCAATGTCCCAATATTATAGGGTTAAAGGTTTCATAAAAGGGGTGTTTCAGGAGAGGAACCAAGGATGGTTTTACCCACAGGGGGCTGGGTAGAGAAAAGGTTGGCAGTTTCTTTTTGTTGTGCTCTTTTTCATTGTGAGGGTTATTTATTGATTGTGGGGTGGTTTTTCTTTAATATGGCACTAAATATTTAGGTCCCAGAAGAAACCTTATTCAAGCACCTGTTGGGTGCTTAAATTGGTTAAATATGGGTAATAAATTAGTTTCTGATTTCTTCTTTACTTTTATAACTGATTCACTAATAATATTTATCTGGGTAGGTACCACAGGTGGTTAGGATGGATTGAGCTGGGTGGGATACTGGTATGGTGGGGATGGATGATAGGCCAGATGGCATAGAGGTGGAAGATGATACAACCTGGATATTGCAGAAAGGCCCAACTTAAATAGAAAATCTGGTCCTCAGGGAATTCTCAGGGCTGCCCCTGAGGGTGCCCTGGGGCTTCCCCTGTTACAGTGGGATACAGGTAAATGGGACATTTTAGCTGGTTGGAAAAAGACACTGCATGAAACTGAGGCAATTCTTCTGGTTGTTAAAATATTTTACAGGGTTTTTATGCCTGCACAGCCTTGCATAAATTTCTGTGAGGTGCTAGTTTCTTATTTGGTACTTCCTGTTGTTGAGATTCCAATCCGCGCGCTCTCTTCCTCCCCCGCGCACTCACCTCTTCTCCCGCACCCCATCAATCTACCGGGGACCGGTCTCAATTACTGTACTGTCTCCGGCTCTGGTTTTCTTTTCTGACCTCCTGCTTCCTGTTCCATGTTCATCTATCTTTTCTGTCCTTTTTCTATCTGTTCTGTTCTTTTTCTATTTTCTCCATTTTTCCCTTTTTCATCTTTTCCTCCTCATCTCAGTCTCCTTCAATCTTGCACTTGCCTTCACCTTGTACTCAATCATCACCCAAGACTTCAACCACTCTTGCCAGCTCTGCTATCCCTGCCTGGTAAAGCTCCTCTCCTCCGAACTCTCAACCACGTTCTAAGATCATCTTTTGAACCTCTTCAACCATTCATTGCTCAAGTCCTCAGGATCACCTACCGCAAACTACGCCATTGCCCTCTTCCTCTATCTGTTGGCTTCAGGCGTAGGATTTCCCTTTTCTTGTCTTCTATTGTTCTGTTCTCATCTTCTCCTCAAAGGATAAGCAATATCTGACCAGGGAAAATGATCCAGATTCATCAGATTCAAGCTTGGAGCCCAAAGACACAGAGCGTCCCGAATCTCCGTCTCCTCCTCCCAAAATCCCTCCTATTGCACCAAAATCAATCACCTCCAATGTCAATAGCCGGCCCAGATGAGAGACTCCAAATCCCCAGAGGTATGGGTTCCATCATTACTACAAACCACCATCTTACCAAGCAACTTGCAAATGCCCTGAATGGCCAAAGTGGAAGAACGCTTCTGAAGATGAATTGAATTCCATAAAATCTCAGGAAGTTTGGGAAGATTACCACAATAAAACGAATAATGTCCTTAAAACAACGTGGGTATTCAAGGTAAAAGAGAACTGCCATGGTGAGCCCGTGAAATATAAAGCTAGTTTGTGCGTCCAGGGCTTTGATCAGATCCATGGCGTTGAATTTGAAGAAACCTGGGCACCTACTGGTAAACTTGGCTCCCTACGACTTGCTCTCCTCTATGGCCTGAAGAATAAGATGACATTCACCCAGTTTGACATGAAAGGGGCGTTTCTCCATGCCCTCTTGAATGAAACGGTGATAATCAAAACTCCCAAAGTGTCACACAGAAAGGCACCCTACCTTAAACTAAAGAAATCACTAAATGGTCTCCAACAGTCTCCTAAGAACTGGTACAAAACACTGACTAAAATCTCAAGGATTCCACAAGTCAACAAGCAATCCTTGTCTCTACCTCAACGCTGATACGCAAGAAATCCTGTACTTCCATGTTGACAACCTTATTCATGTTGGAAGTTCAAATTCATTTGCTGACAAGTTCTTGAACAGATTTCCTAATTCCTCGTGCCATCCACCAAACACAATCCTTGGTATGCTTATGGAATTGAAGAAGACACTATCCTCTTAAGTCAACCAAAACACATAGACCGGGGATTGGAAGAACTAGGACTTGCTGATTGTAAGGATACAAACTTGCCGCTAACTCAGAATTTACATCTTGAACCTGCAACAGACGAGGACCACGCTGTGTTCTGCCAATTAAATATCAACTATTGCTCCACCATAGGACTCCTCAATCACTTATCTCAATACACTCATCCTGATATCTCTTTTGCCGTATCTATCCTTGCAAGGTAAAACACCAAGCCCGGCATGACTCACTGGAGAGATGTGCGAAAAGTATGGAAATACCTGAAAACCACTAAAAATCTCAAATTAATTATCAAATTCAACCCTTCCCAAAAGATGATCTGCAGCTACAGCAACGCCACATGGGGTGACAATCCAATCTTTCAAAAATCTCAAACAAGATACGTCATTTTCCATTATGGCAGCCCTTTGGTTTGGAATTCATCAAGACAGAGGAACATCACCTACTCTTCAACAGAATCCAAGTTGAATGAACTCCTTGACTGCTATTTGGAATTAAAATGGATGATGCATCTTTTCAGTGAAATATACTGCGTCTCAAACTTAAAGCTGCTAATTCACATAGATAATAAAGTCTTAGAGGATAAAATAAAGAAATTGGGCTCACACTCCAAATCACGCCACATCAACATCAAAACAAAAGGACTACGAGAAGACTTCAATCTCTCCATGTTCAACCTCATTCTAATCTCAACAGAAGAAATGATCTCCGACTCACTCACCAAAGCCACATCTATCAACTCCATTAAGCGTCTACAGAACAAGGTCTTTGCAGAGTCCTCCCACGAATCTTCCTTGTTTGCCCCGCTTACCAGTCACGAGGGGTGTTGATATTCCAATCCGCGCGCTCTCTTCCTCCCCCGCGCACTCACGTCTTCTCCCACGCCCTGTCAATCTACCTGGGACCGGTCTCAATTACTGTACTGTCTCCGGCTCTGGTTTTCTTTTCTGACCTCCTGCTTTCTGTTCCATGTTCATCTATGTTTTCTGTCCTTTTTCTATCTGTTCTATTCTATTTCTATTTTCTCCATTTTTTGCTTTTTCATCTTTTCCTCCTCATCTCAGTCTCCTTCAATCTTGCACTTGCCTTCACCTCGCACTTGATCATCACCCAAGACCTCAACCACTCTCGCCAGCTCTGCTATCCCTGCCTGGTAAAGCTCCTCTCCTCCAAACTCTTGACCATGTTCTAAGCTCATCTTTTGAACCTCTTCAACCAGTCATTTCTCAAGTCCTCAGGATCACCTACCGCAAACTACGCCATTGCCCTCTTACTCTATCTGTTGGCTTCATGTGTAGTACTTCCCTTTTCTTTTCTTCTATTTTTCTGTTCTCATTCTCCTTCTTTATTCTGTTTTCTTCCTTATTCTGTTTCTCATGATGCTTGTGTTTCCTAGTCCGCTGGTTTTTGAGCCATAAAGAAATTCAGGCTATCTTATTACCTGTTCTTCCTGCATGTATTGCTGTGCATTCACTGGTGGTTTATCTGGTGCTACTTGCTTCTACCTTCATGTATTTCTGTGCCTTAATGGTGTTTGGTTTGTTACTGCATGGTTCTGGCTGCCTGCATATATTGCTGGGTAGCCCTGTGGTACTTGTACTTGTTTTTGGTTTGGTATCACATGCTTCTGACTACATAACTTGCTGTGTGTTTCTGGGGGTTTTTGTTACTGCTACTTTGTTTGTGTCAGCTTGCTACTATTGCAGAGCAAGCTGAAATAGTAACAAAAATAACATAAAAATAAAAATAATTAAAATTAACTTGAAAACAAGTAGGAAACTAATGGATATTATTGCAGAAATGCATGCTCCACCCAAAATTAGGTGGGGTCACCCACTGACCCACCCTTGAAATCAAACTCCTTATATTTTTAAATAATTAATAAAGGAAAGACCAGAATACCATGGCACCACTATGGTACTTTTTTGGCCAATCAAATATTTCACATGTATTGTCACCTATAGCTTTTACACCTAGAGATCAGTCAGAATTGAGGTGTTTTGTATATTTTAGGAGTTACAGATGGAAATGTGTTCTGTCACAATTCCAGCACGTAGCCCTGGCAGCCAATACACCTGCGCGCGGCTGAGCTGCATCACTGCCACCCTTTCAACGTACCCTGACAAGCCATGTACACAGCCCCAGGGCTCTGACAAGTATGCAGCCGCAGGACTACAAGTTGACAAAGTGACAGGTGGCCTGAGAAACATAGTTACCGCGTAAACATGCTACAACCTACACAGGAAAATTCGACATATTTAATAAATGTTACTGTGGATAGTAGATAGTCTAAAAATAGGTTAAAGTATATAAAAATAGCTAAATAACCTTTAAATGTTTTTTTTTATGAAATATAATTTAAAATACCAAGAATGTCGAAAATAAGATAATGAATATTTCTAAAAATATATTAAAATACTTAAATATAAAATTATGAGAACTTCAAGGCATCATTATCTTTTTGAAATACTAAAAACACTAATGATATAAAAATATTACACGAATACTCATGACTTATATTTTTAAATAATTATTTTTAGTAAATCAACTGAAATTTGAAAATAAGGAATAAAATCAATATCATGACTTTACTCAAATTATTTAATACATAATGAGAACTCACATGAAATCAGACTATCTATAGGAATGTCTTACAAAATAGTTATTTACTTACTGGGAACATTTACTAACTATAATTAATTAAATAATAAATAAAACGGACGGATTAGTCTTATTCAGACGTCCAAGAATCAATTATAAAGTAGAATAATTCCCAAACCCGTTGAATTAGATTTCACCAGTGCTACAAAACCAAGAACACGTAAAAGGCTTGCACTTGTTGCCCTGCTAGCCTTGATTTCTGTCCATTTGAGCCCCTGTATCCCTCAGAAGGACAATATTGGTACTCAAAAAGATATAAATAAAGAGCTCTTTTGAGGATATTGATACCCAGAGACCCAGTTATATTTACATCCAGACACCGTGCCAAGGTAATTAAATACTTATAAGAGATAATTAAGTGATTTATGGCTTCATTCTGATTAATAATATCCATCCCCAACCCTTTTGATCAATTTGAACTGCTGAGAACCTTTTAAACCCCAGTAACAGGTTTAACCCATCAATGCATGTCCCAACCAGATGCCCAAAGGATTTAATAATATACCAGTGAGTTATATTATCCTTTTGCTGTTGTGGAAGCTTGGTTACAAAGCCCTGCCACTCCACTGTGTATTTTATATACATATTAGGGTGTATCAGAGTTAAGAAAACCCGCCATTTTTTAATGGCGGGTTTCAAACCAAATCTGCCATTTCAAAGCCACTATTAAAAATCAAAAAAAACCCACTTATTTCACATCAGAAGTGTCAGATTCACCTGGAAATGAGTTGTTTTTTTAAATAAAGTATTTAAAGGCTTCCACCATCTGTCCACATCATCCATTGCTGGGTTCCCACCTCATTCTACCTCCAACCTCATTGCAAATTTTTTTACCTCTAGCGTCATCATAAAAAGATTCACCACTCTCATAACTTTATCACTCTCATCAATTTATCACCCTCATCACTTGATTACTCACCACTTTATTGCTCTCATTATTTCATTGCTCTCATCACTTCATTGCTCTCATTGCTTCATTGCTCTCATTGCTTCATTGATCTCATCACTTCATTGGTCTCATTGCTTCATCACTCTCATCACTCTACCTCCAACAAGAACTTGTACCTCCAACCTCATCCAAGGAATCCAATCATGTTTTTATTGCTCTTTTCACTTTATTGCTCTCATCACTTCATATATCTCATCACTTTATCTTGCTTGTCACTTTATCCCTGTTGTCACCTTTTTGCCCTTAGTCTTTCCAAATGGCCCCTCAGCAAACCTCCCCCTGAAAGTCCATACAAAAGTCCTCCACACCAAAGAAAAAATTTCCAAGGAACTCCACAACAAAAATTCCTCCCCCATCAGCTTCCAAGGGCTCAAACAATCCTCCCCCCCCCCCAGCTTTCAAGGGCTCAAGTCAGCTCAAGAGAGCTGATCACACCATCCTGTTCAACTGGCTCAAAATTCCCTCCAACTATGATGCCTGCTTTGGATTTGACAATGAAACACGTTTTGAGCAACCTCCATCCTTTTAGCTCAATGTTTTTCTCCTGATGACCAATGAACTCAAGAAAAAAAACAAAAGGTAGGCTGGATCTGTCATCCAAACAGATGAGGGATTGATTCAAGAATTATTGAGCCAAGTACAAGAAGGTCCACTCCATGTCAATCTCCACTGGCTTTGGTATCATCAACTCTGACAAAGCCAAGGAAATAACTTGGTGGTTGATAAGTTGGACTCCATTTTTCCTTTTTATATTCAAATGGATGAAATCTTTGGAAATAAGGCCAACATTACCCCCCTAGCTTCTTTTGATGCCCAAAAATCCAATTCAGTTGAAGCTGAGGACTTGGCTGGGGATGCTCAGCCTAGCAATGGTGATCCCAAAGAAACCTATGAGTGGCCCCCATCCAATTCCAATGAGGATATTCAAACGCAATCAGCTCAAATAACATCTACTTCCGCGTTGTTTGAGGATTCAAACCATACCTTGGACCCCTCCCCTCCTTCCTTGAATTGCTCTCTTCCTCTGTTAGCAGATCTCATCAACCTTGCTGATGCGTAACACGACACTCCTCAGTTGCCATTACCCTCAACATTGGTTCAAGTAAGGAACTAAGCTCTTTTCTCTTCCTTCTTTTTAATGCTGACTGATTTAGCTTCAGCTCTCTGATACCAGGAACCTTGCACTCCTTTAGCTACAGAGAGTGATAGAAGATACTGGAATAATAATAATAATAGTATTCCAATGATAAAAACGTAGAAAGCTCAAACAGTGAATATGTCAAGAGCTGTTCTAAGGGTTAATTGGTTTGGTTAAAAGGGTTTTCAATTTTTTATAAAAGAGGGGCTACAGTATTATAATACTGGGGGTCTTTACAGACAAACAACCTCTCTTAAAGGGGCCTCATTAGGCAGTTTGAGAACCTTGGAATGAAGATGGGTGCCTTAGAAAGGGCTTATTCCACTGATATGTCCAGGAAAAAAAGCACAATGGCCAAGACAGGAAGGGAAAAACTCACTCTGAGCACTTTGCCACCAAAATCCTGCAATAATAGGAAGGGTTTCAGAGCAGATGTGGAAGATTTTCTTGACTTACTTCAATGGGTTGATTGGTTTTTGAGAAATAAATAATAATACTACAGACTAAGTGATAAATCACTTGCTTATCTCATTTATAAGTACTTGAATAACAATGAAAAGGTTTTTGATTGATAATAATAATATCTGGTAAACTGTTGGGGAATAATCGGTCCAAAGAGGTCTGTATAAATACCTTTTTGGGGTGATTTTGAGCTTCTCATGGTAGGTAGAGAGGGTTCTGCTTTTGGGGTGAGGCTTGCAGGCCAGTCAGGGCAAGATTAGCACGGCCACTTGGTTCTTTTAATCATCTGAAATCTGATCTTATGGATTTCTGTGCTATTTTAGCCACAGGATCTTTTAATCTGTTATGGCATAAATCTGATCATTCTGCACTCATCCTTCATTTGTACTACTAATATTTTTTTAAAGTGGACAAATGTGGATTTTTACTTATTTTGCATTATCTGCTGAGCACGTAGGTAATTTTTAATAATTTTTATGATGACTACTAGTATTGTTTTGTGGTCTTTGAAGATCAGGATAAGTGATTTACATTGTAATCCTCAAAATATGATTTATTATAAAAAAATACTAAAACTTAGTTTCTTATTAATTTTGTTTTTGAGTTTTAAAACTTTTACACTATTTCTAATGCATATGTCAGGTTAATACATATGCCAGCTAACCCTAACTAGGTTTTAGCACTCTTGAGCGATACCTGGTTGTCAGATTTGTCACAACTGATCCAGGGGCGGGGATCAGTCAATTCAGATGCGCCCGGGGTAGGATCCACTGCGTGCGTGGCAAAATTAGCTGCGTGCGTGACCTCTGTATGCAGGAATGTGTAGCTATGGGTACGTAGGGCTGTGTAAGGATGCTGGGCTGCGCGCTGGAATTGTGACATAACACGTTTCCGTGTATAACTCCTAAAATATACACAACACCCCAATTCTGAGTGAAATTTAGTTGTAAAAACTATACGTGAAAATAAATGTGAAACATTTAAATGGCCAGAAAGTTCCATATTGGTGTTGTTTCTTTTAGTCCCTTTTTTATTTGATTATTTAAAAATAGAAAGAGTTGGATTTCCAGGGTGGGTTCAGGGAGTTAAACTACCCAATTTTGGGTGAGGAATCCATTTCTGCAATAATATTTGTGGATTTCTCACTCCTTCTTCAGTAAAATTTACTTTTCTTATTTAAATTTTTCTATCATATTTCTTATGTTACTATGACAGGGTGCTCTGTACATAGTAGCAAGCTTACATTTAGAATATAAAAAAACAGGCTCATTAATTCCATAATGGACAAAACCTCCAGCCAATGGGGCCTTTCACATTGCCTTCAAACACTAGTGACAAGTTTCAGACTAAAACCTCCTCTGCCAAGGGTAAGCAAAAGGCCTCCAATTCCATCAATATCAACCTCAAAAGTCATCAAAAGAGGAGAAACACTTCTGTTTTTTTCAGGGTTTTTTCAGGCTTTGAAGAAATAATGGAGAAGCAAGATTCATGTAAGTCCATTGGTTGACCTTGCTTTCAAAATCATTCTCATTGCTTTTCCCCTGCAAAAAAAAGTCAAATCACAAATAAAATCCAAAAAACTTGAGTTTGAAAAGCAAAAGTGGGATTGTCAACTGGCCATAGATGCTCAAAAGCAGAAAGCCACGATTTTGGCCCATCAACAATAACGGGATGCTGAGTGGAAGTTGAAACAGGCTGAGCTAGAATTTCAAAAAGAGGAAAAGGAGGAGGATCAACAGCAAGCACAACTGGAAAAGGAGACGGAACAACTTGCAACCAAAAAAAAGGATAAGGTATCAGTAGCCTTGGCTTGCATTGGTAGCAGTAGAAAAGTGGATGAAATACAGAAGATAACTCAAATACTGGGCTTGTAAATATATTTTCATGGCTGAAAGAAAAACCAAAAAATCATTTTTGATTACAAAGTTTGAGAGTATTCTTAACCCCACCACCATACAAATCTTTTTTTTTTATTTATATTTTTTTTCTAGAGTAAATTTGGCCATTATTAAAGTCCCTACAAGTTTTTCTAGTTTTTTTATTTATTTGAAGTGACATGGCCATTCTTATATGGTTTGCTGTGTCAGCTTGCTAATATTGCAGAGCAAGCTGAAAAAGTAACAGAAATGAAATAAAAATACTAATAATAAGATTCACCTAACAAGGAGAAGGAAAACCTTGAATATTATTGCAAAAATTGATTTTTCACCCAAAATTAGGTAGGGTCACTCATGACCCCACCCTTGAAATCCAACTCCTTATATTTTTAAATAATTAAGGAAAGAAAGAACAAAATACCACTGCGCCACTATTGAACCTTTTGGCCAATTAAATATTTTGCATGTATTATCACGTATAGGTTTCACACCTAAAATTCATTCAGCATTGAGGTTTTGTGTATATTTCAGGAGTTAAAGATGGAAATGTGTTCTGTCACAATTCCCGCACGCAGCCGCGGCAACCAATGCACCTGCGCGCAGCTGAGCTACAGCTATGTCACTCTTTCAAAGTTGTGTATGCATCCCCGGGCCTCTGACAAGTACACAGCCGCCAGACTACAGGTTGACAAAGTGACAGGAGGCCTGAGAAACCTAGGTACTGCGTAAACATGCTACAACCTACACAGGAACATTCTACATATGTAATAAATGTTCCTGTGGATAGGAGATAGTCTGAAAATACATAAAATTATATTAAAATACTTAAAAAACCTTTATAATTATTTTTTATTAAATAAAATTCAAAGTACCAAAAATGTCGAAAATGAGATAATGACTACTTCTAAAAATATATTAAAGTACTTTAAAATACTATTATTAGAACTTCTGGATATCAATATTTTAGTGACATACTGAGAAAACTTATGATTTTTAAATATTACATGAATACCCATGGCTTACATTTTTAAGTAATTATTTAAGTAAATCAACTGAATTTCCAAAATAAGGAGTAAACTCAATATCATAACTTTACTCCAAATCTTTGATAAATAATGAGAACTCACCTGAAATCAGACTATCTGTAGTAATTTCTATTAAAATAATTATTCACTTACTGGGAAAATTTACTAAGGATAATTAATTAAATGATAAATAACAAGGACAGATTGGTGTTATTCACACTACAAAAAATCAATTATAAAGTAGAATAATTCCCATACCCTTTGGAATTAGATGCTACCCATGTTACAGAAACAGGAAACCGTGACAGGATACTACCAGTTACCCTGCTAGCCTCAGTGTCCATCCCTTTGAGCCCCTGTACCCCTCAGAAGGACAATATTGGGACTCCAAAAGCTATAGATAAAGAGCTCTTTAGAGGATATTGATACCCAGAGACCCAGTTATATTTACATCCAGACACCATTCCAAGGTAATCAAATACTTATAAGAGATAATTAAGTCATTTATGCCTGTAATCTGGTTAATAATATCCATCCTCAACCCTCTTTTATCAATTTAAAACTGCTGAACAACCTTATAACCCCAGTATACAGGTTTAACCCATCAGTGCATGTCCCAACCAGATGCCCAAAGGATTTAATAGTATACCAGTGAGTCTTATTATGCTTTCTCTGTTGTGGAAGCTTGGTTACAAAGCCCTGCCACTCCACCATGTATTTTATATACATATTATCTTTGGGCAAAATATCCTTTAAACTAAAGGACCAAAAGTAACCAGGCCTATGTGTTTTCATACTGAATTCCCTGAAGAGAGGTGTTAAAGATCCCCAATATAATAGTCTCCTCTCTATAAGAATATTTCATAATCAATTTATCTATATTGATTTATAACATTAAACTATATCCAAACCAATTAACCTTGCAATAAGCTTTATCCAAATATTTTATGGATTTTTGCTGCATTCATTAAATAATATATTTATTATTTATTCTATCACATATGGTAGCTAGAGGATAGCAAGGGTCTTGGCATCCAGGAGGCTGAAATGCTGTGTCCACAGCAGGAAAGGTACAGTGCTTGTACTTATTAGATGCCCAAACCATTTTGACTATACCTTTTTGCTTGAAATAAATTCCAAAGCCAAGTTCAGGAAAAACAAATTGGCCATCCAATACTTGATATTCACCTGTATTTTCAATAAGTTGACCATTTGATTTCTTGGTTGGAACCACAAGTCAAAAGAAGTAGCCAGAGATGTTGCCTTTTTCAATATGAGGAGAGTTTTAAAAAGAATTTGAGGTGAAAGTGATGCGTGGGGAGCAATCAAAAGGTGTAAGCTTGGAACCAAATTCCGACAAAGAGAAAGAGGGGATTTTATTGTCCTTCATGGTATTGCTTTTTGATTCAAAGGAAAGTTTTGCCAAGTTGAAAAAAATTTGTCCAAGAATTTGGGATAATTTGTCCTCCTTAAGGTTGAGGAAAGCATACTCTTGAGGAGAAGATCTAATGGATTATTTATTCACATAACGTCCAAATAACCCTGAAGGGTGCATTGATTTTTGCCATCCAACTGCCCACATTTTTCTATCCCAAGATCTTGAAGGACCAACCGGGTTGACAAATTTTTTTTAACAATGAAGTAAAGTGGTGAAAAATTTGATGTTTTTCTTATCTTTTTCTGAGAGTTTATCCAAGGGCACAAATTCAATTATTGCAACCAGGGCTTGGTGATCAGATTCATTGAGGAAAATTACTTTTCCACAGTTGAAGAAATGGAACAGTCTGATTTTTTTTTTTTGCTTGCTCAAACTCTTCCTGGGTAGGTTTTTGACTATTCTTTTTCTTTTCAGCAACAATTGAAGGGTACATATGCAAAGGACGCATTTTCTGACCAGACCAGACCACCTGTTCATTAATGCCTTCCTCAGAAACCTCAAAAGATATTTTGGAATCTCTCATTTGAACCCTCTTTTGGTGAGGGGCCCTATTCTTCCCACCTTTCATTATGTTGGTCAATCTATCTCCTTCCATCTTCATCCCTCCCATCCATATACTCTGATTGGGGTGAGGAACAAGATAGGATTCAATTGTTTTTCCAACATTTTGAGGCAGGTGGGAGAATAATTGGACATTCACCAATAGCATTTGAGGGATTTCAAAAAAACCAAAAAAAACAGTCAGTCAAATGGACATCATCAGTGAAACAAGATTGGATCAAAGAAAATGGAACCATACCTGGAATTGATCCCAAGTTTACCAGAAACAGGATCACCAAAAAAAAATGTACCAAAAAAAAAAAAAAAAAAAAACTGTACCCAAAAAAAATAAAAATAAAAATAAAAATAAAAAACATGATTTCAGCGCCCCCCCCCCAAAAAAAAAAAAACACAGGGTGTGAGGGAATTGGGCCGGCCCTTTGGGTTGGGCTTGGGTTAGGTTTTGGGTTGGGCCGAGCAACAGAAGGAGGGGGGGCCGGCTGTTGGTGGTCAAGGGATGAGGCTGGGCCGGTGGAGGGAGGTGGGGGGGTGGAGCAAGCAAGGGCAGTGGGGGGCCGGGCCAGGGGAGGGAGGTGGGGGGGCAGGCAGGCTGAGGGAGGTGGGGGGGCCGGTGGAGGGAGGAGGGAGGGTATGGGTGAGGGTGGTGGGGGGCCGGGTTGGCGGAGGGAGGTGGGGGGGCCGGTGTAGGGAGGTGGGAGGCCAGTTTAGGGAGGTGGGAGGGTGCAAGCAAAGGCGGTGGGGGGGCTGGGCCGGCAGAAGGAGGTGGGGGGTTGCCCGCCAAGCAAGCAAGGGCGGTGGGGGGGCCAGGCCGGCAGAGGGAGGTGGGGGGGTGCAAGCAATGGCGGTGGGGGGGCCGGGCCGGTGGAGGGAGGTGGGGGGGTTGGGGTGCTGGGCCGGCAGAGGGAGGTGGGGGGGTGCAAGCAAGGGTGGAGGGAGGTGGGGGGTGGGCTGCCAAGGGAGGGTAGTGGGGGTGACCTTCCAAGGGCGGGTGGTGGGGCTGGCAGAGGGAGGTGGGGGGGTGGGCTGCCAAGCAAGGGTGGTGGGGGGGGGGAGAGGGGGGGGCATTAGTGGGGAGTAAGGGAGAGGGGGTGAGGGGGGTGGGGAAAGGGTGATGAGCAGGCGGGCAGGGGAGCTTACCTGAGGAAATATTCAAGGAGGTGGGGGAGCCTAAAGGTGGGTTGAGAGTTGTATCAACATCCAATGATGGGGATTATGAGGAGGAGGATCAGGAGGAGGGGCAGGAGCTTACCAGGGGCAGGGAGTGGTGGGTGAGTTGGAGGTGGAGGGTAAGGTGGAGAGTGGACTGGTGGTGGGTGAGGAGAAGAGTGGACTGGTGGTTTGGTGGGGTGAGGTGGTTTGTTAGGAATTTTTGGTTCTTTTTTTGTCTAAGTCCACAAAAAAAAAATCCAAGTAAGCCTTGAATGCTTGGTTGAAAAACTAAAACCAAAAAATATATTTCACATATTCAAAAACCAAATGCTACAAATCAAAGTGAGCAAGTGTGAGGGGTATTATCTGCTCTCTCACTGCCAAAGATGAGGTAGAAGATGGGAAGGTAATGACTTGAGGAGGAACAGGAATATCATCTTCAAATATTTTTTCCCATTCATCTTTGATGTCAGCCAATAGATTGTGAAGGATTACACAAGTGATAATCCAGTTTATGAGGAACTTCACGTCTTTGGGGTTTTGAAGCTGGTTTTGCATTTCCCTTAAGCGGGCCCATCTTCCTTTCAGGACTCCTATGGCATGCTCAATCCAAACTTTTGATTGGGCAAGATGATAGTTGAAATTGGTTATTCCTTGATTGTTGGACAAAACATTTGGGGATGCTGGAAGCACATATTTCCCACTAGCATAAGCTGAATTGGCCAGAAGGTATTGATTGTGGTCCAAGTAGCTCTCTTGTTGTTGGGCAATCTGCATCCAATTGAACACATATGAATCATGACAAGAACCTGGAAGGGAAGCATGGAGGGATATGAACTTCTTGTTTTTATCACAAACAAGTTGTAGTGTCACAGAGTATCTAAAAAAACGGACAAGAAATATTTGGTCAGTGTGTGATCAACGGTGTTATCAAAGCCATTGGAAAAGATATGAATCAATTGCCTTTTTTCCAATCAAAATGGTGGTTGCCATCTAGCTTAGGTTTTTGACTCAAGGGGATGGTGGTTCCATCAAAAAAACCAATGCAACCAGGAAATCCTTTTGTTTCCATTACTTGAGATATTTCCTTGCATTCTTCTTTTGTTGGCCAAGAAAGGAATGAGCAATGGTGTGTTGCCCCATCTGGGACACCTCTGGACCAGTACGGAAAAAGTAAAATTTTTATGAACTTTTCTATAGCCTCCATTTAGATCCAAAAAAGAAAAAAAAATTGATCTGGAATGATTCCCATATCCAGTTCCCAAACTTCCAGCTCTCACTCTCCTAGTTGTCTAGGATCATCTCTTGGCTGCCTAGCGCCCAGTCCTATGTTCAATTTGCCCTTGCTTTGCGCTGCTACCCACCCTTTTGGCAAACGCTCGGATGAAGACCAGTTTGGCTTGTGGGCTTCTATCCGGCACGGGAACCACCAATCCGCCATCAACCAGTTCTCATTCACCTCAGCTTGGAGTACTCCTTCTCCCCTAGCCCCAATCCCCAGTATATATTGAGTCGTCAGTCAATTCTGAAATTTTAACTCAAGAAGACATCAATTACTTAGATTGAGCTCAGTTTAATTTGGGATCAAAAGAGTTCATTGATTGATGGTCTTGACCAGCCAGTAGCCACCCATCTGGTCACTAACCTGGTGATGGAATTCTCACCCCACATTGTCATGCTTGGCATTGGTGCTTTGAATCATCAACAGTTGATCCAAACTTGGGATTCTTATCACTCCTACAACCCATTGATCAAATCCTATCTCACCACCCTATCAACTCACCCCAATCCATCATTGCAACAACTCAGCCTTCATCATCCTCCCTTGCAGATCTCTCAGAGACTTGGATCAAAATCATGAAGTTCAAAGCTTCCATCATCTACTCTCAATCCTATTGAACCCCTCAATTCCTATTCCAAGCCTATAGATCAGATGGCACTCAACTACCCCTCAATCAGTTATCCAGAACCAACATCTTCATTCCCACCCACTCAACTTCAAATCATCATCCAATCCAATCATCTGACCCACTAGGCCATCCGTTAAACAATCTCACCTCCATCCTTGTCTGGGGTGGTTTCTCCGGCCAAGGCCTTTTCCCATCACCATCACGGCCAATCAATCTTTCTCAATTGATCGGTTGATGCTCTTATTTCTCTGCGGTTCCCCCCACGGCTGTTGCCCGCACCCGTCAAACACCTTCTAGCGGTCATCCATGGTTTCAGCAGTTGCCCAGGCCCGTCAGCTTGCCCGCACTGATCTCAACTGTTGCCCGGGCCCGTCAGCATGTCCGCGGGCGTCTCACTAGCTACTCTCTTGCCCATGCCCATCATTGGCACGGGCCGGGGTTTTGATTCAGTTCTTCTTTTTTTTGAGTGTTTGTTGTTTCTTTTTTTTTCCCTTTTTTTTTCTCATGACAATCCTAAAAAAAAAACAAAAAAAAAAAAAAAAACTGTTTTTCCACTCTATTTGTAAATTTCTCTTGTAAATAGTCTACACACCTCTTGTCTTTAAAAGGAGGTTCTCTCCCCTGCCTTTTCCGAACAATCAAGGGGAGTGTGTGCATATTTCCCCGGTTATCATTGAAATCTGATCCTCATCCTCATCCTGGGTATATCTATGATTGCCCCCTGATCCATTGATCCTTATTCTTTGCCCCTCTGTTTCCTGATCCTTATCACCAACCAATAGCCTTTCTGGTTGAAGAGAATTCTGTCTGTTGGAATTCTTGAGTGTGTTATACCACTCCTTGATCCCTTTCTCTGACCATACTGTCCTTGATCCCTCCTTGATCATCTTTCTGGAGTCAATCACAATTGATTGAAGAGCTCTTATTAAGCTTAAGACCTGGAGTGTTATACCTCCCTTATTTTTTTTTTGGAGTTGCATTCTGCCAGCCTACTATTGAGATCCTTGAGAAGTGTTGAGGTTATCCTTGCTTCAAATCAGTTACTGTTTGCTTTTAGAGCTTCTTAAACATAATTCTTTGTCTTGTAAGGCCACCCTCAGTTATCTGGTACCCTTCAAGCGCTTGATTGAAGAGAGTTGGGCAGGTTCATTGAGAACCTGGAGGTTGGTTATGTTTGAGTTGATCATTCCCAATCTTCCACTGACAACCATAGTTATTAGCTTGTGGGCATTGTTTACATGCAACAGCTTTGTCTTTGAACTTTAAACAAACTTTAGCTTCTGTTTTCCAAGTTTTTCCCACATAATCTTGGATCAGATAGTGCTGTTCCATTGCTACCAAACTACTATCATCTTTATCCTTTACTACTTGATTCCTCATTTACCAGGTTCTGGACCTTGATCTTGGTTACATTTAAATATTTTTTTAACACTCAGGAGGGCAGCCTAAACAGCACCTTTCCCCTCCACAGAACTGCCAGGGCCTAGCACCGTTTTTAGTCTTACAACAGAAAGATAGGATAGCAACCATGACTCTTTTGTTGTATGATTCAATGGTTCCATATCCAACTGAGAATATATTTTCTAATTGATGAATTGCTGCTCCATTTCATATTGATCCCAATCAACAAATAGCAACAGCCAGTTGGATAGCTGGATTGCATTGAGGATTCCAAGAATTGTTCTGGAAGATGTGGTGGTCTCCAATCATCTCCAAAAGTTTTATGAATGAAGGAAATAGAGTTCAGAACAGTTGCTGGAAGCTTAGGTTGGGGAGGAGATGAAGCTTTTGCCTTTCATACATGGGGTTGTGGAGAGTTTGTCTTATTGGAATCATGTATTGCTTTTGTAATAGAGCATTCAAATCCAACCAAGTTGATTCCAAATCGGATTCTGGATCAGAGTTTGGATGGCAGTCAAATACTCACAAAATTTCAGTCATCTTTTTTGCATTTTCAACTTGCTGCTGGGAATTTTGATGGGAAATGTTGAAAAAGATGGTGATTTGATGAGGGGTGATGAGATGATTATGGGGATTTGTGTTAAGATGGAGATGTGAAGCAATAGATATGTGAAGCAATAGAGATGTGAAGCAATAGAGATGTGAAGTGATGGAGATGTGAAGCAATGGAGATGAGATGTGTGTGATGTGATGGAGATGGGACCGGTATGGATTTTCTCATGTGGATGGGTTTTTTAGATGTGATGGATGGTGGATGGATGATGATGCATAAATGGCTGGTTTAATTGCGTGTTTGATGTTTGAAATCCCTCATTTTCATGAAACCTGCCATTTCAAAATACACTAGTTAGGGGGTATGTGTATTTCAGAAACACGCCATTAAAAATGGCGGGTTTGGTAAACAAATGGAGGGTTTCTAATGGAGGGTTTTGCTAACTCTGATATGCCCTATTATCTTTGGGCAATATATCCTTTAAGAATATAAATCAAAGGTTCCAAATTAACCAGGTCTACGTGTTTTCAAACTGAATTCCCTGAAGAGAGGTGTTAAAGATCCCCAATATAATTGTGGCCCCAATGTTAATTTAGATAATAATCAATTTATTAATATTGATTTATAATATTAAACCATATCCAAACCAATCAAACTTGCAATAAGCTTTATCCAAATATTTTACATATTTTTGATTCATTTATTGAATAATATATTCATTATTCATTCTATCACCTCTGGTAACTAAAGGATAACAAGAATCTTGGAATGCAGGAGGCTGACAGTTTGGTATCCCATGCTACTGGCTTCATAAATTGCTGTGTGGTGCTGGGGTGGGTTGGTACTGGTAGTTTTTTTGGTTCTGGTTGAGACTGGTTCCACTTTCTGCTGCCTATTCTGTTCCTGTATACTTCTGCACAGCTTCAGCTTCCTGTATGTATATTTTCTTATTTGTTTGGTGCTGGTTGAGACTGGTTCCACTTTCTCCTGCCTATACTGTTCCTTTATACTTCTGCACAGCCTCCTGTATGTATATTTGCTTGTATTCTGTGTGAGGTGAAAGGGTTGGTTTATGGTCCTGGTGTTGAGGGTAAGCTGTTACTGGTATGTATTTGAGGGTTTCCAAGGTATGTCTTTATGCCTTCCACAGAGCTGTGGAACCTGTTATGGTATGATTTTTCCACAGTTGGAGGTTTGTTGGGCTTTATCTTCTAATCCATGGAAGATAGTGGGGTACTTTGCCTGAGTGACCGTAGGTTACTTCTGATGTAGAATCCATTCCTGAGGTTAATTTTGAGGGTTTGAGCTGTTGATACACTGGAAAAGTCAGTCTGATTGCTATAGGACAGGTTTGGACTACCACATGGCCAACTCTGCGCCTTGAGACTTTGAGCCTGATCCTCAGCCTACTTGCCTCTAATGACTGGATGGGCTGCCAGGTGGACTTCAATACAGCTTTCCTCAACTTTTGGCTTGAGCATGAATTTTACATGGAACAACCACCCATCTTTGTCAACACTCAACAACCCAATTTGGCCTGCCAACTTGAACAATCTCTATACAGCCTGAAGCAATGGCCCCATCAATGGAACATTGAGTTGCATTGCTTCCTTGTAAGTCTGGGTCTCACCAACTCAAAATATGACCCAACTCTCTACTTCAGCCTGTCATAAGGGAGACTGGTTGGTGCACTGACCACCCAAGTTGATGACCTTGCTGTTTTTTTTTTGAAGCAACTTTTGTTGACAACGTCATCTCCTCCCTTTTCAAATCTTTCCAGATTTTCACAAACAAAGATCCCCACAATTTTCTCTCTCTCTGTATCACTTGCAACAGGCCCAACAACTTTCTCTTCCTGAATCAGTCTCACTACATTGAAAATCTCTG
The DNA here is from genome assembly GCA_025617555.3 of Puccinia polysora. Taxonomy (NCBI): domain Eukaryota; kingdom Fungi; phylum Basidiomycota; class Pucciniomycetes; order Pucciniales; family Pucciniaceae; genus Puccinia; species Puccinia polysora. The sequence goes on from CM062629.1 coordinate 28,064,634, forward strand.
GGCCTGTTTCCTTGATAATTTTCCTGTCTCTGTTCCAACTCCTTTGGACTCAAACTTCAAAAAGCTTTTTCACAGGACCCCAAATGACGCTCTCTCCTCCAATCTCCACAGCCAGATTATAGGGCCTCTCCTCTGGTTTTCTCAGTGGAAAAGTCCCAATATATCCTTTGTTGTCAAAAGGATCTCTCAGAATCTACAGGATCTGTTGGAGGCTCACTGGCAGGCTGCAGTTTAAGTACTCAACTACGTGGTCTCCACCAAAGAGCTCAGACTGAAGCTAGGAGTTTCTCTACAAATAGCTGGCTTCTCCGACTCCAACTGGGCCAAGGATTTCAATCACCAAAGATCCACCTCTGGCTGAGTATACTGCCTGGGAAATGGAGCAATCTCCTGGAAATCTTGCAAGCAAGCAACAGTTTCTCTCTCCAGCACAAAGGCAGAGTAAAAAGCCCTGTCCAACTTGTGCAAGGAGGGGCTCTGGATCAATTACCTTCTGGAAAGAATTTTCCTCCGCACCAAGGGCTCAATTCCCATCCACATCAACAACAAAGGGGCGGAGGCTCCGGCTAAGAACCCTGAGCATCAAGCTTGGACAAAGCACATTCATGTGCAGTGTCACTTCTTCCGCAAGTGCGTGCAGGAGTAGAAGGCTGATCTGATGCATGTCTCCACCACCAACATGGTAGCAGATATGCTCACCAAAACCCTCATTAAGTTCCTCCTTCAAAGGCACCAGAAGATGTTTGGCGTTCTTCCCTGATTCCTATTGTATCCCTCTATTGTTCTTCACTTCTTTTATCCTTTTCATTTTTTTTCTTTTCTTTCTTTCTTTCTCTCTGTCTTGGTTCCATTTTTCTCTTTTGTTTATTTTTCTTTTTTCAAGTGTGCAGCATGGGGGGGTGTTGTGTTTCCCTGACTCAAACCCTGTTGTGTCTGCTACACACCTGTCACATAACTGTTCCTACTCTTGTAGTATACCTGGGGTAGCTCCAAGAGAGTGGATAGATTCTTTTCCTCATCTTTCCACTATCACTCTATGCTACCTCAGGTATTTACTTTTCTCTCATCCTTCTTTCTAGAATACATCTCCCTCTCCCTCTCAAACTTGTGTTCTTTACTCTTCTCCATCTCTATGTGAAATGTCACCATCCTTCCACTCTTACTCTACGCTACCTCATTCAACCTCAACAAGCCCTCCCCTGAAGAGTTTGAACAGGCAAAAAAGAATATCAAACAGTTCCATTTCTTCTCCTCCGTAAAAGTATCTGTTCAAAATCAATTTTATCATGAGGCTCTGGTTTCAATAATTTAATTTTTCCCATTTAAAAAACTCTCTGAAGAATAATAGAAGGACATCAACTTGATCACCACCTTCCTTTACCAATCTAAAAAATTTGTCAACACTGTTTGTCCCTCAAGATCTTGGTGTGGGAAAATGTGGGAAATTGGATGGCAAAAATTGATGCACCCTTCTGAAATATTTGGAAAATGTTTGAAGAAAGCAGATATTCAATCTGACCATCAAGAGTTTTCTTTATTGACCCTTAGATCAGACAAAATCTCAAAAATTTACTGCCAAATTTTCTGAAAATTATCCAGACTTGCACATGATTCCAAAAGTCAAAAAATGCTGTAAAAAAATATCACCTCTTTCTCTTCATTGAAATTTGGATCCCAGCTCACTCCTTTTGACTGTGCCAACCACATCACCTTAACTTCAAATTCCTTCTGCAATTTTCCACACATTGACCAAGGTGAAATCTCTTCCTATTCCTTTTTAATTATGTTTCAAACTAAAAAATAAAATGGAAAAATGATTGAAAATTAGGAAGAATACTAAGTATCAAATGGAAAATTAGTTTCTGCTGACTTTGGATTTGGTATTGATTTGAAAAAAAGGCATGGTTAAAATTATTTGGGTGGCCAATAATTACAAGCACTGTAATTTTCCTGCTGTGAAGACTGCCACTCATACAAGGATTTCCACGTCTATTTAAATCAACAAGACCACTTGGAACACTTGCAGAGACTTGAAAAGTGTACTAATATACTCTAGAAAAAAAATTTACATGAAAATAAAAAATATTCCTTTATTGGTTGGGTTGAAAATAGTCTCAAACATTGTTGTATTTAAAAATATTTTTTTTTGTTTTATATTTAAAATTTTTATCAAATTGAATGTTTTATCAAATTAAATGTTTTAAAAGCGAAGCAATTGAGTAATTTGCTTTATTTTTTCCACTTTCCTACTGCTAACAATACAAGTATTGGCTACCAATAGTCTATCTTTTTTTCCAGTGCTAGTTGTTACCTGTCCTTTTCCTGTCTCTCTTCCTGTCAATCCTTCTCCTTTTCCTTTTTTGAAAATCCTGCTTGGCCTGTTTCAATTTCCACTTGGAATCCAATTTATTTTGATGAACCAAACTCTTGGCTTTCTGTTTTTTAAATCAGTAGCCAGTTGAACATCCTACTTCTCCTTTTCAAATTGAATTTTTTTGGATTCAATTCGTGATTTCAATGGTTTTGGGAGGGGAATAGGAATGAACTTGATTTTGAAAGCAAGGAGCTTCAATCAATCCCCTTAATTGAATCTTGCTTCTCCATGGAGAAATTAGAAGTTTTTCTCCTCTTTTGACTGCTGCTGCAATCTATGTGGATGGAATTGGTAGCCTTTTGCTTTCCCTTTGCAGAAGAGGTTTCTGTGGTAACATGATCACTCTCATTTAAATTCAATGTGGGAGGCCCCATTGGCTTTAGTTTTTGGCCATTCAGAAATTTGTTTTTCTGTTCTTTTAAAATCTAAATCAGTGAGTATTTAATGCACATAAAACAAAATAACTTTCTCCCTTACTTGAACAGATTTTTATTGTAATGGAGATAGTGGAATAACTAGCTCCTCATTGGCCAATTAATTAAGTTCTTCCACCCCATGAAGAGAGCAATCCAAAGAAGGAAGTGAGGGGTCCAAGGGAGGGTTTGAATCCTTGATCAATTCTGATGTAGACATGATTGGAGCTGGCTATGTTGGAACATACTCCTCCACATTGGATTTGGCCGGTGATAGGTTTTGTTGGGATCATCATTGCTAGAATGAGAATCCACAGCCAAGTCCTCAGAATCTAATGAATTTTTTTTTTGGGTTTCAAAAGCAGCTAAAGGGGTGATGTTGGCCTTCTTTCCAATTATTTCATCCATATTAATTTAAAAAGGACAAATGGAGTCAAACTTATCAACACCAAGTTGATTCCCTTGGCTTTATCAAAGTTGGCAATTCCAAAGCCAGTGAATATTTGAATTGAGTGGGCCTTTTTATACTTGGCTTTATAGTTCTTGAATTGCTCCCACATCTGTTTTGATGAAAGACCCATTCTGTCTTTTGTTTAGTTCTTCAGTTCATTTTCCATCAGGAGATAACCATTAACCTTAGAGGATGGGGGTTGGAAAACTTGTGTTTTGTTGTTTCTTCCAAAGAAAGTGTCATAGTATGAGGGAATTTTGAGCCAGTTTACCAGGATAATAGAGATTTCCATTGCAATATTCATTTTGGTCCATTGGATGTTGTCGTGGAATTGCGGGGGGAGGTTGGCTGGGGGGCCATTTGAAAAGAGTAAGAGGTATGAAGGGATGGAGCAATGAGAGTTAGGATGTAATGAAAGCAATGCAGTAATGAGAGTGATGAAGCAATGAGGAAAGAAATGAACAGATGAAAGTGATGAAGTGATGAGAGCAATCAATAATTTTTTTTGATGAGGGTGGAGGTAGAAGTTTTTTGATGAGCTTGGAGGTTGAAACCAGGGATGATGACATGGAATGATGTTTGGTTGAGGCGGTGAAAGTCTTTAAATACTTTATTTGAAAAAAATCATTTATTTTCAGGTAAATCTGACAAGTCTGATGTGAAATAAGTGGTTTTTTCATTTTTAATGGGGGATTTTGATAAGATTTGGAATTAATAGTTTCTGTTTAAAACCATGAAAGTATTTAATAAATTAGAAACCATCAAAAGAACATCCTCCAACAAAACAAAGAAGCATTAAAAACAGCAAAGCTCACCATCAGGGCTGACGCAGCTCTCTTAGGACCCAGGAAAATTTGCCGCTTACTGATACCAGGAACTTTGCCGTCCTTTAGCTACAGCAAGAGATATTGTTGTTGGAATAATAATAATTCCAAGAAAATTACATAAAATTCTCAAATAGTTGATTTAGAAGCAAGTGCAAATTTTGAGTGGTTTGGTTGGATTATATTTATTTAAATATATTTTCCAAGAGGGCTCACATTTTATGCAAACAGGGAATATTTATTGGATAACAACCTCTTTTCAAGGGCCTCTTTTTAACCATGTAAAGGCCTTGGGAAAATGAGGTCCTAAGTGATTACTCAAAAGGGTTTTACTCAAGGGGATTGGGTGGACTGGCTGACTCACAGCACTTACTCCTGGATGCAAGGAGGAGATAACTTACTAATTTAAGCTGATACTGCAAGAAACTTGCAGAAATTCACGGTTGAAAGGGTCTCAGGACAATTGTTGAGGATATTGCTGATATTCTTCAATTGAATTAACAATAGGTTTAGAATTAATAATTATAGCATCAGAATGAGGCCATAAATCACTTGTTTATCTTGAATGAACACTTGATCACGGATGGAAAGGGGTCCGGATTGATTACTTAAAAATTACTGGGGTTTCAATTATCTGGAAGGAGCTGTTCATAAATCTTTCTAGGGTAATAAGACCTTCTCAGGGCAAGTAGAGAGGGTTTTGCTTGTGTGCTAAGGCTAGAAGGATACCTAGGGCTATTTTGGAACGTATTCTGGGTTCTTTCAGCTGGCTAGCCTTGCTTGTGCCATATTTTCATGTTAAATAATTGCCTTAAGGTATTTAAATGTTAATTTTTTATTTTCATGGTTCAGACACATTTCCTTATTTTGTATTACTTCCTTTAGAGTGGAATGGGCAGAAGTGATTTTTTTTAGATTCTACACCACCTTCTGCACATTTTGATAATTTTTAATAAGTTTTTGGAAGACTTCTTGATATGTTTTGTGGTTCATAAAGATTTTGTAATCCCATTTACGTGAAAACCTTCATTTTTTTTTCTTGAAATTTATTTGTTTTAATGTTTTGATTTTCATATTTTTATTCAATATTCTTAGGTTTCAGAAATCTCCCTATCGTTCAGTCAACTTGTTACATATTCATTATGTATGCATACAAGTTGTAGCATGTGCTTGCGGTACCTGACTGTTAGAATTAGTACAGTTGATGTTGACGCGCGCAGATTTGACAGCTGCATGCGGGAATCTATGTTGAAACGCGCAGGCTTGACATCTGCGTGCGGGAATCCATCATCTGCGGCCAGCAGTCATTTTTAATGCGGTTTTCTTGACATGTGCCTGTGTACTGAGTGTCAGGCGTGTGTACCCTTGCTATATGAATGTGGGGCTGCGCTCAGGAATTGTGAAACAATACTAATCTGCCTGTAACTCCTAAAATATTCACAACATTTCAATTCTGACTGAATTTTATTTGTGAAACCTATAAATGGCATTATGTGTGAAATGTTAGAATGGCCAAAAAAGGTGTGATATTTGTGCCGTGGTTTATTGGTCTTTTCTTCTAAAATTATTAAAAAATTTAAGGAGTTGTAATTCAAGGGTGGGGTCAGTGAGTGACCCTACCTAGTTTGGGTGGGGGATCTATTTCTACAATATTATATATGTATTTCCCACTCCTTTTAATTTGATTATTTATTTTCTGTTTCTAATCTGCTTTTACAGGTTTCCCTTGTCAACTAGCCAGCTGACATTCCCCCACTCCAAGATATGTCTATATCTGAAAAAAAATTTGGGGCTCAGTGTCTTCTATTGCCCCTGTAATTTCTTAAGTGGATAGGTCCATCAGGGATATTGTTTTCAGGTAACCACTCATCCTTTTCAGCAGATTCTCCTTTTTATCTGACTAGATAGAGTCTGAAATCTTTACCATTTATCCCTTCTTTCTTGTCTTTAAGTATTTTGCTTATTTTGCCTTTGTCTTTCTCATTTTTTTCTGAAATAGGTATTTCTGGTGACAGAGTTTGTTCTCCTTTCCTGGGGTGGTAGTTTTTGATAAGACTCACTGGAAACACTGGGTGTTTTCTGGAAAGTTCATCACTGAGAATTACTTACACTGCATTCTTCCCATGGAGTTTCTTGATGGTGAATGGTCCAAAAAATGCAGGTCTGAGTTTCCTGTTTCCAGCTAAGTTGGTAAAATTGGTGTTAGAAACTAGGACTTGGTCACCAATCTTGAAATTAGGTTCTTTTTGGATTTTATTCCATCTTTTTTGATTATATTCAACAGCTTCTTGAACACATTTAGCAGAATTTTTGTTGCCTACATCCATCATTTTCTTAAAGTCAATTGATTTAGGGTGAATTTTGGTTAGCTGCTGGTTCAGTTTATCCTTGGGTATTTTAGGAATCCATCCTCCTTCCAGTACATAGGGTGCTTCTATAGTGGTGGAATGTTTGCTACTGTTGTAGGCCATTTCTAGAGCAGGTAGAAGGCTAACCCTATCATGGAAATATCTATCATTATTCTTTTATTCTAGACCAAAGAAACAGAAACTTCTGAGAATTTCTTCTAAGGTCTGAATCATTCTTTCAGCTAATCCATCTGTCTGGGGGTGATATAAGGCTTTAGAGAAGGCTAAGGTAGTGCCTAACATGTCATGGAGGTTCCTCCAAAATTCAGAAGTGAACTTGGGATCTCTATCACTGAGGATGATCTTAGGGACTTGCACGTCAGCTATGATTCTATTCCTAAACAGTAATGCTACTTCCATGGCAGTATCCTCCTTGTGTTTAGGTAGGAACTTTGCTTTCTTGGAAAACCTGTCTACTATAACTAGAACTGAGTTGTAGGAATAGGCTCCTCCTGGGGGTAATTCAGTTACAAATTCCATGTTGATGATTCCCCATCTTTTCTTAGGTTCAGTAATTTTCTGTAGTATACCAAACCTTTTTCCAGTGGTCCTATTGGGCTTCTGACAAGTTTCACAACTGGTGACATACTGAACTGTGGAATATCTCCAATTGGTCCACCAAGAAGTTTGTTTAACCTTGTCTAAGGTTCTATCAGTAGATAAATGACCAGATGAGCATTTATTGTGGCACTCAGCTAGAATATGTTTGATATGGTCTTCATTTGTTAGGACTATGAAACTAGAATGTTGGTGCCCATAGTATACCAGACCATCCCATAGAGTGAACCTTCTAGCTTTGTAAGGTTTCAGGAGAGTTTCAGGTAGACTTTTAACCAGTTCAGATAGTGGAGAGATACTTTCCATAATGGTGATTAGAGTCTTCATACCAGGGCTGTAAGCCTCCTTGATGAAGTTGAAAAAGGATTCATCCAGTTCACAGATTTGTATTCCTAGAATAGGAGCCTCAATATTCAGCATGTTAATATTAAGTATAGGAAATTTATCATTATATTTTGGGTAATAAGCAGGGTTACTTGGATCATTGAGTAGAGCATTCCTACTCAAACTATCAGAATTCTGGTGTTTAGCACCAGCTTGAAGGACTATGGTCATCTGACCTCTGTACTGTTGAATGGCTATTGGCCACCTTAACATATGCCTACTATGGGTGTTCATTTTCATTAAAGTCCTGACAGTATTGCAATCAGTAATTACCATGAACTTGGTACCTTATAAGTAGTAATGGAGTTTCTCCAGAGCCCAAACTAAGGCAAGGCATTCCATTTGGCTTTCACCATACCTTTTCTCAGTATCTTTTACTAGTCTGGATATGAAGAGTATAGTTTTTTCCACTGGTTTATAATTTTCTATGACTTCCTGGTGTAAGGAAGGTCCTAGCCCTTCCCCGTTAGCATCTATATAGAGCTTGAAGGGCTTAGAATAGTCAGGTTGAATCAATACTGGATCTGAGGTCATAGCTAGCTTGAGTTCTTCATAGTTCTTAACCCTTTCATGATTTATCTCAAAAAAGTTTTTGTTGTTTCAGATTTCATAGAAAAATTTGGTGAGAAGGGCAATCATAGGTAGATACTTCCTGTAGTAGCTGCAAAAGCTGACAAAGGATAGGAGTTCAGTTCTATTTTGAGGCATGTTCCTATTCATCACAGCTGCTATCTTGCTCTGTTCAGCAGTTAATTTTAGTGCTGAAACAATGAGTCCTAATGCTTTCAGTTTTCCATAGCCAAAGTTTCATTTTTTCATTGATACTTTAAATCCCACAGCAGAGATGGTTTTGAGGACTAGCCTTACTTTTTCCATGTGTGTATTCCAATTATCAGAATAAATGATAACATTGTCAATGTATACCATCATCCATCCTTGTCTGATGAATAATCCTAAAACTGTATCCATCATCCTTTGGAGGTTAGAAGGAGAATTTTTGATACCAAAAGGCATCCTAAGGTACTCATAAATACCCAAATGACATATGATCCTCATAAATTTCCGGCTATCAGGACTAATAGGTATCTGGTGAAAACCTTTCAGCATATCCATAGTAGTGATGAACTTAGCTTTGGAGAGGTTATGCAGGGCATGGCCAATCCTTGGAATAGGGTAATAATCAGCTTGGGCATAGTTATTCAGCATTCTAAATTTTCCAACCATCCTTGACTTGTCATTGTGCCAAGCTATGATTACTGCAGTTGTAATGTCCACTTGTTCATTGTGTCCTACTTTCCTTAAGACTTGTAAGTCAATTAATTCTTGGATATGAGTTTCCAGAGCAGTCCTAGATTTTGGAAAAGAAGGGTAAGCAGGTCCCCTGAGGTTGGGAGGGTAAGGAGGTTCAATGGTTAAGGTTAGAATCATTTCATGTCCTTTGATGTTACCAATTGGATGATCCTTGGTACAGAAAGCATTCTGATTTTGAAAGGAAACTTGAAGGATATCCTGTCTTTGTACTTTGCTCAGCAGGGGGTTCAGGGCTGCTTGGGAGAAGTACTCTTGGTTGAACTTCTCCAAGTTTTTTTCATAAGTTGAATCATAATTTTGAGCAGTGACATGGCATATTTGGAACTTCTTGTTCCAATTTCCTCCTATGGTGAAGTATCTATCCTTACTTTGGAATAAATCTATACCATATAGACAAAAGGAATCATTCCCTAAAATAAAGTAACCACACACTCCATTTTGGAGCACTACAAATTCCATTTTCAGTTTGAGTGACCCTTTTGAGTGAGGAAAAATGATATCAGAGGACCAAACTCTAATGGAATTGAGGGAAGAGTTACAACTGCTGAACATAGCCTGAGGTACTGGCAATGGGTTCACTCTCCAATTTGGATCTTGGTGATCCAAATACGTTGAAATAACACAAGAGCAAAAGTCTCCACTGTCTAAGAGTAACCTAACACAAGCACCTTGGATAAAACCAGTAGTATAGCAGGTTTTTTCCAGAAGTGTAACCTTTGCCAGCAGAATTTTTGAGAGTCAAAGTTTTGGCTTCAGAGACATGGTGAATTTTCATATTGTTATTACATTTCTGTGGTAAGTTGGAATCTTCATTAACAGAGTTAATGCCTAAGGAAGATGCTATACTTCCTTCAATGAAATTGATAGGGTTAGTGATCATGAATTCACACTCAGAGAGTGATCCGTCAGTTTCATCAAGTTGAACGTCAAGGTTATTATCATTTTCTTCTCCTTCAATGAGATTTATATTTCTCCTGGGCTGGGGGCAGTCAGGCCTCACATGTCCAGTTTGGTTACAATTCAAGCCTATCTTTTCTTTAGTTTCAGAAGTCTTCTTAACTTCTAATTGGTGAGTAGTGGAGTCTTTGGTTTTGGGATTGAGTTCTTCTTGAGTCTTGGGAGCGGGTTCCCTATTTTATCAAGACCATTCATATCAATGGTTTCTTCCAGAATACAAATGAGAGTGGAGAGGTGTCAGCTTGCTACTATGTACAGAGCAAAACTGTCAAATAGTAACACAAAACTATGAAAAATAAGAATATCTCAATTAAGAAAATAAGGAGTAAAAAATCCATAAATATTATTACAGGAATGGATTAGTCACCCAAAACTAGTTAGGGTCACTCACTGACCCCACCCTTGAATTCCAAGTCCTTATATTTTTAAAATAATTAAAAAGAAAAGTACTAAAAATCACGACACCATAATGGCACTTTTTGGCAATTTCAATATTTCATACTTATTTTCACGTATGGGGTTTACACCTAAAATTCACTCAGAATTGAGGTGTTGTGTATATTTTAGGAGTTACACGCGGAAATGTGTTATGTCACACTTCCTGCGTGCAGCCCCGCATCATTACATATCCCTACTGTCAGCTCTCTGATACCAGGAACCTTGCAGTCCTTTAGCTACAGAGAGTTATAAAAAAACTCGGAGCAATAATATTCCAAAGAATAAACACTTTAAAGCTCCAATAATGGTATGGTAAGAGCAAGTGCAAGGTTCATTTGGTTTGGTTATAAATATTTTAAATATAATATAAAAAGAGGGGCCACAGTATTATACTACTGGGGATCTTTACAGACTAGCAACCTCTCTTCAAGGGGCCTCCTTAGGCAGTTTAAGAACCTTGGAATAAATATGGGTGCCTTAGAAAGGACTTATTCCACTAATGGCCGGGCTTAACAGCACAAGTGGCCTAGACAGGAAGGGAAACACTCACTCTGAGCACTTGACCACGAAAATCCTGGAATAATTGGAAGGGTTTCAGAGCAGATGGGGTAGATTGCTTGACTAAACTTCAATGGTTGATTGGTTAATAAAGGTAAATAATACTACTACAGACTAAGTCATAAATCACTTGCTTATCTTCATATAAGCACTTGATTAACAATGACACTGTGTCTGATTGATAATAAATAATTCCTGATAACTGATTAACTGATTAACTTCCTTAAAACAGAAGGGCAAAAAGAGCCTGTTTAAATATACTTTTTTGGGTACTTGAGGGCCTCTAGAAGGGGTACTAGCCATGGGCTGAGGCTAGGGGGGCAATCAGGGCAAAATTGGCACGTCTTCAAGGTGCTGTTAGCCTGCTGGCCTTAGATCTGTCAAGGAACAGCTCCTTTTTAGCTGCAGGATCTGTTAATCAATAGATTAGTCATTTTGCTGATCCTGCACTGATCCTCAATTTGTACAGTAAGTACTGGTCCAAAGTGAGCAGACGTGGATGTTTATTGATTCTCCATCCTCTGCTGATCCTGAATGTAATTTTTAATAATTTTCACGATCACTCCTTATGTAGTTTTGTGGTCTTTGAAGGTTCTGATCAACTTATTTTGTGGTAAGTCTGGATCTTTATTTAAGTAATAAAAAATACTAAAAATTGGTTAATAACTAATTTTAATTGATTTTTAAGGTTTTTGACTATAATCCATGCTTGTGTGGTAGCTTTACATATGTAGTGTAGATCCTACTATATTGTAGCTCCTCTGAGCGGTACCTGGATGTCAAACTGATCACGGCAGGAGGCGCGGGGATCAGTCCATTCAAATGCGCGCGGGGACTGATCCACTGCTCAGATGCGCGCGGGGGACTGTACCGCTGCGCGCGTGACTAGGTCACGGGATTACCTGCGCGGGAATTTTGTTGCGCGGGAGTCCAGCGCTGTAGGGACGCGGGGCTGCGTGCGGGAGTTGGCGTACGCGGGAGTCCAACGCTGTAGGGACGCGGGGCTGCGTGCGGGAGTTTGCGTGCGCGGGAGACCAGCGCTGTAGGGACGCGGGGCTGCGTGCGGGAGTTGGCGTACGCGGGATTCCAACGCTGTAGGGACGCGGGGCTGCGTGCGGGAGTTGGCGTACGCGGGAGTCCAACGCTGTAGGGACGCGGGGCTGCGTGCGGGAGTTTGCGTACGCGGGAGACCAGCGCTGTAGGGACGCGGGGCTGCATGCGGGAGTTGGCGTACGCGGGATTCCAACGCTGTAGGGACGCGGGGCTGCGTGCGGGAATTGTGACAAAACACAATTTCCCGTGTAACTCCTAAACTACACGCAACACCTGGATTTTGACTGAAATTTAGGTGTGAACCCTATACATGACATATCATGTGAAATATTAAGATGGCTAAAAGGTGCCATACTGGTGCCGTGGTCATTTACCATTTTCTATTAAATTAATTAAAAAATATAAGGAGTAAGAATTCAAGGGTGGGGTCAGTGAGTGACCCTACCTTATTTTGGGTGGGGAATCCATTTCTGCAATAATATTTATGGATTTCCTACTCCTTCATTTTATAATAATTTTATATATTTATTTATCTTTGTTCCTTTTAATTTTGTTAATATTATTATTGTTGTTGCTTTGTCAGGTTGCTCTGTGCTAAGTAGCAGGCTGACACCTACGTACTAGTAGAAGAAGGTTCCCGCGTACTAGAGACCCGCGCGCAGCTGATTCTGCCACGCATGCAGCAGATCCTACCCCGCGCACATCTGTACTAACTGATCCCCGCGTCTGGATCAGTCGTGACTAATCTGACAACCAGGTACCGCTCAGAAGAGCTACAACCTAGTTAGGGTTGCCTAGCATATGTAACAAACGGACATATGCATTACTAATGATCTAAAAAGATCAAAACTTAAATAAAATTAATGAAAATTAAGTTTCAAAAATTTTTTAATAATAAATCAAAGATCAAGGATTATCACGTAAATCACTGATCCTGATCTTTGAAGACCACGAAAAACTACAAGGACTTTTCATAAATATTATTAAAAATTATCTACATGATCAGCAGATGATGTAAAATCAGTAAAAATCCACATCTGCACGCTTTAAAGCAATATCAATAGTACAAATGAAGGATGAGTACAGAATGATCAAATTTATGCCATAACAGATTAACAGATCCTCTGGCTAAAATAGTACAGAAATCCAGAAGATATAAGGACAGCTGATTGAAAGCACCAAGTGGACGTGCTAATCTTGACCTGACTGGCTTTCCAGCCTCAGCCCACGAGCAGAACCCTCTCTACGTGCCCTGAGAAGACCAAAATCACCCCAAAAAGGTATTTATACAGACCTCTTTGGATCCATTATTCCATCATCAGTCACCAGGAATTATTTATTATCAATCAGACCCCGTGTCATTATTAATTAAGTGCTTATATGAAGATAAGCAAGTGATTTATGACTTATTCTGCAGTAGTATTATTTACCTATATTAACCAATCAACCATTGAAGTTTAGTCAAGCAATCTACCCCATCTGCTCTGAAACCCTTCCAATTATTCCAGGATTTTCGTGGTGAAGTGCTCAGATTGAGTGTTACCCTTCCTGTCTAGGCCATTTTTGCTGTTAAGCCCGGCCAATAGTGGAATAACTCCTTTCTAAGGCACCCATATTTATTCCAAGGTTCTTAAACTGCCTAAGGAGGCCCCTTGAAGAGAGGTTGCTAGTCTTTAAAGATCCCCAGCAGTATAATACTGTGGCCACTCTTTTATATTATATTGAAAACCATTTACTACCAAACCAATTAAACCTTGCAACTGCTCTTATTAAATCATTTATTTGAGCTTCTAAGTGTTTATTATTGGAATAATAATTATTATTATCATTCCAGCATTTTTATCACTCTCTGTAGCTAAAGGACTGCAAGGTTCCTGGTATCAGAGAGCTGAAAAGAGGTCAGCATCCATGGACATTCTATACCTCACATTGTGATTAAGGTTTCCAGGACATAGTTTGAGGAGCCTTTCATTTATTTCTTCTTTTTCAGCTTCAGGATAGAAAAAATCTAACCTCTTCTTTTGTTCTAAACACCACTTGTGGGGTTTGTCTTTTAGAGGTTCAAAAAGTGAGTTCTCAAAGGTTTTCATCATTTTCCTTTTCCAGATTCTAGTACCAAATTGTTCTTCAATGAGACATTTCCAAGAGTTCCAAGTTTGGGATCCTACTTCTCCTCTTTTGTTGATAAACCAATCCAATGCTACTCCTATAAACAACCTGGGTAGTATCACTACTGCTATAGTATCTGGTAGTTCATGAGAGGCAAGGGTATAGTCAATGAATTTAATGAACTTATATGGTTGTATTCTCCTTCACCTGAGAATTAAGGCCATTCAGTTACAGGAGGCAAGATTTTGAGAGCTTTTTCTACTTCAGGGGTAGGACTAGGCTGGTAAGACTCATTCCTGTTCATTCCAGAATTAAGAGAGATTTTTGGAGTGACACCAATCCTGGTAGGTTTTTATTCTTCTACATTGACTAGAGGAGTAGCATTTGATTTAACTTTAAGTTCTCTTAAATCATTCTTAATCATACCTAGTTCCAAATCCATTTTGTTGCTTAATAAATCAATTTTATTAAAAAGGTGAACAGAAGGGGTATCAGTTTTGTTTCTGATTTCTCCTTTGAGTTGCTCAAGGAGACGGAGTATATCTCCTTGTCTGGAAGAACAGGTGGTGCTGATATGATTAATTAAAGATTCTTTGTTTAGATCAATGGTATTCCTTGATAATTTGATTTCAGACTCATTGGCTCTCAGATGGCCAGCTTGATTTTGGATTATCTTGTTATAATTTTGAATTTCTTCATCAAGTTGTTTTTGAATATTGTCTAGATTGCAACTCAAGATATTATAGTTATGAAAAACATTATCAGAAAATTTGTTAAACAATGGAGTGATATCATCAGAATCTATTTGTGAAAGACTTTCTTCCACTTCTGGGCTAGAGATATTATGTTGTCCCAATCTTTTGGGTTCCTCAATCTTTGATGATTTGAGGACCTCAGCTTTTTGGGATCCTTTCCCTTTAATATGGCTAGTTTATCCCAAGGGTTCCATTTTTCTACGTATTTCTCTACTTCTGCCCTGGGGATCAATTTCTGAAGGGCTATTTGAGAGGACTTGGCCCATGAATAGCCTTTCTCATAGCTGCTGGGTCCTCCTGCTCTTGGGCTAGCTTGTACACCTCCCAATGACTCACATGATCCTTCACTAGATCCTTTATTTTGGACTCTTTGGCTAAGTCCAGACTGGGAGGCGTAGGAGGAGGAGTGGCTTTGTGGGACAACTTTCTGGGCAAAGGACTCATCTCCAACAGTTTTTTGGTTGAGTTGGCGGGCATGGGTGCCGGCGTGTTTTGCCAAACTCAAGTTGCGGGTTCATGCCCCTTCATCATGCTTGCTACAGGCGCTTGTAAGGGTGCGCATTACTCCAAGCAGAGCTCCATTGGATGGGGTTTTTTCTGGTTGCATGGGTGTTGGGCCTGTTGTGCGACATGGTACAAAAAAATAATTATAAGTTTTTGTCAAAACTTGGTAAAAATAATAAAAAAATATATAAATATTTTTATTTTTATTTTTAAATTAATTTAGGCTCACTTAGAATTTATTTCAACGGTACTAAGGCTTGGTTAAGGTTGAAAGAATCCTTGGTGGGCAATCCAGGGGGTTCTTTGTGGGTACCAATGAGGTCTTGGCTTAAATACAAAGATCCATGGTGAGAAATACTTTCCACCAGGTCTTGTTCAATAAAATCTGCTAGGGAAAAGGTCCTTTCCATTTCAAATAAGATAAAAATTAATAATTTTTTTTTATTAAAATTTTTATTAATTTCTATTTAATTTTTCAATTTTTTTTTCAAATTTTTCAAAAAATTTTATATATAAATATATTGAGCTTACTTTCTTTATTTTTGTTAAAGAAATAAAGTTTTCTCTGATAATTCTTGCAGTCCGTGTGTTGCCTGAGTAAAGAATTAAAATTAATAAGTCTTTCAAGCTCCAATTCTTTATTTTTAAAACTTTTTGTTTTCAATAAATTAATTTTGCTTGTTGTTGCTCAGGAGCTATGATAACAGGCACAAAATTACAGAGTCTCTATTCTTTTTTCTTTTTAAGAAGATCAAGATAATAATTGATTAATTCTCTGTTGTTCTTAAGATCCACTGGAAGAGTAACAATAAAAAAGGATAATAAGTATTTTTACCTATATTTACATAGATTATCTGGTCCAAAGAAATAAATTAATTAAAAAAATTAATTATTCAGGGATATTTCCTGGCCAGACCCCCAGTATTCCGCTTACTGATACCAGGAACCTTTCCCTCCTTTCGATACAGCAAGAGATATTGGTTTTGGAATAATAACAATTCCAAGAAAATCACATGAAATGCTCAAATGGTTGATTTAGAAGCAAGTGCAAAGTTTGAGTGGTTTTATTGGATTAAATTCATTTAAATATATTTTTGAAGAGGTGCCACAGTTTATGCAAAAAGGGATCTTTATTGGATAACAGCCCCTCTTCAAGGGGCTCTTTTGAACCGTGTAAAGACCTTGGGACAATGAGGTCCTAAATGATTACTCAAAAGGGGTTTAATCAAGGGGATTGGGTGGACTGGCTGACTCACAGCACTTACATCTGGAGGCAAGGAGGAGATAAATTACTAATTCAAGCTTACCCTCCAAGAAACTTGCAGAAATTCACATTTGAAAGGGTCCCAGGAAAATTGTTGGGGGTATTGCTGTTATTCTTCAATGGAATTAGCAATAGGTTTATAATTAATAATTATAACATCAGACTGAGGCCATAAATCCATTTTTTATCTTTAATAAATACTTTATCATGTATGGAAAGGGGTCTGTATTGATTACTTAAAAATTACTGGGGTTTAAACTATCTGAAAGGAGCTGTTTATATATCTTTCTAGGGTAATAAGACCTTCTCAGGGCACGTAGAGAGGTTTGTGCTTGTGTCCTAAGGCTAACAGAATAGCTAGGGCTATTTTGGCACGTATTCTGAGTACTTTCAGCTGGCTAGCCTTGCTTGTGTCATGTTTTCATGTGAAATAATTGTCAGAAGGTGTTTAAATGTAAATTTGTTATTTTTATGGTTTAGAAACATTTCCTTATTTTGCATTACTTTCTTTCGAGTGGAATTGGCAGAAGTGGTTATTTGTAGATTCTACACTTACTTCTTCACATGTTGATAATTTTTAATAAGTTTTTGGTAGACTTCTTGATGTGTTTTTTGGTTCATAAAGATTTTATAATCCCATTGAGGTGACAACCTTCATTTTTGTTTCTTGCAATTTATTTGTTTTAATGTTTTTATTTTCATATTTTTATTCAATATTCTTAGGTTTCAGACATCCCCCTATCCGTCAGTCAACTTGTTACATATGCATGATGTATGCATGCAAGTTGTAGCATGTGCTTGCAGTACCTGACTGTTAGAATTAGTACAGTTGATGTTGATGCGCACAGACTTGACAGCTGCGTGGGGGAATCTATGTTGACACGCTGTGGTGTCAATTTATAGACACAGATTGGGAACTGCGTCGCGGCTGCGCGCTCAGCATTGGAGGCAAGCGGGCTCAGCATTAGGGTATGCAGAGTGCCCAGCAGCGGCAGCTGCTGGATCAGCAGCAGCCGCTGTTTGGCTCCGCACCTAGTGGACGGGTCGGGCTCAGCATCAAATGAGGCATGGGCGGAAATCCGCGCCGGAGATTGGATTTGGAAGGTAGTGCGCTCAATTAGGTTTGGGGCGCGCTGGTTTGGATACGTAGGAGCGGAGCAAGCCACAGGCTATAAAGGAAGGGATGGAGCGCGCGTGCAAGCGCGCGGATCAGGCTGGATAATACCGGACATCCACGACGGGCGCGGAAGAAAGGATACAGACAGGCGCGGGTGGCTCTGAGTAGGGCGCGATGCAAGGACCGCGTCATGAGAAGGATGAACCGGATGGACGGAAAGGCGTACAGACGTTGGGGGAAGTTTGGTACGGAGGTGGGGAGAGGAGCCTAGGAATTCTGTTTTGGGATTGTTTTCTGTTTCTTTGTCATACTGTTATTTGCGCTTGTACTTAGGTTAGGGTTGAGAGGGAGGACTTATCCTCACTATCAACTCCAGGTTAGGAGGGGGGGGGAATGGAATCAGACCATCATATCATTGGATTGGATCAATCATCTCACCAAGAGATTAAAGGAACTCATACCGGATACACATCCAGGTGGAAAGTTCTTAGGATTGAAGCATTGGCAATTTCACTCTCTCTCTCTATTTTTCTTTATCTCTTTATCTCCTTATTTCTATTTCTCATTTAAGTGCAACTTTGGGCATCCTCATCTCCTTTCACACGCAGGGAACCGTTAACTTCCAAACCTTGGGACAAATATAGGGGGAAAACCTTTATTCTTTCCACATCTGGGGGTCTGGCCGGGAAATAACCTTCCGTTTCTTTTCTTTCAAAGGTAACTGGGAACAATGTCCTATTCATACCTCCCTACAGTTGCTTCCTCTTCTTCTTCTTCTTCTCCTTACGTTTCCGGGTCTGCTACTCCGACCCCATTCGCGTCTTCCATCCCTCCTCCTCCCCCTCCCTCTGCTTGACCCAGGTCAAGCTAAGCCATCCCCCATTGGTCTCCAGTGACCATGAACCCACTTTTCCGGTTTGCATCAGGCCGCGCGACTACCCTCACATCCGATTCAACACTGCAGATGTGGAGCGATTCATCTCAAGATACAAAGGTATTGCAGATGGGGAAGGTGCGTCAGATTCTGATAAGGCCTGGCTTGCCTTCCTGTTCATTATGGACAAAGAGAAGCTCTGGGATGTGGAGGAGATGGAAGGCTACGAGAATCAGGATTGGCCAAAACTGAAGGAAGAGATCCTAACGCGGTGGGGTAGGCGCGAACCTCGATTCCGGGAAAGCAATTTCAACCGCGTGGCCTCAGAGGCGAGCGCGCGCGGAGGAGTCAGAACGCAATGGAGCTGGCTGATTAAACCTTGACATTTGATTGGATCTATTGGTACTTGTCAAAGAACAAGGTGGTGGCGGGACAGACGGGGGCCATGAAACGCGCGTTTCTGGGCGGTTTAGGCGCTCAACTCCGGGCAAGGGTGCAGCGGCATCTTTACAATCACAACTTGGTAAAGCAGTCATTGGACGGGAGCATTGCGCTCCTTCCGGAGTTGGCTGTCATTTGCCAGGCTGTGGAGAGTGAGCTTGACTTAGAAGAGCTTATTGAGGATACCGCTAAGTCCTTCCAAGCGGGACCAAAGAAATCCGCCCCCCAGGTTTCGGCTCCGGTGCAATTTTTGGCCCCAGTTCCATCTACTTCCACGCGTTTTCTGGTTCCTCAACCCGCGCCCGCCCCTCCGGTAAGTGAATTGAAAGAACTGATGAAGGATTTGAAGATCTGCCTGAGCCGTATGGGCCAGAAGCAGCCGCGAGGGCCTCCACCTCACATGGTGGAAGGGTTTTGGCCACCCGGTACCTTTGTGCCGAGGGGGTGCTTGTACTGCGGGGCAAACAGTCATTGGCAATTGGCGTGCGAGGAGCTTACAAAGGATCTCAAAGCGGGATTGGTTTGACTGGCGGGGATGGGGTACATGTTTCCAACGGGAAAACAGATTCCAATGGAGCCAAGCCAGCCAACTGCAATGCAGCAGGTGCGCACACGGGGTCAGGAGGCGGGAACAACGGCGCAAGCGTCACTAGGCATCATTAATGGTCCCGGATCGTGGCAACCACCTTGGGTGGAAGCTGAGGTAAGGGTAGTGGCAACAGAAGAGAAGGTTGCGGTCTTGGATAAGATGGAGGTGGATGCAAAGGAGCAACCCCCGTCGACTGTTCCAAAACTGGGCGCACGCATGCCCAGAATCAAGGCGCCGGCAGCAAATCCTGTAGGGAAGAAGAAAGCGGCGGAAATTGTGCGTAGGGTGATGGGGAACAAGACTCTGGTCCCGCTGACCTTGCAGGAACTGGCGGCTGTGCCTCTGGTGGTGGTAGATGAGATGGTGCAGGCATTGCAGGATTGCGGTCAGGGCCGGGTACCTCAGATGGTGCAGCGTGTTCATGTGGCGCGGAAGGAGGAGGGGCGCGAGGAGTGTGAGTTGAAATTGGTTTCAACTCCGCTCGCTTACGTTCCAATGGTCATAGCGGGGAAGAAGGTGTGAGCTATGGTGGACAGCGTTTCAACGGTGAACCTGCTGCCATTCCGGTGTGAAGACTCCTTTGTGATTGGGTAAAGTTTATCAAATAGCTTGCCGTCAGTCACTTGAGGGGGAATTTAGTACTACAACTACTAATAAGATAGATGAAGACTAAGGGTGGTTTTGAATTGCCTGCCCCTCTAAGTACTATAGTAGTCTCACAACAATAAAAGAAAAGAAATTGGTGGCTGATTTTCAAATAGAGTTGCTACTATATTAGTCTCTATCAGACCTAGGATCAATGTATTCAAGCTTGATAAGGAAGAAATGGTGGAACAGATAGGTGACCTGGTGGATAGAAGCTGAGTAAGGGAAGAATCCTTTCTCTAGTCTTATCCTTTATATATTCTTTATGTTGTTTTATTGGTTACTGATGAATACTCCCTTGATGTTACAGGTGTTGAGTTATAAAGCTGAAATGGTTGAGACTATGCTTGATAACTGATGATGATGGTTGATGATGCTTGATGATGATGATGATGGTTGAGGTAGTTGATGATGATGCTTGATGATGGTTGATGAATGATGATGGATGAGGTAGGTGATGATGGTAGTTGATGATGGTGATGGTGGATGATGATGATAGTTGATGATGGTGATGGTGGATGATGATGATGGATGATGATGATGGATGATGATGGTGATGATGGGTGATGATGATGATTGTTGATGGTGATGATGGTGATGGTGGATGATGATGATGATGTTTAGGTTATGGGGACATGGTGGTGATGTTCAAAGGTATGGGGTATTGGGTAAATAATGGTGGTGGTTTATGGTCAAAAGTATGGGTTATTGGGTTGGCTCATGGTCAAAAAAATATGGGGTAATGATGATGGATGGTCAAGGGTAATGGTGGTGGTTGATGGTGGATGGTCAAGGGTAATGGTGGTGGTTGACGGTGGATGGTGATGGTGATGGTATGGGTTATGGGATTGATGATTTTTACAGTATGGGTTATGGGATAATGGGTTGAGTATGGTCAAAGTATGGGTTAAGGGTGCCTAGGAGGCATGGTGATCCCTGGAGGGGAGGATGGGGGGAACTGATGGGACCTGAATGGGGGAGAGAGGCCCTCTATTTATAGAAAATCCTGCCCTCAGGGCTTCCCCTGAGGGTCTCCCTGATACAGTGAATACAGTTCATGAGGCATTTTTGCTGGTCAGAGGAGGAGGCTGTGCAGGATCTACATGCATGTACACCCTTGCATGCATTGCTGTGCTGCATTGATACAGGTGCCCCCTGCATAAATTACTTCTGTATAGTGTCCTGTATGATGCTGTACAGCCTCTGCATGCAGTGTCTTGCATTTATTGCTGTGTATAAAGGTGATTTGTTTGGTTCTTCATGCAGTGCCTTGCATATATTGCTTCTGTATTATGTGATCTGTTTGGTTCTTCATGCAGTTCCTTGCATATATTAATTATGCATACTGCTGCAGGTTTGTTTGGTGATGTATGGTTGTACTGTATGGGGTATGTACTTGAAGGCTTCCTGGGTATGTCCATGAACTTTCACTGGTCTGTGACACCTGGTAGGGGTATGGGCAGGCCAGGGTTGATTTGAGATGTATCTTCTAAACCATGAGAGATAGAGGGGCACTTTGGCTGAGTGACTAGGGGTTATTTTTGGTTTAGAATCCATTTTTGAGGTCTTTTTGATGATTGGAGCTGTCCTTATACTAGAAAAGTGAGTCTGATGGCTATAGGTTAGGTTTTGGATCACCACAGCGGATGGTGGATGATTTGGGGTTGGTTTGGCGGAAATAAGCAATGGGTCTCCGCGCGCTTAACAGAGGGGAGTGTTGTGTGGATGGGGTAGTTGAGGAGGAGGAGGTCAAGGTCTCAAGGGTCTGTAAGCCTCTTTCTTTTCTTTTGGTTGATTTTGGGGATGTGATTTTGGGAAGGCCGTTCATGTTTGGGTTCCAAGCACAAATGTTTTTCAATCCAGAGGCAGGAATGGAGGCGTTGACAGTGGAGGATTCATCCGGCGGATGGTTCAAGACAACTATCTGCAATCACAGGCAAGCAAAGCGGAGGAGAGTGTTGGAGTATGAGGAGGAACCGGACGCGGAGTTGGTCTGCGACGGGGACCCTCGGAGGATTTTTCCTAGTCAACCAAGGAGACCGCACGGAACAAGCTCCGGTTTTGTGAGGGCGGTTGACTAATGAGGAGCAGGGAGGGGGAGGAAGGAAAGTGCAGGGCTTGCACGTTGCAGAAGTAAGTCCATTTTCTCAGTATGCATTTCCCAAAGGTACTACGCTTTGAAAACCCTATCATCGTGCCACACTCGTGAGCAAAGGCAAAAGACGCAGTTCCGTTCTGTGCAGGACCTACAGCAAAGGATGTGTGCGGATGATGCGGTGCAATGCTGGCAAGTACAAGCCGGTGTTGCTGAAGGTCCAACCAAGGAATGAGCCAATGCCCCAGGAATTGAACGGACTGCTTCAACCAATTGCTTGGTCGCGGGACCCTTGGGTAACGCCAATTAAGGCTTTGGGGTGGGTTACTAGTTTGGCACGGATCACGGAGGAGCGGATTGCAGCTTTCAATTTTGGCCCAACGGGATGGATGAGTACGGAGGAGCGTGAGTTGCTGGTATTGGTTCTGGTTCTTTGGGAAAGAGAGCTCGCGTTCGGACCTGAAGAGTGGGGGCTTCTGAAAAACAATATCAGCAACACCTATGTCATCCCCACTGTTGATTGCAAGCCATGGCAGATCAAGCCGATTCCGATACTGCGGGCGGTCCAGGAGAAGTTTCTGGAGTTGGTGCGGGAACGGGTGAAGACTGGCCTTTACAAACAGTCAACGTCTAGTTACTCCAGCCCAATCTTTGCGGTAGTTAAGCAGGACGGAAAGTCGTTGAGGATTGTCCATGATCTGCAGCGGCTCAACTCCTTTACAATCTGGGACGCAGGAAGGCCCCCTTGCGTTGACGAGTTCCTTGAGTCAATGGCGGGGCGCGCTTGTTACGGTTTAGTGGATGTGATGGGGGGATAAAACCAGCGCAATTTGGATCCTCGCTTGCGGGCTCTAACGGCATTTGAGACTGGGTTGGGAAGAATGGAGCTGACTCGGCTACCGCAGGGCGCAACCAATTCTGTGGCGGTGTACCAGGCGCAAATGGCTTGGATCCTGAAAGATGATCTTCCGGAGGGAGTCCAAATCTTCATCAACAACGCGGGCATCAAAGGTCCAAAATCCAATTACGGAGGAGCAGAGCTGGTTGAAGTTCCTGGCGTCCAACATTTTGTGTGGGAATACGCGCAGACGTTGGAACGCATCATGTTTTGCATCAAGGAGGCAGGAATGACGGTGTTGGGGAAGAAGTTGGCGGTTTGTGTTCCGGCGCTCAAAGTCCTTGACCATGTTGTTGCTTCCGACAGCCGGCGCATTTCAGAGAAAAAGCGGAACAAGGTCCTCAAATGGCCAACCCCGCGGATGGTGTTGCAAATCCTTCAGTTCTTGGGATTATGTAGCTATGTCTATATGTTCATCAAGAGGTTTGCGGAGGTGGCAAGCCCGCTCCAATCACTAACGTGGAAAGGCGCGGAGTGGAATTGGGGAGAAGAGTGTGATAGCGCGTTCTGGAAGCTCAAGGAGATTGTGGGACGTGACATTGTGCTCCGCAATCTTGACTACAATGCAGGAGGAATCAGGCTAGCGGTTGATTCAAGCAAATTCGGCGCGGGGGGGTTCTCACTCAAGAGGACAACGTTAAGAATAGGCCGGTGCTTTTTGAGTTGGTCACCTTCACTCCAACGGAAAGCCTGTACTCTCAGCCAAAGTTGGAGTTGTGCAGGGTCACCAAGATCGTGCGGCAGATTCAGTATCTTTTGTGGGGGGTTAACTTTGAGCTTTTGGTGGATGCGGAGGCGCTGGCGCGGATGATCAATTCTCCGGCGTTGCCCAATGCTCCCATGACCAGGTGGGTGGCGTTTCTTCAACTTTTTTCCTTTGCTGTTGTTCATAATCCGGGGAAAGCGTTCATTATGCCCAACATGTTGTTGCGTTATCTCAGGGACAACCCGTTTGATGATGCGGAACTGCTTGATGTGGAGACCCCGGTTGTCAAGGTAGGGGTTGTGGAGGCGGGCTTTCAGCTGCCGCTCCGGCAGACCAGGCGGTACTCAATTCTTTTTGATTACTTGCAGGACCTTTTTTTTCCCAATGGAACTACGGACAAGCACATGCAATGGGCAAGGCGGCAAGCGGGAAACTTCTATGTACAGGAGGGGCAGCTTTGGTGGCGGAATACTCCGGTTCCTCTTGTGGTTACCACTTCAAGGGAGTATCCAGAAGCTATCCTCCAAAGCCTTCACAACAATATTGGCAATCAAGGGGAGGTCAAAACGCGGAGGCGGTTGAAAAAGCGGTTCTGGTGGCCGGGGGTAGTGCATGCAGTACGGGAATGGTTGGGGTCCTGCAAAGCCTGTCAATGGCGGAGTGCAAGATTGCCTAAGGAAGTCAGAAACCCCACAGGGGAAGACGCCCTCTTTGGTCAAGTCTTGCTTGATGTTGTCCACATCAAGGCCGGTAAATTCGCCTATCTGCTTGTTGCACGGGACGACCTGTCCGGTTGGGCAGAAGTGCATTCGTTGGTCAAGCTCTTGGCGGAAAAAGTTGCTCTGTTTCTGGAGGAAGATTGGTTTGCGCGGTACGGTTTGCTTGGTCTGGTTACAGTGGATGGAGGGGCTGAGTTTTGCGGCCGTTTGGTTGAGTTGGTGAAGAGTTGCGGAGCCAAGTTTGGCCAAGTAACGGAGTATTATCCCAAGGGGGCGGGCATGATTGAACGCAGGGATCAACCAATCAAGGAAGCCCTGGTCAAGATGTGCAGGGAGGAGGGTAAGCGCTGGAAGGAGACCCTTCCGATGGTTCTGTTTGCGGATTGGATTTTGGTGAAGCGGTCAACAGGCTACTGGCCGTACGAGTTACTTTTTGGACAGCGCCCCGTGCTTCCGGTGGACATTGAGTTGGAGACGTTCCTGGGGGTTGACTGGTGGAAGGTGAAGACCTCCACCAAATTGCTTGAGGCTCACCCGAAACAGCTCCTTCAACGGGACAGGATGCTTGCCAAGGCTGCGGACCGGCTGAAGAAGACTCAGACGGCATCAGTGTGCTATTGGGACAAGCGCTGCTTGCATTGTCTCCGGGATCCCTTGCGGAAGGGGGATTTGGTGCTCCTGTACAACCGCAGTCTGGAGTCTCAGTGGGGGAAGTTGTTTTCTAACCGGTGGAACGGCCTGTTCCGCGTGTCCTCCAAGTTTGAGGGCAGCAGCTATCAGTTGGAGGAATTAGACAGTACTCCGCTGAAACAGAAGGCGGCAGCATTGCATGTCAAGCGCTTCTTTGCGCGAGGATCTACCTCGTTTGACAAGACAGCGGAAGGGGGTGACGGATCAGATGAGGGGAGTGTGGAGCGCGAAGATGGTGTAGGAAAGCAATCTGGGGATTTGTCTTGGGGCGGAGAAGCGGAAAACGTGCCGTTGCAATGGAGTAGGCGGTTGCGACCAGCTGGGGACAGTGGCCAAGTTGGGGGGGGAGGTGGTGGGTGTAGGGGATAAGTTTTGATTTGGTTAGGGGGTGCTCTAGCCGGTTCACAGCCGGAAAAACTAGACACCCCAGAATGTTTCTTTCTTATCTGGATTGTGGGGTCTTTGCTGGCTTGGGGTTTTTGCAGGAAACGCAGGTGCGGCACAAAGCCGGGTCCGTGAACGCGAGGACAAGCCCTGCGGAACCGGGACGCAAGGACAATCCCGTGGATGGGGGAAGCGGGACGAAGAGAAATTTGCGGGCGGTCTACGGGCGTCGCGCGAAAAGAAAAATTATGTGTTCTTTTCTATTTTTCTTCTCTGTTGGTTTCTTTTTCTCTTTTTCTTTTCTCTCAGGATATCTCAAGGATGGGTAGTTGGTATGGGAATAAGCTTGATTTGGTTAGGGGGTGCTCTAGCCGGTTCACAGCCGGGACAACTAGGCACCCCAGCATGTCCGTTCTCTTACTCTCTCTCTCTCTCTTCCCTTACGGTTGCACCTGCTGGTGTTTTGTTGTTGTGTTTTTTACAGGAGGGGTATGGGGAACTGTGTGGCAGTCTGTCTGGGGTGGTCCAGGTACCTTTGCGGAGCACCGGAAGGCAACTTTGCGGAATGCGCGGATCTTGCGCGCGGACCTACTCCGGCTCCGCCCTCTCTTTTCTTGACTTAGATTTTTCTCAATTTTTACTCGCGGGGTCTCTTACTTTTACTTAGGCTGCTCACTGGCTCACTTGGAAGTGATACGCACAATGGGTAATTGATTTCAAGCGCGGAATGATGAGAAGAAAAGGTAAAACAAGAGTGTGAAGGAAAGGAAAAGGAAAAGAAAGGAAAGAGGGGCCCCGCCTGATCCGCCTCCATCGCCCGAACCATTCCATTCCTTGCGTCCGCCAGGAGCGCCCGCAATCGCGCCAATACTTCGCGCCGGGAATCCATTCTGTGGGCCCTTGGGATTGAGAGGAAGCCACAAAGTAACTCAACCAAGTCGTCTGCAAACCGATTGAATCAAACCTTGGGTAGCATGCGGCCAATTGGAATCTCCGGGACCCTGGGAGAGGTCAAACCAGGGGCAGGTGGCGCGGGGGAGGTGAGGACAAGATAACCACCCTCTCCGGTGAGGGGGCTGGCGAGGGGGAGGACGCCAAGACCGGAGATGGCAAAGGTGGTAGTGGGAGTGGTGGGGGTGGTAGTGGAAGTAGCGGTGGTGGTAGTGTGGTGAAGCAATGGAAGACTTCTGGGGACAGAACTCAAGTTGGGGGGGATGTGGTGTCAATTTATAGACACGGATTGGGAACTGCTTTGCGGCTGCGCGCTCAGCATTGGAGGCAAGTGGGCTCAGCATTAGGGTATGGGGAGTGCCCAGCAGCGGCAGCTGCTGGATCAGCAGCAGCCGCTGTTTGGCTCCGCACCTAGTGGACGGGTCGGGCTCAGCATCAAATGCGGCGTGGGTGGCAATCTGCGCCAGAGATTGGATTCAGAAGTTAGTGCGCTCAACTAGGTTTGCGGGCGCGCCGGTTTGGATACGTAGGAGCGGAGCAATCTGCGGGCTATAAAGGAATGGATGGAGCGCGCGTGCAAGCGCGCGGATCACGCCAGATAATACCAGACATCCACAACGGGCGCGGACAAACAGATACAGACAGGCATGGGGGGCTCCAAGTAAAGCGCGGTGCAAGGACCGCATCATGAGAAGGACAAACCGGATGGACGGAACAGCGTATGGAAGTTGGGGGACGTTTGGTACGGAGGTGGGGAGAGGAGGCTAGGGTTTCTGTTTTGGGATTGTTTTCTGTTTCTTTTTCATACTGTTATTTGCGCTTGTACTTAGGTTAGGGTTGAGAGGGAGGACTTATCCTCACTCTCAACTCCGGGTTAGGAGGGGGGGGCATGGAATCAGACCATCATATCATTGGATTGGATCAATCATCTCACCAAGAGATTAAAGGAACTCATACCGGATACACATCCAGGTGGAAAGTTCTTAGGATTGAAGGATTGGCAATTTCACTCTCTCTCTTTTTTTCTTTATCCCTTTATCTCCTTATTTCTATTTCTCATTTAAGTGCAACTTTGGGCATCCTCATCTCCTTTCAGACGCAGGGAACCGTTAACTTCCAAACCTTGGGACAAATATAGGGGGAAAACCTTTATTCTTTCCACGACGCGCAGGCTTGACATCTGCGTGCAGGAATCCATCATCTGCAGCCAGAAGTCATTTTTCATGCGGTTTTCTTGATGTGCGCCTGCATACTGAGTTTCAGGCGTGTGTACCCTTGCTATATGAATGTGGGGCTGCGCGCGGGAATTATGACACAACACTAATCCACCTGTAACTCCTAAAATATACACAACACTTCAATTCTGACTGAATTTTAGTTGTGAAACCAATATGTGGCATTATGTGTGAAGTATTAGAATGGCCAAAAAAGGTGCCATAGTTATGCCATGCTTTATTGGTCTTTTCTTCTAAAATTATTAAAAAATTTAAGGAGTTGGAATTCAAGGGAGGGGTCAGTGAGTGACCCTACCTATTTTTGTGTGGGGAATCCATCTCTGAAATATTATATTTGGATTTCCTACTTCTTTCAATTTTATTATTTATTTTCTGTTTCTAATCTTCTTTGAAAGGTTGCTCTTGTCAACTAGCAAGATTACAAAAAGACAGAAAAGGAATTAAAATATATAAACAAAAGCAACAACTGAAAGATGGAATGAACCAATGAACCTATATCTCCTTTAAGATGTAACAGGGAGAACAGACAGATCAGAAAATGTTGGAATAAAAAAGCATAAAAGGGAAAAAAATAATAAAAAGGAAACCGGTTGTTAATCATACCAAAATGGATGCGGCTTGGCCTAAGATCCTTGGTTTTGGAAGTAGGTGATTGAGAGAGTATAGAGAGGTATCTTGTATATTGACACTAAAGGAGATACAAGATAGAGTTGATTGGAAAGCTGGAGGATTCATGGTGATTTTAGGTAAAGGGAATGGGATTGTGGTGATAGGATCAAGGAGTTAGAATGAAAGAAAAAGGATTAACAAAAGGGAATGGTTGGAAATTCAGGAAATGTCAGAGGACTTATGTTCAGAGAAGGGGGGATTGAGAGATAGGTGAAAGGATGAGTGAAAGCTGTTGTGAAATTGAGGCTGAACTCAAGGTCAAGGGATTCATCAAATCAACAGATTTGAAATGGAAGATTTAGTTTGAAAACCCCAATTAAAAAATGGTGGTTTTGGTTGACTCTGATATGCCCTCATATCATAGACCTTATAGATGTATTTGTAGAGTTATTTTACAGCAAAGGTACCTGCACCCATCTCTCTATTTATTTTAAATTGTAAATTTGAAAGAATTTAAGGATCATAAGGAGCCTCACAGGAATTATCAATGACAAAGTTTGTATGAATCTTCCTCACTGAAATGGTAGGTCCATTCTGCTTTCTTCTCTAATTTGCATTACTGTTTCTAATGACAATTTAGGAGGGATATAAAACAATTGGAACTAACAAACTCTCTGTCATTCTTTTGGAGGAGTCCCAAGTTGAACCCCCAAAATATCCCATCTCATACAAATCTGCACCAACATCATTGTTCACATAGTCATTGCCCTTCAAAATGTATTTTTAGAGGTATTCAATAGTAACATACCTTCAAATATATTCAAATTTATTTGGCATTGGTGCTTTTCCAAAAGGTAATTATTGTAAGGAACAATTCACAAATTATCAATGAGAATGCTTTGATAATTCCTCCTCAGTGAAATGGTTGGTCCATTCAAGAATCTTCTGTATATTGGAAAACTTTTTTTTTCCCACAATTATTTCAGGATAGAAGGCTTTGAGGTATTTCTTCTTGCTTCTGCCATTATCCATGCAATTTTCTTCAATGTTTGGAGTACCACATTGGCCAGGAATCATTGTCTTTTAAATGATTGAAAGAGGTTTGGCTCTTTGAACTGATCAGGTAACTCTGCATAAACAATCACTTCAGTTTCTTCAGATTTTCTTGGTTTTTGATCATGGCAAGAACTACCAAGATATCAGCATGAGGCATAATCCTCTTCTGGAATTCTGTAAAATGAGTTATTTCCATTTTCAATCCAAATTCTCCATCCATGGGTTTTGATTTGCAAACCTGTGTGACTATATCTGGATATTTTATGGAACAGGTTTGCCATTTAACTGATGAGATGGATTATGGGGAATGTCAATTGAATTTCTTTTGAAATATAACAATTGATAACTAAGATCAGGATGATTATATGTGGTCAAATTTTTCAAGTGATGGTAAATAGAATTTTGAAGAATTATTTCATGAGGAGCTGAATGGTTTCATTCATTTTGAACAACCATGGAAGGAACTCCAGAGGTTCTTGTATGTAGAGTTGGGAAAAAACTAAAGGTGTTGTAGGTATTTACATGGGTGTGTGCAATACTTGAAAAAACATTGGATACAAACCTTATATTTCATAAGTAAATTTGGATTATGTTGTTTAATTATATACAGATATATTTATTCACATTAAGTTGTATGATATATATACTGGAAAAAAAAGCAGGCCCAAAACTTATGTATAATTACATGTAGATATATGTACTTATATTCATGTCAGCCTCCTGGATGCCAATTCCCGTTCTGTCCTTTAGCTACCAGAGGTGATAGAATAAAGGATAAATATATTATTCAATAAATGCAGCAAAAATCTGCAAAATATTTGGATAAACATATTGCAACGTTAGATTGGTTTTGTTATGGTTTAATATTTTAAATAAATATTAATAAATTGATTATTAAATCAATTAATAGAGGGGCCACAATAATATTGGGAATCTTTAACACCTCTCTTCAGGGAATTCAATTTTAAAACACTTGTACCTGTTTACTTTGAAACCTTTAATTTATATTCTTACAGGATATATTGCCCAAAGATAATATATATATAAAACATATGGTTGTGTTAAAGGGCCTTGTAGCCAAGCTGCCGCAACATAAAAAGGATAATAAGACTCACAGGTATATTATTAAATCCATTGGGTACCTTTTTGGGATGTGTACTGATGGTTGAAACCTATTACTAGGGTTAAAAAGGTTGTTCAGCAGTTTAAATTGATAAAAGGGTTTTGGATGGATATTATTAATCAGACTAAAGACATAAATCACTGACTTATCTCTTTTAATTATTTTATTACCTTGGCACGGTGTCTGGATGTAAATATAACTGGGTCTCTGGGTATCAATATCCTTAAAAGAGCTCCTTATTTATAGCTTCCTGGGTCCCAATATTGTCCTTCTGAGGGATACAGGGGCTCAAAGGGACAGATTCTATGGCTAGCAGGGTAAAAAGTGGTAGCCTGTCACGTTTTCATGGTGCTGTAGCACAGGTAGCATCCAATCTCACTGGTTATGGCAATTATTCTAAATTTTTAATTGATTTTTGGACGTGTGAATAACACTAATTTATCCATATTATCTATTATTTAAATAATTATCTTTAGTAAATATTCCCAGGATGTTAATAATTCTCTTAAAAAAAATTTCTAGGGATAATCTGATTTCAAGTGAGTTCTTTTTATGTATTAACTGATTTTAGTAAAATCATGATATTGATTTTACTCCTTATTTTTGAAATCCAGTTGATTTACTTGAAATAATTAATAAAAATTTAAGTTACAAGAATTCTTGTAATATTTTTACATCATCAGTTCCCTTAGTATTTCACAAGAAAAACTGATGTCTTGAAGTTCTCACAATTGTATATCAAAGTATTTTAATATATTTTTACAAATATTTGTTATCTAATTTTCGACATTTTTGGTATTTTTAATTATATTTTATAAAAAATATGTATAAAGGTTATTTAAGTATTGTTATGTACTTTTATGTATTTTTAGAAGATCTACTATCCAGGGGGACAGTTATTACCTATGTGGAATGTCCCCGTCTAGGTTATAGCACATTTACATGGTACCTGAGCTTCTCAGGTCACCTGTCACTGTGTCAGCACATAGTCCCGCGGCTGCATACTTGTCAGATGCCCGGGGCTGCGTACACAGCTTGTCAGGGTACGCTGACAGGGTGGCATTGCTTCTGCTCAGCTATGCGCAGGTGTATTGGTTTCTGCGGCTGCATGTGGGAATAGTGACCCAACAAATTTCTGTATGTAACTCCTAAAATATACACAAAACCTCAATTCTTACTGAATTTTAGGTGTGAAACCTATATGTGACAATATGTGTGAAATATTCAATTAGCCAAAAAGGCCCCATAGTGGTACCATGGTATTTTGGTCATTTCTATTTTTAATTTTCAAAAAAATAAGGAGTTGGATTTCAAGGACGCAGTCAGTGAGTGACCCTACCTAATTTTGGGTGGAGAATCAATTTCCGCATTTATATGTATGGATTTCTTACTCCTTCATAATTTAAATGTAATATTTATATTTCATGTTATTTTTGTTACTTCTGAAGCTTGCTCTGCAATAGTAGCAAGCTGACAATTCACGTGGAGGGAAAAAAAAGCACACCTTTAAAATAATAAAAAATAAAAAGATTCAAAAATCAGATAGAATTATGTATATTCACATTGAGGAAAAAAAGTGGCCAAACTAAAAAATATATAATGAAAATTGCATTCTCAAAAAAAAACAGTGAGAAGCACATTTTGCATCCTTGAGGTTGACAATTTTAATGGGGGATGCAGGACTAAGTCAAACAATGCTGGTATTTATTGGGGGTTCAGGACCCAATATTGTTAAGATATAGGAGATAAAGGTGTGAATTTAGCCTGGGATAGTTTTTTTTCCCAATTATTCTTTAAACAAAGGCAAAAAAATCTAAATCTATGGGGAAGAAACCACATTCTTTGAGAATCTTAGGGTGCATCAAATTCAATAAAGCCTTCCATTTTTTAATGGTGGGTTTCAACCCAAATCTGTGATTTCAAACCCGCCATTAAAAATCAAAAAACCCACTTCTTTAACATCAGACATGTCAAATTTACCTGAAAATAAATTTTTTTTTAAATCAAGTATTTGAAGGCTTTCAACACCTCAATCACATGTCATTCCACCTCATCACCCCTGTTTTCATCTCCAACATCATCAGAAAAATTCTACCTCCAACCTCATTGGAAAAATTTTATTTTCATTTTTCTCATTGCTTCATCACTCTCATCTCTTTCTATATTCCTCTTTGCTTCATTGCTCTCATCCCCTCATCACTTGATCACTCTCACCTTGCTTCATCACTCTCATCACTTTATCGCTTTCATCACATCCATCCTCTCATTGCTTCATTGCTTCATCCCTTCATCACTTCATCCCCCCTTTCATCACATCCCAACTCTCATTGCTTCATTTCTTCATCACTTCATCCATTCATCCCTGCTTTCATCACATTTCTTCATCACTTTATTGCTTCATCTCTTCATCCCTCTTACTATTTTTAAATGGCCCCTCAGCAAACCTCCCCTTGCAATTCCACTCAACCAAAGCAAAAATCCCCCAGGAACTCAACATCCAATGATCCCCCCCCCCATAAGCTTCCAAAACCTCAAGTCAGCTCAAGAGAGCTGATCACATCATCCTTGTAAACTGGCCCCAAATTCTGTCCAACTATGATGCTTGCTTTTGATTGGAAAATGAAACACAAGTTGGCCAACCTCCATCCTCTAAGTTTAATGAATCCTCCTGATGGCCAATGAACTCAAGAATAAAAACAAATTTAGGCTGGATCTTTTTTCCAAACAGATGTGGGAGCAATTCAAGAACTATCAAGCCAAGTACAATAAATCCCACTCCATTTCAATCTCCACTGGCTTTGGTATCACCAAATCCAATAAAGCCAAAGGAATCACCTTGGTGGTTGATAAGTTGGACTCCATCTGTCCTTTTTTTGTTCATATGGATGACATATTTGGAAAGAAGGCCAAAATCACCCGGTTAGCTGCTTTTGATTCCCAAATATCTGAATCTGTTGAAGTTGAGGACTTGGCTGTGGATTCTCAGCCTATCAATGATGATCCCCCCAAAACCTTTGAGTGTTCCCAATTGGATGTGGAGGTGGATATTCAAACATAACCAGCTCCAATAATGTCTACATCAGCATTGACAAACCCTTCCTTGGAGCCCTCACTTCATTCTTGCAATTTCTCTCTTCCTGGGGTGGAAGAACTGGACACCTTGGCCAATGAGGAGAATCTTCTTCCTGTATTTCCATTGCCATCAACATCTGCTCAAGTAAGGAGCCAAGTTATTTTCTCTTCTTTCTGGTGTGGAAACAAGAGAGATATACTCCCTAAATTTTTCCTTGTGTTTGGAAGTTATTGGTCCCAGAGTCTGTAAGGAGGTTTAGTGCTGATGAGTTAAGAAAGGAGATGGTTAAAGGAAAGAGATAAATTAAAATGATTATGTGAATTCCTTCCTTCCAATCCTGTCTGATCCTATCTTCTGATCCTATGATCTGATCCTATTATATTCCCCTCTTCCCCCTCCCCATGACCCTGAGTTGAGAGTGAGGTTTGAAGCCCTCCCTCTCAACCCTAACCTAAGTACAAGCGCAATGACAGGCCAACAAAAAATAGGAAAGAAACCCTAAAAACAAGAACCCTAGCCTAACCCTTACCCTTTCCCAACCCTATTCCATACCATCCATTCCCTCCAAAACCCTTCTGTCTGTTGTTCACGTATGTCCGGTTTTTTTGTCAGCTTGCTGCTATTGCAGAGCAAGCTGCAAAAGTAACAGAACTAATATAAAAATAATAATAATAAAATTAAACAAATAAGTAGTAGGAAATCATAAATATTATTGCAGAAATTGATTCTCCACCCAAAATTAGGTAGGGTCACTCACTGACCCCACCCTTGAAATCCAACTCCTTACATTTTTAAATAATTAAGGAAAAAAGACCAAAATACCACGGCACCAGTATGGTACCTTTTTGGCCAATTAAAATTTTCACATGTATCGTCACGTATAGTTTTCACACCTAAAATTCAGTCAGAATTGAGGTGTTGTGTATATTTTAGGAGTTACAGGCGGAAATGTGTTCTGTCACAATTCCCGCAAGCAGCCAGGGCAGCCAATACACCCGCACGCGGCTGAGCTACAGCACTGTCACCCTGTCAAAGCCGTGAACGCAGCCCCGGGCCTCTGACAATTACGCAGCCGCAGGAATACAAGTTGACAAAGTGACAGGGGGCCTGAGAAACCTACGTACTGTATAAACATGCTACAACCTACACGGGAACATTCTACATATGTAATAAATGTTCCTGTAAATGGTAGATATTCTAAAAATACGTGAAAGTATATAAAAATACCTAAATAACCTTTACATGTATTTTTTATTAAATATAATTTAAAATACGAAGAATCTCAAAAATAAAATAATGACTACTTCTAAAAATATATTAAAATACTTTAATATGCAACTATGAGATCTACAAGACATCAGTAGTTTTGTGACATACTAAGAAAACTGATGGTGTAAAATAATTACATAAATACTCATGACTTATATTTTTAAATGGTTATTTTAGTAAATCAACTAAAATTTGAAAATAAGGAGTAAAATCAATGTCATGAATTTACTCCAATTATTTAATACATGATGAGAACTCACCTGACATCAGACTATCCGTAGAAATGTCTTTTAAAATAATTATAAGCTTACTGGGAATATTTACTAAGGATAATTAATTAAATAATAAATAAAAAGGACAAATTAGTGTTATTCACGCGTCCAAACATCAATTATAAAGTAGAATAATTCCCATACCCTGTGGATTTAGATGTTACCCGTGCTACAGCACCACAAGCACGTGACAGGCTGCCACTTTTTACCCTGCTAGCCTCAGTGTCCGTCCCTTTGAGCCCCTGTACCCCTCAGAAGGACAATATTGGGACTCAAAAAGCTATAAATAAAGAGCTCTTTTGAGGATATTGATACCCAGAGACCCAGTTATATTTACATCAACACGCAGTGCCAAGGTAATCAACTACCTATAATAGATAAGTAAGTGATTTATGGCTTTAGTCTGATTAATAATATCTGTCCCCAACCCTTTTTATCAATTCAAACTGCTGAAAAACCTTTTAACCCCATTATACAGGTTTAACCCATCAGTGCGCGTCCCAAACAGCTACCCAAAGGATTTAATAATGTACAAGTGAGTCTTATTATCCTTTCTCTGTTGTGGCAGCTTGGTTACAAAGCCCTGCCACTCCACCGTGTATTTTATATACATATTATCTTTGGGCAATATATCCTTTAAGGATATAAATTAAAGGTTCCAAAGTAACCAGGTCTATGTATTTTCATACTCAATTCCCTGAAGAGAGGTGATAAATGTCCTCAATATAATTTTGGCCCCTCTGTTAATTTATTTAATAATCAATTTATTAATATTGATTTGTAATATTAAACCATATCCAAACCAATCAACCTTGCAATAAGCTTTATCCAAATATTTTATGGATTTTGCTGCATTTATTAAAAAATGTATTTATTATTTATTCTATGACCTCTGGTAGCTAAAGGATAGCAAGAATCTTGGCATACAGGAGGCTGACATTTTCCTTCTCATGGAGCCGCCCTCTTCCCCATCCTACTTGGAGCCCCCCGCGTTTGTCCATTGGCATGCCTCTGAAAATATGGCGATCCCCAGATTGGTCCGCGCCTATGCTTGCACGGACCTCCCTGGCGCGTATAATCCCACTATTTCCCCGCTCCTACATTTCAAACTAGCCACCTCCAAACCTGGTAAGGTCAGCTCCATCAAATATTCCGCGTTTTAGAGACTCCTGTGGGATTATATTAAATAAAGTAGCGAAAAGCTTGCTGGCAGTCCTTGAAGAGGAATTTAGTATAACCCCTGGGGGTGCCCTGGGGCTTCCCCTGTTTCAGTGGGATACAGGTACATGAGAAATTTTAGCTGATTGGAAAAAGACACTGCATGAAACTGAGGCAATTCTTCTGGTTGGACAAAAGACACGGCATGAAACTGAGGCAATTCTGCTGGTTGGGAAAAGATTTGTACAGGGTTTTCATGCCTGCACAGCCTTGAATAAATTGCTGTGAGGTGCTGATACGTTTGGTCTGTTCTGGGTTGCTTATTTGGTACTTGCTGTTCTTCCTGCATGTATTGCTGTGAATTCACTGGTGGTTTATTTGGTGCTGCATGGTCTTGACTTCTTGCATATATTGCTGGGTAGGCCTGTGGTACTTGTACTTGTAGTTTGTTTGGCATCACATGCTACTGGCTGCATAAATTGCTGTGTGATTCTGTGGTTGTTTGGTACTGCATGGTTTTTTTGGTATAGCATGCTTCTGACTACATAAATTGCTGTGTGGTGCTGAGGCTTTTTGGTACTGCATGGTTTGTTTGGCATCACATGCTGCTGCCTGCATAAATTTCTGTGTGGTGCTGGGGGTTGTTGGCACTGGTAGTTTGTTTGGTTTTGGTTAAGTCTGGTTCCACTTTCTCCTGCCTATACTGCTCCTGGATACTTCTGCACAGCCTTCTGTATGTATTTTTGTTTGGTTCTGGTTGTGACTGGTGTCACTTCCTACTGCCTGCACTGTTCCTGTACACTTCTGCACAGCGTTTTGTATGTATATTTGCTTGTTTTTTTGGTTCTGCTTGAGACTGGTCTGACTTCCTCTTGCATATATTGTTCCTGTATTGCTTCTGCACAGCCTCTTGTATGTCTATTTTTCCTGTATTCTGGGTGAGTTGATTGGTTCTGGCTGTTTGCACTGCCTCCTGGATCTGTTTTTCTGTATGCTGGTGAGGTGAAAGGAGCTGAACTAGCTGCACTGCCTGCTGTATCTGTATTTCTGTATTTTGGTTGAGGTGACAGGTTTGTATGGTCCTGGTGTTGAGGTTAAGTGGTAACTTGTATTTACTTGAGAGTTACAAGGAATGTCTTATGTCTTCTACAGAGATGTGACACCTGGTTGAGTATGAGTTTGCCTCAGTTGGAGGTTTTTTGGACTGTATCTTCTAATCCATGAGGGATAGAGGGGTACTTTGGCTGAGTGACTATAGGTTATTTGTGATGTAGAATCCATTTCTGAGGTTACTTTGAGGGTTTGAGCTTCTTTTACACTAGAATAGTGAGTATGATGGCTATAGGACAGGTTTGGACTACCACAGCATTTTCCAAGTGGGTTTCAAGCCCCCCACTCCTGGAGTAGGCCTGACCTGCACCGGGTGCTGAGCCCCTCACTTCCTACTTCTGATCCCGCAGCGGCTTCTGCTAAGCCCACAGCAGGCACTTCTGAGACCGCACGCATCCCAAATGCTGAGAAAAACCTACCCAACTGCTGAGCGCGCAGCCCACTACACAGTTCCTGATCCAAGGTTATAAATACAACACCACACCAGTCAATCCTGACTGATTTAGATTGTAAAAAAACAGCCTCATCTGTTCCTGATTGGCTGAAAACTCAAGCCAATGGGGCCTCCCACATTGCCTTCAAATTAGATTGAAAATTTTTCCACACAAACCTGCACTTCAAAGGGAAAGCAAAAGGCCCCAAATTCCATCAAACTCAACCCTGATAGCCATCAAAAGGGGAAAAACACTTCAAATTTTTCTGGATTTGAGGATATCATGGAGAAGCAAGATTCAAGTAAGTAAATTTATTTATTCTCCCTGCTTTCAAAATCATGCTCATTCCTATTCCCCTCCTCCAAAAACCAGTGAAATCACAAATTGATTCCAAAAAACTTTAATTTGAAAAGGAGAAGTGGGATTTTCAACCGGCTATGGATTTTCAAAAGGGGAAAGATGAGATTTTGACTCATCAACAAAATTTGGATGCTGAGTGGCAACTGAAACAGGCTGAGCTGCAGTTTCAAAAAGAGGAAAAGGACAAGTATTTACAGGAAAAGGAACTCAAAAAAGAGTTTAAAGGCTAGCCACATAAAAAAATATAGGTTATTGGTAGCCATGGAATGTATTGGTAGCAGTAGAACTGTGGATGAAATAAAGGAAATAACTCAAGTTATTGGCTTGTAAATATATTTACTTTGATAAAAATTTTAAAAATAAAAACAAAAAAATATTTTTGATTGCAACAATGTTTGAGACTATTTTTAACACCAGAAATGAACAAATCTTTTTTATTTTTATTTATATTTTTTTCCTAAGGTATATTTTGCCGCTGGCCAAGTCCTTGCTAGTTTTTTTGAGTTTTTTTGTTTATTTCCATGGACATGGCCATCCTTGTATGAGTGGCAGACTCCACAGCAGGAAAAGTAAAGTGCTTGTACTTGTTTGCTGCCCAAACAATTTTAACAATGCCTTTTTGTTTGAAATCAATGCCAAAACCCAAGTCAGTAAACGCAAATTGGCCGTTGGATACTTTATATTCATCCTTGTTGCTGATAAATTCTCCATTTGATTTTTTGGTTTGGAGCCGCCACCATTAAAAAGGAATAGGAGGAGACATCAACTTTGTCAATATGGGGAGAGTTTTAGAAGGAGTCTGAGGTGAAGTTTATGTGAGGTGAGCAGTCAAAAGGAGTGAGGCCAGATCCAAATTCCAATTGAAAAGGAAGGGATATTGTTGTCAATCATAGTTTCAAAGTTGAAATCAAATGCAAGTTTTTCTAATTCTTGAAAAATTTGGCCTAATATTTGAGAGACCTTGTCAGGCCTAAGGTTCAAAAAATGATACTCTTGAGGGGAGGATTTGATAGCAGCTCTCTTCAAATATTTTCCAAATAGTTCACAAGGGTGCATCAATTTTTGCCATCCAATTTCCCACATTTTCCCACTCCAACATCTTGAGGGACCAACAATGTTGAAAAATCTTTTGGATTGGTGAAGGAATTTTGTGAAAAAGTTGATTTCCTTCTTCTCTTTCTCAGGTAGTTTATTCAAAGGGACAAATTTAATGATTGCAACCATAGCCTCATGATCCAATTGATCTTGAAAATATACTTTTCCAGAGCTGAAGAAATGGAAATTTTTGATCTTCTTTTTGGCCTGTTCAAACTCTTCAGGGGAGTTTTTTTGACTTTTCTTAACAATAGAAGGATACAGATCCAAAGGACATAGTTTTTGTGAATACCACACAACCTTTTTTTTAATTGTTTCCTCAGCCACTTTCAATGCAATTTCAGAATCCCTCATTTGAGCCCTCCTTCTCTGGAAAGCCCTTTCCTTCCCATCTCTCTTTATGTTATTCAAAATATCTCCTTCCATATTTTTCCCTGCCAACTGTAAACTTTGATTGGGGTGAGCATCAAAATGGAAATCAATTTGTTGTCTAACATTTTGAGTTTGGTGGGAGAAGAATGGGCCTTCAAGAAAGGGTGTTCAAAGGGGTGAAATGACAGGTTGCATTGCATGAAATCAAAAAAAAAAAAAAAAATCATTAGTCCTGTATAATCAACATAGATGATCAACAAACATATAAAATAACAAAAAATTACCAGTTAATTTTCCTACAAAAAAACAAAAATTAAAACCATCAGACCCCTTGTTAATCATGAGGCAGGAGGAGGAGGGGGGGCAGGGGAGGTGGCAGCATTGCTGATCAATTAATTGATTGTTTGCAGTTCAATCAATCAATAAAACTCAAAACAAACAATTGATTGATCAATCAAACCATGAGCAAACCGCAAAAAAACAATTGGTTGATCAATCAAACCCCAAGCAAACAATTCATTGATCAAACCACAAGCAAACAATTGACTGTTTGAAGTTTTTTTGATTGTTCAAACAGGGAGCAAACAAATGTTTGCTTTCCAATCAATTTACAAGGAGGAGAAGGAGGATTTTGAGGAAGGGAAAATGAAGAGGAGGAGGAGGGGGGTGCTTACCAGATGTGCCAACCAAGAAACAAGCAAGAAAAAATGATCTAAAAGGAGACGGAGGAGGGGAGAGGTCAGCACCAATCCATTGGGAAGGAGGAGGAGGGGGAGCTTACCTGGGGAGCTGAGCAAAGAACAAGGAATATGGGGACCTGGATCAGGAGAAGGATGACTGGGTGAACTTGGAGGTTGAAGTGTATGGTGAGGTGGTGGTGGTGGTTGAGGTGGTTTGGTGAGGAGGAGGGATGTAGGCTCTCTGATACCAGGAACCTTGCAGTCCTTTAGATACAGAGAGTGATAAAAATTCTGAAATAATAATATTCCAAAAATAAACACTGAAAGAGCATAATATTCCAAAAATAAACACTGAAAGAGCATAATATTCCAAAAATAAACACCGAAAGAGCATAACATTCCAAAAATAAACACTGAAAGGGCTCAAATAATAAATACTTCAAGAGCTGGTTCAAGTTTTAATTGGTTTTGTCAGAGGGTTTTTCAATTTTTCATGAAAAGAGGGGCCACATTATTATACTACTGGGGATCTTTACAGACAGACAACCTCTCCTCAAGGGGCCTCCTTAGGCAGTTTGTTGGAATTCTCATGTTCTTCTCACACTTAAGTTCCGTTTATTTCCATCATTTATATCTAGACTAGAAATGGTAACAACCCTTTTAGATGATTACAAAGGTCTGCTAGTATTTAACATTATAACTCAAGATGCATGTAGACCCAGTGCCTTAAGACCCAGTTAGTTTTCTGTGACTGTACTGATTTTCTTTGTCTTCTCTACTAGTTGTGAATCTGGTTAAGACTTTATCCTGTTTTTTCTATTCATCATCTGGGCATTTATGCATACTGTCTCTGATCATTACAACCACTGTTTGACCCTGTTAAGAATCAGGAAGTTGTATGTATATAAGACCTCTTAAGATTAAGGAATAAACATCATCATTTCTTTCACACATTTCAACCTCCTCTGAGTCACCTGATCCGCTTCTCTTAGCATCATAAAGATCTAATTCCTTTTCTTCTTTTTTTGCTCTTTCCTGGTCCCTGGCCTACTTATTCTTACACAGTTTAAGAACCTTTGAGTGAATAATGGGTGCCTTATAAGGACTTATCCACTGGTATGGCTGGACAAAACAGCACAATGGCCAAGGCAGGAATTGAAACACGTAATATGAGCAATAATTCCACAGAAAGCCTGCAAAGATTCAGGTAAAGGGTTTCAGAGCAGTTGGGTTTGATTGCTTGACTATACCTTAATTAATCAGTTTGATTGTTTTGAGAAATAATAATAATACTACAGACTACTTCATAAATCACTTGCTTATCTCCTTATAAGCACTTTATCAAAAATGACATGTTTTCTGATTGATAATAATAAATTCCTGATAAACTGATGGGGAATAATGGATCCAAAGAGGTCTGTATAAATACCTTTTTGGGGTGATAATGAGCTTCTCAGGGAATGTAGAGAGGGTTCTGCTCATGGGCTGAGGCTGGCCAGCAATTCAGTGCAATTTTAGCACGCTCACTTGGTGCTGTCAATTGGCTCTCCTCATATCTGCTGGATTTATGTACTATTTTAGCTACAGGATCTGTTAATCTTTTATTGGCCTAATTCTGATCATTCTGCACTTATCCTTCATTTTTACTATTAATATTGACTTAAAGTAGACATATGTGGATATTCATTGATTTTAAATAATTTTATGAGCACTTAGGTAATTTTTAATAATTTTTACGGCCACTCCTTGTAGTGTTTTGTGGTCTTCAAAGATCAGGATCTGTCTGTTTTGTGGTAACCTTCAATATTTGATTTATTATTTAAAAAATCTTTAAATTAATTATATAATATTTTTATTAAGTTTTTAAGATTTTTAGGCCATTTGCAATGCATATGTCACCTTTATACATATACCAGGTAGACCCTACTAGGTTGTAGCTCCTGTGAGCGGTGTGGTGGTCTTTTATAGACGCGAGTCGGAATTGGCTGTGCGCTGCACACTCAGCAGTAGAGGAGGGCTCAGAAGGGGTAGCGCGCTCAGCAATGGGTGCAGCTTTGCCGCATCAAGTCGCGCTGCGGGCTCAGCAGTGGTTGAATTGGGCTCAGCATCTGGATACATGGGATGGATTGGATTGTATTGGATTGGACGGATTGCGTGTTGCAAGACGCAGATTGGATGTTGCCAATATATCTTGGATATATGAAATGGCGCTTCAGGAGGATGCGGAAATGCGCAGGGGGCTCCAAGTTAGGCCCAGCGCAAGGGCCACGTCATGAGAAGGACAAACCAGGTGGACGTAATGGCAGGCGGGCAATACAGATGGATATGGTATATGGGATATGGGTTGTGGATTATGGGATGGGAAGGATAGGGTTGAGGCTAGGGTTCTGTTCTTAGAGGTTTTATTTCATTATTCTTGCTTGTTTCTGGTTTTACTTAGGTTAGGGTTGAGGGGGAGGTTACTTAAGCCGCACCCTCAACCCGGTTGGATCATCAGATCAGAGATTGGATCACAGAGGATCACATT
Source organism: Puccinia polysora (assembly GCA_025617555.3). NCBI lineage: Eukaryota > Fungi > Basidiomycota > Pucciniomycetes > Pucciniales > Pucciniaceae > Puccinia > Puccinia polysora. The sequence goes on from CM062629.1 coordinate 28,107,477, forward strand.
GGGTTATCATAGGTTTTGGAAGGATCTTTACTCTCAATTCTCTATCTCTCATTTGAATGGTGAACATTTGCACCCAGAGTTTACAGACACAAGGGATCAATAACTTCCAAACTTGGGAACCATTGAAGGAGAAGTACTTTTCTGAATTCCACAGCGGCTTTTTGTCAGATTTGTCACAACTGATCCTGACACAGGGACCAGTCCATTCAGATGCGTGCGGGTTAGGATCTGCTGTGTTTGTGGAAAAATTGGCTGTGTGCAGGACTTCTGTATGCAGGAGGTTGATGTGTAGGGGTTGTATAGGGACGCGGCGCTGCGCATGGGGATTGTGACATAACACATTTCCATGTTTAACTCCTAAAATATACACAAGACCTCAATTCTGACTGAATTTCAGGTGTTAAACCTATACGTGAGAATACGTGTGAAATATTAATTTGGCCAAAAGGAGCCATATTGGTGCTGTGACTTTTTGGCCAATTTTTATTTAATTATTTAAAATATGAAGGGGTCATATTTCAAGGGTGGGGTCAGTGAGTGAACCTACCCTATTTTGGGTGGGAAATCCATTTTTGAAATATTACTTATGGATTTCCCACTCCTTAATCTTTTATTTATTTATTTTTATTTATTTTCTGCTTTTGTTACTTTAACAGGTTGCTCTGTAGATAGTAGCAAGCTGACAAGGGAGGAGTGGACCGGTGGTGATTGAGGTGGTTTGGTGAGGGGGAGGGAGGAGTGGAACAGTTTTTTGGTGGGGTGAGGTGGGTGGTTTGGAAGTTTTGGTTCTGTTTTTTGTCCAAGTCCACCAAAAAAAAAAAAAAAAAAAAAAAAAAAAAAAAAAAAAAAAAAAAACTGGAGTCAGTCTAGCATTCTTTATTGAACAACCAAAACCAAAAAATTTGGTGAAGGGATTTTTTACCTAATTTTAAAATGAACATTACTCATAAAGTGAGCAAGGGTGAGAGGAAGAATCCTTTCCTCCATAGAAAAAGATGAGATAAAAGATGAGACAGGGATGGCTTAAGGCAGATCAGGAATATTGTCTTCAAATAGTCCCATTCATCTTTGATGTTGGCCAGAACGTCGTGAAGTATTACACAAATGATAATCCAGTTGATGAGGATCTTCATGTATTTTTACTTTTGAAGCTGGTTTTGCATTTCCCTTAAGCTGGCCCATCTTCCTTTCAGGATTCCTATGGCATGCTCAATCCAAATTTGCAATTGGGCAAGATGATAGTTGAAATCAGTTTTGGCTTGATTGTTGGATGAAACATTGTGGTATGCTGGGACCACATATTTCCCACTAGCATAAGCTGAATTTGCAAGAAGGTATTGATCTTGTTCAGAGTAGTTATCTGGTTGTTGGGCCAATCCACATCCAATTGAAAACATATGAATCATGACAAGAGCCTTGAAGGCCAGCATGGAGGAATATGAACTTCTTGTTTTTATCAAAAACCAGTTGTAGTGACATAGAGTATCTATACAAACAGATAAAACTTATTTGGTCAGTGTGCTATCAAAGTTTTTATGAGAGGCTTTGGAAATGAAATGAATTGATTGCATTTTTTTCTGATCAAAATAGTGGTTGCCATCTAGCTTGGGTTTTTGACTCAAGGGGATAGTGGTTCCATCAAAAAATCCAGGGAAAACCTTCATTCTCCATTACTTGAGATATCTCCTTGTTTTCTTCTTTGTTTGGCCAACAAAGTACCAAGCAACAGAAAGATAGGATAGCAATCATGACTCTTTTTGTTTATAAGTCAATGGATCCATGACTTACCAAGAATAGATTTTCTAATGAATGAATTGCTGTTCCATTTCCATTTGATCCCAATCTACAAAGAGCAATGGCCAGTTGGATAGCTGGATTGCATTGAGGATTCCAAGAATTGTTCCGGAAGATCTGGTGGTGTTCAGTAAGCTTTTTTGCATCTTCAACTTGCTGCCAGGAAGTTTGATTGGACATTTTGAGAAGATGGTGATGTGATGTGGGGTGATGAGATGATTATTGGATGTGTGTGATGTGATGGAGATGTGACGTGATGGATATTTGAAGCAATGAAGATGTGAAGCAATGGAGATGTGAAGTGATGGAGATGAGATGTGTGTGAATTGATGGAGATGGGATAAGTATGGATTTTTCCAGGTGGTGGTGTGGATGGATGTTTTGCATGCAATGGATGGTGGATGGATGATAATGGCGGTTTTGATATTTGAAACAGGCCATTTTCATGAAGCCCACCAATTTTGAAATACACCAGCTAGGGGGTATCTTTATTTCATAAAACCACCATTTTTAATGGCAGGTTTGCTAAATTTGACACACCCTATTAGGGTGTATCAGAGTTAGCAAACCCGCCATTGGAAACCGGCCATTTTCTTTTACCAAACCTGCAATTTTTTAATGGAGGGTTGACAAAATACACATACCCCCTAACTGGTCTATTTCAAAATGGCAGATTTCATGAAAATGTCAGATTTCAAACATCAAACCTGCCATTAAACCCGCCATTTATGCATCATCATCAATCCACCATCCATCACATCCATAACACCCATCCATGTCAGAAAATCCATACCAATCCCATCTCCATCACATCACACACATCTCATCTCCATTGCTTCACATCTCCATCTTCACACAAATCCCATCATCATCTCATCAACCCACATCAAATTACCATCTTTCTCACCGTGTCCCATCAAAATTACCGGCAGCAAGTTGAAAATGCAAAAATGCTGACTGAGCTTTTGTTGGTATTTGACTTCCATTCAGACTCCAATTCAGACTCCAATTTGGAATCAACTTGGTTGGCTTTTAATGCTATATTACAAAATCAATACATGTTCCCAAGAAGACAAAATCTCCACAACCCTATGTATGAAAGGCAAAAGCTTCATCTCCACCCCAACTTAAGCTTCCAGCAACTGTTCCAAACTCTATTGCCTTCATTCATAAAACTTTTGGAGATGATTGAAGAACACCACATCTTCCAGAACCATTTTCAGAATCCTCAATGCAATCCAGCTATCCAACTGGCTGTTGCTCTTTGTAGATTGGGATCAAATGGAAATGGGGCAGCCATTAATCAATTAGAAAATCTATTCTCAGTTGGTTATGGAACCATTGACTCATAAACCAAAAGAGTCATGATTGCTATCCTATCTTTCCCTTGCTCATTCCTTTCTTGGCCAACAAAAGAGGAATGGAAGGAGATATCTCAAGTAATGGATACTGAAGGCTTTGCTGGTTTCATTGGGTTTGTTGAAGTAACAGCCATTCCCTTGAGTCAAAAAACCAAGCTAGATGGCAACCACTATTTTGATTGGAAAAAAAGGAAATTGATTTATTCCCTTTCCAAAGCCTTTGATAATACACTGACAAAAATTGTTTTATTGGTTTGTATAGATACTCTGTGGCACTCAAACTTGTTTGTGATAAAAAAAAAGAGGTTCATATCCATCCATGCTGGCCTTCCAGGTTCTCTTCATGATTCATATGTTTTCAATCAGATGTGGATTGCCCAACAACCAGAGAGCTACTTTGACCAAGATCAATACCTTCTGGCCAATTCAGCTTATTCTAGTGGGAAATATGTGGTTCCAGGATACAGGAATTTTTGTCCAACAATAAAGGAAAAACCAATTTCAACTATCATCTTGCCCAATCATAATTTCAGATTGAGCATGCCACAGGAGTCCTGAAAGGAAGATAAGCCAGCTTAAGGGAAATGCAAAACCAGCTTCAAAACCCCAAAGACATGAAGTTCCTCATCAACTGGATTATCACTTGTTTAATTGTCACACAACCACCCCACGTACTACAGGGCAATCTTAGATGATTGTGAGCTCAAAGGAGACTGAGTGCAAGGGCAAGTGCAAAGAAGCAAAGCTAACTGCAAAGTGCAAACTTATGGTTGAGTAAATCAACACACCTGGAGAGGGATGAATTGTTCCAATGGAAAGGAAACTAAAGCCAAGCCTGATGTGATGACTGGATTTAGCAAAAGGAAAGAACATATGAAATTAACTAACTGAGGAGACAATCTTCAGGCAAATAGCATAGCCTTTATAAGGTAATCTGGAGTGAATAGATAAATCCTGATGGAAGGCCAACTACATTTAAGAGGCAATGAGTCAATGAATGACATGAAATGGATTGGGAAATGAAATAAAAGTATGGACGTTTCCAAGGTCATAGAGTAGATGCAAGGCAATAGAATCTGAGAGTACAAGGGCATAACGGATGAGATAGGAAGGAGTGATGTGAGATACAATGCAAATATGAGGATGTAGCTTATGCAGGGTAAGGGACTAGTCCAATTGCAAACTATACAGTTGGTGTGGCTAACTAGCATGGGTGCAAGCTAGTGAGAGTGCATGACTGTGAATGGGAAACCAAGGGCTATTGAAACCCATGGTGAGAGAGCGGAGCTCAAATGGATGGTCAACTGGAGTAGAGTTAACTGCAAGCTTTGAAAGTAGGTGCTGAGTCAGTTTCCAAGAATGAAAGTTTTTTATGCAAGCCAGAGTTGATAAGCGGAAGGCACCATTAATATTGTGCTTCTATTTTTCACGCCTATGGACTGAGGTAGATGTTGCTGAGGAAAGGATATTTTGAAGTGAGAGAGACAATAATCCTTAAGCTTCAAGGGTGACAGTTTCCCAGGTATAAAGATGCAAGCTCCTGCAAGCGTTCAGATTATTTTCCCATTGATTCCAAAGTTTTTTGTGAGTAATGTATACCCCTATTTTTTATCCTATTTCTTCAACTCTTGAATTAATTTGTAATTAAATATGTTGTCATTTTCATCCCTTTGTTGTGAAAACTGTATTTTTCAAAATGATCAATGTGTTCCTAGTACTGCCGCAAGAGGTCTTTGAGGCAAATGCAAGCAATTTTTTCTGCGCAAGGTTGCTTTTACTTTCTCTATAAATAGGAAACCAATAGTGGATACCCCCGTAGCGTCTTGGAGTGAGGTGCCAAGCCAAAGGTCTGCACTGCAAGTGAACTACCATATACTGCCAGTGCTGGAGATTGAATTCTTAGGCGTCCAGAACCCTGGTAAGTTTAAAACTTAGGAACTAACAATAATAAAATAAAAGAAATGGAATTAATATAATATTTGTTCTTGATAGTACTGCCACAATTCCAATGGTACAATACTAATACACCTCCGCCGCCACCACCATATATTGGACCATTTTCCAGATGTGAGGTGAACCCTATGAATCCTGAGGCGCAAGGCAAAGTGCAAGTTGAGGAATTGTTGGTAGTTGAAGGAGCAAGGGAGGAATGGATGATGACTGAAGGAGATGGTGATACAGAGCATAGGGAAGGAAATGGAGGAGAAGGAGACAGGACAGAGGGAAGGAATGGAACAGAATGGGAGATAGAGGAATGGGGTAGAATGGAAGGCCAAGATGGAGGGAACCAGGTATGAGTCAAAGCGCCCATCAAAAATGATGCAAGGCAATTAACTGGAAACTTTGGAGAAGTTTCATCAAGAGGCCAAAGAAAGAGAGCCTATGAGGAGCTCCTGGAGGAAGGTGGATGGAATGCCCGTCCAAAGAGGGCTTGGACTGCAAGGTGCAAAGAAATCTTTGAACTGCACCTGGAAACGCAAGTAATGGTGTTGCGGAGGATTTATTCTTTGATAAACAATAAGGATTTGGATGAATTTAGGTTGATGGTAGAGGAATTGACCAAAAATTGGGAGGAAGCAGTAAGAGAAATAAAGGAAAATTTGTGAAAAAAATGTATTTTATTTTTAATCTTATTTTATTATAATATATATGTTATTTTATTATAATATATATGTTATTTTATTATTATTGTTATATATATATTATATATGATTTGAAATAAACACCATGGAAGAATAAAATATTGTGAAAGGGAAATGGATAATTTTTAGAAATTGAAAAGGAGGTAAAGTAAGTAAATGGGACGAGATTGATGGGATGGAATGAGATGGAAGTGAGGAATGGGATTGGATTCATGATTGGCAAGGTTTGCAAGGGTAACTTGCATGAAAATCTTGAGCCAAATTGGGAGAGTTGCAAAGGTGATGGCTGGTTCCCACAAGGTGCAATCTTTGTTGGAATGGAAGCCAGTCCATTTGATGGGGTATTGAAGTTTTCCTTTGTGTAACCTGGAATCAAGAATAAAACTTACTTGCCACTCTAACTGATCTTGAACTTTGACTTGTTCAGGAGGGGGATGAGTCTTTCCTGGGTATAAGACTCAAGCTGGCTGTAGGAGAAAAACATGAAAGAACAGGTGGATAACTTTCCATTTTTCAGGTAAGGTGAGTTTAAAAGCGTAAGGGGAAATGACTAATTCAACTTTGAAGGGGCCAAGTCTTCTTCCAGAGAGTTTTTGGGTTGGTCAAGTACTTCAAATATTTCAAGCATCAAGCCATACCTGATTTCCTACTGCAAAGGTTGGGGCAGAAGTGCAAATTTGATCTTCTTGTTCCTTTTAGCACTGGTTTGCTGCTTTGAGGTTGGTTCAAAGTTGCATTTGAAGAGAATGAATAGGGGGTATCAAAGTTAACCAAACCTGCCATTTTTTCATGGCGGTTTTCAACCCAAATCCGCCATTTCAAACCCGCCATTAAAAATCAAAAAAACCCACTTATTTTAGATCAGACATGTCAAAGTTAACCTGAAATAAGTGGGTTTTTTCAAATAAAGTATTTAAATGCTTCCACCGCCTGTCCGCGTCATACACCCCTGTCTTCCCACCTTCTTCTACCTCCGACCTCATCGGAAAATTTTTTACCCCCACCCTCATCATAAAATTGATTGACCACTCTCATCACTTTATCGCTCTCATCACTTGATCACTCTCATCCACTTCATTGCTCTCAAAACTTCATCACTCTCATCACTTAACCTCTCTCATCACTTGATCACTCTCATCCACTTTATTGCTCTCAAAACTTCACCACTCTCATCACTTTATGGCTCTCATCACTTGTGTAGACCGAACTCTTTCAAATGGCCCCTCAGAGAACCTCCCCCCGCAAGTCCAACACACCCAAGAGAACATTGCCAAGGAACTCCACAACAAACAATCCTCCCCCATCAGCTTCCAAGGGCTCAAGTCAGCTCAAGAGAGCTGATCACATCATCCTGGTAAACTGGCTGAAAATTCCCTCCAACTACAATGCCTGCTTTGGATCCAACAACAAAACACGTGTTGGCCAACCTCAATCCTCTAAGGTCAATGGTTATCTCCTGATGGCAAATGAACTCAAGAACAAAACAAAAGGTAGGCTGGATCTGTCATCCAAACAGATGAGGGAGCGGTTCAAAAACTATTGAGCCAAGTACAAAAAGGCCCACTCCATGTCTATCTCCACTGGCTTTGGTATCACCAACTTGGACAAAGCCAAAGGAATCAACTTGGTGGTTGATAAGTTGGACTCCATTTGTCCTTTTTATATTCAAATGGATGAAATCTTTGGAAAGAAGGCCAACATCACCCCCCTAGCTGCTTTCAATGCCCAACAATCCAATTCCGTTGATGCCAAGGACTTGGCTGGGGATGCTCAGCCTACCAACGGGGACCTTGATGAAACCTTGGCCTTGGAGTGGCCCCCATCTGATGACAAGGAGGATATTCAAACACAATTGGCTCCAATCACTTCTACTTTGGTATTGATTGATCAGTCAATCCCGACCTTGGACCCCTCACTTCCTTCTTTTGATTGCTCTCTTCCTGGGGCAGAACAACTGGAGAACTTGCCCAATGAGGAGGATGTTATTCCTGGATCACCGTTGCCATCAACATCTGCTTGAGTAAGGAACTAAATTGTTTTTGATTCTTTCTGGTTGCTCCTGACTGATTTAAATTGTAAAAAAACAGGCTCATCCATTTTTGATTGGCTGAAAACTCAAGCCAATGGGGCCTCCCACATCGCCTTCAAATACTAGTGAGGACTTTCAGACTCAAACCTCCTCTGCCAAGGGTAAGCAAAAGGCCTCCAATTCCATCAATGTCAACCCCAAAAGTCATCAAAAGAGGAGAAACACTTCCAGTTTTTTGGGCTTTGAAGAAATCATGGAGAAGCAAGATTCATGTAAGTTTATTGATTCAATATCCTTGATTTCAAAATCATGCTCATTGCCATTCCCCTCCAAAAAACAGTGAAATCACAAATTGAATCAGATAAACTTCAGTTTGAAAAGCAAAAGTGGGATTGCCAACTGGCCATGGATGGTCAAAAGCAGCAAGCCAAGACTTTGGCTAATCAACAAAAATTGGATGCTGAGTGGAGGTTGAAACAAGCTGAGCTAGAGTTTCAAAAAGAGGAAAAGAAGAAGGATCGGCAGCAAGTGCAACTGGAAAAGGAGAGGGAACAATGGGCAAACAAAAAAAGGATAAGGTATCAGTAGCTTTGGCTTGCATTGGCAGTGGTAGCAGTGGTAGATTGGTAGAAGAAATACAGCAGATTACTCAAATGCTGTGCTTGTAAATATATTTGCATGGATTAAAGAAAAACAAATTATTTTTTACTACAACAATGTTTGAGAGAATTCTTAACCCCACCAATATACAAATCTTTTTTGTTTTTATTGATATTTTTTCTCTAGACTAAATTTGGCCGTTTTTCATGTCCCTACAAGTGCTCTGAGTTTTTTTATTAATTTGAAGTGACATGGCCATTCTGGTAAGGGTTGCTGTGTCCACAGCTGGAAAGGTACAGTGCTTGTACTTGTTAGCCGCCCAAACCATTTTGACTATACCTTTTTGCTTGAAATCAATTCCAAAGCCAAGGTCAGGAAAAACAAATTGACCGTCCGAAACTTGATATTCATCTGTATCTTCAATAAGTCAACCATTCAATTTTTTGGTTGGGACCACAAGTAAAAAGGAATAGCCAGAGATGTCGCCTTTGTCAATATGAGGAGAATTTTAAAAAGAATCCGAGGTGAAAGTGAGGTGTGGGGAGCAATTAAAAGGTGTAGGCTTGGAACCAAATTCCAACAAAGAGAAAGAGGGGATGTTGCTGTCCTTCATGGTATCACGGTTTGATTCAAAGGCAAGTTTGGCCAAATTACAAAACATTTGTCCTAAAATTTGGGATACTTTGTCGGGCTTCAAGTTGAGGACAGCGTACTATTGAGGAGAAGATCTAATGGATGATTTCTTCACATAATGTCTGAATAACTCCAAAGGGTTCATCAATTTTTGCCAACCAATCGCCCACATTTTTCCACCCCAAGATCTTGAGGGACCAACTGGGTTGAAAAATTTTTTTGAACAGTGAATGAATGTTGTCACAAAGTTGATATCTTTCTTATCTTGCTCAGATAGTCAATCCAAAGGCACAAATTCAATGATGGCAACCAGAGAATGGTGATCAGATTGGTCGAGAACAATAACTTTTCCATGGTGGAAGAAGTGGAAAGCCCCAATTGTCTGTTTTGCTTGCTTAAATTCTTCCTGGGTGGGTTTTCAAGGGTTGTTTTTCTTTTCAGCCATGATAGCAGGGTACAGATCCAAAGGGCATAGCTTTTGTCTAGACCAGGCAAACTTTTCCTTGATCAAGTTGTCAGTCACTTCCAAAGAAATTTCCGAATCCCTCATTTGAGCCCTCCTTTTTCTACGATTCCTCTGCTTGCCACCTCTCTTTATGTTTTTCATACCATCTCCTTCCATCTTTCTCCCTCCCAGGCACTTGCTGCACCCAAGGTGAGGATCAAGGTGAAATTTGAATGGATGTATAACATTTTGAGTTTGGTAGGCAGTGAAGGAATCAATATCAAAAAAGGGGTTGGACAAAAGAAAAGACCGGTCAAACAAATAAAAAAAAATGTCAGCAACGTTCTCATTATTGAAACGGTGGGATTAAAAAAATAAAAAAGAGATGAAAATCAACGATTCCTCTGCTTGCCACCTCTCTTTATGTTTTTCATACCATCTCCTTCCATCTTTCTCCCTCCCAGGCACTTGCTGCACCCGAGGTGAGGATCAAGGTGAAATTTGAATGGATGTATGACATTTTGAGTTTGGTAGCCAGTGAAGGAATCGATAGATATCAAAAGAATAGAATTAGCTGCGGAGGAGTGGTAATGATAAGGATCCGCAGCCGGCATCATACTAGGCAAACCAGACTGTCCCAGGACGTAGCTCGGTTGGCGTAAGACTTGAGAGAATGTGTTCTGGCAGAGCTCGAAAACCTAAAAAAAAAGAAACAAAAACAAAGAAAAAACAAAGGGGAAGTCAGTTCCTGTACCCTACAAAAACCCTGCATTGATTGGCCCAAACAATTGGCCAATTGATTGCGAATTGATTGCTTGATCAATTGCCAATCAATTGCCCAATCAATTGGCAATCAATTGCCCAATCGATTGCCAATCAATTGGGCAATTGATTGCCAATCTTTTCCAATCAATCGCTCAATTGATTGCAAATGCAAATCAATTGGCAATTGATTGCTCAATCAATGAGAGGAGGAATTGGAGGAGGGGAGGGGCTCACCTTGATGGATTGACCAATGGATCCAGGGGGGGACTAAAGGTTGAATGATCAAAGGATCAGCAACTGGTGAGGGGAAGGAAGAGGAAGAGGGTGGAGGGGGCTTACCAGTATTATGAGGAGGGGATTCAGTGAGTGAGGTGAGATGAGGTGGTGGCGGTGAGTAAGGTGGTGGTGATGAGTGAGGTGGTTTGGTGAGGAGGAGGCAGGGTTTGACCGGTGAGTGAGTGGGGTGGATCCAGGGGGGGACTAAAGTTTGAATGATCAAAGGATCAGCAACTGGTGAGGGGAAGGAAGAGGAAGAGGGTGGAGGGGGCTTACCAGGATTAGGAGGAGGGGATTCAGTGAGTGAGGTGAGATGAGGTGGTGGTGGTGAGTAAGGTGGTGGTGATGAGTGAGGTGGTTTGGTGAGGAGGAGGCAGGGTTTGACCGGTGAGTGAGTGGGGTGAGGTTGAAGGGGTTGAGTGGTGAGGGGGAGGGGGGTGGCATTTGGTGAGTGGCAGGGTTTGAGGTGGAGGTGTTTTTGGATTCAAGTCCACTAAAAAAAAATAAAAAAAAAACTCAGCCTATGAATCTTGGGTGAACAACCAAAACCAAAAAAATACGGTGAAGGGAATTTTTACCAATTTCAAAATCAAAAATTACTCATCAAAGCAAGCAAGGGTGAGAGGAAGAATCCCCTCTCTCATAGAAGAAGATGAGGGACCAGATGAGACAGGGATGACTTGAGGCGGATCAGGAATATCATCTTGGAATATTTTGTCCCATTCATCTTTGATGTTGGCCAAAAGGTTGTGAAGGATTACACAAGTGATAATCCAGTTGATGAGGAACCTCATATCTTTGGAAAATTGGAGCTTGTTTTGCATCTCCCGTAAGCTGGCCCATCTTCCTTTCAGAACTCCTATGGCATGCTCAATCCAAACTCATGATTGGGCAAGATGATAGTTAAAATCGGTTTTTCCTTGATCATTGGACGAAACATTCTGGTATGCTGGAACTACATATTTCCCACTAGCATAAGCCAAATCGGCCAGAAGGTATTGATCTTGGTCAAAGTAGATCTCTGGTTGTTGGGCAATCCGCATCCGATTGAAAACATATGAATCATGACAAGAACCTGGAAGGCCAGCATGGAGGGAGATGAACTTCTTGTTGTTATTGCAAACAAGTTGTAGTGCCACGGAGTATCTAAACAAAGAGATGGAACATATTTGGTCAGTGTGTGATCCAAAGTTTTATCATAGCGATTAGAAAAGAAAAGAATCAATTGCCTTTTTTTACGATCAAAATAGTGGTTGCCATCTAGGTTGGGTTTTTGACTCAAGGGGATGGTGGTTCCATCAACAAAACCAATGCAACCAGGAAAGCCTTCTGTCTCCATTACTTGAGATATCTCCTTGCGTTCTTCTTTGGTTGGCCATGAAAGGACCAAGAAACGGAAAGATAGGATAGCAATCATGACTCTTTTGGTGTATAAGTCAATGCTTCCGTAACTGACTGAGAATAGATTTTCCAATTGATGGATTGCTGCTCCATTTCCATTTGACCCCAATCTACAAAGAGCAACGGCAAGTTGGATGGCTGGATCGCGTTGAGGATTGCAAGAATTGTTCTGGAAGATGTGGTGGTCTTCAATCATTGCAAAAAGTTTCATGAAAGAAGGAAACAAAGTTTGGAACAGTTGCTGGAAGCTTAAGTCAGGGATGAGATGAAGCTTTTGCCTTTCATACATAGGGTTATGGAGAGTGTGTATTCTTGGAACCATGTATTGCTTTTCTAACAAAGAATTCAAAGCTAACCAAGTTGATTCCAAATCGGAGTCTGAATCAGAGTCTGAATGGGAGTCAAACAGTGGCAAAAGTTCAGTCAGCTTTTTTGCGTTTTCAACTTGCTGGCGGGATGTTTGATTGGACATGTTGAGAAAGGTGGTGAGTGATGTGGGGTGATGAGATGATGATGGGATTTGTGTGAAGATGGGAATGTGAAGGTATGTGAAAAACAATAGAGATGTGTGTGATGCAATGGAGATGGGACCGGTATGGATTTGCTGATGTGGATGGGTGTTTTTGATGTGATGGATGGTGGATGGATGATGATGCATAAATGGCGGGTTTAATGGCGTGTTTGATGATTGAAATCCGCCATTTTCATGAAACACACCATTTTGAAATACACCAGTTAGGGGGTATGTGTATTTCAGAAACCCGCCATTGAAAATGGCGGCTTTGCTAACTTTGATAAGCCCTAATGTGATTAAGGTAGTTAGTAGCAGGTTGAGAAGATGCTACGTGAATAGAAGATAAAGTCTGTTTTCTACCATAAAAAGTCTGGAAGGGCAACTGTTTGGTGGAGGAATGAGTGGATTTGTTGTAGGTGAACTTGGCTAATGGGAGCCATTGCAACCAGGCCTCTTATTGGTAGGCAATGTACATTCAAAGATACTGTTTGAGAATCCAATTGAATTTCTCAGTTTGCCCATCTGTTTCAGGGTGGTAAGCCATTGATAAATTGCAAGTGATCTTCAAATGTTGGCAAAGCAAGATCCAGAAGCTAGAGACAAAAAAAGATCCATAATCACTAATTATGTTATCAGGGAGACCATTTTTTGAGAATACATATTCTATGAATAAATTATCTAAGTCTTCAGAGGAGGCAAACACATTACTGCAAAGGAATAAAGCCATCTTTGAGAAGCTATCTACTTCTACTAAAATAGCATGCTAACTACTAGAAATAGTTAATTGCAAAATGAAATACCTAGACATCAAGTGCCAAGGGATAGGCAGAATTGGAAGTTTCTGGAGCAGCCCATACTTCTGGTTTTTTGAGGACTTTTTACAATTAAAATCATAGCATGTGTTAACATAGTTTTTTACTTCCTTGGTCATACCAGGCCAGTAGAAGTCTTGTCCAATTAATTGGTAGGTTTTATCCCACCCATGATGACCAGAAAGCGGAGAATTTTGCCTTGAATCAAATATATCTAGCTTAATGCAAGGATTATCTGGTACTACTATACGGTCCTTATGAATAAATAACCATTTTTGTCAATACTGTAACCACTATCTAGTAGATTTGCACTCTTGCAAAGTTTGGTACACTTGGGATCATCAAATTGAGCTTGTTATATTTCAGAAGCTTTATATTGAAGGTGAGTGATGATTGAACTGGGTTGGGAAGATTGGGTTGAGAAAATTGTCCTAACGTTTTCAAGGTTGTTTTTGGAAAAGGTGCTCCCCCCCCCTGGGTGAACGTTGTCCCAACGTGATAAAGCATCAGGGACTACCGCTTGTTTCCCAGGACTGTACGTGATTGTAAAGTTGAACTTGGAGAGGTATTTGGCCCATTTTGCCTGTCTGTGTGTAAGGACTTTTGAGCTCATCAAATATTTTAAATAATTGTGATCAGTTAGGACCTCAAAAGGTATGAATGCCATTTTTTCAAGCAAAAAATAATTGAAAGAATTTCCTTTTCAAGGGTCTTGTAATTAAGCTCTGCAGCAAGAAATTTGCAAGACTCAAAAGCTATGGGATGAAAGAGGGAAGAAGAGGAAGAAGACTGCAAGATTACTCCTGCAACCGCATTGTTGCTTCCATCCGTTTCTACAATAGTGCAAGCTAGCGCGTTGAAGTGAGCAAGTATTGGATCAGTATTGAATTCTTTCTTCAGATCTTTGAAATCTAAAGCAGCTTGCTCTTTAAAAACAAAATGAGTTTTTTTTAAGAAGGTTAGTAAGGTTTATGGTTTTCTTGGCATAATGCTCAATAAACCTCCTGTAAAAATTACTGAAACCAAGGAAAATTTGAAGGGATTTGACAGAAGAAGGTGGGGGCCAGTCCAATATGCATTGGCTCTTGGCTGGATCCATTGATAGTCCTTGCTGAAAGACTATGACACCTAGTAACTAAGGAGAAGGAGTATGGAATTTGCACTTAGAGGCTTTTGCAAACAGGTCATTCTTGTAAAGTCTCTGTAGCACCTCTTGCACATGTGCAATTTGATCCTAAAGATTTTTTGAGTAGACTAGTATATTTTCAAGATACACCACAATTTATTTCTCTACAAGGTCAGAAAAAATGTTGTTGAAAAAGTGTTGGAAAGTGGAAGTAGAATTGCATAGGCCAAAAGGCATGATGGTATACTCATAACTGCCAAACCATGTTCTCTCTGAGGTCAAATATTCATGACCTTTTGCAATGCAAGCTAGTTTATAGGCGCCTTCAAGGGTTATCTTTGAGAAATAAGCAGCTTTATGGAAGAGAGTGAGGAGGTGCAACATAGGAGTTAATGGATAGGCATTCTTCTGGTTTACCTGGTTAAGTTTCCTGTAGTCAACACACAGGCCCAGTCTGCTGTTCTTCTTTGGAACAAATAGGAAAGGTGAGCCAGTATTTGAATTGCTTGGTCAAAGAAATCATTTCAATAAATTTTCCACAATGTATTCTTGAAGCGTGGTTGATTCTTGCTTCAAGAGAGAGTAGATTGGACCAGGTGCCAGAGGTGAGCCAGTAAGTTTGATCCTGTGATCATAAGAACAGGATGGCAGAATTTTATCTGCATTTACAGCTGAAAAGACGTCAGAGAAGTCATGATGTGCTGAAGTTAAAGACTCTCAAATGATCTCTAGATCTTCAACCTTGGGGTTTGAAGTGCTTGCATGATGCAAGAGAATTAAGGAGCTCAAAATCCACCGTTTTGTTGGTGCATGTTTTTCTTTGAAGAAACAGGGAAAGTGTAAGTCAGAAAAATAAGTGATAACTCCTAAATCTGAAGAGGGAACTTGGGAATGGAGGTCAGGATATTGCAAATCTCCTGGCGGAAAAGTGACATCCAACTCAATGGCAGTGTCAGGTAGGTTGTTTAATTCCTGTTTGAGTGAAGGGTTAGCCTCCTGGGGCTTCAAGTTTTGAAGGTTAATTAATCCTTCTTGCCAATTCACATACAAATTCCAGTAAACTATGAATTTGTGGCCTAGAATGGTATCATCCATTCTGGGAATATCCAAGACAAATAAGTCCCATTCAAAGCTGGGGAAATTGGAGAATGAAAAGGTCCATTTTGCCTTTTGTGAAACCCAATGAGATGGCTCAGTTGCACTACTTAATAAATAGATGGGAAATTTATCTATCTTGGAACGCAAAAGATTTTTGGAAGTGGCAAAAGATTCACTTATAAAAGAAACGTTAGCACCAGAATCAAGCAAAAACCAATAAGGGAAGTTGTTGGAATGGAAAAGGACAAATCTGAAACTTGGAGAACCTAGTGACTTGCAAGTGCAAAGATTGACTTTCTGTAATTTAGATAATGTGTGGTTCTCCTTGAAATTATTAAAAAAACTACAAGCTAATTTTTTGACTGTCTAGACGCTTTGCACAACTATCAAAATCATGTTTTCCTCCTCAATACATACATAACCCATTTCTTTCCCTCCTTAACTGTTCCTTGTTCCAGAGCATCCCAGTTTCTTTGTCCAGGAACTTTGGAGTTTTGGAAACAACCTTTCCTTTCAGGTTGGAGTGCAAGGTTGTATTTTGTTTAAATTTTTTTTGATTCTTCAAAGATTGTTTCAAGTAGTTGACAACCTTTGGAGCCAAGGTTGACGGTCCATGGTTGTTTTCTCAAGAGCGGTTCTTGTTGTGATAGCCATTATCAAGCTCAATCACCTGGTCAATTGACTGCTGAAGGGAGGTTGTCTTATGTCCCCCAGCTGCAAGCTGCTCAATGAGGCGTGCCGGTAAAACTTTTAAAAAATGAAATAGAAGAGCTTCCTTGTTCCATTGGATGCAAGACTGAAAATTTTGGAAATTGGAGATATAAATGTAAACTCTACTATTCTCTTTCATGACTAAGCTATTAAGTTTTCATTCTGTGTCTCAGACTTTATTAGGGTTTCCAAACAGGTTTAACAATTTCTGCTCAAACTTGTCCCAGTTGTTATGGATACAAGTGGGGCTAGTGTTATCTCATAGTTTGAGGTAAGGTCCAAACCACTGCAAGGCTCTTCTACCAAGGAAGGAAGACAAATACATAAATCTATGTCTATCAGTAGGGAAATTCTGAGGATTGTTTGAGAAGATGATTTTACAGGACTGTAAGTGGGCTCTAAGTTTATGGGGGTGTTCCCCAGTAAAATTATCAGGCTGCTTCATACCTGGAGTATGAAAGCTAGGGCCACTTGGACCAGATTGCGAGGCAGTTTGGTTAAGAGCCTGCATCAGGGTTGAGATCAAGGTCAAATCTTTGGGTTTGGGAGCATTAGTGCAAGCCCTTGATCTACCATGAGTCAAGGTTTCATTGGAGGAGTGGTTTGAGTCTTTGATTGCTTCAAGGGTATCCACCGCTTCCCAAAGAGGAGCAAGGGGATCATCAAGAGGCTTGACCAAAGGGGATTTAGAAGAAGGAACAGGGTTCAAAGTTTGTCTGGCCCAAGAAACGCTGGATCTCCCTACCCAATGGATATCCTCATTGTAAGGGGTGAGGGAAGTGTTCCAGGTTGATCAAGTATGTGACATTGTAAAATAAATCTACAATAGATCAGTTGAGTTAGTTAATTTACTGTCACAAAAACACCCCACGTACTACACGGCAATCTTAGATGATTGTGAGCTCAAAGGAGACTTAGTGCAAGGGCAAGGGCAAAGACACAAAGCTAACTGCAAAGTGTGAACTTATGGTTGAGTAACTTGACACACAGTGAGAGGGATGTATTGTTCCAATTGAAAGGAAACTAAAGCCAAGCCCAATGTGATGACTGGATTTATCAAAATGAAAGAACGTATGAAATTAACTAACTGAGGAGACAATCTTCAGGAAAACGGCATAGCCTTTATAAGTTAATCCGGAGTGACTAAATACATCCTGATGGATGGCCAATTACAGTTAAGAGGCAATGAGGCAATGAATGACATGAAACAGATTTGGAAATGAGATAACGGTATAGAAATTTCCAAGTTAATAGCTTAGATGTGAGGCAATAGAATCTGAGCGTACAAGGGCATAACGGATGAGATAGGAAAGAGTGACGTGAGAGACAATGCAAATATGAGGATGTAGCTTATGCAGGGTAAGGGACTGGTCCAATTGCAAACTATACAGTTGGTGTGGCTAACTAGAATAGGTGCAAACTAGTGAGAGTTCATGACTGGTAATGAGAACCCAAGGTCTATTGATACCCAGGGTGAAAGAGCAGAGGTCAAATAGATGGTTTACTGGAGTAGAGTTAACTGTGAGGTTTGCAAGTAGGTGCTGAGTCAGTTTCCAAGAATGGAAGGTTGTTATGCAAGCCAGAGTTGATAAGCAGAAGGCACTATTGATATTGTGCTTCTATTTTTCACGTGTATGGACTGAGGTAGATGGTGCTGAGGAAAGGATATGTCAAAGTGAGAGAGACAATAATCCTTAAGCTTGAAGCGTGACATTAATCCTTCACAATCTTTTGGCTGAAATCAAAGATGAATGGGACAAAATATTTGAAGATGATATTCCTGATCCACCTCAAGTCATCCCTGTCTCATCCTGTTCCTCATCTTCTTCTATGAGAGAACGGATTCTTCCTCTCACCCTTGCTTGCTCTGATGAGTAATTTTTGATTTCAAATTAGGTAAAAAATCCCTTCACCAATTTTTTTTGGTTTTGGTTTTTCACCCAAGATTTCTAGGCTGAGTTGTTTTTTTTTCTCATTTTGTGGGGTGGACTTAGGCAAAACAGACTCAAAACTTCCAAAACCCCCACCTCACCCCACCAAACCACCGGTCAAACCACCCACCTCACCCTACCAAACCACCAGGCAGTCCACTCCTTCCTCCTCCTCACCAACCACCTCCACCTCACCCATCACCTCCACCTCACCCACCACCTCCCCTCCTCCTTTGGTTGGAACCCCTGGTAAGCTTCCCCCCCTCCTTCTCATCCTCCTCCTCATCCTCCCCATCATTCAATGCTCATCCTTTGATTCATCCACCTCCATCCCCCTTCAGGCCCCCCCCCCCATCCCCTTGGTTGATTCCCCAGGTAAGCTCCCCCCTCTCTCCTCCTCATTCCCCTTTTCCCTCCCTCTCACCCCCTCTCACTCCCTCCCACTCACTCACCAACACCATCCCTCTCCCCCCTCCCTTGGTCTCCCTCCCATCTTGCTTGGCTTGCCAGCCCTGCCCCCCTTGCTCTGGTCCGCCCACCCCCTCCTTGCTCCAGTCTTGCCGGCCCTGCCCACCCCCTGCTTGCTCTGGTCTGCCCACCCCCTCCTTGCTTTGCTTGCCGCCCCCCCCCCATCCCCTTGGCTCTCCAGCCCCGCCCCCCCTTTCCCCCCTCCCCCCTCAGCTTGCCGCTCCCACCCCCCCCCCCCTTGGTCTCCCTTGGCTTGCTGGCCCCGCCCCCCACCTTGCTCTCATCTGCCCCCCCCTTGATCCCCTGCAAGCCACCCCCTCCCTCCCTTTGCCGCTGGGCACCATCCCCCCTGACCCACCTAGCCCCCCCCCCCAAAAGCCCAGCCCAATTTGCTTGCACCCTGGTAATTTTTTTTTTTATTTGGTGATGACATTAACTTTTTTTTTGGTAATAAGCCCAGCCCAATTAGCTCATGCCCACGCCCAGTAATTTTTATTCTTTTTGTTTTTTTTTTGTGATCAAGTGACTGACATGGTTTTTTTTTTGTAACCCTTCTTTGACCCCTTTTCCTTCAATGCCATCCCTTCTCCCACTGCTTTCACAATTTTATACTCCAAATTGAATCCCTTCTTTATCCTCACCCCAAGCGGAGAATTTGCCTGGGAGGGAAAAAGATGGAAGGAGATGAGGTGAAAAAAATAAAGAGAGGTGGCAAGCAGAGGGCTTTGAAGAAAAAGATGGATCAAATGAGGGCATCAGAAATCTCTTTGGAACTTGCAGAGGGGGGCATCCATGAAAAGGCTGTATGGTAAGGATGGAAACTACAACCTTTGGATCTGTATCCTTCCATCACTGCCAAAAAGGAAAAGAACAATTGAAAACCCTCACCCACTGAGTTTGAAGATGCCAAGCAGACAATCAAGCAATTTTATTTCTTCAGCCATGGCAAAGTAATTTTTCTCAATAAATCTGATCACAACAGTCTTGTTGCAATAATTGAATTTGTCCTGTTGGAGAAACTTTCTGACCAATACAAGAAGGACATCAACCTTTGACAACTTTCCTTCACCAGTCAAAAAAATTTGTCAAAACTGTTGGTCCCTCAAGATCTTGGGGTGGAAAATGTGGGCAATTGGATGGCAAAAATTGATGGACCCCCTTTGAGTTACTTGGATGCTATGTGAAGAAATCATCTATTCAATCTTCCCCTCAAGAGTATGCTTTTCTCAATCTTAAGGCAGACAAAGTCTCTCAAATTTTAGGACAAATTTTGTTCAATTTGGCCAGACTTCCCTTGGAATCAAGTGGTGAAATAATGAAGGACAACCACATCCCCTCCTTCTCATCACTCAAATTTGGTTCTTGGCCTACTCCCTTTGGCTGCTCTCTGCATGTCACTTTCACATCCAACTCTTTTTACAACTCATCTCACATTGGCAAAGGTGAAATCTCTGAGTATTCCTTTTTACTTGCAGTTCCAACCAAGAAATCAAATGGACAACTTATTGAAACTAAAGATGAATATGAAGTATCAGACACCCAATTTGTTGTTCCTGACCTTGGCTTTGGAATTGATTTCAAGAAAAAAGGTATAGTGAAAATGGTTTGGGCAGCCAATAAGTACAAGCACTTTACTTTTCCTGCTGTGGAGACTGCCACTAATACAAGAATGGCAATGTCAATGCAAATTGGCAAAAAAACTCAAAACACTTGCAGGGGCTTGGGTAGTGGGAAAATATACTCCAGGGAAAAAAATATAAATAAAAAGAAAAATAATTTTTTTATTGGTGGGGTTAAGAATAGTCTTAAGAATTGTTGTAATCAAAAATTATATTTTTTTTCTTTTTAATTTTTTCATCAAAGCAAATATATTTACAAGCCCAGAATTTGAGTAATCTGCTTTAATTCATCTACTTTTCTACTGCTACCAATGTATGCCACAGCCATTGACCACTTATCCTTTTTTCTGTTGCCAGTTTTTCCCTCTTCATTTCCAGTGGTGCTTGCTGTCAATCCTTCTCCTTTTCCTCTTTTTGAAATTCTAGCTCAGCCTGTTTCAACTTCCACTTGGCATCCCATTTTTGTTGATGAGCCAAACTCTCAGCTTTCTGCTTTTGCAAATTGATAGCCAGTTGACAACCCCACTTCTCCTTTTCAAACTGAACTCTTCCAGATTCAATTTGAAATTTCACTGTTTTTCAGAGGGAAATAGGAATGAGCATGATGTTGAAAGCAAGGAGAATCCAATGGGCTTACTTGAATCTTGCTTCTCCATGATCTCCTCAAAGCCTGAAAAATTTGAAGTGTTTCTCCTCTTTTGAATGCTATTGGGGTTGATGTTGATGCAATTGGAGGCCTTTTGCTTTCCCTTTCCAGAGGAGGTTTGTGTGGGAACATCATTGCTCTCATTTGAAGGGGATGTGGCAGGCCCCATTGGCTTGAGTTTTTGGCCATTCAGGAATGGATGAGCCTGTTTCTTTTGAATCTAAATCAGTCAGGATTAACTGGAAAGAAGAGGGAAGAAATTGGTTCCTTAATTGAGCAGATGTTGATGGCAATGGTGATACAGGAATGAAATCCTCCTCTTCAGCCAAGTTCTCCAGTTCTTCCACCCCAGGAAGAGAGCAATCCAAAGAAGGAGGGGAGGGGTCCAAGGTTGGGTTTGACTCATCAATCAATGCAGAAGTAGACATGATTGGAGCTGATTGTGTTTGAATATCCTCCTTGGCATTGGATGGGGGCCACTCAAAGGCAAAGGTTTCATCAAGGTCCTCATTGCTAGGCTGAGCTTCCCCAGCCAAGTCCTCAGCATCAACTGAATCAGATTGTTGGGCATCAAAAGCAGCTAGGGGGGTGATGTTGGCCTTCTTTCCAAAGATTTCATCCATTTGAATATAAAAAGGACAAATGGAGTCCAACTTATCACCCACCAAGTTGATTCCCTTGGCTTTGTTGGAGTTGGTGATACCAAAGCTGGTGGAGATTGACATGGAGTGGGCCTTTTTGTACTTTGCTTGATAATTCTTGAATTGCTCCCACATCTGTTTGGATGACAGATCCAGCCTACCTTTTTTTTTATTCTTGAGTTCATTGACCATCAGAAGATAACCATTGACCTTAGAGGATGGAGGTCAGCCAACACATGTTTCATTGTTGGATCCAAAGCAAGCATTGTAGTTTGTTGGAATTTTGAGCCAGTCTACCAGGATGATGTGATCAGCTCTCTTGAGCTGACTTGAGCCTTTGGAAGCTGATGGGGGAGGATTGTTGGATGTTGAGTTCCTGGGGGATGTTTGCTTTGGTCCATTGCATTGTTTTGTGGACTTGTGGGGGGAGGATTGCTGAGGGGCCATTATGAGAGTGATCAAGCAAAGAGGATAGCAAGAGATGAGAGTGATGAAGTGACAAGAGGGATAAAGCAATGAGAGTTAGGATGTGATGAAAGCAATAAAGCAATGAGGGTGAGGGAGCAATGAGGATAGTGATGCAATGAGAGTTAGCTGGATGTGATGAAAGTGATAAAGGGATGAGAGTGATGAAGTGATAAGGATAGTGATGCAATGAGATTTAGCTGGATGTGATGAAAGCAATATAGTGATGAGAGTGATGAAGTGATGAGGATAGTGATAAAGAGATGAAGAGCAATGAATCAAATTTTGTTCCAATGAGGTTGGAGGTAGAATTTTTCCAAGGTCAGAGGTGGAAAACCAGGGGTGTATGAAGTGGACAGGTGGTGGAAGCCTTTAGAAACTTTACTTGAAAAAACCCACTTATTTCCAGGAAACTCTGACACGTCTGATGTGGAATAAGTGGTTTTTTTTATTTTTAATGGAGGGTTTGAAATGGCGGATTTGGTTTGAAACCCGCCATTAAAAAATGGTGGGTTTGCTTAACTCTGATACACCCTATTGTTAGATTCTGGTAGGAAACGCCAGTGACTTCTAGCTCTCTTAATGGTGAGATGTTTCTGAAATTCAGTGTTTTACTTTGGTAAATCATGTGGACTTTTGTTTTCCATCAAGGTAAAATTCAGTTGAATCTTATTTTTCATCAAGGCAAAATCCAGCCAATTTTCATGTTCCACCTAGGTGAGACACATAATCAACTTAGTTCACAACTTGGTGAAATTCAGATCCCATGATTGCTATTTATTGCAAGCAGAGATTTTTGGTTCTCTTTTTGGGACAACATTGCCCACATTTGTACTTATGGTGACTTCTTCTCATTGGTCCGCCAGATCTCCTATTTCGGCTGTGGTAGATTTATAGAAAAACCAGCGCAAAATTGGAGATAAGGCAGGCCAGATTGATACAAAACCCAGAGATAAAACTTGGCCCAAAATGGATGATAACAGAAACGAAAAGAAATTCTCGCCCGGTTCAAACATCTACACAAACGTCATAAATACATAAACATCATTTACGGAACCAGGATGAAACCCGCGGGTCGTATATTCTTGTGAGTCATCTACTTCAAGCATTCGGCGGCTTCAATGAACCATGAAAGATAATCGCTGATGAAACTATTACCGAGAAAAAATATAAAGAAATCAAGCCCACTCCCCTGCTCTTCCGTCCGTTGTTCAAACTGTTCGATCATTTCAGAGGCACTAATGACGTCGCGTACAATGCCTGTTTTTTTTCTATTGTTACACCCCCCCTTCCAATAAACAACAAAAAACCGTAGTGTTACTGGAGGATGCTCTGGCCTTGGTTTAGCCGTTGTCCGAGATTTGGTCGAGGCCGATGGTCGGATCTGCGTCCTAGACTGTGAAGAAGAACGCGGTCGAGAGTTGGAGACGAAGTATCCGGGAGTAAGCCAGCCACCCTGACCTAGGTTTTTACGGTCGATCGATCCATCCTGCCACGAGTGACGCAAGCTGTCGTTAGTCGGCACCAAAAAAAAAAAAGAAAAATAAAGAACCCAAGCAGTCATCACTAAGATACGATGATTATTTTATTTTTTTTGACGTGTTTGCTTCGATGACGACCATGATGGACCCATCCGTTGATATTTATTGATTTACGTGGGAATGTCGATTTCACCCTCTACCGTCTTGTGGGCAACACGATCGTATCCTCATCTAGCAGCCTTTGATTTTCCATCGATGTGATATTCGATCTGAATCACAAGTAGTCCAAGGGTTGAGAAAAGCGGCGACCGAGACGTGGCCAGATAGTTTCATCGGGGGCCTGATCCATTGTGCAGGTGTTGCAGCAGCATCGAGAGTATGTCGCCGGGCCTCCCCCTCTCTCCGCATCTTTCCCCCCTTTATCTTCTTTCGCGGTAGATACAGCAGCAGCCATAGCAGCATGCCATGAAACCTGATCCCGGAGCGAATTACACTATCCGTCGTCCACTCGCTAGACGCTCAGCTCAAACGGAGACCCTGGTAGCCTGGAAATGTTCAAAGATGTGATCGACATTAACTTGGTGAGTCTCACGAGACAAGACTTGGCGAGATACCGATTAGCAGAACTATTTCCCATCCGTGAATCCTTAAACTAGAACTACCACGGGATCTATCGCGAGAGCGCTTTTCTTGTTTTTCGTTTTTGTTTTTGATCATCATTCACCCTTCACGCGTCATGAGCTGAATGTTGTGATGGATTTGTTTTGTTGATGCAGGTTGGAAGCTTCAACGTAGCTCGCTTGGTGGCCGCCGAGATCGTCCGACAGACTCAGTCGACCGGACCGACGACGATGAGGCATGACGATGGTGAGCGGATGGAGGAAGAGCGTGGGGTGATAATCCTCACGAGTTCAACCAGTTATCAGGACGGACAAGTCGGCCAAGTAGCTTATGCATGGCGCAGGCCCTCTCACCTCTCGTCAGGAAGAACTTACTCAAGACGGTCGAATATCCACCTAGGTTTGGAGACCCGAGGGAGTTCTCATCCCTCGTGATGGAATGTATCCGAAACACATACCTCAATGGAACAGGTACGTCCACCACGCATCACCCGCCCCTCTCTATCAACACATATATCTGGCAGTTTTCTTCTTTTCTATTAGATCTTCACTGGTTAACACGAGCTTCTCCACTGGTGCGTGGCTCTATGTATGCCGTTTGTCCGGCAACCCATCCCATCCATCAACAACGACGATGCAGTCATCCGACTTGACGCGGCCGGCAGGATGGGGAAACTATGATGGCAGGACGCAGACGATTAATGAGGCCCAACCATGGATCCGGTAGAGGCCCAGTTGGGATCCGTTGGGTTGGTTTGAGGAAGGGGAACCATTTGAAAAAAGGGTGATAACAGGATGAATCTTTCAGTTGGAACAAGGTTGAGGCTGGGCTAAGCTGGTTGGTGGAAATTGAAGATGGTTGAGTTATTCATCAGAAAAAATCACTGTAAGACAGTGCCCAAAATCACACCCTTGTATAGCAAATAAGATTTTGACTATGTCAAACGGATTATGTGATGATATATGGAACACTTGGGGTGGGAAAACATGCCTTCTGAGGATATGTTGGACTAATGGAGGCTTATAAACATCAAATGAGGCTTTGAAGGACTAAAATAAGGCTCTCAGACCCCTGTGGTATATGTCTGGGGTAGAATTTTTGAATGATTTTTTGGATTTGATACAAAGTTATCTACATTCCATCAGAAAAATGAAATTTTGTTCAAAGAAATCAATGTTTGATATTTTCTTCATCATTCTTGTACTTGATGGAGTTTTTGTCAGGAGCTTTCCAATTATTCCAATTCTGTTCAATCAAATAGGTATATGTACCAATTATTCTATGGTTTTTCCTTGTGTGTGCAACAAAGTTACCTACATTCAATCAGAAATATCAATTTTTATGCAAAGAAATAATTTTTTTGATATCCCTCTTATTATTTTTGCACTTAATGGGGTTTTCTGATTTTTTTAACTTTTCATAATATTTAAATTCTTCTCATAAATTAGGTATAGGTAGTGTTTTTTTATGTTTTGCGAAAAGGTATTTGCCTTCAATCAAGAATATAAATTTTTATTCAAAGGAATCAGTTTTTGATATTTTCAATATCTTTATTATTGTTGCTGACACAGTTTCTGGTGGTGTATTGAAAATGTTACAAAGCCTCTCATATAATGGTTCCACATAGATTTTTTTTGAAGTTTGGTACAAACGTATTTTACATTCCACAGGATATGTTCATTTTTTTCAAATAAATCTGCTTTCAAACTTTTTGATCATTATTTTTGTACTT
Organism: Puccinia polysora; assembly: GCA_025617555.3. Lineage (NCBI taxonomy): Eukaryota > Fungi > Basidiomycota > Pucciniomycetes > Pucciniales > Pucciniaceae > Puccinia > Puccinia polysora. The sequence goes on from CM062629.1 coordinate 28,133,288, forward strand.
GATAAAGTTTCTCTTGAAGAATTTGAAAATAATTTAATTACTCTCATGAAATAGGTAGATGTAGTGGTTTTCTATTTTTTTTTTTGGTACAAAGTTTGTCAGCCTACTAGATGCCAAGGACCTAGCTCCTTCTAGCTACTAGGGGTGATGAAAAGTTTAGAGTAAAAATGTTAAAAAAATGCCAGAGATATATTTTGGCTAAAAGGGTTAAATTTATTTATATATTTATAAAAATAAACTTAAAAGGAGGAGCCAAGACCTTAACGGAGTTTTTGAGCCCTCTGAAACACAGGTATATGTCTGTTAGGGACAATATAGGTGCAATTGTGGTGCCTGTGGGGTTTACAAGGACTCCTTTCAAGAAGGGTGTGTGTAGTTTCCTTGGGGTTTAGGTTATGCAGAACCTACAAAAAGAGTATAAGTCAGCAGGATCACTTACTAGGTCCAGATCCGGACTTATGCTTGATGGATGGACCAATATGCAGGGATTCAGGGTGCTGGAAGCTGGTGCTGAGGCAGGCTGAATGGTTGGATGTTGATTTTGGCCAAAAAGTAAGGATTGAAGAGTTTTGTCTATAATTTTATCAGAAAGCGGTCCAGGATCACACACTTATTTCTTATAAGGGTTTGATGGCTTGAGGACGAAAATATCTGAGGCAATAATGACTATATGACTGGATGAATGAGTTAGAAATGGCTGGGGGAAGAGCCTTTATTTATATTGTTTGGGTCCCCTCATGGTACAGTCTTTTTACCAGCCAAAGGAGGGTTACCCAGGCTAGTTCTGTGGCCAGGGAGCCATCAGTGTGTTTGTGTAGACCTGCTCTGGTCACAACAGAGGTACAGTAATCCCTATGTCATCATGCTTGGGGCTTGATACATGTTTCTGTACCCTTAATGACCTTGTTGTATCTGCCAAAGAAGTAGCATTCAATGAATATTTTTAAATATAAGTTATGGCTTCCTGAAGCCAGGGGTTTGAAAAAATCCTCTGGGGACCCCATTCTGCAAGAATATTTTGAGTCTGAGGCTCTTTTGTCCATATTGGGGTGTTTTACAGTCACTTAATTGGACAGTACACTCCTAGTAATGATTAGTTACGTACAGTTTTAGTTACCAGGGACACAAGGGAGGTGTTGTATGGGTTTTTAGTACCTTGTGAGCCATCTAGCATGAAGCTAGGCCTCTTTTTATCCTTAGTACACACTCTCAGGGTGTTAAAGTAACTAAAATGTACCCTTTTGGGTCCAAACCTACCATACAGGCCCTTATACAGTGGCCCTGACAACCTTTGATATAGTTTTAAAAAGGGTGCAGGGCCCATTTTTCTGGATGTTTTGTTGGTTTATCTGTTTTCATACTATTCCCCACCACATGGGGGCGCTCTTTGGGCCCCATGTGGTGTGGAACAGGGCTGTAGGGTATATAGGTGGTACCCTACAGCCTGTTTGCGTTTTGGGGGAGGGGGGGCTGTCCAGTGAGCCGGCTGGTTGCCTTGCGCAATGGCCTGGCCAGTTTCTAAAGGCCCGCACAAGGTAGTTGGTTGACTACCTGCAGGGCTGGCAACATGTAGCAACCGCTGCACGTGGTAGTTGGTAGCAACTGCCTTGCGCGGTAGTCTCTTTAATACCCACAGGAGTTGGTAGCAACTGCCACAGGCGGTAGTTGCTGACTAGCAACTACTCCAGGCTTGCGCAATGTAGTTTCTTGATTGCTTGCGGGGCTGGCAAGTGCCGTAGCTCCTTTGCTCAGTTGCGGAGGGTATGCAGCTGCGCGCAGGGCTATGGACAAAACCTTTCTTGTCCATAGCTCCTAGAATAGACATAATTATGGGTTTCTGACCAAATTTTTGGTCAGAAACCCATAACTGCAGATGTGATGGGAGGGTACACAGGTGGGAAATGGTTCTACCTGAAGGATTACCTTTTTGGGGGTGGTGCCAGTGGGTGACCCTACCTAAATTGGAACCACAAATTTATTTCTTTAAGAATATTTTTATATTTATTGCAGGTTAAGTTTTTATTTTTTAATTGATTATTTCTGTATTTTTTTATTTATTATCATTATTCATTCAGTTTTATTTTTGGGGGCTTTAGTCAGTTGGTTCTGAATAATAGCCAGCTGACAAATGTATTTATATTTCACTTGAATTATCCTATTTTGTGAAAGGAAATTGACTTTTCATGATGTTTCTTAAATTTAATGATCCTTTTTAAAATGCATGTTTAAATATTGAATTATCTCAAGTGATTTCCATAATTGAATTCTCCAAAATCCTCTACCCCATACTGGCCCCATAGGGGGCCCAAGGGCCTCATATCATCTCCCTGAAGCCTTAAGTAATGTTTAAAGGCCTCTGTGAGACCAAAAAGAAGCTCAAAAGGTGTGTTTTCCCAACTCAAGTGCTCCTTGGAACCTTAAAAGCATTGTTTTCCCACCCCAGGAAGCACCTTGAACCTAGAAAGACCTGCAAACAACCTCAATGGGCTTTTTTTCACCCCAGGTGGCTATTTGAACCTTCAAAGGTGTGAAAAACCTTAAATGTCAATATTAACACCTTTTATATATTTTTTAAGGTTTAAATGCCTTCCTGGAGTGGGAAAATATGCCAAAATTCATCATTTTAGCAATTGTTTTTCTATTTAAATGTCTTTCTTCAAAGAAGGCTTGAATTCAGCAAAAGCCAAAATTGTGCCTTTTTTCTTGAATAAAGGCATTGATTTGGTAATTTTGAAGTGGTGAATATATCATGGGCCCCAATTGAATTACTTCTATTCTTCAAATTAGGTGTCACTTTGAAGTATTTCTACCAAATTTGAGTGTTTCCCTAGCCTCTAATTGCCTTGTTTCTTCCTTGTGCAGTGTGTAACTAGGGTGAAGGTACTAACTGGGGTACCTACAGCCTGTTCTGCACATCCTCTTTTTTTTTCTTCCAATAGGATGTATTCATATGAGCCCAGACTTCCATGTAATTTTCACAAGGCGCATAACAGGACACAGGAATTCATCCCAACTCCCACCAGTTGATTTTAACCTTCTTAATCTTCAGATGGTATATTAAATTGATGAAAATATGTGAGAAAAGCATGAAATAACTTTGATTCAGTGGTATTGCACTAAAAATATTTTTAACTAACCTCTTTGAAATTTCACAGGATTTTCTGTAGGCACCATAAAAGAATTCATTAATTTTGCCTTCCAAACTTGAAAAAACCACCTCCAATCACTCTACCTACCCATTTGAGGGTGTATGGGAGGATGTACATGCTTCAAAGACGTATATAAAGCCCACCATCATCCCCATTCAGCCAACTTTCCCCCCAAAATATTTTTTAAATACTTCACATTCCCCAATTCACACAACACACAAAATCCACTTCAATCTGAGGAAAATAAAGTAAGGTACTCTGGTTGAGACAAAAGGAAAGGATGGGATAGGATCTTATAATTTTAAGAGGAACAGATCCTAGGATTCAGAAGAAGGGCAGTCCGTTTTAATCCTGGGAAGAATGGATGGTGTTCATTCACTTGAGGTTCAGCTGACTTAAATAGACTAAGTACAAAGGAGGCTGACAAGTTTTTGAACAAGTAAATTGAAATTAATTATGAAATATTCAATACTGGGCCATCAGAGACTGCGTAGTGTGATGGATAACAATTCAGGTTGCCCTCAAGATTCAGGTAACACTATCAGTAGGCAGAAACTGGAAATAATTCTAAAAAAACCCTTGAATGAAGCTTGATGGTGTTTAGACAGGATAATAATCTGAAAACTTCAGGACTCTTGCATGTTCATTCTATCCAACATTACAACGTAGAATGAGGAGATTTTCAAAACAATGCAAAGAGGGTATATTCAATTAGAGAGGAAGGAAGACTTGCAATTTTTGAACAACAGTTGAACTACAATTGAGTTTATTATTTCAACAAGTAACACTAAAATTCCAATCTTAAATTTTGAACCCCAGTCTTGAGGATACAGAAATATCAATATTTTTTAAAAGAAAAATTGCCCACAAGGAAGCGGGACCAATGGAGGACAAGTGAGGTGACCAACAAACCAAACATGCAACTTGAGGTAGCGCATAACTGGGTGACTTCAAGTAGCATCCTAACTTAACCAACTTAGGTAGCAATTGAACCGGAGAAGAGTTGAAAGATGATTGCAGCAAATGGGCAAAAAGGTGAGTAACTGAAGGACTGGGCAATTGCAAGATTGGAGCTTGGGGGAATAGAGAAGCAAGGTTAGAAGGTGACGGTTGCAAAAAATAAGCAAAGAGGGAGTTGAAAAGATGATGACCCAAGCAATTGCAGGATTGAAGATTTGAGATAGCAAAGAGAGAGCAAATGGGACCAATGACAATTTTGTATCACCAAAAAGGTGAAATGATTGATCAAAAAGAGATGATCATAGATGGGTTTAGAGAGTTAGAATGCTAGGTTGGTGCATGAGGAGTTGACCAAGCAACCAAGCATAAAGGGTGAGTTCTAGAAAGTATAGAAGTGAACCTTGTCCTTCTTGTTTGAGTTGGAATGAAAGATTGATTTTGGAGCTTTCTCTGGTTATTTCACCCAAAAGTTCTTGGCAGGGTGACAGGGCTTGTTGCAGTGGGGGCAGTTGATGGATTTAGAATAGAGGGCATGATTGATTTTTCCAGAAGAGGAACAATTGGACGGGTTGATTTTAGCTTGAGCCTTGTCTTTTTTGAGTTGTTTCAGGATTTAATTTGTCCTTGCATTTGTCCAACTTCTTGAGGTAGTTGAATTCTGAGGGTAGTTTTGAAAGTTTGAGGATAATGGTTCCTCTTCCAATTTCAGACCAACAAACTTCATCTTTTGAGTGAAAGCACAGATTTGCGTAACAAAGTCGCTGATGTTATTCTCAAATTTGACTTTGTTGAATTGGGTGAATTCCAGTGTTTTGTTGATGACATTTTCAGGCATTTAGTGAGATTAAAGGAGGTCCCAGAGAGCAACACCATTGCATTTTTCTGAAGAGGGGAAGGAGCCAGCAACATAAGAAAGATTATCCTTGTTGAGGTGGTCAAAGATGAGGTTGTAGGCCTTTTGATTTAGTCTATCAAACAACATGGCACTGTTCTTGTCATAGTCATCAGAGGGTTGTACAAATTCTTTAAGGATTATTTTGAGAGCATCAATAGAGCCGAGTTTGCCTTCCATGGCTATTGACCAAGTATAATAGTTATCAACAGTCAGGAGTATTTTTTGATTGATGAAAGAGGACATGAGCAGAAGGGAATCCTTTGGCTTTGAACCGTGAGAAAAATAAAGTAAGGTACTCCGGTTGAGACAAAATGAAAGGATGCAATAGGATCTTATAATGTTAAGAGGAACGGATCCTAGGATTCAGAAGAGGGGCACTCCGGTTTAATCTTGGGAAGAATGGATGGTTTTCATTCACTTGAGGTTCAGCTGAATTAAATAGACTAAGTACAAAGGAGGCTGAAAAGTGTTTGAAAAAGGAAATGGAAATTAATTATAAATATTCAATACTGGGCCATCAGAGACCATGCAGTGTGATGGATAACAATTCAGGTTGCCCTCAAGATTCAGGAAACACTATCAGTAGGCAGAAACTGGAAATAATTCTAACACAATAAACCACTCTTTACAACTTAAAACACCCTTAGGATAAATTTTCTAACAAATTTGAGTTTTTCCAATTTTTTTCTTGATTTTTTTTCAACTTTTTTCAATATTTTTTCTCAACTTCCACATCACTCACAGTTAATTTTGTGGGCTTTTTTTAAAAGCTTCTTAATTCATTTTATTTTCCTAATGAATAAATATGTCACATAACAACAAAAGCTCCAACAAAAGTACCAAAAACAGCACTAAAATCCTTTCCCCTATTTTCACAGGCCCAGAAATATTTTCATAGCTCCAAAAACTAGTAATATTCATTAAAATATTCAATATGGCTCACATCTCAGCTCCCTAGCCAACCAAAAATTCAGAAATTGGTTCTCCAGTGGTCAACCCACTCCCCTCCATCCTCAATCTGGCCATCCCAAAGATCAACTAACCTGAGGAACCAAAATTTTCCAGTAACCCCAGCCACCTCAAAAGCAAGATCAAGAAGGCAAAATAAACCAAAAAATAAATTTTAGAAACCAAGTTTACCCCTGCCTTCCCTGTGGGCTTTGCTTCAGATGACCCTGCTGCCCTCAGTATCATGGATTCTCCTGTAACAATTGAAGTAGATCCAATTATATCCAGACCCCCTAAAACTTTGGATACTGGCTGATTGTGCCCTGGATCTAAGGAAACATCATTTAATGTTGAAAATCACAATCAAACTAAAACTAGTTTTGTTTCTATCTTAATTTTTGTTTTTGATCAAATTTAATTCCATTTTTTACCTTGCCACCCAAAGGAAAGGGGAAAAGAAATCATCATTTGCTTATTTGTTTCTGCTGCACTAATTAATAGATTGTTTTAAACCTTCACCAAAACTGAAATTTTAACTTTATCAAAATTGACAAGTTTTTGGAAGAATTGGTCAAAGTACCATGGATATTTTGTCACAATCACAAATTCACATTAATTTAAGAATATCTATCCCTTTCTAGTATTTTGCCACTGTGGCTTCTATTCCATAATTCTCAGCTCTGTATGATCACAGGAATCCTCAACCTGTAAGTTTGGAAGCCCCTTCAAAAAAGAAGGATCCAATCCAACTTCCAATAAAAATTCTGAAACTGGAATCTGAAAAATCTCCACAATCAAATCATTGCACAGACCATGGAATATTTTATCAATAGAATTCAGAATAATTAGGATTTCTGGCCAAGGCTCACATCAATTCATCCTAGATTCTTCACAAAATTGATAATTATGAATCTGGAATGTTGACCACCACAGCAAAAATTATAATTCACTCCAAAAAACCAAAACAAAAAAAAAATATTTTTCCAGTAGTACTTCAATATAGGCTGTCTTTTACATTTTTAATACCAGAAATTTTACCCACAATTCTCAATTCAATGGCTCAGGAAATGTCACAATTATTTTTTCTTATAATCCTGGATTAATTCAATTAGCCAAAATAAATCAAAAAATTAGTCCATCATGAACTGGACTTATAGGAATAACCAATCCAAAATACCTCTGCTTCACTACCTCTCTCAATAAAAAAAATCATGATTTCACCATTTTATTCTGCTTCATTTTCCATGAAAACCATGAATCTTACCTCTGGGACCTTCAAAATATAAAAATTTCTGGAATCAAGATTGGATTCTGAATTTTTTTTTAACTGAAAGTAAACCTGTGCTTTTAAAACCACTAGAAAAACTATTCCCAGTCAAACTCAAGATACCTGGGAAACCTCCCAGAAAATTTGGAATATTCTCATACATTCAAAAAATCCTGATTATTTCCGACGGAACTGGGAAGAATTAGTGATTTATTTGAAGTATTTATCTTCTTCAGTTAAGCATAACCTCAAACTGAAAATCCTTGCCTTAAAAAAATTAATCCTGGCTTGGGATGGTCACTATCCTCATCTTCAAAAGATCAACAGTTCCAGGTTTGAATCCAGCCATAATTATTTTAATTAAAAAAATTTCAACTCTTTGGGAGATTCATTTCTAATTTTTTCAGAGAATTCTACATTCTTTAGACTCCCGTATGTTGAAAATACGCCTCATTATGGCCCAAAAAAAATTAGAACCCTTACCAATGTCCCCAGGAACTTTTCCATGTGTCTTGAAAAAAGTTTCCACTCATGAAACCAAAAATTCCCTGGTTTACTTTTCCAAAATGAAGAAAGACTCTATTACCACCTCTTCTGGAAATTGTTCTAATTTTACAGGAATTCCTTGTTATAATTAATTAATGGACATAATTTCAAATACTGGTAAATACAAACAAGAAGAATTTTATGTTCAATGGCATTTGAATTATAACCCTGAGAATAATTTAGGTTTATTTTTGGTTTATTGTTCTAAATTCATTCAATATTTCTTTTAAAGGAGGAAGAAGGGTTATCTGAGCATTATTTTGAAGTCAATAATTTTAGTTCTTAATAAAATCAATTCCAAACTCAAAGACTTCATTCACCTTTGAAAATTCCTCCATCCTCTTCAAAGAAACCATGATTTGTCAAAAATATTAGAACCTGAGGAGTTAAAGGAAAGAAGAGGAAGACAAAATATAAATAAATCCTTGAAATAAAACCAAGAAATTACTTCATATTTTAAATCTTTTGAAAAATTATTGAAGATAAATGGAAATCTAGAACACAATCCAGAATCCAGGGGCCATTCAAATCTTTCAAAACCAAGCCCAAGAAGAAGGCCAAGGTCAAAAATTACTTGTTTATTGAAGCATCTGCAATTTAAGATGAATAAATCTTTTTAGTGGAGGAATAATAATGTGAAGAAGAAAAAGGAGAATTTCATTCAGAGATTTATGGTTCAGAGGAGGAAAGAGTTGAATCACCAAAGGAAGGTGGAGTAAGACTAGCTTTATTTATTTATATGATTTAATACCTTAATTCAAATTCTGTTAATTAATTATTATACAAGTCTTTTGATTTTTAATAATTAATTAATTCCCTGGTTGTTTCTAGCTACTATCCAAAAGTTGATTGAAATTGTGGCTTTAGGTGTTTTTCCAAAGTTCTAGATTATGGTGAGGAAGATAGCTGGCTTCAGGTGAGGAAAGAGGTTTGCAAATAAAATGAAGAAATTTACAAGAGAATTATTGGTGGAGAAGAAGATTATTTAAATATTATTTAAAGCATAAAATATTCCAAGAAGAAGTTCAGAATTACAGTATCAAAATTTCTGAGTTCAATAGACCATGGGAAAGCCTCTTCCAAAAAATACAAGAGTCCTATTGTATTTATTTCTTCTATTCCTGATCCTTTTACTCCTTCATCCCTCTCACCTCTGTAGCCTCCTATTATTTCCAAAAAAGGTTTTTAGGATCCTTCAACTAAACAAATAAAACCTTTAATAAGCTTAAATCTCATCTCAAACCCAACTCAACCTACTCCTGTACCTTCCACTGGGTGTTACTCCTGCATATCTTGCAGTCTCTACCTTCTTCCACCAGGTTCACCCTCCCTCTCTATTTGATCATCTCTATGTCCATGTACAACTTACCACTGTGTCATGTGATTCAGTCAACCTTACCAGGATCTCATCCTCTCTCTCTATGGCTTGGTGCATCCTTCATCTCCCCTCAACCCAATTGGTACATGGTTTGATACATGTCACATACTTATTATATACATAGAACATACTCTCCAATGTCTGGTCAGCCAACCCCCCCCCCCCCCAGGACCTCCATATCAGTGCATTTCAGAACTCCCTGGACAGGCCCATCACCCAATCAGTTAACTTCAGCCATCCAGCTCAATAAGTAAAAATTTAATACCATGGGAACCCCAACCTCCAGAACCAGCCACTCATCCCTCAAGGCCTCCTTCTTGTTTCTCACATATACTGGCCTCTCCTTCCATCCTGGACCAATTACCACCAAGGAATTAGTATTCTCCTTCTTACTTCTTAGTCCCTCAGCTAGTGGGTGTCATCTCAGCACAATCCAATCTTTAACCAGCCTTCTAAGCTCATATCACCTTGCCCCTTCCTTGTTTTACTCTTATAGGATTCAAAAAATCCTCCTTCAAAAAAAATCTCTTGGAATTCTCTTCCCATCCTTCCATTTCTCATAAATTTCAATCTTCATTTCATCTTCATCATTGCAATTCCAACCAATCATCCTTGGTTCCTATGATTAGTATTTCCTGTGCCATCTGCTTCCTGCATGCCAGAGCAGTTGTGACAGATTCTTTTTTTACTGACCACATCAATCTTCAAAATCAAGAATCACACTTTTTTTGGGTTAATATGAACAAATTTTATTGGGTCAGATGCATTCCACCCTACATCCCTAAAGAGGAATCCACCCCTAAGAAGGCTTTGGCCTGGAAGGGCTTTGTTCATAAACTGATAGTTGTATCAAAAAAAATGAAGAGTTGAATTATATTTTATATTTTTAAACCCTTTTTTCTGTTGAGGTTTATTTTCTCATTGATATTCTTTTTTTTTTCTTTTGTTGGATTCCTTATTTTATTTTATTTTTTTGATTTTGATTTTCCAGGTTTTTTTTGGGAAGAAAATATATCTCTATATTGCACATTTTTGATTTTTTGATGGAGATTTTTTTGAAAAAATTTTCAAGAAAGAAATCAAAAAAAACTATTACCTATATTCTATTATCAAAAGATCCCATCACGGTAGATGACAAGTTTCAGAATGGGGGGGGTGGTGTCACCAGACACTATACCCATACCAGTTTACCAGGTTCCTGGTGATCAAGTCTAGGCATGCAGCACTGGACAGGATGGATAGGGTTGGGGGCCTTTCAAGTCTGAGAGGGTATTACACCAAACCCACCCCACAACAAGGTTGTCAGCTTGCTACTATGTACAGAGCAACCTGTCATAGCAACACAAAACTTTAAAAAATAAGAATATCTAAACTAACAAAAGAAGGAGTGAGAAATCCATAAATATTATTAAAGAAATGGATTCCCCACCCAAAATTAGGTAGGGTCACTCACTGACCCCACCCTTGAAATCCAAGTCCTTACATTTTAAAAATAATTAAAAAGAAAAGTACTAAAAATTACAACACCAGTATGTAACCTTTTGGCCATTTTAAAATTTCACACGTGTTGTCACCTATAGGGTTTACACCTAAAATTCACTCAGAATTGAAGTGTTGTGTATATTTTAGGAGTTACATGCAGAAATGTATTATGTCACGATTCCCGCGCGCAGCCCTGTATCATTACATACCCCTACGTACTCATAGTAGCAGTTTCCCGCATACTAGAGACCCGCGCGCAGCTAATTATGCCACGCACGCAGCGGATCCTACCCCGCGCGCATCTGTACTGACTGATCCCCACGTCTGGATCTGTCATGACTAATCTGACAACCAGGTACTGCTCAGAAGAGCTACAACCTAGTTAGGGTTGCCTGGAATATGTAACAAATTGACATATGCATTAGTAATAATCTAAAAAGATCAAAACTTAACTAAAATTAATAAAAATTAAGTTGAGAACATTTTTTAATAATAAATTAGAGATCAAGGATTACCACTTAAATCATTGACTCTGATCTTTGAAGACCACAAAACACTACAAGGAGTGTTGATAAAAATTATTGAAAATAATCTAAGTGATCAGCAGATGATGGAAAATTAGTAAACGGCCACATCTGTCCACTATAAAGCAAAACTAATAGTACAAATAAAGGATGAGTGCAGAATGATCAAATTTACACCATAATAGATTAACAGATCCTGTGGCTAAAATAGTACAGAAATCCAGCAGATCTTAAGTCAGCTGATAAACAGCACCAATTGGACGTGCTAATCTTGCTTTGACTGACTTTCCAGCCTCAGCCCATGATCAGAACCCTCTCTACGTGCCCTGAGAAGCTCAAAATCACCCCAAAAAGGAATTTATACAGACCTCTTTGGATCCATTATTCCAAGATCAGTTTACCAGGAATTATTATTATCAATCAGACACCGTTTCATTGGTAGTCAAGTGCTTATGAAGAAACTAAGAAAGTTATTTATGACCAAGTCTGTAGTATTATTATTTATTTCTTAAAAACAATCAAACCTTGAAGTTTAGTCAAGCAATCCACCCCATCTGCTCTGAAAACCTTCCTATCATTGCAGGATTTTTGTGGTAAAGTGCTCAGAGTGATTTTTTCCCTTCCTGTCTTGGCCATTGTGCTATTATTCCCGGCCATTAGTGAATTAAGCCCTTTCTAAGGCACCCATCTTCATTCCAAGGTTCTTAAACTGCCTAAGGAGGCCCCTTGAAAAGAGGTTGCTTTGTCTGTAAAGACCCCCAGTAGTATAATACTTTGGCCCCTCTTTTATATAAATATTGAAAAACTTTTTACCAAACCAATTAAACCTTGCAACTGCTCTTATTATATTTTTTATTTGAGCCTCTAAGCGTTTATTTTTGGAATAATAATTATTATTATTATTACAGTATTTTTATCACTCTCTCTAGCTAAAGGACTGCAAGGTTCCTGGTATCAGAGAGCTGACAACTGGGGGTCTGGCCGGGAAATATCCTTAAATAATTAATCTTTGATTATTTATTCATTGGACCAGTCTATTTATTTTTTAAAAAAATAAGTTAACATACCTATGACATATATTTTTGATCCTTTTTTTCTCTAGTGGATCTTAAGATCAACGGAGAATTGATCAATTATTATTTGAAACTTCTTAAAAAGAAAAAAGAAGAAAAAATCTGTAACTTTGTCCCTGTTATTATAACTCCTGAGCAACAACAGGATAAATTGCTTTATTATAAATAGAAATTTATAAAGAACAAGGGACGTGAGCTTGAAAGAATTATCAATTTCAATTCTTTATTAAGGAAACATAAGGAGTAGAAAGTTTATCAAAGGAAGCTTTATATTTATAAACTAAATAATCCTGAAGATAAAGAAAAATACAAAATTAATAAAAGTGATTATTTTTCTAAAAACATCATCTTACCATGTAAAAATACAAAAAATATTAAACTTATATTTTTTGTTTTTATCCATCTCAGTGGATTTTGTTCTTGGTGATCTCATTTACCAGGACCTTCCAGAGGGTATCCCCAACAGTGTACCCTTGGAATTGCCCTTGAATTTATCCCAAGATCTGATTGGAACTCTTTCTGAGTGTTATTTAATGATCACCAACCCCATCAATGTTATTCAAGGAAGTATTGAGTCTTCTCTGGAAATAAATTCTGTTAATGAGGATTCTAACTTACCTCAAAAATGGAATCCCAAAATGAAGATTTGCCACATCTCTGAGGCTAAGGCCTTGACTCTGAAACCTTCTGCCGGTAAAAGTTAAACTTCTGGCAAAACATGCTACGCTACTGGTTTGATCCAAGGTTCCCCTGTTAAGTTACTCTTGGACAGTGGAGCCTTTTGCTCTTGTGTTGGTTCAACTTATTTGGAGAAACAAGACCCAAACTGGAAACTGAACTTATTACAAGTACCTCAGGCTAAGTTCAGCAGTTGTAATTCTTCTCTCAATGCTGTTGGAGTATGGTCTTCTGATATCATACTCCCTCACTCTAAAGGATCACGCAAGCTGAAAATTGAATTTGTAGTGCTCCAAAATGGAGTATGTGATTACTTTATCCTTGGAAATGATTCTCTTTGCTTGTATGGTATAGATGTATTCCAAAGCAAGGGTAGATACTTCACTATAGGGGGAGACTGGAACAAGAAGTTACAAATATGCCATGTCAATGCTCAAACTTCTGATTCAACGTATGAAAAACACTTAGAGAAGTTCAATCAGGAATACTTCTCTCAAGCTGCTTTGAATTCCCTTCTCAATGAAGAACAGAAACGGGATATCCTACAAGTATTCTTTGAAAATCAGAATGCTTTCTGTACCAAGGATCAGCCCATTGGTAACATCAAAGGAAATGATATGATTCTGACTCTAACCATTAAGCCTCCTTACCCACTTAAACTCAGGATTCCTGCTTACCCTTCTATTCCAAAATCTACAGCTGCTCTGGAAACTCATATTCAAGAGTTGGTTGACTTACAAGTCTTAAGGAAAGTAGGACACAATGAACAAGTTTATATCACTACCCCAGTAATTATAGCTTGGCATAATGATAAGTCAAGGATGGTTGGAGATTTTAGAATGCTAAACAACTACACCCAAGCTGATTATTATCCAATTCCAAGGATTGACCATGCTCTGCATAACCTGTCAAAAGCTAAGTACATAACTACCATGGACATGCTGAAAGTTTTTCACCAAATACCTATCAGCCCTGATAGCTAGAAATTCATGAGAATTATCTTTCATTTGGGAATTTTTGAGTATCTAAGGATGCCTTTTGGTATAAAAAATTCTCCTTCTCATTTTCAAAGGATGATGGACACAGTTCTAGGATTGTTCATCAGACAAGGATGTATGATGGTTTACATTGATGATTTTATCATTTACTCTGATGATTGGGATACCCACCTGGATAAACTAAGATTAGTCCTCAAAACTATCTCTGCTGTGGGATTAAAATTATCAATGAAAAAGTGTAACTTTGGTTATGGATAACTGAAAGCCTTAGGGCACATTGTCTCTGGACTAACCTTAGCTACTGAACAAAAAAAGATAGCAGCAGTAATGAATAGGCCAATGCCTCAGAATAAAACTGAACTCCTATCTTTTATTAGCTTCTGCAGCTACTGTAGGAAGTACTTACCAAAGTTTGCTCTTCTAACCAAGTGTCTGTATGAAATCTGCAACAACACCACCTTGTTTGAAATGACTCATGAAAGAGTTAAGAATTATGAGGAACTCAAGATGGCTATGGCTTCAGCTCCAGTACTGATTCAGCCAGACTATTCTAAACCCTTCAAGCTCTATATAGATGCTAGTATGGACAGGCTAGGAGCTGCATTACACCGGGAAGTCATAGAGGATGAAAAACCGGTGGAAAAACCTATGCTCTTCATATCCAGAAAAGTTAAGGATACTGAGAAAAGGTATGGTGCAAGCCAAATGGAATGCCTTGCTTTAGTATGGGCTCTAGAGAAACTCCATTATTACTTGGAAGGCACCAATTTCACTGTGATTACTAATGCAATGCTTTCAGGAAATTGATGAACACCAAGACCCCTAGTAGGCATATGTTAAGGTGGCAGATAGCCATACAGCAGTGCAGAGTTCAGATGACCATAATTCATCAAACTGGTACTAAAACACCAGAATGCTGATAGTTTAAGCAGGAATGCTTTACCCAATAACCCAAGTAACCCTGCTTATGATCCAGAAGATAATGATATCTTCCCTATCCTTAACATTAACATGTTGAAAAGTGAAATAATGGGAATCCACATTTTTGAACTGGATGCATCCTTGTTCAAAGAATCTTACAGTTCTAACATGAAGACTCTGATCACCATTATGGAAAGTAATTCTCCACCATCTGAATTGACCAATAGCCTACCTGAACCCCTCTTGAAAACATACAAAGCTGGAAGGTTAACCATATGGGATGGTCTAGTATACTAAAGGCATTGACCCAGAATTTTTTTTCAGATATAGAAATATCTTGGGGTGGGGGAATGTCAGCTTGCTACTATGTACAGAGCAACCTGTCATAGAAACACAAAAATATAAAAAATAAGAATATCTAAATTAACACAAGAAGGAGTGAGAAATCTATAAATATTTTTACAGAAATGGATTCCTCACCCAAAATTAGGTAGGGTCACTCACTGACCCCACCCTTGAAATCCAAGTCATTACATTTTTAAAATAATTAAAAAGAAAAGTACTAAAAATTACAACACCAGTATGGCACCTTTTGGCCATTTTAACATTTCACACGTGTTTTCATGTATAGGGTTTACACCTAAAATTCACTCAGAATTGAGGTGTTGTGTATATTTTAGGAGTTACACGCAGAAATGTGTTATGTCACAATTCCCGCACGCAGCCCTGCATCATTACATACCCCTACATACTCATAGTAGCAGTTTCCTGCATACTAGAGAACCGCGCGCAGATAATTCTGCCACGAACGCAGCGGATCCTACCTTGCGCGCATCTGTACTGACTGATCCCCGCGTCTGGATCAGTTGTGACTAATCTGACAACCAGGTAC
This sequence comes from Puccinia polysora, assembly GCA_025617555.3. NCBI lineage: Eukaryota > Fungi > Basidiomycota > Pucciniomycetes > Pucciniales > Pucciniaceae > Puccinia > Puccinia polysora. Next base: position 28,148,999 of record CM062629.1, read on the forward strand.
TGCTCAGAAGAGCTACAACCTAGTTAGGGTTGTCTGGCATATGTAACAAGTTGAAATATGCATTATTAATAGTCTAAAATGATCAAAACTTAAATAAAATCAATAAAAATTAATTTTAGAACATTTTTTAATAATAAATCAAAGATCAAGGATTACCACGTAAATCATTGACTCTGATCTTTGAAGACCACAAAAAACTACAAGAAGTGTTCATAAAAATTATTAAAAAATTATCTACGTAATCAGCAGATGATGGAAAATCAGTAAATGTCCACATCTGTCAACTTCAAAGCAAAACTAATAGTACAAATAAAGGATGAGTGCAGAATGATCAAATTTATGCCATAATAAATTAACAGATCCTGTGGCTAAAATAGTACAGAAATCCAGCAGATCTAAAGTCAGCTGATGAACAGAACCAAGTGGACGTGCTATTCTTGCTTTGACTGGCTTTCCAGCCTCAGCCCATGATCAGAACCCTCTCTACGTGCCCTGAGAAGCTCAAAATCACCCCAAAAAGGTATTTATACAGACCTCTTTTGATCCATTATTCCAAGATCAGTTTACCAGGAATTATTATTTTCAATCAGACACCGTTTCATTGTTAGTCAAGTGCTTATGAAGAAAATAAGCAATTTATTTATGACCAAGTCTGTAGTATTATTATTTATTTCTTAAAACCAATCAAACCTTGAAGTTTAGTGAAGCAATCCACCCCATCTGCTCTGAAAATCTTCCTATCATTGCAGGATTTTTGTGATAAAGTGCTCAGAGTAAGTGTTTTCCTTCCTGTCTTGGCCATTGTGCTGTTATTTCCGGCCATTGGTGGATTAATCCCTTTCTAAGGCACCCATCTTCATTCCAAGGTTCTTAAACTGCCTAAGGAGGCCCCATGAAAAGAGGTTTCTTTGTCTGTAAAGACCCCCAGTAGTATAATACTGTGGCCCCTCTTTTATATACATATTGAAAAACTCTTTACCAAACCAATCAAACCTTGAAACTGCTCTTATTATATTTTTTATTTGAGCCTCTAAGCGTTTATTTTTGGAATAATAATAATTATTATTATTCCAGTATTTTTATCACTCTCTCTAGCTAAAGGACTGCAAGGTTCCTGGTATTAGAGGGCTGACAAAGGTGGCCTTATTGTACTGATAAGTTGGCTTTTGTAAAATATATAACTGAAACCCATTTTTCAGGTTCAAGCCTTGGTAAATTGTTTCATTATCAAATGGCAAAAATTGAGATGTTTTATTGCGTTACACCCTGATTGAGGGTGTGAAAACACTGAAAAGCGCTAAATCAGGAATGCAGAGGACCAATTGTTGGTTTTTCAATGCACAAGACAAATAATATTGGTTTTTGTTTAATTAAACACAACAAAAAAATTGTTCTGTGTTGAATTAGACAAACCAAAAAAATTGGTGTGTGGCAATGCACATGCCAAAAAAAAAATGAAAAAAGTTTACCAGAAATTGAATTGGTGTGTAAACAAATGAAAACCATGAAAATTGGTGTGTAAGTCAATAAAAACCATGAGACTTGGTGTGTGTAAGCTAAAATGACAAATTTGGCAGCTCAGGTAGCTTTGGTTGATGTTTATCCTCACACACAGGCAAAATAAAGAGGCATGAGATATTGACACAGGCCAAAGAAAATTGCATTCCAGAGTTAATTGATTTTACTTAGAATGAATAGGCCCATTTTTCAATCAAAAAAAGGAATTTTAAATATTTTCAGTGTCTCATAGAAAAAATTTGATAATGAAAGAATGGATTGACTTTTCTTGCAATCAGAATAATTTTGGACATCAATTTTTAGTTTTTTGAAAAAAGGGGATGTTTTTTAAATCAAAAAAAAATCCTTGAAAGCCTTCATTACCCATTAGCTGCAGGAAATCCACCTACTCTTCCATCTTTGTTGGCCTGAAAATGGCTGAAAATAAAAACCCTGGGATAGAAGTGAAGAAAATTAGGCTCTAGAAGTTGACTTTTCAATGAAAAATTTACATAAAGATATTCTGATTGGTGAAATTATTTACCATTAACATTAGATCCCAATTGAAAAAGAGAAAATCAAATCTGGATAGCTAGATCACGCTGAGTATTCCAGGATCATTCTGAAAGACTCAATGGTTTTCAATCATCTCCAAAAAATTTCATGAATGATTCCAAGGAATTAGTGGAGAATTTCTGGAAGCTTAATCCAGGGATGATTTTGAGATTTTTTCTTTAATAATATGGATTGTAGAGAGTGTGCATTCTTACAAATCATTGAATTTACAATAAACCCTGAAATTCCAACCAATCATATTTCCAAATTTTTGTTTCTGAATCAGTGATTAAGATATCATCAAATATTTTTTTTGCTTGATTGAATTTTGAACTAGTTGGCTGGAATTTTTTTTACTTTCTGAGATCAAAGGGTTTGATGAGCAATGGTGATTTTTGGGAAATTTGAGTTGATGAGGTGTGAGTGGTGCTGGTGATCTGTATGATTTGAAGTGAGAGGTGTATGGTGTGATGGAGTGATGTCTTAGTTTTGATATTAATTTTTTGGAGGGTAGGATGGTTTTTATTTTCATATTAATGGATTTTGATGCAGAAATTTTCATTTTTTCTGCTTCAAATTTACTACTTTTAAATACACCAGTTAAGGGCGTAGATTTTAGTTCACAGATCCACCTGTTAAAACTTGCATTTTTTTAAAAAAAAAATGAAAAATTTTGGTTTTCCAATGGTTTTTTAGCTAAGTTTGAGGTAAACCTTAATATTTTTCAGGCTCATAATTCCTAATGTTGACTGAATCTATCCTGCCATTAGGTCCTGGCAGAATTAGTCAACTTTGATAAACCCCAGTAAGCTCAACAATTAAAACACTTTTTTGAGACTCCCTAACACCATCCTATCCCTCCCCCTCTACCCTGCCATACCCTTTAGAAAATCAAACCTTCCATGCCTTGATTTTTGATATTAAAAATTTTTCATCTAATTAACCAGTATCCTCCAGAACACTCCATCCTTGGTGGCAGTGGGGTTTGAAATGGCACCATGAAAACTTTGACTGACCCCTAGAATTTTCAAATGGGGAATTATGGATATTATTAGGATGGCAGAAACTAAGGTTGCTCATTTGATTCACCCTTAACTAAAAGGACCTGAAATCAGTCAAAGAATTACAGTAGAACTTGTCCTAATCCATACTTGTAACAACCCATAACTTTCGCAAACCCATGGAAAAATTTATCCACCAAATTGGTGCCAGCCAAAAGTGGACTCTTAACCCATGATCTTGCCTAACGCGGTAACACATAGGTCAAAAATTAAAATAAAGTTTACACCAAAACTTCCTTTTTTTTATTTTTGACCTATGTGTTACTGCGTTAGGCAGGATCATGGGTTAAGAGTCCACTTTTGGCTGGGTAGATATGTATGTACATATGTATGCAAATACAACATACATATTTGGTGACTAAAATTCATGGGTTAGTAGGGGTGAATAAAATAAAGTTTACACCAAAACTTCCGGGTTTTTTGTTCACCCCTACTAACCCATGAATTTTAGTCACCATATATGTGTGTTGTATTTGCATACATATGTACATACATATCTACAATGCTTCACCTCTATTTCCACCATCCCATATTCACCATAGCTGCCATCTACAACCATCCCACACCATCTCCACCACCAAGCTAGTGATTCACATCTCTTGATATCCTCACCACATATCTTCTTTCTTCCTTTATTTACTGTTCCTATCCTTCAACTCAATAAAACCTCAATTCCCCCATATCAAGACCTGTATGTGTTGCAACATGGCAACACTGTTTTGTCTCAAGAAACCCACATTTCTCTTTTGAAACAATGCTAGATCAAGCCAAAATCAACCCTTTTTAAGCCAGCCTAAAAAAATTAAGTGAATACTGTGATGGCAAGAAAAAAAATATTCACCAAATCACGCAGCAATGAGGAATTGACAAACAAGGAAGAAGAATGGCTGGATAATGAAGGAAACCTGATTCACAAGCACATCTTGATTGAAAAACTCAAGAATCTCTCTTCTAATGGTTCATCTTTGATATCACTTAACAAGAAGAATGTCTCAGCCCTCCTGAATTTAGTTGGAAATGTAGAAATGGACAGAAAACATGAAAAAGAATGTAAAAAAAAGGAAAACAAAAAGCAACAAGCAAATCAGAAGATGGATCTGACTTGGAGTTACCCCCCCCCCAAAAAAAAAGGTCAAACAGAAAGAACTTGGAAAGAAATGCAACACTTGCACAAAAGGTAGAGGTTCTTGACTTGCACTACAAGAGCAGCAAGAACCAGACAAAAACGGCCTATCATCTTTCAAAAATCTACCCTGGGCTTCAGTTGAAGCATCCACTTATATCATCATGTATCAAGAGTGAAGAGAAGATTCAATGCCAGCATGCCAAAACCAATGGATCTGTCAAGAGGGTGGGGGTCCAGAAACATAGTAACGTCAACAAACTACTTGAAGAATGGGTCCAAATGGCCCTTGCTGCTAAGTTGACGGTCACTGGCGATGTCCTTCAAGCAAAGTGGAAAGATTTTTCCCATCTCTGCGCTATACCCGCAGACAACTGGCTTTCTTTATCAAATGGTTGGCTTGATAGCTTCAAGGCGCAAAACTTTCTTCATAAATTTACCAAACAGGGCAAAGCGGGAGCTGTCAACCTCCAAATTCTGGGGAAAGAGGTAATGCGTGTTTGTATGCTTATGGATCAATAAAGTCTGGATGATGTCTTCAATTTTGATTATAAAGGGTTATACTACGCGTAAGTGAATGTGTACATCCTAATCAAATTAAAAAAATTGACTAAAATATTAACTTTGTTAACAGTATTCCTCCCAATAAAGTTCTGGCACAAAACAGTGAGAAGGGTATCAAATCTGTGAATACAAGACTTACAATTGGTGCTGCTTGCAATGTGACTGGTACTGAGAAGCTCCCCTTAATTTTCATTGGGAAGTCACAACAACCACAATGTTTTCAAAAAAAAAAATTGCCCATCAACTTGGGTACAAATATTACTTCAATAGCAAGGCATGGATGACCACCTTGATTTTTCAAAATTGGATAAGTGGATGGAATTCCAAAATGAAGATTTCCAATCTAAAATTTTTACTTCTTGCTGATAACTTTGCTGGAAATGTGATTCCACCCAATGGCCTCTCTAATATTCAACTTGAGTTTTTTGCCTTAACCTCACCTCCCACATTCAACCCCTTGATTCTGGTTATATACAAACATTAAAAACTTACTACCAATGCAAATTAATTTCCTATTCAATCCAAAACCTCAATGATAGTGTCCCGGTGTCACAAGTTTACAACATAGATCAGCTATCAGCAATGCAATGGTGCCAATTAGCCTGGGTATCTGTCAGCCCAAGGACCATAAGGCACTTCTGAGCTCACACCAAACTTACTCAAAAGAAAAACATTGATTCAGTCAAGGACCTCAACAATGCTCAGAATGAACTTACCTTGGAAGTGCAAGAGCTTGAGAAAGTTGGATTGATCAAAGCAAAAAATTGAATGTCTCTTGAAGAGATTCTCAATCCAGCTGATGAAGATAGCCTTTTTTTTCATTGTCACCAGAAGAGATTTTCCTTTCCAATCAGAGCAACAATGATGAAGATGAGCTAGAAAACAATAAGTTTGAAGCAGTACCCAAACCTACCAGTGAAGCCATTTTGAATGCCATCAAAACCTTGTTTCACTACATCAGTCACGTCAACTCTCCTGAGGCAGAATCATTCAATGACTCATTGGAGTCATTCAATTGCTTTTCTCAACTTGAATTCTCAAAAAGGCAAAAGCAGTCCACATTATTGGACTACCTCCAATTATTTTTATTGTATTTTTCTTTTCCAAATATTTTTTCTATTTAAATATCCCTCAAACAAAAGCTGTTTTCATTCTATATACATATCCATAAAAATCTTTACAAAATGCAATAAATGAAACATGTGCCATCTTTGTCAAACTTAACCCAAGCCACCTTCCTTTCCTAAACCATGGTTTTCATTGGTTAGTAAAATAATCTGCTCTAAACCACAAAAAACATGGTTTAGTGTAGGTTTCTCTCCAATCCCATAAGCCATCCAAACCCATAGAAAAACCATCCCATGGAATTGTATGGATTAGGACAAGTTCTACTGTATGTACATATCTGGATTGTAAGGCTGGTCTGGGTTGAATTCAGAATAATTTTCCTGAACCCTTGAAAACCAGCCCAAGTTCATTGTGAATTTGTATTTTTTTAGATTTTTTATCTGATTTAAAAGACCCTATAGATCTTTTATTAATTTAAATACCTTCCTCCTGCTCCTCCTCCTTCAATGCAATCAAAAAAAAAGAAAAAAAAGAAGTTGATTTTAAGGTGAGGTGGGATGAATGATGAGGAGTACACATATGGAGTGATGATCAATTCCTGAAAATAGAACACGATCTCAGTTTTAAAATAATAATCATGAGTTTTTGGTTGGATTTTTAGAGTTTCATTGAGTCACTGAATTCAATACATCTATTATACTAAAGAAATAAACTCCAGCACCCTTGATAAATAGTGGTGTTATTTTCCCCAGTGGTGCATGTCCCATCCATTACCCAAAATCAAGGATTAAAACTGTGAATCTGAATTTGAAATTTTCTTTTTCTTTTTCTTTAGATTACCGAAAACATAAACACATTTATGTACATACACATCTTCATAATAGATTCTTTTCTCCTTTTTTTTTTACTAGTATTACACAAACCCCTATACTAACAACATAAGGTTTGGTTCTGACTTTTTTTCCCCAATAATTTCCCCAAAACATGTAAATTTTTCATGTAATTTACACACTAAATCAATAAAATATTTGGTTTAACACTTTGAATGTCTTGTAACTGGGGGATTGTGTTGAATATTAGGGCATATCAGACTTAAACTTTTCACAAGCTTAAATGGCTGATTCCAGGCTTGTCCATTTTTTTTTTAAAAAAATTGATTTTTCTCAGCTTAAACCATTGTTTCATTGATTATTTGGATGAAATTTTTTTGGAAAGATTGATATTTTTCTTGAAGTAAGCAATTTAAATTTTTGGAAATCTTAAATCTGATATGCCCTATTGTATATGTAACTGAAGAGAACACCTTCAGTTTAAAAAATATAATCTAACAGGAGAATATAAAGCACAAATAATTTCTATTCAGTAGAAATGAAGTTTATTGAAAGAAATTTAACAAAGGAGAATGAAAACTCATCAATTTGGGTGTAGGTTTTTCAACATAAATACTACCTCCTATTGCATTTACTCATCTTCCCACTCCGCAAGCTAAATTTTTTATTTCTTGATTTTTTTTTTCAAATTCACATAGAAGGAACTATTCATTTCCTTTCATAGTGGCTCATAGTGAATCACATCACTTGCCTCAATCAATGGTTTTACAACCCCCAACTCAGAACCACATTACAAATTGATCACCATCTCCAACAGATAAGACTGTATTATGTTTCTAACCATTCACAACATAAAAGAAATAATTATTTTGAAAATAATCACTCATCACCCATCCCATCAGTTAAATGATCAATCTTTTCCTTGCAATAGGGTGTATCAGACTTGAAATTTTCAAAAATTTAAAGGGCTGATTTCAGGCCTATTCATTTTTTTTAGTTAAAACCATTTATTTATTGTTTATTTTTATAAAAAAAATATTTATTGAAAAATTAATATTTTTCCTGAAACAAGCTATTTAAATTTTTTGAAATTTTCACTCTGATACACCCTAATAGTTTGGTTAATTTTGAAAATTTTCCAGATCTATCTTTTTAAAATAAATTTAACCCAAAAAATTCACAAAGGATGATACAACCCAATGTAAAAGAACTTAATAATCACTCAATTGAAAATAAAAAAAAATCCAAATCTCTTCCTTGAGATACCACTTCTACCACCTTCACCCATAGTTCAAGAAGATAAAATTGGTCTTCAAATCCAAAACAAAATTCCAGATTCATATAAATTTTAGAACTCCATTCCAAGGGAAAATACAAAAGACACACAAACTAAAACTTTTTATCTCTGTTGAAAGCAATCCTGGATTTTTTTAACTAAAACAATAAGTCCCTGCAAGTGTCTTGGAATGAATTCTTAAAATATGGATCAAAGGGTTTAAAATATACAAAAATGAAACAGGATAGCTACCACATAGCTAGAAGATCAGTATCTTTTGTTTTGTTAAAAAATTGATTCTCTGGTAGACTTTTCTTTCAAATATGAAACAGACCTTCTCAATTTAAATTCATGATCAGGCACTGAAATGGCTTGTTAAGAAGGATAATCAAATTGAAAAAAAATACATGAACCAATCAATCATGTACTTCTTGATCCTTATTTTGAATTTATTGGGCTTCCATAATTGAAAGATCAACCATGAAGGAATTGGTTGACTTCCATGAATGATGATTCAAAAAATCTAGAATACTTTCATCCAGACCATTCTCTTTTTTAAATTTTTTATTCTTCTCTTTCATCAAAATTGTGCTTATAAACATTTACAGATTGAGACAGATGAGTTGTGCCATAGCTTCCCTCATCAAAATTATGTAAGGATTCAACAATTTTATTGTTTTTTTTTTTCCTTTTTCTTTTTTGATGCTATTAAACTTTTTGTTGAGAAAGGAGAGGAAAATGGTATATTGATTATATTTTTGAAAAAAAAATCTAAAATAATAATAATAATTTGATTGATTTCTTAAACTTATCATATATTCTTTGTAATATAATTTTTGGGAAGGTAGTTGTTCAATACTTTGAAAATATTTTATTGGTGATTCCAGAGATATAAAATCCTGTGATCAAGATGCTATGAAAATGGTTCATTAAATTGGAAATCCCAGATCATTTCATTTCTGTAGCTTGAAGCCCATCTTGGCCAGAAATTGTTTAAACATTTTTCCAGGTCCAAGAAGATCAAGATAGGCAAGATATACCAACACAGGTTTTAAACTCAAAACCAATGAAAATTTAACATCAAATATTAAAGGATGAACTAAGTTTGGATTGATGATGTGAAAAAGCTTTTATGATAGAATTCCAGAAGAGATATCTTCCTCATGCTCATCAAATCTTGGTAATCTTTCACCATGATCACCAACCAAGAACACCTGAAGAAATTGAAACAATTGTTTTTTTTTTTAGAGATAACCAATCAATCTACAGATAAAAACGTTTTTCAAGAAGTTAAAATACAGACAATCCACAAGATGCTTAGCTTCTCCAGAGGAATTTTGAAGAGTTTGTTCATTGAAAACTTTCTGAAATTTCAACTTCTGTGATAACACCAGACCTCCACCTTCCTGTTCAACAACAACAGGTTCTGATTTTTTTTTCTCTCTCTCTCTCCTTATTTTTTGTTTTATTTTTTTGAACAAGATGAAGCCCTGAATGAATTTGTTCAAAAATTCATGCAAGGCAAAAGAAAAAGGAATTAATCACAGAATATTTTTTTAAAAAATAATTTCTATTTTGATTTGTTTGAAAGAAAGTATGTACCATGAAATACTCTGAACTTGTTCAAACTTCCAGCTTGAATCCCCATAGAAAAGAGTGGAGGCTCAATAAATAGAGATTATTGAACTTTAAAGGATTTTAAATTTTTTATCCATGAAGATTTAGAACACTGATCCCTCAGCTTCTTTACAAATATTTATGTTTATTTTTCTAACTCTTTTGATCACCTAAAAACCATTAGATGGGATCTCTTACTCAAATCTTTCTTTTAGAACAAAATTTTTCCAAGGGTCCTGATTGAGGAAGACCATGATTTGGAATTGAGTAGTTAGTAATTTGATGAATCAATAAATCCATCCAGATAGGAGGAATCTATCTGGCATGCTCTCAGGAATTCTTTGAACCATCAAAAACCACTTTGGTTATCAGAATTTTGTTGAATAAATTGCTGTCTCCCGTCTCCTCTTTTTCCTTTTCTATTTCTTCTTGTTCTCTTCCCTGTCACATCCGGGCTTCTCGAGTCACATCTGTCACACCTGCGCGCCCCCAAACAATGTCAAGAATCCTGCTCTATTTCACACTCATGTCTATCCTCATTTTCTGACATCTCAACCAAAGAAGTCACAATTTACAAATCTTGGCTTTGACAACTTACAACTCAGAACCACCTCACTTGTGCACAAACCTGAATACTCAAAACTCAACCACTCTTGATTAAATCTTTTTCTTCCTTCTTTTATTCTTTCTTCTTCTCATCTTCTTTATTTCTTCTTTCTTTCTTTTCCTCAAATCATCAATACGACAACCAACTCAAATCAACACAAAATCCACTTCTCAAGTTCTCCTTTCTACAAGAGCTGAATATTAAGATCAGAACTTGTTGCTATCTAAACCTCATTCTTCAAAGTCTGACTTTTCATTTAAACTTCTTCCAAAAGTTATTCACCGCCGCCTGCTTGTGACTCATCTTGACCCGAAACCTGAAAACTCATATTCTTGTTGATTGTCTTGTTTCATTCAGTTGCTGGATGTTGGTTTCTTTCTGTCTTAATTTCTTTTATTTCCTTTATCTCACATTCTCTTAACTGATGTCTTGTTTGGATTAGCCCTCTATTTTCATCATTTCTTTAAGTCATCTAGGGTAATTCAACAAATTTTCTCACTCAAACTTATGGTCTTGGGTTCTATGAGCATTCATTCTAGAATCACATCCCAAAGTTTTCTCTCTAACTGAATCTACTTCTTCTTCTTCTTTTTTTATTTAAAAATAAAAATAAAAATTCACCACAGTCCAATTTCAAAAAATCTAAACCAGTTTTGGAGAAGATCTCTGAGATCTTCCAATCAAACACTTCAGTTCAATCAAAAAACCAAAATGAATCAGATCCTTGATGAAGAACTCAATTCTCCAATCCATCAATCAGAATTCCATTTTGTTTTTTTCTGTCTCTGATCAATCATACCCAGGGGAAGATTTTTTGATCTGATGATGAATGCATTCAATCCTTCTCAGCCTTCATACTTCTTTATTTCTTTGTTTATCTTGGTTCTCTTGAAAGACTTTCCTCTAAAAATATTTGTTGGCCTCTATCAGATCAACAGGTCAAATATATATATTTTATGTGCTGGTAGATTGATAGATTACATAAATCTAATAAATTGAATGAAAGCTCATCTAACCTTTGGAATCCCCCTTAGTATCCATCAGAACTCTGTATTAAAAAAATATCAGTGCATTCTCAAAAGGGGGCCAATCTCATGCAGGGGAAGATTCTTTGATGATCTGGGATGGAGCATCTATGGGTCATAGGCATGCACTTGCACTGGTTGAGAGACTCCTCCTTCAAGACATAATTTGATTCAAATTTATCCTTGATGGTCAAGTCATGATCCTTGGTGGTGATGCTAGGAGAAATTCTACCAGTTTTTTTTTTTTTTTTTAATTCAAAATTTAAACACCTTCAAATGTTTGAAGCCAGTTTTTTTGATTGAGTTTTTTGGAGATATTTCTATCTAAGAACTGTTGTTTTTAACCTCACTTGCCAAGTATGGATTCTGTAGATTGTCCCAATCTACAGAATTCCTGACTTGATCTTGGTGATGGTCTCAAGGTAAAAAAAAGGAAAAGCTTTCATTCATCTTCATAGTTGAGATCATACTTTGAACAGGTACATTGATTAAATTTTTCAAGACTTGCAACTCTGCTATCTTGAGATTGATTGACTGATGGGCTGTGTCATAACTATGATTCAAGAATATGTTTGTCTACTTGATAGATAATTTAACTTAATTCTGAGTTTGATCACTGGGAATGGAGAAATTAATATATACCATGAAAAAAAAAAATCATCAAGCCATGAATATAAGTTGAGGATGATCTATACAACCTTTACGAACCAGAGTTCCCCAACAGATTTTTTCTTCCAAACCTTCCTGCCCATAGCTACAAGTCAGAAAGTGAGCAAACCAACAATGATTATTGATGCATATGAACCTTAACAATTGGCCTGTGCAAGGTGACTTGCTTGGTTTTTTTCAGATTTGGGAATCAATATATCATCACATTTGGTAAGATAGAGTTAAAGTTGATTCCAGATTAAAGTTGGTGGTCATTATTCTATGGATACGGTTGATCATTGAACCAGATTAAAAGTCGTCTCTCCTTCAAAACAATCCCCAATAAGTTCCCAGTCGATTTGGCATTCTCACTGATAAATTTGCCATCTCAAGGTTAGACAATTTGAAATCTTGATCTTGATCTTCAAGATCCGGTTTTCATTTATGGGCACTCATACATTGGATTTTCTCAAGGATTAGATCCAGAAAATTCAACAGGGCTAGTGGGTGGTTATAATAGTGTATGTACATATAGACACCTGACAACTGCCATGTCTGATTTGAACCAAACCACACATTGTTGATGATGAGGTTTTTGAATGCGCTCCATGACTGAAGGTACATACTGATATGTTGATGGTTTATAAATCCTTTGCCTTACTTCTTTATCCATGGAAACACTTTAAAATTGGCCACTTCCCACCTGATCAAGATTCTTCTTCTTATATACATAATACTCTCATGTCAAGAAAAAAAAAGGTGTTTATTTTTGATTCCAATCCCTAAGATTTGGGGGTAATACAGTCGTCATGATCAATATGTATATGTAAGTCAAAAAGCCTAAGGGGTTGTTGGATTGAGTGTGATTGGATAAAGAGAAGTTGAAGGATGTGGGGGGTGTAGTGCGAGTATAAATTTCCCCCAAGGGAATAACATTGCATGTCTTAACGCTGACTATATATATGGTTTGTAAGTACATATTTTGGTTGTTGAGGAAATATAAATCCATAACTTTCCGTTTGTAATTTGATAATATAGAAATGTGACAATTTGAATAGGTTGAGTGTTACATACTCCTAAACCCATATTTGATATTCTCAACATTCCCCCCCTCAACAACCCATATAAGCCATAGGCAACGAGCATAGCAAACTCAGCGAGGATCAGAATGAAATTGTAAAAAAAAAAAAAAAAAATTCCAGGGTCAGTATTGGTACGCATTGCTAGCCCTCGGAACAACAGCGAAAATCAAGAACAGGACGGACAATCGCGGGGGGTGTACGTGTCTTGGTGCCACCGCATACTACCCCCCTGGTACTTGCCATAGTGTTGCTGGTATTGAGCCCAATTGCCGCGAGGAATTCGGCGACCTTCTTCCATCCCAGCGCCTTTGTAAAAATTTCGGCCAGTTGGCCATCAGTGCCAATCCAATCCACGCGCACTCTACCCCGGAAAACCAACTTGTTGATTGCATGGAACTCCCTTTTGACATGGCGGTGATTCTTCCTAGTTGCACAGTTGCTGCTGATGTGGATGGCCGAGCGGTTTTCCAAAAGCAGGATAGGCGGGGGGATTGAGCAGAGCGGGGAGAGCAGGGCCGAGAGCCAGATGGCATCCTTGGAGGCAAAGGAGAGGGCCATATATTCCGCCTGACATGTCGACTTAGCAACGCAGGTCTGTCGTTTGGAGGCCCATGATAGTGGGCGACCCCAGGCCAGTGTGATAAATCCGTGGACCGACCGGGCCCCTTCACCACCCCAGTTTGCGTCCGTAAACGTCCTGATTCCATCGTGCTCTGGTAGGTGGGACGCGACAATAGGTAGAGAGGCCTTGCTGGTGAAACGCAAGTAAGATATAAGATTTCGTAGCGCCTCCCAGTGGCCTGAGTCAGGGTTCATGGAGAAGCGGGCTAAAAAATTCACGGCAAATGAAATGTTGGGACGCGTGCCCAGGGAAAGATACAGAAGCGACCCAATCCTTGACATGTAGGAAATGTCCATTTCGCCGCTGGGATTTGAGAGATCCCCTGAGATTAAGGGCTCCCTTGCCTTGATGTTGGAAGGCTACAAAGCAATGATCTTCTGGAGTAACGCTGGTTGGTCCAGGCGGAAACCTCCCGGCTTGGGGCAGACTTGTATCCCAACAATGCTGGACAATTCAGCATCCCATTTGAGGTCTAACGCTGCTGACAGTTTGTCGCACAGTGACTCTAATAAGGCATTGGAGCTGGCGGTGAAAAGGCCATCATCCACATGGATCCATAAGAAGGCACGTTCGTCTGGCCCAGAGTATGTGTAAGTAGACTGGTCCTCCGGGCTTGGCACAAAGCCAATAGTTGCTAGCTCGTCCTTGAGGTACATCCACCCACACCTCCCCGCCTGCTTGGTTCCATAGAGGGCCTTGTTTAAACGCAGTACATGACCCTCCGGGACCTGAAGACCTTGCGGGGGCTGCATATAGACAGTATGATCAATGGGGGAGTGCAAGAAGGCACTCTTGACATCAAAAGACGCCACTGGCCAGAAAAAACAAGAGGCCAGCACAAGAACGGAACGTAAGCTTGCAAAGGTGGGCGTTGGAGCAAAAGTCTCCTCAAAGTCGACGCCATGAAGTTGTTTGAATCCTTGCGCCACTATCCGCGACTTATGTCGTATGACCGTCCCATCCTGCTGTCTCTTCAGCGCATAGACATACCTGAATCCCAGCACCTGCATGTGAGGCTCCCGCCGCACAAAATCCCACACGCCAAGGTCATCCATCATCTGTAATTCCAGCTTATTTGCACGGTCCCAGTCTGGCCAGTCGGCACAAAGCCTTGCCTTGTTGTAGCTGGCTGGAGCATCAGAGAACTGGTGAGCCATAGCAGAGATGGAGTCAATGGCACCATCTTGAAGATCAAATTCCCGTAGCAGGGAGAAATCACCCAGTCCCCCCACTTGGATTGAGTCAAGGAGGGCGTTCAGCAAAGCCAAGGTAGTGAAGTTGGATGGGAGATCAGTCTTGTCAAAAACAACAGAAGCCCCTCGCACAACCTTGCCAGATTGGGGGTCCCACAAGAGCCACCCGTGCGATTCATCAGAGATGCCAACATGGATAAGGGCATGCGCCCGTGGAACAAACTGCTTGGTTTGCAGAGGGTCATGTAAGTAGGCCCGACAGCCAAAAACACAAATCATGCTTCCATCAGCCAGTTTGCCATGCATCAGCTCATAGGGTGTTTTTGTCGCATCAGCATGGACTAGCCTATTGAACACATATGAAGAGTGTCTCAACGCAAGGTGCCACAGCGTGACCGGCAGCTTTGCATGGACCAGGAAGGTGCGTGCCATTTCTAAGAGGGTTTGATTTGTTTGCTCAACGCCTCCATTCTGGTGGTGCTCGTAGGGGACCAACAGCTCATGTTGGATGCCTTTCTTATGGAAAAACTGGTTAAGACGCTTAGAGGTGAACTCCCCGCCATTATTGGACCTGATTGCTTTGACAGTGTTGCCGGACGTGTTCTCAAAAATGGCAATCCAATCCATGAGCCAGTCCGCAGCAACTGCCTTGGAGGGTATTCCAATTGTGTGCGTAAAGCAAGTGAAGGCATCAAAGATCACCAGACCAACAATGCTTCCATCAATCCCTGCGCTGAAAGGCCCGACTAAATCAACTGCTACCACATCGCCCACAGCATTAACCAAACTCCTGGATTCAGAAACAACCGGAGGATGCGGGCTCTTGGATAAGGAACAGGAGGCACACGCTGATTTGACTCGTGAGAGTCTTCCCTCAGGGAAACCCCTGGCGGTAGTAAGTTCAATGGTTTTATTCAGATTTCTAATTCCAATGTGTCCAAGCCGTTGATGCCATAACAAAGATTCAAGAGAGTACAAGGCGCCCAAGGGCTTGGGCAATTCATCAGAGCAAGGGAAGAAGGGTAGGAACCAGCGTCGGTCCCGCCGCACAGAGTGGAACTGGGTCCCAGACTGGACAAGGTGGTAGACACCGTCCGAGAAGGAGACGCTCCCATCAAAATCTTGGAAGGACCCTAAAGAGATGACAAGTCCTGCTATATGCGTGGAGAAAAGAACGTTGGAGAGGTGTAGGGTGCCAAAAGCCATCGGGAGGACCACGTTGCCTATCCCTTCAGCATGGAATGTGTCTTTGGAGGCCACAGATATGGTAAAATCAACCGGCCATATATTGGTGAAGAATGAGGGGTCGGACATTACATGGTGGGTTGCTCCGCTGTCAAATAGCGCCTCGCCTGCCACCTTGGGGGTCATTGAGATTGCCGCTAGATCCACCTTTTGAGAAACAAGCCGGCCAGAGAGAGTGGTAGACTTCTTTGGCGTCCACATAGGGTTGGTAAGCCGCAGGTTTTCCAAAGGGGGCTGGTTTGCCTTCACTCTTGGACAGTCGGACGCCCAGTGGCCCCATTCCCAGCAGACATTGCACGGGAACTCTGCCGTGAGCCATTTTCTGGCCCAGGCATCCGGGCCATGAGATCCAGAGGCTGTGACAGCGGTGGGAGGTCCAACGGGATTTGCGCCCGGCTTGCGCTGCCCCCCCTTCCGCAACGCAAAGCGGCCTTGTCTACCCTGGGGAGAGACAGATATTGCCATGGTGTTTGGAGGTTGCACGGCACCGGATGATTGATGGAATCGTGAGGCCACTTTGAGAACATCTGTGTCAGTTATGACCACGTCAGGCTTGATGGCAACCCTGGCATCAAGTGCATCCGCAACCAAGTTGCCAAGGAAACCTAGAGCTGAGTGGAAAGCCAACGCCGTCAGGTTGTCCACCGTAAATGCGCCAACCCTGCTCTCAAGATCTGCAAGGTTGTTCTTGATCGTTCAATGACACGCAGCCAGCGCCTGGCCGTCAAAAGTTGCCAACGCAATGGAGGACCATTGCGACACAAGAAGTGACCACATGGTGCGCAAGAATCTATTCTTGAGGGAGGCGTAAGCGTTGTGGGCGGTCATGTTCATGATGGAGGTTTGGAGGAGGGGGTTGATGGAATATTCTATCAACAAAAATACTCCAGTCGCTGTGGAGGTGTCAAACTCTCTCTGATCCATGGTAAAGTAGTCCTGGGTCATGGTCGTCTGCCAAACCACTTGCCGTAGGGCACATGCCCACGCAGGATAATTGCTTCTGTCTACAAGCAGTGACGGCACAATTTCTTTAGCCATCTGGATCCATCGCAGGCGGTCTTGCACAGCTGAAGAGCTGGGTGGTGAAGCCAGCAAGAATTTCGCAAGGAGAGCCCGGACAAGGTTCCCATCCAGTGAGGCCAGTGGGTCAGTGGACTCAGCCTTTGCAGGCAGCCCGTCACCGGATGGCCCATCTTCACTTGGCGGAGAAGCCTGGCGTTGGCGGGATGAAGACGCCAGTGCTGAGGACTCCATGGACGTGTCTGCCTTGAGGGTCTCCAAACTTTGGAAAGAAGTCGGGGACTCTGATGATAGAGAGGTTAAAGAGGACAAGGTGGAGGAACGCCGGGATGGCTGGGAGCTAGCGCAACGCAAGCTACGACGCCGGAAAGAGACGTGTGGCGTGGCTGGCTGTTTTCCAGGTCTGACCATAAATAATCCTGGGGGAAAACAGGATTGTGACGGTATAGGAAAAACTCAGTATTGGAGGGATAAGAAAAAAGGAAGACGCAGTAGTAGTAACACAATCTTATTCTGGGAGAATGCCAGGATTTGAAAGAAGTGTATTTCGCAGGCTCATAACCTGTAGTGCGAGTATAAATTTCTCCCAAGGGAATAACATTGCATGTCTTAATGCTGACTATATATATGGTTTGTAAGTACATATTTTGGTTGTTGAGGAAATATAAATCCATAATGTTCCGTTTGTAATTTGATAATATAGAAATGTGACAATTTGAATAGGTTGAGTGTTACATACTCCTAAACCCATATTTGATATTCTCAACAGGGGGTATCTACGAGCGAGTACATGAAGATCTGATGATGAGAAGGAACACATGTATAGTGAGAGTTGGATGATCTGAAGAAAGGTGATGATTGGTTTGAGTTTGAGTGATAAGTTTGTTGATTGATGTTCGTGAGCCTGGGGTTGAAGCAGCTAGTCGATAGGATCCCACTAGTCTCGCGCAGGAGAACCCACGACGAGGAGGAGGACGCCGGCAGCGCGCCGCCCACCGTCGCTCCGCCCCCGCCCACGACGAGAAGGAGGAGGAGCAGGGATGGAGGATGAATTGGGGAGGGGGGGGGGGGGGTTGAGGAGGAAACTGAGAGCAGGAACCCTAACGAGGAGGAGCAGGAGCAGAGGAGGAACCCTAAACCTAACATCGACCAGCAGCTGGAGGAGAGGAAGATGGAGGAGTGGGAGTGGGGGGGTGATGAGTGGGAGGAGGAAGAAGAGAACCATGAAGATGACAGAACCAACACCACCAACACCACCACAGCAGCAACCACCACCACCACTTCACTAGACCCACTCATCCAACTCAACATCAACAACTCAAACCAAACCATCATCATCAGCAGAACATCATCTACCCATACCAACCAGGAAGCTCATCCCTCCTCCCTTCCCACTCTCATCTCTTCAACACCCTCCTCCAACTCGATCCCACTCGACCCTGCACTACTCAGCTCTCTCGAACCAGCTCATCATCAACCGGTCCTGACGACTACTTTCAACATCAACCCACTTCCCAGTCCCGAGCCTCGACCAATCCACTCGACTCACTCTACCACCCCATCTCGAATCAATCTCAACCGAATCCCCCGTCTACCCAAGTCGAAACTCATCCAATGCGATCAACTCAATCAAGCCGCTCGGCGGGCACTCGATGGCGTCTGGGAAACTCTCCAATCGGCCATCGACTCGCTCGATCATCAACTCGGCATCTCGAGGAACTTGGACCGTCAGTTTGGTGAACTACACAGTCAGTCTGCCCTCCCCGATCTCTCTCTCTCTCTCTCTCTCTCTCTCCTTCCTTCGATCCCCCTCAAGAAACTCATCCCCCAAACCCTCCATCCAGCCTTTGCCATCCCTTTCAAACAGGATGCTTTGGCACTCATCTGGCCACAGTGTCTGGCCAACAAGTCCCTCAAGGCTCACTTTGAGGCTCGAAGCTCGTTGGCCTACTTCTCCATCCGTAGGGCTAACATCGCTTTCGTCGCCGAGTATGTCTTGTACGCCATGCCTGGTGAGGAGGCCTATGGCAAGAACGATATCGTCTTCGCCTGTGAGGGATTCTTACCCTTAGTCCTCGATCCTCAGTTAGTCCTCGAACCCGAGAGTTGGAGACTGTTCAACGAACTTAAGGTTCAAGTTGAGTCAACTCTCTCTCTCTCTCTCTCTCTCTCTCTCCCACTCCCGCCCCTTCCAGTCCACTCACTCTCACTCTCACCCTCCTCCCATCACGCACTATCCAAAGATCTACATCCAGAGACTCGATCAGAGTGGTCCCCAAGAGGCCGATTCACGCGTCTTGCCTAACCTCTTCGTCGAAAACTTGTCAAGCTACTCGGGCTTAGAAGTCCCAGCAGAATCTGAGATCGAGTTTGATAAACTAGCCACTCAGACCAAACAGGAGGTCAGTGATCAAACCTCGATCTTGTGGTATTCCTCAACGAGATAGATCCAGTCCAGCGAGTCTTATGCTTATCTTACGTTCATATCATCTTTAAATACGCTAGCTCATCGGAGCTCAAGCTAATCTAGATTACCTAAGGTCCAATCATCCCTACAATCGATTTGCCATCTGGGCGCTCAAATTCCTGAAACGATGTGCGAGCCGAGTGGATGAGGAACAAGAAGAGTTTGAACGATCGTCGATCCCAGCGGAAGGTGAACTTGAATCGGCCTCAACGTCTTCATTCAAACCAAACAATCATCAGAGGAATAAGCGACCTCGAACCCAGGCAGCTGATGATAGCCTCAATCACCCTACCACCTCTACAGTCGAACTCGATATCCATCCCAACTCTTCAAAGTGACTACCCTCTGCTCTTTCTCTTCCATGTTTCTGCATGGTCTCCTATCATGCCCACACTCATCCTTCGATCCGATTATTTTTACAGCGATCAAGTCGATATCAACGTGGATCAGAATGCAGAAGAAGACTATCCTCTTCAGCAAGATGGTGACCTGGGCTCGAAGGGGTAAGCAATCCTACTCGTTTTTGGCTTGTCCTTAATCCATTCGCGTATAGCTTGGTGAGATTAGAGTATACCGGGGTTTTCAATCGTCATTGTTTCCGTTTTTTTTTTTTTTTTTTTATGAACGTGATAGTCGCTACAACCCTTATCGTTTAGGAAGAGGGAAAGGACCCACGTCATTACCCAGAAGGAGATGGACCAAGGAAGAGTATGACTTACTACTAGAGGAAGTGAGGCTCCATTCAAACAAGTACGATTGCATGGCTCAGATCATCAAACGACACGGCAAGAACGGTGAGCTATCGGAAACATTCAAAGATCAGAACAACGTCAGTTTGAAGGATAAGGCTAGAAACGTGAGTCAAGCCTCGACATGGATCGGTTGAGAGCAGAACCCATGGCTGAGTCCTGATCATATGGAGGCCGCGTCTTGCCTTCGCTTGGTTCCATCCCTACAGCTGACGATGGAATGGCAGAGGCATGGATATCCGGAAGACAAACCTTGGTTGAAGGAAGCGTTTGCCAGGTTTTCTGTCAAGCAGACGACCAAGCCATACAACGAACCCTCTAACCTGATGGCTACGATGACCAACGCCAGCATGCACGGTGTCAATCAAAGCACACCGGTGAACGAGGTCGAAGAAGAGCTGGAAACGCAGACTCCACGATTCACCGAATCTTGTCACGAGCAAGATGGTGATACTCGTAGGACTAAAAAATCGAGACGTCACGATCCCAGGTCTCGAGAGACTAGTGGTGGTCAGGGTAGTACCCATCATCATCACAGTGGGGACATTGGGGTGATGTTACCGGTGATCGAAGGCTTTGAATCGACGATCCTGTTCGAAGAAGATGGTCAGGAGGTCACTCACTACTCACACCCACCATCCAGACGCGTTGGAGGAGATGATCACGATCGGAGTGGGAGTGGGAGTGGGATCGATGGTCATGATCCCGAGCATCCTCAATCCTTCGTCCGACCTCCCTCCCTCCATCCCCACTCTCCCTCCACCTCCACCTCCCTACCTTCTTCCACACCTCAATCGATCCTCATCAACCCAACCCCCTCCGGTCTTGTCCCTTCCGACGATCTTCCTACCTTCGACCCCTCCAACGTCGCCCCTCATTCTCCCTTACTCGTGGACCCTAACCTGCTCAACCTCGGTTGAACGCCCCTATCCCTCGTCTACCCCCAATACGCTTCATCCTCCTCTTTTTCAAAAAAAAGCCCCTTTTCCGAGTCCTCGCGTCTTCCTCTCCCACCCCATCCCCCCATCGGTTCCTTTTCCATCCCGTTCTCCCTTCTTCTTCTCTCTCGTTCTTGGGTTCAGTCTCATTCGCTCGTTCTACCCTGAAAAGCGTTCTTCTTCACTCGCTTGCTTGCCCGGGGGGGGGGTTTCTTTTCTTTTTTTGGTGGTTTATGAGATCAACCCGATTTTTTTATTGTTATTTTAAACAAAAGTAAAAAGACAAAATTGTTTATTTTTTTTGGGGGGGGGAGGGGAGGGTCCCTGAAAGTTGGTCTACGTGATCTTGTGATCGGGGAGTGAAAGGTTCTGAAGTGGAGAGGAGAAAAATCGTGTGGTTTGGGATTGATGGATTCTTGGATTAGATTCAGGATGTGCGGTGAGAGGCCCCCCCTGATAAGCATATAAATGTACTCACTTATCTGAGTTAAGGACTTACTAGTAACTTTTACCCTACCCACCTCATCCAATCGTCCTTCTAATCTTCAATCGTTGAGTGTCCAAGGTCGGCAGAGAAAGCAAAATCGGCAAGCGCCAGTGAGCCGCCCGACCTCCCAGCGAGATCCAAAGTGAAGAAAAGGTTGTAGTCATCAAGAAGATTCATACATATAAACAAGAAAAAAAGTAGAGAGAGAGAGAGAGAGAGAGAGAGAGAGAGAGAGAGAGAGAGGGGGGGGGGAGTGATTGGAATTGGATGGCTAAACGCATCCTGGGGAAGGCCTTGGAAGCGGGTGCGTGCAGGTCAGATGAGCTGGCACACACCCACAGGGATAGTGGTGGTTGTGGGATGATCCCATCCCATCCCATCCAATCCAAAGACAGTAATGATCACCAAGTCAGACGTTGATTCTACCGATCGCCCTTGTCACACACACACACACACATATATCTCAACAACAGCAATCCCACGTTCCCTCGAACCTCAGGAGAGTGTTGTCACGGTCTAAACTGATGTCTCTCACTGTTAAGGTAAGAGACTGAAATAAGATTTAATTCATAAGTTCAAAGAAAATGAATACAAAGAGGAAAACAATCAGAAACCAGAAAAGGAAAGAAAAGAACCTAAAATAAGCCAAGCAGTGGTGAGGCTTAAACCAGGGTAATAGTAAGTTAGAGGGCCACCAATCTAGAGCTTCAATAGTTAATGGATTTGGATGATGAAGATCCTGGATTCCCAATGTGGAGGACTGAAGAGCCCTGAGGCTAATCAGAATCCTCTACGCGGGTTAGTTATAGTCTTGAGTGCTTCACGTTTGGAGCGTAGACAGCGGTCAAGCAGTTACGCGGGTTGAGCAGAGTAAGCACGATTGCTTTTAAGTACGTAGGAGAGTGAATGAGAAATAAGAAGATAAGATGAATGAGAAATAAGGAGAACATAACAAGCCCAGAGTCACAATCACACAGTGTCAAGACAAGATGAAAACAGAATTGAAGAAATGACAATTTCACAGCCTTGCTTATTTTCATCTTGAAATCATTCAAGGTTGACTAACTTGAGGCAGGCTTCCAACTTGATTCTAGTCATAGGTTTCATGAGAAACTTGGCTGAATTGGATGATGAGGATACCTTTACTAGGGTGAATTCTTTGGATTTGATTTCTTCTTGGACAGAATGGTACCCCACAGGTCCATAGGTTTGGTCCTGAAGCCAGAGTGATCTGCTTGTTGCATCACAAGCTTAATGCAACCTTCATTGTCTTCATGGATTCAGGTAGGTGGACTGAGAGAGTCTTGAAATACCTCTCAAATAAAATGCTTCAACCACTTGATCTCTTTGATGCCATTGCCCACAGACTTGTACTCCGCTTCTGTGGTCAACAAGGATACCATGGGTTGCTTGCTTGACTTCCAGCTAATCAAATTACCCTTCCAGGTGACTATAATGCCCATCACTGACCATCTCGTCATTGGGAAAGTGGCCCAGTTGGAATCAACAAAGGCAGCAAGATGTTTGTTGGTCAAGGCTTTCTTGAATACTATACCCTTATTGGGCGTATCTTTAAGGTAGTTTAGGACAGTCAAAGCTGCATCGTAGTGAGTTTTGTTTGGTTTGTTGAGGAACTGAGAGAGGTAGTTGATCGGGAAGGTGATGTCTGGCCAAGAATTAACACTGATGTATAGTAGTTCTCCCACAATTTTCCTCTAATTGAGGCCAAGACTCTCAAATTTGTGGGCTTCTGTGTCTGTTGCATTTTGAAGTTTAGCGTTTGGCTTGAAAGGAGTGGAGAGCAGCTTGTAGGCGGGAAGAGGGTATTGGTCTGCCAAATTGGAGATGTATGAGTATTGGGAGAGTTTGAATTGGTCCTCTGTGATTTCAATGTTGAGTCCTAACAGTAATGAGACTTGGCCCAAATATTTGGATTGGAATTTTGATTTGATGAGCTGAACAAAATCACTAGGATCCTTACTGAATATGGAAATATCTTCAACATGGATGTAGATCCAGGTGTTGTTGTTCCAGAAGACACAGTTGTTGCTTGCGCTTCAAGCAAAGCCTACCTCAGCAAGCCACAAGATTAGGGTGTTATACCAGGCTTGAGGAGCTTGCTTGAGTCCATAGAGGGCCCAATTCAATTTGAGAGTTTTCCTGGGTTGTACAATGACATTGTAGGGAGGAGAAATGGGTATTGTTTTGGATAGTGGTGCATTCAGAAATGCAGACTTCAGATCAAGTTGGTTCAGGCTGAGATTGTTCTGAATAGCAAAGGTAATGAGGAGTTGTAAGGAGTTTTTATCTCCAGTGGGAGAGAAAGTAGAGTTGAAGTTGATTCCTTCTTCTTGCTTGAATCCTTGAAAACACAATCACAAATTGAATTTGGTGATGTGATTGTTGGAATTGCGCTTGGTCTGGAAGACCCAGACACACCCTAGTTTGGGGACATTGTGAAAGTTTTCAACCTCTTCCCACACCTTGTAGCTCAGGAGATTGGCTATTTTGCAGTCCATGGTGGCCACCCATTTGTTCTTAAACTTGCAGGAAATGGCTTGAGGTAGGGTCTTTGGATCTTGGTAACTGTCATTGATCAGATAGACCAGAGGCCAATCTTGCTGGGTATGGGAAAGAATGTTGTTGGTGGAGATAATATCCAACCTGGGTTTAGCTGGAAATGGGGGAATAACAGAGTCAGAGTGAGAAGCAAGAATGGGCGCGGAAGTAGAAGGGGTAAGGGAGACATCTGGAGAAGATTCAGGAACATTATCAATGGTATCTGACTGGGGAGGGTAAGGAAATAGAAGAACTTCTGAGGAGGAGGTTTGAGAGGTGGAGGAGCCAGAAGGGGGAGAGCCAGCAGTGGAGTGAAGGAATTCAGATTCAAGGAATTTTGCGTCTGAGGTGCAAATGATTTTCCTGGATGAAGGAATCCATATGCAATAGGTGGAAAAGTCATTAGAGTAGCCAAAAAAAAAATTCCTTTGATGCTGGTTTGGTTCATCTTGGAGGTAAAAAGTTGCTTGGGAACAAGGACATAGGCTTCCCAACCAAAGTTTTGTAGTCAATCATAGTTGGGTTTTCAATGGTACCACATGGTGTACAGAATTTGATTATTGTTAGAAGAGACCGGCAAGAGGTTAAGGAGGTGGGCAGCTGTGGTGATGGCTTCAGCCCAGAAAGAAAGAGGGAGTTGACAGTGGTGGAGAAGGCAATGGGCTTTGTCAAGGATTGCACGGTTGTTGCGCTTGGCGTACCCATTGTTTTGAGGAGTGTACGGTGGGGAGAAGTGTTGAACAATACCTGCATCCTTGCAATAGTCAGCCAGCTCTGTCCCAGTGAACTCACCCCCATTATCTGATATGAGGCAGACCACTTTTGTATTCAGTTGCCTTTTGGACCTGACAATGAAGTCTTTGATGGCTGTTGGGTCAAGATCCTTGGAAAGTAATATTGAGAAAGACTTGAATCTGGTGAATTGGTCAATGATTGATAAGAAATATTTTCCGCCCCCGTGGGAGTTTACGGAGAAAGGGACAAACAGTTCAAGTTGAAGGTCCTTGAGGGGTTGACTGACCTGTTTGTAGTGGCTGTTTAAGGGATTTCTGGTGAGTTTTCACTGAAGACAGGTTGTACAGTTGGACCCGGAAGAGGGTTTGAGTTGGGGATAGATCTTGCTGATGACTTGATGCCCGGGATGTCCTAATTGATTATGGATGTTGTTCAGCAAGTCATTGAAGTGGAGGATTAAGGCCTTGTGGGACTTGAAGCGGATGCCAAGTAACTCAAGGAGTGAGTTTTGTGTCAAGCCAATAATATTGAAATTGTCTATGTAGATGTTGGAGCCCAAATGGCCAATTTTGTTGATTTTTGTGATTGAGGGATTTAATTTGGACAGTGAGATCAGACATTTGTTGAGCTCTGGTGCAAGCAGAACATCATGGAGCTTCAGAGTCTGTCCTTTGTGGTTGACAAGAACAGCCTCACCTATACCAGTTGCAATGAGAGGAGCATTATTGTTGCCTGTGCCTATGGTGATTCTGGTGGGTAGAACATTGGTGAAATACTTGACTTTATTGATGATTTGGTGCATAGCACCTGAGTTGAGTACTGGGAGAAGGGATGGGTTGGTGGGAAAGTTGGATTTCAGGTAGAGTTGAGTGTTGTAATAGGCTTGGGGAGTGTCTGGTTGAGGAGTGTCTGGGGCGGTATTGGACTCAGTGAGATAGGAGGAGCTTTTGAATCTTTCCAGGCACAGATGTGGATGAAGATACCAACAACAACTTTCAGGGTGTTTTGCAAGGGGGTTATGGTGTCCCTTAGAGCAGGGTTGCTTTGGACTGGTTCTCTTGATCTTCACTTTGGTTTTCAGAAGGGCGGTTGAGGTGGAGTTTCCATTGTGCTGGGGGATTTGGGATCTAGATGCTTCCAGGTGCGTTACTTCCCTGAGTTTGTTGAGAACAAGAGAGGGACTTTGTAAGAGGTTGTTGTTAAGGAGTATTGTGTCAACAAGGTGATAAAACTTGGCCATCAGTTTGGCCAGTATTGTATAGCTAAGTATTTCTGTGGGGACTTCCAAATGGACAATTGACAGTTCATTCATAAGCTTTTGAAATTTGCGGATGTAGGTGAAGATGTCTCCGTTGAATTGGTAGTGGATGAAATTCAGCCAAATTCAACCACAATTGTTGGTCAACTGAGAGCTATAGCAAGTTTTGATGTTGATCCAGATTACGTTTGGTTTGGTTTGATTGGTGAGATTGATGATAGCATTAAAAGCGGTGTCCCCAAGATGCTGGATGATGATGTCTGCAGCCTTGTAAGCTTTCTTCCGTTGTGGTGCAGTAGTAGGGATAATAAGTTTGCTGTCTTCAGTGTTCTCAATATATTGCATCAGTCCACAATGTTGTAGGTGACTTTGGATAAAAAGAGCCCAGGAAGCAAAATTTATTTCATTTAGAAGAGGAATGTTTAACCATTTGTTTGAGTCCTTATTGTCTGACATGTCTTTGAGTCTGCTTGGCTGAGGCTGAGCTGAGTAGGACTGTAAATCTGTTAAGGTAAGAGACTGAAATAAGATTTATTTCATAAGTTCAAAGAAAATGAATACAAAGAGGAAAAAAATCAGAAACCAGAAAAGGAAAGAAAAGAACCTGAAATAAGCCAAGCAGTGGTGAAGCTTAAACCACAGCAATAGTAATTTAGAGGGCCACCAATCTAGAGTGTCAATAGTTGATGGATTTGGATGATGAAGATCCTGGATTGGTTGACCCAACATGGAGCACTGAAGAGCCCCAAGGCTAATCAGAATCCTCTATGCGGGTTAGTTATAGTCTTGATTGCTTCACATTTGGAGTGTAGACAGCGGTTGAGCAGTTGTGCGGGTCAAGCAGAGTAAGCACAATTGCTTTTAAGTAGGTAGGAGAGTGAATGAGGAATAAGAAGATAAGATGAATGAGAAATGAGGAGAACATAACAAGCCCAGAGTCACAACCACACAGTGTCAAGACAAGATGAAAACAGAAATGAAGAAATGACAATTTCACACTCACTCCGAGATGTTGAAAGAGATCAAGCCCTCATCACCACTATTTTTATTTTTTTTATAAACCCCCCCCCACCCCACACATTTTGGTGATCAGATAACCCATCTCAAAAAACCTCCAAGCTGTCTTGTTTTGTTTGTTTGTGTAGATTGTGTTGAGCAGTTTGAGGGTTAGTTTTTTTTTTTTAATTTTAATTTTAATTTGTTTTTTTTTTTTTTTTTCAAAAAATTGGAGGGTGTGGAGGTGTGCTTTGAACCATTAAGAAAGTCAAGAGATCATGATGATGATCATTTTACTAAAAAAAAAAAAAAACAAGACATTGGGATACATAAACACCTAAGCTAAGTAGATCCATTCCTTTGGCTGATCAGACTTGATGATGACCACCAAAAAATTAGAAAAACTAAACATGATCAAGTTCAATTCTTGGAGTGATGATGATGATTTACATAGAACAAGAAAAGGATACAAAGGACCTTACAAACATGTTTGAAAGAAAAAAAAATTCTTGTCTTGTGATCAGTATGAAATTTTTGATCTCTTGAATTTCAACCAACCAACCACACCACCCCCCCCCCAAAAAAAAACAAAAAAGGTTGATCTGTTTCTAGGAAGGTTACAAAAAGATCTGCTTAGAAGTATTTCATAGCCAGCCATGGAGAAGGCCATGTCCCATCAACCAATGGGAATCTAGTCAATCACAATCATGATTTTCAAAATTTAGGATGATCAAAAAACCTCTTTTAATTTCTAATTTTTTTATGTATTTTTTATTTATTTTTTATTTATTTTTTATTTATTTTTTATTTATTTTTTATTTATTTTTTATTTATTTTTTTGTTTATTTTTTATTTATTTTTTATTTATTTTTTATTATTTTTTTTAGTCTTGATATAAGAGAGACTTACAAAAAAAAGGGGGGGGGCTCAGATTCATCAAATACTCTATCTACACCTATCCTTTCAACCATCATTTGATTCAAAAAAAAAAAAAACCTTGGTTAACTCATTGATTGATTGATTCATCAGATAAACAGATACGTAGATTTAAATCAATAAAACCTAGCAAGCAACCATCAAGGCTAGATCAATCACAACTTTGATTGATCCAATCCATCCATTAATTTGATTCCTTGTTGTTGACCTGTTTTTTAATCACTATCATTTTCTTTTTACCACTCAATCATCAAACTTTGAAATCATTCAAAACAAATAAAAAAAAAAGGAACAGATATATTATGTGTATATATTTATATCTAAATATTCTTGAAAGCTTTGGATGATCATCAAGATTCAGCCCTCCAGAACATTCCCATCCAACCAGAACTGATTCCCTTTCCACCCAAGGTTGATTGAATTTAGATGACTTTTAGGTGTGAAGGATCTGGTAATCTGTAGAGAGACATACAGACAGCACCTTCCTTGAAAACTTATACTCTCCCATCTTTTTTTTTTTTTTTTTTTTTTTTTCTTTTTCTTTTTCTTTTTCTTTTTCTTTTTCTTTTTCTTTTTCTTTTTCTTTTTCTTTTTCTTTTTCTTTTTCTTTTTCTTTTTCTTGAATGAATGAAAAAAGAGATAGAGAGAGAGAATGTAACAGTTGAGTCCTGTTTTTGGGTTTGTGGATGGTTGGAGGGATGTGATGATCCATGAAAGGAACTAGTCAGTGGTAGGCTTGATTGATTTGTCTTCTTGGATTTAGAGACCATCATCATCACTCTAGGTTATCCAAGGATTGATTTAGAAGTGGTGGCCACAAGAATCTCAATGGACTTTAGAGAGTACTCAGAACATCCTCAACCACTCTGATTGGATGGATAACTTGATGAATCTGAGGACCTTGGAAAAGGTGGCCTTTGAAACCAAAAAACATCTTTTTTTTTTCAAGGGGGGTGGCAGTTGGCTTTGAGTTCCATCCAGGACTCTGGGATGGATGGCCTTAGTTTACCCAAGAACAAAATTATTCTTATTCTTTTTTTTTTATCTACCTGTTTTCTTAAATCTCTTTTATGAAAGTTTTTTTATTTTTTAACTCATTATGATAATATATTTCAACTGTTACTATTATGATTATTATGATAATTATTATTATCATGATCATGGGCATTATTTTTCTTATCATTATTATTAATATGAAAATTATGATTATAATTATTATTATCATCCTTACTATCATTCTCATTCTCATTATTATCATTATTACCAGTATCATTATTATTATAATTATTATCATTATAGTTATAATTATTACTCTTATCATAATTAAAATAATTATTATTATTTGAAATATGAAACCAATAATGAAAATTCATTGTTCATTTTTTTTTTATACTAAATGGAAAAATTGGGAAACTTTTGTGGAATATTTGAGGGATTTTTGAGTGTTTTGTAGGTGGGTTCCATTTTTTTACCCAAGGGGATCCATTTCAAAGGGGGAAGAAGGGACCTAATATTCAATTTTCTTGTCCTAATAAACCCACCATTCTCTAAATTTATCCCAAACTACACATTTTCATCCCCCAATATAAATCAAAAACTGAAAATGAAAACATGGGTAATAATAATAAAATCAAATTCTCATTATGATAGATTAAATAGAAGTAGATCTTTAATCCAGGAAAGAGTTTTGAAAAGCTCTTAAAATATTTAATATTCTTAAATTAATGCCACTTTAATAATTCTTCTATTGAAGATTCAGATAGAAATAGTAGAAAATAGTGCTGGAGAAAGAAACATGAAATTAAACAAAAAAAATTGGAGGAAATAAGAGAAAACTAAATATTAGGACATTCCAGAGTTATAAAAATCATCATTTGATTTAAAAGGGCTTCCAAAAAGCTATACCATATTTTTCAATGGCAGGTTTTACCCAAATCTGCAAAACCACCATTGAAAAGACTCTTTATTTCACATAAGGTTTGAAAAATTTACCCAACAACAAGCAGGTTTTACAAATATACTATATAAAGGTACCCTCACCCTCAATAAATTCTTGAGAACACCAAATAGCCCCAAAATTCAACACAGAAACCCAATTCAGCAAAGAAGAAATATTCAAGGAATTTTAAATCAGCCAATCCTCCTTATCAATCCACTTCCAAATTATCAGTTCAAATAAAGAGAGCTGATAATACCACTCTTTTCAAATTTCTCAAAGATAATTTTACCTATCATACTTACTTTCAATCTGAAAAAAGAAGTAAATTGTAAAAAATCCAGCTTCTAATTTTCAGGGTGCTCTCCTGAAGGAAATTGAGGTGAAGAGTGATTTAAAATCAGGCTGGATTCTTTCTTCAAAACAGATGAGGGAAAAATTAAAGAAATCTTTGGAAAATTACAGGAAATACTAATCCATGTCTGAGTGGATTCTCACCAATATTAAACATAGTGATGTAAACAAAATCAAGCAAATGAAACCCTTGAATACCCAGAATTTGATTACAATTAGGATAATCCTGTCATTATGGAATAAACAGAATATAAAGCAGCATTTTCAATTCATTAAAATCACTACTGACATCATCCAATTGAATTTTTGGATCAATAACTTCAAACCTTAGATTTATTACATTACATCATATGATAAATCTTCAGGAAGATTATTTTAATTCAAATTCTCCTCTCCAAGTAAAAAATTTCAGTTGGAATCTGGTCCAACTGAATTAAATATATAAATACTTATTTTTTAATTTATTTATGAAAAGTCATGTATTTGACATAAACAGCTAAACCCTTCTTTGAAAAAAAAGGAAGCTCAATTCAATGGGACCTCCCAGCTAATCTTTCAAAGATATTGATGATTTTAAGAAAATTAATCCTCATTGAAGTTCAAAAACAACATCTAAAATTTATTCAGCATCAACCCAAAGCGGAATAAAAAGAGGGGAAACATTCTGATCTTTAAAGGATTCAATGAGATAATTTAAAAACAATGATACCTTGAGAGGATTGAATACATCAAAAATTTTTTCACATGCATGAATGATGATACATGATTCTAATTGGAAGAAAGGTTGAATTCAAGATTGAATACAATAAAAATAATGAAAAAAAAACAATTTTGAAAGTGAAAATTTGAATCTCCAGGCATTAATTGAGAACTAAAAGCTAAATCATGAGATGATAGTTCAAGGAAAAAAGTATGCATGATTAATTCTGAAGTTAATTTTTTAAAAAAAGAGGATAAATAGAAAGATTGCCTTCAATCGGAGAAATAATAGAAGCTTTCCTCAGAAATTGCTTGTGTCAGTAGCAGTCAACCAATTGAGTTAATTAAGAAAATCAAAAATATAATTGGATGGTGAATATTGCTTCATTTTAAAACCTCCAAGATTCAAATATTTGTCAGGAATTTTTCAGTATAGACTTGGTCTTTTGAAATGGATGGATCTGTGAATTTTTAACTGAAAAAAAATAGAGATGGTGTGAATTTATCTAAAAAGGTTTGAATTTATAAAAAAGAGAAAGAAGAAATGAAATGAATTTTTGAATGAATTCACCTCCCTGGGTGGATTTTCCAACTGAAGGAAGGCATGGGAAACTGCATTAAAATGAATGAAGTTATGTGTGATGAATTACAATTACAGTAATTTTTAAACAAATTTCTCACCCAGGGAAAGGTGCAGAAACCTTGTTCATTGAAAGTTTCTCACAACTTTCCTGGGTATGAAAGCCATGATTCCCCTGATTGAAAAACTGGCAGGGAGGGGTAGTGCTTTGAATAATCCTTTGAAAACCATGAGTCAAGGTGAATCCTTTTTAGTTCAAAAACTAACAAATCAATTTGAATATAAAATAAATACAAAATAAAATTAAAGTATTGCTGAAGCAGTCTTGAATCATGTTCTAAATTCCAAGAAAAAAAAAAGCACAATTATAGTATTTGAAGCTTCTCATCATAGGAAAATAATAAATTATATGAAGATTCACAAATTTTAATAGTAAAAAAAATACATAAATAAAAGAAAGCTGATCAGAATAATCTTCAAAAATTCCAAAACTCCAAAAGCATGAAAGATTTGATTTTCTGTCAACCTAAAATTAACTAGACATAAAATTTAATTTTCTTCAAACAATCCTTAAATTATGTAGACAAAAATCATACAGAAAATTGAGAATTCACTTGAAATTTATTTAAAAATTCTTAAGAGCTGCATCAAATCTAATTCAAAGGAGGAGAAAAACACCAGCTCTCCAGAATTTAAAAAATAATCCATAAATATAAATATATATATCCAGAAAAAAATTAACTGAGAAAGATTCAAAGAAAAATTTAAGTATAATAAATAGGATGATAATCTTATTTTTGAAAAATATTTTAGATTTAAGTAATATAAAATAATCATGGTTATAATGAAGTTTAAAAATCATTGAGAACGCATACAAATTTCATTTGAAGAATTTTGAATGTAGAATGAAATAATTAAACAAAATTGTAGCTTTCAATAATCTAAAAAAAAAAAATGAATTGGCAAGGAAGAAATTTGTAGCTTCTTCAAAGAAAATTAAAATGGTTTTCTAGATATTCCCCCAGTTTTCATGATAATTCTTTTTTATCCTTTGAACCTACTACAAAGAAGATTAAAATGGAATTTATCAATTTTAATTTAATTTGAAATTCATTTTATAATAAATTTAAGAGGTTTTTTT
This sequence comes from Puccinia polysora, assembly GCA_025617555.3. Classification (NCBI taxonomy): domain Eukaryota; kingdom Fungi; phylum Basidiomycota; class Pucciniomycetes; order Pucciniales; family Pucciniaceae; genus Puccinia; species Puccinia polysora. The sequence goes on from CM062629.1 coordinate 28,181,867, forward strand.
ATCATTGTATGATTAATTTATTATGATTGTTTAATATTGTTGAAATATAAATTTTTTTATGATTTTTATATATCCTTTGAATCTGCATCAATTCCACTGAAATTCAATTTTTCATCAATTTGATGATGGTGCAGTAAGCCCATCTGGGAAGCCACCCAAATTTGGAAAAAAATTCCCAAGTGCGCTTGGAAACTGTGAAAATATTTTGGACCATTGAAAGCTTCGATCTTCTATCCTCCTTCAGAAAATTTTAAAAGAATATTTCAAGAAATAATTTTTCAAAAATGTTCAAGAATTGGTTAATTTTTCCTATTCTCTTTTACCATGACTAAAGGTTTTTTCAAAGTTAATTTAATTTGATTTTCAATTTGTGAGCAATTTTTAATCTATTCACATATTTTAAAAGCTTTTTCTCCCTCATAGTATTTCAAGTAGGAAATAAAAACTTGCCACATTCTTCCAAACTATTGAAATTGGTGATGAAATGACTTCCCCACCTGAAAGCATTTTGGGAAAAGGATTAAAATGAGAGTTCTCATGCATAGATTTATTCAACTGAATTAATTTTTATGCCTTCCTTGGGTGAGAAGACATGCCCATGTGCATAAAGTTGTTGAATTTCCTGGGAATTTAATATTCCTTTTGCAGAAATTCACCCCACCACCCTTTTTTTTATTGATTAGAATTTTGTGAATTCATCAATTTTTGGGAGATTATGGAAATTAATCCCCAGAACATGACAAATTTTTAGCCAAGAAACCAGTTTTACTTTTTCCTTTTTACCAAGAAGTTAAAACCAAGGTTCTCTCACACTACCCATTAACCCCCCCTTTTAAAATTCCCACTTGGTAAATGTTTTATTTTTATTCTTTCCTGTAAATAGATCTTTTGATTTTTGAAATAATTGCTAGCATTTATATTTTTTTTATTTATCTGCATTGACATGGACAAATGGATGTGGCTCTCTGATTTAATTGCATAAAAATTAAAATTATGTTGTTTTTTTGAAGTTCAGATAATTTTGAAAATAAATTTTTAATTGAAAATAATGAATCCAAATTTGGTAAGAAACAATCAAAATCCTGTGCAACTTTAGTCATCTGGGATTTAAATTAATATTCCATTGGTTTTTTTTATTTTAATAACCACAAAAAATTAAAAGGATGAAATCCCATCATGATAAATTTGAGGGTGGTTATAGAAACTACTTGAAGGTAATTTGGGGCAGAAAATAAAAAGGAATCATCTCATTTCAGAATCCCAAGGAAGACAAAGATTTTATGTTTTTTTATTTCTTAATTTCCTGTTTTGATAAAAAGTGTATCCTTTTCATTCCTGTAACCAATTTTCCTAAAATATGAGAGTAATTTGTGGATCTAAAATTGAGTTATTTTAATTCTTTGGGGGAGTTTCAGATATTTGATTCTTTAATATCCTGGAAATAAGTTCTTATAAGTATTTCCCAACCCTTTTCCTAAATATTTCTACTATAATTCTTTGAAAGCCAAAAATTATCAAAAAGATTCTTGCAATTTTGATAAAAATTCATCACAGATTTGATTTTATTTGTTCCAGACTCAGAAAGTTGGTACAAAAGTATTTAATTAATAATCATAAAATAAACTTTGTTTAGGCTTATTTGGAACTTCTAAATTTCCCTGGCTTCTTGGGTGAAAGGTATCAACCATATAATGGTGTTTTTTGAAATTTTTTCTGTTTATTTTACAGGATTTATACTTATTTTTACAAATCATCACTGGGTAAAATTTCACAGGATAAATGTTTCATAGAGAACATAGGAAATGCCCATGTTAATTGAATCCTCACTCTCTTATATCTGAAATTTCAGAGCGCCTGCTTTGTTCACCCCTAAATTTTCAATCTTCCACTTTCAACTTTTTTATATGCTTTCAAAACATCAAGTTAAATTATTGAATATTCTTAAATTATTCAAAAAAAGAAAGAATTCCTGTAAATAATATGTGTAATAATATCATGAGACAGAAGATGATCCACAGAAAACAATGTTTGAAAGAATGTTGTTTATTGATAACACAAAATTTCTTGTGGAAATGTGGTAAATTTGAATATGGTGATAGTTTTTCAAATGGAAATGGAGAATAAAAATGAAAGAATTTTGGTCTTTGAAAACAAAACCAAAAAAAAATAAAATGAAATGAAGGTAAAGACACAATCAAGAGATCACCATTTCTAATAATTATGATTGGAGAGAAGGCAGTTGTGGAGGCCTCTAAAAATCATATATAAAAAAAAAATAAGTAAGATGAACAAAAATTAATAAAAAAAATAGAGAGCAAAGGCCCCCAAGGAATTTGAAATTTGGAGAAAATAAAATTGAATTGAAAGTAGATTAAGGGAGGGTGAGTGGAAGAGGGAGAATGGAGGGGGAGGACAGAAGGTGAAGGGAATGAACTGGGGTGGAGGGGAGGGAATTGAGAGAAGGGGATGGAGGATTGGAGAACAGGTTGATTAAAAGCCAATTTTTAAGGTTTTAGACCCATTTTAAGGAAGGATTGAAAAATAATAAATGATAAGACTGATAATTTTGAATGTTGAATAGATTTCTTTGAGAAATCAATGGGGAAATAAAATTCTTATCAAGGAATACCTAGTGATTTTATTACCACTGGGAAAAAACAGGACTTAAATAAATAGGCTGATTAAAACATGACTGATCAGTTTTTGACATAAATAAAAATAATACATAAACAGATTAAATTTGAGAATGAATGGATTAGAGATCAAGAATAAAAAATCTATCAGACTGTGATAATTTTATCATTATTTTTTCACTGCAATAAATAAATATTGATTTCTTTTATAAGAAATATAATGAAATATTCTAACACTTTGGGATGAACCCATGCATTTTGAGTCAACATCCTAATACAGGAATTCCAAAAAACCCCCTTTACCAATTAATGGGGACTAAATCAACAGAGAATTAAATGAAAAGCTCATTTTAATTATTCCAGTTCAAAAAGGACCTTGATGAGGGTAAAATTTGAGGAAAAAAAGAACATGAGAGATATAAATAAATCCAGATTGAAAATTTGGAAAGTGAGGTAATTGATTTAAAATTCAGATAAAAAAAATTTTGTAACTGATTTTTTATTAAATATTAGAGCAATTGTTGATAGAGAGATTGACAAAAAGATAGTTTTTAAAATAATTTCATGTGATTTAATAAAATAAAAGAATCATTCAATAAATTGAGTGAGCATAGTCAGGTTGGGCAAGTTTTAAAATTTTAGGGTTTTTCAAATCCATTGTTGTGTTTGCTCTCCTCCTCTCTTTTTTTACTCACTATGTGCTAAACCCCTTTCAATTTAATTTCATTGAAATTTCACAAGTCTTGTAACATACCTGCAGAAGTGCACATGGAAGGACCAATTTCCTGATCTTTTCACATTCCACTCTTATTTCTACAGGTATGTATATTTTTGTTTTCTCCTTCTCTTATACATCATTATTCTATGTAACCTAATGTATCCTTCCACATTCCCCCCTCATTTCTCCAGTAAAACTCTTATTAAAATTAGCTTGAATTGGTCTTATTGGATTTGAAATTAGTTAAGTTTGAATTGGGAGCCTTCTTAGGGTGTATAAAAATATTTTGATGCAATTACCAGGCTTCTTTAAATGCTAAAAGATTGGGAATGTTGTGTAAAAACTGCTATGGATTTTATAGGAGGTGTTTTTTGGGGCCTGAATTTTTCTTGAAAATTTTCCTTTTGTAGCATTTTCATGAGATATATGATGTTTTTATTTGTTCACTTGATTGAGTTTTTGAGGTAATTAAACTCAATTGGTAACCTGGAAAAAATGAGTATCATGTTGGGTTTTTCCTCTAATTTCAGGCCATCAATTTGTTTTAATCCAATTAGAAGCTTGGATCTTGGTTTAAAATTAATTTGAATCAGAATAAAATCAAATTCAGTTGAAAAGGACAAAGGCTAGTGTTTATTTAAACCTTTTTGGCATTTGTCAAAATTAAAGTGGGTTCCAAAAAGCAAATAAAGTTCCTTTATTTGATGATGGAAGTCTTCCACCAACATTGGACAGATTTATTTTTTATATTTTAAAGAATTAATTTTTGGTCCTTCAAATTTTATTTTTGTAAAGAAAAGCATTATTTTTCTTTCAAAACCCTGAGGGACAAACAGCCTCATTCATAAATATTCCCAAGGCCTCAATGAATAAAAATTTAATTTCATGGAAATTTTCTGGTTATGATACTTTTCAAGATTTAATAGGGGCTTTGTATTTGAATGTTTGGAAATTATTGATTTTGAGGTAGAGGCCAGAGGAGACCTCATTGGCTCTTAACTGTGTTGGAATTGAGGCCAATTTTAGGAGGATATTTGAATCCAAGCAATGATAACACCAATTATTTTCAACTGTGAGAGGACCTTTGTGAGGAATAAAGAAAGAATTCTAATTATGAGAAGCGGATAGAGATTGATTTGATTACCACTAAGAAAATATGGGACTCAAATAGACTCAGTAAAAAAATGGTGTAACAGTGGTTGACAGAAACAAAAATTAGTGATAAAAAGAGTCTATTTGAAATTATATTATCTGAACCATCAGTAGAATCACTCAGTTAAAATCCAAATTCAAATTAATGATGATAATTTAATTGCCAATTTTAAATTTGCAACCTCACAGCCTCTGTTTGCAACCTAAGAAAGGTTGTGTGGCTTGGTCAGCAACCCATTATGGGGTGTGAACTGCTTTTCACACCTTAGATGGTGTGAACAGCCATACACACCCTAAAATGGGTCACAAACCGCGCCACATGACTCATTTTGAAATGTGAAAAGGTTGTGTAGGGGCGCAAATTTTTATTTATTTATTTTATTTATTTATATTTTCTTGATATTTTTATTTCCAATATATTTTAGCTATTTATTTTTTATTTATTCATGTATTTATGTATCTTTGATTTTTTATTTTTTTATATATTTGGTTTTTTGTTTATTTATTTATTGATTTGTTTAATTAAATGTTTAATTATTTATATATTTATTGATCTATCTATCTATCTATCTATCTATCTATCTATCTATCTATCTATCTATCTATCTATCTCTCTCTATATATATATATATATATCTATCTATCTATCTATCTATATATATATATATATATATCTATCTATCTATCTATATATTTTTTCTTTCTTTCTTTATTTGTTTTCTTTATTTATTCATTCATTTTTTTAATTTATTTTTCTTCAATTTTTCATTTTTTTTCACAACTCATATGGGTTGTGAACCTCTTTTCAGGACTCACATGGGGGTTGAATGGCTTTTCACACCCATTTGAAACCCCAGGGTTGTAAATTTAATATTGCCCTAATTTAATGCTAAATGTCCTAGAGATAAAGAAGAAAAAAGTTATAAGACTATGACAGTTTTATTATGGAGTGATAAATATTCAAAAGCAATCTTTATCTCTATTATAAGAAATAGAACCAAAAATTTAAAGAATTTTTGATGTGGTCATGAATAGGGCATAAAGAGCTTGAGACAAAAATTGTAAAAAAGAGGTGCACACTACTAAATGTAACTTGAAATTTAATTTCTTTCTTTCTTTCTTTATTTTATTTTTTCTAAAAAAAAGAGAGCAAGGTTTGTTAAAAAATGAAGAAATAGGGGAAGGCTGTTTTGAAATGATGAAAAAAGGGGGGGAATTCATGAAATGAGGTATTTGATAGTTTTCTAGGTGAATATTTTTATTATTGCTTGATTAGATGTGTTTTTTGAGGATGAAGTTGAGATTGGTCTGGTGATTTTGAGTCTGGGGTGGGGTGAGAATGATGATTTTCTTTTGGTGGTGGTGGTGAAAGGTGAGGTTTCTTTGAGGATTTGAGTTAGGGGATGATTGGTAGTTTACAGGAGGATGAAATGGAGATTCTTGACAGTTAAAATTGAGAAGGAATTAATCAGGTGGAGTTTTAGGCATCCAAAAAACCTTCAATTCCAAAGATAAAATATGGGGAAAACATTCTGCGTGTGAGTATCTTTTTTGAAATTGTGTGAAAATAAAAAATAAAGATTGAAATTCAGAAAAAGTGAGGGGAAGAATTGTTTCCTGCATACAAAAAATGGAGGTTAACTTTCAAATGTGATCCCTTAAGAATTATCAAGAAAGAATATGTCCCATTTTCCTTTTATTTTAGCCAATGAATTATAAAGAATTAAACAGCAGAAAATACAGTTGAGGAATATATTAATGTATCTATCATTTTGGAGCTGGTTCCTTTAAGGCTGATAACAATCAGAAAAAACTGAAATAGTATGACATTATGAGATTAATTTATCTATCCAATAAATTAAAAATTACCAAAAATATTCAAGGAATTGGATAATAATTAAACAAGGGATGCTTTAAATTCAATGCCCTGGGTTGGGACCCATATGAGTTGTAAGCACAGGTTCAAAACTAAACAAGCAACAAGAAAATTTGTTTACAAATTGCATGGCCCCCAGGGGGTTGCAAATAGGTAGTTTCAAACCCATCTGGGCTTCAAACAAGTAGTTTGCAACCCCCCAGGGTATTTGCAAGCTGTAAAGGGGGTTGCACATGTCTTCCCTCAGCCTTTTGGCCTATTTGGGGCGAAATAGCCCCAAGTGGGCCATTTCAGGGGGGAATTAGGGGTACCTAGGCATGCCTGGACCACATTTGAGTGCCCCCAACCCAAATTTGGGAATTTTGAATACATTGTGGGACTATTGGACCACAAAAAGGAAATTGAAAGCCAAAAATTCTGCCTATTGTCAAAGAAAAGTCTTTTAACAAACCGTACACATCACTTGCATTTCAGATAATTTTATTTTTCTCAACCCAAAAGTGAGCAGACTTTAAAGTTGTTGAAAAAGTTGGATTGAATAATAAATTGACTTGAGGTTTATTTTGCACTATAGGAACAATGGAAAGCCCAAGCCCCCCTGGTTTCAACATGGCTGTGTTAAAGGAATTAATTGAAAGTGTTTTTAAAAAATCTTTGGCATAATCTAGAGTTTGGGTAGGGATCTGGAAAATAAAACATTGGAAGCCCCAATTTAATTATCATCAAGGTTTAAAATTGAGGAACAAGATGTTTCACAACTGGAATTGACTCAAGCTTGTGGTTCAAATTTCATATGCCATTTGACTGAAACTGATTTGGCTTGTTAAATAATAATGTTAACATGGTGGATTTAACTATGTAACTATGTAACTATGAGTTTCCAGAACCCCTTGAACCTCCTCCTGTGAGAAAATTTACTAGTAGGAAAGATGCAGAGATTTATTTTCAAAAATTGGCAGCCATGCATGGCTAAAAATTGACAAAATTCAAGTCAAAAAAGGAAAAATATGTTGACCTAGAATGCAACAGATTCAGAGTATATGAGGGGCCATACCTCACCAAACAGCAAAGGAAAAGTCACAAAAGGAATTTTGGGTGTCAATTCATGATCCATGAAATTTTCACAGTAGAAGATTACATGTGGCACCTCTCCATTAGAAATGACAAACGCAATCATCAACCATGTGCAAACCCCTCAGTGCATCCTCAACTGAGGAGAATCAATGGTGTGGCCTTAGATCAACTGAAGGAAGGAATTAAAGACGGGCTAACTCCAGTTCAACTAAAAATAAAACTGAGCATGATTTATGTGGGAGAATAAATTGAAAATAGAAAAATCTATAACACTAAGTGCAATGTTAGGGAAGCAGAACCCAAGGGGAAAAGTGTTATTGATTTCCTTTTTGAAATTCTCCAAGGAATGCAGTGGGTCTCCAGTTCTAAATTCAGTGGAGAGGGTCACTTAGAGGCCCTATTCTTGGCTCATCCTGATTCTATAAAAATTTCCAAAAATTTCATCATATTGCTTTTTTGGATTGTACTTATAAAATAAATATTTACAAAATCCCTCTATTGCATTTTGTAGGAATGGCATCAAACAGGAAATATTTTAAAAAGTCTTTTGTTTTCATGAAAAAATAAATTTCTTGGTTGTAAAGTTGGGCATCAAATTCACTAAAGAAGTTGGCTTATGATCCAGAGAAGCTTCCCAAAGCCTTTGTGATGGACCATGAAAAAGATCTGATTTGTGCCAAAGTCTTCTTGAGTAATGAGAATGAACAATGGCAAATTTTTATGTATCTGTGGGGAAATTATGGGGCCTCTAAACCAAGGGGGAGGCAGAATTTAATGATTCCAAGCTCAGAGTAGGCTAATTTATTGCTTCTTCTGTTCATCTCTTCTGGGATTGCTTATATTGAAACTTGTATACAGTGTTTCTTGGAGGACCATGAGGATGTGCCCAAGTATATGGAAAATAAAATTTTACCTATGAAAGAGACATTTGTAAAAGTGTGAACTTGTGTCACAAATTACTTTGGAAATAAAAAAATGTCTTTGGTAGAAGGGGCCCATGCTACTTTCAAAAAATTACTTGTGGGATCTTTGAAAAAATTTTGGATGTATGGAAAGACCTGGAAAGAACCATTGATAGCCAAATCAAATCAGTGCATGTGTCACTTAAAAACTCTTGAATAAAGTTAGGAACTGCTCTTCCAAAAGAACTTTGAAATTTGGATTTAAAATTGTCAATTGAGGCAATTAAACTCATTGGGGAACAATTCAAGAAGATAAAGCGTAACCCTGATCGGGATGTGTGCTCAAATTCATATTCCAAGACCAAGACAGGCTTTCCCTGTTCCCAAATGTTAGAAGAAATACTATCATTGAGAGGATATATTTTGCCTGAGGATGTGCATTCTCAGTAAATGTTATACTATAACCCTTCCAGTTCAGTAAGTTGGATTGTTTGAATTACTTTTTGATGAAGAATTTTAATTCATATTTGGTTTACTAATGAATGAATGGGTTGAATGATGAGTGATGTGTTTTCTTTTTGAAAACTTGAAACTGATCAAGTGCTTGAATCATCTCAATTGTTTGAAAAGCTCAGTTCAGTTCTTTTAGGACAACCTGAAAAATTTAAAGTTTAGATTTTTAAAAAAATGGTGAAGAATGCAACCACTTTGGTTGCTAAGCCAAGGCTCAAGCCAAAGGTCTCACATTCCAGCCGCCAATTTGAAAGACACCTGTTGTGAAATTTCAAGATTTGAGCATGTGGAAAGGGAACTTAAGAGGGGAAAACATGTTAGAAGGGCACAAAAAAGACAAAAATAGTAATTCTTTTATTTTTGGAATTTTTCATTTTTATGGTTTAATGAAAAAATGGAGAAATGATGATTATATCACAACTCCTTTGGCTCAGAATCTGAATTTCATAGTTCAGAGGAAGAGAGTGAAATTGAATTAGCCTCCCTTCATTTGGAATCAGAATCCTCTTCTGAGGAAGATGAAGAAGTGGAGAAGTCATTGAGAAGCTCATCTTTGATGAGTCTTGCTTTAATTAATGTGATTAAAATGTTGGCTAATTATTTTTTGATCATGAGAACCCAAAGTGAAATACTTCAATCAAATCACTGAGAAATTAAATCAGTTCTTGGGTGAGGTTTGGAATCCTGTTGGCAATGGGAATTGCAGATTTACAGTCATTGCCAAATCACTTGGGTAAAATGAAAATGGATGGTTCAAAGTGGAAAGAGGAATTATTGAAACATTGAGGAAACATAGGGCATGCTATTCTAAGATAATTGGCAGTATCAATGAGGTTTAAAAGATTGGGAAAAGACTTGATGTTGAAGAAATCAATGAAAAGATGACCTCTTCAAAATGGCTTTCAAAGTTAGATATGGCCCAAATCATAGCAGACACTTATGGAAGGCCATTTTTTTTAATTTCCTTGGCTTCATTTGTTCTTATACTCCTATGAAAATTGGTGTAAAAGAACAATCAGATTCCATATTAATTTGGCTTGTGGAAAATAAACACTGGGTTCATTTAATACTTGAAGGGGGATATTATTCAACCCCTCCCATTTTAGAAAAAACTCATTCTTTGACTTAAAAGAAAAAATATGTTTGGGTTGATCATCTCAAAGATCAACTGGATTTATATTTAATTTATAAACAAAATATATTTCATCATTTTGGTTTTTATTTCATCATTTGGATTTGGTCTAACATGTAATTCTGATGCTTATCTTGCAATTCTATCAAAATAAAGGTTTATCACATTTTGAAAATGATTATGTTGAGTGTTTTGAGTTAAAATCATTATTTTGAGTTTTTTGAATGATATTTTATTGGTAATTCAGTTCAATTTGTGTTGGGCTGATCCCATCATAGTGAGTATTTCTGCTTCTTATGATGGTATCAGCTTAAAATAAGTTGAAATTGTTTTTTTATGGTGTTTTTAATTTGGGGATAGTCCATTGAGGTGGAATTGTATAAAGTCCAACTAAATGGAATATAACTATTTTTTGGGGGGTTGATTTAGTTTGGAAAAAGTGAAATGAAATAAGTTCAAATTGTGTTGGGTTGATCCCATTGTAAGAAGTAGAAAGACTTCTTATGATGGTATCAGCTTAAAAAAAGTTGAACATAATTGATTTTTGGCATTTTTAATTCGGGGCTAGTCCTTTGAGATGTTTTTATTGTATTTTATTTAAATATTATATTGCTTCAGGTCTGTATTTTATGTAAATTTTTCCTTTTAATTTTTATTTAACTATTTTTATTTTTGTATTTTTTATTTTTTTTGGGAAAATTTTTTGATTTTTGATTTATTAAATTTTTGAATGGGTGATGTGAAATTCATGGCTTCAACCATGTGGTAGTCTTGTAGGGCCCTACACCGCTCAAATGAGCTGTGGGGGCCAAAAGACGACTACAAAGAGCCGTTTCAAACAAGTGCAACCCCCAGGGGGTTGTGTAGGAGCTGCATAACCCCTGGAAGTTGTGCCAGAATTTTGGGCACCCTCTGGACCACACTTGGGTTCTGTCAACCCAAATTTGGGATTAACACATAATTTGTGCGACTGTTGTTCCACACCTAGAAATCCCAAAGAGACATTAAAGTGAAACCAAAGTGAAATTAAAGTGACAACTGAAATCATAAATCATATAAAATTCTGCAAAAAATTCTTCCTCAACTCAAAAGTGTGCAAACTTTGTTTGATCAATTGAAAGTTGGATTGAATACTGAAGTATGCCATTGCATTTTTTTGAATGGGAACAGTGGCAAGCCCTCCTTCTTCTGACATTGCTGCGTGGAAGGTATAAATTGATAGTGCCATGAACAAAGCTTTGGAAAAAGAAAACAGGATTCAATTAATGAAAAATTGGAAGCCCCAATTGCATCATCATCAAGGGTGACAATTGAGGAAAAAAATGATTCAAAAATGGACATGACCTCTGGTGGTGAGTAACATTTTATGTTACTGGTCTTTGCTGTATTTAATTTGATTGAAACTGATGGAGTGCATGCAATCAATATAACTATGTAACTATGGAAGATCCACTTGACCCACCTCCCTTGAGAGATTTTCCTACTAGGGAAGAGGCACAAAACTATTTTCAAACATGGGAAATGAAGCATGGTTAATCTTTAACAGTTTTCAACTCAAAGCGTGACCAATATGTGGATTTAGCCTGTGATAGACATGGTTCCTATTCAGGAAATCTTCTTACTGAACGGTCTAGACAAACTCACAAAAAAAAGGTTGGGTGCAAGTTTTTAATTGATGCAAGTTGCACAAAGGCAGACCCCTTGTGGCGCCTCTCCTACAAAGAAACAAAAAATAACCATCAACCATCTGAATGTCCCTCTGTGCATCCTCAACTGAGGGGAATCTTGGGGGTTTCCTTAGAAAATCTAGTAGAATGCATGAATCATGGGATCAATACGTTACAACTGAAGAGAAAATTGAGCAAGATTGATGGGCGGTATTATGTTGATGACTGAACAATCTATAACACTAACCAGAAGGTGATGCTTGCAGAACTAAAGGGAAAAAGTGTTATGGAGGTAATCTATGAACAGCTTGAAGAAACAAGTTGGATTCACCGGTCAAAGTTCAGTGGAGAGGGTCACCTGGAGGCCCTGTACTTAGCACATCCAGAGGCAGTAAATCTTTCAAAACAATTCCATCATATTGCTATGTTGGATTGTACTTATAAGAAAAATAAGTACAAAACCCCACTATTGGATTGTTGTAAAAATGACAGCCAATCGCAAAACTTTCAAAAAAGCTCTTGTTTTTATAACAAAAGAAATGATTTAGTTCTACAGTTGGTCTGTAAATGAATTAAAGGAGTTGGCTTATGATCCTGAGAGACTTCCAAAAGTCTTTGTGACAGACCGTGAAAAAGCTCTGATTTAAGCTATTGAATCTAGTTTCCCTGAGTCATCAAGACAATTTTGCACTTGGAAATTGTCTAAAAACATAAAAGCAAACTTTTAAGTGGGCTTTGTTAATGACGTTGAAGGATGGAAAAGCTTTATGACTCTGTGGGAAAAGTATGGGGCCTCAAAGGCCAAGGAGGAGGCAGAGGTCAATGGGGCAGAAATCAGAGTAGGTCCAAATCACTGCTTCATATTCTTCCTATTTTTAAGTTCTGACCTTTCAACTTGTATAGTTTTACTTGAAAGACTATGAGGATCTACATGAGTATATGGAAAATGACATTTTCCCTATCAAAGAGACGTTTGTAACAGCGTGGACTTGTATAAAACCAGATTTTGGAAACAAAACAACATCTTGGGTGGAAGGAGCCCATGCAACTCTCAAACAATTCCTTGAAAACTCTTTGGTAAACCTGTTGGATTTTTGGAAAAGCCTTGACGGAACAGTTTTGAATCAAATTAAATCATTTCATGCATCACTTTATAACTCTTGAATTACGTTAGGGACAGCTCTTCCTCCTGAACTGTTACCATTGGGTTAAAAATTGTCTTTAGAGGCAATTCATCTTTTTAGGGAACAATTTGAGAAATTCAAACGTGATCATGATGGCAAAGTGTGCACCAATTCATATTCCAAGACTATGGGTTTTCCCTGTTCCCACAAAATAGGTGACTTTCTAGCATTCAGAGGATCCGTGGTACCCAAAGATGTTCATCCTCAGTGGAGGTTGGACTATGACCCTTGCAGTTCTAGTTCTGTAAGTTGGCTTAAGTTGGATTGTTCAAATCACTATGTGATTAATGCTTTTTGATCAATGAATCCTAATTAACTAATGGGTGATCCTTTTGAATTTTTCAATTGAAATGTCAATGAAATGCTAAGCATTCCTCAGTTATGTGAAAAATTGAATGTAATGATCTTGGAATCTCCAGATCATGAGCAAAGAAGACTATTAAAGTATATCATTCAGAAGATTACAAAATATCAATCAAAGCCAAGACTTGAACCTAAAGCCTTACTATTAAGTAGGGGCAGGCCAAAATTGACAGATATGCAGCAAGAACCATCTTGGTTTGAGCTTGTTGAAAAAAAACTCAAGGGGGAAAAAAGAACTAGAAGGGATCCAAACAAGAAAAGACAAAAGATTGTAAGTCTTTTCTTTTGGGATATGTTCATTTTCTTGGTTTAATGAACTTAGTTACTAACTAATGATGAATTGTTAGTCAAAGTTGGAAGAATCTGAATCTGAATTTCATAGTTCAGAGGAAGAGACTGAAAGTGAATTGGGATCACTTAATTTGGAATCAGAATCCTCTTCAGAGGAAGAGAACATGCAGCAAAGCTCAACCAGAAGCTCATCTTTGGTGAGTATTCATTTCATTGACTCAATTAAAGAAATGAATACTAAGTTAGTTTTAATGATAGGAACCAAACGTGAAATACCTCAATCAAATAAACAAGAAATTTCATAAGTTTTTAGGCAAGGTTTGGGATCCAATTGGAGATGGAAATTGTGGATTTAGAGTCATTGATAAGTCCCTTGTTTATGAAGAACATGGTTGGTTTAAAGTTAGGAAGGAAATGATTGAAAAATTAGAGAAACACAAAGCATGCTACATTAAGATTCTTGGTGGTGCAAAGGAGGTTGAAAAGATTAAAAAAAGACTTGATGTTGAAGACATCAATGAAAAGATTCCCTCCTCAAAATGGCTGGATAAATTAGAAATGGGTCAAATTATAGCAGACAGATATTCCAAATCTATATGTTTCATTTAATTTCAGTCATGTGATACTTATACTCCAATGAAAAACGGTGTTACTGATCAATCAGATCCAATTTTAATTTCCTTTTTAAACAATAGCCACTGGGTTCTATCAGTGCTTGAGGAAGAAATAATTCCAATCCCACCCATTGTAGCAAAACCACATTCCTTGACTTCTAAAAAAAGCCTCTGGTTGGGTTGATCATCTAAAAGATCAACTGCAAATTTATTCTGGATTATAGAGATTATATACTTTGACTTCATTTAATCATTGGGTTTCATATAAATTGTAATTTTAATGCAGCTAATGAGTTCTATTAATATAAAGGGTTATCAAAGTTTGAATATCATTATGTTGAGTGTTTTCAGTTAAAATTGTTATATTGAGTGTTTTGTATGAGAGTTTAATGCTAAGTCAGTTCAAATTGTGTTGTGCTGATTCCATCACAAACTTAACTTATGTTAAGCTTGGGATGGGATCAGCTTAACACAAGTTGAACTTGTTTTTTTGGTGTTTTTACTTTAGGGCTGGTCAAAAGACTTGTATTTTTTTGGGCACTTTTACTTTAGGGCTGGTCAAAAGCCTTCTTTAATTTTCAGGCCCTTTTAATTTAGGGCTAGTCAAGTTGAAATCACTTTAGGGCTTGTCAACTTGGTTGTATTTTTTTTTGTGTTTTTACTTTAGGGCTTTTCAATTTACTCGTCTTTTTTTGGTTGTTTTTAATTTAGGGCTAGTCCAGTTACTTTTGTTTTTTTGGGTCCTTTTACTTTAGGGCTAGTCAATTGGAACGTACCAGTTTTTTTTTTTATGATTTATCTACTTATTCTTTTGTTTTTTTTAAACCAAAAAATGAACATTCTTTAATTTTTTGGTTGATTTCTGTTTTTTTGGAAGGTTTATTTAGTTTATTGGTTGTTTTAGCACCCTTTCATTCCTTTTCCTTTTCCTTTTTTTGTTTCTTTGCTCACTGCAATCCAGTGATGTGTGGGATGCCACACAACTACACTTGAGCCATTTACAACTCCACACGGCTTGAATGTTGTGCGGAAGTCCGCACAACTCCTTGAGCCATGGAAAGTCATACACGGCTTGGAATGGACCCTGTGGCGTGCCACATGGCCCCTTTTAAACCGTGTTCACGGCTCAATGAGACGTGAATTTAACATTACCATTTTTAAATTGCCTATTTTTATTTATTCATAGGGACATGAGTTTGCATTCATGGCCCTGGATTTGTGAAATTTTAATAAATTGTTTTTAATTTCTAATTTTTTAATTTTTTTTCAATTTTTTCAAATTTTTTTAAGCTTTTTTTGGTGTTTTTTTTTTTTCAATTCTTGATTTATTTTTGTTCTTTTTGATTATTTTGATTATTTTATTTTTTTTTGCTCACAATGCTCCCAACCCTGGAGTTTTGAATGGCTTTTCACAACTCAGATGGGTTTCAAATGGCCAATCACAACCCGTGTCAAGTTGTAAATGGCCATTCAAAACTCTGAAGGTCACAAACAGCCATTCATGGCTCAGATCGGCTGTGAAACGTGCTCCGCAACCCATTTTGGGTTGTGAATGGGTTGTTCTTGGCTGCAAATTTAACACTGCCCATTGAAGGATGTCAAGGGCAGTGCTAAATTTGCAACCCTAAATGACCTGTGCAGAGCTCAAAATGGGTTGTGTGGCATGGTTTGCAACCCATCTGGGTTTTGAACAGCTGTTTGCAACCCATCTGAGTTGAAGGGCTGTTTGAAACCCATCTGAGGCATGAACAGCAGTCCAGAAACCTGATGGGTTGCAAACCGCACCACGCAACCCATTTTGAGTTGTGGTGTGCCATTTGAAAATTTTTATTTATGTAGGGAATTATTTTTCTCATGCATCAAACCCTTCATTTCATGCATTTTAACATTTTCACATGGTTTCACCCCTCTTGTATTTCATGCAAAAATATTTTATTTCACAAAATTTTCAAGAATTCATTTTTTTGAATTCTGACTCAGCAGCCCCATGGCAGGGGTTCTGAAAGAACTCAAACAAATCATTGGTTTTTTTGGAGGCATTTGAACCTCTTGAAAAATGGAATGAAAAAATTAAAAAATTCCATAAAAACAAATTTTTGAATGGGTTTTTGCATCCTTATTTTGGCTATTTTATTTTATTTGTTTTTTTATTTCAGCTGCTGCAAAGTTCAAAAAAAAAAAAATCCAAAGAAATTTAAAATATTTTCTCCATATTTTTTGGATTTATCCTTTCACCTTAAAACATTTCTTCCTTCAAAAAACACAAAAATTCAAAAAAATCAAATTTCTCTTTGGAAATTTGAATGCTTTTATTTTAATTTTAATTTCATTATCTTTGGTGATTAAAGCTACTACAAAGTTAAACCAACATTTGAAGAGTATTTGAATATTTTTTTCAGATTTTTTGGATGTATTATTTTACCTTAAAAAATTACATTAAATATGGATAAAAATATTATAATTTATTCAACTATGATTGTTTTTATGTGTCAGATTGCTACTATTTCAGAGCAGAATTTCAAAGTAAAAAAAATTAAATTGATAGAAAAAACAAAAAATATAAATATAAGCAAAAGAAGGAGTAGGAAATACATAAATACTATTGTAGAAATGGATTCCCCACCCAAAATGAGGAAGGGTCAGTCACTGACCCCACCCTTGAATTTTAACTCCTTCATATTTTAGATAATCAAATGAAAATTGACCAAGAAGTCATGGAATCACTATGGAACTTTTTGGCCAATTTAATATTTAACACAAATTTTCACATATAGGTTTCACACCTAAAATTCAGTCAAAACCAAGGTGTTATGTATATTTTGGGAGCTACACATGGAAATGTGTTATTTCACAATTCCTGTGCGCAGTCCCGTTTCCTTACACATCCCCTATTTACCTGTAGCATCATATTCCACCATAAATAAGTCCTGCGCGCATTTAAAGATTGCCATGCATGCGGAGGATCCTACCCCGCGTGCATCTAAGTGGACTTATCCCTGCATTGGGATCTGTTGCGACAAATCTGAAAATAGGTAGTGCTCACAAGAGCTAAAACCTAGAAGGATTCACCTAGTATATGTAATAGTATGACATATGAATGAAAAATAGTCTAAAAACTTTAAAAATTAAGTAAAATTATTAAATAATTAATTTTAAAGTATTTTAAATAAAACTCAATTATTAAAGATTAACACAACAATGACCAATCCCAATCTTTGAAGGCCAAGGAAAACTACAAGGAGTGGCCTTCAAAATAATTAAAAATTACCTACGTGCTTGGTAGATGATGGAAAATCAATAATTATCCACATCTTTCTACCTTAGCCCAATATAAATAGTACAAATAAAGTATAAGTGCAGAATGATCAGAATAACATAATTAAATGATTAACAGATCCTGTGGCCAAAAATAGTACAGAAATCCAGAAGATCTGAGGACAGCTGATTGGCAGCACCAAGTGGACTTGCTAAAAGTGCCCTGACTAGCTTGCCAGCCTCAGCTCATCAGCAGAACCCTCTCTGCCTTCCCTGAGAAGATCTTTATCACCCAAAAAGGTATTTATACAGACCTCTTTGGATCAATTATTGCCCATCAGTTTTAAAAGGAATTTCTTATTATCAATCAGAAGCCCTGTAATTTTGAATCAAGTGGTTATGAAGAGTTGAGCAAGTGATTTATGACTTTGTCTGCAGCATTATTATTATTTCCCAAAACCAATCAACCTGATTCATTAAAGTTTAGTCTGGAAATTAACCTTATCTGCCCTGAAACCCTTTACCTGAATATTTGCAGGTATTTCTGTGGATTATTGACACAGAGTGAGTGTTTCCATTCTTTCCTTGGCCATTGTGCTGTTTTGACCAGCCATATCAGTGGATAAGTCCTTATAAGACACCCATTATTCATGCCAAGATTCTTAAACTTCCTAAGGGGGCCCCTTGAAGAGAGGTTGTCTGTCTGTAAAGATCCCCAGTAGCATAATAATGTGGCCCCTATTCTTATGAAAAATTGAAAAACTTTTTAACCAAACCAATTAAACCTGGCACCAGCTCTGAAAATATTTATAATTTAAGATTTTAAAGTGTTAATCTTTGGAATATTATTATTCCAAGCTTTTCATCAGTCCCTGTAGCTCAAGGAATGCACGGTTCCTGGTATCAGAGAGCTGAAATTATGTTTCTATATGAGTTTGTTGGAGGGAACAAAACCTATATACCAAGATCTAAATTTTTCTGAATAATGGTTTTCCAAGATATGGAATCCTTTGTGACAAAGCTTTTCAAAAGTGAATCTAACCTGGGACCTGGCCAATGATGAGAATTGAACTTGAAGGAGACTATATGTTTGAAATCTTTGAAAAGAATGAAGCAAATAGGAGAAGATTTGGAAATTTGAGTGGGAGGGGAATTCAAAGGAAGATAGGTTCCAGGCATTAAAGAAGAAAACAGAAACACTGGATGCATATATGTTTCAGCCAGACAGAAAAAATGGCATGGAAATTTAATCCACATTTTTAGGGGAGCTGGGCCATAAAGATGGTTAATTTTCCTTCTTGCTTTGTGGAAACGTTTACCCCAGATATCACACAGTAATCCTGTGTCCTTGAAGATTAGGTTTGAATCAAGCTCTTTCACTATTTATTTCCTGTATTAAATCCAGTCTTCTGAGTTCCTCCCTAAACAAATGACTGCTGATCTAAAGCCACAGTTCCCACCCCCATGACATCTTGAACATGTAAGAATAATAGATGCCAAGGACCTCACTCCTTTTAGATAATAGAGGTGATAAAAAATTTGGAGTAAAAATAGGGTGAAATTCCAGGTAAATAATTTGGCAAAAAGGAGTAAATTTATTTATATATTTATAAACAAAAAAATTAAATTGAGGGGCCAAGAATTTATTGGGGTTGTTGATCCCTCTGGAACACAGGTATATCTATTTTTGGGAAAATATAGGAGTAATTGTGGTGCCTGTGGGGTTTACAAGGATTCCTTTCAAGAAGGGTGTGTATAATTTCCTTGGGGGTTGGGTTATGCAAAAACTAAAAAAGAGGTATTGGTCAGCAGGATCACTTGATAGGTCTAGATCCGGACTTATTCTTGATAAATGGGTCAATATTCAAGGATCAAGGGTGCTGGAAGTTGTTACTGGGGCAAGCTGAATGGTTGGATGATGATTTGGCAACAAATTAAGGATTCAAGAGTTTGGTCTGTAATTTTATCAGGAAGTGGTCCAGGATCACACAATTATTTCTTAGAAGGGTTTGATGGCTTGAGGAAGAAAATATCTGAAACAATAATGACTATATGACTGGAATAAATGAGTTAGAAATGGCTGGGGAGGGGCCTTTATTTATATTGTTTGGGGCCCCTCATGGTACAGGTCCTTTACCAGCCAAAGGCAGGTGAACCAGGCTATTGCTGAGGCCAAGTAACCATAAATTTGTTTTTTTAGACATTCTTTAGAATTTAAAGAAGTATAGAAAGTCCTATGTCATCACACTTGTGGCTTGGTACATGTTTCCAAGCCATTAATGAACTCATTTTATCAGCATAGTGGGTGGGTTTTCAATTAATATATGAAATAGAAGCCATGGCTTCCTGAGACCAGGGGCTTAAAAAAATGCTCTTGGGACATTATTCCAAAATATTATTTTGAGTCTGAGGCTCTTCTGACCACATTGGTCTAACTACAGCCACTTAATTAGGTAGTACACCCCTAGTTGTGACTATTTATGTACAGCTTTGTTAACTGGGATAAAGGGGTGTGTTGTATGAGTGTTTGGTGTCTTGTGAGCCATCTAGCACAAATCTAGGCCTCTTTTTATCCTTATTACACACTTTCAGGGTGTTAAAGTAGCTAATATGTACTCTTTTGGATCAAAATCCTCTGTACAGGTCCTATTAAAACGGCCCTGACAACCTTTGGTACAGTTCTAAAAGGGGTGCAGGGCCCATTATTCCAGATTTTTGGGCTGTTGAGGCACTTTCATACTATTCCCAACCACATTCTGGCGCTCTTTGGGCTCCATGTGGTGTGGAAAAGGGCTGTGGGGTGTATTTGAGGTACCCCACAGTCCCATTTCTGTTTTGGGATATGGAAGCGTCTCTGGGAGCTGAGGGGCAACCTAGGGCAACGGCCCGAGTGGTTGCCAGGGGATTTCACAAGGTAGTTGGTCAAATACTTGCGGGGCCAGCAACCGGTGGCAACTGCCGCGCCCAGTAGTCACTAAACTATCTGCAGGCTGGGTGGTAGCAACTACCTTGTGTGGTAGTTGTTTGAATACCTGCAGGTTAGTTGGTACCAACTATCTTGCACGGTGGTTGCTATCTAGCAAATACTTCAGACCCATGCAAGGTATTTGCTTTACTGCTTGCAGGACCTGGGCATGTTGTGGCTCCTGCGTGCGCTTTGAAGAGGGTCTTTGGCTGCGCGCAGGGTGATGGAAAAAAGCTTTTTTTGTCCATAACTCCTAAGATAGACAGAATTGGGGTTTTCTGAACAAATTTTTGGTCAGAAACCTACACCTGCGGATGTGAAGAGTAAGAGTACACAGGTGAACCATGGTTCTACCTTAAGTAGTGGGAATTGAGTGGTGGTGCCAGTGGGTGAGCCTACCTAATCTGGAACCAGGACCCCGTTTCTTTAATAATATTATTCATTTTCTCATTACTTAAGGTTTTATTTCCTATTTTTATTTTTAGTTTCAATGTTCAATGTTTTTTTCTTATTTTGTGTTTGTATTTTAATTATTTATGGCTTAGTCAGTTGGCTCTGGATAGTAGCTAGCTGACAGAACATGTAATATATATGGCATGGTAGTTTTTGGAAAAATTAAATATTTATATTGGAATAAAACCAAAAATCAGAATTTCTCATAACAGAAAATATGGACTCAAGATAAAACTCACTTATTCAATTGAGAATTTGTCAAATTTTCCAGAAGGAGAATATGATAATTTGGAGGAAACCTAGAGAAAAACCCCCCAAAAAATCAGAAAAAATGGATAAATGAAAATATATCAAATGTACTCACTTTCTCACTGATTTTTGGGGCTGTTTGTACTAGTACTTTCCTTCCAGGAGGATGGTAAGGAGCATCACCATCTTCATTGGAAACCTTGAGTGTCTTGATTCTTTTGCAAGGATTGTATTCAGGAGAAGCAACCTGCATATTCACAATGGTTCCAGACTTCTGATCAAAGTTTAAATGAAAAAATCATGAAAAATAATATCCTGAAAATGAACAAACAAACACAAAAGTGAAAGATCACCATTTTAAAAAAATCCAAATCTGGAAAATCTTCATCCCCTGAATCTTATGCTTCATCCAAATATGGAGCCTCTTCATCTTCTGAATATTCCCCTTCAGTCAGAAATTCACCCTATGTTGAAAAAAGGACAAGGACTCATTAAAAAAACAACCCATTGCAGAAAAAATAACTATAGATATAAAATTACCTCTTCCTCTGATTCCTCCTTCTTTTTTCCATTCCCCTTCCCTTGTATTGCCTTCCACCTTCTTGAAACCTGAAAAAATAGGAAAAAAATTTGATTATGAAATTTGATAGGGTAATGTTAAATCCACAACTCTTTGAGTTGTGTACACAACTCAAATGGGCGGTTTTGCATGCTAAACAACTCAAATGGGCCGTGTGGCATGCTACACGGCTCAAATGGATTGTGTGGCATGCTCAAATGGGTTGTGTAGGGTGTTAAGTTTTTAGGATTTTGACATGACTTCATGGGAGCTCTGCGAGTGAAGACAATCCATTCTGAGCTCACAGTCTCCAAAATCCTAGAGGGGGAAAGTAGGGAGAAATTTCAAATGATTCATTGACCATTCAGAATCTCATCCTAGATCTCATGTCTTATTCAATACCCTTCATCTAATCATTCATCCTCATCACTCTTTTTCCTCAAAATTATACTCCTCATCATATTCCTCATCTGTCACTTGTCCCTGTAACAGCATCACCTGCCTAGTCTCTGTGCCCAGTGAGATATTACTTTCTTATTCTTATTTCATTTCTTTCTTCACGTATTGACTCTTGGTCTGTTCAGTCCCTCCTGTTTTTTGTCATCTCATTGGTATCACCTCAATTATTGCTCTCATTGCCTTCAACTTTTCACACTTCAACCTCTCTCTTGTACTCCACCTCCATCAGCCATCAGCTCAGTCATCTTATGTCTCATCTTCAATGCCTTATGTTTTTAGTTGTGATTTCTTCATATATATCTATGCTCTATTTTTCTGATGTTTCATTATATTTTTACTGTTCTAGTTCCCAGTTTTGTGTTTAATCAATTCAGACATTTAACACGGTTAAAAGCCAAAAGGAACTCTTTCAACGTCAAAGTCTTAAGTGAAAAATCTCAAACAATATAACTGGGAAATGACCACAGGCTCAATATCCAAAGGATTTTGACAAGATATGCTGAAGACAGCTCTCAATACTATCCCTAGGCTCAGCAAATATAGTTATGGCATGTGGAAGGATAACAGCATGTGGAAGGATAACATGGATGCAATATTGGACGTTTGTGGATTCTCCAAGTGGATCAATGATGATTCTTCTGTTATACATAACAATCTCAACAACAAAATCAAGATGTTGATTATTTCCAGGCTGGAAGCATCTACACACAATAATATAGTCACTCCTCACAACAAAAATTCTGCAAAACTACTGTGGAAGGCAATCATTGACAAATATTCATCTTCACAAGCGTCAAATAGGGCAAGGATCTTCAACAATTTCCTATATCTGCAATTTGTATCCAAAAAGATTGAAGATTTCATCACCAAAGCAAAAGTTTGACTAAAGAAAATGTCAGAAGTGGGTATCATTCTTCCAAACAATTTTCTGGCTTATCTCATGCTCTTTAAATTTCCTGAAGCAATGAAGGAATTCAAACGGCAAATAATGCACATGGACAAGGAGCTTACAGTCAAGTATGTTCTTAATAATCTTACTCAACTTAACAAAAAGTCTAAGGCACAGATAACTTGAGAAAATCAACACACTAGGACAGAGGTTGCTCTCATCAGCTCAAAACCTCCTACTGCCAACAAGCAAGGCAAAAGTTGGAGGTGTACCAAACAACATCATAACCCCAAACAAGACAAATACCACTTGGCAGAAAATTGCTGGCACCTGCATCCTGAAGGAGCTCCCAATTGGTGGAAGGAGGAGCAAGCCAAATGGAGATCACGGAAAACTCAATCAAAATATAATCCTGTTTCTCATTATCTTTCTCTCTTGTTGACATGGATTGATCACGGGGATCAAAGATCCAAGTTCATTCTAGATAGCGGTGCCTTTATTTACATGATCAACAAAAGTATTTACTTCAAGGAGATGGTGCCCTATAACAATCAGTCCATCAAAACCGGAAAGGAGGGAGCAGCACTCAAGATCAAGGGCAGAGGCACTGTGGAGCTCATTTGGGATAATTTCACGCTCAAACTATCAAATTTATTCTACATACCTAGCCTGAATATCAACCTGATAAGCGCTGGAGCCCTCAATCAATCTGGGTGTAAAATTCAAGCTAGCAAAAATCAATTTAATGTATCCAAGGATGGTCATAAGGTATTTGGAGGGACCATTGTCAACAATCTCTACGCACTTGAAGCTCCTCAATTTGATTGAACCCTTGTCGCTGATTGATGTGCTAACTTAACTTTGACTCCTGCAGAAGAGCTCTTCAAAATTCATTGTAATCATGGTCATGCTTTGATAGCAAGACTTAAAGGATTGACAAAGCATATTGCATTGGATGTAAAACAAAGTTTCAAATGTATTAACTGCTTCAAAAGCAAGATAAAAAAATTGCCATTCAAAGAAACCTCAAAAAGGGTGACTAGGGAGTTCAATCAAATCCACTTGGACCTTGTGGGTCCCCTCAAGCCACACTCAAAGGGAGGTCACCATTTCTTCCTTACCTTTGTTGACAGTGCGTTGGGCTACATTGGATCTTTTCCTTGAAGCTCAAAGGAGGAGACTCCTGAGGCCATCATTCATTTGGTTGAAAAAAAAATTGAAGCAGAGGCTATTTTCAATCAGAAGTTTGCTCCAATGGCAGCTCAGAGTTTCTCAACCAGAAATTGCAAGCATTCTACAACAAAAACCACATCAAACAGATCATTTCTGAAACATACCACCCTGAGCATAATGGGAAGGCTGAGAGATAAAATAGAACCTTAATTGAGTTGAATAGAACAATACTGAAGGACGCGCAGCTGCCGGCTAACCTGTGGAACAAGATAATTAAATCAAGCTCACTGATGCTCAATCAGATTCCTAGAGAAGATCACCCTGAATCCCCTTGGTTTTGGATACATGGCTATAAACTACCTGCCTCATACCTGAAACCAATAGGCAGTCCCTGCGTCTACTTGCTCAATTGTTGTAAAAAGGGGCGCAATTTTAAGGAAAAAGGAGAGGAAGGAATCTTAGTAGGCTTCCATCCAATTTTTTGTTCATATTGCATCCTAACTAAATCCCAAACTTTCATTTCTTCAAAGCATGTAAATTTCTTGAAGATGTCAAGTCCTCTTAATTCAATTTTGTCAATCTCAACCAACAACAGAGGCAATGGATCTCAAACAGCTGAATCTCATGTTGTTGATCAGGCTTGTGCAATCAAACAAGCTAGAGAAAACCCTGCCTTCACCAAGTATGGGAAAATTTCTGAAGATGAATTGCGGTTGGACTCAGAGGCTTTCTCCTTTTTGGATCTGGATACTTCAGAATCAGAAGGTCCAAAAATCAACATAGATGTCTCGCCTCCAATTCCATCACCACAAGAACCTCTGCAAGCAACTCAACTAACTAGAACCCTCAGAGATTGTTCCTCCATTCAGCCACCTCAACAATACGGCTTATTCCACTACTAAAAGCCTAAAAGCTACAAGGATGCAGTGGGGTGTGAAGAAAGCAACAAATGGATTGCTGCTATGGAAGGTGAGCTTGTGTCAATCAAATACTTTGATGTCTGGGAGGAGTATGAAGGGCCTGAACCCTTGAATCCTCTCTGGACAACTTGGATTTAAAAATTAAAAGAAAACTGTCATGGTGATCTGATCAAATACAAGGCTTGCCTTTGTGTACAAGGTTTCAACCAAATTGAGGGCTTGGTTTATTTTGATACGTTTGCTCCAACCGGGAACCAATCCATGCTTTGACTTCTGATAATGTAAGCATTGAAATCTTTCCAAAAAGTTCGCCATTTCAATGTAAAAAGTGCATTCCTGCATTCTAGGATAGATGAAGAAGTCATTATACGGACTCCCAAGGGCTCAAGTTGCCCCTCAAAATTTCTCAAGCTGAAGAAGTTCCTATAAAGAATAAAACAATCCACAAAGAACTGGTACAAAACACTCAAAACTTGGTTCAAGAAGATTGGGTTTAACAAATCAGCTTGCAATCCTTGTTTATACTTGTTGGAAGATGGAAAATTTTGACTCTTCTTTCATGCTGATGATTTGATACTGCTTGGAGATAGTCAAGGATTTGAAAAGAAGTTCTTGGAAAGATTTGAAGGGTCTACTAGTCAGGATCCAAACACAATTCTTGGAATGAATATAGAAGTTGAGGCCAACAGAATACTTCTCAGTCAACCAAACCACATTCAGCATGGACTGGAGGAATTGGGCCTTAGAAACTCCAAAGGATTTTCCACACCCCTTACGCGCAATCTCCAACTCAAACCTGCTTCTGATGAAGATCATGAAGCATTCAAAGAATTAAACATCAATTACCAATCCGCCATAGGTTTGCTCAATCACATAGCCTGTTACACTAGGACCAACATTACTTTTTCTGTATGAAGTCTTGCTTGATTCAAAGTCAAATCGGAATTAACCACTGGAACAAACTCAAGAAGACCTGGAAGTATCTGAAGGAAACTCAACATTACCAATTGGAACCCAAGTATAGTCCAAGTTTGGGGACTTTCAAACCATTCTTGGATGCGTCCTGGGCTGGAATCCCTAGTACTTGGAAATCACAAACTGACTATTTGTGTGTAGTCTATGAGATTCTGGTCTCCTGGAATAGTTGCAAGCAGAAAACTATCATGTGGTCCTTGACTGACGCCAAATTAAAAGACTTGGTGGATTCATTCCACAAAGCTACGTGGATCAAGGCCCTCATAAAAAAGCTCTTTTCCCTACATTTGGAAAGGATTCCTTTAAACATTGACAATAGTGGATTGGACAACAAAATCCATAAATTTGGTTCAAACTCAAAAAAAAGACATCTTGAACTGAAGACTAAAGGAACGAGGGACAAACTCAGTGCCAATAGAATTGAGATTAAACCAATAAAGTCCTTGCAAATGCCAGCTGACTCATTGACCAAAGCAGCCTCCACTCAAAGTATTTCTCTTCTGCTTCCCTTCATTCACACCAGAGTGCTGTAATCTCTTTGTTGTTTTCTTTCATTTTTAAGTCATTTTGTTTGCTTCCTTCTCTCTTCATTTTATTTTACTTTCTACACCCTAATATCTCTTCAGGAATGGTGGGGTGTTAAGTTTTTAGGGTTTAAAAATGACTTCATGGGAGCTCTGCAAGTAAAGACACTCCGTTCTGGGGTCACAGTCTCCACAATCTTAGAGGGGGGAAGTAGGGAGAAATTTCAAATGATTCATTGAAAATTCAGCAACTCATCCTAGATCTCATGTATTATTCAATCCCCTTCATCTAATCACTCATCCTCATCACTCTTTTTCCTCAAACTTATACTCCTCATCATATTCCTCATCTGTAACTTGTCCCTTGAACAAGATCACCTGCCTAGTCTATGTTCCCAGTGAGATATTACTTTCTTATTCTTATTTCATTTCTTTCTTCACGTATTGACTCCCGGTCTGTTCAGTCACACCTGTTTTTTATCATCTCATTGGTATCACCTTGATTATTTCTCTCATTGCCTTCAACTTGTCACGCTTCAACCTCTCTCTTGTGATACACCTCCATCAGCCATCAGCTCAGTCATCTTATGTCTCATCTTCAATGCCTGATGTTTGTAGTTGTGATTTCTTCATATATATCTATGCTCTCTTTTTCTGATGATTCATTATCTTTTTACTTTTCTAGTTCCCAGTTTTGTGTTTAATCAATTCAGACCTTCAACATAGGGTTGTACATAACTAAAATCTAGTTGTGTTCCGTCCCGCACAACTAAAAGAATTGCAGGCTTAAAAAAAAACTAAATAATAAAAAAACAGAAAATCAACCAAAAAATCAAAAAATGTTGATTTTTTAGTTTAAAAAAACACAAAAATATAAAATATAAAATAAAAAATAAAATAACTCAATTCTTGAACAACCCCGGGGGGGGGGCTGCATACCCCCTTACACAGGTCTAAATGGTTGTGTACAGGGGTAAAAAAATGCAAAATTCCCATTATGGGGAGTATATGCCCCCCCAGGGGTTGCACTGTAAGACTGCAAACGGTGCTAGGCCGTGGCAGTTCTGTGGAGGGGAAAGGTGCTGTTTAGGCTGCCCTCCTGAGTGTTACAAAAATATTTAGATGTAACCAAGATCAAGGTCCAGAACCTGGTAAATGAGGAATCAAGGAGTAGAGGATAAAGATGATAACAGTTTGGTAGAAAGGGAACAGCACTATCTGAGAAAAGATTATGCAGGGAAAAACTTGAACAAAAGAAGTTAAAGTCTGCTTAGAGTTCAAAGAACAAAAGCTGTTGTATGTAAACAATGCCCCCAAGCTAATAACTCTGGTTGTCAGAAGATGATTGGGGATGATCAACTCAAACCCAACCAACCTCCAGGTTCTCAATGAACCTGCCCAACTCTCGGCAATCAAGCGCTTGAAGGGTACCAGATAACTGAGGGTGGCTGTACAAGACAAAGCACAATGTTTAAGAAGCTCTAAAAGAAAACAGTAACTGATTCAAAGCAAGGATAAAATCAACACTTCTCAAGGGACTCAAGAGTAGGCTGGCAGAATGCAACTCCAAAGAAAATAAAGGGAGGTATAACACTCCAGGTCTTAAGCTTAATAAGACCTCTTCAATCAATCATGATTGGCTCCAGAAAGGTGAGCAGGGATCAGGACCAGTATGGTCAGAGAAAGGGATCAAGGAGTGGTATAACACACTCAAAAATTTCAACAGAAAGAATTTTCTTCAACCAGCAAGGCTATTGGTTGGTGATAAGGATCAGGCCACAGAGGGGAAAGACTAAGGGTCAAAAATGGATCAGGGGGCAATCAGAGATATACCCAGGATAAGGATCAGGATCTAATTTCACAATAATGGGGGGGACATAAGCACACACTCCCATGGATGATGAACAAAAGGCTGGGGAGAGCCCCTCATTTTATGGGCCATGGGTCCCTGTAAACTATTTACAAGAGATACTACAAATAGAGTGGATTTTTTTTTTTTTAAGGAAAAATGAAATAATAAAAGGAAATGAATGAGCGGGGATAAAAACAAAACCAGCCTGTGCCAACGGTACGCACAGGCAGGTGAGGGTGAGGTGAAGGGCCGCGCAGACAGGCCGACGCCCCTTGGCAACCACTGGACCGCGGATGACCGCATGGTCAGAATCCTTGAGGGGCTTGGGACACATCACCAACCCGCGCAGGAGACAGAAGACTCGCGCGGGAAACCGGTGAGCAATCAGAGCGCAGATTGGATGAGGGGTGATGATGATTGACCGGCTGATGATTGATATTGTCAGTTGTTGCTGCTGTTGATGGTGATGATATTGTTGCTGATGTTGATGTTGATGCTGATGTGGGTGGTGTTGTTTTTGGCAAGAAGATGTTTTCAATTGGAGGGTGGATAATTGGAAATTTGATTGATCTGACAAGGATTGTGGTGGTTGGATGAGTTGATCTGTTGTTGGGTACAATGGATCCAATCGGTGAGGGATGAGTGGTGGTGGAATCAATGATGATCTGAGGAGGGATGATTGATGGAGGAAGATGGGGATGAGTTCAATCTTGGGTTATCCTGGTGATGGTAGTGATGGTTGTGGTGGTCGGAGTAGGTCGGATGATTGTGATCTTTGTAGGACCTGGTGGTACTGGGATGATGTGGACAAGATGGACCGTTGTAGTTAGCGTTCCTTCTGATAGTACTACTCAAAGCACTCAATTGATTGTAGGCCAATGAGAATTGGGTTGGGTTGGATGATGATGATGATGTTCAATTGGGGGTGCCAGTGATGGATGGCAGGGTGGAGGCAAGCCCAGCGGTCTTTTGGCCACGCGCTTGGCAAAAAGAAAAGTTGTAAGGATGAATAGCGGAGCAGCAGGGATTTGAACACAAGAGCGGGGATACAACCACCCAGAGATTGTCCTTTCCAACTGAGAGAATGAGAAGTTAGGAAGCTGGCAACCAAATGGAACCCTATTCCGGATCAAAGATTTTTTTTTTTTTTTGACAATGATGCCTATGAATGATGATAAGGAAAAATCATAAAAAAAATTAAAGTCTCCGCACTGGCCAGGGTGTCCATGGTGGGGCACCACATCTCCCCCAACTTTCAGACTTTCCCTAGTCTGCACCCAAGTTTGATGCGATAAAAAGAGAAAGGAAAGAAAGATGATTGAAACCAAGGAATGGCCATTTTGATCTTGAGAGTGATTGAAAAAGAATATGTCAATCCATCCAAAGGAAAATCCTAGAAGTGGCTGAGATAACATGAAGAAGGCGTCCAAGGTGCTCACATTCATGGCATGAAGTAGAGTTTCACAACAAAACGCAGCAGATGACCCTGGTGGTGCACAATTTTGAGGACTTACTTTTGGAACAAGTTGCCTCCATAACAATGAAATTTCTTGACCTGATCAGCAGAGAACCTTCTGGCCATCTGAGTACCATCCAGTTCCTCCAAAACATATGATCCACCTCTAACTTGACGGACCACTTGGTAAGGACCATTCCAGCGGTTAGAGAAAAGCTTTCCCCACTGAGTTTCCAAGGAACAATTATAAGCTAAGACTAGATCCCCAGGGTTCAAGGGATCCCTGATTTGCTTCAAATGCTTTTCTTCCCAATACCAAACTGATTTTTCCCTAGACTCCATCATCTTCTGATAAGCTTCACTACAGACATCTTCACTCCTTTCCAGCTGCTTGGATCTAGCAACTAATAGGTCAGTGGTGGAAGAAACCTTTTCCCAAGACATACCTGAGAAAGATTCCATTTCCAGATCCAGAGGAAGGACAGACCTTTGACCAAAAATGATTTTGTAAGGTGAGTAGCCAGTGGTTTGTTTAGTTGAAATTTGATCAGAGAAGAGGACCAGGGGGAGGAATTTGCGACAATTCTTGCCACTTTCACCAGCCAGTTTGACCAGAGCAGCCTTCAAAGGAGAATGGCCTCTTTCCACCATGCCTTGGCCTTCAGGATAATAAGGAGTGGTCACCCTATTTTGAACAGGAAGAAACCGGATCATATCAGCCAGTTTACCACCAAACTCGGAGCCACCATCAGTCAAATAAGATCGTGCCAAGCCATAACAAATCGTCCAAGTCTCATAAAGGAAAGCTTCTACTGATTCAGAGCTGAGGTTCTTAAGAAACTTTGCTTCAACCCATCCAGAAAAATCATCTCTAGCCACAATGAGGTACTTAGCTCCACCAGCCTTAATGTGAACCACATCTATAGCAATCCTCCCAAAGACAGTGGACTCTCCAGTGGGGTAACAAATTTTGGCCAGGCGCCTAAGATCACGTTTATGGCACACTTCAAAACTCTTGCACCATTGAGAGACGGATTTCTTCAGAGATGGCCACCAGAATCGTTCTTATATTCATTGATAAGTTTTGTTTTCCACACAATGACCAAGGCCTTAATGGAGAATTTCCAGGATCAAATCTTGTTTAGAAGGGATAGTGACCACAATAAGGGCACAAGGATTCCCTCTTTTCATAAGCCTAGTGCCTTGAAAAAAGAAGTTGGAGGACTTCCTCTTGAGAGATCAAAAATCTTTAGAAGGGATATCAGGAGGCCTTTGGAGGGTGGAAAGGTACTGCTCTACTTTAAGCCAGAACCCTTGTTGGAAGCCAGAATAATCTTGGGAGGAAAAGGTGAAGACAGGGCGGACCAAGGGTTCTTCCTTGTAGAAATCCATTCCAACATCTGATTCATCATCTCCAAGAGGGCTTCGAGATGAACCATCAGGCATGGTGAAAAATTTTTTGGGCCTGTGAACAATATCAAAAGAGAACAACTGGACAAAAGCCACCCAATGAGTCTTGGAGCATTTGGAAGACTGGGGGCATTGATCATTTCAATAATGGATTGTGCATTGACTTGTAACTCAAAGTGTTTACCCCAAAGGACAGTCTGGAGCTTCTTCAACATTTGGGCCACACCGCAAAGTTCCAGTTTTGGCTGGGATTACCTGGATTCCACATCTGAGAAAAGAAGAGATTCATACAGAGCAGGAAAATCCAAACCATTTTCATCTTCCTGAGTAAGGACAGCCCCAGCAGATTGATAACTAGAGTCCACTTCCAGCTTGATCTTGCCATCTCCAGGTCCATAATTGATCTTTTTCAAAACTATGTCATTGCCAACAATAGTTTTGAGCAACTGAAATGATTGCTTGCAATCTTGGGTCCAAATCCATTCAGCTTCCTTTCTGGTTTGATGGGGAAAGGGTGCACAGATTTTGGATAGTGAGGGAATGAAGATCCTGACATAAGTTACAACACCTAGGAAACCTCTAACTTCCGTTGGATTTATTGGAGTAGGCCAGGAGATGATTTTGTTGACTTTGGATGGAGCCATTCTTTTTCCTTCCTTGCAGACTATATGACCAAAAATTTGAAATGCAGGGACACAGGCTGCAAGTTTTGATCCAGAGACAGTAAGGCCAGATTCCTTGATTCAAAACAGGATCCTTTCCAAAGTGGTTGCATATTCCCAGATAAATCAACGGATTCCTGAATTCCAGGGTAAGAGCTCATTGTTATAGTCAGAAACTGGACCTTTAATTCTGCCATCGTTGATAAAGATACCAGCATGATTAGGGATTTCATCCTGGAGGATCCAACCCATCTGAGCCTGATAGACTGCAACCAAATTGGTGGCACCTTGAGGCAACCAAGTAAGTTGGAAGCGACCAAGGGGAGTATTGAAAGTAGTGAAGGGATGAGAAATAGGATGCAAGGATCTTTTTTCATAGCCACCCATAATGTCACCTAGACCATAGCAAGCTCTCTGAGAGAAGGATTCAAAAAATTCTTCAGTAGCAGGAGGGATACCAGAGTCTTTAATAGTAACCTTATTTAGAGGCTGGAGATCATGAACTATTCTAAGTTTACCATTACTTTTCAGGACACAGAAAACAGGACTGGAATAGCTAGAAGTCGATTGTTTGTATGAACCGGTTTGGACTTGTTTGCGGACCAACTTGATGAATTTGTCGACTTTAGCAGCAGGGATTGGGATCTTTTTCTTTTTCCAGGGATCATGTTCTACTACAGGGATGATATAGGGTAGGCCATAGGACTCCTTCAAGAGACCTCTCTCTCCTTCACAGAAAGCAATGGATTTTTCCCTAAGAGCTAGGACATTTTTGATCAAATTTAACTCATCAGGAAGAAGCCATCCATCTGGACCAAAGTTGACCACTTTCAGACGTTCTTCAGTGACCCAACCAGAGGGAATGAATGGACCAGTGAGGGATTGGGATAGACCACGGTAAGGATTGCGGGATAGAGGAGGACGCATAAGGGGAGGATTGAGCTTGAGAGGCATTGGTTGGTTGACTGGCTGGACCCTTTTTGAAACTTGTTTGTACTTAGTGGCAAAGGAGAGGAATCCTTGCTTCCTCCAAGCATTAACAAGTGAGACCTGACTACAAAAACTGAGACCATGTTCCAACATCTTCCAAGTTTGATGTTCTGCGGCTTCCTTGAAAGGTGCATTCTCCATAAAAGAGGATCCAAAAGATAACACATTGCTCACATTTGTGGCACAGGGTAGAGTTTTGAAAGTGACAGTAGTAGAAGCCCCTGGTGGTGCACAATAGGGAGGACTTACTTCTACCCCAAATTGCCTCCACCTAAGACCATACTCCTTCATACCAAAGCCACCAAGAAAAGAATCAAGATCAAGATCTAGTTTAGACTCATTGCGGAAATTCAAAACCGGAATAGAGGATAATTGATCAGGCTGAAAAGAAAAAGGAAAAGAAGATACAACAGATCCAGACAGAGAAGAAATATTTTTGGATTTTTTGGATTTTTCATGTGTTTGATTTTTGATCTTATTTGGATGAGAAGGAAATGATGAGGAAAAAGAAAGATATGCCTCTGAGGTGGGAGTTGTTCCATGAGTTGAATTCTGAGGCTGAGAAGAACTACAACTATCAGTAGGGCCAACTATTCTGCTAAAAAATGAGGATGAGAGGAATGAGAGTTTTCTTTCTGCTTTCCCTTCAGGACAGATTTGGGAGGATGACCGGGGAAGTCTCTTTCCCAACAACCAGAATCCAGAGAACAAAGAGGAACTTCAATATTTCTGCCATCAGCATCAGGGAGGAGAATTCTCTCCCCAACTTGATCAGAAAACATCAGGGTAGCACCAAATTCCATTAAGAAAGGCCTTCCCAAGATCATGGGACCATCCAGACAAGTGATCCAGAAGTGACATGTGCCAACAATATTTTGACAAATTTGAAGAGAGATATCTTAAGCAATACCAACCAGCTCACAGGACTGGTTCCCTATTCCATACACAGCAGAATCAAAACTGACCCTTGGGCTAAGTTTAAGCTTGCAGGCCATGGAGTCCGAAATCAAGTTGAGCTGAGAACCCAAATCCACAAGGAGAGAAACCGTTTTAGTTGAATCACCAAGATAACATGGGAGAAAGCCAAGAGGACAGGAATACAGGTTGGCATCTGAAGAGGGATCTGTTCCACCAGAATCCTCCATCAGAGTACCAGAGGAGACCTTCAATTTGTCCGGACCAATCTCCACACGTTGACGAGAAACCCATTTCTTCATCCCTTCAGCCACAGATGGAGAGATTGACAGGAGTTCAGCCATATATAGATCAGGGATTCTAAGATCAGAAATTTTCTTTAATACTCCTTCCACAGCATTAGGGTAGTCCTTGGAGATGCCCCTCTCAAATCAAACTTTGGGCTGGGTGGAGGGTGGAAGATCAGATGAAATAGGTGCTGGAAGAGGATCTGAGGGTTGGACAGGTTGAAGAGGGGGATGATCAGAGTTTTCCTGGAACCTTTCCATAAGTGGTTCCCTTCATACTTCCATGTCTTCCACATCAGAGGAAGGAGGCTCAGGTGAAGATTGACGTTTAACGGGTTTTCGCAGGATTGAGGACAGAACTGAAGGGGACTTATGAGGTTTTGGTTCCTCATGGGGTTTCCTAGCTGGATCAGATTGATAGGTGCCAGAGAAGCTGGAAGAAGTGATAGATGGAGGATACCAAGGTTGCAGAGTTCGACAGGATGATCAAAAATCCACAGAGACCAAGGATGCCTTTGTGGGAGTTGGTGGTTGGTAAGAGGCCACCACATGATGGATCGGATGAGATGAATCAAAAGGGATCAAAGCACCATTAGGAAGGAAGAAATTATTTCCCTTCTGCTCTACTATCTTCTCCTCCTTGTCCTTCTGGAGTTCAGGACATCTACCAGTACCATGGCCTTCCCTATGGCAATAATAACAGACTAGAGTAGATTTGGTAACAGAATTAGCAGGTTTAGGAGTGGCTAAAGAGGATATTTTCTGATGTATTTTATTCTCAAATGGCTGAAGTAATTTAGTGATATAATCTATAGTAGCAGATTCCTTATTGGCCTGGGGATTTGATTTGGGTCTACAATTTGCTTCCATCTTGTTCATGATTTTGTTGGATTTTTGGAAGGAGGAAGCATGGACTGGTTCAGCAATTCTGGTCTGTTCAAAATTGAGGGCAGTTTGACCTTTCATGACCTTGTCCACTGCTCCCCTCAAAACCAGAAAAGCAGGAAGTTTGAATCAATTATCCCTAGTAGTGATCATGGATCCAGATTTGACCAGTTCATCCCTAATTCTTTCCTGGACTCCTGGTGAAAAGGATTGGAAAAATCGGACTCAAATTTTGTCCACAGTGTTGATGTGATTGTTTCTGATTAGGTAAGATTGGATAGGATCCCAAGATTTTCTGAAAGACTGATAATCCAAAGCTGAAGAGACACAACCATTGGAGATCCATTGAGAAACCAGGGAATCCAAGTCTTGCAAAGTAAATCTGGCTACATCTATTTTTCCCCAATAGGCCAACATAGCCTCCAGTTATGAGCTTTGAATTCATCAAACAATTTGATAACCTCCATAACTTTGTCAGAAGAGATAAAAAATCATAACTGATAAGCCATCTCATGTTCACTGGCACCATCCACTTCAGCAGCCATCTCATAGGAGTCCAGGAATTGTTTGACATTGGTCCCATTGAAGCCTAATTTTTTGTTCTGAGGTTTGATTTTGACCATCTTGACCTGAACAGATGAGGAGGATCCAGCAGATTCCATGTTGAAGGGTTCCTAAAAGATCCAAATGAGCAGAGTTCCAAGGTGGCTCACAAGTGTGGCAAGAGTAGAGTTTTGCAAAAGCAACAAGGATCTTTCCCAGATGGTGCACAATTGGGAGGGCTTACTTCTGGACCAAGTTGCCTCCGCAGATCAGATCTGAAAAAAGAACGAACAAAAAAAAAGAAAGAAAAGAAAAAAAATCGGATCGGATTTCGGAGTTGATTCTTCAAGTTGGGACTGTAAATCCCAAGGTTGCTGGTTCAATCCCGGCCCGGGGTACCAAATGTAAGACTCCAAACGGTGGTAGGCCGTGGCAGTTCTGGGGAGGGGAAAGGTGCTGTTTAGGCTGCCCTCCTGAGTGTTACAAAAATATTTACATGTAACCAAGTACAAGGTCCATAACCTGGTAAATGAGGAATCAAGGAGTAGAGGATAAAGATGATAACAGTTTGGTAGCAAGGGAACAGCACTATCTGAGACAAGATTATGCAGGGAAAAACTTGAACAAAAGAAGTTAAAGTCTGCTTAGATTTCAAAGAACAAAAGCTGTTGTATGTAAACAATGCCCACAAGCTAATAACTCTGGTTGTCAGCAGATGATTGGGGATGATCAACTCAAACCCAACCAACCTCCAGGTTCTCAATGAACCTGCCCAACTCTCGGCAATCAAGCGCTTGAAGGGTACCAGATAACTGAGGGTGGATGTACAAGACAAAGCACAATGTTTAAGAAGCTCTAAAAGAAAACAGTAACTGATTCAAAGTAAGGATAAAATCAACACTTCTCAAGGGACTCAAGAGTAGGCTGGCAGAATGCAACTCCAAAGAAAATAAAGGGAGGTATAACACTCCAGGTCTTAAGCTTAATAAGACCTCTTCAATCAATCATCATTGGCTCCAGAAAGGTGATCAGGGATCAGGACCAGTATGGTCAGAGAAAGGGATCAAGGAGTGGTATAACACACTCAAAAATTTCAACAGACAGAATTTTCTTCAACCAGCAAGGCTATTGGTTGGTGATAAGGATCAGGCCACAGAGGGGCAAAGACTAAGGGTCAAAAATGGATCAGGGGGAAATCAGAGATATACCCAGGATAAGGATCAGGATCTAATTTCACAATAACGGGGGGGGGACATAAGAACACACTCCCATGGATGATGAAAAAAAGGCTGGGGAGAGCCCCTCATTTTATGGGCCATGGGTCCCTGTAAACTATTTACAAGAGATACTACAAATAGAGCAGAATTTTTATTTTTATTTTTTATTTTTATTTTTTTAGGAACAATGAAATAATAAAAGGAAATGAATGAGCAGGGATGAAAACAAACACCAGCCCGTGCCAACGGTGGGCACAGGCAGGTGAGGGTGAGGTGACGGGCCGCGCAGACAGGCGGACGCCCCTTGGCAACTGCTGGCCCGTGGATGACAGCGCGGTCAGAATCCTTGAGGGGCTTGGGACACATCACCAACCCGTGCAGGAGACAGAAGACTTGCGCAGGAAACCGGTGAGCAATGAGAGCGTGGATCAGATGAGGGGTGATGATGATTGAACGGCTGATGATCAATATTGTCAGTTGTTGCTGCTGTTGATGGTGATGATATCGTTGCTGATGTTGATGTTGATGCTGATGTGGGTGGTGTTGTTGTTGGAAAGACAATGGTTTCAATCAGAGGGTGGATAATTGGACCTTTGATCAATCTGACAAGGATGGTGGTGGTTGGATGAGTTGATCTGTTGTTGGGTACAATGGCTCCAATTGGTGAGGGATGAGGGGTGGTGGAATCAATGATGATCCAAGGAGGGATGATTGATGGAGGCAGATGGGGATGATTTTGATCTTGGGTTATCCTGGTGATGGTGGTGATGGTTGTGGTGGTCGGAGTAGGTCGGATGATTGTGATCTTTGTAGGACCTGGTGGTACTGGGATGATGTGGACAAGATGGACCGTCGTAGTTAGAGTTCCATCTGATAGTACTACTTGAACCACTCGATTGATTTTAGGCCAATGAGAATTGGGTTGGGTTGAATGATAATGATGATGTTTAATTGGGGGTGCCGGTGATGGATGGCAGGGTGGAGGCAAGCCCAGCGGTCTTTTGGCTGCGCGCTTGGCAAAAAAAAAGTTGTAAGGCTGAATAGCGGAGCGGCAGGGATTTGAATTCAAGAGCGGGGATACGACCACCCAGAGATTGTCCTTGCCAACTGACACTACAGACAAAAATCTGTCGCTGTGGCTCTCAGCAACACCCAGTCACTGCAGCCTAATCTAAGTTCCCATGCAGCGTCACCTGCAGCAACAATACAAAATCTGTTACAACACATTAGTCATGTATCACATTATCATGCCCCTTGTCCGATGCACAGCCACTCCCCATATGTCCAAGCTAGTTTACCCGCCCACTCTTGTAATGCCCCCCAATCCAGGCCTGTTTTCCCATAAGCATTGAAATACACACATAAATAAGTACCCAATCAGGGATTCTGGCTTTGCCTCATCAACCTTCCGCCCGAGTCCCATCCTTGCATCTTACAATTCTCTCCCCTTTTCACTCCTCATATCACAAATGTTTATCCAATCTTAGTTACCATGGACCCTTTGCATAATGCTTGGGCTACCCCAATGAGTCAAACCTCAATCTCAAATCACCATCAAATCCATGTAGCGCAACCCAATCAAACTCAAGCGCAACCATTCCACATTCTAGAATATGAGGCTCAGATAGCCAAGCTCTCCAGTGAGCTTGAGGCTCTTAAAGCCACTGCTGCCATCCAAAAAGGAGTTAAACCCTCTTTGAGCAAGAAAAGCAAAGGAACCCAGCCTTCTACAACCAAGCCTAAATCAACTCAAGATAAAGGAACCCAGCCTTCTAAAACCAAGCCTAAATTGACTCAAAATGTGCCTGACTATGGCTCAGTTTCAGCCAAAAAAATCCCATTGCAATCCACCCCTAAACGTACTCAACAAGCAACATCTGCTCCAGCCAAGATCATGAACACAAGCTAGTTGGTTTCTAAGGCTCGTCTGCCCATCTCCAAGAGACCTTCCACAATTAAGGCACCTTCTCCAAAGCGCCATCCCCAACAGATGCAAACCGGTGATGCTCCTTTAGGTTTTGCAAAAACTAAAGTAAATATTTATTATGTTAAATTTTTCCTTGAATCATTGCACTAACTACTTAGCTCCATTCGTTCCATAGACTGCCCTATTTGTTCACATCAAGATTCTATGGGGCCTTCTTAAGCAAGACTCAGTCCCAAAACCCCCTGACCTAAGTACCTTGCAAGAGTTTTACAATTGCTTTAAGCAACCTCAGCAAATCAAAGATGCAGTTAAAAGTAGTTCAAGCCCTTGTTTTATCAATCCCAACGATGTAATGTGCTTTAAGGACGCGCGTGATGGTATTTGGGTGGGGAAATCTGTTATCCACTTGGGGAGTAACTTTGTTTGTTATGCTCATGAAGGCCTCATGACTAGATTGGGTTTGCAAGTTTGGTGTCCTAACCTAGATGAAGACACCGCTTTGCTTTACAATGCCACCCATCGGATTGCTTCTCTCACAACATTCCAAGAGCTTGCCTCAACCACAGCCTATGCCTACCTCAATATCAACCCTGAATTAGCAATGGATATGCCATTGCTTATCCAAGCATACAACCATTTTGTTCATTTTCTCATCCTGGAAAAATACAAAAAAGAGAAGAAAGAGGAAGGCAAGAACTCCAAAGACGCGGCTTCTAAGAGATTTTCTAAGAATTGAGAAAGGGTATGTTCAGTGTTCCATTCTTGCAAACAATTTCTATGTATAGTTTTTGACGATGAAATGTTATCCTTTCAGTCAAGGAATGAACGTCGCGATTTTGCCATCCTCAATAAGTTTCCAAAACAATATCAAGATGTATTGGCCCAGATTGCATCCCACAGTGATGATGAAGAAGTTGAAGGGAAAGGTTTCTACGTGATTAAAACCTTACCATACCAATCCAACAATGCAAACCGTTTCTTTTGTTGTTTGGATGCCGTTATGAAGAAAGCCTCCAAACAAGACCCTCTTGCAAAGCAAAGCCATCGTAGGGTTCAAAGATTACCTTGCACTGCTGTTGAGTCACAATACAAGGTGGCTCCAAAAGGGCTTCCCATTGATTTCTATTTTCCAAAATGGTTCCTCAAATTACCCCACGCTCAGCAACACACCATACCTAACAGAAAGTCCCTTGCTTTCCTTCCAAATGCCAAAGAGTCCATCCTTCCCAAAGGTGAAACTCATCCCAATGAAAAGCTTGCCAATTCAACGTTCACTAGAAAATACTGGGAAACATTGGCTGAACCTTATGGATTACTTGTGGGCGACTCTTCCAGTGATGATGCCGAGGAAGAGGAAGAAGAATCAAATGAAGAAGGAGAAGGGATTGATTTAACTCAGCCCAGCCCCAATGCGTCTGATGATGAATATTTAGAAGAGGGGGATGATGGTGACCTCTATGAAGAGGGCAAGAATTTTGTTGTCAGCAATCGAGAGGGTGAGGACAATGAGGAGGAGTATGATGAGGAGGAGTGTGATGAGGACTACGGGGATCATGGAAACTACAACTATTACGCGCCAGGAATCAATGAAGATTTGCAAATGGCTGGTATCCCCAAGGAAGAGGAGATTTATTGAAAGATCAACAATCTGCTGCCCGCGAGTTTTGATTTTGCTCAACAAAAAAAATTGAGAAGTTTCTTGTTATGCTAGTCAAACAGTTTCTTGATATGCTTGAACCTACCTACTATTTATAACATTCCTTGTCATGTATTTTTCACTCTGTAGTGGTAGTCTTTGAAAAAACGACCTTACAATCATGTATGTTTGGAGGCAAGATGAGGGGAAATCCGGGTAAGGCCTTAAAACACAAAGGAAATGTATGCTCTGTGCTTGAGAAATCTTGCGTTTTCTTACGTCCGTTTTTTCTTTTCAAAGAAATAAAAACGAGTTGTTCAAAGATTTAGTGGGAAAAAAAAAGGTTGTTTGTTGATTGGAAAAATTAAAGTGAGACTAAATGCATGAGCAATTACAGAAAATCAATAGAGAAACATTTAAGATGAAGCTTCTAAATACAGAATGGATTTGTGGTTGTGAGGAACAAGGAGGATGCCATTGGCTGGAATGGAAAGGCAGGAATCTGGGAGAAGCCAATAAGCGGCCAAAGAAACAACCTGATGAGGCTCAATGAAAAGATCCTCATCATCTTTTAACTTCCCCAGAATTGCCCCACACATAAAAAGAATGTTGCAAAACCTGGACGTTGGTACCCGGGGTTTTTTTGGAAAAATATTTGTAATGGGGCTTACCACCAAACCCAACTTTTTCTGCCCCAAGTGATCACGGTATTCATAGAAATTCCTCACCAACCCATACCCTCTCTTCCCATTTGTTTCCATTACCACACAGTTCCGCGTTTTGCACCATCCAACCAGTACCCCATTGAAATATATTGACCGCATGCT
The DNA here is from genome assembly GCA_025617555.3 of Puccinia polysora. Lineage (NCBI taxonomy): Eukaryota > Fungi > Basidiomycota > Pucciniomycetes > Pucciniales > Pucciniaceae > Puccinia > Puccinia polysora. The sequence goes on from CM062629.1 coordinate 28,223,014, forward strand.
TCAAGCCAATCCCAACAACACCTTTCCCCCTCTGGGGACGGAAAATGAATCCCGATGAACCACACATCTGTCTTGACATTTAACAATTTTGAAGACCAACTCATACATACCTGGGAGCAGGCTGATTGTTTTTCCTTTTTTATTTTCATGTATGGTGTTCGTTTCTGTTTCCTCCTCTTTTGTCATTGCCTGGAAAGTTTTTTTTTCCATCATTTTCTGTAGTTGACAACCTCAAAGCATCATTGTTTGGTGCATCTGGTCTAAAAAAAACACTCCTAAGACCCAGGGTGGCATGATCACATTGCATAGCAGACATTTACTGACCTATTCAGTTATTTGTATTGAGCTTTTGTAAAAAACCAATCAATCACTCTCCCAAAAATTCAGCAATTCCAGACAAGGGTCCCCAAGCCTTCATTTGTTGAGGAATGTGCAACAAAAAATGGTGATTTGGTTGGACTTTGGGGTTACCAAATAATTCTTCAGTGGATTCAGAGTATTGTTGGTAATTTGATTCAAACCACTCAAGGTGGCATGGTTTTAATCGTTGAGTGCAAACAATGTTGGTCATGTATATCAACCGAGCAGTATTCATGAGGAATTTGTATTGATTAGAACTTGGGTTGATATCCCCAACCTGATCTAAATAGAGCTGCAAAACAACCAACGGAACAATGTAAACCCAGAGTGTATACCATTGTGAGGCACTTAACTTTCCATGCCTTGACTCGCCAAGGTTTGCTGGTAAATGAGGAGTTCCAGGCGGAATCACAACCTGATTCATGAGATTGCGGAATTCTTTGATATCTTCCTGCGTAAAAAAGCCAGAAGCAAGACCACCTTCAATTATGATGTCTTCATTGACTTCATCAGAATTGTTGGAAAAGGATAAGGAATGCTTGTCAACATCTAGCCTTCTTTGTTTATTTGAATGCCCCGTGGACCTTGTGATCTTTTGCTTTTTTTTGGCTTCATATGGCGGAATCGACCAGAACTTCCATCAATAGCAAAAATGGCACTGGAGAATGCCTTCAAGCCAATTTTGCATGATTCCCAACATAATATGCTGGCTTGGGTCCCAATAGCTAAGTCAATTTAACTCGGACCATTGGACACCAGTATTCTTCAAAATTTTGTCTTGCGCATTTGCTGTTATGGAATTCCTCAATTGTTGAGCAGCTGCAATTGTTTGATCTTTCTGGCGTTTTTGAGAGAGTTTTAAATCCAAGAGATTGGGAATTTCTGCATGGAAGAAGGTGCAGTACTTTGTTGCAGAGTGTGAAGGAAAGCCTCCGACTTTCTTGGTTGCCAGAATGTCCCCATAGAGACAAAGTAAGCGGACCTGCACGAATCAACCAAGCGGATATTGATATGTTGGGATCACAACACCAGCCTCAAGTTTGATCAGTTTGTCAACCAGCGGGCACAAGATATGGTTGATGGTGTAAGGATCAGGTGAGTTGGGCCCTGGCGTTACACTGGCAAGACACATATGGGAAAGTTTGTTGCAAAGCAAAATTGGGAGATTGAGACAAAAAACGGCAAGAACTCCCAATGACTCAATTTTGCCGCTGAGCTTTTTTCCGCAAGGATTGAACCAATCAACAAATAAACCTAGTGCAACATTCATCAAATTCGGAAATTCTTTCCATTTAATAGATTTGAAGTTTTTGCCATGTTGTATATCGGTCAAAAAGCCTTTACTTGAGTCGCTCCGGATAGTTTCAAGCCAATTGTTCATTGCTTTCTCAGCATCTGGCTTTGACAAAAGCCACTTCAACCATGAAAAGATGTATTGAGAAACAAATTTACATCAAGGAATTCTATTGTTTAACGGCGGGGGTAAAGCAGGAGTTGAGTTTTGGCTGAGGTTGCCCGAATCTTTTTGTCCACAATAGCTTTCTTTCTCAACAAACAGTTCTTCATTGCAAGAGTTGGAGTTGGGAAATTGTTTGTAACTGCAATAGTAAGGGGCATTTGGTCCAGAATTGTAGAGTGAAAAACAAACCCGGCAGCAGATTTTTTGTACAAGCTTGACATCCAATTTCGCTTTTTTGATCAGTGTTTGAGGATTGTGTGGGATGGTTTAGAGGCGCTGGATTTGAATTTTTTGCTTAATGACTAACATAAGGATATTGAACAGCATTTTGGTCGCCATCTTGCAGTTTTCCCGACTGAAATTGCAAAAAAGGTGAAGCCATGATACAAAAACAACTATAAATACTTTCAAACATAATAGATTGTTGAGTCAGTAAACAAATCAAAATTAATCAGGATAAAAAAGGAGAAACTTACAACCAAAATTGTTTGTTTCCTCTAAACCACAATATGATTCGTTCTCTGTTTGGGAGTGAGTCGACAGAGTGGAAGATGAGTGTCCTTGAAATGAGGAGCTGGGAATTGGGTCCCTTTGGTAAAAGTCCGCAAGCCTATGTTTGGCAGCATTCCAAGCTGATAAGTATTGTCCATATTGGCGGTTGGAGTTCTTTTCAATGATACTGAATTTGATGCAAGTTTAGCAGCGGCAAATTTACATGTGGAGTGGTCGGAGGGGGATTTGGGATGCTTGGACTGGGAGGTGATACTAAATGCAACAAGGAGGTTGGTGAGTTGGTTAGTTCAGAGCAGCGCGGGGTCAAGACCACCGGGATCCTTATCTACTGTCGCTGCAGTTTGGACAGGTGTTGTTGCACGCTCAGGTTTCACATGTTGCGCGGACTCAGAAATTTTTGTGAAACTTCAGGTGAGGTTTCACGCCAAAACAACAGGAAAATGAAAGTAGTGTGAGAGAATGAGCAGTTGGGAAGCTGGCAACCAAATGGAACCCTATTCTGGATCAAAGATTTTTTTTTTTTTTTTGACAATGATGCCTATGAATGATGATAAGGAAAAATCATAAAACAAATTAAAGTCTCCGCACTGGCCAGGGTGTCCAGGATGGGGAACCACAGCGCATGTTTGGAACAACCCTTTGGAGTAGTGTGAGGGCCCTGATGCATTGAGCGGACGTACACAACTCCCACAGGTTGTGTGGGGCCCTACACAACTCCCACAGGTTGTGTGGGGCCCTACACAACTCTCACAGGGTGTTTGGGGCCCTACACAACTCCCATAGGTTGTGTGGGGACCTAAAAGACTCCCACAGGTTGTGTGTGGCCCTAAACAACTCTCATAAAACTCAAGTTATGAATTTATCATCACCCAATTTGATATATTATTTTTTCCAAAGAATGGTGACTGACCGTGGAATTTGCAGCAAATTTATTCTTTGGCCGTCCTCTACTCTTGTGTTCTTCTAAATATTCAAAAACAGGTGGATCTCTTTTTCTTGAGGAATGAGTGATCTTCTTGAACTTATTGCCTGCTTATTTGGTTCTTCCTCTTACTTTTGATCTTTGAGTGGAATTTGGCTCTTGCATCATGGTAAGTTGATATCTGCCACTGGATTGCTTCTTACTTTCAACAATATAATATAGCTGCTCTCCAGGTGGAAAATTTCTGAATTGTTCAAACAGTTCAGTGAAATATACATTTTCATTTCTGTTTCTGGTTGGAACTTCAATTTTTCAGATTCTTCAGTTGAATCAGGGTTTAGGGTTAACTGGAGGAAGAAAAATCAAAATTAATTAGGAAATTATTAATTTGAGCCTGAATCCAAAAAAAAATCAATAAAATTACTGATAAGGTAGCTTTGTAATGCAATTGAGGATGTAAATCATTGATTTGGAAGAGTTCGTCCTTTCTGATGGTCAATTTGACTTTGTGAATACATGGTATACCCATGTAAGAAGATTAATCACAGTTTTTTCAATTGGTGGAAGATTCAGGAACTTGATGGAATGAGTGCATTATTTTGAGGGAATAGTGGCTGATTTTTCCAGAAATGTCAGCTTGCTATTACGTACAGAGCAAAACTTTCAAATAGTAACACAAAACTATGAAAAATAAGAATATCTCAATTAACAAAATAATGAGTGAGTAATCCATAAATATTATGACAGGAATGGATTCCTCACCCAAAATTAGGTAGGGTCACTCACTGACCCCACCCTTGAATTCCAAGTTGTTATATTTTTAAAATAATTAAAAAAGAAAAGAACTAAAAATTACAACACCAGTATGGCACTTTTTGGCCATTCTAATATTTCACACGTATTGTCACGTATAGGGTTTACACCTAAAATTTACTCAGAATTGAGGTGTTGTGTATATTTTAGGAGTTACACGTGGAAATGTGTTATGTCACAATTCCCGCGCGCAGCCCCGCATCATTACATATCCCTACGTATTAGTAGCAGCAGATTCCCACGTACTAGAGACCCGCGCGCAGCTAATTATGCCACGCACGCAGCAGATCCTACCCCGCGCGCATCTGTACTAACTGATCCCCACGTCTGGATCAGTCGTGACTAATCTGACAACCAGGTACCGCTCAGAAGAGCTACAACTTAGTTAGGGTTGCGTAGCATATGTAACAAACTGACATATGCATTGATAATGATCTAAAAAGATCAAAACTTAAATAAAATTAATGAAAATTAAGTTTAAAACATTTTTTAATAATAAATCAAAGATCAAGGATTATCATGTAAATCACTGATCCTGATCTTTGAAGACCACAAAACACTACAAGGAGTGTTCATAAAAATTATTACAAATTATCTAAATGATCGGCAGATGATGAAAAATCAGTAAAAAATCCACATCTGCACGCTTTAAAACAATATCAATAGTACAAATGAAGGATGAGTACAGAATGATCAAATTTACACCATAACAGATTAACAGATCCTGTGGCTAAAATAGTACAGAAATCCAGCAGAACTAAGGACAGCTGATTGACAGCACCAATTGGACGTGCTAATCTTGCCCTGAATAGCTTTCCAGCCTCAGCCCACAAGCAGAACCCTCTCTACGTGCCCTAAGAAGATCAAAATCACCCCAAAAAGGTATTTATACAGACCTCTTTGGACCCATTATTCCATCATCAGTTACCAGGAATTATTTATTATCAATCAGACACCGTGTCATTGTTGATCAAATGCTTATATGAAGATAAGCAAGTGATTTATGACTTAGTCTGTAGTAGTATCATTTACCCTTATTAACCAATCAACCATTGAATTTTAGTCAAGCAATCTACCCCATCTGCTCTGAAACCCTTCCAATTATTCCAGGATTTTTCGTGGTAAAGTGCTCAGAGTGAGTTTTACCTTTCCCGTCTTGACCATTTGTGCTTTTAAGCCCGGCCATTAGTGGAATAAGTCCTTTATAAGGCACCCATCTTTATTCCAAGGTTCTTAAACTGCCTAAGGAGGCCCCTTGAAGAGAGGTTGCGAGTCTGTAAAGATACCCAGTAGTATAATACTGTGGCCCCTCTTTTATATTACATTGAAAACCATTTATTACCAAGCCAATTAAACCTTGCAAATGCTCTTATTATATCATTTATTTCAGCTTCTAAGTGTTTATTATTGGAATAATAATTCTTGTAATCATTGCAGAATTTTTATAACTCTCTGTAGCTACAGGACTGCAAGGTTCCTGGTATCAGAGAGATGACAAGAAAGATAATCATAACAGTGAGGTAAACCAATAAAATTGATGAATTTTAGCTGAGAGGATTCAATGGTTCTCTCAGAATTTTGGATGGTGATGGAACTGTAAATTTTTTGAACTGCATTATAGAAAAAGCCAATAGAAGAACTTAAAAAATGTTTAATGTAGGATTGAGAACCTTCTATTCTTGAGTTAATTTTGCTTACAAAGGGAAAGTTTTTGATTCCCAAATAGTAGAAAAATTTTATTTTTTGAGGAATCCAGCTTTCAAGAAGGTAGTCAAAAGTTGGAGTATTCCAGAAAAGAGAAATTTTTTTGAAGCTTTCCTGATAAGTGGCTTCTGATTTGGAATAGAAAAAATTAACTTTGTTTCTGGAATAGCTTCCATTCATCTTCAAATTTGAAGTGCTTCCGGCATTGGGTTTGAATATTGTCAAAAATGTGCCAGACCCAGAGAACATGATGAGATGAAAGGAAAAATTTGTCAGCCTCCTGCATGCCAAGACCCTTGCTATCCTTTAGCTACCAGAGGTGATAGAATAAATAATAGATAGATTATTTAATAAATGCAGAAAAAATACGTCAAATATTTGGATTAAGCTTATTGCCAGGTTAAATGGTTTGGTTATGGTTTATTGTTATAAATCAATATGAATAACTAATTATTAAATATTTTTATAGAGGGGCCACAATTATATTGGGGATCTTTAACACCTCTCTTCAGGGATTTCAGTATGAAAACACGTAGTCCTGGTTACTTTGGGCTCTTTAGTTTAAAGGATATTTTACCCAAAGATAATATGTATATAAAATACACGGTAGAATGGCAGGGCCTTGTAACCAAGCTTCCACGACAGAGAAAGGATAATAAAACTCACTGGTATATTATTAAATCCTTTGGGTATCTTTTTGAGACGTGCACTGATGGGTTAAACATGTATACTTGGGTTATAAGGTTGTTCAGAAGTTTGAATTGATAAAGAAGAGGTTGAGGACGGATATTATTGATCAGACTTAGCCATAAATCACTTACGTATCCCTTATAAGTACTTGATTACCTTGGCACAGTGTCTGGATATAAATATAACTGGGTCTCTGCCCATCAATATACTCAAAAGAGCTCATTATTTATAGATTTTGGAGTCCCAACATTGTCCTTCTGAGGGGTACAGGGACTCAAGGGGACGGACACTAAGGCTAGCAGGGTAACCAGGGGTAGCCTGTCACGTGTTCTTGGTGCTATAGCACGGGTGGCATCTAATTCCTCAGGGTATGGGAATTATTCTACTTCATAATAGCTATTGGGAAGTGTGAATAACACTAATCTGTCCAATTTATGTATTATTTAATTAATTATCTCATTATGTATTAAATAAATGGAGTAAAGTCATGATATTGATTTTACTCCTTATTTTTGAGTTGCAGTTGATTTTCTAAAATAATTACTTAAAAATATAATTCATGGGAATTCATGTAATACTTTTACATCATTAGTTTTCTTAGTATCTCACAAAGATATTGATTTCTAGGAATTCTCATAAAAGTATATTAAAGTATTTTGATATATTTTTAAAAGTTGTCATGTCTTATTTTTGACATTCTTGTTACTTTGAATTACATTTAATAAAAAATACATATAAGGGTTATTTAAGTATTTTTATATAATATTATGTACTTTTAGACTATCTACTATCCACAGGAACATTTATTACATATTTAGAATGTTCCAATGTGGGTTGTAGCATGTTTACGCAATACCTAAGCCTCTCAGGCCGCCTGTCACTCTGTCAACCCATAGTCCTGCGGCTGCGTACTTGTCAGAGGCCCTGGGCTGCGTACACAACCTTGACGGAGTGACAGGGCTGTATCTCAGCCACCCGCGGGTGCATTGGCTGCCGCGGATGCGTGCGGGAATTGTGACAAAACACATTTACGTCTGTAACTCCTAAAATATACACAAAACCTCAATTCTGACTGAATTTTAGGTGTGAAACCTATACGTGACAATATGTGTGACATATTTAATTGAAAAAAAGCTCAATAGTGGAGCCGTAATATTTTGGTCTTTATTTCCTTAATTATTTAATCATATAAGGAGTTGGATTTCAAGGGTAGGGTCAGTGAGCAACCCTACCTAATTTTGGGTTGAAAATCCATTCCTGTAATAATATTTATGGTTTTCCCACTCCTTCTTAGTTTAATTGTATTATTATCATTTTTATGTTATTTTTTTTACTTTTGCAGCTTTCTTTGCAATAGTAGCAAGCTGACAGAATTTTTCAATTGAACTAATGAGTGCTTTTTTTTTCTGTCAAAATCAAACTAGGTTCTTTATCTTCTAAAATATCCTGAATTTGAGTCAGTGCCCAATCATAGTTCTATTTTTTTCTCTTGAGATAAAAGTCAGAAGGCAATTGAGAAGCTTCTGAAACAATTGTTCACCCCAAGAATATGAAGAAAGGACATTCCACATTTGTTGGTTTTATATGTATAGTCTATCATAATGAGAGGTGGGAAAAATTTGAGAATTTTAATTGAATCAGGGTGTGAAAGAATAAGAAATTAATCTGAACATCCACATTTTTCATTTTGTAGTAAAGACACAAACTTGGGAGTTCCACTAAAAGTGCTTCAACAGGTGTTTTTGCATCAAGGGCATTTTTTTTCATTGAGGATCTTTGCTTTTAAATAGTGTTGAGATCTGTGTGAAAAGGAGATGATGAGATTTGTATAAGAGAGTTGAGAGTTTTGAATGGAGGAGCTCCAGCTTTGGATAAATTTACAACCACCTACTTTTGTTTCCCTTGGATTCTTCTTTGGATGGGATGAGTGGAAGGATCATTGGAAGGTGCATAGTTGTTCTCTGGAAATGTAACCTTTACCACCAAAACACCCAATCTTTTTGAAAAATGTTTTGATAACCTCAAAGGAAAATTGGTCTTTCTTGATTTTTTTAATTTGGTGGTATGTTTGCTGGTTTTAGATTCCCCAGATTTATCATATCAATAAGTGTAGGCTTTCTTCTTGGAATTGGATACTCTGGTAGATATGAAATATCCATAGGAATTTTCCCATGATTAGATAGCTCCAACTAGATCCTCATTTCAATTATATGATAGATCAGGAGGAGTAGCCAGAGAGGTGGGATTAGCAGTTTGATTAGCTGAAGAAGGAGCCAGAGGAGTTGAATCACTAGTTTGGTTAGGTGAGATAATTGATAATGTTCCTGGTGAATCAGTTCTGAAAATTGGATGGATTTTTTCTTGAGAAATTGCAAAAATAGGTTTCCTTGGTAAAAAATGAAGTGGAGATAGGAGTTGATAGAAGAAATTGAGTAAAAAAAGTTATTAAGAATTTATATAAGAGGGAAAAGCATTTTATGAAAGTATCTGGAGTTTTGAGATGTTTTTGTTGAGAATTGGTGAAGGGTGATGATTGGTTTGTGGAGTGGAGTGGTGATGAGTAGAGTGGTGGGGTGATGAGTGGTGTGGTGGGGTGCTGAGTGGTTTGGTTTGGTTTGGTGTGGTTTGGTGTGGTGTGGTGTGGTTTTATGTGGTGTGGTGTGGTGTGGTGTGGTGTGGTATGGTAGAGTAGTGGGATGGTGTGGTGGGGGGTGATGGAAGGGTGAAACAGGTCATGGGGGTAGTTTATAAGATAATTGGAGCGCTCCAAGATGGTTGGAGGTCCCAGGAAAAGAATTTCAATCAAATTGAATATATGCATGTGAAAGGGCTGAAAAAAGATTCCCAGAATTCCAATATGATGCTTTTGTGGTTTGGTTTTTGAGAAAAGAGAAGTGCCTCAAAAATTACAAAAAAATGATTATTTAAAAGTTTCACATGGTTCTTTCAAAACTTCAGCTTTGTTTACTGTTGAATTATATTCATTGTCATTTTTAATTTGAGGTTTGGAAAATGTGACAGGCAGGCAGTAAAATTTAAATTGGGGTCTTTGGATTCTACTTCAAAGTTTTTTCAGAAAAAATTTGTGGAAATTTTGATTCCAGATGTAAAAAAAGGACATTGCAACAGTTGTGTTAATTTGAAGTGTTTTCACATTGGATTCAATTTTTGGAGTCCCATTATACGTCTAAAAATACTGAAAAAAGGTTGAAAAGATCTTTTATAGTTCTTTTACAATCATCAAAGCTTGAAAAAACCAAACAAAATTAGTCAAAATGTCAAACATGAGGATTCAAAAGTCCAATGAGAAAATTGAACTTTTCAAACTTTTTGCTTTTTTGATGTAAATTTTCAAGGTAAAATAATACATCACAAAAAATCTGGGGAAAATATTTAAATGCTCTTTAAGTTTTTCTTTAAATTTTTGATAGCTTGAATCACCCAAAAAATTTCAATAAAAAGGAAAATAAAAGGATTCAAATGTCCAAAGAGAAATTTGATTTTTTTGATTTTTCATGTTTTTTGAAGGAATTTTATAGACAAAAGGATACATACAAAAAATACATGGAAAAGAAAATGAAAGATCTTTGAATTTTAGTTAAATTTTCTGGCTTCTGAAAAAATCAAAAAAAACCAATTAAAATAGCCAAAATAAGGATGCAAAAACCCATGCACAAATTTTTTTTTACATAATTTTTTGATTTTTTGATTCCATTTTTCAAGGGGTTATTTAATTCCTTCAAAAATACCCAAGATTTGGTCTAGGGATTTCAGAACTCCTGCTACAGGACTGCAGAGTCAGAATTCAAAAAAACCAAGTTATTGAAAATTGCATGAAATGAAGTATTTTTGCGTGATATACCAGAGGGGTGCAATTTGGAAAGAGATTGTGTGTTCTATAAAATTTCCTGAAAAAATCCCACTCCAAGTTCCAGAAAGCCCACTAGCCCTTAAGTTACAATCCTGTACCTCTGCATATTAAATAAAATCCACTCCATGAGGAAAGTTTCTACAGGCCACAGTGGTTGGGAACCACACCTGACTCCCTTCTCCACTATTGGCAAAACTACTCCACACTAAGCCAGACACTCCTTAAGCTAAAACGCAATGAAGTAATATTAATAAACAAGACAGACTACCCAACAATATCCACACTTGAACTTTTCCCTATTAAAGTCTCCAAGTTGATTAAGCAAGCTAATACTCTTGAAAGCAAAATGATACTATACACCTCTTAATCCTTTAATTTATTTATTCATTCCATTCCATACCCCCCCTCAATTTCTGGTCAAGGAAATGTTCCCCTTTTATATGAAACTCAAAAAACTACTCTAAAAAGAGAGAAAACTAAAAAAGAACAATTTTTCCTTCTAACCGCCTCCATTCATTCCCCAATGATCCTTCTTACCATTAGTCAAATCTTCTAGCTGATCTGTTTGTTTAAAATATATTGGTTGATAATTTTCCCTGATCTCCTTCTGAGTTGAGTTTCTCCAATGCATTAATAAGATCCCCATCAATCTTCCTTAGCAACTCTCTTCTGATCCCATAGCATCCTAATGGATCCCCAGAGATCCACATGCCGCCTTGTCAGCTTTAGTTTTGATTTTCCCATAATCCCGCAACCTCTGTCAGCCTCCTGGATGCCAAGACCCTTGCTATCCTTTAGCTACCAGAGGTGATAGAATAAAGAATCAATATATTATTTAATAAATTCAACAAAAATCCATAAAATATTTGGATAAAGCTTATTGCAAGGTTAATTGGTTTTGTTATGGTTTATTGTTATAAATCAATGTAGATAAATTGATTATTAAATATTTTTATAGAGGGGCCACAATGATATTGGGGATCTTTAACACCTCTCTTCAGGGAAAAAAGTATGAAAACATGTAGGCTTGGTTACTTTGGGCCCTTTAGTTTAAAGGATATCTTGCCCAAAGATAATATGCATATAAAATACACAGTAGAGTGGCAGGGCTTTTTAACCAAGCTTCCAAGAAAGAAAAAGGATAATAAGACCCACTGGTATATTATTAAATTCTTAGGGTATCTGTTTGGGACATGCACTGATGGGTTAAACCTGTATACTGGGGTTGTAAGGTTGTTCAGCAGTTTAAATTGACAAAATAGGGTTGAGGACAGATATTATCAATCAGAATAAAGCCAGAAATCACTTACTTATCTCTTATAAGTATTTGATTACCTTGTAATGGTGTCTGGGTATAAATATAACTGGGTCTCTGGGTATCAATATCCTCTAAAGAGCTCTTTATTTATAGCTTTTGCAGTCCCAATATTGTCCTTCTGAGGGGGACAGGGGCTCAAAGGGACAGACACTGAGGCTGGCAGGGTAACCAGTGGTAGCCTATCACGTTTTGTTGGTGCTGTAACACGGGTAGCATCTAATTCCACAGGGTATGGGAATTTTTATAATTGATGTTTGGACGGGTGAATAACACTAATCTTTCCTTTTTATTTATTATTTAATTGATTATCCTTAGTAAATGTTGCAAGTAAGTTAAAAATAATTTTAAAAGACATTCCTACGGAAATCCTGATGTCAGGTGAGCTCTCATTATGTATTAAATATTTGGAGTAAAGCCATGATATTGATTTTACTTCTTATTTTCAAAATTCAGTTGATTTACTAAAAAAATTACTTAAAAATGTAAGTCATGGGTAATCATGTAATATTTTTACATCATAAGTTTTCTTAGTATGTCACAAAAATGTGGATGTCTAGAAATTCTCATAATAGTAAATTAAAGTATTTTAATATATTTTTAGAAGTAGTCATTATCTTATTTCCAACATTTTTGGAACTTTGAATTATATTTAATAAAAAATACGTATAAAGGTTATTTAAGTATTTTTATATAATTTTATGTATTTTTAGACTATCTACCATCTAGGGGAACATTCATTAAATATTTAGAATGTTCCCATGTAGGTTGTAGTATGTTGACGCGGTACCTAGGTTTCTCAGGCTGCCTGTCACTTTGTCAACCCATAGTCCCGTGGCTGCGTACTTGCCAGAGGCCCGGAGCTGCGTACACGACTTTGACAGAGTGACAGAGCTGAAGTTCAGCCGCGCGTGGGTGCATTGGCTGCCATGGCTGCGTGCGGGAGTTGTGACAGAACACATTTCTTTCTGTAACTCCTAAAATATACAAAACACCTCAATTCTGACTGAATTTTAGGTGTGAAACCTATACGTGACAATACATGTGAGATGTTTAAGTGGCCAAAAAGTTCAATAGAGGTGCTGTTGTATTTTGGTCTTTCCTTTGCTTAATTATTTAAAAATATAAGGAGTTGGATTTCAAGAGTGGGGTCAGTGAGTGACCCTACCTAATTTTGGGTGGAGCATGCATTTCTGCAATAATATTCATGGTTTTCCCTCTCCTTCTTAGGTTAATTTTATTATTATTATTTATATTTTATTTCTGTTACTTTTGAAGCTTGCTCTGCAATAGTAGCAAGCTGACTACCTCAGTGAATACCCCATAATCAGGACTTGTGTCAGCTTGCAACTATGTACGGAGTAACCTGTTCAAGTAACAATAAATAAATAAATAAAATATAAAGCAGGAGTGGGAAATTCATAATTATTATTTAAGAAATGGATTCCCCACCCAAAATAAGGTAGGGTCACTCACTTACCCCAACCTTGAAATATAAATCCTTCATATTTTTAAATAATTAAATAAGAATTGACCAAAAGGGCGCAGAACCTGCAATATGGCACCTTTTGGCAAAGTTAATATTTCACACATATTTTCATGTATAGGTTTCACACCTAAAATTCAGTCAGAATTGAGGTGTTGTGTATATTTTAGGAGTTACACATGGAAATGTGTTATGTCACAATTCCTGCATGCAGTCCTGCGTCCCTTGTCAGCTCTCTGATACCAGGAACCTTGCAGTCCTTTAGCTACAGAGAGTGATAAAAATACTGGAATAATAATAATAATTATTCCAAAAATAAACGCTTAGAGGCTCAAATAAATAATATAATAAGAGCATTTGAAAGGTTTAATTGGTTTTTTAATAAAAGGTTTTCAATATGTATATAAAAGAGGGGCCAAAGTATCATACTACTAGGGGTCTTTACAGACAAAGCAACCTCTCTTCAAGGGGCCTCCTTAGGCAGTTTAAGAACCTTGGAATGAAGATGGGTGCCTTAGAAAGGGCTTATTCCACTAATGGCTGGGCATAACAGCACACTGGCCTAGATAGAAAGGGAAACACTCACTCTGAGCACTTTATCACAAAAATCCTGCAATAATAGGAAGGGTTGCAGAGCAGATGGGGTGGATTGCCTGAATAAACTTCAAGGGTTGATTGGTTTTAAGAAATAAATAATAATACTACAGACTTGATCATAAATCACTTGCTTAGACTCTTCATAAGCACTTGACAAAAAATGACACGGTGTCTGATTGATAATAATACTTCCTGGTAAACTGATGATGGAATAATGGATCCAAAGAGGTCTGTATAAATACCTTTTTGGGGTAATTTTGAGCTTCTGAGGGCGCGTAGAGAGAGTTCTGTTCATGGGATGAGGCTGGCAAGCCTGTCAGAGCAGGATTAGCACGTCCACTTGGTGCTGTCAATCAGCTGACTTTAGATCTGCTGGATTTCTGTGCTATTTTAGCCACAGGATCTGTTAATCTATTACAGCATAAATTTGATAATCCTGCACTCATCCTTTATTTTTACTATTAGTATTGCTTTAAAGTGAAAAGATAGGGACTTTTACTGATTTTCCATCATTTTTTTATCACTTAAATAATTTATAATAATTTTTATGAACACTCCTTGTAGTTTTTTGTGGTCTTCAAAGATCAGAGTCTATGATTTACATGGTAATCCTTGATCTTTAATTTATTATTAAAAAATGTTCTAAACTTAATTTTTATTAATTCTAATTAAGTTTTGATCTTTTTAGATTATTACTAATGCATATGTAAACTTGTTACATATGCCAGGCAACACAAATTAGGTTGTAGCTCTTTTGAGTGGTACCTGGTTGTCAGATTAGTCATGATGGATCCAGACGCAGGGATCAGTCAGTTCAGATGCGCACAGGGTGGGATCCGCTGCGTGCGTGGCAGAATTAGCTGCGCGCGGGTCTCTAGCACGCGGGAAACTGCTACTATGAGTAGGTAGGGGTATGTAATGATGCGGGGCTGCGCATTGGGAATTGTGACATAACACATTTTGGCATGTAACTCCTAAAATATACACAACACCTCAATTCTGAGTGAATTTTAGGTGTAAATCCTATACGTGACAATATATGTGAAATGTTAAAATGGCCAAAAGGTGCCATACTGGTGTTGTAATTTTTAGTACTTTTCTTTTTAATTATTTTAAATATGTAAGGACTTGGATTTCAAGGGTGGGGTCAGTGAGTGACCCTACCTAATTTTGGGTGAGGAATCCATTTCCTTAATAATATTTATGAATTTCTGACTCCTTGTTTTGTTAATTTAGATATTCTTATTTTTTATAGTTTTGTGTTGCTATGACAGGTTGCTCTGTAGATAGTAGCAAGCTGACATCCCTAAACAACCCCTACATACCCATAGCATCACATTCCTGCGTATAACAGTCCCGGGCGCAGCCAATTTGACATGCATGCAGCGGATCCTACCCCGCGCGCATCTGAATTGACTGATCCCCGCGTCAGGATCAGTCATGAAAAATCTGACAGAAGGTACCACTCACAGGAGCTAAAACCTAGTAGGGTTTACCTGGCATATGTAATAATGTGACATATAATCAATTTAAAAATGTTATAAATAATAAATCAAATATTGTAGGTTACCACAAAACAGAGAAATCCTAATCTTTGAAGACCACAAACCACTACAAGGAGTGGCCATAAAAACTATTAAAAATTTTCTATGTGCTCATCAGATGATGCAAAAAAAATCATTATCTAGGTCTGTCTAATTTAAACCAATATGAATAGTAAATATGAAGGATAAGTTCAGAATGATCAAAATAACGTCATTAAAAGATTAACAGATCCTGTGGCTAAAATAGTACAGAAATCCAGAAGATCTGAGGACAGCTGATTGACAGCACCAAGTGGACGTTCTAAACCTGCCCTGAATGGCCTACCAGCCTCAGAAAATGAGCAGAAACCTCTTTATGTGCCCTCAGAAGCTCATTATTAACCCAAAAGGTATTTATACAGACCTCTTTGGATCCATTATTCCCCATCATTCTTACAAGGAATTTATTATTATCAATCAGAAGCCGTTTCATTGTTAGGCAATTTCTTATATTATTTTAGATCAGAAGCCGTATCATTTTTAGTCAATTTCTTATAAAGAGATAAGCAAGTGATTTAAGACCTAATCTGTGGAATCACTATTACTTCCCAAAAATAACCACCTGATTCATTGAATTTTAGTCTGTCAATGAACCACAAATGCCCTGAAACCTTTTAACTGAATCTTTGTAGTCTTTTCTGTGGATTATTGACAAATAGTGAGTGTTTCCCTTCCAGCCTTGGCCATTGTGCTGTTTTACCCGGCCATATCAGTCGATAGGTCCTTATTAGGCACCCATTATTAATTCACTTGTTCTCAAACTAACTAAGGAGTCCCATTGAAGAGAGGTTGTCTGTCTGTAAAGATCCGCAGTATTATAATGATGTAGCCCCTATTTTTATAAAAAATTGAAAAGCATTTTAAACAAACCAATTAAACCTTGCACCAGCTCTTAACATATTTATTATTTGAGCTTTTCAAGTGTTTATCTTTGGAATATCATTATTATTATTATTCCAGTATTTTTATCACTCTCTGTAGCTAAAAGACTGCAAGGCTCCTGGTATCATATAGCTGACAATTAGGGGTCTGACCAGGAGATATCCCTAGATAATTAATTTTGAATTATTGATTCCTTGGACTAGGAAAATTATTTTTAAAATAAAATAATTGAAAATACTTATAACCTATTTTTTGACTCTGTTATTCTTCCAGTGGATCTTAAGACCAACAGGGAATTGATCAATTATTATTTCAATCTTCTGAAACAGAAAAAGGAAGAAAAACTCCGTAACTTTGTGCCTATTATTATAACTCCTGAGAAACAACAGGATAGGTTGCTTTACTGTAAACAACAAGTTATAGAGAAAAAAGAACTTGTTCTTGAAAGATGAATCAATTTTAACTGTTTATTAAGTCAACACAAGGAGTTGAAAATTTATCAAAGAAAACTTTCTATCTACAAAAGAAATAACCAGGAAGTTGAAAATAATAATAAAAATCACAAAAGTGAGAATTAAAGCTATTTTCTTTTCAAAATATTATAAAAATCATTGAAAATTACAAAAAATATAAAACTTATATTCTTCATTGTTTTATAAACCTTAGTGGGATTTGTTTTTGGTGACCTTATTGACCAGGACCTTCTTGAGTACATCCCAGACAGTGTAACATTGGATTTTCCCTTGGATTTATCCAAGGATCTGATTGGAACCCACTCAGACCCAGTTGGAATACCCCCCAAGGATGGTCTTGAAAGCAAAAAAGTTTTGGTACCATTGAATTTAACTATAGGTAAGTTAAAAGTTATATCAAAAAATTATTAAAAAATAAAAAAATACTCAAAAAATATTAATTTCATATTTATATATTTTTCTGATGAAGTTATGACAAAGACTTATCAATTTTTTTTTCTCTATTTAACAAAATAGGTGCAACACCCATGCAACAGGTAGAGCACCATGATATGGATCTCTTCCCAGAGGAACCCGCAGGTGCAAGGAATCCAGTTGCAAACGCAATGAGGGGGCTTAAAACCATGACAATATCATTATGCAAGAAGAAAACGGTAACAACTGTGGCCTCCAACTCAAAAAACTCAACATTGGAGAGTCGTCACTCATCCAATGTGTTATCCCAGGTTAATACCGTTCCTAATATGCCACCCCAGCTGGACTCAACCAATGAGGAAAGGGTCAAAGTGTTAGTGAAAGAGCACGTGAGATTCTGGGAAAAATTCCAACTGTCTCAGACCCAGGAGGATTGGCCAGGTATGAGAAAAACTATATATCTAGCAAAGAGGTCCCAGATCTCTCTTTGAAATCTGATTCCAAGGAGGGAAGTTGAAGGTTACATGCAGAGTTGGAATCCTTGGGACCTGTTGGCTTCCTTAAAGGGAAAGTATCCCAAAAAGAAGAGATCCTCAGCTCATCAGAAGTCAAGGAACCCAAAAGATTGGGACAATACAATATCATTAGCCCAGAAGTGGAAGAAATTTTACCACAATTTGATGTAGAAGCTTTTAACCTCTTTTCTGTTAATGTTTCTCACAATTTTACTATCATTAGCAAGTGCTTTGATGAATTATATGAGCAATTGGATAAGTTGAATCTTGTCAGCTTGGTAGTTGACAAGAGCAACCTTTCAAAGCAGATTAAAAACAGAAAATAAATAAAAAGATTAGAAGGAGTGGGAATTCCATATATACTATTGCAGAAATGGATTTCCCACCAAAAAATAGGTAGGGTCACTCACTGAACCCACCCTTGAATTTGAACTCCTTAATTTTTTTTAATAATTTTAGAAGAAAAGACCAATAAACCATGGCACAGCTATGGCATCTTTTGGCCATTCTAATGCTTCACACACCATGCCATTTATAGGTTTCACACCTAAATTTCAGTCAGAATTGAGGTGTTGTGTATATTTTAGGAGTTACAGGCGGATTGGTGTTGTGTCACAATGCCTGTGCGCAGCCCCGCATTCATTTAGCAAGGGTACACACTCCTGACACTCAGTATTTAGGCGCATTTAAAGACACCCGCATTCAAAATGACTGCTGGCCTTGTATGATGGATTCCTGCAGGCAGATGTCAAGCCTGCGCGCGTCAAACATAAACTGTACTAATTCTAACAGCCAGGTACCGCAGGAACATGCTACAACTTGCATGCATACATCATGCGTATGTAACAAGTTGACTCATGGATGAGGAGATTTTTGAAACCTAAGAAGATTGAATAAAAAAGATGAAAATAAAAACATTAAGAAAATAAATTTTGAGAAAAAATAATGAAGGTTGTCAGGAAAATGGGATTGCCAAATCTTTATGAACCACAAAGCACATCAAGATGTCTAACAAAAAATTATTAAAAACTATCAACATGTGCAGAAGATGCCGTAGAATCTACAAATACCCACTTCTACTCATTCAACTCTAAAGAAAGTAAAACAAAAAAAAGGAAATGTATCTGAACCATGAAAATAACAAATTAACATTTAAATACCTTCTGAAAATTATTTCACATGGAAATATGACACAGGCAAGGCTAGCAAGATGAAAGCACCCAGATTACGTGCTAAAATAGCCCTAGCTAGCCTTCCAGCCTCAGAACACAAGTACAACCCTTTCTAAGTGCCCTGAGAAGGTCTTATAACCCTAGAAAGGCATATAAACAGCCCCTTTTAGATGGGTTAAACCTCAGTGATTTTAAAAGTAATCAATCCAGACCCCTTGCCATCCGTGATCAAGTGTTTATTCAAGATAAACAAGTGATTTATGGCCTCAGTCTGATATTTTGATTATTAATTCAAAACCCATAGTTAATTACATTGAAGAATATCAGCAATATCCCAAAAAATTGTCCTGAGACCCTTTCAACCATGAATCTATGCAAGTTTCTTGGAGTGTCTGCTTAAATTAGTAAGTTATCTCCTCCTTGCCTCCAGGAGTAAGTGCTGTGAGTCAGCAAGTCCACCCAATCCCCTTGAGTAAACCCCTTTTGAGTAATCACTTAGGACCTCACTGTCCTAAGGTGTTTACACAGTTCAAAAGAGCCCCTTGAAGAGAGGTTGTTATCCAATAAAGATCCCATGTTTGCATGAAATTTAGCCCCTCTTGAAAAATATATTTAAATCAGTTTACCACTCAAACTTTGAATTTGCTCTTAAATCACCTATTTGCGCATTTTACGTAATTTTCTTGGAATTATTATTTTCCAACACCAATATCTCTTGCTGTAGCAAAAGGACTGCAAAGTTCCTGGTTTCAGTAAGTTGAAAATTGGGGGTCTGGCAGGGAAATATCCCTGAATAATCAATTTTTCATAAATTTATTTCCTTGGACCAGATAATTTATGTAAACATAAGTAAAAATACTTATTGTCCTTTTTTATTGTTATTCTTCCAGTGTATCTTAAGACCAATGGAGAATTAATGAATTATTATTATAATCTTCTCAAACAGAAAAAAGAAGAGAGACTCCGTAATTTTCTTCCCGTTATCATAAGTCCTGAGCAACAACAAGCAAAATTAAATTATTATAAACAACAAGCTTTAAAAAACAAAGAGTTGGAACTTGAAAGACTTATTAATTTTAATTCTTTACTCAGGCAACACACCACCTGGAAGAAGTATCAGAGACAACTTTATTTTTTTAACAAAAAGAAAGAAAGTAAGCTCAAAATATTTTTCTTATCTTTTTTTTAAAAAATTTGAAAAAATTTTTAAAAATAGAATAAATGGTGATGTGAAATTCATGGCTACAGGAATGTGGGAGCCGTGTACACAGCCCCACATGGCCTGTGGGATTCTTTTAGGGCCCCTCAACTCGTGTTGGCCCGTGCACTCCTCCATATAATTTCTATTTTATTATTATTTATTATTTATTATTTATTATTTATTATTTATTATTTATTATTTATTATTTATTATTTATTATTTATTATTTATTATTTATTATTTATTATTTATTATTTATTATTTATTATTTATTATTTATTATTTATTATTTATTATTTATAATTTATTATTTATAATTTATTATTTATTATTTATTATTTATTATTTATTATTTATTATTTATTATTTATTATTTATTATTTATTATTTATTATTTATTATTTATTATTTATTATTTATTATTTATTATTTATTATTTATTATTTATTATTTATTATTTATTATTTATTATTTATTATTTATTATTTATTATTTATTATTTATTATTTATTATTTATTATTTATTATTTATTATTTATTATTTATTATTTATTATTTATTATTTATTATTTATTATTTATTATTTATTATTTATTATTAATTATTAATTATTTATTATTTATTATTTATTATTTATTATTTATTATTTATTATTTATTATTTATTATTTATTATTTATTATTTATTATTTATTATTTATTATTTATTATTTATTATTTATTATTTATTATTTATTATTTATTATTTATTATTTATTATTTATTATTTATTATTTATTATTTATTATTTATTATTTATTATTTATTATTTATTATTTATTATTTATTATTTATTATTTATTATTTATTATTTATTATTTATTATTTATTATTTATTATTTATTATTTATTATTTATTATTTATTATTTATTATTTATTATTTATTATTTATTATTTATTATTTATTATTTATTATTAATGATTTATGATTTATTATTTATTATTTATTATTTATTATTTTTTTTTTATTATTTATTATTTATTATTTATTATTTATTATTTATGATTTAGTGGAGGCTTCACAACTTGATTTTAGTTGACTAGCGTGCCGTACAACTCAAATTGGAGGTGTAGCATGCCACACAGCCCATTTGAGCCTTTTAGCAAGCCACAAGGCCCCTTTGACCTGTGTAGCATGCCACACAGCTCATTTGAGTTGTGTAGGGTGCCAGACGGCCTGTTGAGCCATTTACACGGCTCTGTAGCCGTGGATTTAACATCAACTTAAAATAAAAATTAATAAAAATTATAATAAACAAAAAACTTATTAATTTTAATTCTTCCTCTTATTTGCAGTGGAAAGGACCTTTTCCCTTGCAGATTTGTTTGAACAAGACCTGTTGGAAAAAGGTTCTCACCATGGATCTTTGGATTTGAGCCAAGACCTCATTGGTACCCACAAAGACCCCCCTGGATTACCCACCAAGGACTCTTTCAACCCTATCCAAGCTTAAGTACCATTGAACTTCAGTCTAATTCAGCTTAAATTAGTTTAAAAATAAAAATATTTTTTAATTTTTGATTTTTAATTTTTTAATTTTTTCATTATTTTTACCAAGTTTTGACAAAAACTTATAACTTTTTTTTCACTATGTTGAAAAACAGGCCAAACACCCGCGCAACCAGACAAGTCCTGTCCTATGGACCTCTTCCTGGAGGAACGCATGCCTGTACAAGTGCCCGTAGCAAGCACAATGAAGGGGCTAAAACCTGCAACTCAAGTGCTGCAAAACCCGCCAGCATCTGGGCCAGCCAACTCAACCAAAAATTTGTTGGAGATGAGTCCTTTGCCCAGACAGTTTCCCACGGAAGCCACTCCTCCTCCTATGCCTCCCAGTCCCGAATTAGAAAAAGAGTCCAAAATAAAGGATCTTGTGAAGGATCCTGTCAGTTGTTGGGAGGCATACAAGCTAGCCCAAGAACAGCAGGACTCAGCAGCCATGAGAAAGGCTATTTCACGGGCCAAGTCCTCTCAAATAGCCCTTCAGAAATTGATAACCAGGGAAGAAGTAGAGAAATACATAGAAAAATGGAACCCTTGGGATCAACTAGCCAAGTTACTAGGAAAGGATCCCAAAAAGTTGAGGTCCTCAAATCATCAAAGATTGAGGAACCCAAAAGATTGGGACAACCCAATATCTCTAGGTCAGAAGTGGAAGAAAGTTTATCAAAACTAGATTCCGATGATATCTATCCATTGTTTAACAGATTCTCTGATAATTTTTTTCATAAATTTAACATCTTGAGTGGAAATCTAAAAAATATTCACAAACAAATTAATAAAGAAATCCAAAATTATAACAAAATAATTCAAATTCAAGCTGACCACCTGAAATCTGATGAGCCTGAAATCAAATTATTAAGGGATACCATTGATTTAAACAAATCATCTTTAATCAATCATATCAGCACCACCTATTCTTCCGGACAGGAAGAGATACTCCTTCTCCTTGAGCAACTCAAAGGAGAAATAAGAAACAAAACTGATACCCCTTCTGTTCACCTTGTTAATAAAATTGATCTATTTAGCAGCAAAATGGATTTGGAACTAGGTATGATTAAGAATGATTTAAGACACCTTAAAGTTAAATCAACTGCCCCTCCTCTAGTCAATGTAGAAAAATCAAAACCTAACAGAACCAGTATCACTCCTAACATCTCTCATAATTCTGGAATGAACAGGAATGAGTCTTACCGCCCTAGTCCTACCCCTGAGGTAGAAAAAGCTCTGAAACTCTTGCCCCCTGTAACTGAATGGCTTAAATTCTCAGGTGAAGGAGATTATAACCAAATTAGCTTCATTAAATTTATTGAGTATACCTTTGACTCATATGAACTGCCTGATACTATAGCAGTAGTAATACTACCCAGGCTGTTTGAAGGAGTAGCACTGGATTGATTTATCAACAAAAGAGGAGAAGTTGGATCCCAAACTTGGAACTCTGGGAAATGTCTCATCAAAGGACAGTTTGGGACTAGAATCTGGGAAAGAAAAATGATGAAAACCTTTGAGAACTCACTTTTTGACCCTTCAATGGAAAAACCTCACAAGTGGTGTTTGGAAAAAAAGAAGAGGCTAGATTCTTTCTATCCTGAAGCTGACAAGGAATAAATCAATGAAAGGATCCTCAATCTATGTCCTGGAAACCTTAATCACAATGTGAGGTGTAGAATGTCCTTGGATGCTGATCTCTCCACTCTCATTGGCATTCTGGAAGAAATCATTGATATGAATGGTCTTGAAAAAAGAAGCAATAGACCTAGGGAACCAGCTCCCAAGACTAAAGAAGAATACCATCCAAAAACCAAAGACTTGACTACTCCCCAATTAGAAGTTAAGAAGAATTCTGAGGCTAATGAAAAGATATGCTGGAATTGTCACCAAACTGGACATGTGAGACCTGACTGCCCCCAGCCCAGGAGAAAGATCAATCTCATTGAAGGAGAAGAAAATGATAATGACCCTGACCCTCAACTTGATGACAATGATGGATCACTGTGAGTGTGAATTAATGATCAGTAACCCTATCAATGTTTTTGAAGGAAGTATAGCACCTTCCTTAGACATTAAATCTGTTAATGAAGATTCCAAATTACCACAAAAATGGAATCACAATATGAAAATTCACCATGTTTCTGAAGCCAAAACTTTGACTCTCAAACCTTCTGCTGGTAAGAGTGACACTTCTGGTAAAACCTTCTATGCTACTGGTTTGATCCAAGGTTATCCTGTTAAGTTACTCTTAGACAGTGGGGCATTTTGATCTTGTATAAGTTCAACTTATTTTGAACAACAAGATCCAAATTGGAGAGTGAACTTATTACCAGTACCTCAGGCCAAGTTCAGCAGTTGTAACTCTTCCCTTAATTCCATTGGATTTTGGTCCTCTGATATAATTCTTCCCCACTCAAAAGGGTCACTCAAACTGAAGATTGAATTTGTGGTGCTCCAGAATGCAGTGTGTGATTACTTTATTTTAGGGAATGATTCTCCTTGCTAATATGGTATAGAAGTATTCCAAAGGAAGGGCAGAAACTTCACCATAGGAGGGTTCTGGAACAAGAAGTTCTAAATATGCCAGGTCAATGCTCAAACCCTTGATTGAACTTATGAAAAACACTTGGAGAAGTTCAACAAGAGTACTTCTCCCAAGCAGCCCTGAAACCCCTGCTGAGTGAAGACCAAAAACAGGATATCCTCCAAGTTTGCTTTGAAAATAAGAATTCTTTCTGTCTCAAGGATCATCCAATTGGTAAAATCACAGGAAATGACATGATTCTAACCTTAAAAATTAAACCTCCTTACCCTCCCAACCTCAGGAGACCTGCTTACCCTTCTATTCCAAAATCTAGGACTGCTTTAGAAACCCATATCCAAGAATTTATTGACTTAAAATTCTTAAGGAAAGTAGGATAATAGGAGCAAGTTGACATTACTACTCCAGTAATTATAGCTTGGTACAATGAAAAGTCAAGGATGGTTGGAAAATTTAGAATGCTGAATAACTATACCCAAGCTGATTATTACCCTATTCCATGGATTGACCATGCTCTAAATAACCTCTCCAAGGCTAATTTCATCACTAAAATGGATATGCTGAAAGGTTTTCACCAGATACCTACCAGTCTTCATAGCACAAACTTTATGAGGATCATATGTCATTTGGGCATTTATGAATAATTTAGGATGCCTTTTGGTATCAAAATACTCCTTCTCACTTTGAAAGGATGATGGATAAAGTTCTAGGATCATTCATCAGACAAGGATGGATGATGGTATACATTGATAATATTATTATTTATTCTGATGATTGGAATACACACATGGAAAAAATAAGGCTAGTCCTCAAAACCATCTCTTCTGTGGGATTAAAAGTATCAATGAAAAAATGGAACTTTGGCTATGGAGAGCTGAAAGCTTTAGGGCACATTGTGAAAGGACTGACTAACTTCTGACAAGAGCAAAATAGCAGCTGTGATGAATAGGACCATGCCCCAAAATAAAACTGAACTCCTATCCTTTGCCAGCTTTTGCAGCTACTACAGGAAGTATCTACCTAAGTTTTCCCTTCTCACCAAATGTTTATATGAAATCTGCAACAACAACACCTTTTTTTAGATGACTCATAGAAGAGTTAAGAACTATGAAGAACTCAAGCTAGCCATGCCCTCAGCTCCAGTATTGATTCAACCTGACTATTCTAAACCTTTCAAACTATATATGGATGCTAGCATGGAAGGGCTGGGAGCTTCTTTACACCAAGAAGTCATAGAAAATGATAAACCAGTCAAAAAAACTATAATCTTCCTATCCAGACAAGTAAAGGATACTGATAAAAGGTATGGTGCAAGCCAAATGGAATGCCTTGCCTTAGTTTGGGCTCTGGATAAAATCCACTATTAATTGGAAGGTTACAGGTCCATGGTGTAGAGACTCCAAGGGATAATCGGATTATTTAGCAAATTTCTTTCTGGCAGTCACTAGAAGGGGAATTTAGTTTACAACTTATCTTGAAGAGATAGAGGTAACCTAAGATGGTTTTGAATTGCCTGCCCTTCTGAACTATAATAAGTCTGCACAATAATTTTTTTTAATTAATGGCTGGTTTTCTTTGAGACTTAAAATAGGTCTCTTATCAGACCTAGATTAATTATTAATAGAGATTTTTAGGAATTGCAAGACTATTCCAGGTTGGATTGGATTATTGGCAAGCTTCCACCAATTGATAATCAAGAATTTTCGACTTTTCTGACTATTTTTTCCAAGTTCCAATCAAAGGACTAAGTGTTGACTAAAAGGTGTTTAACAAGTTGGAGGACCCAAGAATGGGCTTGCCCACAGGGAGCTGGGCGGAAAAAAAGCTTGGTTGGTTGTTCTGTTGTGCTCTTCCTCTTTTATGAATTTACTAATCAAAAATAAGGGGTTTTCCCTCTTAAAAAAATAGGTGCTGAATAACAGGCCTTTTCTCAAGAAACCTACTTCAAGAACACCTGGATTTGGGTCAAATGGTCAATGATAATTTCGTGATTGATCCTTTATTTCCTTTTCACTTGATTCTGGTTCACTTATAACTGGGTACTAGGCAAGTAACTGGTCAGGCAGAGGCCATAATTCACACCCCGGGCAGAAGCCATGCTCTGGGCAGAAGCCATGCTATACAACTTGGATAGGGCAAGAGAGGCCCCTTAAATAGACAAATACTTCCTCAGGGGATGCTCAGGGCTCCCCTGAGTGCGGTTCTGAGCCTCTCTCTGCACTGTTGAAGCACAGGAGGGTAAAGTTACATGAGGGAATAATGCTGGTGAGAAAACATGTGAAACAAGCCAAGAGTTAGCTGTATTTTTCAGTATAAATTTTGATAGACAGGCAAAAGTATGAGGAACAGGCTAAGATTGGTGAGTTATGGACGCTCCTGGGAGCTTATCTTGTATAAAAAAGGATGCAGAAGTTCCCTGCAGCTTGAGTGAATTTTGCTGGTTTGGAAAAGCATGAAACATGCTTGGCAGCTGCAAGCCCTCTTTGGTAACTGATGTTGTATAACTTGTATTGTTTAATTTGTGGAACACTGCTTTGTTGGGTGTTTCTCAGGACGCTTCTGAGGCCTTATCATGTATAAAATGTTGCAGGAACTGACTCCATGCTTTTTCAATGGAATTAGCTGTAGAGATATGAGGTATTTTGTTTTACCACATCCTCCCTTGGGTGACTTGAGAGTGTGGCTTGCAGGTGTTTTATGGTTGATATGGTGGCAAGCTGAGTATCAGAGTGCTTCAGAGGACGGTTCAGAGGCCTTATCTGGTGGTGGAATTTCCAGAAAGGTCATGTGTACTGAGGTTTTATTGCTGGTTGGTGTGAATTGAGATGTACTTGGCTGCATGAGCCCCTACTTCTGTTGGTGCATGTATGAGTGTTGTATGGTTGGATTGGTGGCAAACTGAGTGTCAGAGTGCTTCAGAGGACGGTTCAGAGGCCTTATCTGGTGGTGAAAGTTCCAGAAAGGTCATGTGTACTGAGGTGTTATTGCTGGTTGGTGAGAATTGAGACATACTTGGCTGCATGAGCCCCTACTTCTGTTGGTGCATGTATGAGTGTTGTATGGTTGGATTGGTGGCAAACTGAGTGTCAGAGTGCTTCAGAGAACGGTTCAGAGGCCCTGAATTGTACTGAATGATCCAGGAAGGTAGTTTAACTTGGTTTCATAGTACTGGTTGTAGTGTAACATTGGTACTGGTATGGTTTAAGTCCTGCTGGTATGGGTCTGTTGTTTTGTTGTGTGGTTATTTTAATCATAATCTTTTGCCATTATATATTCAATGAATCTTTCATTTAGTACTCCTTGTGACATCATCCAGCCTTTGCAAGGTGTTGGGTTGTTTGTGACAGGTGTTTGATATGGTTGAAGGGGGTTATCTAGTGATGTATTTGGGCTTTGAGGTTGGTTTTAGTTCAGGGTGCAGTTTATGAGAGGTTTGGAATTAATTTGTGAGGCTAATTTGATAAAAAGAACAATAAAAATTGAGTCTGATGGCTATAGGACAGGTTTGGTTTACCACATCCCCCTCCAGACTTAATGCTGTCCACAGCATTTCCACATATAGACATCAGACTCCTCACTCCTTCTTCCTCCTTCTAATTTTGGTTTTATTAATAAAATTTCTTTTATCATTATTCTTCCCTAGTTCATTAATTATTCATATATAGTCAAAGAAATGAGATCAACAGATCCAAAAAAATCCTATGTGCTCCAGTTGTTCCTGTCAAAATCTTGATGGTTTGTCTCTAAGTTGTCTCTTCTTCATTCATCTTGTTGTAATCCTTGTAACATATCAAACTTCTAATTAATCTTCCTTCTTCTTCCTAGATTGTTGAATTATAGGTGGATTCATTTGGGAAAAGACAGGTATTTTTATATATCTTGTGTATGGGTTTCTGATTTTCTTTAATTGATTCTCTGGTTTTCTTTAATTGATTCTCTGGTTTTCTTTCTTGATCTTTTATCCCTACCCCATGTTTTTTTTATGGGTCTGGCTGGGTAAAGAACACAATATATTTCTTTCTTCATTATCTAACTTTTAACATCATTCATCACTGTATATTTACCCTGTTTTCATCTATTTAAACTTGATAGATACCTTTTCCTTCATTGCCTTCTATAATGTCTTCATTCTTGATTTTCTGGCCAAAGAATAATTCTTCTATCTTTCCTTGCTACCTGGATACTTCTTGAATCTTGAATTGGATCCAATTTGGATTTAAACTATTGTTGATATCTTCAGGCCCTTCTTTCTTCATAGTATTTCTTGATTCCTTGTTCCCAAGACTTGCATACTGAGCATCAAATCCTTAGTAAAGCATAACTTTTTTTTTTTAATTTATATTATTTTTTTTCTATGGTTTAGTTTAGTTTAGTTTAGGCAGTTTAAGGTCTTACCAAGGACCTGATTCCTTGGCCTGAGGATTGCATCAAAAAAGATTATAAATTGTTTTTAGCTCATTTTTCCAGGAGCTTGAGTAAAATATCCTGATCTTCAGACTTGAGTTCCTTGGTTTTATTATTATTTTCTTTATTAATTTTTAGTGTAGGCAGTTTAAGGTCTTACCAAGGACCCTATTCCTTGGCCTGAGGATTGAACTGAAAAAAAAATAAACTGTTCAAGCTCATTTCCAAAAGCTTGATTTAAAAGATCCTGATATTCAGATTTAATTTCCTTGGTTTTTATTATTTTATTAATTTATTTAAGCCTGTGATTTTTATTTTTTATTTATTTTTATTTTTTTGGTCACTGGTATGGATATGAGTTGTGAGAGGCCTGCTCTGTTTCTGAATATTGCTTGTTTGCAGTTTCAGCTCTTGCTTAGGAGCAGATTCACAAGTATGCCTTCTTGCATGAGGCATACAGATGTATTGATGTATATGAGGGTTGTGGTCATGTGAGGTTGAGTGTTCCAGTGTTTCAGACTAGGGTTATGGGTAAAACTCCTACAGTTTAAGGTCATGCAGGGGACCATCCTGCAGTTTAAGGTCATGCTGGACCATGATGCAGTTTAAGGTCATGCAGGGGACCATCCTGCAGTTTAAGGTCTTGCAGAGGACCACGTTGGCCGGATCAAGATAAGGGGGGTGGGGGGGTTGTCGCGTAAATCTTGCAGTTTTAGGTCTTGCAGAGGACCATCCTGATACTGGCGTTCCGTCGGAAATCCGCGCGGACAGCACGATTGCTCCTTCCCGGGTGTCGGGAAGGAGTGGGTGGCGTTGTTGGAGGCGATAAGGGTTCCAGCCCTTTGCTTTTTTTTGTTTCTTCTTTCTTCTTTTTCTTTTTCTTCTTCTCTTTTTTTTTTCTTTTTTTTTTGTTGTTTCATACTTGACAGTGGCGATCCCGCGAAAGGCCGCAATCTCAATTGCTGAAGTCGCGATTGCGATTGCTTTGATCATGGTTGGATGGCCAACGCATGCAGATCCGCAATCGCGATCGCAGGAAGGAGCGGGTCGGACAAAGCTTGTTGTAAATGGTCGCGACCATTGGCGCGATACGATCGGATCGCAATGAGGGGTTGTTTTGGGAAGTCGATCGATCGATCGATTGATTGCAAAATTGAGCCGTGAGTTTGAGTGCGAAGAAAGAAAGGGGCGCCCTTGTTCGCCATGAGCAGTGGGTCGGAATGGAGATAGCAATAGATAGGGGCTGCAGCGCTCATGCGACAATGTTTCCTTCATTTGTATTCCTTTTTGCATGTCCGTCTATTTGCCAACGCTACACTTGAGGCACGGGATGTGGCCCATAAATATCATCGTTCATTGATCCATTGTGTTTTCACCGCAATTGTGCGCTACCAACTTATAGAAACAAGTCTTGTTGTTTTCTTGTCAACTCCGGCTCTAGCATTCTAAATTCTGAAATTATAATTGCCTAACTTGAGCAGCGTCCAACGCCCCTAAATCTATCACTGTTAATGGTCGCGACCATTGGCGCGGCCAAGTTTCCGGCCATCGGCGTCGTTGTCCAATTGGATTCGGCCCCGTCGTTTTTTTTGTTTGTTTGTTTGTTTTTTTTTTTATCCATGCTTTGATGGCGAGCAACTCGCCGCGATTAATCTCCCTTCCGCGTATCTCTCGCGAATAACCTGCCAATTGCCCTTTTCGACGTTTTTTTTTTTTTTTTTTTTTTTTTTTTTTTAGTCTTGGAGAAAGGAATACTATTAATTCTTTTTTTTTGTAGGTGCTTTTCTAGGAATAATAAGGAATAAAATTAAGATGGTGAGTTTGATATCTATTCATGTTTTGAGGAGGGATTACTGATCTCTCTCTTTTTCTTTTTTTTAGGATTTTTTTTATATGTTTTTTTTTGGATTTATTTTATGATTTTTACAGTTTTTCCGGTGATTGGTGATAGAGAGAGAGATCTGGTATTGCAAGTATGGTGAGCATTCATTATGTATATTTTTTTTGTTGGAGGTACCAACAGTATCACTGATACCCCCTTTTTTATTTTTTATAGGATTTTTATGAAATTTTTTTTTGCTTTTATTTTGTGATCTTGATGGTTCTTCTAGGATTGATGGTAGGAGAAACATTTGATCCTAAAAAAAGTGGTGAGTATATATATATATATTTTTTTTTTTGGAAGTAAAAAAGAGTGAAAAAGATCACTGATACCTCTGTTTTTTCTTTTTTTTAGTATATAGCTATTTATTATTCTTGTGGAAATGACATCAGCTTCAATGTGAAAAAACTTACAATGAATATTACAGTGGTGGTACTGCCCACCCTTTCCCTCAGCTCACCAAAGGAAACTGGAGGTTTAATTCTTCATCAATTTTAATCATTCAAGGAAAGGCACTGACTCCTCCAAGTACCCAGACCACCTGATATGGTCTGGTATTACTTGGTACATCACAATCATACACTTTACCCAGTCTTTGGCCCATTCTTCACCATAGTATAAGCTATACCTAATGACCCAAGGAACTTTACCATAATGGGATGGCCAATCACCATCCATCAGAAGGGAATTAGTGGCCTGATTGTTGAGTAATTCAACGAATTCAGAGTTGTCCAATCCTACTCCAGGTAGCTCTTCCCAGTTGGTTCCTTCCATGTCCTCAAGGTTGGTCCAAAATCCTCCAAAGATTTGTTGAAATACTTCCAAGGTCTCTTCAGCTTCTTGTTTCTTCAGCACCTCCTCCCATCCTCTTTCTGCTGGTACCTCAGGAGTGATGATGTTATTTTCCCAGGGGTCTGGTAAGCCTTCAGGGTCTATCTCTGGTATATTTTGTCCACTAATCCAGACCTCTTCCTGGTCTAGGCTTGCTGTGATGCTGTTCATGCCCATTGGTCTTCTGGGTGGTGTGACCTGCCATCCTGCTTGATCTGGTGAACAAATTGGGATGCATAACCTCTCCCCTTCTGCTATCTCATAGCTTAAGACCTCTCCTTTATGCTTGGATAATTCCAGCCTGACTTTATGATCCACCAAGAAGGGTCTTCCCAGCACTGTATGCATTGATCCTTTTGCTATGAAGAAGTGAGCAGATTTGGGTTCCCCAGGAGTTATCTCAAGCCTTGTTCTTTCAGCCAAACCAATTGGTGGAGTTGAGTGGCCTCCAATTCCTGTAACCCTCATGAATAATTCCCTGGACACCAAGCCTGCCTGGATTGCCAAATGTTCAGGTATGACATTTAATTCAGCACCAGTATCCACCAGGGCCTTTATTTTCTTTCCTTTGATCCAAATGTCTATGAATCCCAATGGGCAAGCATAAGTGAGATTTCTGCCAATGGAACATGGGTATTCTTCATCAGAATAGTCTTCAAAATGGTGTTGACATCCATTAATCCTCCTATTGTTGCTGGCTGATGATTTAGAGCCTTTCTTCAAGTCCAAGGTTCCTTCAAAGTTCATATCTTTTAGATGCTGGAAGAAGTTTGGTGCAACTGATAGGAGCTCCTCCAAGGTAAGGTTAAAGCTTTGTTTTAATATTTTTTTTTAGTCTTTCTTCAATCTTGGTTCCTCTTTCAGTATATACTGGTTCTGAATTTTCCTTTCTCACTTCCTTAGGTTCAGTTTCAGGTTTTTTTACAGGTTCTTGTGGGGGATCTTCTTCTTCACCAGAGTCCTGGTCATCCTCCTCAACCCATGCTCCTGGATAACTCACCCTTCTTTTCCTGGATCCAACCTCCTTGACTGGTTCATTCTCTGGCTCTGGGTGGTCTTGTTTTACAGCTTTGGAACTTCCTTGGGACTTGTCAGCCAATCTCTGGGACTTCCTCATTCCCCATTGGACTTGGGATTCCTTCACATTTACTTCTGGTGGTTTCCAAGCTTCCCAATTTACAATTTCCAAGAATGCTGCAACATTGAATGGTTCCTCCTTCTTCTAGGGTTCTTCAGCCTTTGGGCTCTGTTGGCTTCCTGAAAACTTTCTTATTTGGTCTTTGAATGTCTCCTGGCTGCTAAGGGTTACTGGTTGTCCATTTGGAAAGAAGAAACTAGATCCTTGCCTGAAGACTTTTCTATTTTTGAGGTCTTCTGACAGATCTGGACAGGTGAACTGGGTATGGAGTTCATCCTTGCAGTAGTTGCATTTGACTGGCCATCTGGGTCCTGCATTGGTAACTGGGGGCCTAAAGTTTGGTGCCATTAGTTGATTGTTCCTATCAAAATGGGGTGGTGCTTGCTTCTGATTTAAAGCCATAGTGAGCTTTGAGATTTCATCTTTCATTTTTTGGATTTCATCCATTCCTGATGGCTGGAACTTGACTTCTTTCTTGGTTTCTACTGAACTCTTGATGCTAGGTCTGGGGGTCTCTTCTTCATCCACATCCCACAAAGCCAAAGTCATCTCCACATACTCTTTCAAAGTTTCCAAGTTTGGAGGAAGATATCTACCATCCCTAGCAATTTTGATTTTTCCTGCATGGGCCAATTCTCTGTTAACTTCCCTCCTGAGGTCTGTGGATAGGGCCTTCCAAAGGTTTTCACCACTCTCCCAGTTGGTATTATCATAACCCATCCTGATGAAATATAAAACCATCTCTTCATAATTACCAATGAATTTCCTGAAGTCCTGTTTGGTCTTGATTCCTCCTTGGTCTTGAGTAAGTTTGAGAAGCCTGGGTATGGATTCTTCATTAAATCTTCTATGGGGGGTAGCTGTGCCCCATTTCCTCATCAATTCTTTCTTCAAAAGGTTCCAGTCTCCAAGTTCATGTCCTTCCATATCTTCAATGGATTCCCTGATCTTTTTGTCTTCAAACAAAAAAGGTAATTGGAGAGCTATATCTATCCCCCTGCTTTCTGGATTCTGGCTAATTTTTTCACTCTCTTAATGAAGAATTCCACCTCTGTTCCATCAAAGTCTAGGTTTCCCTTTTTACCATCCAAAAGTACACCATTCTGCTGATCATTTTTGATTCTGAATGATTCAGGGATTCCATCCTTGGCTTGGGTCCTTCTACCAAATTGATATCCACTTGCCTCCTCTCTTTCTTTGTTGACTTGGGAAAACAGGGTCATTTCTGGGCTGTTGGAAGGGGTTTCTGAATATTCAATAATTCCTGGTGGCATTCTCCTTATGGATGTCCTTGGGGTGGAAGTGTCAAATCTGGTCCTATGTTGTGTAAAAGGGGTGTCTGGGATTCCATGCTCTGTCTTGTCCAGGTTGCTTCCAAGTAGTTTTTCCAAAAGAAGGGACATGTTTTCCACTTTTGCTTGAAGATCTTCCATGTTTTCTGATTTTTTTGTCTGGTTGTTGTCTGATTCTTCTTCCAAGTGTTGTTGTTGGGATCCACTGGTAAATCTGGGTTTGGTTTGTGGTTCTTTCTCCATCCTGATTATTGAAGAAATTTCTGCTTTGTTATTATCTTCAAGAGCTTCTAATTGGTCCTTGAGGTCCTCTATTATCTGGTGAAAATCTCTTCCTTTACTTTCCTGAATTTTTTGGTAGGTTAAAGGAGCTAATTTTCCGAAAATCACTTCTGTTATAGGTAATAATTAATCATTCCAAAGGAATTAGGCCACTGTTGGGACACCAATTGTAGAGACTCCAAGGGATAATGGGATTATTTAGCAAATTTCTTGCTGGCAGTCACTAGAAGGGGAATTTAGTTTACAACTTATCTTGAAGAGATAGAGGTAACCTAAGATGGTTTTGAATTGCCTGCCCTTCTGAACTATAATAAGTCTGCACAATAATTTTTTTTAATTAATGGCTGGTTTTCTTTGAGACTTAAAATAGGTCTCTTATCAGACCTAGATTAATTATTAATAGAGATTTTTAGGAATTGCAAGACTATTCCAGGTTGGATTGGATTATTGGCAAGCTTCCACCAATTGATAATCAAGAATTTTCGACTTTTCTGACTATTTTTTCCAAGTTCCAATCAAAGGACTAAGTGTTGACTAAAAGGTGTTTAACAAGTTGGAGGACCCAAGAATGGGCTTGCCCACAGGGAGCTGGGCGGAAAAAAAGCTTGGTTGGTTGTTCTGTTGTGCTCTTCCTCTTTTATGAATTTACTAATCAAAAATAAGGGGTTTTCCCTCTTAAAAAAATAGGTGCTGAATAACAGGCCTTTTCTCAAGAAACCTACTTCAAGAACACCTGGATTTGGGTCAAATGGTCAATGATAATTTCGTGATTGATCCTTTATTTCCTTTTCACTTGATTCTGGTTCACTTATAACTGGGTACTAGGCAAGCAACTGGTCAGGCAGAGGCCATAATTCACACCCCGGGCAGAAGCCATGCTCTGGGCAGAAGCCATGCTATACAACTTGGATAGGGCAAGAGAGGCCCCTTAAATAGACAAATACTTCCTCAGGGGATGCTCAGGGCTCCCCTGAGTGCGGTTCTGAGCCTCTCTCTGCACTGTTGAAGCACAGGAGGGTAAAGTTACATGAGGGAATAATGCTGGTGAGAAAACATGTGAAACAAGCCAAGAGTTAGCTGTATTTTTCAGTATAAATTTTGATAGACAGGCAAAAGTATGAGGAACAGGCTAAGATTGGTGAGTTATGGACGCTCCTGGGAGCTTATCTTGTATAAAAAAGGATGCAGAAGTTCCCTGCAGCTTGAGTGAATTTTGCTGGTTGGGAAAAGCATGAAACATGCTTGGCAGCTGCAAGCCCTCTTTGGTAACTGATGTTGTATAACTTGTATTGTTTAATTTGTGGAACACTGCTTTGTTGGGTGTTTCTCAGGACGCTTCTGAGGCCTTATCATGTATAAAATGTTGCAGGAACTGACTTCATGCTTTTTCAATGGAATTAGCTGTAGAGATATGAGGTATTTTGTTTTACCACATCCTCCCTTGGGTGACTTGAGAGTGTGGCTTGCAGGTGTTTTATGGTTGATATGGTGGCAAACTGAGTATCAGAGTGCTTCAGAGGACGGTTCAGAGGCCTTATCTGGTGGTGGAAGTTCCAGAAAGGTCATGTGTACCGAGGTTTTATTGCTGGTTGGTGTGAATTGAGATGTACTTGGCTGCATGAGTCCCTACTTCTGTTGGTGCATGTATGAGTGTTGTATGGTTGGATTGGTGGCAAACTGAGTGTCAGAGTGCTTCAGAGGACGGTTCAGAGGCCTTATCTGGTGGTGAAAGTTCCAGAAAGGTCATGTGTACTGAGGTGTTATTGCTGGTTGGTGAGAATTGAGACATACTTGGCTGCATGAGCCCCTACTTCTGTTGGTGCATGTATGAGTGTTGTATGGTTGGATTGGTGGCAAACTGAGTGTCAGAGTGCTTCAGAGAACGGTTCAGAGGCCCTGAATTGTACTGAATGATCCAGGAAGGTAGTTTAACTTGGTTTCATAGTACTGGTTGTAGTGTAACATTGGTACTGGTATGGTTTAAGTCCTGCTGGTATGGGTCTGTTGTTTTGTTGTGTGGTTATTTTAATCATAATCTTTTGCCATTATATATTCAATGAATCTTTCATTTAGTACTCCTTGTGACATCATCCAGCCTTTGCAAGGTGTTGGGTTGTTTGTGACAGGTGTTTGATATGGTTGAAGGGGGTTATCTAGTGATGTATTTGGGCTTTGAGGTTGGTTTTAGTTCAGGATGCAGTTTATGAGAGGTTTGGAATTAATTTGTGAGGCTAATTTGATAAAAAGAACAATAAAAATTGAGTCTGATGGCTATAGGACAGGTTTGGTTTACCACAACGGTAATACCTGAATGCAATGCTTTCAGGACTATAATCAACATGAAAACCGCTAGTAGGCATATGTAAAGGTGGAAGATAGACATTCAACATTACAGAGGTCAGATGACCATAGTCCATCAAGCTGTTGCTAAACACCAGAATGCTGATAGTTTAAGTAGGAATTCTCTACCCATTTATCCAAGTAACCCTGCTTATAACCTGGAAGATAATGATATATTTCCTATACTGAATATTAAAATTCTGAATATTGAGGCTCCTATTCTAGGACTCCACATCTGTGAACTGGATGAATCCTTGTTCAACTCCATCAAGGAGGCTTACAGCCCTGACATGAAGAATCCAATCATCATTATGAAAAGTACCTATCCACCATCTGAACTGGTTAAAAGTCTACCTGAAACCTTCCTGAAACCTCACAAAGCTGGAGGTTTCACTGTATGGGATGGTCCAGTATACTATAGGCACCAACATTCCAGTGTCATAGTCTTAACCAAAGAAGACCATATTAAACATATTCTAGCTGAGTGCCACAATAACTTCTCATCTGGTCATTTATCTACTGATAGAACCCTATGTTATTATTATGGCCAGCAATTAGCTTAGGAAAATGAGCAGTATTTAAAGCAAAAGAAATGCTGGAAACCTTCTGTCAATAATTGCTGATGGGCTCCCACAATAGGGCAATACATTGGATGATATCATTGATGAATTCAATTGGATGATGAATCAATGATGAAAACAGCAGGGAGAAGAGCTCCTTAAGTACAAAACATTGGCCTCTTGTGAGCCCATGATACAAAAAGCCAAAAGGCAAATTTTCCGCCCCAAAAGAGCTCTACAGGATCTACAGGCCTAGTTACTTGGTTTGGGCTACATCAGCCCATATGGCATCAGTCCCTGTACCCTTACAACCAGCCTATTCCGGTTATTTCTGGTGTTTCCACCTCAATGGGGCTGAACCAGCCCCTAAGCTGTTCAAAACCCTGGCTGGTTGTCTATTACAACCGGCCTGTTACCTCACATGCTGGCTGGTTGCCTCATGCAACCAGCCCCTGGCCATACAAATGTCCAAGAGGGACCCAGGACACACCTGGGTCTGGTCTCAGAAACACTTGGGGGGGGGTGTGTGTGACCGGGGGACATGCTGTCCCCCCCCTATTTCTCACAGATCCCTGGAGGGGGCGGTCAAATCCCCCTACCAGGGGCTCTTGGGGGTTAATACCTCCAGGCTTTGCTATGGTAGGTGGGCTGGGGGATGATCAGGTCCCCTCCAGCCCATTGCTCCTCCCCCTTGGTAACAGGGGGGGGGGGGGGGAGAGCGCCCCTTTGATGGTGGGGGGGTGGTCAATTGCCCCCCACCGCCGGTTGCCTCAATGCAACCGGCCTAGCTACCCCTTTTGGTGGGGGGGTGATCAAGTCCCCCGCACCATGACCGGTTGCTCCTTGAAACCAGTCGCTGGCTAATTCCATCCAGCCGGCCCTCCCCCTCCTCCTCACAATGGCAAGCAAGGGGAGGGGGAGGGGCCGGGGACTCCAGCCCTCTGGCAGCCGCAACAGGCTCAACAGCCGCGACCAGGGTGGGGGGGCTCCATTTTGAGTCCCCCTGCCCCCTATGATGGCCCTGCACGGGCCGTTGGGCCAAAGGCAAAAACAGCGGCCCCAAGCAGGTTGCCGCACAGGTGGCAGCCCCAACTGGGCTGCAACACGGGCGGCGGCCCCAATGAGGCCTCCCCAAGCCCAAAAACTGAGAAAACCATGCTTTGGCGGGCCAGCCTGTCTGGCCAAGGATGTCCAAAATAAACCTTGGGCCCAATTATGCCCATACAAGCCCATCTGGCTGTATTTGCCCATATACCTCACCAGGCCTGTTAGGGCCCATGTACCAATAGGCCTGTTTCACGCGTTTTGAGGCCAGTTTCCCCAAATCCGTGACATCCACACAGGCCAGTATGGTCCGTGTGAGTTTCCAATGGGCCGGAGGGGCCCATATGTGAATCCCAATTGGATTAAACTTACACATAGAAAACACGTAATAGCATACGTATTTCAATACACCCCCTTAATCCAAAAAGGGTGACATCCACATGTTAGTCACAAAGCCTTGATGCTTGTTCTAATCTAAAGACTTGGTGAAGATATCTGCAATTATTTATCCAGTGGGCATGTACCTCAACACAATTTCCTTTCAGTTAACTGCATCACGAATATAGTTATAGTGAACATCAATATGTTTTGTTCTTCAATGGAACACTTGGTTTTGCGCCAAAGCAATGGAACTCTGGTTATCAGAATACAACAACACAAACCCTTGTGGCTTATGTGTATGCTCTAAGACTATTCTCAACCATTTTGCTTCCTGTGAAGCTGCTAAGTAAGCTCTATACTCAGCCTCTGTTGATGAAAGACTTATTGCCAATACCTTCTTGGGCATCCATGACACCAGATTCTAACCTAAGAAGAATACAAGACCACTTTTTGATTACCTAGTGTTACAATCTGCCCAACTTGCATTGGAATAACCAACCAAATAAAAGTTTTCTGACTTTGTAAACAACATTCCCAGAATGTGCATTCCTATAAGATACCTCATAACTCTCTTAAACGCTGACCAATACCTCATGCTTGGCTTCTCTAAGTGTTGCCACAAGACACCAATTGCAAAAGCAATATTGGGCCTTTTCCACTGCCCCAAATAATTAATCAATCCAATAGCTGACCTGTAGTCGTTCCCAGATTGAACAAACTCCAGATTCTCCTCATCTGTAGACTTCTCTAAACAAATGTTTTACTGCATGGGAGTACCAAACTCCTTTGGATCCTCTAAGCCATATTGCTTAAGAAGAGCCGCCATGTACTGGCTCTGGTATAACTTAATACCATTCTTGCTCTTACTGACTTTCATTCCTAGAACCTGTTGCGCCCAACCAAGATCTTTTATCTTGAATTCCTTTTTGAGTGTCTCCATGACTCTCTCTTTACCATTTCCAATGATGATAATGTCATTGAACCATACAAAAAAAATTGCATCCTTCCTCAAAAAGAGAAAAGGGTCCCCCTCAGACGTCTTGAAACCAATCTGAATCAGTTTCTCACTCATGGTATTATACCACAACCTAGCTCCTTGCTTCAATTCATACAGGGATCTACACAGCTTGAGGACATATTCCCCTTTATCTGCTGAAAGAAAACTTCTAAAAAAGATTTTCTTCATGGTTTTTGGTTTATTCTCTACTAACCATTCACAAAACCATCAGGAATTGACATATAAACAGTCTCCTCCTCTCCAATTTTTGCATTAAAGTATGCTGTTACAAAATCAGCTTGTCTGATTTCTTCACCCAACTCCACTGCCAGAGCAATGATGTACCTGAAGGTGGAAAGCCTTCCAGTTTGTGAGAAAGTTTCTTGGTAATCAATAACCTCTCTCTTCTTGAAGCCCTGTGCAAAATATCTATCTTTGAACCTCTTCAAAACTCCATTTGTGTCAAAATTCTTTTATAACACCAATCTAGACCCCACAATGGTCTTTCCTTTTGGAACAGAATCCCCCTTAACCACTTCAAAGACACTATTATTCTCCAGAGAATCAAATTCCTCAAAAATAGCACTCTTCCAGTTGGCTCTCTCATCAGAATTCATAGCTTGGCCAAAGCTATTTGGGTTAACCCTGTTACCCATTTCTGAACTCAACTCCAGGACTTCATTGAGCATACACTGTTCCTGAAATGTATGTTCCTCATATCCTGCAGCAGCATAATGAGACTTCCATTCCCCATACCTATCAACTGGTACTCTAACCCTACAAGTCCTTCTAACTTGAGGTGGAGGGTCATCAGGTTCCAAATTAACAGACTCCCCTGAAGCGGGCAGTGAACCCTCTTGTGGCACGTTTGCCATCTCTTCATCTTATGGAACCACATGTTCTGCAGCCTTTGCTGGTGAAATAGGTGCTAATTATTTTTCTTGCTGTGACGTATTCACAACAACATCTTCACTCCTTTTGAGTGGAAAGGTACTTTCATCAAATTTTACATCCCTACTACAGATAACCTTTCTTGTCCCCGGAAAATAGATCCTATATGATTTACTTATTAAATCATAGCCTAAAAGTGCCCCTGTTCTGGCTCTAGGGTCTAATTTTTCAACCATCTCATTATGGTGGACATTATAATACACCAAGCAACCGATTGCTCTTAGGTGTGATGTTTTGGGGTACAAATTCCCAAACTGATAATGAGGACTCTTCCTATTAACACTTACAATGTTGTGCAACAGACAGAATTTAAAAATAAACTCTGTCTGCTGGCTACTATTCAGAACCAACTGACTAAAGACTCCAGAAATAAAAATGAATGAATAATAATAATGAATACAAAAATACGGAAATCATAACTTTAAAAAAGAAATGAGATAAAAACCCTTAACTAGTAAGAAAAGTAGTAATATTATTGAAGGAATGGATTCCTGGTGCCAAATTAGGTAGGATCACCCACTGGCACCACCCCCCAGTTCCTGCTCCTTCAGGTAGAACTGTGACACCCCCGTGTACTTTACCTCACATACACCCCACAGCCTTGTTCCAAACCACATGGGGCCCAAAGAGCACCACCACAAGATAGAAAAAAGCATGAGACTGCCCAAACAAACAGAAAGTTTGGAAAAATTGGGCCCTGCATCCTTTTGAAAGCTGTATCAAAGATTGTCAGGGTCCCCTGTAATGGGACCTGTACAGAAGGTTTGGGCCCAAAAGAGTACACAATAGGTACAGTAGCATCCTGAGAGGGTACAATGAGGATACACAGAGGCCTATCTTCGTGCTGACTAGCCCACAAGACACCTGACATCTATACAACCTCCTCTGTACCCTATACAAGGAAGACTGTACGTAACTAGTCACAACCACTGGCTTAATACCCAATTAAGTAGATTTAATTAGACTAATATTAGTTACTGTAGCACCCTGAGAGTGTGCAATGGGGATAAAAAGTAGATTAGCTTTGTGTTAACTTTCTCACAATATACCAGGCACCCATAAAACCTCCCCTGTACCCTGTACAATGTAGACTGTATGTAACTAGTCACAACCAGGGGCTCACTACTCAATTAAAGAAACCCCAATTAGGAAAATATGGAAAGAAGAGCCTCATACTTGAAGTCAGCCCTTAGAACAAAGTCTCCTGAGCATGTTTTTAAGCCCCTGGACTCAGGAGACCATGGCTTATATTTCAAAATATTAATTGAATACAACCTCTTTGGCTGATACAGTGAGATCATTAAGGGTACAGAAATGTGTACCAAGCCCCAATTATGATGCAATAAGGCTCTCCATACTTCTGTATTGGCTAGAGCAATTCCAAAAAAACACACTTATGGTCCCTTAGGCTCAGCATTAGCCTTGTTCACTATATTTTATTAATTGAATAATACTTCTTTGGCTGATACAGTGAGGTCATTCAGGGTACAGAAACGTGTATCAAGCCCCAAGCATGATGAAATAGGGCTTCCTGTACCTCTGTAGTGACCAGGGTAGGTCTATAAAAACACACTGATGGGTCCTTGGCA
This sequence comes from Puccinia polysora, assembly GCA_025617555.3. Taxonomy (NCBI): domain Eukaryota; kingdom Fungi; phylum Basidiomycota; class Pucciniomycetes; order Pucciniales; family Pucciniaceae; genus Puccinia; species Puccinia polysora. The sequence continues at coordinate 28,264,751 of CM062629.1, forward strand.
TCAGTACTAGCCTGGGCCACCCTCCTTTGGTTGGTAAAAAGACTGCAGCATGAGGGGACCCAAAATGATATAAATAAAGGCTCCTCCCCCAGCCATTTCTGACTGATTCATCCAGTTATATAGTCACTATTGCTTCAGATATTTTCTTCCTCAAGCCATCAAACCCTTATAAGAAATAAGTGTGTGATCCTGGACCACTTTCTGATAAAATTATAGACAAAACTCTTGAATCCTTATTTTTGGCCAAAATCAGCATCCAGCCATTCAGCCTGCCCCAGAATCAGCTTCCAGCACCCTGAATCCCTGAATATTAGCCCATCCATCAAGAATAAGTCCGGATCTAGGACTAGTAAGTGATCCTGCTGACTTATGTCCCTTTTTTTAGGTTCTGCATAACCCAAACCCCAAGGAAATTACACACAACGTTCTTGAAAGGAGTCCTTGTAAACCCCACAGGCACCAAAATTGCATCTATATTGTCCTTAACAGACATATACCTGTGTTATGGAGGGCTCAAAAATCCCATTGAGGTTTTGGTCCCTCCTTTTAAATTTATTTATATATATATATGAATAAATTTAAACCTTCCAGCCAAAATATATCCTGGCATTTTTCGACATTTTTGCTCTAAATCTAGTAGCTAGAAGGAGCTAGGTCCTTGGCATATAGTAGGCTGACAAACTTAGCCCAAAAAAACTTTGGTAGATCAGATTGAGACATAATAGTTCTGACCTTGTCCAGTAAATTCCTATTCATTCTCTCAACTATTCCATTATTTTGTGGAGTACTTGCAGTAGTCACTATATGAATGATACCATAATCTTTCAATAAACTCTCAAGCTTTACTGAAAAATTCACCACCTCCATTGGTGATAACCCTCTTGATCTCCTTCATTGGACCATTCTGTTTCCAGACTTTGAAGATTACAGAAACCTCCTCTGTGGTCTGACCCTTAGATTGAATTGTTTTAACACAAACATTATTAGTTGCAGTATCAACTAAATTGATGAAGTATCTTGCCCCACCAAGGGACTACGGTGTGAATGGCCCTGCCAAATTGATGGAAAATTATTCTCTAGGAACATCAGTGCAATCTCTACTCTTTCAGAACACATTTCTAGTCTTAGCCCCCAAGGTACAACTCTCACAGTTGCTGTACTTTACCTTATGGACACTTCTATTGTGAGCAACAGTGCTCAAAGCTGAGATTTTGAAAAAGCTTGAACACAAAAGCTTGTTCAAAACATTTCCACTAAGAACATTTCTCCCATTCATATCAATAAAAAAACTATCTTCTTTTAGATAACAAATCTGGAAACCTTTTTTCCACAACACTGCAAGGGACACAAGGTTATAAGGCAACTCTGGTACATAGAACACTTTCTAAAAAGATATTTTGAAACCAAAGTGATTTGAAAGAATATCTTTTCCAATTCCTTTAATCCGAATTTATTTGCCTTTCTGACCAATATTTACAACTCCATCATAATCACTAAGATTTGAAAATAAACTTGGTTCAAAGAAAATGTGATCTGTACAGCCAGAATCAATCAAAACCAGAACATCCTCCTTCAAAACTTGTAATAGGAAAGAAGCTTTATGTCAGCTTGCTACTATTGCAGAGCAAGCTGCAAAAGTAACAAAAATAACATAAAAATAAATAATCATATAATTAACCTAAGAATGAGTAAGAAAACCATAAATATTATTAACAAAATGAATTCTCCACCCAAAATTAAATAGAGCCACTCACTGACCCCACCCTTGAAATCCAACTCCTTATATTTTTAAACAATTAAGGAAAGAAAGACCAAAATACCACAGCTCCACTATTGAGCTTTTTGGTCAATTAAATATTTCACAGGTATTGCCACGTATAGGTTTCACACCTAAAATTCAGTCAGAATTGAGGTGTTTTTTGTATATTCTAGGAGTTACAGACAGAAATGTGTTTTTTCACAATTCCCGCACGCAGCCACGGCAGTCAATGCACCCGCGCCCGGCTGAGATACAGCCCTGTCACTCTGTCAGGGTTGTCTACGCAGCACTGGGCCTCTGGCAAGTATGCAGACGCGGGACTATGGGTTGACAGGATGACAGGCGGCCTGAGAGGCTAAGGTACTGCGTAAACATGCTACAACCCACACGGGAAAATTCTACATATGTAATAAATGTTCCTGTGGATAGTAGATAGTCTAAAAGTACATAATATTATATAAAAATACTCAAATAACCCTTATGCGTATTTTTTATCAAATATAATTCAAAGTACCAAGAATGTCAAAAATAAGACAATGACAACTTCTAAAAATATGTTAAAATAATTTGCTATACTTTTATGAGAATTTCCAGACATCAAAATTGTTGTGACATACTAAGAAAACTAATGATGTAAAAATATTACATGAATTCCCATGACTTATATTTTTAAGTAATTATCTTAGTAAATCAACTGGAACTCAAAAATAAGGAGCAAAATCAATAGCATGACTTTACTACAGTTACTTAATACATAATGAGAACTCACCTGACATCAGGATGTCCGTAGAAATATATATTTAAATAATTATTAAATTACTGGGAACATTTACTAAGGATAATTAATTAAATAATACATAAATAGGACAGATTAGTGTTCTTCACACTTTCTAGTACCTATTATAAAGTAGAATAATTCCCATACCCTGAGGAATTAGATGCTACCCCTGCTACAGAACCAGGAACACGTGACAGGCTACCACTGGTTACCCTGCTAGCCTTAGTGTCCTTCCCTTTGAGCCCCTGTACCCCTCAGAAGGATATTATTGGGACTCCAAAACTATAAATGAAGAGCTCTTTTGAGGATATTGATGGGCAGAGACCCAGTTATATTTATGTCCGCTGGCTACTATTCAGAACCAACTGACTAAAGCCTAAAAACAAATAAAATATAAATTAATAATAAACAAATACAGAAATAATAAAATAAAATAAAATTAAGGAATTAAACCTTAAGTTGTAAGAAATCTAAGAATATTATAAAGAAAATGTATTTGTGGAGCCAATTCAGGTAGGGTCACCCACTGGCACCACCCCCAAAATCCCCCTCCTTCAGGTAGAACCATGGTTCACCTGTGCAGCCTCCCATCACATTTGCAGGTATAGGTTTCTGACCAAAAATTCGGTCAGAAACCCATAATTGTGTTTAGTTTAGGAGTTATGGACAAAAACTAGTTTCTTCCATAACCCCCCGCGCAGCCCCGGGTCATTTTTTGCAGCTAGGCGCGCAGCTCTTAGGAGCCACAGAACAACCGGCCCCGCGAGTAGTCAAGCGACTACCTCGCGCAGGACCAGAGAGGTCGCGAACAGGCAGTGGCCCCGCAAGTAGTTGCCCGACTACCTTGCACAGGCTCTAGGCGGCAGCTACCAACCAGCCTTGCGGGTAGTCAAGCGACCAGCGTTGCGGGTAGTTGAGTGACTACCACGCAAGGTAGTCGCCACTTACCAGCCTGCAGGTAGCCATGCAACCACCTCGCGCGGCTGCCGCTACCTATTGCCGGCCCCGCAAGTAGTCAACCGACTACCCTGCGCGGGCCCCTAGTGACCGACCAAGCCACCACGCAAAGTTACTGGCTGGCTCACTGGCCAGCCCTCCCCTCTCCCAAAACGGAAAACAGGCTGTGGGGTACCTCCAATACACCCCATAGCCCTGTTCCACATCACATGGGGGCCAGAGAGCGCCACCATGTGGTGGGGAATAGTATGAAAGGGGATAAACAACCCAAAAATTTGGAAAAATGGGCCCTGCACCCTTTTTGGAATTATACCAAAGGGTTGTCAGGGCCTCTGTAAAAGGGCCTGTACGGAAGATTTGTACCTAAAAAGTATCTGTGAGTTACTGTAACACCCGGAGAGTGTGTACTGAGCATAAACAGGGGCCTAGCTTTGTGCTAGATGGATCACAAGACACCAGGAATACATAAAACACTCTCCATACCCCTTATAATTCAAACTGTACGTAACTAGTCACAACTAGGGGTGTACTGTCCAATTAAGTAACTGTAAGACACCCCAATATGAGAAGATGAGCCTCAGAATCAAAATGTCCTTGCAGCATAAGGTCCCCATAGCCTGTGTTCAAGCCCTTGGCCTCAGGAAGCCATGGCTTATATTTATAAATATTAATTGAATACAACCTCTTTGGTCAATACAGTGAGGTCATTAAGGGCACAGAAACATGTATCAAGCCCAAAGCATGATTACATAGGGCTTCCTGTACCTCTTTAGTGACTAGGGCAGGTCCACACGAACACACTGATGGCTCACTGGCCTCAGCACTAGCCTGGGTCACCCTCCTTTGGCTGGTAAAAGGACTGTACCAAGAGGGGACCCAAACGATATAAATAAAGGACCTTCCCCCAGCTATTTCTACCAGATTCATCCAGTTATATAGTCATTATTGCTTCAGATATTTTCGTCCTCAAGCCATCAAACCCTTATAAGAAATAAGTGTGTGATCCTGGACCACTTTCTGACAAAATTGGAGACCATAATTCTTGAATCCTTGTTTTTGGCCAAATTGAACAACCAACCATTCAGCCTGCCCCAGTACCAACTTCCAGCACCCTGAATCCTTGAATATTGGCCCATTCATCAAAAATAAGTCCGGATCTAGACCTAGTAAGTTATCCTGCTGACTTATACCCCTTTTTGTAGGTTTTGCATAACCTATGCCCCAAGGAAATTACACACACCCTTCTTGAAAGGAATCCTTGTCAACCCCACAGGAACCACAATTGCTCCTATATTGTCCTTAAAAGACATATACCTGTGTTCCGGAGGGCTCAACAACCCCATTAAGGTCTTGGCCCCTCCATTTAAATTTATTTGATAAATATATAAATAAATTTAACCCTTTCAGCCAAATCACATACCTGGCATTTTATCTTATTTCTGATCCAAAATTTCTATCACCTCTAGTAGCTAGAAGGAGTGAGGTCCTTGGCATCTAGTAGGCTGAAAATTTATATCCAGACACGGTTCCAAGGTAATCAAGTAATTATAAGAGATACGTAAGTGGTTTATGGCTAAGTCTGATCAATAATATCCGTCCTCAACCTCTTCTTTATCAATTAAAACTGCTGAACAACCTTATAACCCAAGTATACAGGTTTAACCCATCAGTGCACGTCCCAAACAGATACCCAAAGGATCTAATAATATACCAGTGAGTTTTATAATCCTTTCTCTGTTGTGGCAGCTTGGTTACAAGGCCCTGCCACTCCACCATGTATTTTATATACATATTATCTTTGGGTAAAACATTCTTTCAACTAAAGAGCCAGAATTAACCAGGACTACGTGTTTTCATACTGAAATCCCTGAAGAGAGGTGTTAAAGATCCCCAATAGAATTGTGGCCCCTCTATAAAATTATTTAATAATTAATTTATCCATGTTGATTTATAAAAATAAACTATAACAAAACCAATTAACCTTGCAAAAGCTTAATCCTGTCAGCTTGCTACTATATACAGAGAAAAACTGTCAAATAGTAACACAAAATATGAAAAATAAGAAAGACCTCAATTAAAAAAATAAGGAGTGAGAAATCCATAAATATTATTACAGGAATGGATTCCTCACCCAAAATTAGGTAGGGTCACTCACTGACCTCACCCTTGAATTCCAAGTCCTTATATTTTTAAAATAATTAAAAGGAAAAGTACTAAAAATTACAACACTACACGCGGAAATGTGTTATTACCGCACGCAGCCCCACCAGCAGCAGGATTTCGCGTACTAGAAACCCGCGCGCAGCTGATTTTGCCACGCACGCAGCGGATCCTACCCCCGCGCAGCCCCGCCAGCAGCAGGATCCCGAGAACTAGAGACCCGTGCGCAGCTGATTTTACAATTCCTGCGTGCAGCCCCGCAAGCAGCAGGATCCCGCGTGCTAGAGACCCGCGCGCAGCTGATTTTGCCACGCATGCAGCGGATCCTACCCCGCGCGTACACGCGGAAATGTGTTATGTCACAATTCCCGCGTGCAGTCCCGCATCATTACATAACCCTACGTACTAGCAGCAGCAGGATCCCACGTACTAGAGACCCGCGCGCAGCTAATTCTGCCACGCACGCAGCGGATCCTACCCCGCGAGCATCTATACTAAACTGATCCCCGCGCCTGGATCCGTCATGACTAATCTGAAAACCAGGTACCGCTCAGAAGAGCTACAACCTAGTTAGGGTTGCCTAGTATATGTAAAAAAAGTACATATGCATTAGTAATGATCTAAAAAGATCAAAACTTAAATAAAATTAATGAAAATCAAGTTTTAAACATTTTTTAATAATAAATCAAAGATCAAGGACCAACACGTAAACCACGGATCTTGATCTTTGAAGACCACAAAACACTAAAAGAAGTGTTCATAAAGATTATTAAAAATTATCTACATGATCATCAGATGACGGAAAATCAGTAAACATCCAAATCTGCACACTTTAAAGCAATATCAATAGTACAAATAAAATATGAGTACAGAATGATCAAATTTGGGCCATAACTAATTAACAGATCCTGTGGCTAAAATACTACAGAAATCCAGAAGATCTAAGGACAGTCAATTGACAGCACCAAGTAGACGTGCTAATCGTGCTTTGAATAGCTTTCCAGCCTCAGCCCACGAGAAGAACCCTCTCTACGTGCCCTGAGAAGACCAAAATCACACCAAAAAGGTATTTATACAGACCTCTTTGGATCCATGATTCAATCAGTTTACCAGGAATTCATTTATTATCAATCAGACACCTTGTCATTGTTAATCAAGTGCTTATATGAAGATAAGCAAGTGATTTATGACTTAGTCTGCAGTAGTATTATTTACCTACATTAACCCATCAACCATTGAAGTTTAGTCAAGCAATCTACCCCATCTGCTCTGAAACCCTTCCAATTATTCCAGGATTTTCGTGGTTAAGTGCTCAGAGTGAGTGTTACCCTTCCTGTCTAGGCAGTCTGTGCTGTTAAGCCCAGCCACTAGTGGAATAAGTCCTTTCTAAGGCACCCATCTTTATTCCAAGGTTCTTAAACTGCCCAAGGAGGCCCCTTGAAGAGAGGTTGCTAGTCTGTAAAGATGCCCAGTAGTATAATACTGTGCCCCCTCTTTTATATTATATTTAAAACAATCTACCACCAAACCAATTAAACCTTGCAACTGCTCTTATTAAATCATTTATTTGAGCTTCTAAGTGTTTATTATTGGAATCATAATTATTATTATCATTCCAGCATTTTTATCACTCTCTGCAGCTAAAGGACTGCAAGTTTCCTGGTATCAGAGAGCTGAAAACTGGGGGTCTGGCCGGGAAATATCCTTAAATAATTAATTTTTAATTATTTATTTCTTGGACCAGTCTATTTATTTTGAGAAAAAATAAGTTAACATACTTATAACATATATTTTTGATCATTTGTTCCTCTAGTGGATCTTAAGAACAACAGAGAATTGATCAATTATTATTTGGACCTTCTTAAAAAGAAAAGAGAAGAAAAACTCCGTAACTTTGTCCCTGTTATTATAACTCCTGAGCAACAACAGGAGAAATTGCTTTATTATAAGCAGCAGGTTATAAAGGACAAAGAACTCAAGCTTGAAAGAATTATCAATTTCAATTCTTTATTAAGACAACATAAGGAGTGGAAAATCTATCAAAGGAAGCTTTATATTTATAAACTAAATAATCCTGAAGATAAAGAAAAACCCAAAAATAATAAAAGTTATTATTTTTTTAAAAAATCACCTTATCATGTAAAAATACAAAAATATATTAAACTTATATTTTTTTTATCCATCTCAGTGGATTTTGTTTTTGGTGATCTCATTTACCAGGACCTCCTAGAGGACATCCCAGACAGTTTACCATTGGATTTACCCTTGGATTTATCCCAGGATCTGATTGGGACTCACTCAGACCCCGTTGGAATACCTTCCAAGGACAGTTGTGATCCCAACCAAGTGTTGGTACCGCTGAATTTAACTCTGAGTAAGTTAAAATATTTATAAAAATTATTAAAAATATAAAACACACAAAAAATATTATTTTTATAAATTTAAAGTCTTTTTTTCAAAGTTTTGACAAAAGACTTACATATTTTTTTTGGTATTATGTATCAAAATAGGCGCCACACCTGTGCAACTGGCAGATCCCCGTCATATGGATCTCTGCCTGGAGGAACCCGTACGCGCAAGGACTCCAGTCGCAAACGCGATGAAGGGTCTTGAACCCATGACCATAGCGTCACACGGGACAATGACGGCTACAACCATGGCCACCAACTCAACCAACAGACTGTTGGAGAGCCTCACGTCACCCACCAGGTTATCCCAGGAGGGTACAGGTCCTCCTAAGCCAGCCCAGCTGGACTCAACCAAGGAGGAAAGGGTCAAAGTGTTAGTGAAAGAGCACGTGAGCTATTGGGAACAATTCAGGTTGGCTCAGACCCAGGAGGATCAACCAGGTATGAGAAAAGCCATTTCTCAGCCAAAGAAATCTCAGATTTCTCTGCAAAAGTTGATCCCAAAGAAAGAAGTAGAATGCTACATGCAGAACTGGAATCCTTGGGATCAGTTAGCTTCCTTAAAGAGAAAGGACCCCAAAAAGAGGAGGTCCTCAGCCCATCAGAATTTAAGGAACCCAAAGGATTGGGAAAACATAATATCCTTAGCCCAGAAATGGAAAAAGGTGTACAACAATAAGATGTAGAAGCTCTCAATAGCTTTTCTGTAAATGTGTCTCACAATTTTACCATTATTAGCCAATGCTTTGACAAAGTTTATAACCAATTGGACAAATTAAGTTCAAGTATTTTTAGAGTGATTGAAACTCAATCTCAGATTATTAGAATTTATGAGTTGGAAATACAACAAATCAAGGATAGTATAAGAGCTAGCAAGTTTGACCTGATGAAAAATATTGATGAGAATCAATCAATCCTTCAGGAAGATATTCTTGCAACCATAAAACAGCTCAAGGAAGAAGTTAAGAAAACTAGTCCTACTCCTTCAGCTCATCTGGCAAACAAAATTGACTTGTTAAGCAACAAACTTGATTTAGAGTTAGGTATGATTAAGAATGATCTCAGAGATCTTAAGATCAACTCCACTAACTCTCCAGTCATTGACCTAGAAGAAACTAGACCTTCCAGGTTCACCAGTACTCCTAGTGTTCCTCCCAGAACCAGGATAACTAGGAATGAGTCTTTCAGACCCAGTCCTACTCCAGAAATAGAACAGGCTTTGAAGCTACTTCCTCCCATCACTGAATGGCCTAAATTCTCCTGAGAAGGAGAATAAAACAATGTCAGTTTCATTAAGTATATTGACTACACTCGTTCCTCCTATGAGCTCCCTGATGCAATAGCTGTGGTAAGATTTCCCAGATTATTTGAAGGAGTAGCTCTTGATTGGTTTATCAATAAAAGAGAATAATTTGGTTTTTTATCCTGGAATTCTTGGAAAGAATTAATCAAAGTGCAGTTTGGCACTAGTATTTGGAAAAGAAAGATGATGAAAACTTTTGAAACTTCCCAGTTTGATCCTTCCAAGGACAAACCTCATAAGTGGTGCTTAGACCAGAAAAAAAGGTTGGAATGTTTTTATCCTGATGCTGATAAAGAAGAAGTCAATGAAAGGATCCTCAACTTATGTCCCGGACAAATCAACCATAGTGTAAGATGTAGAATGCCTATGGATTCAGATCTTTCCACCTTAATAGGTGTATTGGAAGAAACCATTGATATGAATGGTCTTGAAAAAAGGGTCAATAGACCGCAAAGGGAACAAAATACTAGGAAAAGGGAAGAATATACCGCCAAAACTAAAGAATCCCCTGCTACTAATTCATCTACCTTGGAAGTCAAGAAGACTCCAGAATCAAAAGAAAAAGTATGTTGGAACTGTAACAAAACAGGACACGTAAAAACTGATTGTCCTCTACCTAGGAATAGAATTAATATTATTGAAGGAGAAGATTGTGATAATCCTGACCTTCACCTTGATGATACTGACGGATCACTCTCTGATTGTGATCTAATAATCACTAACCCTATCAATGTTATTGAAGGTAGTATTGAGTCTTCTCTGGACATAAATTCCGTCAATGAGGATTCTAACTTACCTCAAAAATGGAATCCCAACATGAAGATTCACCACATCTGTGAGGCTAAGGCTTTGACCCTAAAACCTTCTGCCGGTAAAAGTTACACTTCAGGCAAAACCTGATATGCTACTGGTTTAATCCAAGGTTCCCCTGTTAAGTTACTTCTAGACAGTGGAGCCTTCTGCTTGTGTGTTGGTTCAACTTATCTGGAGAAGCAAGACCCAAACTGGAAACTGAACGTACTACCAGTACCTCAGGCTAAGTTCAGTAGCTGTAATTCTGCTCTCAATGCTGTTGGAGTATGGTCTTCTGATATCATACTCCCTCACTCTAAAGGATCACTCAAACTGAACATTGAATTTGTAGTGCTCCAAAACGGAGTATGTGACTATTTTATCCTTGGGAATGATTCTCTTTGCCTATATGGTATAGATGTATTCCAAAGTAAAGGTAGATACTTCACTGTAGGTGGAGACTGGAATAAGAAGTTCCAAATATGTCATTTCAATGCTCAAACTTCTGATTCAACTTATGAAAAACACTTAGAGAAGTTCAATCAGGAATACTTTTCTCAAGCTTCTTTAAATACCCTTCTCAATGAAGAACAGAAACGGGATATCTTAGAAGGATGCTTTGAAAATCAGAATGCTTTCTGTACCAAAGATCACCCCATTGGTAACATCAAAGTAAATGACATGATCCTAACTCTAATTATTAAGCCTCCTTACCAACCTAACCTCAGGAGACCTGATTACCCTTCAAGCCCAAAATCTAGAGCTGCTCTGGAAACCCATATTCAAGAGTTGGTTGAACTACAAGTCTTAAGGAAAGTAGGCCAAAATGAACAGGTGGATATTACTACCCCAGTAATTATAGCTTGGAACAATGATAAGTCAAGAATGGTTGGAGATTTTAGAATGCTTAACAACTACACCCAAGCTGATTATTATCCAATTCCAAGAATTGAACACGCTCTACATAACCTTTCCAAGGCTAAGTACATAACAACCATGGATATTCTGAAAGGTTTTCACCAAATACCTATCAGCCCTGATAGCCGGAAATTCATGAGAATTATCTGTCATTTGGGAATCTATGAGTATCTTTGGATGCCTTTTGGTATTAAAAATGCTCCTTCTCATTTTCAAAGAATGATGGACACAGTCCTAGGATTATTCATCAGACAAGGATGGATGATGGTATACATTGATGATGTTATCATTTACTCTGATCATTGGGATATTCACATGGAGAAATTGAGGCTAGTCCTCAAAAACATCTCTGCTGTAGGATTGAAAGTATTAATGAAAAAGTGTAACTTTGGCTACGGGGAAATCAAAGCCTTAGGACACATTGTCTCTGGACTGACCTTAGCTGCTGACCAAAACAAGATAGCAGCAGTAATGAATAGGCCTATGCCTCAGAATAAAACTGAACTCTTATCCTTCATCAGCTTCTGCAGCTACTATAGGAAGTATTTACCAAAGTTTGCCCTCCTAACCAAATGTTTGTATGAGATCTGCAACAACACCACCGTGTTTGAAATGACTCATGATAGAGTCAAAAATTATGAGGAACTAAAAATGGCAATGACTTCAGCTCCAGTACTGATCCAGCCAGATTACTCTAAACCTTTCAAGCTCTACATAGATGCCAGCATGGAAGGTCTAGGAGCTTCTTTACACCAGGAAGTCATAGAAGATGATAAACCCGTGGAAAAACCTATACTCTTCATATCTACACAAATTAAAGATACTGAGAAAAGGTACGGTGCAAGCCAAATGGAATGCCTGGCCTTAGTATGGGCCCTAGAGAAACTCCATTATTACTTAGAAGGCAACAACTTCACTGTTATTACTGACTGCAACGCTGTCAGAACCTTGATGAACATGAAGACCCCTAGAAGGCATATGTTGAGATGGCAGATAGCTATACAACAGTACAGAGGACAGATGACCATAGTTCATCAAGCTGGAACTAAACATCAGAATGCTATTAGTTTAAGCAGGAATGTGTTACCCAATGACCCAAGTAACCCTTCCTATGATACAGAGGATAATGAAATCTTCCCTATCCTTAATATTAACAGATTAAACATTGAAGCTCCTATAATGGGTATTCACGTTTGTGAACTAAATGAATAATTGTTCAACTCTATCAAAGAAGCTTACAGCTTTGGCATAAAGACTCTGATCACTATAATGGAAATTACCTCTCCACCTCCCGAATTGATCAATAGCCTACCTGAACCTATCTTGAAACCATAAAAAGCAGGAAGGTTCACCATATGGGATGGTCTAGTATACTATAGGCATCAACATTCAAGTGTTATAGTCTTAACTAAGGATGACCATATCAAACATGTTCTGGCTGAGTGCCTTGATAATTGCTCATCTGGTAATTTGTCTACTGATAGAACCTTGGATAAGGTTAAACAAACTTCTTGGTGGGTTAATTGGAGAGACTTCACTATACAGTATGTTACCAGTTTTGAAACTTGTCAGAAGTCCAACAGGACTACTGGGAAACGGTTTAGACTACTGCAAAGGATTTCTGAACCCAAGAAAAGATGGGAAATAATCAATATGGACTTTGTGACTGGACTACCACCAGGAGGAGCCTATTCCTACAACTCAGTCTTAGTCATTGTGGATAGGTTCTCCAAGAAAGCAAAGTTCTTACCTAATCATAAGGAAGACACTGCTATTGAAGTAGCCCTATTATTTTGGAACAGACTCATTGCTGATGTTGGAGTTCCCAAGATTATTATCAGTGACAGAGATCCTAAATTCACCTCTGAGTTCTGGAGGAATCTACATGATATGCTTGGAACCACCTTAGCTTTCTCTACAGCTTATCACCCTCAGATGGATGGATTAGCTAAGAGGATGATTCAGACCCTGGAAGACATGCTCAGGAGATTCTGTGGCTTTGGACTAGAGTACAAGAATTCTGATGGTTATTTCCACAATTGGTTTAGCCTTTTACCTGCACTGGAGATGGCCTACAACAGTAGCAAACACTCTACCACTAAGGAAGCACCTTAAATACTGGAAAGAGGATGGATTCCTAGATTACCTAAGGATAACCTTAACCACCAGCTAACCAACATTCACCCTGCATCACTTGATTTCAAGAAGATGATAGATGAAACCAACAAACATGCTGTGAAATGTGTCCAGGATGCTGTGTAGTATAACCAGCAAAGATGGGATAAAACCCATAAGAAACCTGATTTCAAGATTGGTGATCAAGTCTTGACCTCTACCACTAACTTTACCAACTTGGGTGGAAATAGGAAACTTATACCAGCTTTTGTTGGACCTTTCAACATTAAAAGAATTCATGGTAAAAATGCGGTGGAAGTTATCCTCAGTGATGAGCTTTCTAGGAAATATCCAGTCTTCCCAGTAAGCCTCATCAAACACTACCACCCAAGGATTGGAGAACATACTCCTTCACCTGCAATACCTGTTATAGAAGAATATGAAAAGGACAAGGGTAAAATTAGCAAGATCCTTAAGGATAAGAAAGATAGGATCAATGGAAAAGACGTCAGACTCTACATGGTTAGATACAAGGGAGAATCAGCTGATAAAGATGAATTGTTGCCTGAACATAATATCCCTGACGGACCTATACACCTAAGGAACTACAGAGCCAACAAAAGGAATTAACCCATTAGCCCAAAATTTTTTTTCAGATATAGACATATCTTGGAGCGGTGGAATGTCAGCTTGCTACTATATACAGAGCAAAACTGTCAAATAGTAACACAAAATATGAAAAATAAGAAATACCTCAATTAACAAAGTAAGGAGTGAGAAATCAATAAATATTATTACAGGAATGGATTCCTCACCCAAAATTAGGTAGGGTCACTCACTGACCTCACCCTGGAATTACAAGTCCTTATATTTTTAAAATAATTAAAAGGAAAAGTACTAAAAATTACAACACTACACGCGGAAATGTGTTCTTCCCGCGCGCGGCCCCGCCAGCAGCAGGATCCCGCGTACTAGAGACCCGCGCGCAGCTGATTTTGCCACGCATGCAGCGGATCATACTCCCGCGCAGCCCTGCCAGCAGCAGGATCCCACGTACTAGAGACCCGCACGCAGCTGATTTTACAATTCCCGCGTGCAGCCCCGCCAGCAGCAGGATCCCGCGTACTAGAGACCCGCATGCAGCTGATTTTTCCACGCACTCAGCGGATCCTACCCCGCGCGTACACGCGGAAATGTGTTATGTCACAATTCCCGCGTGCAGTCCGCATCATTACATAACCCTATGTACTAGCAGCAGCAGGATTTCGAATACTAGAGACCCGCGCGCAGATAATTCTGCCACGCACGCAGCGGATCCTACCCCGCGCGCATCTATACTAAACTGATCCCTGCACCTGGATCCATTGTGACTAATCCGACAACCAGGTACCGCTCAGAAGAGCTACAACCTAGTTAGGGTTGCCTAGTATATGTAAAAAAAGGACATATGCATTGGTAATGATCTAAAAAGATCAAAACTTAAATAAAATTAATGAAAATTAAGTTTTAAACATTTTTTAATAATAAATCAAAGATCAAGGACTACCACATAAACCACGGATCTTGATCTTTGAAAACCACAAAACACTACAAGAAGTTTTCATAAAAGTTATTAAAAATTATCTAAATGATCAGCAAATGACGGAAAATAAGTAAAAATCCACATCTGCACACTTTAAAGCAATATCAATAGTACAAATAAAATATGAGTACAGAATGATCAAATTTACGCCATAACTAATTAACATATCCTGTGGCTAAAAAAATCAAGCAGATCTAAGGACAGCTGATTGACAGCACCAAGTAGACGTGCTAATCTCGCCCTGAATAGCTTTCCAGCTTCAGCCCACTGGCAGAACCCTCTCTACGTGCCCTGAGAAGCCCAATATCAGCCCAAAAAGTTATTTATACAGACCTCTTTGGATCCATGATTCAATCAGTTTACCAGGAATTTATTTATTATCAATCAGAAAACGTGTCATTGTTAATCAAGTGCTTATATGAAGATAATCAAGTGATTTATGACTTAGTCTGCAGTAGTATTATTTACCTATATTAACCCATCAACCATTGAAGTTTAGTAAAGCAATCTACCCTATCTGCCCTGAAACCCTTCCAATTATTCCAGGATTTTTGTGGTAAAGTGCTCATAGTGAGTGTTACCCTTCCTGTCTAGGCCGTTTGTGCTGTTAAGCACGGCCACTAGTGGAATAAGTCCTTTCTAAGGCACCCATCTTTATTCCAAGGTTCTTAAACTTCCCCAAGGAGGCCCCTTGAAGAGAAGTTGCTAGTCTGTAAAGATGCCCAGTAGTATAATACTGTGGCCCCTCTTTTATATTATATTGAAAACCATCTACCACAAAACCAATTAAACCTTGCAACTGCTCTTATTAAATCATTTATTTGAGCTTCTAAGCGTTTATTATTGGAATCATAATTATTATTATCATTCCAGCATTTTTATCACTCTCTGTAGCTAAAGGACTGCAAGGTTCCTGGTATTGGAGAGCTGACAAATCCAAATATTATACAGATTTTTGCTGCATTTATTAAATAATATATTTATTCTTTATTCTATCACATCTGGTAGCAAAAGGATAGCAAGGGTCTTGGCATCCAGGAGGCTGATAATTGGGTGTCTGGCAGGGAAATATTCCATTTTATTATATTTAATACCTTGGACCAGACATTTCACGTAAAAATAAATCAAAGATACATTTATCTGACTTTACAACTGTGATTTATCATTTAATTCTTTTGCAGTGGATTTCAAAACCAATGAAGAATTAATAATCTATTATTTTAATCTTTTAAAGATAAGAAAAGAAGAATATATTAAAAATTATGAACCTACTGGGTGGAAAGCTTTAACTCAAGTTGAGCAACTTAATATCTCTTCTGCATGTAAACACTTAGATAAACTCCTTCAAAAAGAAGATCTTGAGAGGCGTATCAAGTTTCAGGCCCTATTAAGGAAACATAAAGCTTGGAAGAAATAATTTATAAATTAATTTTTGAAATATGAAAGTAAGTATACAACTTGTATTACCATATTATTTTTTAAAAAATAATATTAATATATTTTATTGACCAATAAATCAGACCTTTTTTTTTACATCAGTGAACCCTCCTGTACCAGAAACCACCACCACTGAAATTGATTTAATGGATCAAGAAATCCCAGATATCTCTGGGCGCCCTGAAAATATTGATTGGGCAAGTGAAGACCTCATTGGAACACACCAATACCCAATAGGATTACATACTAAGGATCAATTTGATCCCAATAAAGTCACAGGAAGGGAAACACTCACTTTGAGAACTTTACCACGAAAATCCTGCAATAATAGGAAGGGTTTCAGAGCAGATGGGGTGGATTGCTTGACTAAACTTCAAGGGTTGATTGGTTTAAGAAATAAATAATATAACTACAGACTGGGTCATAAATCACTTTCTTAGATTCTTCATAAGCACTTGACTAACAACAACACGGTGTTTGATTGATAATAATAATTCCTGGTAAACTGATAATGGGAAATAATGGATCCAAAGAGGTCTGTATAAACACCTTTTTGGGGTGATTTTGAGCTTCTCAGGGCATGTGGAGAGGGTTCTGCTCATGTTCTGAGTCTGGAAAGCCAGTCAAAGAGAGATTAGCACGTCCACTTGGTGCTTTCAATCAGCTTTCCTTAAATCTGCTGGGTTTCTGTACTATCTTAGCCACAGGATCTGTTAGTCTGTTATGGAATAAATTTGATCATTCTGCACTCATCCTTCATTTGTACTATTAGTATTGCTTTAAAGTGCATATATGTGGATTTTTACTGATTTAACATCATCTGCTTATCACGTAGATAGTTTTTAATAATTTTTATGAACACTTCTTGTAGTGTCTTGTGGTCTCCAAAGATCCGAGTCAATGATTTACGTGGTAATCCTTGATCTTTGATTTATTATTAAAAAATGTTTTAAACTTAATTTTTATTAATTTTATTTAGGTTTTGCTCCTTTTAGACTATTACTAATGCATATTTCACCTTGTTACATATTCCAGGCAACTCTAACTAGGTTGTAGCTCTCCTGAGCAGTACATGGTTGTCAGATTAGTCACAACGGATCCAGACGCGGGGATCAGTCAGTACAGATGCCTGCGGGGTAGGATCCGCTTTTTGCGTGGCAGAATTAGCTGCGCGCGGGACTCTAGTAGGTGGGAATCTCCTACTACAAGTACGTAGGGATATGTAATGATGCGGGGCTGCACGCGGCAATGGTGACATAACACATTTCCACGTGTGACTCCTAAAATATATAAAAAACCTCAATTCTGAGTGAATTTTAGGTGTAAACCCTATATGTGAAAATACGTGTGAAATTTTAGAATGGCCAAAAGGTGCCATACTGGTGTCATAATTTTTAGTACTTTTCTTTTTAATTATTTTAAAAATGTAAGGACTTGGATTTCAAGGGTGGGGTCAGTGAGTGACCCTACCTAATTTTTGGTGAGGAATTCATTTCTAATATAATATTTATGGATCTCCCACTCCTTCTTTTGTTAATATAGATATTCTTGTTTCATTTTTTTTATAGTTTTTGTGTTTCTATGACAGGTTGCTCTGTACATAGTAGCAAGCTGACAAGCATTGATAGATGGGGATTCAAAGTTAGTAGAAGGCTCATGGTCAGCATTACCAGAGAGATGGGTCATTTCAGTGGTCATTTGCTAAAAAATAGCCAGCAGATCAGGGTCAGTTGAAGGGCCCTGAGAGTGGAAGGAAGCTTAGTGGCTGGGGAAGTTGAAGTGATTGCTGTTGCATGCAAAGTTGGGCTAGGATTACCCCCGGGGAGGGTGAATCCAAGCCACTCAAGATTCTGGAATCAAATCCTGAGTCCTCATCTTCATCGTATTCGTCTTCATCTCCTTGGATTGGGACTATGCTTGCCTTGTAGGCAGGGGACTCCCAGCCATGGTAGCCTGGAACTGGAAACTGACCAAAAACCCTGTGGATGCTAGAATTTTCAGAAGAAGGAATAGTAGAAAGAGATACTTGGGGTATAGTCTCCAATAAGACAGTATCCATAGGAGTAGAAGTGGTAGCAACTGGCGCTGGCAGGTTAGAAAAGGTTCTACCACAAGCTCAGGGAGTAGAAGGGTCAGTTGATTCATTGGCTCCTCTCCCTCAGGAGCTAGGGGTGACAGCTGAGCTAGAGATGTGAGAAAAGATAGTACATTGTGGGGGCATTCTTAAGGATAAATAATTACCCAAAAATAGTTCTTCACCTTAGAACAAGAAAAAAGGTTTTAACCTAACTATCTCAAATAATATAAAATAGGGGCCAAAATATTATAATACTGGGGATCTTTACAGACTAGCAACCTCTCTTCAAGGGGCCTCCTCAGGAAGTTTAAGAGCCTTGGAATGAAGATGGGTGCCTTAGAAAGGACTTATTCCACTAATGGCTGGGCATAACAGCACAATGGCCAAGAAAGGAAGGGAAACACTCACTCTGAGCACTTTAATACAAGAATACTGAAATAATAGGAAGGGTTTCAGAGCAGATGGGGTGGATTGCTTGAAATTCATTAATCACTTGCTTATCTTCATATAAGCTCTTGATCAAAAATGACACGGTTTCTGCTTGATAATAATAATTCCTGGTAAACTGATTAACTGATTCTGGAATAATGGATCCATAGAGGTCTGTACAAATACCTTTTTGGGGTGATTTTGAGCTTCTCAGGGCATGTAGAGAGGGTTCTTCTATTGGGCTGAGGCTGGCAGGCCAGTCATGGCAGAATAGGCACGTCCACTTGGTGCTGCCAGTCAGCTGACCTTAGATCTGCTGGATTTCTCTACTATTTTAGCCACAGGATCTGTTAATCTTTTATGGCGTAAATTTTATTAGTCTGTACTCATCCTTCAGTTTTACTATTTTTATTGCTTTAAAGCGGGCAGATGGATCTTTTCCAACAGCTCCCAGTAACTATGAGGCCACCAATAAGGACAACCATGAAGGGACTGGAACCTGTGAATCAAATGATGATGGAGAAGGAGCAGCACAAATTACTTCTGCCCTATCCTAACCTAGAGCTGGAGAAGGTAGTAGAATCAAGCCACCCTTCTTTACAAGAAGATTCCCTGCAGCCACCCCAGCAGAATCTGTCCAAGGAAGCCAGGATCAAAGACTTAGTCAGAGAGCACGTGAAATATTGGGAAGAGTTAAAAGAATCCCAAGCCAAGGAGGACATGGTGTCTATGAAAAAGACAATCTCCCAGGAAAAAGCTACCCAGATAGCTCTTAAAAAAATGATTCCAAGGAAAGAGGTAGAATCCTATGTAGAAAAATGGAATCCTTGGGATCAATTAGCACAACTGAAAGGAAAAGGATCAGGAAAGAAGAAATCCTCTTCCCATCCCAAACCAAAGGGAAAATAGACTGGGATCAGATAATATCCCTAGCTCAAAAATGGAAAAAGGTTTACAACAATTAGCTTCTAATTGTGAGCCCAAAAAAACCTCTGATGTAATTACTTCCTTTTCTCATGATATGCATCATAATTTCAAGATTTTTTGGAAAATTTGGACGGTGTTTATACCCAAATGGATAAATTAACCTCAGTAGTAGCCAAATTGATTAATAACCAAACAAAGACTGTAGGAATGGAAGAAATCAAAGAACACACAGAACAGTTATTGGATACAATTAATCAAGGTAGGATCAGACAGACTCAAACAATTGAGAATATATTATCAGGAATTCAAGAAGATTTTATTATGTCTTTTCAACCTTTAAAAGAATAATTGGTAACCACTACTAACAGCTCCATTCTATCCCTTAGTGAAAAACTGGATGTGCTTAATAAAAAAGTGGACCTGCAAATTAATCTGATGAAAAATGATCTTATAGACTGAATAGTCCATCTGACCAACCCCTTGGGGACTACCACAAAGGAACCAAAACCTCCCAGGAAAACCACTACTCCTTATGCACCCCCCTTATTAGGAATGCATAGGAGTGACACCTTTAGGCCTAGTCCTACCCCTGAGATGGAGCAAGCCCTCAAACTGTTACCCCCTATTTCTGAATGGCCCAAGTTCTCCAGTGAAGGAGAATACAATCATATAAATTTTATTAAGTTTATTGACTACACTATTAACTCTTATGACCTACCAGAAGCTATAGCTGTAGTCAGGATGCCGAGACTATTTGAAGGAGCAGATTTTGACTGGTTTATCAGTATCAGAGAAAAAGTAGGATCCTTACCATGGAATTCTTGGAAAATTCTGATTAAAGAACAATTTGGTTCTAGAATGTGGAAAAGAAAAATGATGAAAAATGTCAGAAATTCCTCATTTGACCCCTCCAAGGATAAACCTCAAAAATTTTGCTTGGAACAGAAGAAAAGGTTGGATTTCTTCTATGCAGATGCTGATAAAGAGGAAGTAAATGAAAGACTCCTCAACCTGTGTCCTGGAAATCTTAAACATAGTGTAAGATGTATGATGAGTATGGATGCTGACTTTCCAAATCTAATCAATGTGCTAGAAGAAGTAATAGACATGAATGGGTTAGACAAGAAAGCCCCTTCTAGACCCAAAGAGAACTACAACATTAAAAAAACCAGAGAAAAAACCCCTCTGATGAATACATCTGATAATAAGAAACCTAATGAGAATAGGGATAAAGAGAGGATGCCTGCAACTAGTTGGAATTGTAACAAGACTGGGCATATGAGACAAGACTGCCCATTACCAAAAAGAAATATAGCAGTCTTGGAAGGAGAGAAGGAGATTGAAGGGAATCAGAACTATGAAGATATAGCTGATACTGAAGGATCTCTTTCTGAATGTGAATTGATCCTTCCAAACCCTGTTAATGTTATAGAAGGAGATATAGGCACTTGTGTAGAAATCAATAACATCCATGGGGATTCTAGCTTTCCCCAACAATGGGATCATAAAATAATTCCTAGACTTATTACAGATGTCAAACCATTAACAGTTAAAAATATGAGTGGGAAAAGTTATACCACTGGTAAAACTTGTTATGCAACAGGATTGTATAAAAACAGACCTATAAGGTTATTACTGGATAGTGGAGCTTTTTGCTCATGTGTCTGTGCTGAATTCTTAAACAAATGGGATCCCAATTGGAAAGAACACCTTTTTCCTGTCCCAAAAGCCAGGTTCAGCTCTTGCAACTCTACCATGAATTCTATTGGAGTATGGACTGGTCCTATAATACTACCTCATACTAAAGGATCTTTGAGGATACAAGTGGAATTTGTAGTATTTCTCAACGGACTATGTGACTACCTGATACTGGGTAATGATGCCTTATGTCTATATGGTATAGATGTGTTCCAGAGTAAAGGGATATACTTCACAGTAGGTGGTAATTGGGACAAGAAGTTTAAGATATGAACCATTCAGTCTAACATCCCCTCCTCTACTTATAAAAAGCATTTAGAAGACTTTGACCAAGAAAATTTCTCTCAAGCAGCTCTGAATATGAAACTTTCTTAGGAACAGAAGAAAGATACATCAACAGTCTGCTTTGAGAACCAAAATGCTTTTTGTACTAAAGATCATCCCATTG
The DNA here is from genome assembly GCA_025617555.3 of Puccinia polysora. NCBI lineage: Eukaryota > Fungi > Basidiomycota > Pucciniomycetes > Pucciniales > Pucciniaceae > Puccinia > Puccinia polysora. The sequence goes on from CM062629.1 coordinate 28,286,539, forward strand.
GTGATATTAAAGGACATGATATGGTATTGAAATTGACCATTAAGCCTCCTTATGCTCCAAAATTAAGAAGGCTAGCCTATCTTTCTAGTCCTAAGTCTAGAAAAGCTCTTGAGGAACATATCCAAGAACTAATAGACTGACAAGTATTAAGGAAAGTAGGGCATAATGAACAGGTAGATGTGACCACACCTGTAATCATAGCTTGGCATAATTAAAAGTCAAGAATGGTAGGCAACTTCAGAATTCTCAATAATTATACTCAGGCAGATATTTATCCTATACCCCGGATTGATCATGCTCTGCATAACTTGTCCAAGGCTAATTAAATCACTACTATGGATATGCTTAAAGGTTTCCACCAGATACCAATAAGCCCTGAAAGCAGGAACTTTATGAGAATAATCTGTCATTTGGGAATATATGAGTATCTTAGGATGCCTTTTGGTATAAAAAATGCCCCATCACACTTCCAGAGAACAATGGATACAGTTCTAGGTACATACATCAGACAAGGATGGATTCCGAAACTCCCTAGGAATAACTTAAACTAAAACATAGCCACTATTCATCCAACATCACTTGACTTTAAGCAGATGATAGATCTGGCAAATAATCATGCTCAAAAATGTGTAGAAGAAGTAGTAGAATACAAAAAACAAAGATGGGACGAATAACATAAAGAACCTGAATTTAAAATAGGAGATCAGATCTTGATATCTACAACCAATTTCAACAATCCAGAAGGTAACGGAAAACCAAAACCAGCCTTTGTTGGACCATTTTTTATCAAGAAGATGCATGGCAAAAATGCTGTGGAAGTAATCTTGAGTGAAGAATTATCAAGGAAACACCCAGTATTTCCTGTTAGCCTAGTCAAACACTTTCAACCAAGAGAAGGCAGCAACCTCCCTCCAGCAATAATCCCAATAGAACCTGACCCTGTGAAAGAAGAAGGGAAAGTCAGCAGGATATTGAGTGTCAGCTGGCTACTATTCAGAACCAACTGACTAAAGCCTAAAAACAAATAAAATATAAATTAATAATAAACAAATACAGAAGTAATAAAATAAAATAAAAATAAGGAATAAAGCCTTAATTTGTAATAAATCCAGAAATATTATTAAAAAAATGGATTTGCAGTGCCAATTTAGGTAGGTTCACCCACTGGCACCACCCCCAAAATCCCACTCCTTCAGGTAGAACCATGGTTCACCTGTGCACCCTCCCATCACATCCGCAGGTTCAGGTTTCTGACCAAAAATTCGGTCAGAAACCCATTATTGTGTTTAGTTTAGGAGTTATGGACGAAAACTGGTTTCGTCCATAACCCCGCGCGAAGCAGGGGGTCATAAGCAGCCAGGCGCGCAGCTCTTAGGAGCCACGGCACAACCGGCCCCGCGAGTAGTCAAGCAACTACCTTGCGCAGGACCAAAGATGGCCCCGCGAGTAGTCGCCCAACTACCTCGCGCAGGACCAAAGATGGCCCCGCAAGTAGTCTCCCGACTACCTTTCACAGGACCAAAGATGGCCCCACGAGTAGTCGCCCAACTACCTCGCACAGGCTCTAGGCAGCAGCTACCAACCATCCTTGCGGGTAGTCAAGCAACCAGCCTTGCGGGTAGTTGAGTGACTACCACGCAAGGCAGTCGCCGCTCACCAGCCCGCGGGTAGTCAAGCGACCACCTTGCGCGGCTGCCGCTACCTATTGCCGGCCCCGCAAGTAGTCAAATGAATACCCTGCGCGGGCCCCTAGTGATTAACCAAGCCACTGCGCAAAGTGACTGGCTGGCTCACTGGCCAGCCCTCCCCTCTCCCAAAACCAAAACCGGGCTGTGGGGTACCTCCAATACACCCCATAGCCCTGTTCCACATCACATGGGGGCCAGAGAGCGCCACCATGTGGTGGGGAATAGTATGAAAGGGGATAAACAACCCAAAAATCCGGAAAAATGGGCCCTGCGCCCTTTTTTGAACTATACAAAAGGGTTGTCAGGGCCTCTGTAAAAGGGCTGGTGTGGAAGATTTGCATCTAAAAAAAGTATCTGTGAGTTACTGTAACACCCTGAGAGTGTGTACTGAGCATAAACAGGGGCCTAGCTTCGTGCTAGATGGATCTCAAGACACCAGGAATACATACAACACTCTCCATACCCCTTATAATTAAAACTGTACATAACTAGTCACAACTAGGGGTGTACTGTCCGATTGCGGAACTGTAAGACACCCCAATATGAGAAGAAGAGCCTCAGACTCAAAATGTCCTTGCAGCACAAAGTCCCCATAGCCTGCGTTCAAGCCCCTGGCCTCAGGAAGCCATGGCTTATATTTATAAATATTAATTGAATACAACCTCTTTGGTCAATACAGTGAGGTCATTAAGGGCACAGAAACGTGTATCAAGCCCAAAGCATGATGACATAGGGCTTCCTTTACCTCTTTAGTGACTAGAGCAGGTCCATACGAACACACTGATGGCTCCCTGGCCTCAGCACTAGCCTGGGTCACCCTCCTTTGGCTGGTAAAAGGACTGTACCAAGAGGGGACCCAAATGATATAAATAGAGGCCCTTCCCCCAGCCATTTCTAACACATTCATCAAGTTATATAGTCATTCTTGCTTCATATTTTTTCATTCTCAAGCCATCAAACCCTTATAAGAAATAAGTGTGTGATCCTGGACAACTTTCTGATAAAATCCTAGACCATAATTCCTGAATCCTTGTTTTTGGCCAAAATCAACAACCAACCATTCAACCTGCCCCAGTACCAAATTCCAGCACCCTGAATCCTTGAATATTGGCCCATTCATCAAGAATAAGTCTGGATCTAGACCTAGTAAGTGATCCTGCTGACTTATACCCCTTTTGTAGGTTTTGCATAACCTATGCCCCAAGGAAATTACACACACCCTTCTTGAAAGGAATCCTTGTCAACCCCATAGGCACCACAATTGCTTCTATATTTTCCTTGAAAGACATATACCTGTGTTCCGGAGGGCTCAACAACCCTATTAAGGTCTTGGCCCCTCCATTTAAATTTATTTTATAAATATATAAATAAATTTAACCCTTTTAGCCAAATCATATACCTGGAATTATATCTTATTTTTGATCCAAACTTTCTATCACCTCTAGTAGATAGAAAGAGTGAGGTCCTTGGCATCTAGTAGGCTGACATTGAGAGACAAGAAAGAGAGAGTACAAGGAAAAGATGTTAGAATATACTTAGTAAGATACAAAGGAGAATCTGCAGACAAAGATGAATGGTTACCAGAAAATAATAAAACCTGATGGACCAATACATCTCAGAAACTACAGCGCCAGCAAAAGGAACTGAAACACACATGAAGTCAATTTTCTCCCAAAATCCTCCAGATTTTATTCAGATATGGCCATATCTTGGAGTGGGGGAATGTCAGCTTGTTACTATTGCAGAGCAAGCTGCAAAAGTAACAAAAATAACATAAAAGTAAATAATAATAAAATTAAACTAAGATGGAGTAGAAAACCATGAATATTATTACAGAAATGGATTCTCTACCCAAAATTAGGTAGGGTCCCTCACTGACCCCACAATTGAAATCCAACTCTTTATATTTTTCAATAATAAGGAAAGAAAGACCAAAATACCACGGCTCCACTACTGAGCTTTTTGGTCAATTAAATATTTCACACGTATTGTCACGTATAGGTTTCACACCTAAAATTCAGTCAGAATAGAGGTGTTTTGTATATTTTAGGAGTTATGGACGGAAATTTCTTTTGTCACAATTCCCGCATGCAGCCGCGGCAGCCAATGCACCAGTGCGCCGCTGAGATACAGCCCTGTCACTCCGTTCAGTTTGTTTACGCAGCCCCGGGCCTCTGACAAGTACACAGCCGTGGGACTATGGATTGACAGTATGACAGGCGGCCTGAAAAGCTTAGGTACTGCCTAAACATGCTACAACCCACACGGGAACATTTTAAATATGTAATAAATGTTCCCATGGATAGAATATAGTCTAAAGGTACATAATATTATATCAAAATACTTAAATAACCCTTATACGTATTTTTTATTAAATATAATCCAAAGTACCAAGAATGTCAAAAATAAGACAATGACAACTTCCAAAAATATATTAAAATACCTTAATATACTTTTATGAGATATTCTAGACATCAAAATCTTCGTGACATACTAAGAAAACTAATGATGTAAAAATATTACATGAATTCCCATGACTTATATTTTTAAGTAATTTTCTTAGTAAATCATCTGGAACTTGAAAAGAAAAATTAAAATCAATATCATGACTTTACTCAAGTTATTTAATACATAATGAGAGCTCACCTGACATCAGGATGGCCGTAGAAATGTCTATTTAAATAAATATTAAATTAATGGGAACATTTAGTCAGGATAATTAATTAACTAGTACATAAAGAGGATAGATTAGTGTTATTCACACGTCCTAATATCTATTATAAAGTAGAATAATTCCCAAACCCTGAGGAATTAGATACTACCCATGCTATAGCACCAAGAAAAAGTGAAAGGCTACCACTTGTTACCCTGCTAGCCTTAGTGTCCGTCCCTTTGAGCCCCTGTACCCCTTAGAAGGATAGTATTGGGACTCCAAAAGCTATAAATAAAGATCTCTTTTGAGGATATTTATGGGCAGAGACCCAGTTATATTTATATCCACACACCGTGCCAAGGTAATCAAGTACTTACAAGAGATAATTAAGTGATTTATTTCTAAGTCTGATGAATAATATCCGTCCTCAACCTCTTTTTTATCAATTAAAACTGCTGAACAACCTTATAACCCCAGCATACAGGTTTAATCCATCAGTGCATGTCCCAAACAGATACCCAAAGGATTTAATAATATACCAGTGAGTTTTATTATCCTTTCTCTGTTGTGGAAGCTTGGTTACAAGGCCCTGCCACTCCAACGTGTATTTTATATACATATTATATTTGGGTAAAATATCATTTAAACTAAAGAGCACCAAGTAACCAGGACTATTTGTTTTCATACTGAAATCACTGAAGAGAGGTGTTAAAGATCCCCAATATAATTGTGGCCCCTCTATAAAAATATTTAAAAATCAATTTATTCATATTGATTTATAACAATAAACTATAACCAAACCAATTAACCTTACAAAAGCTTCATCCAAATATTATAGGGATTTTTGCTGCATTTTTTAAATAATATATTTATTATTTATTCTATTACCTCTGGTAGCTAAAGGATAGCAAGGGTCTTGGCATCCAGGAGGCTGACACTTTATCAGTCACTGATAAGTTCTCATCTTTGAGGTTAAGATTACACATTGTAATCAATAAAGTCCATTTCTTGATCCTCATCAATTTTGGCCTTGTTGTTGGGACCTTCTTCCCCAACAACCATTTCCATTGGACCATCATACACCTCCATTGCAACTTTTTAAGTAGTGAGATTGACCTCCTTGTCATTCTCTTTGGACTTCTTCCTCTTCTTGGCCTCTTGGCAATCCTTAGCATAATTCCCCTTATTCTGACATTTATAGCATAAGACCTTGCACAAATCCTTTTTTGCCTTCTTTCAAGATTTTCCAGTCTTTCCAACAAGGGCTGATCCAGAGCCCCCCTTTATCTTGAACAGAAGATCATCATTTTCAAACGTTTTCAGAACATCCTCCTCCCCAGGAAGAGGATCCAATTGAGAAATAATTCTGACTAAAGAATCAAACTGATTTGGTAGCTTCCAAAGGATTAAGAGTGACAAACACTCAGGATCCATGTTAACTACTGATTACTAAAACTTGGCTATGCTAGACCTAGCCTCTGCAAAAAAATGTTTACAATTTGAATATTGTAACTTGAAGAGTTTATTGAAAGCTATTCCCTTCTGGTGAACAGAATCACCAGCATACCTGGACTTAAGCAACTTCAACTTCCAAAGGATGCTGCCCCTGCTTCTCTCATCTTCCATAATAGTATTGGCAACCCATGTCACATGATTCTCATCAAGATGCCTAAGGATGAGATGATAAGACTTTTTCTCCACTTCTGAACTGATAAAAGTGTCATCTGCATCCATTATCTCCCCACAACAGATGTTATCCAGCTCACTATCCAAAAGGACAGCCCAAGCATTATCATTCTGACTGTTCAGAACTATCTTGGTGGAGATAACATCAGGGATATAGGACATCTTCTTTGAAAACTTGAGCTCTTTGAGGTTCTCCAGAGTAAGGTACAAGGGTCTAGATGGCTTGGAAGTAATGATGATGCTGGTACTGATAATGTGTTATTCTTATGGCCAGCAATTAGCTTAGGAAAATGAGCAGTATTTAAAGAAAAAGGAATGCTGGACACCTTGTGTCAAGAATTTCTGATGGGCTCTCACAATGGGGAAATACATTGGATGATATTGGTGATGAATTTAATTGGATAATGAATGGATGATGAAAACAGCAGGGAGAAGAGCTCCTCAAGTACAAAAGATTGGCCTCTTGTAAGACCATGATACAACAAGCCAAAAGGCAAATTTTCCGCCCCAAAAGAGCTCTACAGGCTCTACAGGCGTTGTTACTTGGTTTGGGCTGCATCAGGCTACATGGCATCAGTCCCTGAACCCTAACAACAAGCCTATTCTGGTTATTTCTGGTGTTTCCACCTCAATGGGGCTGAACCAGCCCCTTAGCTGTTCAAACCCCTGGCTGGTTGTCTATTACAACCAGCCCGTTACCTCACCTGCTGGCTGGTTGCCTCATGAAACCAGCCCCTGGCCATAAAAATTGCCAGGAGGGACCCAAGACACACCTGGGTCCGGTCTCAGACACACTTGGGGGGGGGGGTGTGACCAGTGGACATGCTGTACCCCCCCTCTTTCTCACAGATCCCTGGAGGGGGTGGGCAAATCCCCCTACCAGGGGCCCTGGGGGTCAATACCCCCAGGGCTTTGCTATGGTAGGTGGGCTGGGGGATGATCAGGTCCCCTCCCCTTTGGCAAAGGGGGGGGGGAGAGCTCCCCTTTGATCAGGGGGGGGTGGTGAATTCCCCCCCACCGCTGGTTGCCTCAATGCAACTGGCCTAGCCACCCCTTTTGGTGGGGGGGGATCAAGTCCTCCCCACCATGACTGGTTGCTCCTTGCAACCGGTCCCTGGCTGGTTCCATCCAGCCAGCCCTACCCCTCCTCCTTGAAATGGCAAGCAAGGGGAGGGGGAGGAGCCGGGGCCTCCAGCGCTGCAGCCACCCCCCAGTGCTGTGGTGTCATATTTATAACCTTGGATTGGGAGCTGTGTTGCAGGCTGCGCGCTCAGAAATTGGGTAGGTAGGTCTCAGCATTTGGGGTGCGCGCGGTGTAGAGACTCCTGTGGGATTATGTAAATAACTTAGCAAATAGCTTGCTGGCAGTCCTTGAAGGGGAATTTAGTATTAATTCTACTCCTTTAGAGTATTAGTAACACTAAGAGTGGTTTTGAATTGCCTGCCCTTCTAGTACTATAGTAAGTCTGCACAATAATTTATTTAAATTAATGGCTGGTTTCTTTGAGACTTAGTATAGGTCTCAGATCAGATCTTGATTGGTTATTAATTGTTATTGGTAGGGTTGTTGAAGAATGGACCAGATGTATTGGCTTATTGGTTAGTGGTTGATCAGATATGTGTGATCTTTAACCAATATCCCAATATTAAAGGGTTCAAGGGTTTTATCAAAGGGGTGGTTCAGGAGAGGACCCAAGGATGGGTTTACCCACAGGGGGCTGGGTAGAGGAAAAAAAAGGGTTGGCAGTCCCTTTTTGTTGTGCTCTCTTTCCTTGTAAGGGTAATTATTGAGTGATGGGTGGTTTCCTTTAATTTGGTGCTGAATAGTTCAGGTCACAGAAGAACCCTTATTCAAAGCACCTAATGGGCTGGTTTCAATGGTTGATGAGGTTATAGAATTGGTCTTTGATTTCCTTTTTTTTATTGTTACACTGAAAATCTCCTTTTTTTTATATTTGGGTAGGACCATAGATGATTGGGTGGTAATTGGATGATGAGTAGTTGATGAGTGGGTGGAGCTCCTGGATGGTGGATGATTATGGTGATGGTAGTGGGGGATACAACCTGGATAGGGCAGAGAGGCCCTCCTTAAATAGAAAATCTGGTCCTCAGGGGATGCTCAGGGCTGCCCCTGAGGGTGCCCTGGGGCTTCCCATGTTACAGTGGGATACAGGTACATGAGACATTTTAGCTGGTTGGGAAAATCTAATACAGTTACATGAGGCATTTCTGCTGGTTGGGAAAACCTAATACAGTTACATGAGGCATTTCTGCTGGTTGGAAAGAGGTTGTACTGGGGTTACATGCAGGCACTTGCCCACATTAATTGCTGTGTAGTGCTGGGTTGAATTTGTGCTGTGGTGAACTGGTACTGGTGGGTTGTTTGGATCTACATGGTCCTAGCTGCCTGCATATATTGCTGGGTAGTCCTGTGGTATTTTCACTGGTGGCTGTTTTGTTACACATGGCCCAGACTGCCTGCATACATTGCTGGGTAGTCCTGTGGTGCCTGTACTGGTGGTTGTTTGGATCTACATGGCCCTAGCTGCCTGCATATATTGCTGGGTAGTCCTGTGGTATTTGTACTGGTGGTTGTTTGGTTACACATGTCAGCCACGAGCCAATTAGAGTTGTCCAAATGTCTGGAAACTCATATGTCCTGCTGGTATAGTGGCTAAGTACTAGGCTCACTTCCCAGTATCTGATACCAAGGTCACTGGTTCAAACCACAATTGAGACAATAATGAAAATGTCGAATAGTTTTGTAATTATATATTAAATCTTAATAATATTATCTAATGTTGTATAAGTATGTTTTTATGAGTATGGATTATGGAATTAAAACCTTGATAATTTATATTATCAAGAAGGGGACCCAATATAACTTTAAATTAAGTTATGAGGACTCAGATGCGTCCCAATTATTGATATAGAAGTTCCCAAAGTGTTTCCTCTCTTTGGGAAGGAGTTACAGTAATCATATTAACCCATACTCTCTATTCTGTATAAATTAATTACACATTATCCTTCTTTGGGATGTAATTATAATTAATACTCCCTCTGTACACTTAATACACCTTACTGAGCCTTGAGAGCGTTCACTCAGAGGCTTTAGAACTTAATTGTAAGCTATGAACCTTCTAGTAGCACTGCCAAGAGTATATACCCCTTATAGGTATAGTATAATTATAAATTAATTACTTATTTAATACTATCCCCTTTTGGATGTAATAATGCTTTAATATACTTCACTGAGCCTTGAGTGCGTCCACTCAGAGGGCTCAGAGTTCATCTGTAGGCTGTAAACCTTTTAATAAACATTGCAAAGAGTATACATACTCTATGTGTATAGTATGAGCTAAGATACTTATAATTAAAATTAAATTATTTGCCAAGGTACTAAGCTACATTAAATCAATATAAATAATCATTATGATGGAATCTAAGGCTTCTATACCGTTCATCTGAGTGATGTATAAGTCCTAAGACCCAGCAAGTAACCTTTTAGTAAGTAAAATGAAAACTTTACCTTGAAAATCCTTCCCAATGGGTACTAGTTCTTCATTACCCATTGAGAATGATGTAATGATGTCTTGGGCCTTTGAGGACGAAACCAAGGAGAGCCTGACACTCCCCTGGTGATTACTAGAGTCCCCTGAGGGCTCCTGTTACCTTAAAAGAGCAGGGTCTTTACCCTATAGCCCTTTCATCATCCATTATATATTATTATTTGAACAAGAATACAAGCAAGAGTTAACAAGCCCATTAACCTTAATCTCAAGAAGAAGATTGACTGGGGCTATAAACTTTGGTATTAAATTCAATCAATGTCCTATCTGGCAACACCAATTTCGAGTGGAAGGTCTCACTTGAATAAGTAACCCCTGTGTGTTACTCTTTAAAGGGTGTGAGCTTATTTATAAGCAAATCTCCTTTTGGTCTTACTCCTTTAAGACTAAGGCCCCTTACCTATTATAAAGGTTTAAGGTGTGGCTATTTACTCATAATACCTTGGTATTATTCGAGTCTGTAAACTTTTAAAGTTGCTGTTTGGAATATATAAGTCAAAACTAATTTAAATATTGGTTTGTCTTTATTCTTTTGCAGGTTTAACCACGGCTAGGTATAGCAATAGAGGTTAAATCCCTGACAATTGGGGGCCTCATCTGGTTTCAGTACCTTTGAGATTGTTTTGTCTCCTTAAAGTACAATATTTTGTGATATTTTAGGCAAAAGTTTTTGCTGATTTATAAATTTTCTGATAAAAATCAGTAAATATATAAAAAAAAAAAAAACAGCAAATTTTCGAAAATTCTGGGATTTTTTGCTTTGAGCTTTAAAGTCCTTCTGTTTTAAGTGTTGAAGCATATTTTGTGCGCACTTTTGACCAATTTTGAACAAAGTTTTTTGCTGATTATTGATTTTTTTTCATTCCATATAGGAAAATTATAGAAAATAGAAAAAAAAGGAGAAATTTTTGAAAACTGCTTTTAAAACAGTTAGCCTTTTTTAAAGATATTATTCCACTGAGATTAAGCAATCTTAATCTAGTGTGCTTGGTTTTGACCTGGTTTTGTTTTGTTTGTTTTAAATATATATAAAAAAAAAAGATTTAATTAGGAGAAACCGTCGAAAAAAAAAAACCAAGTTTTTTTTTTCACAGCATCCTAAAAGGAATTGTTGTCTATTGTCCGAGGGTGTGTGTTTGACAATCTTGCTCTCTGTTGACTTGGAGTTTGACAAAGACGATTGCCGCGTAATTCTGGCTAACGGTAGCTCCACGTAATTTTGCGCCAAGGCAAAGGACAGCTGCATTTGTCAATTAAACGGTGCCGGTGACCTACCGCCGCCTGAACAAAGGATAGATTGTCGTTATTAGTCCCATTATTGGTTAGAAGACAAAGTTAGTATATTTTTTTTTTTAAAAAAAAAAAAAAACATAGTATCAGCGTACCTAAGTTACTTCTTGACACAACATAGTGTCAAGACAATTATCCATTGCTTCCTTCCTTCTGTCTAACCGAGGAAGGTTTCTGAGCTTTGTATTGGAAACTAGCTCAGTACCGCGAAGCAAAGCAAGGGGACCAAGTATCCGCAGTGTCAAACCTACGGAAAGGGGGAGATTGCCAACTACGGACATTGTGACTCACCGTGAGTCTTCCGTTGTCCTTTGGTGAAGTACCAACGGTATTGAAATAACTTATTACTTATTGTTCTTAACTGCGTCCGTTAATGGCGATGAACACCAGAAGCAAGGGGGCTCAGCTTGTGCCCCCCGGCAATTTTGAACAAAGAAAGAGGCAACCTACCGCCAGGAGCAGCAAATCTGCTGACCTGCCACAGCCAAAACAAAATCAATTATCTGGAGGCTGTGGCGGCCAGCAACACACAGAACCAGGCAATTTTCCTGACCCAAGCCCTGGAAACGCACAGGGCTTTGATCAAGATATTGGGGAGGGAGAAGCTCATGAAAGAAACAGAGAGTTGGGACCCAACCCAGACCAAGAAGCCAGTGGCTCCCAAACCAAAGGCAAAGAGGAAAACATCAGGGGGGATAACCCCACAACCAGTAGCCTCTGGTTCCCAGGTTCCTTTGAGGAACAGAGATCCCTCTCCTCCTCACAACCAGGGAGGAAGGATGAGGAAAAGAAGAGATCACAGGAATTCAATTTATGGAGAGATGATGAGGATGGCGAGATCTCTCCAAGGGGTATTTCAATATTTAGAGGAGGAAAGAGCCAAGAGGACAAAGAGGGGTTAAGATTATCCCTTGAATCAGAAATTTTGTTAGAAAAATTTTGTGATGTTGTATTCAAAGAGACCCTTCACATTAAGAAGGCAGTAGTACACACAAACCAATATTGTGTTGAAGGCTTTGCAGCCATGGAAAAGAAGTACAGTTGTATAGTATCTGATAGCATTGCCCTTAAATCTATTTTAGAGAATTCTGCAAAAGATATAGAAGATTTGACTAATAAGACCATTGAACTGGACCTGATCAAGGTCCAGAATAGTGATTTAAGTAATTTAGATGACAAAGTGACAAGTATTAGTGAATCATTGAAAGATTCTGCAGAAGAATCTGTCGCAGTGAGGAAGGATGTCCATTCATTGACATCCATGATGTTACAAATAAGTCACTCCTTGGAGCTGCTGGAACACAAATTTGACCAAAATATGAATTCTGTCAGAGAAGAAATATTGAAATATCAGGTTGTGTCAGAACAAGGTTTAGAAAGTTTGAGTACAAAGATTGATAAGGTACATAAACAATTAGAGCACAACCATGACAAGCTTGTCAGTAGATTGCTCTCCTTGTCCCCAAGCAACCTCAGTCATGCCATGGAAACCACCAACCATGACAGAGGTCATAGGATGGATAGAAAGATAGTGGAAAAAATTGATCCAGTACAAGATTCTAGTAAGAATGAAGTTTTCAAACAGATACTGCAGGGATTGCCCAAGATCAGTGAATGGCCTGATTTCTCCGGAGAAGGTGAATATGACCGCACTGAATTCATTTCATGGATTGACACATTGAAAGAGGACACAGGATTACCTGATACTTTGATCACTAGCAGGTTAAGTATCTTGTTTAAAGGTATAGCCTCAGACTGGTATAGAGACAGAAGGAATTCAGTAGGTGTGCAAGACTGGGAATTTTGGAAAAAAGAAATAAGTTTAAAATTTGGTACAGCAAATTGGAAGAGGAAGTGTTTGAATGCTTTTAACAAAGACAGATTCCTACCAGGTGTTACACCACCAGCAACATGGGTAACCAGACAGAGGAAGAGGCTTAGAGCCTGTGATCCATACCTGGATCAAGATAGTATTAATTTCAAGTTACTATCCTTGATGGATGGTGAAGTTTCATTTGCAGTAAAAACTAGTATGAAAACTACGGATGATTGCTCAAACTTGATTAATATACTGGAAGACATAGTAGAAGACACATCTCTAGGTAGGAGGAAATCATATCCTCCCAAAGAAGTTCCTATGGAGAAATCCAAAGGCAAAACTCAGCCAAAATTGAACCTGCAGGGCACAGAAGTCTCTTGTTACACATGTGGGAAGGCAGGACATACTTCTAGGACTTGTCCTCAGAAGGCAAGCAAAGTAAATAACATAGAAAATAACAAAGAAGAACAAGTGGAGATTGCTTATGATTCTTGTGATGACCATAGTGAGGAGGATGATAACCACTTAATCATAGGATGCATAAATTCAATAGAATCAGCAAATGACTTGGTAAAAATGTCATTCTGCGGAAAGCCTTGCAAGGTGCTTCTGGACTCAGGTGCTTGCAAGTCCATAGTAGGAAGGGGATACCTGGAGAAGTTCTATCCCCAATGGAAAGAGCACTTATTAGACTCACCCAAGTTAAATTTACAAAGCTGTTCTGGTGCACTGGAACCTTTAGGAATGGTAAAGATCAGATTGTTCCTGAAAGATTTGGCTCTGGTGATCAAGTTTGTAATAATTGATAATACAATGGTTGAATACTTCATCATTGGAAGTGACTATATGAAAAAGTATTTTTTTAGTTTATTCCATGGGCAAAGTTCTTCATCCTTTACCATTGGAAACAGTGAAAGGTTTTACTTCAATAATTTTGGCATGGATATGGTGAACAATGTTTCAGAAAAAGATTTTGGCCAAGAGCTCTTTAGAGACTCAAAAATCAGTTCTTCCTTGAAAGCAGAGGAAAAGGAAGAACAATTTTCCTTGTTGTTTAGGCATCAAGCAGCTTTTGCAACAGTAGATCAGCCTTTTGGGTCCATCAGGGGTCATGAGGTCAAGATTGCTTTAACAATCAACCGGCCATATCCCCCAGCTTTGAGGAAACATCCTTTCCCTGCTAGCCCTAGAAGCAAGGAGGCATTGAAAGAGCATATAGATACATTATTGAGGTTGAATGTGATCAGAAAAGTAGGAGCTAATGAGGACGTGGACATCACCACACCTGTAATCATAGCTTGGCATAATGGGAAGTCCAGAATGGTTGGGGATTTCAGAGCACTGAATTCGTACACAACCCCTGATAGGTATCCTATGCCAAAGATTGTTGAGTCTTTGAGCAAATTGCACCAGGCTAAGTATATTTCTTGTATGGATGTTCTGAAAGGTTTTCATCAGAATGTTGTAGAAAATGACAGCAGGAAATTCCTGAGGATAGTATGCCACCTAGGAGTGTTTGAGTATTTGAGAATGCCTTTTGGTATCAAGAATGCCCCATCCCATTTTCAGAGAATGATGGACTCAGAATTTCATGAGGAATTGATGCAAAACTGGTTGATAGTCTACATAGATGACATAATTGTATTTTCATAAACATGGGATGAACATAAGGAAAGGATTTCCATTGTACTAAAGAAGGTGATCAGGATGAATATGAAAATATCTTTGACAAAGTGTTCATTTGGATTCAATGAATTGATGGCTTTGGGTCATGTTGTGAGTGGTCTGTCACTTGGGATAGATCAGGCAAGAGTAGAAGCTGTATTGCTGAAGCCCACGCCTAGTAACATTAAAGAAATGCAGAGTTTTCTAGGTTTTGCAGGATATTACAGGCTACATATTAGGGATTTTGGAATAATAGCTTCTAGCCTGTATAAGATATGTAGTCCAAATGTTTCATTTGAAATGACTACAGAAAGGTTGAAGGCCTATGAGGTACTTAAGGAAAAGTTAACAAGTGCACCTTTGCTATTTCACCCAGATCCTAAAAAACCATTCAAACTGTATGTGGATGCATGTATGGAGGGTCTTGGAGCTGCATTACACCAAATACAGATTGTGAATGATAAACCAGTTGAGGGGCCAATTTGCTTCATATCCAGACAATTGAAGGATAGTGAGGAGAGATATGGTGCCTCACAATTAGAATGCTTGTGCTTGGTGTGGGACTTAGAGAAATTGTATTACTATTTGGACGGTTGTCAGTTTGAAGTCATTACTGACTGTACAGCTTTGAAGTCTCTTCTGAACATGAAGACACCCAATAGGCATGTGTTGAGATGGCAGATTGCTACCCAGGAGTGGAGAGGCTCTATGACTATAGTCCACAGGGAAGGCCTGGTACATAAGAATGCAGATGGGTTGTCACGATGGGCACTACCTAATTACATCAATAATCCTGCTTATGACCCAGAATATACTGTAGATACATTACCTATCATGGCCATTTCAATGAGTAGTCTAGCAAAGAGTTTTTGGGATTCTGTGTATGACTCTTATTCAGGAGAAAAGAATACTTCACTACTAGTAGAAATTATGCAATCTAAAGTCAATAGACAAGACCTGATTGAGGGACTGGATGAACAATGGAAGAAGGAACTAATTGATGGCAGGCTAGTCCTGTTAGATGGGTTATTATATCATAAGTCAGCCCACTGCTGTTCAGTAGTATTAGTGAAGGACGAGCACATACAGTTGTTGATGAATGAATGCCATGATAATATCTGTTCAGGACATTTGTCTAAGGAGAGGACAAAAGATAGGATGAAAATGATAGCTTGGTGGCCTGGTTGGAGAAACACTGTCTCAGACTACTGTGATTCGTGTGAGAGATGCCAGAAAGCTAACAGATCCACAGGAAAGAAATATGGTTTGCTTCAGTCAATAGAAGAACCTAAGGATAGATGGTCCACTATTAATATGGACTTTGTATCTGGATTACCACCGGGAGGAAAGGATAACCACAATTGTGTACTAGTAATAGTTGATAGGTTCTCCAAAAGAGCTAGGTTCCTGCCATGCTATAAGGATAGCTCTGCCATGGATGTAGCATTATTGTTTTGGAATAGTATTGTGAGTGATGTAGGTTGCCCACAAAACATAATTAGTGATAGAGACCCTAAGTTTACTTCTGAATTTTGGAAGAGTTTGTTTGATTTGTTAGGAAACAAATTATCTTTCTCCACAGCCTATCACCCACAGACTGATGGATTGGCAGAAAGAATGATACAGACTTTGGAAGACATGATAAGAAGGTATTGTGCCTATGGGATTGATTTCAAAGACAATGATGGTTATACTCATGATTGGGTATCATTGTTACCTGCATTAGAATTTGCCTACAACTCTAGTAAGCATTCCACCACTAACATGTCACTTTTTGAATTAGAGAGAGGTTGGATCCCGCGCATGCACAAGGATATGCTCCTCAGCAAAAGTATTGTACTGCATCCCACTGCAGATTGCTTTAGAAATATGATGGTTAAAGCCGAAAATTTTGCTAGCAAATGTGTTCAAGAAGCAGTAGAGTACAATAAGGGTAGATGGGATAGAACACACAAAGATGATGACATCAAAGTTGGAGACATGGTTTTAGTTTTGAAAGTGAATTTTTCTAATATAGCAGGGCATAGAAAACTCAAAGACTCATTTGTTGGGCCATTTGTGGTAAAAGCCTTACATGGTAAGAATGCAGTAGAGGTGATTCTGAGCAAGGAGTTTGACAGGAAACATCCAACTTTCCCAATCAGTCTGGTTAAAAAGTTCTTAGAACCCACTGCAAAGTTCCCACTAAGGAAGGTACCTGTAGTTGTGGTCCCACCTCTACAGGATGTTGAAGATGGATTACCTCACAAGATATTGAACCATAAGATTATTAGAAAGGACAGTAAAGATGTAAGAGTTTATCTAGTCAGGTTTAAGAATAAATTGGCTGATAGTGACTTATGGTTGGAAGCTAAAGACATTAAAAACTCTGATATTGTATTGAGGAGATATAGAGCAGCTAAGAGAGCTAAAAATTCCTCCAAAGAGTAATTTTCTTTTGGTGGTAGGGAGTGTCAGCCACAAGACAATTAGACTTGTCCAAATGTCTGGAAACTCATATGTCCTGCTGGTATAGTGGCTAAGTACTAGGCTCACTTCTCAGTATCTGATACCAAGGTCACTGGTTCAAACCACAATGGAGACAATAATGAAAATGTTGAATAGTTTTGTAATTATATATTAAATCTTAATAATATTATCTAATGTTGTATAAGTATGTTTTTATGAGTATGGATTATGGAATTAAAACCTTGATAATTTATATTATCAAGAAGGGGACCCAATATAACTTTAAATTAAGTTATGAGGACTCAGATGCGTCCCAATTATTGATATAGAAGTTCCCAAAGTGTTTCCTCTCTTTGGGAAGGAGTTACAGTAATCATATTAACCCATACTCTCTATACTGTATAAATTAATTACACATTATCCTTCTTTGGGATGTAATTATAAGTAATACTCCCTCTGTACACTTAATACACCTTACTGAGCCTTGAGAGCGTTCACTCAGAGGCTTTAGAACTTAATTGTAAGCTATGAACCTTCTAGTAGCACTGCCAAGAGTATATACCCCTTATAGGTATAGTATAATTATAAATTAATTACTTATTTAATACTATCCCCTTTTGGATGTAATAATGCTTTAATATACTTCACTGAGCCTTGAGTGCGTCCACTCAGAGGGCTCAGAGTTCATCTGTAGGCTGTAAACCTTTTAATAAACATTGCAAAGAGTATACATACTCTATGTGTATAGTATGAGCTAAGATACTTATAATTAAAATTAAATTATTTTCCAAGGTACTAAGCTACATTAAATCAATATAAATAATCATTATGATGGAATCTAAGGCTTCTATACCGTTCATCTGAGTGATGTATAAGTCCTAAGACCCAGTAAGTAACCTTTTAGTAAGTAAAATGAAAACTTTACCTTGAAAATCCTTCCCAATGGGTACTAGTTCTTCATTACCCATTGAGAATGATGTAATGATGTCTTGGGCCTTTGAGGACGAAACCAAGGAGAGCCTGACACTCCCCTGGTGATTACTAGAGTCCATTGAGGGCTCCTGTTACCTTAAAAGAGCAGGGTCTTTACCCTATAGCCCTTTCATCATCCATTATATATTATTATTTGAACAAGAATACAAGCAAGAGTTAACAAGCCCATTAACCTTAATCTCAAGAAGAAGATTGACTGGGGCTATAAACTTTGGTATTAAATTCAATCAATAACCTATCTGGCAACACCAATTTCGAGTGGAAGGTCTCACTTGAATAAGTAACCCCTGTGTGTTACTCTTTAAAGGGTGTGAGCTTATTTATAAGCAAATCTCCTTTTGGTCTTACTCCTTTAAGACTAAGGCCCCTTACCTATTATAAAGGTTTAAGGTGTGGCTATTTACTCATAATACCTTGGTATTATTCGAGTCTGTAAACTTTTAAAGTTGCTGTTTGGAATATATAAGTCAAAACTAATTTAAATATTGGTTTGTCTTTATTCTTTTGCAGGTTTAACCACGGCTAGGTATAGCAATAGAGGTTAAATCCCTGACAACACATGGCCCCAGACTGCCTGCATACATTGCTGGGTAGTCCTGTGGTGCCTGTACTGGTGGTTGTTTGGATCTACATGGCCCAGACTGCCTGCATACATTGCTGGGTAGTCCTGTGGTGCCTTGTACTGCTGGGTGTTTGGTTACACATGCTACTGGCTGCATAAATTGCTGTGTGGTGCTGAGGGTTGTTGGTACTGGTAGTTTATTTGGTATCACATGCTACTGGCTGTATGTACTGGTGGTTTTTTGGTTACACATGGCCCAGACTGCCTGCATACATTTCTGGGTAGTCCTGTGGTGCCTTGTACTGCTGGTTGTTTTGGTTACACATGGCCTTGCTTATGGTTCTGAGTATACAGGTGAGGTGATTGGTTGTATGTTTGGTTGAGGTGTTATGTTGGGATGTTACTGGTATGTCTTTAGGGATTCCAAGTATACCCATATGGCCTTTCACTAGTTTGTGATACCTGGGTGTGATATGAGCTGTCCACAATTTATTTTGGCTGTATCTTCTAAACCATGAGAGATAGAGGGGTAGTTTGGCTGGGTGAATATGGGTCATTTTTGGTGTAGAATCCATTTCTGAGGTTAAATTTATGATTAGGATTATATTTATACTAGAAAATTGAGTCTGATGGCTATAGATTAGGTTTGGTCTACCACATCCTCCCCCAACTTAATGCTGTCCACAGCATTCCTTATCTATAGACATCAGACTCCCCATCCTCTTCTTCTCCTTTTGAATACTAGCATAAATAAATTATATAATAAACAGTGAAACACAAAGATCCAAGGTGTCAGCCTGCTACTTAGCACAGAGCAACCTGACAAAGCAACAACAATAATAATATTAACAAAATTAAAAGGAACAAAGATAAATGAATAAATAAAATTATTATAAAATGAAGGAGTAGAAAATCCATAAATATTATTGCAGAAATGGATTCCCCACCCAAAATAAGGTAGGGTCACTCACTGACCCCACCCTTGAATTCTTACTCCTTATATTTTTTAATTAATTTAATACAAAATGGTAAATGACCACGGCACCAGTATGGCACCTTTTATCCATTTTAATATTTCACATGATATGTCATGTATAGGTTTCACACCTAAATTTCAGTTGAAATCCAGGTGTTGTGTGTAGTTTAGGAGTTACACGAGAAATTGTGTTTTGTCACAATTCCCACACGCAGCCCCGCGTCCCTACAGCGCTGGTCTCCTGCGTACGCAAACTCCCGCACGCAGCCCCGCGTCCCTACAGCGTTGGACTCCTGCGTACGCCAACTCCCGCACGCAGCCCCGCGTCCCTACAGCGCTGGACTCCCGCGCAACTGAATTCCCGCGCAGGTAATCCCGTGACCTAGTCACGCGCGCAGCGGTACAGTCCCCCGCGCGCATCTGAGCAGCGGATCAGTCCCCGCGCGCATTTGAATGGACTGATCCCCGCGCCTCCTATGACATCCAGGTACCGCTCAGAGAAGCTACAATATAGTAGGATCTACACTACATATGTAAAGCTACCACACAAGCATAGATTATGGTTCAAAAACCTTAAAAATCAATTAAAATTAGTTAGTAACTAATTTTTAGTATTTTTTATTAATTAAATAAAGATCCAGACTCACCACGAAATAAGTTGATCAGAACCTTCAAAGACCACAAAACTACATAAGGAGTGGTCGTAAAAATTATTGAAAATTACATACAGGATCAGCAGAGGATGGAGAATCAATAAAAATCTACGTCTGCTCACTTTGGACCAGTACTTACTGTACAAATTGAGGATCAGTGCAGGATCAGCAAAATGACTAATCTATTGATTAACAGATCCTGCAGCTAAAAAGGAGCTGTTCCTTGACAGATCTAAGGCCAGCAGGCTAACAGCACCTTGAGGACGTGCCAATTTTGCCCTGATTGCCCCCCTAGCCTCAGCCCATGGCTAGTACCCCTTCTAGAGGTCCTCAAGCACCCAAAAAAGAATATTTAAACAGGCTCTTTTTGCCCTTCTGTTTCCAATAAGTTAATCAGTTATCAGGAATTATTTATTATCAATCAGACACGGTGTCATTGTTAATCAAGTGCTTATATGAAGATAAGCAAGTGATTTATGACTTAGTCTGTAGTAGTATTATTTACCTTTATTAACCAATCAACCATTGAAGTTTAGTCAAGCAATCAACCCCATCTGCTCTGAAACCCTTCCAATTATTCCAGGATTTTCGTGGTCAAGTGCTCAGAGTGAGTGTTTCCCTTCCTGTCTAGGCCACTTTTGCTGTTAAGCCCGGCCATTAGTGGAATAAGTCCTTTCTAAGGCACCCATATTTATTCCAAGGTTCTTAAACTGCCTAAGGAGGCCCCTTGAAGAGAGGTTGCTAGTCTGTAAAGATCCCCAGTAGTATAATAATGTGGCCCCTCTTTTTATATTATATTTAAAATATTTATAACCAAACCAAATAAACCTTGCACTTGCTCTTACCATACCATTATTGGAGCTTTAAAGTGTTTATTCTTTGGAATATTATTGCTCCAAGTTCTTTTATCACTCTCTGTAGCTAAAGGACTGCAAGGTTCCTGGTATCAGAGAGCTGACACAAGGAATTCCAAGTGTTCCAGTTGGTCCTGTTGCAATCTTGATGATTTATCTTCACACCTTTCCTTCTTCATTCCTTCTTGAGTGCATCCATGTAACAAGTAAGAGTATAATTAAATCCTTTCCATTCTTTCTGTTTTTATTAGTTCATATCTGGGTTCCTCTGGGAAAGACAGGTTGTGCAGTCTTCTGGATTTTATTTCAAAATTTCAAAGAAAGATTCCTCTCTGATTTGTTTCCTCTTTGCAATCTTCCTTTCCCTTCTCCATTAATCTGGTACTTCATGGCCAAAGAAGGATTTTCCTAAGTCTTCAAATTTAATCATTGATGCCCTGTTTGCATCTATTCATACTTGATAGATTCTTTCCCATGTTCCCACTATGACCCTTTCATTCAGTAAGTTCTAGATGAAGATTAATTGATTCCTTGTTTAATTGTTACCTTGACACATCTTGAAATTATGAATTGGGTCCAGTATGGATTTAAACCAGTCTTGATGTCTTCAGTTCTTCCTTTCTTCCCAGTATCCCATGTTCTATTTGGTTTGAAATTCTCTACAGTAATAATCTTCATGAGAATGAATATGTATATTTATTTAATTGAAGTTTAGGCTCTTGCTCAGGAGCTTTGTTTTCCCCATTGTTTTATTATTTATTTTATGGATCAGCAGTTTATGCTCTTGCTTAGGAGCCTTGGTTTTATTATTTTATTATTTTATTTATTTATTTATTCATTCATTTATTTTTTTTAAAGATGTGTTTAGCAGTTTAGACTCTTGCTTAGGAGCCCTCTTTTTCCCATTTTTTTATTATTATTTATTTTATGGATCAGCAGTTTATGCTCTTGCTTAGGAGCCTTGTTTTTATTCTCTCTTTTTTATTTTATTTTATTTTTTTTTTATGTATCAGCAGATTCAACTCTTGTTTTAGGAGTTCTGTTTGTCTGATTGATCTTTGTAATGATAGATTTAGCAGTTTAGGCTCTTGCTTAGGAGCCCTCTTTTTCCCATTTTTTTTTATTATTATTTATTTTATGGATCAGCAGTTTATGCTCTTGCTTAGGAGCCTTCTTTTTCCCATTTTTTTATTATTATTTATTTTATGGATCAGCAGTTTCAACTCTTGTTTTAAGAGTTCTGTTTGTCTGATTGATCTTTGTAATGATAGATTTAGCAGTTTAGTCTCTTGCTTAGGAGCCTTGTTATTTATGTACCTTCTTTTTTTTTATCTCTTTTTTTTTGATTATTTTTATTTCCTTTTTTTTTATTGTTTTTTTTTTAATTTAATTTAATTTAATTTAATTTAATTTATTTAATTTATTTAATTTATTTATTTTATTTTTGATGTATAACCTCTTTTGGATCCAGCCTCGATGGCGGGCTGTTGTTTTCCTTGCGGGTGCGCGCGGGCTTCGGTCGCGGGGTGATCGGGTGGAGTGGTTTTAACGAGCGGAGGGGGTGCGCGAGGTGCGCGCAAGATTTGCAAACAAGGGCGAGGGGGCGGATGCCTTTGACAAGCGGAAGGGCGCGCGAGGTGCGCGGCAGTTTGTGTCCAAAGGCGGGGCATCGCTCGGTGTGGTCGCTCTGGAGTCTGCCATGATCTTCGATCCGCGCAGCTCCAGATCAACATCGATCTTTGCGGCGGTCTTTCGCAAGTATTGGACCGCGACAAAATACAGGACGAGGCGTTTTTAATTCAAATACAGCCCTGAGGCGTTCAGTTGGTCGGTAAGTCCCCATTTGTTCTCTTCTTTTGATTATATTTTTTTTTGCTGTGTTTATCCCTGTATTGAGTTTTCTCATGACTCAATGCCCGACCAAATACCATGCTGACGACTTGTGGCTTGATTTGTTTCTTTTTTTTATTTACATATGTAGATCATCGTGACAGTACCCCCTCCTTAATTCAATGCCGGCATTCAGAAGAAATGCGGCCCAGGGTCATCGCGAGCGGTTGCTTGGAGTCTACTTTTGATCCTTGATTAATGTCAATCTTGCGGTCACCCGATGTTTGATCGCAATGGGTACACCCGTGAGGTGCTTGATTGTTTGGTAAGTCACTCGTTCATTCTTCCCTTCCTGTATTCTCCTTTCTTTCTTTTGTTTATATTCCATTATTTTATTAACATTGACACCCTCTTTTTTTTGCTTTTTGGGGTTTAGGCGCTTTTGATTACCAGTGCCCCCCAGTTCAATCGCGCATGGTTACCAACAACGGCTCGCGCAGTCCGATTGGAAGCACGCAACAGGCTTTGTTCAGGTGACCCCCCCCCCTTCATTTGACGGTTCATGCAAAGGGCCGCGTGAGTGTTTTTATGTTCCTTTTTCATTAATCTTGGAAAGATTGGCGGCCTTGCTGCAGGCTGGTAGTAGGGTAGGTTCCAAACTGATTGATCGAATACTTTGTTTGGTTTTTTAATTAATCTCATTTTGTTTTTCCAATCAATGTAGGCGGTGTATGGTATGGTGTCGTTGTGTAATTTAGAGATGGCTTGTTGTAACGGTGGTCGCATCAAATCGTGCGGTCGGCAATCTATTGACCATCGACGTGAGCCATCTGATTTAGCCGGTCACCATGCGATTACATTTAATGAAATTTGTCTTTGCCCTTGCTGATCCTTCCAAGTTTCAATCGCGCATGATTGCCAGCGACCACTTGGGCGATCGGATCGGATGCAGGCTCAAATTTCCATTGCAACCAGGGTTGTCGCGGGCGGTGCAAGTAAGTGTTCAATGCTTTAATTTGGTCAATCGGTTGATTTATTGGTTTGGACTAATTTATCTTGCTTTTTTATTTATTTATTCATTTAATAAAACCTTCCGATTTATGTAGGCTCAGCAGGGGTTGCAATCGTGCATGGTTTACAGACGGCCCTTGGTAACTTTGGTCGCAACAACTCGCGCAATCCAATCTGAGGTAAGTTAACTTCCTTGTCTGCTTTGTTTTCTTCTCCGATCGGCGGGTGATCCTTTTGCCGCTCTCTCCTTGTGAGGTTTGGCTCGTTCAAACTGAAGGGTAGGTTCAGCAAGCACCCGCTCAACGTCTATATAAGGACCCCTGGGGTGGAGCTCCTTCCCCCCATCCATTGGTTTGCTTTGCCCCCCCCCAAAAAAATGTACTATTCATCTGCAGATGGCCTCTGTTGTGATTACTGCCGCCCGCACTCATCCAAGATTGTTG
Source organism: Puccinia polysora (assembly GCA_025617555.3). Lineage (NCBI taxonomy): Eukaryota > Fungi > Basidiomycota > Pucciniomycetes > Pucciniales > Pucciniaceae > Puccinia > Puccinia polysora. Next base: position 28,310,679 of record CM062629.1, read on the forward strand.
AGTCGCTCTGATCTAGGTGGCGGTTGGGAGCGAAGTCCTTCCCTCCCCTCCATGGTGTAGATGTGATGTGGCGTATGGTGCTATCGCCATGGTTGTGTTTTTTCCCTCTTATTTTCTGATCAAAATCGCTCGCAATTGATCCATCAACACGGTTGATAGCCCAATCGTAAGTGATTGATTTTATTCATTCTGTCTTCTTCCTACTCCTCCCCTTTTTTTTGTTTATTAAATTTGTGATTATCTGGTCGGGCAGGCTTTGTTGACAAGGTTGACCTTTATCAGGGGTGGAGCGGGGAGGTTGAACCCAATCGACTGGCGGTCCTTTTGTGGGAGGCAGGGAGATTAGAGCTCGATCCTCTGGGGGTGCAATCGTAGTCGAACGTCCGCATTTGTTGATTCACTTGCTAATCAGGTCGGAGCGTCAGGCCTTGCCCAATTAGGTTGGTTTTGTTGTCAATTGGATTTTTTTTTTCTGTTGGGCGCTCTAACTAATCAATACCTTTTCTCCACCTTCTTTTCATAAGGAGCTTTCCTAACTGGCTGCTGTTATATCGATGGTCAAAAACTTTTAGGGGAGACTCTAGCGGTGAGCTTTTTTTTTTTTTTTTTTTTTTATTTTTTTTTTTTGTGGAAGAAACGTGTATGAAAAATAAATGATTACTGATAACTCCTCTTTTTTTGCTTTTTGATAGGATACACATTTTTTTGTTTATTTTTATTTTATTTTTTGTATATTATTATTGTTTTTTTTTTTTTTTACAATTTATATATGAAAGCATGTTTATTTAATTTTATTTTTATTATTGTTATTTTATTTTTTTTACGGTGATGATAAGAAATGGAATCATAGTGCCCACCCTTACCCTCAGCTCATCAAAGGACACTGGATGGCCTACTTCTGCATCAAAATAGAAAATGTAATGAAGTGTTACTCCTGCAAGTATCCTGACCACCTAACATGGTCTGGTATGACTTGGTCCATCATTATCATATGGCTAATCCAGGATTCAGCCCATTCTTCCCCATAATATAAGCAATACCTTACAATCCATGGAACTCTCCCATGATGAGATGGCCATTGTCCATGAATTAAAAGGGTATTTCCTGTGTAAGTGTTGAGTAAGTCCATGAAATCTGAGTTGTCAAATCCTGCTCCAGGTAACTCTTGCCAGTTGGTCCCTTCCATATCTTCAGGGTTGGTCCAGAATCCTCCAAATATTTGTTGAAAGATTTCCAAAGTTTCTTCAGCTTCTTGTTTTTTCAAAACCTCCTCCCAACCTCTTTCTGCTGGTACTTCAGGAGTGATGATATTGTTTTCCCAGGGGTCTGGTAAGCCTTCAAGCTCTATTAATGGTATATTCTGTCCACTGATCCAAGCCTCTTCTTGGTCTAAGTTTGCTGTGATGCTATTCATGCCCATTGGTCTTCTGGGTGGTGTAATCTGCCACCCTGCTTGGTCTGGTGAACAGATTGGAATGCATAGCCTTTCCCCATCTGCTATCTCATAGATTAAGACTTCTCCTTTATTTTTGGAAAGTTCCAGTCTGACTTTATGGTCCACCAAGAATGGTCTTCCAAGTACTGTATGAATTGATCCCTTGGCAATGAAGAAGTGGGCAGATTTTGGTTCCCCAGGTGTTATCTCAAATACTGTTCTTTCAGCCAATCCAATTAGTGGTGTAGAATGGCCTCCAATCCCTGTAACCTTCATAAATAATTCCCTGGAGACCAAGCCTGTCTGAATGGCCACATGTTCTGGTATGACATTCAATTCAGCACCAGTATCCACCAGAGCCTTGATCTTTCTTACTTTGATCCAAATATCAATAAATCCCAATGGACAAGCATAGGTGAGGTTTTGTCCTATGGAGCTTGGGTATTCATCATCTGAATAGTCTTCAAAATGGTGTTGGCATCCATTAATCTTCCTGTTGTTTTTGTTGGCTAGTGACTTAGTGGCCTTATTCAAGTCCAAGGTTCTTTCAGGGGTCATATCTTTTAACTTCTGGAAAAAATTTGGTGCAACTGAAAGGAGCTCCTCCAAGGTAAGGTTAAAGTTTTGTTTTAATATTTTATTCTTTAAGCTTTCTTCCATCTTGGTTCCTCCCTGAGGGTCCAATGTTTCTGACCTTTCTTGATCTTTCTTCACAGTTTCAGTGACAGGTTCCCTGGGGGGCTCTTCTTCATCTTCAGATTCTTGGTCCATTTCCACCCATGCTCCTGGGTAACTTGATTTTCTCTTCCTTGGTCCTGGGGCTGTTTCTTTAGCTGGTGCTGAGGTTCCTTGGTCTGCTACTGGTGTCTCCTGGGTGTTATCCCTCTCTGGTGGATTTCCAGCCAACCTTTGTGATCTTCTCATCCCCCACTGAACTTGAGATTTCTTCATATTTACCTCTGGTGGTGTCCAAGCTTCCCAATCTCCAGTCTTCAAGAATGCTGCAACATTAGTTGGTTCTTCCTTCTTCTGGGGTTCTTCCAATTTTTGGACTTGTTGAGCCTCTGAGAATTTCTTGACCTGATCTCTGAAACTTTCCTGCTGGCTATAAGGTATGGGTTCTCTGTTTGAGAAGAAATAGTTGGGTCCTTGTTTGAACACCTTCTTGGCCTTTATATCTTCTGCCAAGTCTGGACAGTTGACTTGGGTATGGAGTTCATCCTTGCAATAGTAGCATCTGATTGGCCATCTGAGTCCTGCACTGGGAGATGAGGGTCTGTAGTTTTGTGCCATCCCCTGGTTGATCCTATCAAAGTGGGGGGGTGCCTGCTTCTGATTCAAAGCAATGGTGAGTTTTGCAATATCTTCCTTCATTTTCAAGAGTTCATCTACTACTAGTTGCTGAAACTTGACTTCTTTCTTGGTCTCCACTAAGTTCTTTATGATAGGTTTAGGGGTTTCTTCTTCATCCACATCCCATAAGGCCAAGGTCATTTCCACAAATTCCTTCAAGGTCTCCAAATCTGGTGGGAGGTATCTGCCATCTCTTGCAATCTTGATTCTCCCTGCATGGGCTAATTCCCTGTTTACTTCCCTCCTAAGGTCAGTGGACAAAGCTTTCCAGAGGTTTTCCCCACTTTCCCAGTTGGTGTTATCATAACCCATCCTGATGAAGTAAAGAACCATTTCTCCATAACTCCCAATGAAAATCTTGAAGTCATGCTTGGTCTTGATGCCTCCCTGTTCTTGAGTATGTCTGAGAAGCCTTGGTATGGACTCCTCATTGAACCTTCTATGGGGGGTAGCTGTGCCCCATTTCCTTTTTAGTTCCTTCTTCAAAAGGTCCCAGTCTGCATATTCATGTCCCTCCATATCTTCAATAGACTCCCTGATCTTCTTGTCTTGTACTAGAAAAGGTAATTGTAGGGCTATATCTATTCCCCCTGCCTTCTGAATCCTGGCCAGTTTCTCCACTCTTTTAATAAACTGTTCCACCTCTGTTCCATCAAATTCAAGGTTCACTTTTATTCCATCTAATAACACTCCATTTTGTTCATTATTATTGATTATTGAGTTATCCTGGACTGGTCTTCTGGCTGGGGTTCCTTCAGTATATTGGCTCCTATGAGCTCTTCTTCCTTCTTCTCTAGCTTGGGGATATATATTTATTCCTGGGCTTATGGAGGGGTTTGTTGATTCTTCCATGGTTTCTGCTGGGATTCTTCCATATGCTGATCTTGGGGTTGGGGTCTGAAATCTGGTTGTTGGTTGGGTGTATGGGGTATCTGGAATTCCCTGTGGTGTTCTTTCTTCAAGAATTTGGTTTATGACTTTGGTAATGTTGGCAAGTTTCCCCATTGCTTCTTCTGCAGGTCCTGGCTGATTCGGACTTCTTTCTTGGTCTTCCTCTGGCTTTTCTTGGGATCCACTGGGTATTTTGGTTTTTTCTTGCAGTTCTTTCTCCATCCTGATTATTGAAGATAGTACTTCTTGGTTATTATCTTCAATCCCTCTGAGTTGGTCCTTGAGGTCTCCAATTATCTGGTATGGGTTTCTTTCTGCCTGCTGAATGTTGAGTTAATTCTTGAGGCTAATAATCCACCAATATTTTTTTATGGTTTTTAATAACTAATCCAATCTGAAGGAAACAGGCCACTTTTGGGACACCAATTGTAGAGAGCACTGTGGGATTATGTAAATAACTTAGCAAATAGCTTGCTGGTAGTCCTTGAAGGGGAATTTAGTATTACTTCTACTCCTTTAGAGTATTAGTAACACTAAGAGTGGTTTTAAATTGCCTGCCCTTCTAGTACTATAGTAAGTCTGCACAATAATTTATTTAAATTAATGGCTGGTTTCTTTGAGACTTAGTATAGGTCTCAGATCAGATCTTGATTGGTTATTAATTGTTATTGGTAGGGTTGTTGAAGAATGGACCAGATGTATTGGCTTATTGGTTAGTGGTTGATCAGATATGTGTGATCTTTAACCAATATCCCAATATTAAAGGGTTCAAGGGTTTTATCAAAGGGGTGGTTCAGGAGAGGACCCAAGGATGGGTTTACCCACAGGGGGCTGGGTAGAGGAAAAAAAAGGGTTGGCAGTCCCTTTTTGTTGTGCTCTCTTTCCTTGTAAGGGTAATTATTGAGTGATGGGTGGTTTCCTTTAATTTGGTGCTGAATAGTTCAGGTCACAGAAGAACCCTTATTCAAAGCACCTAAAAGGCTGGTTTCAATGGTTGATGAGATTATAGAATTGGTCTTTGATTTCCTCTTTTTTATTGTTACACTGACAATCTCCTTTTTTTTATATCTGGGTAGGACCACAGATGATTGGGTGGTAATTGGATGATGAGTAGTTGATGAGTGGGTGGAGCTCCTGGATGGTGGATGATGATGGTGATGGTAGTGGGGGATACAACCTGGATAGGGCAGAGAGGCCCTCCTTAAATAGAAAATCTGGTCCTCAGGGGATGCTCAGGGCTGCCCCTGAGGTTGCCCTGGGGCTTCCCCTGTTACAGTGGGATACAGGTACATGAGACATTTTAGCTGGTTGGGGAAATCTAATACAGTTACATGAGGCATTTCTGCTGGTTGGGAAAACCTAATACAGTTACATGAGGCATTTCTGCTGGTTGGAAAGAGGTTGTACTGGGGTTACATGCAGGCACTTGCCTACATTAATTGCTGTGTAGTGCTGGGTTGAATTTGTGCTGTGGTGAACTGGTACTGGTGGGTTGTTTGGATCTACATGGTCCTAGCTGCCTGCATATATTGCTGGGTAGTCCTGTGGTATTTTCACTGGTGGTTGTTTTGTTACACATGGCCCAGACTGCCTGCATACATTGCTGGGTAGTCCTGTGGTGCCTGTACTGGTGGTTGTTTGGATCTACATGGCCCTAGCTGCCTGCATATATTGCTGGGTAGTCCTGTGGTATTTGTACTGGTGGTTGTTTGGTTACACATGGCCCCAGACTGCCTGCATACATTGCTGGGTAGTCCTGTGGTGCCTGTACTGGTGGTTGTTTGGATCTACATGGCCCAGACTACCTGCATACATTGCTGGGTAGTCCTGTGGTGCCTTGTACTGCTGGGTGTTTGGTTACACATGCTACTGGCTGCATAAATTGCTGTGTGGTGCTGAGGGTTGTTGGTACTGGTAGTTTATTTGGTATCACATGCTACTGGCTGTATGTACTGGTGGTTGTTTGGTTACACATGGCCCAGACTGCCTGCATACATTGCTGGGTAGTTCTGTGGTGCCTTGTACTGCTGGTTGTTTTGGTTACACATGGCCTTGCTTATGGTTCTGAGTATACAGGTGAGGTGATTGGTTGTATGTTTGGTTGAGGTGTTATGTTGGGATGTTACTGGTATGTCTTTAGGGATTCCAAGTATACCCATATGGCCTTTCACTAGTTTGTGATACCTGGGTGTGATATGAGCTGTCCACAATTTATTTTGGCTGTATCTTCTAAACCATGAGAGATAGAGGGGTAGTTTGGCTGGGTGACTATGGGTTATTTTTGGTGTAGAATCCATTTCTGAGGTTAAATTTATGATTGGGATTATATTTATACTAGAAAATTGAGTCTGATGGCTATAGATTAGGTTTGGTCTACCACAGCGGTCTCAGCAGTGCCTGCTGCGGGCTCAGCAGCAGCAGATGAGGGCTCAGAGGCAGGGATTGGGGGGCTTGGCACTAGGTGGGAGTTGGGCCTACTCTGAGGGGGCCCCGGGCTGCAAACCCCCCAGGGAACGCGGAACAAGTGATGGAGCCGGCCCAACCAAGCTTGCAGGTGGCTAGTCCGGAAGGCAAGGGCGGGGCTGTCAGGGGTTATATGCGTTGGGGAGGTTTGCGTGGGCATAAGCTTGGGAGGACTCATGGATTGCGGGATTTGAGGTTTGCGCGGGCATAGGCATGGGCTGACTCACGGATTGGGCAATCTTCCAATGGGAACGGAGGGATAAAACCCGGGGGCTCCAAGTAGGGCGTGGTGGAGTGCTGCGCCATGAGAAGGAGAAACCGGAAATACGTGATATCAAAGGGGAGGTTTTTGGACGGGGTGGGTGTTATGGGGTAGGGTTAGGGTGGAGCTAGGGTTCTGCACTTGGGGTCATATTTCATCTATCTTTTTGCTTGTGGTTGTACCTAGGTTAGGGTTGAGAGGCAGGACTCAAAAATACCTCACTCTCAACTCCGGGTTGGATCATACATATCATATATTGTACCATCATCACCCTCTCTATTCCTGAAAACTCATTGCATCCAATCCCCTTACAGACGCTGAGACCAATAACTTCCTGAACCTGAGGACAACTTGGAGGGGTATCACCTCTCTTGTTTCCACAGCGCAGTAGCCCCAACCGGGGTGGGGGGGCTCCATCTTGAGTCCCCCTGCCCCCTATGACGGCCCCGCGCTGGCTGTTGGCCCCCATACACGGGCCAAAGGCAAAAACAGCGGCCCCAAGCGGGCTGCAACATGGGCTGCCGCCCCGACTGGGCTGTGACATGGGCGGTGGCCCCAATGGGCCCCCCCAAGTCTGACAACTGAATAAACCATGGTTTGGTGGGCCAGCCCGTCTGGCCAAGTATGTCCAAAATAAACCTTGGGCCTAATTATGCTCATACAAGCCCATCTGGCTGTATTTTCCCATGTAGCTCACCGGGCCTGTTAGGGCCCATGTACCAATAGGCCTGTTTCACGCTTTTTGGGGCCAGTTTCCCCAAATCCATGACATCCAAACAGGCCCGTATGGTCCGTGTGAGTGTCCAATGGGCAGGAAAGGCCCATATGTGCATCCAATTAGGATTACACGTATACGTAGCACACATGTTGTAAGACTCCAAATGGTGCTAGGCCGTGGCAGTTCTGTGGAGGGGAAAGGTGCTGTTTGAGCTGCCCTCCTGAGTGTTACAAAAATATTTTGATGTAACCAAGATCAAGGTCCAGAACCTGGTAAATGAGGAATCAAGGAGTAGAGGATAGAGATGATAATAGTTTGGTAGCGATGGAACAGCACTATCTGAGACAGGATTATGCAGGGAAAAACTTGAACAAAAGAAGTTAAAGTCTGCTTAGAGTTCAAAGAACAAAAGCTGTTGTATGTATAAAACGCCCACAAGCTAATAACTCTGGTTGTCAGCAGAAGATTGGGGATGATCAACTCAAACCCAAGCAACCTCCAGGTTCTCAATGAAACTGCCCAACTCTCTGCAATCAAGCGCTTGAATGGTACCAGATATCTTAGGGTGGCTGTAAAAGACAAAGCACAATGTTAAGAAGCTCTAAAAGCAAACAGTAACTGATTTGAAGCAAGGATAACCTCAACACTTCTCAAGGGACTCAAGAGTAGGCTGGCAGAATGCAACTCAAAAGAAGATAAGGGGAGGTATAACACTCAAGTTCTCAAGCTTAACAAGACCTCTTCAATCAATCATGATTGGCTCCAGAAAGATGATTGGGGATCAGGTCCAGTATGGTCAGAGAAATGGATCAAGGAGTGGTATAACACACTCAAAAATTCCAACAGACAGAACTTTTATTCAACCAGCAAGGCTTATTGGTTGGTGATAAGGATCAGGCCACAGATGGGGCAAAGACTAAGGGTCAAGAATGGATCAGGGGGCAATCAAAGATATTCCCAGGATAAGGATCAGGATCTTAATTTCAAGGTAATGGGGGGGGGACATAAGCACACACACCCCTAGATGATTTCCTATGATATATGATGTATCATGAAAAAGCAGGGGAGAGCCCCTCCTTTTATAGACCAGAGGCCTGTAGACTATTTACAAGAGAGATTTACAAATGGGAGCGGATTTTTTTTTTTCAAGGATCAGTGTCATGAGAAAACAAAAGAAAAAAAAGAAACAAACAAGCACTCAGAGAAAAAAAACCAAAGAGCCAAATCAAGACCCTTGCCCGTTCCAAATGATTGGCACGGACAAGCAAGTAGCTAGTGGGACTCCCGCTGGCATCCTGATGGGCCCGGGAAACTGCTGAGGCAGCGGATGAACGCGGGCAGGTGTCTGACGGGCACTGGCAGTAGAAGAGACCCGCGCGGGCAATGGACAAGCCCCGTGGGAGACCTGCAAGCTAAAGGTAGAAAGGATCAATGGATGGCCGCTTGAGACAACCAGTTGAGGTAAAAAGTGATGGCAGGAGAATAGTTTCTGACTGGAAGGATGAATGGCTTTGGAGGAGGATTGATGGGAGGGAGCAAGGGAATCTACAAGGGTGAATCCATCTTGACATTGTTGTTGAGATCCTGAAACTGATCTCAAAGCTGACAATGCAAGCCAGCAAATTGGTTGATGGCGGTGGGGATGGGGGGGCTTGAGATCACAGGCCAGGATTTTCTTCATAGATCCCAAAGGGACCGTTGGAAGGTTGATGAGTGGTGGTCATTGTAGGATCCAGGAATGGTTGATTGTTGAAGAAGGGAGGATAACCGGCCAACATCTTGTAGATCAGGATCCCTAAGGCCCATTAATTGACCGGTTTACCATGACCTTTTGATTGAATGGTCTCTGGGGCTAGATACTCTGGGGTCCCACATAACGTCCACATTCAATCATTATCCTCAAGATGTTTGGAAAAACCAAAATTGGTGAGTTTGATATAAATGTTAGAGGCAATGAGGATCTTCTCAGGTTTGAGGTCACGGTAGATGATATCATGACTTGAACAAATTCCATGAGGATGTAGAGGTTCTTCTCATCCTGAAAGGTGCAGATCAACTTTGACAAATAATCATTTGAGTCAATCAATGAGAGATGATTGGTGTGTATGATGGGATGAGATGATGGCCAATAGATCCTTCTCTGAGTTGACATATTTGACCTGTTTTAATCTGAAAACTTGTAGTTCAGTAAGGACTTTGATGGCATAGAACTGATTGAGATTGGGTTGGTTTAGATCTTGATGGATCAATGGATTTTAAGGGATAGGATGATGATGATGAATGGGATTGGTGATGGATGGTTTTTTTTTCTTTTTTTTTTTTTGATAATGATACCTATGAATGATGATAAGGAAAAATCATAAAAAAAAAAAATTAAATTCTCCGCACTGTCCAGGGTGCCCAGGATGGGGCATCACATCTCTCCCCAACTTACATACTGTCCCTAGTCTGCTCCCAAGTTTGATGCCATAAAAAAGAAAGGAAAGAAAGATGATTGAAACCAAGGAATGGCCATTTTGATCTTGAGAGTGATTGAACAAGAATATGTCAACCCATCCAAAGGAAAATCCTAGAAGTGGCTGAGATGAAATGAAGAAGGCGTCCTAGGTTCTCACATGCGTGGCATGAAGTAGAGTTTCACAAAAAAACGCAGCAGATGACCCTGGTGGTGCAAAATTGGGAGGACTTACTTCCAGAACAAGTTGCCTCCACAAGAATGAAATTTCTTGACCTGATCAGCAGAGAACCTTCTTGCCATCTTAGTACCATCCAGTTCCTCCAAAACATATGATACACCTCTAACTCAACGGATCACTCGGTAAGGACCATTCCAGCGGTTAGAGAAAAGCTTTTACCACTGAGTTTCCAAGGAAAAATTATAAGCTAAGACTAGATCCCCAGGGTTCAAGGGATCCCTGATTTGCTTTGAATGCTTGTCTTCCCAATAATGAAATGATTTTTCCCTAGACTCCATCATTCTCTGATAAGCTTCACTATGGACATCTTCACTCCTTTCCAGCTGCTTGGATCTGGAAACTAATAGATCAGTGGTGGAAGAAATTGTTTCCCAAGAAATACCTGAGAAAGATTCCATTTCCAGGTCCAGAGGAAGGACAGCCCTTTGACCAAAAATAATTTTGTAAGGTGAGTAGCCAGTGGTTTGTTTAGTTGAAATTCAATCAGAGAAGAGGACCAGGGGGAGGAATTTGCAACAATTCTTGCCACTTTTACCAGCCAGTTTGACAAGAGCAGCCTTCAAAGTGGCATGGCCTCTTTCCACCATGCCTTGGCCTTCAGGATAATAAGGAGTGGTCACCCTATTTTGACCAGGAAGTGATTGGATCATATCAGCCAGTTTACCACCAAACTCAGAGCTGCCATCAGTCAAATAAGATTGTGCCAAGCCATAAGGCATGGTCCAAGTCTCATAAAGGAAGGCTGCTACTGATTCAGAGCTGAGAATCTTAAGAAACTTTGCTTCAACCCATCCAGAAAAATCACCTCTAGCCACAATGAGGTACTTAGCTCCGCCAGCCTTAATGTGAACCACATCCATAGCAATCCTCCCAAAGACAGTGGACTCTCCAGTAGGGTAACGAATTTCAGCCAGGCGCCTAAGATCACGTTTCTGGCACACTTCAAAACTCCTGCACCATTGAGAGACGGATTTCTTCAGAGATGGCCACCAAAATTGTTCAGATATTCATTGATAAGTTTTGGTTTCCCCACGATGACCAAGGCCCTCATAGAGACTTCCCAGGATTGAATCTTGCTTAGAAGGGATAGTGACCACAATAAGGGCACAAGGATTTCCTCTTTTCAAAATCCTGGTGCCTTGAACAAAGAATTTGGAGCACTTCCTCTTGAGAGATTGGAAATCTTTAGCAGAGATATCAGGGGGTCTTTGGAGAGTTGAAAGGTACTGCTCTAACTTAAGCCAGAAACCTTGCTGGAAACCAGAGTAATCTTGGGAGGAGAAAGGAAAAAAGGGCTGAACAAGGGTTCTTCCTTGTCAAAATCCATTCCAACATCTGATTTGTCATCTGCAAGAGGGCTTTGAGATGAACCATCAGGCATGGTGAAAGATTTTCCAGGCCTGTGGACAATATCAAAAGAGAAAAGCTGGATAAAAGCTACCCAGCGAGTCATTGGAGCATTTGGAAGACTGGGAGCATTGATCATTTCCACAATGGATCAAGCATCAACTTGAAATTCAAAATTTTGACCCCAAAGGACAGTCTGGAGCTTCTTCAACATTTGGGCCACACCCCAAAGTTTCAGTTTTGGCTGGGAGTACCTAGATTCCACATCTGAGAAAAGAAGAGATTCATACAGAGCAGGACAATCCAAACCATTTTCATCTTCCTGGGTAAGGAAATCCCCAACAGATTGATAACTAGAGTCCACTGCCAGTTTGATCTTGCCAGCTCCAGGTCCATAAGTGATCTTTTTCAAAAAAATGTCTTTCCCAACAATTTTTTTGAGAAACTGAAATGATTGTTTGCAATCTTGGGTCCAAATCCATTCAGCTTCCTTTCTGGTTAGACGACGCAAGGGTGCACAGATTTTGGATAATGAGGGAATGAAGATCCTGACATAAGTTACAACACCTAGGAAACCTCTAACTTCTGTTGGATTTATTGGAGTAGGCCAGGAGATGATTTTGTTGACTTTAGAGGGTTCCATCCTTCTTCCTTCCTTGCAGACTATATGAAAAACAATTTCCAAGGCAGGGACACAGGAATTGTAAGACTCGAAACAGTTCAAGGCCATGGCAGTTCTGTGGAGGGGAAAGGTGCTGTTTAGGCTGCCCTCCTGAGTGTTACAAAAATATTTTGATGTAACCAAGATCAAGGTCCAGAAACTGTTAAATGAGGAATCAAGGAGTAGAGGATAAAGATGATGATAGTTTGGTAGCGATGGAACAGCACTTTATGAGACAAGATTATTCAGGGAAAAACTTGAACAAAAGAAGTTAAAGTCTGCTTAGAGTTCAAAGAACCAAAGCTGTGGTATGTAAACAACGCCCACAAGCTAATAACTCTGGTCGTCAGAAGAAGATTGGGGATGATCAACTCAAACCCAAGCAACCTCCAGGTTCTCAATGAACCTGCCCAACTCTCCACAATCAAGCGCTTGAATGGTACCAGATAACTGAGGGTGGCTGTACAAGACAAAGCACAATGTTTAGAAGCTCTAAAAGCAAACAGTAACTGATTTGAAGCAAGGATATCCTCAACACTTCTCAAGGGACTCAAGAGTAGGCTGGCAGAATGAAACTCCAAAGAAAATAAAGGGAGGTATAACACACCAGGTCTTAAGCTTAATAAGACCTCTTCAATCAATCATAATTGGCTCCAGAATGATGATCAGGGATCAGGACCAGTATGGTTGGATAAGTGCTCAGGAGTGGTGTAACAAACTCAAGAATTTGATTAGAAAAATTCTTCTTCAACCAGCAAAGCTATTGGTTGGTGATAAGGATCAAGGATCAAGGGTTTGAGTATGGAGGCTCAAGGATCAAGGGACATTCATAGATTTCTGATGAGATGATAGGATTATGCTCATTCCATGCTGACTCCCTTTTCCTGATAAAGGCAGGGGAGAGCCCCTCATTATATGGGCAGGAGGCCCTGTTAGACTATGTACAACGGATTCTAAAAATAGAGCAGAAAAAGAAAGAAAATCAGGTGACCGGAAAAATTTGATCAAGCGGGCTGGTGGAAATCCTTCTCATCCCTTCACCATCTCTTGCATCCGTCCATGGATGGGCGCGCGCGACAACACCAGAATCACCCACCCCTTGTCTGAAGGCGGACGGGGTGGGAAAGGAAAATGAACCCAACCGCCGCGGGTGTGCGCGGGCGGTAGTCAACACTTTCCATCCCTTGGCCGAAGGTGGAAGAGGGTGGGAGAGTCCCAGGAAGGGTGACAGATGAAGTTTGTGAGAGCGCGGTGGGCGGATAGGAGATTGGCTTCAGGCGATTGAGTAAATCCTGACGGGCTTGAGATTGGCAAATGACAGACTGAGTGAGGTGGGAGATTGATGGGTCCAAGGATCAGACAAGGGCTTGGAGGTGCAGTTGGGATGGGTTTGGTAAGTCATGGATAAGCAATGCGGGACGCGCAAGGACAAGGATGAGGACGCGCAACGCGCAATGCGCAAGGATGAGGATGAGCGGCGTGCAAAAATGAAGGTGATGAGCAGATGAGGGATGCGCAATTCACAAGGATGAGGATGAGCGGCGCGCAACAATGACAGTGATAAGCGGATGAGGGATGCGCAATGCGCAAGGAAAAATTTTTGAATTCTTTTCCCACGGTGTCCCAAATGGTTCACCACAGCGGCAAGTGTTGATCCAGAGACAGCAAGGCCAGATTCCTCAATTTGAAACAAAATTCTTTCCAAGATAGTAGCATACTCCCAGATAAATTGTCAGATTCCTGAGTCCCAAGGTAAGAGCTCATTATCATATTCAGAAACTGGGCCTTTAATCCCACCATCATCAATAAAGATACCTGCATGATCCGGGATTTTGTCCTGGAGGATCCACATCATCTGAGCCTGATAGACTGCAACCAAGTTGGTGGCACCTTGATTCAATCAAGTCAGTTAAAATCTACCAAGGAGTATCAAAAGTAGTAAGCAGCCAAGAAATAGATTGCAGGGATTTTTTGTCATAGCCACCCATAATGTCACCTAGACCATAGCAAGCTCACCCAGAGAAGGATTCAACAAATTCTTCAGTAGCAGGAGGCACGCCAGAGTCTTTAATAGTAACTTTATTGAGAGGTTGGAGATCATGAACTACTCTAAGTTTACCATTACTCTTCAGGACACAGAAAACAGGGCTAGCGTAACTAGAAGTTGATTTTTTGTATAAACTGGTTTGGACTTGTTCGCGGACCAACTTGATGAATTTGTTGACTTTAGCAGCAGGGATTGGGATATTCTTCTTTTTCCAGGGATCATGTTCAAATACAAGGATGATGTAAGGGAGACCATAGGATTCTTTCAAGAGACCTCTCTCTTCTTCACAGAAAGCAATAGATTTCTCCCTTAGAGAAAAGATATTTTTGATGAAATTCAACTCATCAGGAAGAAGCCATCCATCTGGACAAAAGTTGACCACTTTCAGATGTTCTTCAGTGACCCAACCAGAGGGAATGAATGGACCAGTGAGGGATTGGGATAGACCACGGTAAGGATTGCGGGATAGAGGAGGACGCATAAGGGGAGGATTGAGGTTGAGAGGCATTGGTTGGTTCACTGGCTGGACCTTCTTTGCAACTGCTTTGTACTTAGTGGCAAAGGAGAGGAACCCTTGCTTCCTCCAAGCATTGACCAGTGAGACCTGACTAAGAAAACTGAGACCATGTTCCAACATCTTCCAAGTTTGATGTTCTGCTGCGTCCTTGAAAGGTGTCTTCTCCATAAAAGAGGATCCAAAAGATAACACATTGCTCACATTTGTGGCACAGGGTAGAGTTTTGAAAATGACAGTAGTAGAAGCCCCTGGTGGGGCACAATTGGGAGGACTTACTTCTACCTCAAATTTCCTCCACCTAAGACCATACTCCTTCATACCAAAGCCACCAAGAAAAGAATTGAGATCAAGATCTATTTCAGACTCATTGCGGATATTTGAGACCAGAATAGAGGATGATTGATCAGGCTGAAAAGAAAAAAGAAAAAAAGAGACAACAGATCCAGACAGAGAAGAAATTTTTTTGGATTTTTTGGATTTTTCATGTGTTTGATTTTTGATCTTATTTGGATGAGAAGGAAATGATGAGGAAAAAGGAAGATATGCCTCTGAGGTGGGAGTTGGTCCATGAGTTGAAGTCTGAGTCTGAGAAGAGCTAAAACTATCAGTAGGGGCAACTATTCTGCTAAAAAATGAGTATGAGAGGAATGAGAGTTTTCTTTCTGCTTTCCTTTCAGGACAGATTTGGGAGGATGACCAGGGAAGTCTCTTTCCCAACAACCAGAATCCAGAGAACAAAGAGGAACTTCAATCTTTCTGCCATAAGCATAAGGGAGGAGAATTCTCTCCCCAACTTGATCAGAAAACATCAGGGTAGCACCAAAGTCCATTAAGAAAGGCCTTCCCAAGATCATGGGACCATCCAGACAGGTAATCCAGAAGTGACAGGTGCCAACAATATTTTGACCAATTCAAACAGGGATATCCTCAGCAATACCAACCAGCTCACAGGACTGGTTCCCTATTCCATACACAGCAGAATTGAAACTGACCCTTGGGCTAAGTTTAAGCTTGCAGTCCATGGAGCCCAAAATAAAGTTGAGCTGAGAAACCAAATCCACAAGGAGAGAAACCTTTTTAGTTGACTCACCAAGATAACATGGGAGAAAGCCAAGAGGACAGGAATACAGTTTGGTATCTGAAGAGGGATCTGTTCCACCAGAATCCTCCATCAAGGTACCAGAAGAGACCTTCAATTCATCCGGCCCAATCTCCACACGTCGACAAGAAACCCATTTCTTCATCCCTTCAGCCACAGATGGAGAGATTGACAGGAGTTCAGCCACAGATAGATCAGGAATTTTAAGATCAGAAATTTTCTTTTATACTCCTTCCACAGCACACGGGTAGTCCTTGGAGATGCCCCTCTCAAATTGAACTTTGGGCTGGGTGGGGGGAGGAAGATCAGGTGAAATAGGTGATGGAAAAAGATCTGAGGGTTGGACAGGTTGGAGAGGGGGAAGATCAGAGTTTTCCTGGAACCTTTCCATAAGTGGTTCCCGTTCTACATCCATGTCTTCCACATCAGAGGAAGGAGGCTCAGGTGAAGAATGACATTTAATGGGTTTTTGCAGGATTGAGGATGGAACAGGAGGAGACTTATGAGGTTTTGGTTCCTCATGGCGTTTCCTAGCTGGATCAGATTGATAGGTTCCAGGGAAGCTGGAAGAAGTGATAGCTGGAGGATACCAAGGTTGAAGAGTTCCACAGGATGACTGAAAATCGACAGAGACCAAGGATGCCTTCTTGGGAGTTGGTGGTTGGTATGAGGCCACCACATGACGGATCAGAAGAGATGAGTCAAAAGGGATCAAAGAACCATCAGGGAGAAAGAAATTATTTCCCTTCTGCTCTAATAACTTCTCCTCCTTGTCCTTCTGGAGTTCAGGACATCTACCAGTACCATGGCCTTCCCTATGGCAATAATAACAGACTTTAGTAGATTTAGGAACAGAATTAGCAGGTTTAGGAGTGGCTAAAGAGGATATTTTCTGATCTATTTTATTCTTAAATGCCTGAAGTAATTTAGTGATCTCATCTATAGTAGGTGTCTCCCGGTGGGTCTGAGGATTGGGTTTAGGTCTGCAATTGGCTTCCATCTTATTCATGATTTTGTTAGATGCTTGAAAAGAGGGGGCAAGGACTTGTTCAGTGATTTTAGGTTTTTCAAAGGTGAGAGATGTTTGACCTTTCATCACTTTATCCACAGTATTCCTAAGAACCATGAAAGCAGGCAGCTTGAACCAATTGTCTCTTGTGGTGATCATGGATCCAGATTTCACCAATTCATCCTTAATTCTTTCCTGCACTCCTGGAGAGAAAGACTGAAAAAATTGTACTCAAATTTTGTCCAACTTATCAATGTGATTGTTCCGAATAAGATAGGAATGGATAGGGTCCCAAGATTTTCTGAAAGCTTCATAGTCAGAGGCTGAGGAGATACCACCATTGGAGATCCATTGAGAAACCAGGTCATCCAAGTCTTTCAAAATAAATCTGGCTACATCTATTTTTCCCCAATAGGCAAAGATAGCCTCCTTCAGGCGCCTCCAGTTCTGAGTTTCAAATCCATCAAATGATTCAATAACCTTCATAACTTTGTCAGAAGAGATAAAAAATCATAACTGATAAGCCATATCATGTTCACTGGCACCATCCACTTCAGCGGCCATCTTGTAGGAGTCCAGGAATTGTTCAACATTGGTCCCATTGAAGCCTAAATTTTTGTTCTGAGGTTTAATTTTGACCATCTTGGCCCAAACAGATGAGGAGGATCCAGCAGATTCCATGTTGAAGGGTTCCTAAGAGATCCAAACAAGCAGAGTTCCATGGTGGCTCACAAGTGTGGCAAGAGTAGAGTTTCACAAAAACAACAAGGATCTTGCCCAGATGGTGCACAATTGGGAGGACTTACTTCTGGACCAAGTTGCCTCCACAGATCAGATCTGAAAAAAGAACAAACAGAAAAAGAAAGAAAAGAAAAAAAAATTGGATCAAATTTCGGAGTTGATTCTTCAAGTTGGGACTGTAAATCCCAAGGTTTCTGGTTTGATCCCAGCCCGGGGGACCAAATGTAAGACCCCAAACGGTGCTAGGCCTTGGCAGTTCTGTGGAGGGGAAAGTTGCTGTTTGGGCTGCCCTCCTGAGTGTTACAAAAATATTTAGATGTAACCAAGATCAAGGTCCAGAACCTGGTAAATGAGGAATCAAGGAGTAGAGGATAAAGATGATAATAGTTTGGTAGCAATGGAAAAGCACTATCTGAGACAAGATTATGCGGGGAAAAATTTGAACAAAAGAAGTTAAAGTCTGCTTAGAGTTCAAAGAACAAAAGCTGTTGTATGTAAACAACGCCCACAAGCTAATAACTCTGGTCGTCAGCAGAAGATTGGGGATGATCAACTCAAACCCAAGCAACCTCCAGATTCTCAATGAACCTGCCCAACTCTCCGCAATCAAGCGCTTGAAGGGCACCAGAAAACTGAGGGTGGCTGTACTAGACAAAGAACGATGTTAAGAAGCTCTAAAAGCAAACAGTAACTCATTTGAAGCAAGGATAACCTCAAAACTTCTCAAGGGACTGAAGAGTAGGCTGGCAGAATGCAACTCCAAAGAAGATAAGGGGAGGTAAAACACTCCAGGTCTTAAGATTAATAAGACCTCTTCAATCAATCGTGATTGGCTCCAGAAAGATGATCAGGGATCAGGTCCAGTATGGTCAGAGAAAGGGATCAAGGAGTGGTATAACACACTCAAAAATTCCAAAAGACAGAATTTTTCTTCAAACAGCAAGTATTATTGGTTGGTGATAAGGATTAGGCCACAGATGGGGCAAAGACTAAGGGTCAAGAATGGATCATGGGGCAATCAAAGATATACCCAGGATAAGGATCAGGATCTTAATTTCACGGTAATGGGGGGGGACATAAGCACACACACCCCTAGATGATTTCCTATGATATATGATGTATAATGAAAAAGCAGGAGAGAGCCCCTCCTTTTCTAGACCAGAGGCCTGTAGACTATTTACAAGAGAGATTTACAAATGGGAGCGGTTTTTTTTTTTTTTTTTTTTTTTTTTTTTTTTTTTTTTTTTTTTTTTTTTTTTTTTTTTTTTTTTTTTTTAAGGATCAGTGTCATGAGAAAACAAAAGCAAAAAAAGAAACAAACAAGCACTCAGAGAAAAAAAACCAAAGAGCCAAATCAAGACCCTGGCCCATGCCAAATGGTGGGCACGGACAAGCAAGTAGCTAGTGGGATGCCTGCAGGCATCCTGATGGGCCCAGGTGACTGCTGAGGCTGCGCATGACCGCCGGCAGGTGTCTGACAGGCACTGGCAGTAGAAGGGACCCGCGCAGGCAACAGAAAAGCCGCACGGGAGAATGGTGAGCTAAAGGTGGAAAGGATTGATTGAAAGCCGCTTGAGACAACCGGTTGAGGTAGACGGTGATGGCGGGAGAATAGTTTCTGACTGGAAGGATGAATGGCTTTGGAGGAGGATTGATGGGAGGGAGTGAGGGAATCTGCAAGGGTGAATCCATCTCAACATTGTTGTCAAAATCCTGAAACTGATCTCAAAGCTGATGACACAAGCCGGCAACTTGGTAAATGGCGGTGGGGATGGGGGGGCTTGAGATCACAGGCCAGGATTTTTTTCATAGATCCCAAAGGGACCGTTGGAAGGTTGATGAGTGGTGGTCATTGTAGGATCCAGGAATGGTTGATGGTTGAAGAAGGGAGGATAACCGGCCAGCATCTTGTAGATCAGGATCCCTAAGGCCCACCAATTGACTGGTTTACCATGACCTTTGGATTGAATGGTCTCTGGGGCTAGATACTCTGGGGTCCCACATAACGTCCACATTCAATCGTTATCCTTGAGATGTTTGGCAAACCCAAAATTGGTGATTTTGATATAACAGTTAGAGGCAATGAGGATGTTCTCAGTTTTGAGGATATGGTAGATGATATCATGAATTGAACAAATTCCATGAGGATGTAGAGGTTCTTCTCATCCTGAAAGGTGCAGATCAACTTTGACAAAGAATAGTTTGATTCAATTGATGAGGGATGATTGGTGGGTATGATGGGATGAGATGATGGCCAATAGATCCTTCTCTGAGTTGACATATTCGACCTGTTTTAATCTGACAACTTTTAGTTCAGTAAGGACTTTGATGGCATAGAACTGATTGGGATTGGGTTGGTTTAGATCTTGATGGATCTATGGATTGTAAGGGATAGGATGATGATGATGATGATGATGATGAATGGGATTGGTGATGGATGGTTTTTTTTTTTTTTTTTTTTTTTTTTTTTTTTTGATAATTATACCTATGAATGATGATAAGGAAAAACTTAAAAAAAAAAATTAAATTCTCTGCACTGGCCAGGGTGTCCAGGATGGGGCACCACAACGTAAGTGCATACATATTTTAAAACCCTAGACAAGGTCAAACAAACTGCTTTGTGGATCAATTGGAGAGATTCCACAGTCCAGTATGTCACCAGTTGTGAAATTTGTCAGAAGTCTAATAGGAACACTGAAAAAAGGTTTGGTCTACTCCAGAAAATTACTGAACCTAAGAGAAGATGGGAAATTATCAACATGGACTTTGCAACTGGATTAACCCCAGGAGGAGCTTAATCCTTCAACTCATTTCTAGTTATAGTAGACAGGTTTTCCAAGACAGAAAAATTCATACCTAACCACAAGGAGGACACTACCATGGAAGTAGCATTACTTTTTTGGAATAGACTCATGGCTGACATGGGAGTACCTAAGATCATCATCAGTGATAGGGATCCCAAGTTGACTTCTGAATTTTGGAGGAACCTCCACAACTTGTTAGGCACTACCTTAGCCTTCTCTACAGCCTTTCAACCCCATAAAGATGGATTAGCTGAAAGAATGAACCAGAACTTAGAAGAGATGCTCAGAAGGTTCTGTTGCTTTGGTCTAGAATAAAAGAATACTGATGGATATTGCCATAATTGGGTTAGCCTTTTACCTACTATAGAAATGGCCTACAACAGTAGCAAGCATTCTACCACTAGAAAAGCCCCCTATGTACTGGAAAGAGGATGGGTTCCTACAATACCCAAGGATAACCTGAACCAGCAGCTAACCAAAATTCACCTTACATCAGTTGACTTTCAGAACATGGTAGATGTAGCCAACAAACATGCAGCTAAATCTGTTCAAGAAGCTGTTGAATATAAACAACAAAGATGGGATAAAAGCCAAAAAGAACCTGATTTCAAAAATGGTGACCAAGTCTTAGTTTCTCCCACCAATTTGACCAATAAAGCTGGGAACAGGAAACTCAGACCTGCATTTGTTGGACCATTTACCATCAAGAAAATCCATGGGAAGAATGCAGTGAAAGTAATTCTCAGTGATGAACTTTCAAGAAAACACCCAGTGTTTCCAGTGAGTCTTATCAAACACTGCCACCCCAGGGAAGGAGAACAAACTCTGTCACCAGCAATACCTGTTGCAAACAAAACTGAGAAACACAAAGGAAAAATAAGAAAAATCCTTAAATACAAGAAAGGAAGGATAAATGGGAAAGATTTCAGACTCTATCTAGTCAGA
This sequence comes from Puccinia polysora, assembly GCA_025617555.3. Classification (NCBI taxonomy): domain Eukaryota; kingdom Fungi; phylum Basidiomycota; class Pucciniomycetes; order Pucciniales; family Pucciniaceae; genus Puccinia; species Puccinia polysora. The sequence goes on from CM062629.1 coordinate 28,331,667, forward strand.
TACAATGGAGAATCTGCTGAAAAGGATGAATGGTTACCTGAAAACAATATCCCTGATGGAACTATCCACTTAAGAAATTACAGGGCCAATAAAAGACACTGAGCCCCAATTTTTTCTTCAGATATGGAAATATCTTGGAGTGGGGGAATTTCAGCTTGCTAGTTGACAAGAGAAATCTTTAGAAGCAGATTAAAAACAGAAAATAAATAAAACAATTAGAAGGAGTTTGAAATTCATATATAATATTGCAGAAATGGATTCCCCACCCAAAAATAGGTAGGGTCACTCACTGACTCCACCCTTGAATTCCAACTCCTTACATTTTTTTTAATAATTTTAGAAGAAAAGACCAATAAACCATGGCACCACTATGGCACCTTTTGAACATTTTAACATTTCACACATAATGCCATGTATAGTTTTCACACCTAAAATTAAGTCAGAATTGAGGTTTTGTGTATATTTAAGGAGTTACAGGTGGATTGGTGTTGTGTTACAATTCCCGCGCGCAGCCCTGCATTCATATAGAAAGGGAACACACGCCTGACACCCAGTATTTAGGCGCATGTCAAAAAACCCGCATGCAAAATCATTTCTGGCCACGGATGATGGATTCCCGCATGGAGCTGTCAAGCCTGCGCGGGTCAAACATCAACTTCACTAATTCTAACAGCCAGGTACCGCAGGAACATGCTACAACTTGCATGCATACATCATGCATATGTAACAAGTTGAATGACGGATGAGGAGATGTTTGAAACATAAGAAATTTGAATAAAAAATATGAAAATCAAAACATTAAGCAAATAAATGGTGAGAAAAAATAACAAAGGTTGTCACAAAAATGGGATTGCCAAATTGTTATTAACCACAAAGTACATCAAGATGTCTACCAAAAATTTTTTAAAAATTACCAACTTGTGCAGAAGATGGCGTAGAATGTGAAAATACCCACCTCCACCCATGCAAATCTAAAGAAAGTAATACAAAATAAGAAAACGTGTCTGAACCATGAAAATGACAAATTAGCATTTAAATAACTTCTGACAATTATTTCACATGGAAATATGACACAGGAAAGGCTAGCCAGCTAACAGCACCCAGACTACGTGCCAAAATAGCCCTAGCTAGCCTGCCAGTCTCAGAAAACAGGCACAACCCTCTCTACATGCCCTGAGAAGGTCTTATTACCCTAGAATGGTATATAAACAGCTGTTTTAGATGATTTAAACCTCAGAAATTTTTGAATTAATCAATCCAGACCCCTTGCCATCCATGATAAAGTGTTTATTCAAGATAAAAAAGTGACTTATGGCCTCAGTCTGATATTATAATTATTAATTCTAAACCAATTGTTAATTCCATTGCAGAATATCAGCAATATCACCAACAATTGTCCTGAGAACCTTTCAACCATGAATTTTCTGCAAGTTTCTTGGAGTATCTGCTTAAATTATTAAGTTAACTCCTCCTTGTCTCCAGGCGTAAGTGCTGTGAGTCAGCCAGTCCACCCAATCCCCTTGAGTAAACCCCTTTGAGTAATTGGTTAGGACCTTACTGTCCAAAGGTCTTTACACAGCTCAAAGGAGCCCCTTGAAGAGAGGTTGTTATCCAATAAAGATCCCCTGTTTGCATGAACTGTGGCTCCTCTTGAAAAATATATTTAAATCAATTTATTCCAACAAAATCACTCAAACTTTGCACTTGCTCTTAAATCAACTATTTGAGCATTTTACATAATTTTCTTGAAGTTATTATTATTCCAACACCAATATCTCTTGCTGTAGCTAAAGGAATGCAAAGTTCCTGGTATCAGTAAGTTGAAAAATTTGAACCTTGAAAAAGTAATAAAAACTCAAATTACCCTAACTAAGATTGATGATCTAGAAGTAAAATAAATAAAGGAAATTATAAGGTAAAGTGAAATGGATCTAATGAAGAAGTGTCCAATTCACTATACAAGAAGAAATTATTGTCTTAATGAATTAAATCAAGGAAGAAGTTAAGAGAATAGGTCATAATCATTCAACTCATGTAATCAATAAAATTCATTTTTTGAGTAACAAACTTGACTTGGAACTAGGTATGATCAAGAATGATCTCAGAGATCTTAAAATTGTTAGAATCCAAAATGTAGTTGTGCACTATGGGATTTGAACCCATGGCCTCAAAATTCATGAGTGATGCTTCTAACCCCTAAGCTAAGTGAACCGTTGCCTGATCGGCCATTCTGCCTGTCCACTCAAAAAGGGTTTGCTTGGCTTTAGCTGTAAAGACCTGATGTGTTTTTCAAAAATGCTGTTCAGGCTTTCAGTACCAAGACTTAGAATCATGGGTGGCAGTCTGCACAAGAGCATATTTCACTCCAATAAAAATTGATTTCAATAAACCTCCAGCTACTGACTTGGAAGAAGCTAGACCCACTAGATTCACTGGTACTCCTAGTATTAAACCTAGATCCAGAACAGCTAGGAATGAATCTTTTAGGCCCAGTCCTACACCTGAAGTAGAAAAAGTTTTAATGTTACTTGCTCCCATCACTGAATTCCCTAAATTCTCAGGAGGCGGAGAATATAACCATGTCAGTTTCATTAAGTTTATTGATTACACTCTTGCTTCTTATGAACTTCTTGATACCATAGCTGTGGTAAGATTACACAGATTTTGTGAAGGATTAGCTTATGATTCGTTCATTAATAAGAGGGAAGAAGTTGGATCTTTGTCCTGGATTTCATTGAAAGAATTAATCAAAGAAAAATTTGGTACCAGGATTTGCAAAAGAAAGATGATGAAGACTTTTGAAACTTCCCAGTCTGATACATCCAAGGAAAACCCTCAAAAATGGTGTCTTGACCAGAAAAGGAGATTTGATTGTTTTTACCCCAATGCTGATAAAGAAGAGGTTAATGAGAGACCTCTCAACTTATGTCTGGGACAGCTCAAAAATAGTGTAAGTTGCAGCATGCCCATTTACTCTGACCTTTCTAGCTTGATAGGAGTATTGGAAGAAACCATTGATATGAATGGTCATGAAAAGAAATTAAATAGACCCAGGGAACAGAATATCAGGTGTAAGGAGGAATATGCAGTTAGGACCAAATATTCCCCTGCCCTTAATCCCACTAGCTTGGAAGTCAAGAAGACTCCAGAGAAAAAGGAAAAAGTATGCTGGAGTTTCAACCAGACAGGACATGTAAGACCTGATTGTCCTCAACTCAGAAAAAGGACTAATCCTATTGAAAGGGAAGAGTATGATAATAATCATTATCCCAACTTGATGACACTGATGGATCACTTTCTGAGTGTTAATTGATGTTTACTAACCCCATCAATATTATTGAAGAAAGAATATAATCATCCCTGGACAAAAACTCTGTCAATGAAGATTAAAAATTACCAAAAAAATGGAATCCCAACATAAAGATTCACCATGTCTCTGAAGCTAAATCCTTGACACTAAAACCCTCTGCCAGTAAAAGTTAAACTTCTGGAAAAAAATGCTATGCTACTGGTTAAATACAAGGTAACCCAGCAAAGTTACTCTCAGATAATGGAGCCTTTTAATCTTGTGTTGGTTCAACTTATTTGGAGAAGCAAGATCCAAATTGGAAAATGAACTTATTACCAGTTCCTCAGGCTAATTTTTGAAGTTTTAACTCTTCCCTCAATAATATTGGAGTATGTGTAAGATTGAAGATGAGTAATAAAAAGGACCACTATTGATTTTGATGATGGGAAACAAACATGTGAGATCACAATAAAAACAGTGGGAATCCAGAGCATGTGAAACAAGACCAACATGTGAGAAATGACTCTTTAAGCTACTTAGTTTTCAGCATTTCAGTTGAGTTTGATTTCATTGTTAATAGATAGGAACTGATTTGCAGTAGTTTTTAGATGATGAGAACTGAAAAAGTAATGAAATAAAAATTGATGATAAAAGGAATGTTAATGCATGCCTGCAAATAGTGTAGGTCTACATGGTTGAGGAGGATCCTAGAGACCTTCTGGATGGGTACAGCTATTTACCTGATGGAAAAGAAGATTAAGAATAGTGAAATAGTTCAAGTGCGTTGAGTTATATATTTACCAGCTTTGAGGAATCTTCCATGTGAGTATTCATGGTAGTAGTTGCGGTTGAAGTGAATCGGTGAGTCATGGTGTGAGTTTATGCATAGGTAAAAATGAGTGGTAGTAGAAAGGTTGATTTTGGTTCAGGTGTGAGTAGGAGAAGAAGTTGGGACCCAGGGCCTGTACACACAGTACTGGTTGTCTTGGGCTATTGAATTGGAGTGTTGGAACTGCACCGGTTGCACGGATGTGGATAGTCCCTTGATATCCAACACCCCTACTTAACTCAATTTGCAGAGATTTATTTTCTAATGTGGTTGATTAGAAAATCAAGGGACACCTTGTTGGTGGCCTTGGTGAGACTTTCAGCTAACATTTGAGCTGAGGTTATGAGTTTGAGTTTGATCTACCCATTGCTTAGGTCTTCAAAGATTCCTTTTGTTTTCAAGTCAATGAATTTGGTTTTTGAGATGCAGCCAAACTTTCTCACCTTGTTGTAGAGTCCTTTGTTGTCAATGAAATGTATTTTGGTTTACCTGTTAGAGAAATAAAGCTCTTTAAAAATGTGATTTAGCCACCTAGCTTCTAATTGACCTTCATTCAAGGAGTTGAACTCAGCTTCAGTCAAGGAATATGTTATGTTTTGCTGCCTTCAACTTCTCCAGTACAGCGGAGAGCCTCAAAAGAAGATTATTATTAAAGGTTGGGATTGTCTTGTATTTTGGTCTTGCACCCATGTAGTGTTGCTTTAGCAGACCATTTTTGGGGTACAGCTCTTCTTAGCTAGTATTAATGGTTGGTTAATGGTTCCGCCAGGTACTTCCATCCTTTGAGAACTTTTTTCCAGTGGTGACTGCCCAGACCTTTGGAGAATATGGCTAGAGAAGAAAGGGAAAAACTGATGTCAGGGCAAGGCAGGGTGGATATGGAGTTGAGGCTTGCAGTGGGGAATCAATAGTTTACATTCAAGAGTTTAAAATCTTCTATTTCTCCTTGCAATGCTGGGAGCAGTTGGACTCCAGGGGTCCAGTGAGTATTGGCTGTCTGGAAGTTTTTAAGGACTAATTCTCTAAGCCCCTTTTGGATGCGCATTGGAAGAGAGATATTAATGTATTTTTTGTTTTGCTGTAGTTTCATCCCAAGAAGCGTGTTTGATGGATTTGTGGAAGAGTTTGGGAACTTTAAGAGGAAACTTTCTTTGAACTTGTTGAAGTTCCCAACAGCCAGTATGTTTTCTATGTGAATGAAGAGCCTGGAGATTTTTTTGTTCCCAATATACAGGCAGGGATTGGCATCAGAATGTGAGTATCCTTGTTTTATTATCCATGGGCTGAGTATCTTGTACCAGTTCTTGAGTGCTTTTTTCAGCACATAGAGTGATTTGGTCAGCTGGCTTGAGGATTTCTGATTTTTGATTTGAGCCAACTTTTTGTTTAATAAAGAAATTCTTGTCTATTGGAGAATGAAGGAATGCTCCCTTCATGTCAAATTTAAGAATATTGAGGTTTTTTTCTATAGAAAATAGCAGCAGGCCGCGTAGAGAGGAAGGCTTACTGTTTGTGGTTTATGTTTTTAAGAAGTAAATCCCATACCTTTGATTATACCCTGGGATGCATACCCTGGATTTCAAGGTAGGAGGTTCATCATGAGTGTTCTGCTTCACTCTGAAAGCACAGGTGGTGTTTAGCAACTTCTCTGGTTCCGGCCTGTCATAGTCTTCCCACACTCCAAAATCTTTGCTTTTTTGGCGTTTGGTATGAAGTGATTTGCTCCAGGATGGGACAGTTCAGTGCTTCTTTGGCTGACTTGGGAGCCTCCATGGAAACAAACCTGAGCTGTTCCAGTGGCTTCATTTTTGACCTATTTTTGAGAGTTTGTGTCCAATGGATTCATTGCTTGGAGACTTCTTCAACATCATCCTTGGAGCTGGATTGATAATCCAGGTTAGGTTTTTTTCCAGTTCTAGTTTTATGTTTGAAGTTAGTGGCTCCAATTGAGAGCCATTAACTGGTCCTTGCAAGCAAGGTTCATGCAGTTGAACTTGGGTGTTTTTGTTGAAGAGCTGGTTGGAGATTTTGTTGATCCAATTATCATTGACTTGTTTTGGGATTGGTCTGAATCAAAGATTTTTTGTTTTGATGACCTCTCCATTTTCTGTGAGTATTCTGTATGAAAGTAGTTGAGGTTGAAATCTGTTTAATTGCTGAAAGAAGAGTAAATTTCTTAAGAACAAAGAGGGCTGTGGCAACATTCAAATCAGTCTTGAATCAAAAAAAGAAAGAATATTGAAAAAGAATAAATAAATAAAGACAACGAACACCATGCAACGGGGAAAGACTTGAAGTTGGACACAGACTGGATTGGAGTTGGTAGTTGACAAAGAGAGGCACGAAAGTTGAAAAAAAGGAAAGAGAGAATCTTTGAAGGAAAGAGGCATCTGAGATCAGGATCAAAGGTCAAGATTTTACTGTTGTAGATGATAATCTTACCAGGCAGGTTGTTGATGAACACGGTACAATTCAGTTGACATTTGAGTGGAGACGTTTTTATGATAAGATAAAAAGGAAGAAACGATGAAATAAAAAGAGAAGAAAATAAATTCACAAGCAAGAGACAGAGTCAATAGATGAGGATTTGAGTGAGGGTTGTTGAGTTTGAGATTTGATGATGAGTTGATTGAGTATTTGGTAGGTGAGGTTGCATAGATGACGAGGTGAGGTTGCGGTTCAGTTTGAGGTTGTTTGTCTCTGACTCTCGAGGTGGACTGAAATAAAAGAAGGAAAAAGAAATAGAAAATGACATGGAGGTGAAATGAGAAGGAGACTTGTGACAGGAAGATGAGGTGCGCGGGTACGCGCAGAGGGGATTATTTTACACCCCCTGTGACTGGTAAGATTGAAGACTTGAAAGATGGATTTATCAGTTGCTGGAGGGGTAAGAGAGAGGCTGGAAGTAAAGCCTTTTTTAGTCCATTGGCTTATAAAAAATAAAAAAAGCTTGAGCTCTAGTGAGAAGAAAGGATTAAAGAATGAGTGAAAGGAGCTTATAACGTCAAGCGTAAAGGACCTGAGATCAGGAGGAAAAGGACACTCCGGTTGATGTATTGGCTGAACAGATGATGAATTCCACTTGAGAGCACCATGGTTTATATAGACTAAATACATGATTGGCCAACAAGTGGTTGAGTACAAAATGAATAAGGCAAAATTAACATAAGCAGTTTAAGTGACATGGTAAGTGAAATTTTATGCTTGGACAGTCTGACAATCACTACTGCGAACACAGCCTAGTTATATTTGAGCCATTATGTTAATACTTCAATAAAAAAAATAATATAAATCCAATCAATCCAATCAATGATACTTTGAACTCCAGTGGAAGTCACATATATATAAGCTCAAATTGTAACATGGCTTTCATGTCAGTTGCCGGAATCAGGTTGATTGACAAATTTTTGAGTTTGAGTTCTTCCCAAAGTGCTTTTGTTTTGATGTCTATTTGACAAGTTTTTGAATTTCATCCAAGCTTTTTGAGTTTATTGTCAAGACCCTTATTATCAATGAAGTGTTGACTAGGTTTGATGTTTTTCTTCCAGAGTTTGGCAACAAGTCCTCTTATCCAAATGGCTTCGAGGAAAGAATCAACCAAGGGATTGAGTTCTGCTTTGGTTGTAGAGTGGGTGACATTCCACTGTCTGTAGCTACTCCAGGAGATGAGTGATTTGAAGAGTAGAGAGAGATGACCTGACTGTGAGCGTCTTGTGTCTGCATTGTCACTCCAGGTTGTGTCGCTATAGCATTGAATTTGGGTGTTTTGATTGTTCACTTGAAGCGTAAGTTTCATGTCTTTTGTGGTCTTGAGATATTTCCAACATTTTTTTACCTCTCTCCAATGGCGTATTCCAGGTTTTTCACAAAATCAAGCAAGACTTGAAACTGCAAAACTGAGATCCGGATGAGTGAGACAGGCGATATAGTTGATGAGAAAAACAGCAGATTGGTGGTTGATATTGAGGGCCTTAAATTCTTCATGCTCTTCATCCGTGGCTGGAATCAAGTTGAAATTGGCAGTTAAGGGAACTGAAGATGGCTTGCAATCTGAAATTTTCAACTCTTCCAGACCGTGTTCAATATTTTTGGGCTGTGAGAGCAGGATTTTATTTTTGTGGTGTTCAAACTTCATTCCAAGTATTGTGTTGGGTTTGTGGTGACTGGACTTGGGGAATCCTTTAAGAATTTGTCTTGGAAATTTTCACCAAGGCCTACAAAAATGAGGTTGTCTATGTGAAAGAAAAGACCGGAGTTTGATTTGGAATGGATGTATAAGCAGGGGTCTGATATTGATTCATGAAAACCTTGTTCGCGGATCCAAGAGGTGAGGCTGTAGAACCAATTTGCGGGTGCTTGTTTTAGGCCGTAAAGGGATTTTTGAAGGATGAGAAATTCAGATTTTATTTTTGAGCCTTTGGGCCTTTTGATGATAACTTTGTCAGTCAAGGGTGCATGCAAAAAAGCACTCTTAACATCAAATTGGGTGATGGGAAGTGAATGAAAGAGACCAAACAAGAGAGCAATTTGTAATGAGGCGGCCTTTCCAGTAGAAGAGAACGTATCTTGATAATCCAATCCATAGATTTGATCAAATCCTTGAACGCACAAATGACTTTTATAGATGAGTGGGTCCCCATGGCAATTGTCCTTCAAAAAATACACCCAAGTAGTATTATGAGGATTCTCCGGTTTGGGACCGTCATAATCCTCCCATACTTCAAGAGATTCAATTCCTTTCAATTCGGAGTCCATGGAGATGTCCCACTTGAGAGAATCAGTGCATCATTTTGCTTGTTTGTAGGTTTTTGGAACGTAGTATTGATGGTAGCTGTAATGTAAAGGTGGATTCAAATTTGATCTTTTTCAAAGATTGTATCGTGGAATGAGTTGTTGAGCAAGTTTTTCAGAGGATTCAGATTCTGTATTGATTGAAGATGAGTCTGGAAGATTGGGAATTGGAGTGGATGATGATGATTGGTCTTCAGATGGCAATTCAGAGGAGCAGTCGTTGGCAGAAGAAGGATCATTTGTGAGGATGGGCGGATTGTAGTCAATTTTGAGTTGCTGGGACTCTTCGAGAGAGTTTGTGATGCAGGGAGACTGTGGTTGATTTTTTTTCTTGAGAATTTTAACATTTTTGGAAGAAATAATAGTTTTGTCAGGTTTTAGAATTTGGTAAGAGTGAAAGTTGGGGTTATAACCCATAAGGGTACCTGGGAGCCCTTGATCTTTGAAATTTTCACCGCGGTTGATTTTGTAATCAAGATAGACAAATTTGGACCCTATTGGGTTGAAATAGTTGATTGGAAGAGACTTTTTGTGGAAGATCTGATAGGGAGAACGGGAGTTTGGACATTTGGGAATTTGGTTTAAGGCAAGGCACGCCAACTTAGCGACCTCTGACCATAGATTGAGAGGGAGTTTGGAACTTCAAAGGATAGCTCATATAGACTCAGAGATGGTTCTGTTGGCTCTCTCAATTTTTCCGTTGTGTTTGTGGTGGTAGGGTTGGGTAATGAGATGTTGGATTGAATTTGTCTTGAAAAAGTCCTTGAGTTCTGATGAGATAAATTCACCGCCACCATTGGTACAGATTGTCGCAGGTTATCAATTTCTTTTTTGTTTTTTGTGATTGAGAATAGTTTTGATTTTTTGAAATGCGTATGATTTGTACTGGAGAGGGATGGCTGAAATGTACCCCCAATGATTGTCTACAATGGAAAGAATATAATTCATATTGTTTCTCCCAGAAGGAGAAATGGGGCCAATCAAGTCAAGATGAAGTTGTTTGAAGGGTTTTGAGGATGGATTAGAAGTGCTCTTGAAGGAAGTTTTGGTGATTTTGGAAAATAAACAGTCCTTGCATTGGAAAGTTGAAAGCAGATCTGTCTGAATGGATGGAAAAAGATTTTTGAGTCAATAGGGACTTGCGTGTCCAAAGGACTGGTGGAGAAGTTTGATTTTCTCAAGATTGGGATTCTTGAGAAAAAGATGGTAGAATTTGTTGTCTTTGCCAATGCAAGAAGGGGGGTTAAGGACAAAAGATTTTCTTGGATGAATCCTGAGAAGGCAAGTTTCAAATTGGACACAAGAGAAAATTGATTGTGAACAGAGGAAAGCGTGCACTTCTTGGATGAGATTAGTTCTCCAGGGCTAATCGGATTTACCACAAGATTGGGAACAAAGAGGCAGTTAGTAAGAGAAATAATGGTGTTTCTCCAGCTGAGTTTCACGATTCCTTTTCCTTTGATAGCAAGCGTGGCGTTTTCTTTTCCAGTGTTTATGAAGTCATCTCTGGAGCATTCTTTGAGATGGATAAAGAAATTTTGTGAGTTAAAAATGTGGCAGGATGCGCCTGATTCAAGGATGATGCGGTTGAGAGGATTTATTTCTTGGACCCAAGTAGTTAGGAGAGTTACGTAATGCGCAACTTCTTTGGTTTTGGGATTAGAGCTGAGTTGTGCTTGCCAGTTTGCCTGCAATTCCTTCCACCAGTCAGGTGCCAGATGCTCGGGGAGGTTCCAGCACTTATCAGCGGGATGATCAGGAGATTGTGGGCTATGGTATCCTTTCTTGCATTGGAATTCTCTGGGAATGGGTACCTTGGATGATAGAGATGAGATAAGTGCCGTATTGCTGATTTTAGCTTCTTTTGATTTGACTTTAGTTTCATTGTTGAGTTGAATGAGATGATTCAGCACTAGTTCCATTGTGACTATCTTGTCCGAGTGCATTATTTTCTGACAGAGAGGGTGAAGAGAAGGAGGAAATTTAAAAAGAATGAGGTAAGAAAGGATATTGTCTGGAAGATCAATTCAAAACATCCACCATCTTCTTTAAGGAGATCTTAGTTTCCGTGATAAACTGATTGATGGATTGAGGTTTGAATTGTTGATAAAGAAATTTGTTGAAGACACGGGCTCAATTTGCTGTCTGAGAGGATGCAAAGCCTTCTTTGATGGTTTTCCAGAGAAGCCTAGCTGAAGAGATATTAGTTGGGTTGACCATGTTATTGTGGGTGACGGAATGGATGCGGGAGAGAAGAATAACTTAATTTTCCATGTTGTTGTTTGAACTGAGATTTTTCTGATCATCCTCTAGAGCATCCTTGACTCCTTTGAGTTCCAGTAGCATCTTCATCTTTTCCTTCCATATTGAATAGTTTTTGTCCAAGAGAACAGGTATGGCCTTGAGAGCAGCTTTGAGGATAATTTGACAAAAACCATTGTTGCTAGATCCCTCCATGAGTTCAGTTAAATTTGTTGGATTGATCTTGGGCTTTTAACCGTGTTGAATTGCTGAAAGAAGAGTAAATTGCTTAAGAAAAAAGAGGGCTGTGCCGACATTCAAATCAGTCTTGAATCAAAGAAAGAAAGAATCTTGAAAAAGAATAAATAAATAAAGACAACAAACACCATGCAACAGGGAAAGACTTGACGTTGGACACAGACTGGATTGGAGTTGGTAGTTGACAAAGAGAGGCACAAAAGTTGAAAAAAGGAAAGAGAGAATCTTTGAAGCAAAGAGGTATCTGAGATCAGGATCAAAGGTCAAGATGTGACTGTTGTAGATGACAATCTTACCAGGAAGGTTGTTTATGAAAACGGTAAAATTCAGTTGACATTTGAGTGGAGATGTTTTTATGATAAGATAAAAAGAAAGAAACAATGAAATAAAAAGAGAAGAAAAGAAATTCAAGAGCAAGAGATGGAGTCAATAGATGAGGAGTTGAGTGAGGGTTGTTGAGTTTGAGATTTGATGATGAGTTGATCAAGTATTCGGTAGGTGAGGTTGCGTAGATGAAAAGGTGAGGTTGCGGTTCAGTTTGAGGTTGTTTGTCTCTGACTATCGAGGTGGACTGAAAGAAAAGAAGGAAAAATAAAATGAAAATGAAATGGACATTAAATGAGAAGGAGACTTGTGACAGGAAGATGAGGTGCGCAGGTACGCGCGGAGGGGATTATTTTACAAAATCCTATTAGCCTTCCAAGTTTTCCTTTTTTGTCAAATTTGTTGAGGGAGGAATTTTTAAGGTTCAGGTAGATCACTTCTGACCAATTGGTTTTCAGGTATTTGGTGGGGAGTGTGGTCCCATGGAGGAGCTCCCAAGGAAATTTCCTGTTTTTATTTGGTAGTTTATTGATTGAAATAGCACAGCTTCTGCTATTTTTGTGCCAGAAAGATTTTGGAATCTTTTACAACAAGTTCTTTGAGCTGACTGATTTGGAGATTGTTCAATTTGCATGCTCTGCTTGACCTTTGAGTTGTGGGTGATATGATTCTGAAACTAATTGTCTGATTCCTTTTTCTTCAAGGTAATGGGTCAGATACTTTTTGACAAATTCTCCACCTCTGTCACTGCAGAGCTCAACAGGGTATATTCCCAAAATATTGAACTTGTTTTCTATCACAAATTTTATGAAGGGACTTGCGTCACTTTTATGTTTAAGAGGGAAGCAGCCAATGTACCCACTAAAGTTGTCCACAAGTTTGAGATTGAATCAATATCCACCTTTTGCTGTGGGGCTAATGGGTCCCATGAGATTGAAGTGGATTCTTTCAAATACCTTTGTTGCTTTGGTGGAGGTTTGATTGAACAAGACCCAAGTTATTTTGCATTTGTTGCAGCTTGAGAAATGGAATTCCTCTTTGACTTTGGGATTGATTTTTGATTCAAGTATTTTTCAATTCTAGCCACACCAGCATGTCCAAGCTTTAAATCAAGGTTTTTGAGCTGAGTTTCATTGTTTATTGCAGTAAAACTTGTGAATTCTGCGCCTACAGGTAATAAGTTGTTCTGAATCATCCCCATGAGGACATTCAACTTTTCCCTTTTCAAGGAAAAGGTAGGTGGCATGGTGAGGTGATTCAAGACCAATTTTTCCTCTGGCCAGGAAGGCACCCATTAATAACAGATTTGCAGATGACTTGGGATTCCAGGCTGCGTTCCAAATGGATATGTTGGAGTTTTTGATATTCAGGCAAGCTGTGGCTCTTCCCATGATTGAAAGGGCCACACCAGGCTTCTGGGTTTTATTTGCTCAGTTCTGTCTTCTGTAATAAGGTTGGTGAAAATTCTCTTGTCATTGATCATGTGGATTAAACAGCCTGAGTTGAGTATTAACGCTTTTGATGAGATGTTTACAAGCTCAGTGAACAAATGGAAGTAGGAGAAGAAGTTGACTACTTCATCCTTCTTTTTCTTGTCATTCAATTTTGTTCAAAATTCCATTGGCAGAAGTTTGGGAAATTTGATCCAGCATTTATCTCAAGTGTTGTTATGGACAAGAGGATTTTGATTGCTATCTCAAATTGAGGGTAGTTGTTTTGAAGGTTCATTTTGACCCTAGAAGATAATTGATCTCTTCCTTTGGTCCTGATTTCATTTTTGTGCTGGGTGAGAGGGTCTAGGACCCAATCAATGGTTATTTCTTTTTTTCTGTGTATGATTTTGGTGGCCATGGTCATCAAATTTGATGGAGACTTGAAGAGTATGAGGTAGGCTAGGATATCAGATGGTAATTCAATTCCAACTTCTGTTAGTTTTTTAATGTGGTTTCTGATGCTTGTGAAAAATTTTTCAATGCTGTCTTTGCTGAAGGGAAGATATAGGAAGGCGTTAAAAATTCTCACTTGGTTCACTGATTGGGACAAGGCCAAATAGTTCTTGGTGGCCAACCAGATGATTTTGGCATTTTGAGCATTTCCTGGTTTGATTATTTTGGTATGGGTGGATTTTTCAAGCTTGGCAAGGATGAAAGAAGCAACATCTCTGTTGATTTCACGGTCTAATTGGACGGATTTGCTTGGATTGTTCATGATTTGGAGAATTCCTCTTAGATCAAATAGGCTTTCCATTTTTATTTTCCAAATTGAGTAGTTATCTTTGTTTACCAGAGGAGTGGATTTAATAATAGTTAGGATTGTCATTGTCCTCATTCTGCTGTCCCCCCCTGGTCCTGGTGTACCTATTGACTTGGCCATTGTGATTTTTTGCTTTTAACCGTGTAAGAATTGAAGATGGGTAAGAAAAAGCAACACTATTGATTTCAATGATTGGAAACAAACATGTGAGATCAGAATAACAACAGTAGGAAGCCAGAGGATGTGAAACAAGAACAACAGGTGAGAAATGATTCTTTAAGCTACTTAGTGTTCAGCACGTCAGTTGATTTGGATTGCATTGTTGACAGATACAACCTGATTGGCTGTATATGTTAGATGATGAGAACTGAAAAATGAATGAAAGAAAAATTGATGATAAAAGGAATTTTAATGCATTCCTACAAATATTGTAGGTCTGCATGGTTGAGGAGGATCCTAGAGACCTTCTGGATGGGTACAGCTCTTTAACTGATGGAAAAGAAGAGTCAGAATAGTTACGTAGGTTGAGTGTGTTGAGTAATATATTTACCAGCTTTGGGGGATCTTCCAGGTGATTCTTCATGGTAGTAGTTGGTGGAAAAGTGAATTGGTGAGTTTTGATGTGGGTTGGTGGATAGCTAAAAATGAGTGGTAGTACAAAGGTTGATGTTGGGTCAGGTGTGAGTAGGAGAGGAAGTTGGGACCCAGTGCCAGTGCACCAAGGACTGGTTGTCTTGGCCTGTTGAATTGGAGTGTTGGCACTGCACCGGTTGTGCAGATCTGGATAGTGCCTTGATATCCAACAGTATGGTCTTCTGATATCATAATCCCTCACTCTAAAGGATCACTCAAACTGAAAATTCAATTTTTAGTGCTCCAAAATGAATTATGTGATCACTTCATTCTAGCAAATGATTCTCTTTTATTTTATTGTATGGATGTATTCCAAAGTAAAAGTAGATGCTTTAATATAGGAGAAGACTGGAAAAAGAAGTTACAAATATGCAATTTTAATGCTCAAGCTTCTCATTAAACCTATGAGAAACACTTGGAAAGCTTTAACCAAGAATACTTCTCCCATGCAGCTTTGGATTCTCTGCTCACTGAAGACCAAAAATAGGATATTCCTCAAGCTTGCTTTTAAAACCAGAATTCTTTTGGTACCAAGGACCACTGCATTGGTAATATCAAATGACATCACATGACTCTAACCTTGAACATTAAACCTCCTTACCCCCCCCAAATTGGGAGACCTGCTTAGCCTTCTATTCCAAAATCTAGAGCAGCTCTGGAAGCTAATATCCAGGATTTAATTGACTTACAAGTCTTAAGGAAAGTAGGACATAATGAAAAAGTGGACATTACCACTCCAATAATGATAGCTTGGCAAAATGATAATTTTTCAGCTGACTGATACCAGGAACCTTTCCATCCTTTAGCTACAGCAAGAGATATTGGTTTTGGAATAATAATAATTCCAAAAAAATTATGTAAAATGCTCAAATGATTGATTTAGAAGTGGGTGCAAAGTTTCAGTGGTTTGGTTGGATCAAATTGATTTAAATATACTTTTCAAGAGGGGCCACAGTTCATGCAAACAGGGGATCTTTATTTGATAAAAACCTCTCTTCAAGGGATTTTTTGAACCCTGTAAACACCTTGGGACAGTGAGGTCCTAAGTCATTACTCAAAAGGGGTTTACTCAAGGGGATTGGGTGGACTGGCTGAATCACAGCACTTACGCCTGTAGGCAAGGAGAAGATGAATTACTAATTTTAGCAGACACTCCAAGAAACTTGTAGAAAATTCATGGTTGAAAGGGTCTCAGGACAATTGTTGGGGATATTGGTGATATTTTTCAATGGAATTAACAATGGGTCAGAATTAGTAATTATAATATCAGAATGAGGCCATAAATCACTTGTTTATCTTGAATAAACACTTGATCATGGATGGAAAGAGTTCTGGATTGATTACTTAAGAATTACTGGGGTTTAAACTATCTGAAAGGAGCTGTTTATATACCTTTCTAGGGTAATAAGTGAAAAAATTTGAGTTGAAAACCAGGACCGCTGGAGTTTTTCATTTCATTCAATGTGTTCAAGCATGAGTGGGAGCAAAAGTGAGCATGAGGATGTGAAGAAAGGAGAGAACTGAATGAACATGAAAAACAACCAACGTGGGCGTTGAAGACTTGAGTCCTTAGAACCTTGTTGAATCAAGAGGTAGGAAATTCAAGAATACTAGGTGACAGAAGTAGCAATATGGCAAGAGATTCTCTTAGATTCAATGGAGAAGAAACAGGAGTGGAATAGGCATACTGAAGTGTATGGAGATGACGGTGAGCTGATGAACAAGTTGATGTGATGGAACAAATTGGGATTTGAGATGATGTCTGTTCAGTGAAGAAGGTTAGTGGGGAATGACTTGAGATAAAACCAGTTCTTTGTACTGATGGTGTTAAAGGTCATCTGACCATCATTGTATTGTTTGAGTTTTGAGGTCTTCAGTTGCGTAGGGATGACAGAAAATGGTGGACTAGGGAATAGTCAGGAGTGGTAGAAATGAAAAATAAAATGGAAAAGAGAGATGAAGGAAGAAATTGAGCGCCAACTAGAAAGCCAAGCTAGGTACAAACTCTCCATATAGGAAGACTCTAGATTGGAAGGAGTGGTTCTTGTGGTACTCTATTAATAGAGTATTTGCAGTGAGCGCTCTCAAATCTCTTACAACCCCCCTTGGTTGGATGTCAAGTCAAGTTGTGAAGTACTTGACCAGGCGGTCTAATGCGGACTTTGCCGCTGCCTTGGTGAGTGCTTCCGCAGCCATCTGATCAGATGTGATAAGTTGAAGTTTGATCAGTCCTAATGTCAGGTCTTCTCTGACCTCTTTTGTTTTCAGATTGATGAATTTGGTTTTTGAGTTTGTCCTGAATTTAATAATTTTATCTTCTAGACCCCTATTATCAATGAGGTGAATACTCGGAGTCATTTGGAGTGCGTTGGTTCTCCAGATTTCACCAATCAAATGTTTGATCCAGCGACATTTGAGTTGGCCGTTGTTCAAGGCGTTGCATTCCGCTTTGGTGGATGAGTAAGTGATGTTCTGTTGCTATCGACTGGTCCAGAACAGCGGTGTCCCATAGAGTGAGCACAGGATGCCAGATTGGGACTTTTGAGAGCTGGGGTCATTGCCCCAGGTGGCGTTGCTGTAGCAGATGAGATTGGGGCAGTCGTTCTTTTTTGACAATCTCAATTTGATGTCTTTTGTAGTATTCAGGTATCTCCATGTACGTACTACTTTGTTCCAGTGTTTGATTCCGGGTCTTTCTGAGTAGCGAGCAAGGCTTGAGACGGCAAAGGAGAGGTCTTGTTGGGCTAATCCAGCAATGAAGTTCAGTTTTCCAATGTGTGATTGGTAGTTGATGTTCAGAGTCAGGAATTCCCAGTGTTCCTCTTCTGATGCCGGAAGCAGATGGATTCCTGGAGTGCAAGGAGTTGAGATGGGCTTGCTATTGGTCATGTTGAGTTCTTCAAGACCCCAAGCAATGTGTAGGGGTAGAGATAGGGAGATCAAGTTTTCTTTGCAATCCACTTTCATTCCCAGAATGGTATTTGGTTCGTGACTGGTGGAATTAGGGAACTTCTTCAGGAATTGTTCCTCAAATTTGCTTGTGTTGCCAACCACTATCAGGTCATCGACGTGGAAAAACAAAGAGGATTTAGAGCTGATGTGGTTGTAGAGACAAGGATCGGAGTCCAAGGGTTGATATCCTAGGGTTTCAATCCACTGGCTGAGTGTTCTGTTCCAGTTTCTGGGTGCCTGTTTGAGCCCATAGAGTGGCCTTTTCAGTTTTAGGATGGGAGTTTTTTGGTTGCTTCCTTTTGGTCTTTGGATATACACCTCTTCTTCTATCTTGGCGTGCAGAAAAGCCCCCTTTGCGTCTAGTTGGAGAATCGGGAGATTCTTGTCCAGAGCATACAAAAGGAGATCTTGGAGAGAAGTGGTCTTGCCGGTGGGAGCGTAGGTCTCAAAGTAGTCTATGCCAAACTTCTGATCAAACCCTTGTACGCAGAGTCGAGTCTTGTGAAAAGGAGGTTTTCCATGGGCGTTCTCCTTGATTTTGAAGACATAAGTTGTGTTCAATACGTTGGTGGGTTTCGGACCAAAGTAATCTTCCCAAACTTTGAGGTCTTCACATGTGCCTAATTCTTTCCCTACGGAGATTTCCCATGGCGGTGAGTTCAAAGCTTTGTTGATGTTCTTGGGCACAAATTTAGTGATGAAGCCAAATCTATCTGGTTTTTTGAGAGTGTCTCTATTTCTGAGAGAGCGACCAGTGTTGGATCTCGTCAGAATCTCATTTATCTGCTCTTTGTCGTTTTCTTCATCCAATTTCTCAGAGGATGTTAGAGTCTCTTCAATTTTTACGTTGGGATCTATTTGGGTGAGTTCAGTTTTGGGTTCTTTGGTGTTGTATTTGTGAGTTTGATTCTCAGGCGTGGAATTTGCATGGATTGGTTCTTTGGCAGCATTGATTTCATCAGAGCTGAGCCTGGCCGCACTGCTGTTGTTTTTACAGATTTTAACATGCTTTGATTGAACGATTGCTCCCGAGTTGTTGAGGATCAAGTAGGACAACAGTCAAGGTATTTATCCAATAATTTTTCCAGGGGTCCCTTTTTCTTGGAACTTTTGGAGGGCAGATTTTTCCTTCAGATTCAGGTAGACTACAGGAGTTCCCAGCGGTTGGAGATAGTCATTAGGTAGTTTAGACCCATGAATCATCTCCCAAGGAGATGGCTCACCATTATTCCTAGGGATCTGGTTGAGTGCTAAGGAGCATCCTTTGATAGTCTTGTGCCACAGATTCAGTGGCAATTTGGATATCAAATGAGTTGCACCTACTGATTCAGCTATTGTACGATTCGCTCTTTCAGCCCACCCGTTGTGTTCAGGGTGATAGGGCTCGGAGCAAATCCTTCTTATCCCTTCTTCCTCAAAGAAATTGGTGAGAGATTGATTTACAAACTCTCCTCCTCCATCGCAAAAGAATTTGTTTGGGTAATAACCTCTCTTATGATGTTTTTTATTGATGATGAACTTGATTACTTCAGCGGCATTGCTCTTAGCGCCAAGAGGGAACACGGCTATATACAAGGAGAAGTTATCAACCAAGGTAAGCAAGAACCAATGGTGACCTTTTGACATGGGAGTGATTGGTCCCATGAGATCAACGTGAATTTGTTTGAATATCTTAGAGGTGGTGGTGGATTGTTGAGTGAAGGAGGATTTTGTGATCTTACTGAGGTCGCATCCGGAACAAGAGGATTGCCCTTTGACTTTGAAGTTGATGGATTCTCCAAGATATTTCTTGATTTTTACTAAGCTAGCGTGTCCCAATTTCCGATGCAAGTGATCTACCCCGTTGATGTTCATGAGATACATTGATTCTTTTGCTGGGGTATCCAGAACCAGTAAGTTGTTTAGGATTGAGCCGTGCATCAGTGATTTTTCCTTCCATCTAATGGTGAATCAAGGAGAGCGGGTGGAGTTTTCTAGCAAGATCTGACAGTCATCCTGCAGGAACTTTCCGAAGGATAAAAGATTCAGCGTAGCTTCAGGAACATAGTATGCGTCTGTGAGCTTGAGATTGATATCTCCGAATTTCAGGAATGCAGTTCCTCTTCCTAGTATTCTAAGTCCGGCACCTGGCTTGCCGGTTTTTATGTGTTCAGAACCATTGAGAGCAGTTAATTGACTGAAATATTGTCTAGAGTTGAGGAGATGCACGGAGCACCCCAAATTGAGGACAAAGGATGATTTGTTCAAGGAGTTGACCGTTTTGGCTCCGCAGAAGAAGGTGAAGAATTGAGCAAGCTTGTCCTCTTTCTTCTCTGCTTTCTTCCCTTTTTGGTTAACTGGTCTGAGATGAGGGAATTCCGCCCAGCATTGTTTGCGTTTGTGGTTCTTCACTCTTTTGTTGTGAATCCCATTTGTGCATCGAGGATAAGATATGTTGACTAAGCTAAGATCAGTTTTTGATTCTTCCTTAGTCGCTCGAACTTTGTTTTTATGTTGGATCAGGTGATTGAGGACATAATTGAGGGTGATGACTTGGCTCCCGTGCATAATTTGGGATTGCATAGACTTCAGGGAAGAAGGAAACTTGAACAGCACCAGATAGGCTAAGATGTCTGATGGCAGCTTGATTCCAACTTCAGAGAGCTTGTTCAGATGGATTCAAACAGTGGTCACAAATTTTTTGATTTGCCGTTTGTTGAAAGATAGGTACAAGAAATTGTTGAAAACTCAAGCTCGATTCGCAGACTGAGATGAGGCAAAATGCGTCTTGTCTGCAATCCAGATTCCACGAGAACTGTTTTTTTTCTCTGATGTGATTATGTTGGAGTGAGTGGCAGCCTTGAGTCTTGACAGCAAGTATGCAGTGATCTCCTGATTGAGGTCCTCATCCAGTTCTTCTGCCTCTTCCTCTTGATTCATGATGAAAAGTATTTTGCGCAGTTGAAATAGATTTTGAAACTTCAATTGCCAGATTGAATAGTTATCCTCGTTGAGTAGAGGAATAGATTTGTAGATTCCTTTAAGAGCCAGTGCCTTGGACAAATCTCCCGCCGGTCCTGGTATTGATGATGCCATTTTGCCGTATGGTTGATGGAGCTTTGGCTTTTAACCGTGAAACCATTTGAGTTGAAAACCAGGATGGCTGGAGTTTTTCATTTCATTCAATGTTTTCAAGCACGAGTGGGAGCAAAAGTGAGCATGGGGATGTGAAGAAAGGAGAGAACTGAATGAACATGAAAAACAACCAACGGGGGCGTTGAAGACTTGAGTCCTAAGAACCTTGTTGAATCAAGAGGTAGGACATTCGAGAAGACTAGGTGAAAGAAGTAGCAATATGGCAAGAGATTCTCTTAGATTTAATGGAGAAGAAACAGGAGTGGAATAGGCATACTGAAGTGTATGGAGATGACGGTGAGCTGATGACCAAGTTGATGTTATGGAACAAATTGGGATTTGAGATGATGTCTGTTCAGTGAAGAAGGTTAGTGGGGAATGACTTGAGATCAAACCAGTTCTTTGTACTGATGGTGTTAAAGGTCATCTGACCATCTTTGTATTGTTTGAGTGTTGAGGTCTTTGGTTGCGTAGGGATGACAGACAATGGTGGACTAGCAAATAGTCAGGAGTGGTAGACATGAAAAATAGAATGGAAAAGAGAGATGAAGGAAGACATTGAGCGCCAACGAGAAAGCAGAGCTAGGTACAAACTCTCCATATATGAAGACTCTAGATTGGAAGGAGTGGTTCTTGTGGTACTCTATTAATAGAGTATTTGCAGTGAGCGCTCTCAAATCTCTTACAATAAGACCTTCTCAGGGCACATAGAGAGGGTTTTGCTAGTGTGCTAAGGCCAGAAGGCTAGATAGGGCTAGTTTGGCGCTTAGTCTGGGTACTTTCAGCTGCCTAGCCTTGCCTGTGTGATATTTTAATGTGAAATAATTTTCAGAAGATATCTAAATGTAAATTTGTTATTTTTATGGTTCAGACATATTTCCTTATTTTGTATTACTTTATTTATATTGGCATGGGCAGAGATGGTTATTTTTAGATTTTATACCACCTTCTGCACAGGTTGGTAATTTTTAATAATTTTTTGGTAGACTTCTTGATGTGTTATGTGGTTCATAAAGATTTGGAAATCCCATTTACGTGACAACCTTCATTTTTTTTTCTCACAGTTTATTTGTTTTAATTATTTCATTTTCATATTTTTATTCAATATTCTTAGGTTTAAAATATTCACCTTTCCCTCAGTCAACGTTTTACATATGCATGATGTATGCATGCAGGTTGTCGCATGTGCTTGCAGTACCTGACTGTTACAATTAGTGCAGTTGATGTTGATGTGCGCAGACTTGACAGCTGCGTGCAGGAATCCATATTGAAACCTGCTGGCTTGAAAGCTGCGTGCAAGAATACATCATCTCCGGCCAGCAGTCATTTTGCATGTGGTTTTCTTGACGTGGGCCTGCGTACTGAGTTTCAGGCGTGTGTACCCTTGCTATATGCATGCAGGGCTGCGTGCGGGGATTGTGACACAACACTAATCCGCCTGTAACTCCTA
This sequence comes from Puccinia polysora, assembly GCA_025617555.3. Classification (NCBI taxonomy): domain Eukaryota; kingdom Fungi; phylum Basidiomycota; class Pucciniomycetes; order Pucciniales; family Pucciniaceae; genus Puccinia; species Puccinia polysora. Next base: position 28,353,801 of record CM062629.1, read on the forward strand.
AAACATACACAAAACTTTGATTCTGACCAAATTTTAGTTGTGAAACCAATATGTGGCATTATGTGTGAAATATTAAAATTGCCAAAAAAAGGTGCCATAGTGGTGCCACGGTTTATTGGTCTTTTCTTCTAAAATTATTAAAAAATGTAAGGAGTTGGAATTCAAGGGTGGGAACAGTGAGTGACCCCACCTAGTTTTTGGTGGGAAATCCATTTCTACAATAATATATATTGATTTCCTACTCCTTCTACTTTTATTATTTATTTTGTGTTTTAATCTGCTTTTACAGGTTGCTCTTGTCAACTAGCAACTGACATAAGTCTAGAATGGTTGGATACTTTAGAATGCTGAATAAATATACCAAGCTGACTACTATCCTATCCCAAGGATTGAACATGCTTTGAAAACCCTTTAAAAGGATAAGTATATCACTACTTTGGATAAGCTGAAGGGCTTTCAACAGATATATATCAGCCCTGATAGCCAGAAATTTATGAGAATTATATATCATTTGGGAAATTATGAGTCTCTAAGGACGCCTTTTGGTATATAAAATTCTTGTTCTCACTTCCAGAGGATGATGGACACAGTCTTAGGATTTTTCATCAGACAAGGTTGGATGATGGTATAAATTGATGATTTTATTATTTACTCTGATGACTGGAATAAACACATGGATAAAGTAAGGCTAGTACTCAAAACTATCTCTGCTGTGGGATTCAAAGTATCAATGAAAAAGTGTAAATTTTGTTATGGAGAACTCAGAGCCTTAGGACATATTGTTTCTGGACTAACTCTAACTGCTGAGTAAAGCAAGATAGAAGCTTTCATGAATAGAACCATGCCCCAGAATAAAACTGACCTTCTATCCTTTTTCAGTTTTTGAAGCTACTTTAGGAAGTACATACCTAAGTTTTCCCTTCTCACCAAGTGTTTTTATGAAAACTGCAACAACAATACCTTGTTTGAGATGAATAATGAAAGGCTGAAAAATTATGAGGAACTCAAGATACCTTTGAATGCAGCTCCACTGTTGATTCAACCAGATTACTATAAACCTTTCAAGCTCTATATAGATGCTATCATGGAAGGACTAGGAGCTTCTTTTACACCAAGAAGTTGTGGAAGATGGAAAACAAGTGGAGAAACCTATACTCTTCATATCCAGACAAGTTAATGAGAAAAGGTATGGGGCAAGCCAAATGGAGTGTCTTGCTTTATTTTAGGCCCTTGAGAAACTCCATTATTACTTGGAAGGAACCAGTTTTACCATAATTAATGACTGCAATGCTTTCAGGACTCTAATTAATATGAAGACTCTTAGTAGGCACATGTTAAGCTGACAGATAGCCATACAACAATATAAAGGCCAGATGACCATAGTTCACCAAGCTGGAGCTAAACATCAGAATGCCAATATTTCAAGCAGAAATTATCTAACAGATGATTCAAGCAATCCTGCTCATGATCCAGAGGAAAATGATATATTTCCTGTACTGAAAATTGATATGCGTGATGTTGAAGCTTGCATTCTAGGAATCCACATTTGTGAAATAGATGAATCCCTTTTCAACTCAATCAAAGAGTCTTACAGATCTGACATGAAGACTCCAATAAACATTATGGAAAGTACTTCACCACCACCTGAACTAATTCAGAGTTTACCTGAACCTCTCCTTAACCCTTAAAAAGCTGGAAGATTCACCAAATGGGATGGTCTGGTATACTACAGGCATCAACATTCAAGTGTTATAGTACTGACCAAAGAAGAACATATCAAACATATCCTAGCTGAGTGTGATGAAAACTGTTCATCTGGTAATTTATCTACTGATGGAACCCTGGATAAAGTCAAAAAAACTTCTTGGTGGATCAGTTGGAGAGAATCCACAATCCAGTATGTCTCTAGTTGTGAAACTTTCCAGAAGAAAAATAGAAGTACTGGAAAAATGTTTGGTCTCCTTCAAAAGATCATTGAACCCAAGAAAAGCTGGGATATTATCAACATGGACTTTGTAACCAGATTACCCACTGGAGGATTTTATTCCTATAACTCAGTCCTTGTCATAGTAGATAGGTTTTCCAAGAAAGAAATGTTTCTGTTGAATGTTAAAGACATTCTCTCTGTCTTCTTATTTCTTCATTCTGTTTTGTTCTCTTCCTTCCCTTTTGTTTTCAGTCTTCTTCTCTTTCTATTTCTTTCCACTTCTTTTTCTTCTTTCTTTTCCCATCTTTCACAGTCTCTCAGATGTCACCCAACCTCTAATCTCAAGCGCGCTCTCTCAAACTCTCAGTGCTTTCACGTACATGTTACAGACTCTAAATTCATCCAAAAGGTCCCATGCCATCGCTGATTCTCCGGGACCTCGACTGCTCTTTCTTCACCTCTTTGAACAAGGACTCTTCTTTTTCTTTCTCAACTTTTAACTCTTACTCTCTTCTTTCTCACATCACACTTCCATTCCCGATCTGCCTTCTCAACTCACGATGACCTACCTCTTCAAAGATTCTGTCTGGTAAGACTGTTCGCCATATCTTTCAACAACCGCAATCTCCACCCTCAATACTCATGTCAACTCTTTCTGATCTCAAGATCTGAACCTTCCAATTCTTTCAAGCAATTAAACTACATCTCAACTTCACCTCCGCTCAATTCTCACCAATATTCTTTCAGATGAACATCCCAAGAATCTTTCAACTTGATGTCTGTCTCTTGTCACTATTCTTCTTGTCTTCCTTCTTTCCAAAACCCTTTTTCCTCTTCTCAACTGACTCTTGTGTCTCTCAGCCCTCTTTATGTCTTTTCTTCTACTTTAATCTCTTAGAAATCCAACAGTTTCTACCTAACCATAAGGAGGATACTGCCATGGAAGTAGCATTGCTATTCTGGAATAGACTCAAAGCTGACATAGGAGTACCTAAGATTATTATCAGTGATGGAGACCCCAATTTTATCTCTAAGTTTTGGAGAAATCTCCATGACATGTTAGGAACTACCTTAGCCTTCTCCACAGACTATCATCCCCAGACAGATGGACTAGCTGAAAGAATTACCAGACCTTAGAAGATATGCTTAGAAGTTTCTGTTGCTTTGGTCTAGAATACAAGAATACTGATGGTTAATGCCAAAATTGGGTTAACCCTCTACCAGCACTAGAAATGGCTTATAATAATAGAAAAAACTCTACTACTAAGGAAGCACCCTGTATACTAGAACAAGGATGGATTCATAATTTAACCAAGGATAAACTCAACCAGCGGCTAACTAATATTCATCCAACATCACTTGATTTCAAGAAGGTGATAGATGTAACCAACAAAAAATGCTGCTCATTTTGTTCAGGATGCTGTTGAATACAACCAACAGAGATGGGATAAAACTCACAACAACATGATTTCAAAATTGGTGATCAAGTATTAGTTTCTACCACCAATTTTACTAACCTAGCTGGAAACAGGAAGCTTAGAACTTCTTTTTTTGGGACCTTTACCATCAAGAAGCTACATGGAAAGAATGCTTTAGAGATAATCCTCAGTGATGAGCTTTCCAGGAAAAACCCCATCTTCCCAGTGAGTCTCATCAAAAACTACCATCCTAGAGAAGGAGAAAATAACTCTTCACCATAAATACCTGTTGCAGATGATCCTTAAAAGGACAAAGGGAAAGTCAGAAAGATCCTCAAGGATAAGAAAGAGAGGATCAATGGAAAAGATGTTAGAATTTACCTGGTTAGGTACAAAGGAGAGTCAGTTGATAAGGATGAATGGTTGCCTGAAAACAATATCCCAGATGGACCTACACACCTGAGAAATTAAAGAGTCTGCAGAAGAAATTAGACCCAAAATTTCTTTCAGATATAGACATATCTTGGAGTAGGGGAATGTCAGCTTGCTACTATCTACAGAGAAACCTGTCAAAGTAAAAGAAAATTAAATAAATAAAATATCAAGAAGGAGTGGGAAATCCATAAGTATTACTGCAGAAATCGATTCCCCACCCAAAATAAGGTAGGGTCACTCACCAAGCCCACCCTTGAAATGTGACTCTTTCATATTTAAAATAATTAAATAAGAATTGACAAAAAGGTCACAGCACCAATATGGCACCTTTTGTCCAATTTAATATTTCACACATATTTTCATGTGTAGGTTTCACACCTAAAATTCAATCAGAATTGCAGTGTTGTGCATATTTTAGGAGTTACACTTGGAATTGTGTTATGTCACAATTCCTGCGCGCAGTCCCGCGTCCCTACACAACCCCTACATACCCTTAGCATCACATTCCAACGTAAAGAATTCCTGCCAGCAGCCATTTTTGCCATGCACGCAGCAGATCCTACCCCCGCACATCTGAATTGACTGATCCCTGCGTCAGGATCAGTCATGATAAATCTGACAGCAGGTACTGCTTCCAGTTAAAACCTAGTAGGGTTTATCTGGAATATGTAATAATGTGACATATGCATTAAAAATGATCTGAAAACTTAAAACCTAAATAAAAATATGATGTAATTAATTTAAAAATAATATATCATTAATTTAAAAATATTATATAATTAATTTAAAAATATTATATAATTAATTTAGAAATATTATATAATTAATTTAAAAATATTATATAATTAATCTAAAAATATTTTATAATTAATTTAAAAAAATTATATAATTAATTTAAAAATAATATAAAATTTGTTTAAAAATATTGTATAATTAATTTAAAAAAATTGTATAATTAATTTAAAATTATTTTAAATAATAACTCAAATATTTAAGGTTAAAAAAAACAGACAGATCCTAATCTTTGAAGACCACAAAAAACTTCAAGGAGTGGCTGTATAGATTATTGAAAATTACCTACGTTCTCATCAGATGATCCAAAATCAAGAAATACCCACCTCCTACTTTAGACAAATATTAATAAGACCAATGAAGGATAAGTGCAGAATGATAAAAATTAGGAAATTAAGAGATTAAAAGATCCTGTGGCTAAAATAGTACAGAAATCCAGCATATCTGAGGACAGCTGATTGAAAGAACCAAGTGGAAGTGTTAAACCTGCCCTGAATGGCATACCTCCCTCAGAAAATGAGCAAAACCTGTTATAATTATGGACAGAAATTAGCTTAGGAAAATGAGCAGTATTCAAAGCAAAAGAAATTCTGGACACCTTGTGTCAATAATTGATTGATGGGCTTTCACAATGGGGAAATACTTTGGATGATATAGTTGATGAATTCAATTGGATGATGTATGGATGATGGAAAACAGAAGGGAGAAGAGCTCCTTAAGTACAAAAGATTGGCCTCTTGTGGGCCCTTGATACAACAAGCCAAAAGGCAAATTTTCCGCCCTCAAAGAGCTCTACAGGCTCTACAGGCCTTGTTACTTGGTTTGGACTACATCAGTTCCTGTACCCTTAAAACCAGCCTATTCTGGTCATTTCTGGTGTTTCCACCTCAATGGGGCTGAACCAGCCCCTTAACTGTTCAAAACCCTGGCTGGTTGTCTATTAAAACCGGCCTGTTACATCACAGGCTGGCTTGTTGCCTCATGCAACCAGCCCCTGGACACACACATGGCCAGGAGGGACCCAGGACACACCTGGGTCTGGTCTCAGACACACTTGGGTGGGGGGGGGTGACCAGTGGACGTGCTGTCCCACCCCTCTTTCTCACAGGCCCCTGGAGGGGGCAGTCAAATCCCCCTACCAGGGGCCCTGGGGGTCAATACCCTTGGGCGTTGCTACGGTAGGTGGGCTGGGGGGTGGTCAGGTCCCCTCCAGCCCGTCCCTCCTCCCCCTTGGTAAAGGGGGGGGGGGGGGAGAGCGCCCCTTTGTTGGTGAGGGGGTGGTCAAAGTTAAAATGCGGATGCACTCAGGTAATGTGCATAGGAGTGTGTAATCCAAATGGGATGCAAAAATGGGCCTCCACGGCCCATTGTACATCACATGGGCCACGTGGGCCTATGTGGGTGTTATTGGTTTTGGGCATTTGGGCGCCAAAACACGTTTTTATGGTATTTTGGGACACGGGCCCTCACGGGCCCCCCAGGTTGGATGGGCCACCCAAGCCAGATGGGCTTATTTGGGCATAAAAGGGCCCAAGCTTTATTATGGACATACTTGGCCAGACGGGCTGGCCCGCCAAAGTATGTAATTCTCACAATTTGGGCTTGGGGCGGCCCATTGAGGACGCTGCCCCTGTTGCAGCCTGCTAGGGGCCGCTGCCCGTGTTGCAGCCCGCTCGGGGCCGCTGCCCGCGTTGCGGCCCGTTCTGGGCCGCCTGTGTTTCTTGGTACGGCCCACGCGGGGCCCAACAGCCCAAGCGGGGCTGTCGCGCAGGCCTGGCTGGTCGCGCTAGGCGACCAGCGCCATGGAGCCGGGGCTTGCGGCCCCGGCTTGCTCCCGCTCCCCTTGCTTGCCGTTGCCAGGGGGATTGGGGCAAGCTGGCTGGGTTGAACGAGCCAGCGACCTACCGCAACAGCGCGGTCGGTCAGGGAAGGGGGGACCTGACCACCCCCTTGCCCAAGGAGGTGGCGGCGCCGGCCGCAAGCTGAGCAACCGGCAGGTGGGGGGGAGTTCATCACCCCCCACCGTCAATTGGTGGAGGCAAAAAAACAGGATAGGGGCGCTCTCCCCCCCCCTTTACCAAGGGGGAGGAGCAATGGGCCTGGGGGGACCTGATCACCTCCCAGGTCAATTTACTTGAGGACGCCCTGGGGTATTGACCCCCAGGGCCCCTGGTGAGGGGATTTGACCGCCCCCACCAGGGATTTGAGAGAAAGAGGGGGGGGACAGAATGTCTGCTGGTAACACCCCCCCATGTGAGTCTGAGACCGGACCCAGTTGTGCCCTGGGTCCCACCTGGCCCATTTAGGGGGCCAGGGGCTGGCTGCATGAGGCAACCAGCCCGTAAACAAGGCAATAAAGGTCATCATGGCTGGTTGTAAAGGGCAACCAGCCAAGGGGATTGAACAGTTAAGGGGCTGGTTCAGCCCCATTGAGGTGGAAACACCAGAAATAACTGGAATAGGCTGGTTGTAAGGGTACAGGGACTGATGCCATGTGGGCTGATGTAGTCCAAACCAATTAACAAGGCCAGTAGAGCCTGTAGAGCTCTTTTGGGGCGGAAAATTTGCCTTTTGGCTTGTTGTATCATGGGCTCACAAGAGGCCAATCTTTTGTACTTAAGGAGCCCTTCTCCCTGCTGTTTTCCATCCATTCATTGATCATTCCAATCAAATTCATCCAAGATATTGCCCCATTGTGAGAGCCCCATTAGAAAATATTGACACCCAGTGTCCAGCATTTCTTTTGCTTTAAATAATGCTCATTTTCCTAAGCTAATTGCTGGCCATAATTCTAACAGTCAATTCCCCCCCACCGCCGGTTGCCTTGATGCGACTGGGCCAGCCACAACTTTTGGTTGGGGGTGATCAAGTCCCCCCAAACATGACCAATTGCTCCTTGCAACCGGTTGCTGGCTGGTTCAACCCAGCCAGCCTTCCCCCTCCCCCTTGCAATAGGGAGCAAGGGGAGGGGGAGTAGCTGGGGCCATCTGCCCCAGCCCCCCGGCTCCAAAAACCGGCCACCACCCCGCCCGGCAGCCGTGCTTCCACCTACGACGGCCCTGCGCGGGCCGTCAGCCCCCGCAAATGGGCCGTGGGCAAAAAAAGCGGCCCCAAGCGGGCTGCAACACGGGCGGCAGCCCCAACTGGGCTGGGACACGAGAAGTGGCCCCAATGGGCTGCCCCAAGCCCATAAACAAAGTCAAACAAACTTTGGCCAGCCAGCCTGTCTGGCCAAGTGTGTCCAAAATAAAACTTGGGCCCAATTATGCCCATACAAGCCCATCTGGCTGTATTTGCCCATATACCTTACTGGGCCCATTGGGGCCTATGTACCAATAGGCCTGTTTCATGCTTTCTGAGGCCAATTTCCCCAAATCAGTGACATCCACACAAGCACGTATGGTCCGTGTGAGTGTCAAATGGGCCAGAGAGGTCCAGATTTGCATCCCATTTGGATTACACTTATACGTAGCACATGCGTAAGTGCATACGTATTTTAACACACCCCCTTAATCCAAAAGGGGTGACATCCGCATGTTAGTCACAAAGCCTTGATGCTTGTTCCTTTCTAAAGCCTTAGTCAAGATATCTGCAATCATTGCTCTGGTGGGCATGTAACTCAACACAATCTCCTTTCAGTTAACTGCATCACAAATATAGTTATAGTGAACATCAATATGTTTTGTTCTTCAATGGAACACTTGGTTTTCCGCCAAAGCAATGGAACTCTGGTTATCAGAATACAACAACACAAACCCTTGTGGCTTATATGTATGCTCTAAGACTATTCTCAACCATTTTTCTTCCCGTGAAGCTGCTAAGTAAGCTCTATACTCAGCCTCTGTTGATGAAACACTTATTTCCAATACCTTCTTGGATATCCATGACACCAGATTCTTACCTAAGAAGAATAAAAAACCACTTGTTGATTCCCTAGTTTTACCATCTGCCCAACTTGCATCAGAATAAACAACCAAATCAAAGTTTGCTGACTTTGTAAACAACAGTCCAAGACTGTGCTTTCCTTTAAGATACCTCATAATTCTCTTAAACGCTGACCAATGCCTCATGCTTGGCTTCTCTAAGTATTGCAACAAGAAACCAATTGCAAAAGCAATATTGGGCCTTGTACACTCCCCCAAATAATTAAGCAATCCAATAGCCGACCTGTATTTGTTCACAGATTGAACAAACTCCAGATACTCCTCATCTGCAGACTTCTCTAAACAAATTTTTGACTGCATGGGAGTACCAAACTCTTTTGCAATTAATGACTCTGGTCTAACTTAATACCATTCTTGCTCTTACTGACTTTCATTCCTAGCACCTGTTGCGCCAGAACAAGATCCTTTATCTTCAATTCCTTTTTGACTGTCTCCATGACTCTCTCTTTACCATTTCCAATAATGATAATGTCATCAACCCATCCAAACAAAATTGCATCCTTTCTTACAAAAAGACAAGGGTTGGCCTCAGACACCTTGAAACCAATCTGTATCAGTTTCTCACTCATGGTATTATGCCACAACCTAGCTGCTTGCTTCAATCCATAAAGGGATCTACACAGCTTGAGAACATATTCCCCTTTATCTTCTGAAAGAAAACTTCTAACACAGATTTTATTCATGGTTTCTGGTTTAGCCTCTACTAACCCTTCATGAAAAACATCAGGGATTGACATATAAACAGTCTCCTCCTCTCCAAGTTTTGCATTCAAGTATGCTGTTACAAAATCAGCTTGTCTGATTTCTTCACCAAACTCCACTGCCAGAGAAATGATGTACCTGAAGGTGGACAGCCTTCCAGTTGGTGAGAAATTTTCTTGGTAATTGATAACCTCTCTCTGCTTGAAACCCTGTGCAACCCATCTAGCTTTGAATATTTTCAAAACTCCATCTTTGTCAAACTCCTTGTTTAACACCAATCTAGACCCCACAATTGTCTTTCCTTTTGGAACAGAATCCCAATTAACCACTTCAAAGACACTATTATTTTCTAGAGATCAAATTCCTCAAAAATAGCAATCTTCCAGTTGGCTCTCTCATTAGAATTCATAGCTTGTCCAAAGCTATTTGGGTTAACCCTGTTACCCATTTCTGAACTCAAATACTGGACTTCATTGAGCATACACTGTTCCTGAAATGTATCGTCCTCATACCCTGCGGAAGCATAATGGGACTTCCATTACCCGTACCTATCAACTGGTACTCTCACCCTACCACTCCTTCTTACTGGAGGTGGAGGCTTATCAGGTTCCAAGTTAACGGACTCCCCTGAAGCGGGCACTGAACCCTCTGGTGGCATGTCTGCCATCTCTTCATCTTCTGGAACTACATGTTCCTCAGCCTTTGCTGGTGAAATAGGTGCTAATTCTATTTCTTGCTGTGACTTATTCACAACAACATCTTCACTCCTTTTGAGTGGAAAGGTACTTTCATCAAATTTTACATCCCTACTACGGATAACCTTTCTTGTCCCTGGACAATAGATCCTACACAATTTAATTATTAAATCAAAGCCTACAAGTGCCCCTGTTCTGGCTCTAGGGTCTAATTTTCTGACCATCTCATTATGGTGGAAACTATAAGACACCAAGAAACTAATTGTTCTTAGGTGTGATGTTTTGGGGTACAACTTCCAAAACTGATAATGAGGACTCTTCCCATTAAAACTTACAATGTTATGCAACAGACAGACTGTACACATCAACTCAGCCCATTAGAACTTTGGTAGACCAGATTGAGCCATAATAGTTCTGACCTTTTCCAGTAAAGTCCTATTCATTCTTTCAACTATTCCATTATTTTGTGGATTACTTGCAGTAGTGACTATATGAATGATACCATAATCTTTCAATAACCTCTCAAACTCTTTACTCACAAATTCACCACCTCCATCAGTGATAACCCTCTTGATCTCCTTCATTAGACCATTCTGTTTCCAGAATTTGAAGATTAAAGAAACCTCCTCTGTGGTCTGATCCCTAGATCAAATTGGTTTAACCAAAAAATAATGAGTTGCAGTATCAACTAAATTGATGAAGTATCTTGCCCCACCAAGGGACTCCAGTGCAAATGGCCCTGCCAAATCAATGGGAAATTCCTCTCTAGGAACATCAGTGCAATCTCTACTCTTTGAGAACTCATTTCTAGTCTTAGCCCCTAAGGTACAACTCTCACAATTGCTGTCCTTTAACTTATGGCCACTTCTATTGTGAGAAACAGTGCTCAAAGCTGAGATTTTGAACAAACTTGCACACAAAAGCTTGTTCCAAACCTGTCCACTAAGAACAGTTCTCCCATTCAGATTAATAAAAAACTCCACTAAGAACAGTTCTCCCATTCTTATCAATAAAAAACTTATCTTCTTTAAGATAAAAAATCTGGAAACCTTTTTTCAACAACATTGCAAGGGACACAAGGTTATAAGGCAACTCTGGTACATAGAAAACTTTCTCAAAAGAAATTTTGAAAACAAAGTGATTTTCAAGAATAGCTTTTACAATTCCTTTAATCTGAATTGTTCTGCCTTTCTGGCCAATATTTACAACTCCATCATAATCACTAAGATTTGAAAATAAACTTGGTTCAAAGAACATGTGATGTGTACAGCCAGAATCAATCAAAACAAGAACATCCTCCTTCAATCCTCCTAATAGGAAAGAAGCTTTATCAGTCACTGATAAGTTCTCATCTTTGAGGTTTAGATTACTCACTTTTTAATCAATCAAGTCCATTTCTTGATCCTCATCAATTTTGGCCTTCTTGTTGGGACCTTCTTCCCCAACAAACATTTCTGTTGGAAAATCAAACGCCACCATTGCAACATTTTCAGTTGTGAGATTGACTTCCTTGTCATTCTCTTTGAACTTCTTCATCTTCTTGGGCTCCTTGCAATGCTTAGCATAATGCCCCTTATTCTTAAAATTATAGCATAAGACCTTGGACAAATCCTTTTTTGCCTTCTTACAAGATTTTCCAGTATTTCCAAAAAGGGCTGTTCCAGAACCCCCCTTCATCTTGAACTGAAGATCATCCTTTTCAATCCTATTCAGAACATCCTCCTCCCCAGGAAGAGGATCCAATTGAGAAATAATCCTGACTAAAGAATCAAACTCCTTTGGTAGCTTCTGAAGGATCAAGAGTGACAAAAACTCAGGCTCCATGTTAACTCCTGATGACTTAAACTTTGCTATGCTAGACCTAGGCTCTGCAACAAAATTTTTACATTCAAATATTTTAACTTGAACAGTTTATTGAAAGTTATACCCTTCTGGTGAACAGAATCACCAGCACACTTGGACTTAAGCAACTTCCAAAGGATGCTGCCCCTCCTTCTCTCATCTTCCCTAAGAGTATTGGCAACCCATGTCACATGATTCTGATCTAGATGCCTAATGATGAGATGATGAGACCTTTTCTCCACCTCTGAACTGATTGACTTGTCATATGCATCCATTATTTCCCCGCAACAGATGTTGTCCAGCTCACTATCCATAAGGAAAGCCCAAACATTATAACTCTGACTGTTCAGAACTATCTTGGTGGAGCTAACATCAGGGATATAGGACATCTTCTTTGAAAACTTGAGTTCTTTGAGGTTCTCCAGAGTAAGGTACAAGGGTCTAGATGGCTTGGAAGTAATGATGATGTTGGTCCTGATAATGTGTTATTCTTATGGCCAGCAATTAGCTTACGCAAATGAGCAGTATATAAAGAAAAAGAAATTCTTGAAAACTTGTGTCAATAATTGCTTGATGGGCTCTCACAATGGGGCAATATGTTGGATGATATAGTTGATGAATTCAATTGGATGATGGATGGAGGATGGAAAACAGCAGGGAGAAGAGCTCCTTAAGTACAAAAGATTGGCCTCTTGTGAGCCCTTGATACAACAAGCCAAAAGGAAAATTTTCCTCCCCAAAAGAGCTCTACAGGCTCTACAGGCCTTGTTACTTGGTTTGGACTACATCAGCGCACATGGCATCAGTCCCTGTACCCTTAAAAACAGCCTATTCTGGTTATTCCTGGTGTTTCCACCTCAATGGGGCTCAACCAGCCCCTTAACTGTTCAAAACCCTGGCCGGTTGTCTATTACGACCAGCCTGTTTCCTCACATGCTGGCTGGTTTCCTCATGCAACCAGCCCCTGGCCATAAACATGGCCAGGAGGGACCCAGGACACACCTGGGTCCGGTCTCAGACACACTGGGGGGGGTATGACCAGCAGAAATGCTGGCCCCCCCCCCCCTCTTTCTCACTTTTCCTGGAGGGGGCGGTCAAATATGCCTACCAGGGGCCCTGGGGGTAAATACCCCCAGGGTGTTTCTACAGTAGGTGGGCTGGGGGGTGGTCAGGTCCCCTCCAGCCCGTTGCTCCTCCCCCTTGGTAAAGGGGGGGGAGAGGGCCCCTTTGTTGGTGGGGGTGTGTTCAATTCCCCCCACCGCTGGTTGCCTTGGTGCAACCAGCCCAGCCCACCTTTTGGTGGGGGGGTTTGTCAGCCTGCTACTTATCACAGAGCAACCTGACAAAGCAACAACAATAATAATATTAACAAAATTAAAAGGAACAAAGATAAATGAATCAATAAAATTATTATAAAATGAAGGAGTAGGAAATCCATAAATATTATTGCAGAAATGGATTTCCAACCCAAAATAAGGTAGGGTCACTCGCTGACCCCACCCTTGAATTCTTACTCCTTATATTTATTAATTAATTTAATAGAAAATGGTAAATGACCACGGCACCAGTATGGCACCTTTTGGCCATTTTAATATTTCACATGATATGTCATGTATAGATTTCACACCTAAATTTCAGTCGAAATCCAGGTGTTGTGTGTAGTTTAGGAGTTACACGGGAAATTGTGTTTTGTCACTATTCCCGCACGCAGCCCTGCGTCCCTACAGCGCTGGTCTCCCGCGTACGCAAACTCCCGCATGCAGCCCCGCGTCCCTACAGCGTTGGACTCCCGCGTACTCCAACTCCCGCACGCAGCCCCGCCTCCCTACAGCGCTGGTATCCCGCGTACGCAAACTCCCGCACGCAGCCCCGCGTCCCTACAGCGTTGGACTCCCGCGTACGCCAACTCCCGCACGCAGCCCCGCGTCCCTACAGCGCTGGAATCCCGCGCAGGTAATCCCGTGACCTAGTCACGCGCGCAGCGGTACAGTCCCCCGCGCGCATCTGAGCAGCGGATCAGTCCCCGCGCACATTTGAATGGACTGATCCCCGCGCCTCCTGCCATGATCAGTTTGACATCCAGGTACCGCTCAGAGGAGCTACAATATAGTAGGATCTACACTACATATGTAAAGCCACCACACAAGCATGGATTTTAGTTCAAAAACCTTAAAAATCAATTAAAATTAGTTATTAACCAATTTTTAGTATTTTTCATTACTTAAATAAAGATCCAGACTTACCACGAAATGAGTTGATCAGAACCTTCAAAGACCACAAAACTACATAAAGAGTGGTTGTAAAAATTATTAAAAATTACATACAGGATCAGCAGAGGATGGAGAATCAATAAACATCCACGTCTGCTCACTTTGGACCAGTACTTAATGTACAAATTGAGGATCAGTGCAGGATCAGCAAAATGACTAATCTATTGATTAACAGATCCTGCAGCTAAAAAGGAGCTGTTCCTTGACAGATATAAGGCCAGCAGGCTAACAGCACCTTGAGGACGTGCCAATTTTGCCCTGATTGCCCCCCTAGCCTCAGCCCATGGCTAGTACCCCTTCTAGAGGCCCTCAAACACCCAAAAAAGAATATTTAAACAGGCTCTTTTTGCCCTTCTGTTTCCAATCAGTTATCAGTTATCAGGAATTATTTATTATCAATCAGACAATGTGTCATTTTTAATTAAGTGCTTATATGAAGATAAGCAAGTGATTTATGACTTAGTCTGTAGTAGTATTATTTACCTTTATTAACCAATCAACCATTGAAGTTTATTCGAGCAATCTACCCCATCTGCTCTGAAACCCTTCCAATTATTCCAGGATTTTCGTGGTCAAGTGCTCAGAGTGAGTGTTTCCCTTCCTGTCTAGGCCACTTGTGCTGTTAAGCCTGGCCTTAGTGGAATAAGTCCTTTCTAAGGCACCCATATTTATTCCAAGGTTCTTAAAATTCCTAAGGAGGCCCCTTGAAGAGAGGTTGCTAGTCTGTAAAGATCCCCAGTAGTATAATACTGTGGCCCCTCTTTTTATATTATATTTAAAATATTTATAACCAAACCAAATAAACCTTGCACTTGCTCTTACCATACCATCATTGGAGCTTTAAAGTGTTTATTCTTTAGAATATTATTGCTCCAAGTTCTCTTATCACTCTCTGTAGCTAAAGGACTGCAAGGTTCCTGGTATCAGAGAGCTGACAGGGTTGATCAAGTCCCCCCCAACATGACCAATTGCTCCTTGTGACCGTTTTCTGGCTGTTTCAACCCAGCCAGCCTTCCCTCTCCCCCTTTCAATAGGGAGTGAGGGTAGGGGGAGGAGCTGGGGCCGTTGGCCCCAGCCCTGCGGCTCCAACAACCGGCCGCCACCCTGCGCAGCAGCCGCGCTGCCACCTACAACAGCCCCGCAAACGTGCCGTAGGCAAAAACAGCGGCCCCAAGCAGGCCGCAACACGGGTGGGAGCCCCAACCAGGCTGCAACACAGGCGGCGGGCCCAATGGGCCCCCCCAAGCCTGAAAACTAAGTAAAACATAATTTGGTGGGCCAGCCTGTCTGGCCAAGTATGTCCAAAATAAACCTTTGGCCCATATATGCCCATACAATTATATCTGGCTGTATTTCCTCATATACCTTACCGGGCCCATTAGGGCCTGTGTAACACTAGGCCTGTTTCACCCGTTTTGAGGCCAATTTCCACAAATCAGTGACATCCACACAGGCTCGTATGGTCCGTGTGAGTTTCCAATGGGCTGTAGAGACCCATATGTGCATCCCATTTTGATTACACTTATACGTAGCACACACGTAAGTGCATAAGTATTTTAACAGAACCCTCTCTATGTGCCCTGAGAAGCTCATTATCACCCCAAAAGGTATTTATACATACCTCTTTGCATCAATTATTCCCCATCAGTTTTACCAGGAATTTCTTATTATCAATCAGACGCCGTTTCATTGTTATTCAATTGCTTATAAAGAGATAAGCAAGTGATTTATCACCTAGTCTGAAGTATTATTATCACTTCCCAAAACTAACCACCTGATTCATTGAACGTTAGTCTGGAAATCAACCCCAACTGCCCAGACACCCTTTACCTCAATATTTGCAGGCTTTTCTGTGGATTATTGACCCAGATTGAGTGTTTCCCTTCCAGCCTTGGCCATTGTGCTGTTTTGCCCAGCCATATCAGTGGATAAGTCCTTATAAGGCACCCATTATTCATTCCAAGGTTCTTAAACTGCATCAGGAGGCCCATTGAAGAGAGGTTGTCTGTCTGTAAAGATCCCCAGTATTATAATACTTTGGCCCCTCTTTTCTAGAAAATTGAAAACCATTTCAACCAAACCAATTAAAACTTACACCAGATCTTAACATATTTATTATTTGAACTTTTTAATTGTTTATCTTTGGAATATTATTATTTTTATCATTCCGTTATTTTTATCACTCTCTGTGGCTAAAGGACTGCAAGGTTCCTGGTATCAGATAGGTGAAACCCTGGTCTTATACTACATAGCTTCAATCACTTGCTTCTGCACTTGTAAATCCATAGTTGCAGAGGAGAAGTTATGTTTGACCATTTTTGTTGTTGCCAAAAGGCAAAGCTCTGGCCCATCCTTGCTATTGTGCTGCGGAAACATGCGCCCCACCAATGCTGAGCCTTTACTTTTCTGCTCTGGATTGGGCAGTCTTCCAACAAGCTTTTCAAAGCCTATTGTGCTGTGAACGTCCACCCACTACCAAGCCGCTTTTGGTTGAATGTCAACTGCTGAGCCTGCTTGCCTTTTTGTCTTTACATAACCACCACATCCCCCCAAAACTGGAATTCTGTCCCCAGGATTTAAATGCTCCACAACGCTAGACATCTATCCTTCCCAAAAAAATTGACTTCCCACAACTCCCAAAACTACAACCAACACCCACCCAAAAAGAAAATCTTCACCATGGAATTATGCAAGTACTCTCCCAAAATGGGGAGGGCTTGCACCCGCACTGCCTGTCTCCCCGTCTGCAATTCCTGCCATCTAGGTCACCACAGGGGTTTTTTTTCCTCAACCCCTGTATCATTTTGGACTCTTCCTCTACCTTTTCCCCTTTCAACCACCAGTCCCCGCACCAAGTGTTGCCGTTTTTTCCGAATAGCTGACTTTGTGATTTATGATGATGAACAGATCAAGATGGAAACCTGGAATCCAGATTCAGATTGCTCTGTTTCTATGTCACCTGTTGCAGAAGCCAAGTACTGTCTTTCTCCCCCACCTCTACGCATGGATTATGCTACCTCCACAGCCTGGGGAGGTGCCACGCAAGCCTGGGGCTGTTGCAATAAATTGAAAATTGGACTTGGCCAAGTATTGCACGGACCTGAAATGGCTCCCATCTTTGTTTGTGTGGCTACACCTCCAATACCTCCTCCAGCTGTGCCCAGTGTCCCTCTCTTCTGGTCTCCATCTCCTACTCCTTCAGCGCCTACTACCCCAACCACGTCCCCTCCAACTACAACTCCGCCTGCAGAGGATGAGTACCCCTGCTCAGAAATTGTGATTAGGTCCAATTTGCTGCCAATACCACATTTTTCTTACTAACTCCAAAAATCCTAACAGTTCCCGCACCCACCGCAGAGTCACCCTTGCCCCCATCACCAGTCCAAATATCTCCACATTGGTTTGGCCAATCCAGAATCCGTTGCCTTGACCTTCTTGCCTATCTCAGTTCACCAAATTCTGACTGGTCTCTGCATACCATGCCGCCATCCAAAGTGACAAGAAAGAATGCGGCCAAGGAATTAAGGAAGCCAAAATTGACCGGTACCTTAGCAAATTGGATGAGCAAATACTGGCCATAATCTAACAATTGTTTGGGATCAAAGCTGCAGAGCACTTCAAGCTCCTCTGTAAGCATCATTGTCCTGGTGGTGAGCTCTACTGCGCCATCTTCCTTCCTTAGATATCCCCTGAATAATCTATATAAAAACTAAAATTTATATATAAATTGAAAAATACAACAAAAACACTTCACCTAATAAATTTTAAATTTTTGGCCACACTACCTGTATCTTGTATAGTTCTTGAAATGAATATGATTCCTGGCCTTCCCCAGAAAGGAATAAAATTGATTCCCTTCACCAAACTACAAAAAAGAGACACACACACACACACACACACACACACACAAAAAGAAAAAGACTCCACAACCTATAGTGAGAACACCTCTGTATCTGAGAGTAAGACAAAAAATCAGACACCAAACCTGAGACAGAACTCGGGAACAAAGACTTTGTAAGACTAAAAGAAAAATAATCATGCTAAACAGACTTGGAAAAATAAGCTAAGAAAAGTGACTCAAGAACTCTGCAAATAACACAAAACCTGAGGGAACTGGACACAACAAAAAAAGGCCTCTAGAAACTATAACTTCCTTTCTTCTCTGGTGATATGAGCTTTGCTGCCCAAATATCCCCCCCCCAAAACTTGAATTTTGACCCCAACCTTTCATTTCTCTGAGGACTCCTCCCCCAACAACTCCTTTTCCTCCTCATCTGGTTCCTCCACATTGGCCATCTCCTGGTCTTTGTTGCCCAAACCAGTGGTTTTGTCAAAATCTTTAGTAACCCACATATGAAACTTCTTTGAGTGCGCCGCTTCCCCCTTCCACTTAAGTGGAGTAATTTCCAATTCCTCCAGCTGATAAATTCCTCCAGGAAACTGGCTCACAATCCAATAAGGGCTGTTCCAGAGATCCACAAATAGCTTTCCCCACTGCATCTCAAAACTCCAATTATAAAGTAGAACAAGATTGCCCTTCTGCAATGGGTGCCCCAAGAAATTGCAACACTGCTTTTTCCAGTACAAGAACAACTTAGGGCAACTTTCCTGCAGCCTCTTTGCCGCCTTTGCCAGCATCTCCTTACTCCACAAAAGTTGCTCCCCCTGCACCACAACCAAATACCCCATGATTTTAACCTCCCACTAGTCAATGGCAAGATAGGCAAGGGTTTTGATATCCACCAGAAGAACCGGCTGCCAGGCGTACAACAGCTTGTAAGGTGGGTACCCCATACCCTGCTTGACCAATATCCAATCCAAAAACAACACAATTGGCAAGATTTCCTGCCACTTCTGACCGCTGTTTCTGCAGATCTTGACAATTGTGTCCTTGATTGGCTGATGCCCTCTCTTCACCGCCCCAGCTCCCTCCGGATAATACTCCATAACTTTCCCAAACCTTTCATTGCAAGATTCAACCAGCTTCCAAAGATTTCCCCAAAACTCTGCTCCACTGTCCTTTGTGATGAGCTGCAAGCGCCCAAAATGGGACAGCCAATCCTCCTCCAGAAACTTCAAAAACTTCCTCTGCAGAAAATTTGACCAACAGACGTGCCTCCACCCATCCCAACAAGTTGTCCCAAGCCACAAGTAGACGCATAAAATTCCCTGCCTTGATTTGGACTACGTCCAATGAGACCCCTCCAAAAAGAGTGTCCTCTCCCATTGGAATACCCACCTCCCAAGGCAACCTGGTACCCCAGCGCTGACAAGCCTTGAAACTCCGCATCCAATCCCCCACTTTCTTCCCCATACCTGGCCACCAGAATCTTGTCTTAACTATTCTCTGGGTCTCCCCCTCCCCCCAGTGCCCCAGGTTGTCATGGAGGCTCCTGAACAAGTCCTCCTGATCCTCCCTTCTTGTGACCACAACCAGCAGTACTGGAAGTGCCTGCTTCCACAAATTCCCATTGTGACAAGAGAAATGCAGGAACTTCTGACAAACCCACCTCAACTCCGCTGGTGGCAAAACTTCTGGAAAATAAAGCATCTGAAGATACTCCCCTAACACCTGAAACATACCAAACTGATTCAGGAAAATTTTTCTGACTTCTGAAACTTTTTTTGCCACCATCAAGAGCCTTCTTTCAACATCAATATCCTCTTTTGCTGCGGACCAAACCTCCAGATACCATGATAAAGCATCTTGAATTGTAAATACCTTCCCCAGAACTTGCCTAAACTTTAAATTGAACAACTGAAACTATGAAATACACCAATTCATAGGAGCATCATTCAAGGTTGGTGAATTAATCATCCTAGCTAGTGCCTTGGCATCCACCAGGAGCTCAAATTTCACCCCCACAGCACATGCTTTAACCTCCACACAATCCTTTTCACCTTGAAAAGCTCCAACTTGTGCGGAAACTAACAAGCTTCAAAATCCAAAAAGGTTACCAATTTGTAGATTACAGGCCTGTCTTTCACTTCATCTTCTTGGCTTAGCACACCGCCTGCACCAAACTTGCCAGAATCTAATGCAAGACGGATTCCCCCCTTCTCATAATCCAAGTCCTTCAACAGTATCCGCTGACCAGTAATCTTCTTCAGCTCCTGGAACGCGCAATCACATTCTTCCATCCAACTCCACTCAGAAACTTTCCAAATCTGTCAGCTTGCTACTTAGACAGAGCAACCTGTCAACTCAGATTTAAAACAGAAATAAAAAATAAAATTAGAAGGAGTGAGAAATCCATGAATATTATAACAGAAATGGATTCCCCACCCAAAATTAAGTAGGGTCACTCACTGACCCCACCCATGAATTCTAACTCCTTAAATTTTTAAATAATTATTAAACAAAATAGACCACGACACCACTATGGCACCTTTTGGCCATTTTAACTTTTCACATATTGTGCCATGTATAGGTTTCACACCTAAAATTCATTCAGAATTGAGGTGTTGTGTATATTTTAGGAGTTACAGGCAGATTTGTGTTGTGTCACAATTCCCGCGCGCAGCCCCGCATTCATACAGTAAGGGTACACGCCCCTGACACTCAATATGTAGGCGCATGTCAAAAGGCCCGCATGCAAAATGACTGACTGGCCACAGGCAACAGATTCCTGCACACAGCTGTCAAGCCTGCGCGCGTCAACAGAAATTGCACTCAGCCTGACAGCCAAGTACCGCAGGAACAGGCTACAACCTGCATGCACACATCATGTATATGTAAAAACCTGAATGCCGAACAGAGAGATGTCTGAAACCTAAGAATATTGAATAAAAAATATGAAAATAAAAATATAAAGCAAATAAATTGTGGGAAACAATAATGAATGTTGTCATGTAAATGAGATTGCCAAATCTTTATGAACCACAAAACACAACAAGGAGTTAAACTAAAAATTATTAAAAATTCTCAATGTGTGCAGAAGATGCCGTAAAATCTACTAATACCCACTTCCACCCATTTCACTCAAAGAAGTTAATACAAAATGAGGAAATATGTCCGAATCATAAAAATAACAAATTAACACTTAAACACCCTCTGACAATTATTTCACAAAGAAATATGACATAGACAAGGCTAGAAGATTGAAAGCACCAGAACTACGTGCCATAATAGCCCTTACTAGCCTGCTAGCCTCAGAATCCAAGCACAACCCTCTCTACGTGCCCTGAGAAGGTCTTATTACCCAAAAGGGTATATAAACAACCCTTTGTTTAAATGATTTAATAGACAGTAATTCCTAAGTATCAATCCAAACCCCTTGCCACCGGTGATGCAGTTTTTATTCAAGATAAACAAGTGATATATGGCTATAGTCTGATAGTATTATTAATAATTCTGACCCCAACATTGATTCCGTGAAGAATATCAGCAAATAACCCCAATAATTGTCCTGAGACCCTTTCAAACCGTGAATCTCTGCAAGCCTCCTGGAGTAAGTACTTAAACTAGTAAGTTGTCTCCTCCTTGCAACCCAGGCATAAGTGCTGTAAGACAGCCCGTCCACCCATCCCCTTGAGTTAATCTTTGTGAGCAATCATTTAAGACCTCATTATACCAAGGTCCTTACACGGTTCAAAAGAACCCCTTGAATAGAGGTTGTTATTCAATAAATATCCTTAGTTTGCACAAACTGGGGCCCCTCTTAAAAAAAATATATTTAAACAAATTAAATCCAACCAAACCAACCAAACGTTGCACTTGCTTTTAAATCAGTTATTTAAGCATTTTACCATAATTTTCTAGGAATTATTATTCCAACACCAATATCACTTGCTGTAGCTAAAGGTCGGAAAGGTTCCTGGCATCAGGAAGCTGACAACTGGGGGTCTGGCTGGGAAATATCCCTGAATAATACATTTTTAATTAATTTATTTCTTTGGACCAGACATTCTACGTAAAAATAAGTAAAAATAGTTATTATCCTTACTTTTGATTATTGTTTCGCCAGTGGACCTTAAAACCAACAGAGAATTAATCAATTATTATTTGAACCTTCTTAAACAACAAAAAGAAGAAACACTCTGTAATTTTGTGCCTTTTATCATAACTCCTGAGCAACAACAAGCCAGATCACTTCATTATAAGCAACAAGCTATTAAGGAAAAAGAATTGTAGCTTGAAAGACTTATTAGCTTTAATTCTTTACTCAGGCAACACACGGCCTGGAAGAAATATCAAAGGCAAATTTATTCCTTTAATAAGAATAAAGAAAGTGAGCTTAAAATATTTTTTTATTTTTTTAAAAAAAAGAAATATATATAACAAAAATTTGAAAAAAATAAAAGTTTAATAAAAATCAATAAAAATTATAATAAAACTAAAAACTTATTAATTTTAAATTTTCATCTTAAAAATAGTGGAAAGAACCTTTTCCCTAGCAGACTTTATTGAGCAGGACCTGTTGGAAAACAGTTCCCACCACAGTTCTCTGGATTTAAGCCAAGACTTGATTGGTACCCACAAAGATCCCCCTGGATTACCCCCCAAGGACTCTTTCAACCCCAGCCAAGCTTTAGTACCCTTGAATTTAAGCTTAAGTAAGCCTAAATCAATTTAAAAATAAATAAATAAAAATATTTTTTTATTTTTGTACCTTCTTCAAAGTCTTTTCAATGAAAACTTACATCTTTTTGCATTATGTTGCAAAACAGACCCCACATCCGCGCAACAGGAAAAGCCCCGTCCTATGGACCTCTGCCCAGAGAAACGCGTGCCCGTACAAGTGCCTGTAGCAAGCACAATGAGGGGACTCAAACCCGCAACACAAGTGTTGCAAGAACTGCCAGCACCCGTTCCCTCCAACTCAACCAACAAATTGTTGGAGATGAGTCCCTCTTCCCTACAGTTTTCCCACGCAGTCACCCCTCCTACTACGCCTCCCACTCCGGACCTAGTCAAAGAGTCCAAAATCAAAGAGTTGGTGAAGGAACATGTGAGTCATTGGGAGGCTTACAAGCTAGCCCACAAACAGGAGGACTCAGCAGCTATGAGAAAGGCCATATTTAGGGCCAAGTCCTCTCAAATAGCCCTGCAGAAATTAATCCCCAGGGCAGAAGTGGAGAAATACATGGAAAAATGGAACCCCTGGGACCAATTAGCCAAATTAAAGGGAAAAGACCCCAAAAATTCAAGGTCTTCACATCATCAAAGAATGAGAAACCCAAAATATTGGGACAATATCATATCTCTAGCCCAGAAATGGAAGAAAGTCTATCACAACTAAGATCTGATGATATTACACCGTTGTTTAACAAATTTTTTGATGATGTCTTTTACAACTTTAAAATCTTGAGCAGAAACTTGGATAAAATTCATAAACAACTTGATAAAGTCCCCCTGAATACTAACATAATGATCCAAGGTCAAACTGACCATATGAGAACTAATGAGTCTGAAACTAAGGTATTAAAAACAACATTGAGTCAAACAAAGTCAGTATACTTGAACAATTGCACATCAATGAGTTAGAAAATAATAAGTTAAAGGATATAATCAGTTCTGACAAAATATCCTTGATCAAGCACATCAATACCACTTACTCCTCTGGACAAGAAGAGATCCTATTTTCCATTGAGCAGCTCAAAGGAGAAGTGAAAAACAAAACTGATACCCCTTCTGCTCACCTAGTTGATAAAATTGACCTATTGAGTAAAAAGGTGGATCTGGAATTAGGTATGATCAAGAATGACTTAAGAGACCTCAAATTCAATTCAACTTCTCCTCCTAGGATCCATTTGTAAGTGGTAAAGCCTACTAGGATAAGTAACACTCCTATCATTCCTCTTAATGTTGTGACAATAAGGAATGAATCCTACCAACCCAGTCCAACTCCTGAAGTGGAAAAAGCTCTGAAACTCTTACCTCATGTAGCTGAATGTCCCAAATTCTCAGGTGAAGGAGAATATAACCATATCAGTTGCATCAAATTAATTGATTAAACCCTTGCCTATTATGATTTACTGTAAAATATAGCAGTGGTAAGACTGCCCAGGCTGTTTGAAGGAGTAGCCTTGGATTTGTTCATCAACAAAAGAGGAGAAGTAAGACCTCAGGCTTGGGATTCTTGGAAAATCCTTATCAAAGACCAATTTGGTACCAGGATATGGAAAAGAAAAATGCTGAAAACCCTTGAGACCTCAATTTTTGACCCTGCTAAGGAAAAACCTCACAAGTGGTTTTTGGAGCAAAAGAAGAGGTTAGATTGCTTCTACCGTGAAGCTGATAAAGAGGAAGTCAATGAAAGACTCCTCAGCCTATTTCCCAGACACCTTGATAACAGTGTAAAGTGAAGAATGTCTATGGATGCTGATCTCTTCACCCTTATTGGTATCTTGGAGGAAAATATTGACATGAATGGTCTTGACAGAAGGACCAATAGACCCAGGGAACTTGCCCCCAAGGTTAGAGAAGAGTATAATCCAAAAACTAAGGACTCCACCAATCCCCAATTATAAATCAAGAAGAATTCTGAGACCAAAAAAAAGGTATGCTGGAACTTTAACCAAACTGGACATGTAAGACCTGACTGTCCCTCGCCCAGAAAAAAGATCAATCTCATTGAAGGAGGAGATGAGGATAATGAACTCAACCCTCAACTGGATGACACTGATGGATCATTATCTGAGTATGAATTAATGATTACTAACCCCATCAATTTCATTGAAGGAGACATAGGATCCTCCCTGGAAATCAATTCAGTCAACAAGGATTCCAATCTAGCACAAAAATGGACTCCCAACATGAAAATCCAACATGTTTCTGAAGCCAAGACTCTGACTCTGAAACCCTCTATTGGAAAAAGCTATACCACTGGAAAAACTTGTTATGCTACTGGACTAATCCAAGGTTCTCCTGTGAAGTTACTCCTAGATAGTGGAGCCTTCTGCTCCTGTGTTGGGTCAAGTTACTTAGAGAACCAAGTCCCCAACTGGAAAGAATACTTGCTACCAGTTCCACAAGCTAAGTTCAGCAGTTGAAACTCCTCCCTTAATGCCATTGGAGTATGGTCTGCAGATCAAATTCTGCCCCATCCCAAAGGCTCCCTGAGACTCAAGGTTGAGTTTGTAGTACTCCAGAATGGAATGTGTGATTACTTCATTTTAGGAAATAATTTTCTTTGCCTGTATGTTATAGATGTATTCCAAAGTAAAGGAAGATACTTTACTATAGGAGGCAATTGGAACAAGAAGTTTCAAATATGCCATGTTAATGCTCAAACCACTGACTCCACTTATCAGAAACACCTGGAAACCTTTAACCAGGAATACTTCTCCCAAGCTGACCTAAATGACCAACTCAGTGAAAATCAAAAATGTGATATCCTTCAGGTCTTCTTTGAGAATTAGAATGCTTTCTGCACTAAGGACCACCCTATTGGTAAAATCAAAGGACATGATATGATCTTTACCTTAAATATCAAACCTCCTTACCCTCCTAACCTGAGAAGACCTGCTTATCCTTCCGGTCCAAAATCAACAATGGCCTTAGAAACTCTCATCCAGGAGCTAATTGACTTACAATTCCTGAGGAAAGTAGGACACAATGAGCAGGTAGATATCACTACTCCTGTGATCATAGCTTGGCACGATCATAAGTCAAGAATGGTAGGAGATTTTAGGATGTTGAACAATCACACTCAAGCAGAGTATTACCCCATTCCTAGGATTGACCATGCCCTTCATAATCTCTCACAAGCTAAGTTTATTAGTACCATGGAAATGCTGAAAGGATTTCACCAGATCCCATTCAGCCCAGACAGTAGGAAGTTCATGAGGATCATATTTCACCTAGGTATCTATGAGTACTTGAGGATGCCCTTTGGGATCAAGAATGCTCCTTCCCACTTTCAGAGGATGATGCACACTGTACTAGGCCAGTTCATAAGGCAAGGATGGATGATGGCATACATTGATGATGTTATCATCTACACTGATGACTGGACCTCCCATATGGATAAAGTAAGACTTGTCCTAAAAACCATCTCTGCTGCAGGATTAAAAGTATCCATGAAAAAGTGCAAATTTGGATATGGTGAACTCAATGTTGGAATAAATCCATATCACACTTCTGTTCTTTTCCTTTTCCTTTCTGTCTTATTCTTTCCTGTCTTTTCCTTTTCTTGTCTTTTCCTTTTTTCCTTTTTGTTATGTCTCATCTCCTTCTCATCATGTCATATTTCTTTGTTCCTGTTCTCATTTCATTTCACATCTCCTTGACTTTTGCGCGCATAATCCGCTCTCAAAAAACATGTCACAATATGTGACACTCACCTTCTCATCACTACCTGAGGACAGAGGCAGAGTCAGATCAAAGGTTTTTCTCTCATCCTTCTTTATGCCTTCTCCTCTGCATATCCTCAGGTAAGTCTGTTCTTAATTTCTTTATTTCTCATCTTATCTTTCTTTTCTTTTATTTTGATTACTGTGTCTGAAATCTACCATCCTTCTTTCTGCCTTCTCCTCTGCATATCCTCAGTGATCATTGTGAGCATTTCTATTCTCATCAGCTCAACAGGTTATGAGCCCAGAGCCACCTCAACAATCAAATAAATAAAGCAAAGGATCCGTCACTTCACGTGTCAAAAAATGAATGAAAACACCAACTCACATCAGGTGCTAAAAACACCACCAATTAACCCACTCAACACTCCCGGTTCGGATTCCAACTACTTAGACTGGAAGATGATTCTCAGAATTCATTTCAGAGCTTCTGGCGTAGGTTATCTTCTAAACGAGGACAAATCACAAAAATGCAATCAATAAACATGGACTCAAGACAATCTCGCTGTTTGCTCGGTCATATCAAGATCAATAAACCCATCAAATTTCCAATTTATAAGGAAATATGAAGAAAGCGCTCTCGGCATGTGAAACGCACTTTGTGACGCCCATCAAGACAGCTCTTCAGGAGGTTGAATGTATTGGCTACGCAAGTTACTTCTCACAAAACTAAACGATAAAGATGTGATTGCACATCTCTCCGAAATAGTGTCATACGGAGAAAAACTCTCCTCGCTTATAACGCCCAAAAACCCTCTCACAGTAAACAACCTTCAGTCAACTGCCATTCTTCTATCACTTCCCGATGACTGGCTTGCATGCGTATCAATCATGATGAATGAGGAATCAATCCCCTCTTCAAAGCTCATAGGAGCACTGAAACAGGAAAATCTCAGATGACAAACTCGAGACAAGGATGCACTAGTGAATTCAGCCAAATCGGCGTCGTCTACTGTCTCTAGAAAAAACATCCCGAACAGAAGAGGTACGGAAACTCAGAGAACCTATTTTTGTACTCTCTGCAAGTCCGAAGGACACACTGTCTCCAGATGCCCGGACGTACACAAAGCCATAAACTATATGAAACAAACAAATTTCAAAACAAAGAATAAGCAAATTGGATCCTCAAAACCAGCAAATGCGAACCTGAGAAAGGTCAAAAGCAATGAAAATAATGACAAATCAGAGTCGTATGATTTCTCAGATTCTCAAATCATTGTTCACGCTGATTCCGCCAGGTGCAACCTATCATCTTTGGATCTAACAAACACTCACAATTTCAATCTCGACTCAGACTGCTCCATATTGATGACCCCATATGAACAACAAATTGAGAACAGTAAGCAAGACAACACCTTGGTTAAACTTGCGGATGGATTGATAATCACAGCTAAGGAGAAAGGATCAATTCCCTTCAAATTCTGTACAATGAAAGCTCTAGTTGTTCTGAAGCTTCACAAACCACTTCTATCTGTCTCTAACATATGCAATTCGGGATTTATAGTTGTTTTCACAAAGGACTAATGCAAGATCCTCAGCAGATCAATCTCAAATCTGAATCAAAAGCCGCTTCAAACTGGTTACCAAAAAGGAAATCTGTACTACTTAGCTCAAAGCACAGTAAGCAAAGAAGAATTGACTTTCTCAGCCAATTCATACTTGCCTGAAAACTCTCTTTTTGGTTACCACTGTAGGTTATCTCACCTAAATCTGAAGTCCCTTCAGAAATACCTCAAGACTCATGGATTGTTGCCAGAAACAAACAACAAACTTGAAGTCAAACAATGTCCAATCTGCGTACAATCAAAGATGACAAGAACCCCGTTCCACTCTTGTTTAAGCCAAAAATCCACTGAACCCGGACAAATCATCCATTCAGACGTGTGTAGCTTTGAAACTGTCTTGAGAAAGGTTACAAATATTCTTTCACCTTCATCAATGATTGCTCAAAGGCCATGTTTGCATACCCCATTTGTCTTAAATCAGATGTCTTTTCCTCAACTAAACTATTCATTTCATTCTTTGAAAATCAATTCAACTGCAAGATACTATTGCTAAAGTCCGAAAACGGAGGAGAATACGTCCATCTACAAATGAAATCATATCTCTCATCAAAAGGAATTGTACACAAACCAGGTCCACCTCATTCCCCTCAACTAAATGGTGTCGCGGAACAATTGAATAGAACAATATCAAATCTCATTTGATGCTCTCTCTCCCCATCAAACCTACCCAAATCCTACTGGGCAGATGCCCTAAAACACTGCCTAAACGCCTATAACTCCTACCCGTGCAAGACCCCTCAAGTTTTTGTTTCTCCCAACTCAATCCTCAATCATCCAGAAGTCAATCCCTCCTACCTTCACCCTTTTGGTTGCCTAGTTTGGTACAAAGTACCAGAGGCTAACAGAAGCAAGCTGGACATGAAATCTTGACCATCCATTCTCCTATCCTATCTGTACAATCATTTGGGATACAGACTCTTGGACCTTGAAACAAAGAAAACCATCAAATCCAGAGACTGTATTTTTGACAATAAAATTTTCCCCTACGGGCGCTCAATTCGAAATGAACCCCATCCTACAACCATTGTCGGCACTCATCTGCCATGGCCTCATCCAAATCACAATTCCATCCCCTCTCCAAATTCCTCTCCTTCTCCACAATCCTCTTCAACACCCACCCCCCCACCTCTTCCTTCCCCACCATCTCTTCCCTTGTCCACTCCCAATTATCCCCCTCCCCCTTCCCCAGTTTCCCCGTCTTCTCCTGTTCCGAATCCAGTTCCAACTGCTTCTGATTCTGTTTAATACCAGCCTAATCAGCCTGCATTGCAAGATTTCCTTGACTCTTTTCCTCCACCTGAATCCGTTCCCCCACCATCCTCTCTCACTTCCGCTTTCAATTGCATTAGATCCCCCAGCTACTCTCACTCCGATAACTCAGTCTTTCTTCCCCCTCTCTCCCTTACGCCTCCGCCCATTGACCCAATATCTCCCAATATTTTCCCCACAACTTCCTTGCCTGTTCCTCCCTCACCTTCCCCCTTGCCTCGTTGTTCCTCCCGCATTTCCCGTCCTCCCAAGCGTTTTGGTCACTACTCCAGGTCCACCTCTGTGAAGGATGATCTCACTGCTCCCAAGACCTGGAAACAACTACTCCGTTCCCCTCACCGCCATTGCTGGATACTCTCAGCTCAGGAAGAAATAACCTCTCTCAAAGGCATGAACACCTGGGTTCTGGTACCCCCTCCCAAAAACGGGAAGATCATCCAATGCAAGTGGTTTTTTAACGTGAAACGTTGCGCTGATGGCTTGGTCATCAAACTTAAAGCCCGTCTTGTGGCCATGGGTTTTTCTCAGGTGTGCGGTCTTGACTTCTCTGAAATTTTTGCCCCCACCCTTCGCCTTGAAACATTACGCTTGCTCCTCAGTCTTCTTGGTCACCACGGTTGGGTTGGTTGTCAGCTGGATTTCAAAACAGATTTTCTGAACGGCCACCTTGATGAACCTGTGTTCATGAGACAACGGCCCGGTTTCAAGGATCCTCTACACTCTGATTGGGCCTTCAGAGTCACTCGGGCCATTTACGGTCTCAAGCAATTGCCACGCCAGTGGAATAGCAAGCTCAATTCGGCACTCATTTCTCTTGCCTTGTCCCGCTCCTCCTACGATCCATCTCTCTATTTAAAGCTGTCGGACGGCTGTCTTGTGGGAGCTATCACCGCTCATGTGGATGATCTAGCTGTAGTTGGGACAGTTTCCTTTGTCACCTCCTTTGTCTCCGCCATTGGTAAACGCTTCAAAGTGGGTTCTGATGAAAATCTCTCCCTGTTCCTGTCAATATCAATCGCTCGGAACCTACAAGATTGCACGGTATCTATTGGTCAAAGTCACTACATAATCTCAACCTACGAGTCCTTCCTCTCCAATGATCCGCGCACAGTTTGTACTCCAACCAGTTCTCGTTTCAAGGATCTTGTCAAGCACTATCCCAATGAACCCCGCTCTCCACCCCAATACAATCAGCTGATTGGATCTCTCCTGTGGATCTCAAAATGTACTTGTCCCGACGTTGCTTTTGCTGTCAACAGATTGTCTCAGTTCCTACAGGATCCCTCCCTTGCTCACTGGAATGCCGCGGTTTGAATTCTTCAATACCTGCAAACCACCAGCAATTTTTGCCTCACTCTTGGTGGTTCCAATCTAACTCTGACCGGTTTCTCTGACTCCAATTGGGCTGAGGATAAAGGGGATCGCCTGTCAACATCCAGATACACTTTCCGTATTGGGTGCGGTGCCATCTCATGGAAATTGAAGAAACAACCAACGGTCTCTCTCTCCAGCACCAAGGCCAAATACAAGGCGCTATCCGACTGCTGCAAGGAAGGCCTCTGGCTGCGCAACGTCCTCTCTGAGCTTAAAGTTCGCAATGTTTCCCCAGTTCCTCTTTTTGTCGACAATAAAGGTGCAGAAGATCTTGCTAGGAACCCCAAGCATCACTCTTGGAAAAAACATATTGACGCCCGTCATCACTTCATCCGTGAATGTGCCAAACGTGCAGTCTTCTCCATCATACACATTGGTACAAAAAATATGCTGGCCTATATGCTGACCAAACCTCTGTCCCGCATCCTGCTTGGCTCTCATCAACAACTCTTTGGTCTCATTGGCTGTGCTCAGCAAGGGGGGGTGTTGGAATAAATCCATGTCACACTTCTGTTCTTTGTCACACTTCTGTTCTTTTCCTTTTCCTTTCTGTCTTATTTTTTCCTGTCTTTTCCTTTTTTCCTTTTTTTTTATGTCTCATCTCCTTCTCATAATGTCATATTTCTTTGTTCCTGTTCTCATTTCATTTCACATCTCATTGACTGTTGCGCGCATAATCCGCTCTCAAATAACATGTCACAATATGTGACACTCACCTGCTCATCACTACCTGAGGACAGAGGCAGAGTCAGATAAAAGGTTTTTTGCTCATCCTTCTTTCTGCCTTCTCCTCTGCATATCCTCAGGTAAGTCTGTTCTTAATTTCTTTATATCTCATCTTATCTTTCTTTTCTTTTATTTTGATTACTGTCTCTGAAATCTACCATCCTTCTTTCTGCCTTCTCCTCTGCATATCCTCAGTGATCATTGTGAGCATTTCTATTCTCATCAGTTCAACACTCAAATCACTAGGTCACATAGTATCTGGTCTGACTCTTACAGCTGACCAAAGCAAAATAGCAGCCATTATGAACAGGCCAATGCCTCAGAACAAAACTGAACTCCTATCCTTTTTCAGCTTCTGCAGCTACTATAGGAAGTACCTACCCAATTTTGCATTACTAACTAAGTGTTTGTATGATATTTCCAACAACAATACCCTGTTTGAAATGAATCATGAAAGGGTTAAGAACCATGAGGAACTCAAGGTGGCTATGACTACTGCCCCTGTAATAATACAACCTGATTAAAGTAAACCCTTTATGCTATATATTGATGCCAGCATGGAAGGAATAGGCGCTGCAATTCATCAAGAAGTCATTTAAAATGATAGACCAGTAGAAAAACCAATACTCTTTATCTCTAGGCAAGTGAAGGACACAGAGAAAAGATATGGTGCCAGTCAAATGGAATACCTAGCTCTAGTATGGGCTTTAGCAAAGCTCCATTGCTATCTAGAAGGTACTAAGTTTGTGGTTATTACTGATTGCAATGATGTTAGAACCCTGATGAACATGAAGACTCCCAGCAGGCACATGTTAAGATGGAAAATAGCTCTCCAACAGTAAAGAGGTCAAATGACAATAGTACATCAAGCTGGGAGCAAACACCAGAATGCTGAAAGTCTGAGTGGGAATTCTCTACCCAATGACCCAAGTAACCCCACTTATGACCCAGAGGATAATGATATCTTCCCCATCCTTAACATTAACATATTGAATGTTGAAGCTCCTATAATGGGAATCCACTTTTTTGAATTGGATGAATCCTTGTTCAATTCAATCAAAGAATCTTACAATTCTGGCATGAAAACCCTGATCACCATTATGGAAAGTACTTCTCCACCATCTGAATTTATCAATAGCCTACCTGAACCCCTCTTGAAACCATACAAAGCCGGAAGGTTCATCATATGGGATGGTCTAGTATACTACAGGCATCAACATTCAAGTGTCATAGTCTTAACCAAAGATGACCATATCAAACATGTCCTGGGTGAATGCCATGATAACTGCTCATCTGGTCATTTATCTGCTGACAGAACCTCAGATAAGGTTAAAAAAACTGCTTGGTGGATCAATTGGAGAGACTCCACCATCCAGTATGTTACTAGTTGTAAAAATTGTCAAAAGTCCAACAGGACCACTGGGAAAAGGTTTGTTCTACTACAAAAGATTGCTGAATCCAAGAAAAGATGCGAGATTATCAGCATGTAATTTGTAACTGGACTACCACCAGGAGGAGCCTATTCCTACAACCCAGTCCTAGTAATTGTGGATAGGTACTCCAAGAAAGCAAAGTTTCTACCTAATCACAAGGAAGACACCACTATGGAAGTTGACCTATTATTTTGGAACAGACTCATTGCTGATGTTGGAGTTCCCAAGATCATTATCAGTGACAGAGATCCTAAATTTACCTCTGAGTTCCAGAGAAATCTTCATGACATGCTGGGAACCATCTTAGCTTTCTCTACAGCTTATTACCCTCAGACAGATGGATTAGCTGAAAGGATGATCCAGACCCTGGAAGAAATGCTCAGGAGATTCTGTGGCTTTGGTCTAGAATACAAGAATTCTGATGGTTATTTCCATGATTGGGTTAGCCTTTTACCTGCAATAGAGATGGCCTACAACAGTAGCAAACATTCTACCACTCAGGAAGCACCCTACATACTGGAAAGAGGATGGATTCCTAAATTACCCAAGGATAACCTGAATCAGCAGGTAACCAATATCAACCCCACGTCACTTTACTTTGAGAATATGATAGATAAAGCCAACAAACATGCTGCAAAATTTGTTCAAGAAGCTGCTGAGTACAACCAACAGAGATGGTACAAAACCCATAAACAACCTGACTTCAAGATTGGTGACCAATTCTTAGTTTCTACCACCAATTTCACTAACTTAGCTGGAAACAAGAAACTCAGACCTGCATTTGTTGGACCATTCACCATTAAAAAACTCCATGGAAAGAATGCTGTGGAAGTAATTCTCAGAAAGCACCCAGTCTTCCCAGTAAGCCTTGTCAAACACTACCATCCTCAAGAAGGAGAAAACACTCTTTCACCAGCAATTCCTATTGCAGATGAAACTGAGAAAGAAAAAGGAAAAATAAGAAAAATCCTTAAATACAAGAAAGAAAGGATAAATGGGAAAGATGTCAGACTCTATCTAGTCAGATACAAAGGAGAATCCGCTGACAAAGATGAATGGTTACCTGAAAACAACATTCCAGATGGACCTATCCACTTAAGAAATTACAGAGCCAATAAAAGACATTGAGCCCCAAACTTTTTTTTAAATATAGACATATCTTGGAGTGGGGGAATGTCAGCTTGCTACTTAGACAGAGCAACCTGTCAAAGCAGATTTAAAACAGAAACAAAAAAAATTAGAAGGAGTGAGACATCCATGAATATTATTACAGAAATGGATTCCCCACCCAAAATTAAGTAGGGTCACTCACTGACCCCACCCTTGAATTCTAACTCCTTACATTTTTAAATAATTATTAAACAAAATAGAACATGACACTACCATGGCACCTTTTGGCCATTTTAACTTTTCACACATTTTGCCATGTATAGGTTTCACACCTAAAATTCAATCAGAATTGAGGTGTTGTGTATATTTTAGGAGTTACAGGCAGATTTGTGTTGTGTCACAATTCCCGCGCGCAGCCCCGCATTCATACAGTAAGGTTACACGCCCCTGACACTCAATATTTAGGCGCATTTCAAAAGGCCCGCATGCAAAACGACTGACTGGCTGCAGGCAACAGATTCCTGCACGCAGCTGTCAAGCCTGCGCGCGTCAACAGAAATTGCACTCAGCCTGACAGCCAAGTACCGCAGGAACAGGCTACAACCTGCATGCACACATCATGTATATGTAAAAACCTGACTGCCGGACAGAGAGATGTCTGAAACCTAAGAATATTGAATAAAAAATATGAAAATCAAAATATAAAGCAAATAAATTGTGGGAAACAATAATGAATGTTGTCATGTAAATGAGATTGCTAAATCTTTATGAACCACAAAACACAATAAGGAGTTAAACTAAAAATAAGTAAAAATTCTCAATGTGTGCAGAAGATGCCGTAGAATCTACAAATACCCATTTTCACCCATTTAACCCAAAAGAAAATAATAAAAAATGAGTAAATATGTCTGAATCATAAAAATAACAAATTAACACTTAAACACCTTCTGACGATTATTTCACTAAGAAATATGACATAGACAAGGCTAGCAGACTGACAGCACCAGAACTACATGCCAAACTAGCCCTGACCAGCCTGCTAGCCTCAGCATCCAAGCACAACCCTCTCTACGTGCCCTGAGAAGGTCTTATTACCCAAAAGGGTATATAAAAAACCCTTTGTTTAAATGATTTAATAGACAGTAATTCTTAAGTATCAATCCAGACCCCTTGCCATCTGTGATAAATTTTTTATTCAAGATAAACAAGTGATATATGGCTATAGTCTGATGGTATTATTAATAATTCTGACCCCAAAATTGATTCCGTGCAGAATATCAGCAAATAACCCCAATAATTTTCCTGAGACCCTTTCATACCGTGAATCTCTGCAAGCCTCCTGGAGTAAGTACTTAAACTAGTAAGTTGTCTCCTCCTTGAAACCCAGGCATAAGTGCTGTAAGACAGCCCATCCACCCATCCCCTTGAGTTAATCTTTGTGAGCAATCATTTAAGACCTCATTATAACAAGGTCTTTACACGGTTCAAAAGAACCCCTTGAAGAGAGGTTGTTATTCAATAAAGATCCCCAGTTTGCATGAACTGTGCCCCCTCTTAAAAAAAATTTATTTAAAAAAATTTAATCCAACCAAACCAACCAAACTTTGCACTTGCTTTTAAATCAGTTATTTAAGCATTTTACCATAATTTTCTTTGAATTATTATTCCAACACCAATATCACTTGCTGTAGGTAAAGGTTGGCAAAGTTCTTGGCATCAGGAAGCTGAAAAAATCAGCCTCTGTAGCAGGCTTTCTTTCTCTGCAAATTGCTTGATGAAGATCCGCACCCATCCACATAGACCTAGAAACTGGGAAACATGTGTAGCATTCCATGGAGTAGGCCACTCAAGAACCTTGCTTACTTTGGGGTTAGTGATTTTCCTCCCCTTTGCAGAAGCTTTGTGACCCAGTACCTCCAAGTCTGGAACACATAGTGCAAATTTTTTACCAAATAGGGTCAATCCCACTCATTTTTATTTGGAACAGGATCCTCTCCAAATTCTACGCATATTCCCAAACAAACTGCCTGATCTCCACATTTCCCCCAATGTTCTCCCCGCCATAGTTTCTCTGTGGCCCCTTGATACCTGAATTTTCAATGAATATCCAAACTGTTTCTGGGACATCATCCTACAAATCTCAAGTCATTTTTTCCTGGTAAACCACTACCAAATTTATTGCCCCATGTGGAAGCCACATCAACCAAAGTTGCTCCAATTGCTTCTCAAACGCAGTCATTGGGCAGAACTCCAAATGTAGCTCTCCTTGCTTTTACCCCCCATTATGTCCACCAACCTGTAGCTGACTGTCCATGTCATGTTCTCTACAACCTCCTCCAACTGCAGAGGCAAACCAGTGTCTCCAATGGTGACTGAGTTCAACTATTGCAGGTTTTGGACAATCAGCAAACTTCTCCATTCCTTTTTTGGCACTGCAAAAATCAGGCTTGAATAGTTAGAACAAGAAGTCTTGTAAAAACCCATCAGCAATTGTTCCCAAACCAACTCCATAAAATGATCACTAACCACTTCTGGAATAGGAATGGGTTCTATTTTCCAAGGGTCCTGATGCACAGTTTTTATTTGGTAGGGGTCTGCAATTTTGCATTTGAGGAAAAACTTGCTCCTCCAGAATAAATGATAGCACCTTCCTATGAATGAAAATCACTGCTTTCAGTAGTTTTACCTCCTCCACCTGCAACCACCCCTCTGGCCCATACTTGAGTTTCTCCATCTGCTCCTCTGCCGTGGTGACAAATTTGGGACAGCTCAGAAAAAAAAAGTGGTATAGGAAGGGCTCTCCAGGGCATCCAAATCCTCATATCCTCCTGTAAACTCCTCCTTGTTCCACTTGATGCCCAATTTTTTGGCCAAGCACAAGCACAGACGGCCATCCTAATAATCATCAACATCACCATTGGTCTTTCACTCCTTCATGTGGCCAACATCATCCAATCCATCACCCTAAAACAACCTCTTGCTAATCTTGCGCGGTTATCCAATCCATCATCTTATGATGACTGCTTGCTCCATCTTGCGCGGTCATCCAATCCTCACCCATTTATTTTATCATCTTGCACGGTTGTCTTGTGGCCGCCGCAAATCTTTTCCTTGACCTCAGCTGATGCTACCTTTTGACCCATCTCTCCCATCCTTCAAACAAAGCTTGATGATCAAACTCACCTATCATCTCTCACAAACTTTGGCCTCATCACCCAATCCCTTACTTATCATCTTGGGGTTGTCCGCAAGGCTTGCTGACAGCGTCTTGCACAGTTGTTCATCCTGCCCAGCTCATCAGTCCTCCGCCTTGCCTTTGGGGCACCTGTCCCATTTTTTTCTCTCATCTGTTTTATCCTCTTTTAAGTAGTCTAAAGGGCCTCTTTCCCATTAGAGGAGGGAATATGCCCTGCCTTTTCTGGGAATCATCACAGATTTTCAGAATGGGGAGGTTATGCTTTTCATTGTAATCCAATCCTAACCTAAGTAATCCATCATCTTTTATCCCGGTTATATCTATGATTGCCCCTAGATCTTTGAGCCTCCATACACAAAGCTCTTATCCTCCTTTCTGTGGCCCTGTTCCTTATCACCAACTAATAGCCTTGCTGCTTGAAGAAGAATCCATATATTTTGATTTGTGAGTGCTTTATACCACTCCTTCATCCCTTTTTCTGACCATACGATTCTTGATAATCCTTTAATTTTCTTTTTGGAGCCAGTTATGTTTGACTGAGATGTTTTATTAAGCTTAAACCAGGAGTTTTAAACCTCCCTGTATTTGCTCAAATTTGCATTTTGCCACACTATTCTTGAGTTCCTTGAGAAGTGTTGGGTCATTCTTGCTTAAATTGTTTATTGCTTTTTTTCTAGAGCTTCATTAAACAAATTTCTTTATTTTTGTGGAAACCCACAATAATCTGGTACCCTTCAAGCGCTTGATTGCGGAGATTTGGGCGAGTTCATTGAGAAACTGGAGGTTTTTGGGGTTTGAGTTGATCAGTCCCAAGTTTCTGCTGACTACCAGAGTTATTAGCTTGTGGGTGTTGTTACTTTCAACTGCCTTTTTCTTTTCAAGTCTGAAATAAATATAAATTATTCTTTTCAAGTTGTTCTTATCACCATCTTGACTCCAATAGTGTTTTCTTCCATAGCTATTGTTTGATTGATACTGAGTTTATCTTTTCCCATCAATTCCTCATTTACAAGGTTCTGGAACTTGATTCTAGTTAAATTAGAATATTTTTGTAACACTCAGGAGGGCAGCCTAAAAAAGCACATTTCCCCTCCACAGAACTGCCTTTGGAAAGCACTATTTGGATTCTTACATTTGGTCCCCTGTGCCAGGATAAAACCAGAAACCTTATGATTTACAGCCCCAAAACTTGTTGAATAAACTTCAAAATCCAATCCTTTATTTTTTTCTATTTCTTTCTTTTTTTTCTTCTCTTATCATCTAGATCCATTGAGGCAACTTTTTCCTAGAAGTAAGTCCCCCCAATTGTGCACCATCTGGGAAAGATTATTGTTGTTTTTTGTGAAACCCTACTCTTGCCACGCTTGTGGCCACTTTGGAATTCTGCTCTTTGGATCCTCTAGGAAATTCTGATATTTGAAGTGGCATCTACTGGTACTCCCACCTCCTCTGTTTGTCTTAAGATTTTCAATATCAAATCTCAGAACAAGAATTCAGGGTTTGATGGGTCAAACGTGGAACGGCTCTTCAACTCTTACAACATGGCTGCTGCAGTGGATGGGGCAAGTGAATACAATATTGCCTATCAGTTAAAATTCTTTATCTACTCTGATGAATTCATGGAAGTGATTTAATTTTTCTATTTATTTGAATCTCATTAATGGATGCTTCTGAGGGAGGCAATTTTGTCATATTAGGTCAAAGAAGATGTAGCATGATTCACTTTGCAGGAATTGAATGCTCTTGTCTCCCAGGGGATCTCAAATGGTTTTTTCTCTTCAGGCTCTGATTATCAGTCTTTTATGAAGTCATGGGACCCAATCCAATCTTATCTTATCCAAAAAAATCACATTGATATGGTGGAAATAATTTAAGTGCAATTTTTCCAATCATTTTTTCCAGGAGTGCAGGAGAGGATTAGGGATGAATTATTCAAGTCTGGATCAATGATCACCACCAGGGATAATTGCTTCAAGCTCCCTTTTTTCCTTATTGTTAGGATTTCCCTGGATAAAGTCATGAAAGGTCAAACTGCTTTAACCTTTGAAAAACCTAGAACAACTGAAACAGCCCATGCTCCTTGTTTCCAAGAATAAAAAAAAGAGGAATAAGATTGAGGCAGATCACAGGCCTAAACCAAATTCCCAGCCCAACAGAGGAACTCCAACAGTGGATGAGATCACAAAACTACTCCAAGCTTTTGAGAATAAGCTGGAGCAAAACATTTCCTCTCTTGCTACTCCCAAACCTTCTAACTCTGTTTCTAAATCCACTCGGGTCTGCTACTACTATCATAGGGAAGGCCATGAAACTGATCAATGTCTTGAAATCCAGAAATATAAAGAGGAAAAGCTGGTAGAGCAGAAGAGGAATAAGTTCTTCCTTCCTAATGGTGCCATGATCCCTTTCAATTCTTCTTTCCCTATTTGTCATGTGGTGGCCTCTTACCATCCCCCACCTCCTATGGAGGCATCCTTGGTGTAAGCAAATTTTTGATCTGCTTGTGGTACTCTTAAACCCTGGTATCCTCCAGCCATCTCATCTTCTAGCTTTTCTGGAACCTATCAATCTGATGCAGCCAGGAAACAAAATGAGGATCCAAAAATCATAAAGCTCCTTCCATGCAATCCTCAATTCTTCAAAAACCTGTCAAAAGTTGATCATCTCCTGAGCCCCCTTCCTCTGATGTAGAAGACATGGAGGTGGAAAAAGAACCACTCATGGAAAGTTTTAAAGATTGCCCTGATCATTCTCCTTCATCTGTTAAAACATCTCAACCTTCTGATCCTATCTTAGTACCTGCTTCACCTGAACTTCCTCCCAAACCCCAGCCCAAAGTTTGTTTTGAGAGGGGAATTTCTAAGGAACACCCCAATTCTGTGAGAGGGTTATTAAAGAAAATTTCCAATCTCAAAATTCCTGATCTATCTATAGCTGGACTTCTGTCAATCTCTCCATCTGTTGCTGAAGGAATGAATAAATGGGTTTCTTGTTTAAGTTTGGAGATTGGTCAGTAAAATTTAAAGCTTTCATCTGGAATCTTGATGGAGAATTCTGGTGGAACAGATCCCCCTGCAGATTCCAACCCCTACTCCTGTACTCTTGGTTTTCTTCCATGCTATCTTGGTGATTCAGTTAAAATGGTTTCTCTCCTTGTTGATTCTGTTTCTCAGCCCAACTTAGTTTTGGATGCTATGGCCTGAAAACTCAAGCTCAGTCCTAGGCTTAGCTTCAATTCTTTGTTTTATGGGATATGGAATCAATATTGTAAATTTTTTGGTATTTCTGAAGATTTCCCAGTTCAAATTGACCAAAATATCATTGGAACTTGTCACTTTTTTATCACTTGTTTTGAAGGCCCTATGATATTGGGTCAACCCTTCTTAATGGATTTTAGTTCTACCTTGATTTTTTCTGATAAAGTTGGGGAGAGAATTATCATCCCCAATGCTGATGGTAGAAAAATAGAAGTTCCTATTTGTTACTTGGATTCTGGTTTTTGCGAACAAAACTTTGCTGGTCATCCTTTTAAATCAGTTCTAAAGGGGAAGCAGAAGGATAATTCTAATTCCTCTCATTTTTTAGCAGAGTAGTTGGTCCTAATTAAAGTTGCAGTTTTTCTCAGC
Organism: Puccinia polysora; assembly: GCA_025617555.3. NCBI lineage: Eukaryota > Fungi > Basidiomycota > Pucciniomycetes > Pucciniales > Pucciniaceae > Puccinia > Puccinia polysora. Next base: position 28,394,422 of record CM062629.1, read on the forward strand.
CTCAGATTTTAACTCAAGGATCAACTCTAATGTCTGAGGCTTATTTTTCCTTTTTTCTCATCATTTTCTTCTGATCTAAAAAATGCTAAAAATCAAAAACATGGCAAAATAGAAAATTCCAAAAATATTTCTTCTCTCTCTGGATCTGTTGTTTCTTTTTTTCTTGTACTCTTAGGTCTGATAAATCCTCTCTAAGTTCTGGTTTGAATCTCAGCAACAAGGATAAAATAGATTCTGATCTTGATTCTATTTTTAATGGATTTTGTATGGAGGAATATGGGCTTCAGTGGAGGCACTTGGGGGTCAAAGTAAATCCTCCAAATTATGCACCACCAGGGCATTCTTCTACCATCATTTTTTAAACCCCACCTTGTGCCACATAGGTGATCAAAAAATTATCTCCTGGATCTTCTTTTATGGAAAAGACACCCTTCAAGGATTTTTTGGAACATAAAACATGGAAAAGGTTGGAACAAGGTCTCCCTCTTCACAGTTGGGTCTCATTGTTCAATGCTTGAAGGAAGCAGGAAATTCTTTCTTTTTCTACCAACTTAGAAATCTCTTTGTCCTTAATGTTTGGGTCACTGAAGAACTTCTGAAGGTGGTCAAATTTTCTCCAGATGGATGGCTGCTTCCTGATGAGTTAAATTTGATCAAGAATGTCTTATCCCTAAGGGAGAAATCTATTGCCTTCTATGAGGAAGAGAGAGGTCTCTTGAAAGAATCCTACAGACTTCCTTATATCATCCCAGTATTTGAATACAATCCCTGGCGAAAGAAAAATATCCCAATCCCTGCTGCTAAAGTCAACAAATTCATAAAGTTGGTCCTCAAAAACGTTTGTACTGGTCTCTACAGACAATCAAATTCCAGCTATTCCAGCCCTGTCTTCTGTGTCCTTCAAATTAATGGTAAACTTAGAGTAGTTCACAATCTTCAACCCCTCAACACAGTTACTATTAAAGACTCTGCTGTTCCACCTGCTACTGAAGAATTTTTTTAATTCTTTTCTGGGAGAGTTGCTATGGTCTAGGGGACATTATGGGTGGTTATGAAAAACAATCCTTACATCCTATCTCTTGCCCTCTGACTACTTTTGATACTCCTCTTGGAAGATTCCAACTTCCTAGTTTGCCACAGGGTGCTACTAATTTGGTCACAGTCTATCAGGCTCAGATGATGTGGATCCTCCAGGATGAAATTCCTTATCATGCTTTTATCTTTATTGAAAATGGGGAAATTCAAGGTCCAGTTTCTGACTATGATAATAAGCCCTTACCTTGGAATTCAGGAATTTGTTGATTTATCTGGGAATATGCTACTACCCTGGGAATGATCCTGTTTCAAATTGAGGATTCTGGCCTTACTGTCTCTGGATACAAATTGGCTGCTTTTTTCCCTGCTCTGGAATTTTTTTTTCATGTGGTCTGCAAGGAAGGAAGAAGTATGGCACCATCCAAAGTCAACAAGATCATTTCTTGTCCCACCCCAATCAATTCCACCAAAGTTAGAGGCTTTCTAGGTGTTTTAACTTACGCTTGAATCTTCATCCCATCTTTATCCAAAATCTGTGCTCCTTTGAGTTGTCTAACCAGGAAAGAAACTGAATGGATTTGGACCCACAATTGTGAAAATTTATTTCAGTTTCTCAAAATGATTTTTTGTAAAGAAATAGTTTTGAAAAAGATCTCTTATGGAATGGGAGCTGGCAACATCAAGGTGGCTGTTGATTCTAGTTATCAATCTGTTGGGGCTGTTCTTACTCAGGAAGATGAAAATGGTTGGGACTGTCCTGCTCTTTATGAATCCTTTTCATTTTCAGATGTAGAATCCAGATACTCTCAACCAAAACTTGAACTCTGTGGTTTTTCTTTAATGTTGAAGAAACTACAAACACTCCTTTGGGTTCAACATTCTGAATTAAAAGTTGAAGCTTGATCCATCATTGAAATGATCAATGATTCCATCCTCCCAAATTCTCCTATGGCTTGTTGGGTTGCCTGTATCCAGCTTTTCTCTTTTGATATTTTTCACAGGCCTGGAAAATCCTTCACCGTTCCCAATGGTTTATCTTTACATCTTCAGGGGGATTATTAATCTGATGTTGGAGTAGATTTTGATGAAGAGGAACCTCTTATCCTAACTGTTTTTTTTTCTCTTCTCAAGATTATTCTGGATTTCAGCAAGGTTTTTGGCTTAAATTATAGCAGTACCTTTTAAATCTGCAAAGATCTCATTATTTTTCTGCTAAAGAATTTTGATCTCTCAAAAGAAATTCCTCCAATTTCTTTGTACAGGGCTTTAGGCTTATGAAAAGAGGAAATCCACGTTCTCTAATTGTTTTTAATATTCCTTCTCAACATGATTTGATCCTTGAAAGTATTCATGAGGGTCTTGACCATTGTGGGAAAACCAAAACTTATTAAAAATTATACAAACAATTCTGGTGGCCATCTTTGAATAAATCTGTCTCTCAATGGTGAAAGAGTTGTCAAGTTTGTCAAAAATTTGATCTTAGGGGCCCAGCTGAAACTTGTTATCCAACTGGGGAGTCAACTTCCTTTGGAAGGATTGCTATGGATGTGGTTCATATCAAGGCAGGTGGTTCTAAGTACCTCATTGTGGAAAGAGATGATTTTTCTGGATGGTTTGAAGCAATATTTCTTAAGAATCTTAGCTCTGAATCATGGGGAGTTTTATTTCATGAGACTTGGACAATGCATTACAGCTTGGCTTGATCTTAATCTACTGATGTTGGCTCTGAATTTGGTGGCAAGCTTTCCAAAATGATGCAATCTCTTCCTGGACAATATAGGGTTACTACTCCTTATTGTACTGAAGGCCAAGGGATGGTGGAACAAGGCCATGCTCCTTTGAAGGCTGCTCTTGTCAAATTGGCTTGGGAAAGTGGAAATAATTGTTGCAAACTTCTTCCTCTGGTTCTCTTCTCTGATAAAATCTCAACCAAACAAACTACTGGATACTAAACTTATGAAATCATCATTGGTCAAAGGGCTTGCCTTTATCCCAATCTTGAAATTGAATTCTTTCTGTTTATCTTGTGGGAGAAGTTCTCCTCAACCACTGATCTATTAGTTGCCAGATCAAGGCCACTGGAGAAAAGTGGAGATATCCCTGATGACGGTTATCAGAAGATGATGGAATAAAGAGAAAAATTGGTTAAGTATTGGGAAGATAAGCACTTGAATTCAATCAGGGATCCCTTGAACCCTGGTCATCTAGTATTAGCCTACAATGGATCCTTGGAGACCCAGTGGGGCAAGCTTTTCTCAGATTTCTGGATTGGTCCTTATTAGTTGTTTCATCAATTCAGAGGTGGATCTTATGCTTTGGAAGAATTTGATGGCACTCAGTTGGCAAGAAGGTTCTCTGCTTATCAAGTTAAGAGGTTTCATTGTTGTGGAGGCAACCTTTTCCAGAAGTAAGTTCTCCCAATTGTGCACCACCAGGGTCATTTGCTGAGTTTTTGTTGTGAAACTATACTTTATGCCACATACGTGAGCACCTGAGATGCCTTCTTTGCTTGATCTCTTCAGCTTCTAGGTCTCTTTTGGATGGATAAAGATATTTTTCAACTCTTCAATTACTCTCAAGATCAAGAAATGGCCATTCTTCTGTTTCAATTCCTTTGCAGTCCTCCTGTTCTTAATACCTTCAAAATCAAGATTCAGACTAGGAATGGTCTATAAGTTGGGGAGAGATGTGGTAACTGATTTGGGACACCTCAGAAAAAAAAAAGCGGTATAGGAAGGGCTCTCCAGGGAATCCAAATCCCCATATCCTCCGTTAAACTCCTCTTTGCTCCACTTGCCACCCAATTTTTTGGCCTAGCGCACATGGGGGTAAATCCTAATCCTCATCAAAATCATCATTAATCACTTGCTCCTTCATGCGTCAAGCTGACCGCTGACATCCTCCAATCCATCATCCTACAATCACCACTTGCTCATCTTGCACAGTCATCCAATCCATCATCCTACAATCACTTCTCCCTACATCTTGCGCAGTCATCAAATCCATCATCTTAGTATCACCGCTTGCTTCATCTTGAGTGCTCACCCAATCCTCACACCTTGGTTTGCTCATCTTGTGGCCACCAAAAATTTTGTCCTTGACCTCAGCTGATCCCCCCTTTTGAAAAATCTCTCCCATCCTTCAAACCAAGCTCAATGATCAAACTCACCAATCATCTCCCACAAACTTTGCCCCCATCTCCCACTCCCTCCCTCATCATCTTGCAGTTTTATGCGCAGCTTGCTGACAGCGGCTTGCAAAGTTTTTCATCCCATGTGGCTCATCAGTTGTCTTCCTTGCTTTCAAGGCTTCTATCCCATTTTTTTTTCTCTCATCTGTCTCATCCTCTTTTAGGTATTCTACAGGTTCTCTTGCCCAGAAAATGAGGGGATCTCCCCAGCATTTTCTGGGAATCATGGCAGATTTTCAGAATGGCAAGGTTATCCTTGTCAATTTAATCCAGTCCTGAACCAAGTAATCCATCATCTTTTATCCTGGTTGTATCTATGATTTCCTATTGATCTTTGAGCCTCCATACTTAAAACTCTGATCCACTTTTCTGTGGCCCTGTTCCTTATCACCAACTTATGGCCTTGCTGGTTGAAGAAGAATCCATTTATTTTGATTCTTGAGTGTGTTATACCACTCCTTGATCCCTTTTTCTGACCATACTAGTCTTGATCATTCTTTGATTTTCTTTCTGGAACCAGTCACCTTTGACTGAGAGGTTTTATTAAGCTTAAACCAGGATTTTTAAACCTCCCTCTATTTGCTGAAATTTTTATTTTTCCACACTATTCTTGATTTCCTTGAGAAGTGTTGGTTCATTCTTGCTTGATTTTTTATTTCTTTTCTTCTAGAGCTTCATTAAACAAATTGCTTTGTATGTGCAGCCACCCACAGTTATCTGGTACCCTTCAAGCGCTTGATTGCGGATGGTTGGGCCAGTTCATTGACAAAATGGAGGTTTTTTGGGTTTGAGTTGATCAATTGCAATATTCTTTGGACTACCAGAGCTATTAGCTTGTGGGTTTTGTTACTTTCAACGGCCTTGTTCTATTGAACTCTGAAATAAATATAACTTATTCTGTTCAAGTCTTTCCCATCACCATCTTGACTCCAATAGTGTTGTCTTCCATAGCTATTGTTTACTACAAAGTTTATCTTTTACCATTGATTCCTTATTTACAAGGTTCTGGACCTTGATTCTGGTTAAATTTAAATATTTTTGTAACACTCAGGGGTGCAGCCTAAAAAAGCACCTTTCTCCTCCACATAACTGCCTTTGGAAAGCACTGTTTGGAGTCTTACACTTTTATGCCCATTGAATCTTCCTCCAAATATGTGGGTGTCAGTGGATACTTATTTTTTCCCTGAAAACAATGGATTGGCCTTATTTGTTTGTTGATATCCTGTGGCCACAACTTCTAATTGGCTACCGGTTTGTATTGCCACTGTAAGACCACACTTTGATCAACTTTGATCCTTTGGACTTCTCCTCTACTTTTAATTGTTGGCTTGCAGCAAACTCCAGGTTGCTCAAAATTGTGGCTCAATGGTAGCTGCTTGTGCCAAAAACCATTGGAGACACATACAAGGAAGGACTCACTTTTGATGCTATCCCCACCACCATTATTGTTATTCCAATTTCCGCTCTCCTCCACTCTTCCCAAATCACACTCCACTGTGCCGTGGAGGTTCTTCCTTGCCCCTGATCTGTCAACTGTCTGTGTGAAGATGGAGCCTACTCTGCACATTTAAAATGGCAAACATCTGAAAATCCTCCACCGGCGGATAATTGTGGCTTCCATCCGCAAGCAGGCACCCAATCCAATGTTCCCATTGGCTGCTATTGGGCCAACAAATGTTTGTTTTGTACCATTTCCCCAAGGCGTCTGCAACAGTAAGGATTTCCTCCCTAGTTTCCGGATGGAAGCCAAGAGATTCTTGGAAGGAAAAAAAGGAATGGCCTACCAAGTATTATCTCCTACCCGCTTACTACCAAATACAACAGGGTAGCCTATACCTTAGCCACCTCCCTCATCTTCTTCTCCACTACCCCCTCAACCATGCATTTGAAACCTCCCAAAGTCCATAAACCAATATTTTCCTTGCATCAGACCAACCCTGTATCTGTTGCCAACTTCAACAGAAGGAAATTCACCATTGAGCTGCTTTCAACCATTTCCCAACACCATTTTCCTTCAAAAAGAATTTCCACGTACCCCAAGGAGCACATCATTGCGCTGTTTGCTCCCAGAACGTCTGCCCCAGCATCAAGAGAACCCACCTTTGCATCCTTCTTGGTTTTTGGGTTGTCCTTTTTATTTTCTGAAAACTTCTTAAAGACTGCAAACATGTCCTTGGCCATTACAGGTGAGATTACTTTTATCTCCTTCAAGGTTAGGGAAACTGGGTGATCCCTTAGGCAAATCCCCCTTGCTACTTCTTCAGCCCTCCTGCAGGATCCCCCTGCTTTAACTACCACCACATTCCCCAGAGATTTTGAAGGGGTAGGACCATTGATTTCCATCCTCCTCTTGTTGGAGAAAATTGCCCTTACCTCTGCAAAAACTTCCAGGGGTTTCCAAGTCAAGGGAAATGATTTCCCCTCCCAAGGTTTTTGCCCCTGTTTTCTCCTCAGCTGTTACTTGAGCCAAATCTCTTGGATATGGTTTATCTGGTAGATCTGGAATGGCTTCTCTGGAAGGGTAGAAAAACTCCCTTCCTTCTGTCTTGAAAATCTTCTTTTTCACGTCCAAACTCAGGTGGTTATTCAATGTTTTGAGATGGCTGTCCTCCCAACAACAATAAAATTGGAAAATACAAGGCTCACCATTGTTTCTTGGTGGTGCCCTCAGTAGTGCCTGGGTTTGGGAATGCTTTTTTGAAGCCTTTGGTGGCTATGGGGCTGAAGCGCCTGGCTTTTACATAGCTTTATTCCATAAAAGACACATCTTTTTAAAAATCTCTGCCATTTCTGAAGTTTCTTTTGGCTTTGTAGATACTCCTGTGGGATTATATAAATAAAGTAGCAAATAGCTTGCTGGCAGTCCTTGAAGGGTAATTTAGTACCACTTCTACTCCTTTAGATTATTAGTAAGACTAAGAGTGGTTTTGAATTTCCTGCTCTTCTAGTAAAATAGTAAGTCTGCACAATAATTTATTTAAATTAATGGCTGGTTTCTTTGAGACTTAATATTGGTCTCAGATCAGACCTAGATTAATTATTTAACTGCTTATTGGTGGGATTTGTTGAAGTATAGAACAGGTGTATTGGGTTATTGGTTATTCATTTATCAGATATCTTTTATCTTAACCAATATCCCAATATTAAAGGGTTCAAGGGTTTATCAAAGGGATGGTTCAGGAGAGGACCCAAGGATTGGTTTACCCACAGGGGGCTTGGTAGAGGAAAGGTTTGCAGGTTCCTTTTTTTGTGCTCTCTTTCTTTGTAAGTGTTATTTATTGATTACAGAGTGTTTTTTATTAAATCTGGTGCTGAATACTTAGGTCACAGAAGAACACTTATTCAAGGACCTTGTGGGTGGTTTAATTGGTTAAAGATGGGTTATAACTTGGTCTCTAATTTCCTGTTTCTTTATGATTGGTTCACTAATAATATTTATCTGGGTATGTACAACAGATTGATGGGCCAGAGGGCCTGTTAGGGGGTTTGATGAGTGGTTGGGGATTGGTGATAGGCCAGATGGCATAGAGGTGGATGGCATGGGGCTACAACCTGGATAGGAAAGAGAGGCCCTCCTGAAATAGAAAATATGGTCCTCAGGCAATGCTCAGGGCTGTCCCTGAGGGTGCCCTGGGGCTTCCCCTGTTCCAGTGGGATACAAGTACACAAGACATTTTAGCTTGTTGGAAAAAGACACTGCATGAAACTGAGGCAATTCTGCTGGTTATACATTAGACACTGCATGAAACTGAGGCAATTTTTCTGGTTTTGAAAAGATTGTACAGGGTTTTCATGCCTGCACAGCCTTGCATAAATTTTTGTGAGGTTCTGGTAAGGTTTGTCTGTTGCTGGTTGCTTATTTGTTACTTACTGTTCTTCTTGCATGTAATTCTGTGAATTCACTGGTGGTTTATTTGGTGATACCTTCTTCTACCTTCATGTATTTCTTTGCATTACTGGTGGTTTTTTTTGTGCTGCATGGTCTTGACTGCCTGCATATATTTCAAGGTAGGCCTGTGTTACTTTTACTTAAGGTTGTTTTTGCATCACATGCTAATGGCTGCATAAATTTCTGTGTGGTTCTGTGGTTGTTTGGTACTGCATTTTTTTGGCTACATAAATTGCTTTGTGCTGCTGGGTTTTGTTGGTACTATTACTTTGTTTGGTATCCCATGCCACTGGCTTCATAAATTGCTATGTGGTGCTGTGTTTGTTGGTACTGCATGGCTCTGGCTGCCTGCATATATTGCTGGGTAGCCCTGTGGTAGTTGTACTGGTAGTTTGTTTGGTTTTGGTTGAGCCTGGTTCCACTTTCCACTGCCTATACCTTTCCTGTAAGATTCTGCACAGCCTCCTGTATGTATATTTGCTTTTTTGTTTGGTGAGATGACAGGAGCTGAACTAGCTGCACTGCCTCCTGTATCTGTATTGCTGTATTATGGCTGAGTTGACAGGGTTGTATGGTCCTGGTGTTGAGGGTAAGCTGTTACTGGTATGTACTTGAGGTTTTCCAAGGAATTTCTTCATGCCTTCCACAGAGATGTGACACCTGGTTGGGTATGAGTTTGCCACAGTTGGAGGTTTGTTGGGCTGTATCTTCTAATCCATGAGAGCTATGGGGGTACTTTGGCTGAGTGAATATGGATTATTTCTGATGTAGAATCCATTTCTGAGGTTACTTTGAGGTTTTGAGCTAATTTTACACTAGAATAGTGAGTCTGATGGCTATAGGACAGGTTTTGAATACCGCAGTGTCACCAGCCCCTGCACCCTCTTCACCTTAACCTCCTCCTTTTTCAGATCCTTTTGGTCCTCCTCCATGACTTCCAAGAGCTCCAATTTTCCAACAACCTCCACTCAGATCTCCTTCATTTCCTGGAGTACTGATACTCCCCCTTCCCGCAACCTCTGAATTAATCCTGCTTCATAGAGCTTCCCCTGGACACTTCTGCGCAACTCCAGGCTAAGCCCCCACAAGAAGTTCCTCTTGAAAGAACCTGTATGCCTCTCAGACTCCCATTTTGGCCTAGGTGCTGTAGAATGTATTTAAATGAGGAACAGTACAGACCAAATGATTTCCTTGACAAAACACCTCTGTCCTTTGCCATTTCTGATGCAAGAAACTCAAGATCCACCTCTTGGAACCTCTTCCCCTTTTCCCCCCATTTCTCCACTATTTCCCTCTGCAAATTTTCCCAATCTTGCCCCCATAACCCTTCATATCCTTCAAATCCCAAAGGTTGTCTTTTTCAGGAATGAAGTTGACTATCTGCCAAACCCAGTCAACGTTTTTAGTGCCCTTGCTTTTGGCCTCTTTCTCAAACTGTTCCTGGAACCAGTGGACATCCTCCAGGCAGAACCCAACCACGGGTTAATACCTTGGCCTAATCTTTGCCCCTCTTCCCTGCTGCTCCTCTTGTAAATCTGGTTCCACATATGTTGATTGCCCGCCTGTGGCCACCCTTGGTGGGGACTGGCTGGACTTGTGGTTTGACTTGGAGTGCCTTGGTAGGGTAATGCGCGGGCGGCTTCTGCCTGTCAATGAGTTGGGAGGGAGTCACCCATTTCAGCCTTGTAATCTCCAATAATCATTGACATATTGATGGTAAATAAAAAAAACTCCGCAGACAGTACCAGGTTTTCAAAAGAGAAAGGAATTTCCTGGCCAGACCTCCAATTTGTGGAAAGAGATTGTGGGTTATGTAAAGTTTCCTGCAACAATCACACTCCAAGTTCCAGAAAGCCCACTAGCCCTTGGGTTACAATCCTGTACCTCCGCAAATTGAATAAAATCCGCTCTGGGAGGAAAGTTTCTATGGCCCGCAGCGGTTGAGAATGACACCCAACTCCATTATCCACTATCTCCAAAACTACTCCGCACTAAGCCAGACACTAATTAAGCTAAAATTCAATGAATTAATAATATTAAACCAGACAGACTTCCCAAAAAGCTCCTCACTTGAACTTTACCCTATGAAAGTCTCCAAGTTACTTAAGCAAGCTGATACTCTTGAAAGCAAAATTATAATATACGCCTTTTAATACTTTAATTTATTTATTCATTCCATTTGTCAGCCTAATATATGCCAAGGACCTCACTCCTTCTAGCTACTAGAGGTGATAGCAAGTTTGAAGTAAAAATAGTATAAAATTTCAGGTATATTATTTGGCTAAAAGAATTTAATCTATTTATATATTTATAAAGTAAATTCAGGGCATTAATTTTTTCACAGGTGCTACCCTTTAACTCATTGAGAAATATTTCAAGTAGAGATTAGACATGGAGTGAGAAGGTTTTTTGGTTCCAGAGGTTTGATTTGGTAGTGGTAGGTTTGGAGTGTGTTGTTTTGTGTTTTGTTTTGTTTTGTTGTGTTGTGTTGTGTTGTGTTGTGTTGTGTTGTGTTGTGTTGTGTTGTGTTGTGTTGTGTTGTGTTGTGTTGTGTTGTGTTGTGTTGTGTTGTGTTGTGTTGTGTTGTGTTGTGTTGTGTTGTGTTGTGTTGTGTTGTGTTGTGTTGTGTTGTGTTGTGTTGTGTTGTGTTGTGTTGTGTTGTGTTGTGTTGTGTTGTGTTGTGTTGTGTTGTGTTGTGTTGTGTTGTGTTGTGTTGTGTTGTGTTGTGTTGTGTTGTGTTGTGTTGTGTTGTGTTGTGTTGTGTTGTGTTGTGTTGTGTTGTGTTGTGTTGTGTTGTGTTGTGTTGTGTTGTGTTGTGTTGTGTTGTGTTGTGTTGTGTTGTGTTGTGTTGTGTTGTGTTGTGTTCTGTTGTGTTGTGTTGTGTTGTGTTGTGTTGTGTTGTGTTGTGTTGTGTTGTGTTGTGTTGTGTTGTGTTGTGTTGTGTTGTGTTGTGTTGTGTTGTGTTGTGTTGTGTTTTGTTTTTTTTTTGTGTTGTGTTGTTTTGTTTTGTGTTGTGTTGTGCTGTGCCATACTGTGCTGAGCTATTTTCTTTTGTTTTTTCTTTTGTTGTGTTTTTTGGTGTGGTATGGTGTGGTGTGGTTTGGTAATGGGGGAAGTGGAGTGGTCTGGTGTGGTGTGGTGTGGTCTGGTCTGGTCTGGCGTGGTGGTGGGGGGTGATGGATGGGGGTGGGTGGGTTAAGGAGGTTTATTTTATGGAAGATGGGAGTATGGGAGCGCTCTAAAATGGCCTGGGAAAATTTCAAACTCATATTGAATAGGAATGGTCACGGTTTTGTGCATGGAGGGCTCAAAAAAGCAGACCCCAGCCCAGAGGGGGGTTTGTTGCCCTCCTTTTTGGATTTGGTTTTTAGAGCACAAATAGTGCTTCAAAAAATAAGAAAAAAATATTTTGAAACCTTGGGAGGCTGTTTTCAAAATTTAAAGTTCAAATACTTCAACTTCCCATATGTAAACACAACAAAGAATTCATAAATAGGGAAAGACCACCCCTTTTATTTTCAATTATTTTCATTGTGATGAATATTTGGTGGGGTAAACACTGTAATCAAAGCTCATCCAAATTTTTCATTGAATTGTTGGATGTTAAACTTATGTTTTTCCAAAAGGAATTGAGAGAAACATTGATTCAAGAAGGGAAAAAAATCTTGAGAAGGATATGTTATCTTGAAGTGTTTTTACATTGGACCCAAGTTTTGAAGGCCAAGGATACATCCAAAAAATCTCAAAAAAAAATATTTTAAAGCTCTTTAGCTGATTGATAAATATTGTGAGATTTCAAAGTTCCAAAAAAACTTAAGCCAAAAGCCAAAGGAATAGCTCCAAAAATGAGTTTTTTTTTTGGATTTTGTTAATTTTTTGACTGGATTTTTGAACAGTTTTGACTGGTCCCAAAATTATAAAAGATTAGAGACAAAGATTCAAGACACCTATCAACAGGCCTGCTGTGTTACATTGTCAAAAAAAAGTTCTTGAAATGCCCGTTCTGGTAGTCCAAACCTGTCCTATAGCCATCAGACTCACTTTTCCAGTGTAAAAACAGGTCAAACCCTCAATTTAACCTCAGGAATGGATTCTACATCACAAATAACCTATATTTACTTGCCAAAGTACCCTACTATTTCCCATGGATTAGAAGATAAAGCCCAACAAACCTTACCTGTGGCCAACAGACCCAATTTTATAGTATAAATATGATTCCAATCATAAATATAACCTCAGAAATAGATTCTACACCAAAAATGACCTATAGTTAACCAGTCACACTACCCCTCTATCTGTCATGGTTTAGAAGATACAGCAAAAATCAATTGCGGACAGCTCATATCACACCCAGGTATCAAAAACCAGCAAAAGGCCACATGGGTATTGTTGGAATCCCTAAACACATACCAGTAACATCTCACTACAACACCTCAACCAAAAATACAACCAATCACCTCACCTGTATACTCAGAATCATAAGCAAGATCTTGTATAACCCAAACAACCAGCAGTACAAACCACCACAGGACTACCCAGCAATTTATGCAGGCAGCAAGGACCTTGTAGTAACAAAAAACCACTTATTCACTGCAATTTATGCAGGTAGCCAGGATCTTGTAGTACCAAAAAAAACCCAGCTATGCACAGCAATTTATGCAAGCAGCCAAGATCATGTAGTACATAAAAAAACCACATGGCAATTTATTCAGTAAGAAGCATGAGGCACCAAACATCCCAACAGTGAAAGCCCACTAAAGAACTACCCAGCAATTTATGCAGGCAGCTAGGACCATGTAGACCAAAAAAACCACCAGTACAAGTTTCACCACTGCACAAACTCAGCCCAGCACAACACAGAAATTTATGCATAGCTTTGCATGCATGAAACTGTCACACGACCACCCCACATACTATAGGGCAATTCTTAGATGATCGTGAGCGCAAAGGAATGCCAAGTGCGAGGGAAAGTGCAAATAGCAAGACTCAGTTGCAAAGTGCAAACTTGGTTATGCCACTCAACAAACAGCAAGAGGAATGGAATGTGTTCCAAAGAAGTAAACTCAACCTGAGTCCGATGTGATAACTAGGTTGTAGCAAAATGCGAGAACGTATGAAATTAACTAACTGAGGAGACAATCATCAGGCAAGGGGATAGCCCTTATAAGTTAATCAAAAGTGACTAGATACAATCTGGTGATGAGCTAACTACAGTTGAAGCGGTGAGGCAATGAATGACAGGAACGGGATAGGAAATGAAGCAGTATTACAGATCCGAGGCTATAGCATAAGTGTGAGACAATAGAATCTGAGCTTACAATTGTATGACAAATTTAGACAGGAGCAAGTGACGTTGAAGGTAATGCAAATGAGAGGTAATAGTGTATGCAGGGTAGGGACTAGTCCAGTTGCAAACTGTACAGTAGTGATGGCTTAGTTAGACATAGATGCAAACTAACAAACAATGCATGACCAAAGATGGAAGTCCAAGGCTGTTGATTGGCCAGGGAAGGAGATTGGATCTCATAATGGATGGCCGACCGGTATGGAGTTAACTGCAAAGTTTGCAAGTATATACTGAGTTGGTTGCCAAGATTGGAAGGTCAGGGCAAGCCAGAGGAAATAGCGGATTGAACCATTGATGTTGTGCTTTTAATTGTGTCACGCTTTTAGACTGAGGTAGATGGTACTGAGGAGAGGACATGTTGAAGTGATGAAGACAATAATCCCTAAGTGCAAAGCGTGACAGTTGCCTGGGTATAAAGACACAAGCTCCTGCGAGCGTTCAGATAAATTTTCCCATCTATTTCAAGTTGTTAATTATTAATTTATACCCTTTACATTATTTAATTCATTACTTGATAAATTTATAACTTATATAAAATTTTGTCATTGTCATCCCGCAGTTGCAAAAACTGTATTCGCCGCAACAAGCAGTGTGTCCCTAGTACTGCCGTCCAAGGCCTTTGAGGCAAGTGCGAGCAATGTTGCTTTTGCAAAGTGGCATGTAACTTCCCTATAAATGTTGAGTCCACTGTCAAGGGTCCCGCGGAATCATCAAGGGAGATGCGGAGTTGTAGGTCCGCGCCAAGGGTTAACTACAAGATACCACCATTGTGGGAGATTGAATACTTGTGGACTTGAGTTCCTGGTGAGTACTAGTCTGGACTGACTAATGAGAATAAAATATTAACTAAATTTTTTGCTTGTTTTGCTAGTGTTGCCCCATTTCCAAAGGTATACCACAAATACACCACCACCACCACCACCTTACTGGGGACCGCCGACTGAACTCCCGGGGGCCCAGATGAATTCCGAGGTGCGAGGCAAAGTGCCCGGTACGGAACCGGTAGGAGTCATAACCAAGGAAGCGAGAGAGGAGGAGGGAAACAAAGCAGAAGGAGAATTGGAAAATGGAGGAAACGGAAATGGAGGGAGAGAAGGAGCGGATGAATTAGGAGAAGGAAATGAAGGAGATGGAAGGGATGGAGTGGATGGAACGGAAGGAATGGAGGGCCAAGGCAAAGCGGATCCGGTGCAAGTCGTAGGGCAGGTCAAAACGGATGCCAGGCGGCTGACGGGCAATATTGGAGAAGGCACGTCGGGAGGCCAAAGGAAGAGAGAGTACAAAGAGCTCTTGGAGGAAGGTGGATGAAATGCTTCGCCAAAGCAAGCTTGGATTGCAAGGTGCAAGGAAATCTTCTAGAGGCATATTGTAACAGAAGTGCTAGTTCTCCAAAGAATGTCCGCACTAATCAACAATGAAGACCTGGATAATTTTTGGTCCATGGTTGCGGAATTGACTGAAAATTGGGAGGATGCGGAGAAGGAAGTAAAGGAAACTTTGTAATTATTTATTATAAATATATATTTTCTTCTTTTTTTTTATTATAAATAGAAATATTATTATTATTAGTTTTTTTTAATAATAAGGAATGAAGTTTTATTTAGTAGAAATGAAAGGGAAATGAGAAAAAAAGGAATAACACGGTGAGATGGAGGAATTAACTGATGGAATGATGGTGTGAAATAAAATGGGGTTAGATGAGATGGAATATGGAATGGAATGGGATTGAATGAGATAGAATGTGAGATGAAATGGGATTGGATAAGATAAAATGTGGAATGGGATGAAATGGGATTGGATGGAATAAAATGTGGAATGGAATGGAATGGGATTGGATGGGATAGAATCATGATTGTCAAGGTTTGCAAGGGTAGCTTGCATGGAAGTCTTGAATCAGGTCGGGTGAATTGCAAAGGTGATGGGCTGGTTCCCACAAGGTGCAATCTTTGTTGGACTGGAAGCCAGACCATTTGACGAGGTATTGAAGTTTTCCTTTGAATAATCTGGAATCCAGAATATGGCTTAATTCCCACTCTTGATGATCAAGGACAGTGACCGGTTCAGGAGGGGGATGAGTCTTGCCCGGGTATAGGACTCGAGCTGGCTCTAGGAGAGACACATGAAAGACCAGGTGGATACCTTTCCATTTTGCAGCTAAATTAAGTTTAAAGGAGTTAGGGGAGATGACTGATTCTACATTAAAGGGGCCAAGCTTTCTTTTGGAGAGTTTGCGATTTGGGCGAGTTCTGCAAATGTTGCAAGCATCAAGCCATACTTGATCTCCTACTGTGAAGGTTGGAGCCATAGTGCAAGATTGGTCTTCTTGCTCCTTATATCCCTGGTTTGCTTCTTTGAGGTTGGTTTGAAGTTGCGATTGAAGGGATTGAATTTGTTCAATTTAATCAGTAGCAGGTTGAGAAGGTGCTACGTGAAGGGAAGAGAAAGTTGGGTTTCTACCATAAAGAGTTTGGAAGGGCAACTGTTTGGTGTAGGAATGAGTGGAGTTGTTGTAGGCAAATTTGGCTAGTGGGAGCCATTGCGACCAGTCGTCTTGTTGATTGGCAACATACATTCAAAGATATTGTTCAAGAATCTGATTAACTCGCTCGGTTTGCCCATCTGTTTCTGGGTGGTACGCCGTTGATAAATTCTGAGTGATCTTCAAATGTTGGCATAGCAAGGTCCAGAAGCTTGAGACAAACAGAGATCCACAATCACTGACTATATTATCAGGGAGACCATGTTTCAAAAATACATATTCTATGAACAAGTTAGCTAAGTCTTCTGAAGGGGCTGTCACATTACTGCGCAAAAATAAAGCCATCTTTGAGAAGCGATCTACTATTACTAGAATAGCATCATATCCACTAGAGGAAGGTAGTTGAGAGATGAAATCCATAGAAAGCAAGTGCCAAGGACAAGGCGGAATTGGAAGTGGCTGGAGCAGCCCATACTTCCGGTGTTTCAAGGACTTGTTACGATTGCAATTATAGCACGCACTAACATAGTCTTTTACTTCTTTGGTCATACCAGGCCAGTAGAAGTCTCCTGCAATCAATTGGTAGGTTTTATCCTGCCCATGATGACCAGCAAGCGGAGAATTGTGCCGTGACTTGAAGATATCTAACTTAATGCAGGAATTATCTGGTACTACTATACAATTATCACAGAATAAAAAGTCATTATCATCAATACTGTAACTACTATCTAATAGGTTTGCACTTTTGCAAAGTTTGATGCACTTGGGGTTGTTGCGTTGAGCTTGTTGGAGTTTGGAAGCCAAATCTTGTAAGTGATCAATGATTGAACTGAGTTGGGCAGATTGGGTTGAGAAGAGTGTCCTAACGTTTTCGGGGTTTTTTTTGGCAAAGGTGCTCCCCCCCCTGGGTAAATGTTGTCCCAACGTGATAAAGCATCAGGAAATACCGCTTGTTTCCCAGGACGGTACGTGATTGTAAATTGGAACTCGGAGAGGTATTTGGCCCATTGTGCCTGTCTACGTGTGAGGACTTTTGAGCTCATGAAATACTTCAAAGAATTATGATCAGTTAAAACTTCAAAGGATTCCCTAAGGCTCAAAAGGTATGAACGCCATTTTTTCAATCAATAAACAATTACAGGAAGATCCTTGTCATGAATCTCATAGTTAAGCTCTGCAGCAAGCAACTTGGGAGACTGGAAAGCTACGGGATGAAAGAGAGAAGTGGAGGAAGAGAACTGCAAGATTACTCCTGCAATGGCATAGTCGCTTGTGTCTGTTTTGACAATAGTGCGAGCTAGCTCGTTGAAGTGAGCGAGTATTGGAGCAGTGGTGAACGCTTTCTTCAGAGCTTTGAACTCCAAAGAAGCTTTTTTGGTAAAAACAAAAGGAGTCTCTTTTTGAAGAAGGTTAGTAAGATTCACGGTTTTTTTGGCGTAGCGCGCAATAAACCTTCTATAAAAATTACTGAAACCAAGGAAACCTTGAAGGGCTTTAACGTAAGAAGGTGGGGGCCAGTCCAATATGCGTTTGCTTTTGGCTGGGTCCATTTATAGTCCTTGCTGAAAGACTACAACACCTGGAAAATGAAGAGAAGAGGAATGGAACTTGCACTTAGAGGCTTTTGCAAACAGGTCATTCTTGCAAAGTCGCTGCAGCACCTCTCGCACATGTGTGATGTGATCTTTAATGTTCCTCAAGTAGACTAGTATATCATCAAGATATACCAGGAGGTATTTACCTACGATATTGGAGAAAATGTTGTTGACAAAATGTTGAAAAGTGGAAGGAGCGTTACAAAGGCCAAAAGGCATGAAGGTATACTCATAACTGCCAAACTGGGTTCTCATTGGGGTCAAATACTCATGACCTTCCCTAATGCCAATTAGGTTAGAGGCACCTCGAAGGTCTAACTTCAAGAAATAAGCAGATCCATTGAAGAGAGTAAGGAGATGTGACATAGGCGGTACTGGATAGGCACTCTTCCGGGCTCCCTGGTTCAGTTTCCTGTAGTCAACACAAAGGCGAATTCCGCCTTCCTTTTTTGGAACAAATAGGACAGGTGAACCGGTATTCGAATTTCTTGGTCAAAGAAATCCTTTTGCTACATTTTCCGCAATGTAGTCTTGAAGCGCAATCGATTCTTGCGTTGAGAGAGAGTAAACTGGTCCTGGTGCTGGAGGTGGGCCAGTAAGTTTGATCTTGTGATTGTAAGGACAGGATGGAGGCAATTTATCTGCTTTTGCAGCTGAGAAGACGTCAGCAAAGTCATGATAAACCAAAGGTAAAGACTCTTGAATGATTTCTAAATCTTCAATCTTGTCATCTTCGAGCACCAGGTTTGAGGTGCTTGCATGGTGCAAGAGGATTAGGGATCTCAAAATACACTGTTTGGTTGGTGTCTGTTTCTCTTCAAAGTAACAGGAAAGAGGTAAGCTGGATAGGTAAGCAATAACTCCTAAATCTGAAGAGGAAATTTGGGAATGAAGGTCAGGATATTGCAAATCTCCTGGCGGAAAAGTGTCATCCAACTCAATGACAGTGTCAGGTAGGCTGTTTAATTACTGATTGACGGTGTAAGACTCCAAACGGTGCTAGGCCGTGGCAGTTCTGCGGAGGGGTAAGGTGCTGTTTAGGCTGCCCTCCTGAGTGTTACAAAAATATTTAAATGTAACCAAGATCAAGGTCCAGAACCTGGTAAATGAGGAATCAAGGAGTAGAGGATAAAGATGATAATAGTTTGGTAGCGACAGAACAGCACTATCTGAGACAAGATTTATGCAGGGAAAACTTGAACAAAAGAAGTTAAAGTCTTCCTAGAGTTCAAAGAACAAAAGCTGTTGTGTGTAAACAATGCCCACAAGCTAATAACTCTGGTCGTCAGCAGAAGATTGGGGATGATCAACTCAAACCAAAGCAACCTCCAGGTTCTCAATGAACCTTCCCAACTCTCTGCAATCAAGCCCTTGAAGTGTACCAGATAACTGAGGGTGGCTGTACAAGACAAAGCAAATTTGTTTAAGAAGCTCTAAAACAAACAGTAACTTATTTGAAGCAAGGATAACCTCAACACTTTTCAAGGGACTCAAGAGTAGGCTGGCAGAATGCAAATCCAAAGAAGCTAAGGGGAGGTATAACACTCCAGGTCTTAAGCTTAATAAGACCTCTTCAATAAATTGTGATTGGCTCCAGAAAGGTGATCAGGGATCAGGACCAGTATGGTCAGAGAAAGGGATCAAGGAGTGGTATGACACACTCAAAAATTCCAACAGACAGAATTTTTCTTCAACCAGAAAGGCTATTGGTTGGTGATAAGGATCAGGGATCAAGGGTTGAGTATGGAGGCTCAAGGATCAAAGGTGTGCTGATTTCATTCTGGATCGTTCCATGTTCTGATGATTTCCAATGATTTTCTGATGATGATCAAAAAAGGCAGGGGAGAGCCCCTCCTTATATGGGCAGGAGGCCCTGTTAGACTATATACAACGGATTCTACAAATAGAGCGGAAAAGGGAAGGCAACCATGTGGTCACTCGCGTCTGTCTGTGGATGGGCGCGCGTAACAATACCAGAGTTACCCACCCCTTGTCCAAAGGCGGAAGCGGGTGGGAGAGAGAAATGAACCAAACCGCCGCGGATGTCTGCGGGCGGTTGTTGGCACTCTTCCAAAGGCAGAAGCGGGTTGGAGAGTCCCAGGAAAGGTGACGGATGAAGTCCACGAGAGCGCGGATGGGCGGATAGGAGATTGGTTTTAGAAAGTTGAGTAAATCCTGACGGCCTTGAGATCCACGACTGATAGATCAAGTGCGATGGGAGGTTTGACGGATCCAAGGATTTGCCAAATGCTTGGGGGTGCGGTTGGGATGGATTCAGTAAATCATGGATGAGCGCCGCGCAACGGTAGCAATGAGGAGATTGGGACGCGCAACGACAAAGATGAAGACACACAACAACAAAGATGAGGACGTGCTATGACAACGGCGGAGATGACAAGCAACACGGATAAAGGACGCGCGATGCGCGCGGATGAAAGGAGCGCAACCCGCGCAGATGAAAGGAGCGCAACGCGGGCGGATGAAAGGAGCACAACGCGCGCGGATGAAAGGAGCGCGGCGCGGCGCGCGACGCGGATAATGGAAGCGCAGCGCGCGCGGCGCGGCGCGCGCGCAGGTAAAGGACGGTTTGGATGAGCCTGAGGATAAGTTGTTCAGCCAGACGGTATGTTTGCGCAACAGTTTATGGATTGAGGTCTTAAGGCGGCCAGGGTGTCCAGGATGGGGCGCCACATCTCTCCCCAACTTACAGACTGTCCCTAGTCTGCTCCCAAGTTTGATGCCATAGAAAAAAGAAAGGAAAGAAATATGATTGAAACCAAAGAATGGCCATTTTGATCTTGAGAGTGGTTGAGAAAAAATTTGTCGATCCAACCAAAAATCCTAGAAGTGGATGAGATAAAATGAAGGAGGCGCCCCAAGTGCTCACACGCGTGGCATGAAGTAGATTTTTCACAAAACAACAAGGATCTTGCCCAGATGGTGCACAAATTGGGAGGACTGACTTCCGGACCATGTTGCCTCCACAAGAGTGAAATTTCTTGACCTGATCAGCAGAGAACCTTCTGGCCATCTGAGTACCATCCAGCTCCTCCAAAAGATATGATCCACCTCTAACTTGACGGACTACTCGGTAAGGACCATTCCAGCGGTTAGAGAAAAGCTTTCCCCACTGAGTTTACAAGGAACAATTATAAGCCAATACCAGGTCACCAGGGTTTAAAGGGTCCCTGATTCAATTCCAGTGTTTTTTCTTCCCAATACTGAACTGATTTTGCTCTTGATTCCATCATCTTCTGATAAGCTTTGTTACAAATATCTTCACTCTGCTCCAGTTGCTTTGATCTGGAAACTAATAGGTCAGTAGTTGAGGAAAATTTTTCCCAGGGGATGCCCAAGAAAGACTCCATCTCAAGATCAAGAGGAAGAACAGCCCTCTGACCAAAGATGATTTCATAAGGAGAATAACCAGTGGTTTGCTTGGTGGAAATTTGATCAGAGAAGAGGACCAAGGGGAGAAACTTTCGACAATTCTTGCCACTTTCACCAGCCACTTTGACAAGAGCAGCCTTCAAAGGAGCATGGCCTCTTTCCACCATGCCTTGTCCTTCAGGATAATAGGGAGTAGTAACTCTATGTTGTCCAGGGAGCAATTGGATCATTTCAGCAAGTTTTCCACCAAATTCTGAGCCACCATCCGTAGAATAAGATTGGGCCAAGCCATAACACATTATCCAAGTCTCATGAAGGAAAGCTGCTACTGATTCAGAGCTGAGGTTCTTAAGAAACTTTGCTTCAACCCATCCAGAAAAATCATCTCTAGCCACAATGAGGTACTTAGCTCCACCAGCCTTAATGTGAACCAAATCCATAGCAATCCTCCCAAAGACAGTGGATTCTCCAGTGGGGTAACTAACAAATTTCATCCGGGCGCCTGAGATCACGTTTCTGGCACACTTCACAACTCCTACACCGTTGAGCAACGGATTTCTTCAGGGATGGCCACCAGAATTGTTCAGATATTTGTTGATAAGTTTTGGTTTCCCCACGATGACCAAGGCCTTCATGGAGATTTTCCAGGATCAAATCTTGCTTGGAAGGGATAGTGACCACAACAAGTGCACAAGGAGTTGACCTTCTCATAAGCCTAGAACCTTGGACAAAGAAGTTGGAGGACTTCCTTTTAAGGGACCGAAATTCTTTTGCAGAGAGATCAGGGGGTCTTTGGAGAGTTGAAAGGTACTTTTCCAACTTAAGCCAGAAACCTTGCTGGAAACCAGAGTAATTTTTGGAGGAGAAGGCAAAGACAGGGCGGACCAAGGGTTCTTCCTCATGAAAATCCATTCCAACCTCTGATTCATTGTCTCCAAAGGTTGTCGAGATAAACCATCAGGCATGGTGAAAGATTTTCCAGGCCTGTGAACAATATCAAAAGAGAACAACTGGATGAAAGCCACCCAACAAGTCATGGGAGCATTTGGGAGGCTGGGGGTGTTGATCATTTCAATAATAGATTGCGCATCGACTTGTAACTCAAAGTGTTGACCCCAAAGGACAGTCTGAATCTTCTTCAACATTTGGGCCACGCCGCAAAGTTCCAGTTTTGGCTGGGAGTACCTGGATTCCACATCTGAGAAAAGAAGAGATTCATACAGAGCAGGACAATCCAAACCATTTTCATCTTCCTGGGTAAGAACAGCCCCAACAGATTGATAACTCGAGTCCACTGCCAACTTGATCTTGCCGGCTCCGTGTCCATAAGTGATCTTTTTCAAAACAATTTCTTTCCCAACAATTTTTTTGAGCAACTGAAATGATTGTTCGCAGTCTTGGGTCCAAATCCATTCAGCATCATTCCTGGTTAAGCAACGCAAAGGAATACAGATTTTGGATAATGAGGGAATGAAGATCCTGACATAAGTTACAACACCTAGGAAACCTCTAACTTCCGTTGGATTTATTGGGGTAGGCCAGGAGATGATTTTGTAGACTTTAGAGGGTGCCATCCTTCTTCCATCCTTGCAGACTATATGACCAACGATTTCCAAGGCAGGGAAACAGGCAGCAAGTTTTGATCCAGAGACAGTAAGGCCAGATTCCTCAATTTGAAACAAAATTCTCTCCAAAACAGTAGCATACTCCCAGACAAATTGTTGGATTCCTGAGTGCCAAGGTAAGAGCTCATTATCATAGTCAGAAACTGGACCTTTAATTCCACCATCATCAATAAAGATACCCGCATGATCCGGGATTTTTTCCTGGAGGATCCACATCATCTGAGCCTGATAGACTGCAACCAAGTTGGTGGCACCTTGAGGCAATCGAGTCAACTGAAATCATCCAAGGGGAGTATTGAAAGTAGTGAGGGGACGAGAAATAGGATGCAAGGATTGTTCGTCATAGCCACCCATAATGTCACCTAGACCATAGCAAGCTCTCCCAGAGAAGGATTCAACAAATTCTTCAGTGGCAGGCGGCATGCCAGAGTCTTTAATAGTAACTTTATTAAGAGTTTTGAGATCATGAACTACTCTAAGTTTACCATTACTCTTTAGAACACAGAAAACAGGACTGGAATAGCTAGAAGTAGATTTTTTGTATAAACCGGTTTGGACTTGTTTGCGAACCAACTTGATGAATTTGTCAACTTTAGCAGCAGGGATTGGGATCTTTTTCTTTTGCCAAGGGTCATGTTCAACTACCGGGATGATGTAAGGGAGACCATAGGATTCTTTCAAGAGACCTCTCTCTTTGTCACAGAATCCAATTGATTTTTCCCTTAGAGACAAGATATTTTTGATCAAATTTAACTCATCAGGACGAAGCCATCCATCTGGACCAAAATTGACCACTTTCAGACGTTCTTCAGTGACCCAACCAGAGGGAATAAATGGACCAGTGAGGGATTTGGATAGACCACAGTAAGGATTGCGGGATAGCGGAGGACGCATAAGAGGAGGTTTGAGGTTGAGAGGCATTGGTTGTTTGACTGGCTGGACCTTCTTTGCAACTGGTTTGTACTTGGTGGCAAAGGAGAGTAATCCCTGCTTCCTCCAAGCATTGACCAGTGAAACCTGACTAGAAAAAATGAGGCCATGTTCCAACATCTTCCAAGTCCAATGTTCTGCTGCGTCCTTGAAAGGTGCCGTCTCCATTACAGAGGATCCCAAAGATAACACATTGCTCACATGTGTGGCACAGGGTAGTGTTTCAAAAATAACAGTAGTAGAAGCCCTTGGTGGTGCACAATTGGGAGGACTTACTTCTACCCCAAATTGCCTCCACCTAAGATTAAACTCCTTCATACCAAAGCCACCAAGAAAAGAATCGAGATCCAGATCTAGTTTAGACTCATTGCGGAGATTCAAAACCGGAATAGAAGATGAGTGATCAGGCTGAAAAGAAAAAGGAAAGGAAGATAGAACAGATCCAGACAGAGAAGAAATATTTTTGGATTTTTCTAATTTTTCATATGTTTGGTTTTTGATCTTATTTGGATGAGAAGAAAGTGATGAGGAAAAAGAAAGATGGGCCTCTGAGGTGGGAGTTGGTCCATGAGTTGAAGTCTGAGGCTGAGGAGAACTACAACTATCAGTAGGGCCAACTATTCTGCTAAAAAATGAGGATCAAAGGAATGAGAGTTCTCTTTCTGCTTTCCTTTCAGGACAGATTTGGGAGGATGACCAGGGAAGTCTCTTTCCCAATGACCAGAATCCAAAGAACAAAGGGGGACTTCAATCTTTCTGCCATCAGCATCAGGGAGGAGAATTCTCTCCCCAACTTGATCAGAAAACATCAGGGTAGCACCAAAGTCCATTAAGAAAGGCCTTCCCAAGATCATGGGACCATCCAGACAATTGATCCAGAAGTGACAGGTGCCAACAATATTTTGACCAATTTGAACAGGAATATCCTCAGAAATACCAACCAGTTCACAGGAATGATTCCCAATTCCATAGACCGCAGAGTTGAAACTGACCCTTGGGCTAAGTTTAAGCTTGCAGGCCATGGAGTCCGAAATCAAGTTGAGCTGAGAACCCGAATCCACAAGGAGAGAAACCGTTTTAGTTGAATCACCAAGACAACATGGAAGAAAACCAAGAGGACAGGAATACAGGTTGGTATCTGAAGAGGGATCTGTTCCACCAGAATCCTCTATCAGAGCACCAGAGGAGACCTTTAATTTGTCTGGACCAATCTCCACACGTCGACAAGAAACCCATTTCTTCATCCCTTCTGCCACAGATGGAGATATTGACAGGAGTTCAGCCACAGATAGATTGGGGATTTTAAGATCAGAAATTTTCTTTAATACTCCTTCCATAGCATTAGGGTAGTCCTTGGAGATTCCCCTCTCAAATCAAACTTTGGGCTGGGTGGAGGGAGGAAGATCAGGTGTAATAGGTGATGGAAGAGGATCTGAGAGTTGGGCAGGTTGAAGAGGGGGAGGATCAGTGTTGTCCTGGAACCTTTCCATAAGCGGTTCCCTTTCTACCTCCATGCCTTCCACATCAGAGGAAGGAGGCTCAGGTGAAGATCGGAGTTTAACGGGTTTTTGCAGAATGGAGGATGGAACAAGAGGAGACTTATGAGGTTTTGGTTCCTCATGGTGTTTCCTAGCTGGATCGGATTGATAGGTGCCAGGGAAGCTGGAAGAAGTGATAGCTGGAGGATACCAAGGTTGCAGAGTTCCACATGATGATTGAAAATCCACAGAGACCAAGGATGCCTTCTTAGGGGTTGGTGGTTGGTATGAGGCCACCACATGACGGATTGGTTGAGACAAATCAAAAGGGATCAAAGCACCATTAGGAAGGAAAAAATTATTTCCCTTCTGCTGTACTAACTTCTCCTCCTTGTCCTTCTGGAGTTCAGGAAATCTACCGGTACCATGGCCTTCCATATGGCAATAATAACAAACTATAGTAGACTTAGGAACAGAATTAGCAGGTTTAGGAGTGGCTAAAGAGGATATTTTCTGATCTATTTTATTCTCAAATGCCTGAAGTAATTTAGTGATCTCATCTATAGTAGGTGTCTCCCAGTGAGTCTGAGGATTGGGTTTAGGTCTGCAATTGGCTTCCATCTTATTCATGATTTTGTTAGATGCTTGAAAAGAGGGGGAAAGGACTGGTTCAGTGATTTTAGGTTTTTCAAAGGTGAGAGCTGTTTGACCTTTCATCACTTGATCCACAGTATTCCTAAGAACCATGAAAGCAGGGAGCTTGAATTGATTGTCTCTTGTTGTGATCATGGATCCAGATTTCACAAATTCATCCTTAATTCTTTCCTGCACTCCTGGAGAGAAAGACTGAAAAAATCGCACTCAAATTTTGTCCAAAGTATCAATGTGATTGTTCCGGATAAGATAGGACTGGATAGGGTCCCAAGATTTTCTGAAAGTCTGATAGTCAGAGGCTGAGGAGATACCACCATTGGAGATCCATTGAGAAACCAGGGCATCCAAGTCTTGCAAAGTAAATCTGGCTACATCTATTTTTCCCCAATAGGCTAACATAGCCTCCTTCAGGAGCCGCCAGTTGTGAGTTTTGAATCCCTCAAAAGATTTGATAACCTCCATAACTTCGTCAGAAGAGATAAAAAACCGTAACTGATAAGCCATATCATATTCACTGGCACCATCCACTTCCGCAGCCATCTCATAGGAGTCCAGGAATTGTTTTACATTGGTCCCATTGAAGCCTAAATTTTTGTTCTGAGGTTTGATTTTGACCATCTTGGCCCAAACAGATAAAGAGGATTCAGCAGATTTCATGTTGAAGGGTTCCTAAGAGATCCAAACAAGCAGAGTTTCAAGGTGGCTCACAAGTGTGGCAAGAGTAGAGTTTCACAGAAACAACAAGGATCTTGCCCAGGCAGTGCACAATTGGGAGGACTTACTTCTAGACCAAGCTGCCTCCACGGATCAGAAAAAAAAGGAACAAAAAGAAAAGAAAAAAATCGGATCGGATTTTGGAGTTGATTCTTCAAGTTGGGACTGTAAATCCCAAGGTTGCTGGTTTGATCCCGGCCTGGGGGACCAAATGTAAGACTCCAAACAGTGCTAGGCCGTGGCAGTTCTGCGGAGGGGAAAGGTGCTGTTTAGGCTGCCCTCCTGAGTGTTACAAAAATATTTAAATGTAACCAAGATCAAGGTCCAGAACCTGGTAAATGAGGAATCAAGGAGTAGAGGATAAAGATGATAATAGTTTGGTAGCGACGGAACAGCACTATCTGAGACAAGATTTATGCAGGGAAAACTTGAAAAAAAGAAGTTAAAGTCTTCCTAGAGTTCAAAGAACAAAAGCTGTTGTGTGTAAACAACGCCCACAAACTAATAACTCTGGTCGTCAGCAGAAGATTGGGGATTATCAACTCAAACCCAAGTAACCTCCAGGTTTTCAATGAACCTGCCCAAATCTCCGCAATCAAGCGCTTGAAGGGTACCAGATAACTGAGGGTGGCTGTACAAGACAAAGCACAATGTTTAAGAAGCTCTAAAACAAACAGTAACTGATTTGAAGCAAGGATAACCTCAACACTTCTCAAGGGACTCAAGAGTAGGCTGGCAGAATGAAACTCCAAGGAAGCTAAGGGGAGGTATAACACTCCAGGTCTTAAGATTAATAAGAACTCTTCAATGAATTGTGATTGGCTCCAGAAAGGTGATCAGGGATCAGGACCAGTATGGTCAGAGAAAGGGATCAAGGAGTGGTATGACACACTCAAAAATTCCAACAGACAGAATTTTTCTTCAACCAGCAAGGCTATTGGTTGGTGATAAGGATCAGGGATCAAGGGTTGAGTATGGAGGCTCAAGGATCAAAGGTGTGCTGATTTCATTCTGGATTGTTCCATGTTCTGATGATTTCCGATGATTTTTGGATGATGATCCAAAAAGGCAGGGGAGAGCCCCTCCTTATATGGGCAGGAGGCCCTGTTAGACTATATACAACAGATTCTACAATTAGAGCGGAAAAGGGAAGGAAACCATGTGGTCACTCGCGTCCGTCTGTGGATGGGCGCGCGTAACAATACCAGAGTTACCCACCCCTTGTCCAAAGGCGGAAGCGGGTGGGAGAGAGAAATGAACCAAACCGCCGCGGATGTCCGCAGGCGGTTGTTGGCACTCTTCCAAAGGCAGAAGCGGGTGGGAGAGTCCCAGGAAAGGTGACGGATGAAGTCCATGAGAGCGCGGATGGGAAGATAGGAGATTGGTTTGAGAAAGTTGAGTAAATCCTGACGGCCTTGAGATCCACGACTGATAGATCAAGTGCGATGGGAGGTTTGACGGATCCGAGGATTTGCCAAATGCTTGGGGGTGCGGTTGGGATGGATTCAGTAAATCATGGATGAGCGCCGCGCGACAGTAGCAATGAGGAGATTGGGACGCGCGACGACAAAGATGAAGACACACAACAACAAAGATGAGGATGTGCTATGACAACGGCGGAGATGACAAGCAACACGGATAAAGGATGCGCAACGCGCGCGCGGATGAAAGGAGCGCAGCGCGCAACGCGGAAAATGGAAGCGCAGCGCGGCGCGCGCGCGCGGGTAAAGGATGGGTTTGGATGAGCCTGAGGATAAGTTGTTCAGCCGGACGGTACGTTTGCGCAACAGTTTATGGATTGAGGTCTTAAGGCGGCCAGGGTGTCCAGGATGGGGCGCCACAACGGAAAGGTTAGCGTTCTGGGGGTGCAAGGTTGGAAGGTTAATTACTCCTTCTTGCCAATTCACATCCGGATTCCAGTAAACTAGGAAATCATGGCCTAGAATGGTATCATCCATTCCGGGTATAGCCAAGACAAATCAATCCCATTCAAAGCTGGGGAAATTGGAGAATGCAAAGGTCCATTTTTCCTTTTGGGAAACCAAATAAGACGGTTCAGTTGCACTACTTACTAAATAGATAGGAAATTTATCTATCTTGGAACGCGTAAGATTTTTGGAAGTGGCAAAAGATTCACTGATGAAGGAAAAATTAGTGCCGGAATCAAGTAATACTTGATAAGGAGTGTTGTCGGAATGGAATAGGATAAATCTCAAACTTGGAGCACCTAGTGACTCGCAAGTGCAAAGATTTACTTGCAGTGATTTAGATAATGTTTAGTTTTCCTTGCAAGTATCAGAAAAACTACAAGCTAATTTTTTGACTGCTTAGCCGCTTCACGCGCTAACAGCTCTGCACAGCTTTCAAAATCATGTTTCCCTCCACAATACATACACAGCCCGTTCTTTTCCCTTTGTAGCCTTTCCTTTTTTTGAAGCATCCCGATTTCTTTGTCCAAGAACTTTGGAGTTTTGGCAATGGCTTTCCCTTTCAAGTTGGAGTTCAAAGTTGGGGTTAGTTTGAATGGTTTGGGGTTCCTAGTGTTTTGCTTTGAGGAGTTGTCCACCCTCAGAGCTGAGGTGGACGGTCCATGGTTGTTTTGCCAAGAGCAATTCTTGTCATGATAGCTATTATCAAGCTCAATCACTCAATTGATTAGCTGCTGAAGCAAGGTTGTCTTATGACCCCCAACTGCAAGCTGTTCAATTAAGCTTGCTGGTATACCCTTTTGTAAATGGAATAGAAGAGGGGCCTTGTTCCACTGGATGCAAGACTGCAAGGTTTGAAAATGAGAAATATAAACGGAAGCTCTACTATTCTCCTTCATAACTAAACTATTAAGTTTGTATTTGGCGTTTCAAAATTCATTGGGGTTGCCAAACAGTGTGAACAGTTGTTGCTCGAACCTGTCGCAGTTGTTGAGAATACAAGTGGGACTGTTGTTGGACAAAAGTTTGAGTTACGGTTTGAACCACTGCAAGGCTATACCTCTTAAGAAGGACGAAGCATACATAACTTTATGTCTATCGGAAGGGAAATTGTTGGAGTTGTTTGAAAAGATGATTTTACAAGACTTTAGGTAGGATCTAAGCTTATGAGGGTGTTCTCCTGTAAAGTGATTGGGTTTTTTCATTCCCGGAGTGCGGAAGCTAGGAGTACTCGGACTAGATCGCTGGGCACCATGAGTGAGGGCCTGGATCAATGTCAAAAGCAGGGTTGGAGCATCAGGCTCAGGAGCAGTAGTGCAAACCCCTGGTATACCACAAGTCAAGGTTTCATCGGAAGAATGGTCGGAATCTGCAAATTCCACAAGAGGGTCCGTTGGAGCATCCCATGGAGGAGCCCAAGGATCATTGAGGGGTTCAACAGATGGGGATTTAGAAGGAGGAACGGGATCTAAGGGTTGTTGGGCCCGGGGAGCGCTGGTTCTCCCTACCCAATGAATCTCATCATTGTGAGGGGCAAGGGAAGCGTTCCCAGTTGAGCAAGTACGTGACATCAAGAAAAAAGAAGTCTACTATAGGTTGGCAGGCTACAATAGATGATTTGAGTTAGTTAATTTACTGTCACACGACCACCCCACATACTATAGGGCAATTCTTAGATGATCGTGAGCGCGAAGGAATGCCAAGTGCGAGGGCAAGTGCAAATAGCAAGAATCAGTTGCAAAGTGAAAACTTGGTTATGCCACTCAACAAACGGCGAGAGGAATGGAATGTGTTCTGAAGAAGGAAACTCAACCTGAGTCCAATGTGATAACTAGGTTGTAGCAAAATGCAAGAACGTATGAAATTAACTAACTGAGGAGATAATCATCAGGCAAGGGGATAGCCCTTATAAGGTAATCCAAAGGACTAGATACAACCTGGTGATGAGCTAACTACAGTTGAAGCGGTGAGGCAATGAATGACAGGAACGGGATAGGAAATGAAGCAGTGGTATAGATCCAAGGTCTTAGCGTAAGTGCAAGGCAATAGAATCTGAGTGTAAAATTGTATGACAAATTGGGAAAGGAGCAAGTTACGTTGAAGTTAATGCAAATGAGAGGTAATAGTGTATGCAGGGTAGGGACTAGTCCAGTTGCAAACTGTACAGTAGTGATGGCTTAGTTAGACATAGATGCAAACTAACAAACAATGCATTACCAAAGATGGAAGTCCAAGGCTGTTGATTGGCCAGGGAAGGAGATTGGATCTCATAATGGATGGCCGACCGGTATGGAGTTAACCGCGAAGTTGGCAAGTATATACTGAGTTGGTTTCCAAGATTGGAAGGTCAGCGCGAGCCAGAGGAAATAGCGGATTGCACCATTGATGTTGAGCTTTTATTTGTGTCACGCTTTTAGACTGAGGTAGATGGTACTGAGGAGAGGACATGTCAAAGTGATGAAGACAATAATCCCTATGTGCCAAGCGTGACAGAAACCCCAGTACATCCTTTTTCCAAGTAGCAGAAATGCCTCATGTAACTGTTCAAGCCTTTTTCCAACCAGAAGAAATGCCTCATGTAACTGTATTAGAATTTTCCAACCAGCAGAAATGCCACATGTGCCTGTATCCCACTATTCCCCACCAGGACAAGAACCTCAGGGGAAGCCCTGAGCACCCCTAAGGGCAGGATTTTTCTATTTAAGGAGGGCCTCTCTGCCTCATCCAGGTTGTATCACCATCATCCCCACCTACCTCTCCTCACTGATCAAAACCACCCTGTCAGGCCCTCTTGGCCCATCCATCTGTGGTACCTATACAGATACATATTAGTAGTGAGCCAATTATAAAGAAACAGGAAATCAGAGACAAAGTCATAACCCATCTTTAACCAATTAAACCACCTACTAGGTGCGTGAATAAGGAGAGAAAAACAAAAAAAACTACCAACCTTTCCTCTACCCAGCCCCCTGTGGGTAAACCCATCTTTGTCTCCTCCCCTGAACCATCCCTTTGATAAACCCTTGAACCCTGTAAAATTGTGATATTGGTTAAAATCATATATATCTGATCAAAAATTAACCAATAATCCAATACATCTTGTTCAATCTTCAACAAAAATCCTACCAATAACAGTTAATAATTAATCTAGGTCTGATCTGAAGCCTATTTTAAGTCTCAAAGAAACCAGCCATCAATTTAAATGAATTATTGTGCAGAATTACTATGGTACTAGAAGGGCAGGAAATTAAAAACCACCCTTAGTATATACTAATACTCTAAAGGAGTAGAAGTAATAATAAATCTCTCTTCAAGGACTTCCAGCAAGCTATTTTCTACTTTATTTATATAATTCCACAGGATTCTCTAAACCATGTAAACAAGGATTTGTCTGTGTATACCGGATGTTGCGGGGACGTATTACACTTGTGATTTTAAGGGTAGCACCCTTTAAAAAAATTATGCCATAAATTTAAATGGAGAGGCCAAAAACTTATTGGTGTTGTTTGAGAATCTGGAACACAGGTATATTTCTGGTTGGCACAATTTAGGAGCAATTTTGGTGCCTGTGGATTTTACAAGGATTCCTTTCAAGAAGGGTGTTTAATTTCCTTGGGGGCTGGGTTATGCAAAACCTAAAAAAGGGTTATAAGTCAACAGGATCGCTTACTAGTTCTAGATTGGGAATTATTATTGATAAATGGGCCAATATGAAAGTATTTGTGGTGCTGAAATTTGTTGTTTTTTTGATTTTCATATTCTGTAACTAACAAATTTAGTCAGCTTTATTTCTATCTTACTGCTTTCATCATCCTATTGTTCCTGACTCAGGCCCCCTCTGGTGGCTCTCTAGTTTTCTTAACCCTACTACCTTAGGCCCCGTTTGGGGTTCTCTAGTTTTCCATAAATACCTGTCCTTCCCTTGGAACAGGAATGAAACCCATCTGATTACTAGAAAACTAAACCAGAGTGTCCCTTCCTCCTCTTCAGATCAGTTCCACTTTACTTTACTAGTAAATCCCTCTTCCTTGGCTCTTAGTAGCCTTATCCTTCCTCTTCATTTGACTCTTCAGAGTCATACCGTATCCCCTACTTCAACAAATAACCTTTCTTCTCATCATAAAGTTTCCAAAATTTGGTACTGGTGCAGTTTGAATGGTTGGTTGATGATTTTGGCCAAAAAATAGGGTATGAAGAGTTTTTGTCTATAATTTTATCAGAAAGTGGTCCAGTATCACACACTCATTTCTTATAAGGGTTTGATGGCTTGAGGAATAGAATATCTGAATAAATAATTACTATATGACTGGATGTATGAGCTAGGAATGGCTGGGGGAGGGGCCCTTATTTATATCTTTTGGATCCTCTCATGGTACAGTATTTTTACCAGTCAAAGGAGGCTGAACCAGGCCAGTTCTGAAGCCAGGGGAACATCAGTCTGTTTTTGTGGACCTTCTCTAGTCACTGAAGTAGTATGGAAATCCCTATTTCATCATAATTAGTGCTTGATACACGTTTCTGTACCCTTAATGACCTCACTGTATTGAAAAAAGAGGTAATATTCAATTGAAATTTTTTAATATAAGCCATGAATTCCTGAAGCCAGTTGCTTGAACACATGCTCTGAGGAGCTTATTTGGAAGGTTTATTTTGAGTCTGACGCCCTTCTGTCCATATTTTTGTGTTTTAAAGTCACTGAATCAGGCATTAAGCTCCTTTTTGTGACTAGTTACTTACACTTTTCTTTGTATGAGGTAAAGAGGAGTTTTTATAGGTACCTGGTGTCTTGTGAGCCAGTTAACACAAAGCTAGGCCTCTTTGTATCCTCAGTGTACACTCTCAGGGTGCTACTGTAATTATTATTTATTCTTTTGGGGTCTGAATACTCCATACAGGTCCCTTTACAGGGGCCCTGACAACCGTTGGCATAGTTCAAAAAGGGGTGAGGGGCTCATTTTTCTGTATTTTTTGTTTGTTTAGGTACTTTCATACCATTCTCCACCACATGCTGGCGCTCTTTGGGCCCCATGTGGTGGTGGACAAGGCTGTAGGGTATTTAGTTGGTACCCTACAGACCTGTTTCCGTTTTGGGAGAGGGGGGGCTGGCCAGTGAGCCAGCTGGTTGCATTTCTCAAATCCCCTGTCAGTTTCTAGGGGCCTGTGCAAGGTAGTTTGTCAAATACTGGCGGTGCTGGCAGCGGTTAGCAACTGCCGTGCGTTGTAGTAGCTTGAATACCTGCAAGGCTGGTCAGTAGCAACCACCTCAAGCCTGCGCAAGGTATTCTGGCAACTACTTGCAGGTTTGTTGCCTGATTGTGGCCACCTTGGGCCTGTAAAAGGTAGTTGCTTGACTACCTGCAAGGCTGGTTTGTAGCAAACACTTTGAGCATGTGCAAGGTGGTTGGGCAACTACTTGCGGGGTTGTTGCCTGACTGCAACTACTTTGGGCCCATGCAAGGTAGTTGCTAGACTAGTTGCAGGGCTGGAAATGCTGTGGCTCCTGAGAGCTGGGGGTCCAGTTTCAAAAAGGCCCTTGGCTATGCGCAGCGTTATGGAAGAAAGGGTTTTGTTTCCCATAGCTCCAAAGATATACATAAATATGGGTTTCTGACCAAATTTTTGGTCAGAAACCCTTACCTGCAAATGTGATGAGGAGAGTTCCTTGGTAATTGTGGTTCTACCCAAAGCAGTAGCAATTTTGGGGTGGTTCCAGTTGGTGACAATACCTAGATTGGCACCAGGAATCCATTTATTTAATAATATTTCAGGATTTCTTACTATTTAAGTTTTAATCTTCTATTTTTTTAAGTTAATATTTCTTTAATTTTCTTTATATTATTAGTATTTTATTTGGCGGTGGCTTAGTCTATTTGTTCTGCATAGTAGCCAGCTGACACCACTCCATACCCCCACCCCCCCTCCATTTCCAGTCCAGGAAATTTTCTGCTTTTATATACAACTCAAAACACTACTCCAAAAAGAGAGAGAACTACAAAAGAACAACTTTTCCTTCTAACCGCCTCTGTGCATTCCACAATGATCCTTCTCACCATTAGTTCAATCTCATAGCTGATCCTTTTTTTTACAATAGATTTGGTGATTATATTCCCCAATCTCCCTATCAGCTGAGTTGTGCCAATGCATTACTAACAACAGATCCCCGTTGATCTTCCTTAGGATCTCTCCCAATCCTGCATGCAACCTAACAGATCCCCAGAAATATGAATGCAATCTCCTCAGCTCTAGTTTTGATCTTCCCATAATCCCACAAACTCAGTGCATACCCCATAGGAATTCCTTGGTCTTCTACTACATAGCTTTGATCACTTGATTTTGCACTTTTAAATCCATATCCGCAGAAAGGAAGTTATATGTGACCACTTTTTTTGTCTGCAAAAGGCAAAACTCTGGCCCATCCTTGCTATTTTTCTGCAGAAACATCTGCTGCACCAATCCTGAGCCTTTAATTTTCTGGTCCATATCAGACAGTCTTCCAATGCTCTTTTTCAAGCCTATTTTTCTTTGGACTTCCACCCACTTCTGAGCTGCTATTTTTCCAATATCAAATGCTGATCATAATTTCCTCTTTGTCTATAAATAACCACAACAGCAACTGCGCAAAAACTTCTCTTTGCGTAAAATAAATTATTTGGTCCATGAGAAAAATAATGCCCTTTATTTATTTATTTTATTTATATATTTTTATTTTTAATTAATTTTATTTATTTATTAATTCAATTATTCATTTTCACTTTACTCAATTTTTTACTTATTTAATCATTTATTCTAAGTGCATTATTTTTCTCTCACATCAAACCCTTTATTTCATGCATTTTGAAGTGATTGCATAGTTGCACCCCTTTGATATTTCAGGCAAAAATACTTTATTTCATGCAAGGTTCAAGAATTTTTTTTTAAACTCTGATTTCGAAGCCCTGTAGAACAAGCTCTTGAACCCCAATCAAAATCTTTGGTAATTTTGAAGGCATTAAAACCCCTTCAAAAATGCAATCAAAAAATGAAAAAATTATCTAAAAACAATTTTTTGCATGGGTTTTTGGATCCTTATTTTGGCAATTTTTTTTTTTGGTTATATCAGTTTTAAAGGATTGCAACCAAAATTAAAAGGTCTTTCAAATATTTTTTTCATATTTTTTGGATGTATCCTATCACCTTAAAAAATTCCTTTAAAAAATACAAAAATTCAAAAAAAACAAATCTCTCTTTGGACATTTGAATCCTTTGATTTTCCTTTTTATTTCATTTTTTTGGGTGATTCAAGCTATGAAAAAATTAAACCAAGAGTTAAAGAGAATTAAAATATTTTTTCAGAAAATTTTGGGATGTATCATTTTACCTTAAACATTTAAATCAAAAAAGCAAAAAATTCAAAAAAATTCAATTTTCTCATTGGAATTTTGGATCCTTTTGTTTGCTTTTTTGATTAATTTTAATTGGTGTTTCAAGCTGTTATAAATTCAAAAAAAAATCAAAGAGCTTTTTAAAACTCTTTTCAGAATTTGTTTATGATTTTTTTACCTTTAAAAATTCCATCAAAAAACAAACAAATTCAAAAAAAATTCACTATTCTCACTGGATTTTTGAATCATTTTTTGCCCTTTATAATTGATTTTTTTTGGTGATTAAACCTTTCAGAATTTTTCAAAAAAAAGAAAAAACTTCAGAAATACTTTTTAAATATCATCTACATGTATGCATACACCTTACAAACTTCATTCAAAAAAGGTAAAGATAAAGAACAAAGATGGATAAAAATATTTAAATTTATTCAACTATAATTGGTTTTATGTTTCTAATTGATTTTATTGGAGGAAAAAAAACTCATTAGCAAGATCTAAATTTCTCTGAACAATTGTTTTCCAAGATTTGGAATCCTTTGTCAAAAAGCTTTTCCAAAGTTGATCTAACCTGGGAGCTAGCCAATGACCAGACTTGAACTTAAAAGAGACTATATGTTTGAAATCTTCTAAAGGAATTAATAAAAAAGGAGAAGATTTATAATTTTGAGTGGGAGGGGAATTCAGAGGAAGATAAGTGCAAGGAATTTAAAGAAGAAAACAGAAACACTGGACACTTATATGTTTTGGCCAGAAGGAAACCATTGCATGGAAATTTCATCCACATATTTTTGTGAGCTGGGCCATAAAGTTGGTTAAGTTGCCTTCTTGCTTCTTGGAAAGTTTCACACCAGTTATCACACAGTAATATTGGGTCCTTGAGGATTGGGTTGGAATCAAGGTCTTTCACCATTTCTTTCCTGACTTCAATCCCATCTTCTGATTTCCTCCCCATGCAAAGGGCTGCTGCTCTCAAGCAACAGTTCCCATCACCTATGACATCTTGAACATGTGATATATGTGGAATGGCTGTTTTTGGGGAAATAAATTCTTTAAATTGTAACTTAAACCAAAAATCAGAATTTTTTTCATAGCATAAAATATGGACTCATATTAAAACTCACTTCTTAAATTGATACTTGGTCAAAGATTCCAGAAGAAAAATAAGATAATGTGCAGGTAACCTAGAGAAAACCCCCAAAGAAATTGGAAAAAATGGATAAATGAGAAAATATCAACTTTACTCACCTTCTCTTGGATTGATGGGGCCCTTTTTGCTAATACTTTCCTTCCAGGAGGATCGTAAGGAGCGTCAAAATCTTCATAGGGAAAAATTTTCCTCTTGATTCTTGTACCAGGATTGTATTCAGGAGAGCCAACCCACTTGTTCTAACTGGTTCCAGACCTCTGATCAAATTTTTGATTGAAATATTAATAAAAATCATATCCAAAGAATTAGCAAAAAATAAAAGGAAATGAAATATACCATCTTAATTAAATCCACATCTGGCAGCTCTTCATCTGCTGAATCTTCCCCTTCATCCAAATCTGGCACCTCTTCATCTTCTCAATATTCCTCTTCAGTCAGAAATTCACCCTATGTTAAAAAAAGGACAAGGATTAATTAAAAAAACAAGCAAATTTCAGAAAAAAAAACTATAGATATAAAATTACCTCTTCCCTAATTACTCCTTCTTTTTTCCCTTCCCCTTCCCTTGGATTGCCTTCCACCTTCTTGAAACTTGAACACATAGGGAAAAAAATTAATTATGAAAGTTGATATATGATTTTTTCAAAAGAATGGTGACTGACCTTGGGATTTGCTGTGAATTTATTCTTTTTCCTTCCTCTCCTCTTGGTTTGTTCTAAATGGTCAAAAACAGAAGGATCTGTTTTGCTAAGTAATTAGATATCTTCTTGAACTTATTGGCTGCTACTTTGGGTCTTCCTCTTACTTTGGATCTTTGAGTAGAATTTGGCTCTTCAATCAGGATGGTTTTATATCTTCCACTGTACAGCTTCATGCTTTCACCCAGATAATATAGCTGTTTGCCAGGTGGAAAAATGCTGAATTCTTCAAAAATTTTAGTGGGATATAGGTTTTCATTTCTTTCTTTGGTAAAAAAGATAAAAACTTACTGAGATGGGATCTTTGAAATGCCATTGAGGATTAAAATCATCAAGTTGGAAGATTTCACTCTTTCTGATGGCCAATTTGACTTTGTGAACACATGTTATACCCATGTTAGAAGAGGAATCACAGTTTTTGCAATTGGTGAAAGAATCAGGAACTTGATGAAATAAATAAATGATTTTGAGGGAAAAGTGGCTGATCTTTCCAGAAGGATGATCAACACAGTGAGGAAAACCAATTAAATGCCTTAATTCATGCTGAGAGGCTTCAATGGCACTCTCATGGGTTTGGATGGTGATTTAACTGTAAATTTTTTACACTAAATTATAGAAAGAGCCAATAGAAGAATTGATGAATCTATTGATGTAGGAGTGAGGACCTTCTATTATTGATTTACTTGTGTTTCCAAAGTGAAATCATTTGCTTTCCAAATAGGAGATAAATTTTTCTTTAGAGGAATCCAGTTTTCAAGAAGGTAGTCAGAAGCGGGAGGATTCCATACCAGAGCAATTTTTTTAAAGTTTTCCTGATAGCTTGATTCAGATTTTGAATATACAAACTTATGCCATTGTTTCTGGAATAGCGTCCATTCATATTCAGATTTAAAGTGCTTCCTTCAATGAGGTTGAATATTCTTGAAAATGTGCCAGAAACAGAGAAGATGATTAGAGGAAGGGAAAACTGTTTCAAATGAACTAATAAGTGATTGTTCCTTGTATTTCAAAATCACACTGGGTTCTTTATCTTCTGAAATATCCTGAAGTTGATTTGGGGCCCAATATAGTTCTGTTTTTTCTCTTGAGATAAAGAACAGAAGGAAACTGAGAAGATTCTAGCAGAATTTTTTACACAAAGAATATGAAGAAGGGGCATTCAAATTTGTTTTGTTTTATATGAGCAGTTCATCATAATGAGAGTAGGGAAAAGTTTGAGAAGTTTCATGGAATTGGGGTGTGAAATGAATCATGAAGTAATTTCACAATCCAAATTTTTCATTCAGTAGTAAAAAGAAGAATTCTGGAGTTCCAGTATGAGTGCTTCAACAGGATTGTTGCCATCAAGGGCATTTTTTTGTATTTGGGATCCTTTTTTGTAAATTTTAGGGAGATTTTTATGGATGGGTGATGATGAGTTTTGTATAAGAGAGGTGAGAATTTTTAAAGGGGGAACTCCAGCTTTGGATAAATTTTCAACCACCTCCTTTTGCTTCCCTTGTGGTGTGGTGTGGTGTGGTGTGGTGTGGTGTGGTGTGGTGTGGTGTGGTGTGGTGTGGTGTGGTGTGGTGTGGTGTGGTGTGGTGTGGTGTGGTGTGGTGTGGTGTGGTGTGGTGTGGTGTGGTGTGGTGTGGTGTGGTGTGGTGTGGTGTGGTGTGGTGTGGTGTGGTGTGGTGTGGTGTGGTGTGGTGTGGTGTGGTGTGGTGTGGTGTGGTGTGGTGTGGTGTGGTGTGGTGTGGTGTGGTGTGGTGTGGTGTGGTGTGGTGTGGTGTGGTGTGGTGTGGTGTGGTGTGGTGTGGTGTGGTGTGGTGTGGTGTGGTGTGGTGTGGTGTGGTGTGGTGTGGTGTGGTGTGGTGTGGTGTGGTGTGGTGTGGTGTGGTGTGGTGTGGTGTGGTGTGGTGTGGTGTGGTGTGGTGTGGTGTGGTGTGGTGTGGTGTGGTGTGGTGTGGTGTGGTGTGGTGTGGTGTGGTGTGGTGTGGTGTGGTGTGGTGTGGTGTGGTGTGGTATGGTGTGGTGTGGTGTGGTATGGTGTGGTGTGGTGTGGTGTGGTATGGTATGGTGTGGTGTGGTGTGGTAGTGGTGGGGGGTGAAGGGAGGGTGGAACAGGTCAAGGCGGTGGTTTGTAAGATAATTGGAGCGCTCCAAGATGGGTGGTGGTCCCAGGAAAAAATTCTCAGTCATATTGAATATATGCATGTGAAGGGCTCACAGAACAGTAATATGACGGTTGTTTGGTTTGGTTTTTGAGACAAAAATAGTGCCTCAAAAATTAAAAAAAAATTGA
Organism: Puccinia polysora; assembly: GCA_025617555.3. Lineage (NCBI taxonomy): Eukaryota > Fungi > Basidiomycota > Pucciniomycetes > Pucciniales > Pucciniaceae > Puccinia > Puccinia polysora. The sequence goes on from CM062629.1 coordinate 28,434,166, forward strand.
AAAGCTTCACATAATTCTTTTAAAAATGCAGCTTCAAACATATAAAGGCAAAAAAAGGATTCAAAAATCCAGTTAGACAATTGGATTTTTCAAATTTCTTGGTTTTTTGATGAAATTTTTTAAGGTAAGAAATTACATCTGGAAAATTCTGAAAAAAATGATAAAAAGCTCTTTAGTAGTTTTTTTTTACAATTCTCAAAGCTTGAAACACCCAAAAAAAATTAGTCAAAATGGCAAACATAAGGATCCAAAAGTCCAATGAGAAAATTGAATTTTCAAAATGTTTGGTTTTTTGATGTAAATGTTTAAGGTAAAATAATGCATTCAAATCTGAAAAAAAAGATGTAAAGAATCTTTAACTTTTGATTTGACTGTGTGATAGCTTGAATCACCCAAAAAAATGAAACAAGAAGGAAAATAAAAGCAATCAAATATCCAACAAGAAATCTGATTTTTCTTAATTTTGTGTTTTTTGAAGGAATTTTTTAAGTTGAAAGGATACATCCAAAAAATATGAAAAAAACATCTGAAAGATCTTTGAATGTTGGTCAAAATTTCTGGAAGCTGAAATAACCAAAAAAAATATTAAATCAAAATGGCCAAAATAAGGATCCAAAAACTCATGCAGAAATTTATTTTTACAGAATTTTTTCATTTTTTGATTGCATTTTTGAAGGGGTTCTGATGCCTCCAAAATTACCAAAGATTTTTTTTAGAGGTTCAAGAACCCCTGTTATGGGTCTGGGGAATCAAAATTAAAAAAAAACAAATCCTTGAAAATTGGGTGAAATAAAGTATTTTTGCATGAAATAAAGTATTTTTGCGTGAAATAAAGTATTTTTGCATGAAATATCAAAGGGGAACAACATTGCAACAATGTTGAAGTTCATGAAATAAAGGTTTTTATGCGTGATAAAAATAATTCCCTATTTTTAATTTACTTACTTGTTTATTCTATTTCTTTTTTTTTGGCAACTTGGTGAGTTGTGAACCTCTGTTCAAAACTCATTTGGGTTGTGAATGGCTTTTCACGCCTGTTTGCAACCCCTGGGTTGCAAATTTAAAATTGCCCTTAAAAAATATAAATTAAGCCTAAATATTACAAAACCTCATATAAGGATTAGAAAAACTGTAAATAATATTGCAGAAATTTATTTTGGTTTCCAAATTAGTTAAATTAGCCACTAGAACCACCCTTCATTTTCTACTACTTCAGGGAGTAAACACAATCGTGATTACCATTGGTCAAAATTTACCAAAAGCCTCTGCTGACTTATTTCTTTGAGGATCTACATATTTGTAAATTATAATAGGAAAAACTACGCCTAAAATATTTGAATTCTGTTTTTTTTTTTGGATTTATCAACAGAAATATATTTTATTTTAAATCTTGCATGCAGCGGTGCAACCCTCTGGAGTCCCAGAGATCCACATCACATGAATTTTACCTCACATGCAGCTTGTGCAACCCTCTGCATTGAAGGAGAGTTGCAGGAGATTTTTTGACTCCAATTTTTTTCTCTGCACTTAGCAAAGTCTCTATATGATTTTTTAAGACTCCCCACACCCACCACTCCAACCATTCCCCAACTTTAACTGCACAAGGAAGCATCCCTTCCTGGCCAGGCAGACAAACCAGCAATGAAACTGGGCTTGGGGGTATGCTAGTTACCCCTGCAGTGCTGTTCCTAAGCACATTTTGCAAGTGCATGACAAATCTGGTGTGAAATGTTTTTAAAAAACCACAAAAATTATAAGGATATGAAATTCTGAGTTTTAGTTACCCCCACAAGGTCAATGAAAACTATAATGGGTATTTCAAAACAGGGATTAAGAGGGGGATTAGGCCCCAGTATTGTAACTAAAAGCAACTTTATCAATCTTATATTCTACAAAGGGTATAATCAAGATGCATAATATATGAAAAAAACTCTCTGAAAACCCTTCAAAAAATATAATTTTTCCTTTCTGCGGGTATTAAACTTGCATGGGGGTTGGATTAAAATAATAAAATTGCACACTGAATTCAATTGAAAACACGTAAAATTGAAAAAGTTTTTATAAATGGAGCAGAAAAAATAAGGTCTCTATAATTGAGGTCTCAGACCTCAGCCTCAGTTTTCATAAATTTGCTACAGAAATATCCAGGTTTACAAACACCATATAGGGGCTTTTATTATTATATCACTATCAGCATGGAAAACTGTGAATGCCTCAATTATTATTACATGAGGCTTTATATATTACCATAAAATTAAGAAACATCTTGCAAGAACCTATGAAAAAATCCTTGCCTTCATTGAATGCCTGGCTCATGTGATTCTGGATGGTAAAAGGCCTGTACCATGAGTAATCTAAAAGCTACAAATAAAGGCCCTTTTACATCCAATCTATTAGAATGAATGACATTCAGCTAGGAATTATATTGCAAGAATATTCTTCCTTGGGAATCAAATAGTTATAGAAAAATTGCAATCTTTTCCAGAATCTGTTCATTATTTCTTAGATAATGTTGTAAATCTGACCCTTTGGGGTCAATTATTAATTGGTCCTTCAGCTTTTTTTCAATTGAAAGGGGACTTAAAAAATAAATATTGGCCTATTAATCATGATTTAGTCAAGATCATGACCTAGTATGGCATTGCAAGCTTTTCTAGGCATACTCCCAAGTCTTTCTTGGCACAGTGCCCAGAAGGCTTGGAGGTGTGCCCAGCGGGCTTGATTTGCGCATCAAGTTGCACTTTTTATCTTGAAACACATCCAAGTTCCTCTTGGCCAAGGAAAAGCTGTTGAAACACCCTCTCACTTGCTCCCTCCCCCTTAATAATTTTCTCTTCCCTTCAAAGTCCCACTTGGCACACTGCCCAGCGGGCTTGGCTGTGTGCCCAGAGGGCTTGGCTGTGTGCCCAGCAGGCTTGATTGGTGCATTAAGTTGTGCTGCAGATATTGACACACAGCCAAGTTCCACTTGTCCAAGGCCAAGATGTTGGAACCCCCCCTCACTTTCTTCCTTCCCCTTGCTATTTATCTCTACCCTTCAACCCTTTAAACCCAAATTTTTTTTCTTTTTTTTCTCATTTAACAAGTTTTAATTACTAGTCTGTTGAGGGAAAAAAAATGCCCCCAATCATCAAGTTAGCAGGTGTGGCCAATTGGCTTGGGTGTCAGCCAAGTCAAACTTTTTCCCAACCCAACCAAACTTGGCTTTGTGCCAGGTTGCACTTGGCTATGTGCCAAGCAGGCTTTACGGGGTGCCCAGTGCACTTTAGCAAAAAAAAGGCTAATTTTGGTGGTTCTCCAAATTAGCTTAATATACCATAAGTTATCCCACAGATATCCAACTCAGTTTTAATAAACAACCCCAATGAAATTTTTATAATATTATTGAAAATAAACCTTGAATTAGAATCAGGAAGAAAAATCTTAGTATTTGTCTAATTGAGAAAAATGGTTGTGCTTCTTAGTTATTGAAAACACCAAATTCTTTCTGGACCATCTTATAAAATTCATTTTGATAAATATATGCATCAATTTTCCTTCCAACCAAACCACACCATAGATAACTTTGGTATCTCATCCTTTTTTTTTCTAAAAAATCTTCAATTCTCCTATTACCTCTTTTTTATAGAAGGATCTAGCTCCTTGGAATCTATTAGACTAAACATTGAAGGTCATACCAGTAAATAATTCATACAATTATCTATCACTTTCCCTTTTCAATATTTCTTCCATCTTTATTTTGAATATTTAACAAAAACTCTAAAAATTCTTAATAAAAACCAAAACAACTAAAAAGCTATTATATGAACTTGAAAAATTTGTAAAGAAAAAAAATTAATCTGATTTTTTTCTGGACTCGTTATTTGAAATTTCATAAAAAGAAAACCTAAGAATTTATTCAATACTGTCTCTTGAAATTTTAAAACTAACAAAATAAGAATTAATAAGGAACTATAATCCTACTAGGAGCTTTTTTCTCCTTTAGAAAAAATGAAACCAGGGGGAATCCATGCCAAAATCAATCAGTAAAACTATTTTGAGGAGAAATCGGCAGCAAAAAATTTGTTAGGAATCATAGAGATTATTATAAGAAAAAATCACATTTTGATATCAGAATCAAATGATAAAAAATTGAGATATTCTCAGATAATATTTCCATTTCTGAATCAAACTCATATAATCTCCTAATTCTTAAAAAAAATCTTAGTGTCTTAGACACCCATTACTTCCTCCACTACCAAAAAATAGTTTTACAACCTTTTACCTGACGGTTATCTTATTAAAAAATCCAGAGTTACTAGGTCTCTAGAGAGAGAGTATTCATCATTTTTTCCAAAATTCTGTAATTAAGAAATTTAAATTTATCATATTTAGAATTTAAATATTTCCTGATACAATGATATGATCTTTTTCATCATTAAAAAAACAGAATACCAGCTAGAAAATTAAAAACTCTCTTCAAATCCATATCCAAGAGGGATAATCCCTCCGTTGAAATTTCAATAAATCAAGGATCTTGAAGTCCAGTTCATACAGAGGAAACTACTACACAATAATCCTCAAGTCATTAACCAAAGATTTCAAGAGGACTCTCTGAAAATCTTGTTAACGGATAAAATATCCCTCTAAGTAGATATGATGAGGGTGGAAAAGGACTCAAAGGTGAAAATACATATTGAATCTTTTAGAAAAGCATACATCTCTCAGAAAATTTCTACCAAAATTCATAACCAAGAAGGAATCAGAGAGCTACATGGGACAATGGAAAAATTGGTTTCACCTAAAGAAAATTTAGGCACATCACGATCAAAATGGAAAGAACCATCCCTATTATCAGAAAGCTTGAAAAGAAGAATTCAAAAATCCAATTATATTTTAAAAGATGAAGAGTCTGGCTCAAGCCATTAATGTAGTGTTCATAAAAGAGCCACTGAAGCTACGCCTTTTTAGATAACCATTTTGAAAATTTCATTGGGCATAAATTCAGTAAATGAGATAAAAGTTCCAGTTTGTGATTTCAAAAGATAAAAGAAATTGAGGAGAAATTATATAAAACCAAGTATCTTTTAGAATTCAAAGCATGGTAGTTAGACTACTTCACTTGTGGTGTTTAAATTGCATGGTTGCCTCTCCAAGTTTGAATTGAGGTTTTCCCAGTGGTAATTGGACTTGAACCCAGGGCACTTGATTGGGTTGGACTTGAGGGGTTAAAAATTTGTGCCCAACCAAGCTCCTCTTGATTCAAATCAAAGCTGGTTTCATCAAACTGACCAGCCTCCCTCCCACAACTTCCAACCCGTTGATTTTTTTTTCAAGTACTATCATGAAATATGTGGTTTGATGCAACCAGCTTTTATTTTTTCCAAGGTGAAATTGGCTGAGCACCAGAATTCTTTGGCTAGGCACCAATTCAACCTATGCCTTGAATGAAGGTCACTTTCATGGGCACCAAGGTGAATTTGATTGACCCCATGTGTGCATGACAAAAGCCACCAATAACTTTATGTGCTGCCTGAATGGGCTTTATAGTAAAAAAAATATAAGATAAAAAGTTAAATATTATGATTTTTGAAATAAATCAAAAAATTCAGTTTGAATGAGAACCCAGAACAGAAATAATTTCCTAGAATTATTTCTCAAAAAATATAAGAGAAAATACTCTATGTGGTAAAGAAAATTCTTTCAATATTATTCATGTTGAGGATATTTTGAATATCAAAAAAGATCAGTTGGAGAACTCATTAACTGGATTGAGAGACCAAGTGGAGATCAAAATTAGCATGATCAAGGATGTTTTTAGCGACTTCAAATTGTTGAGAATATTTTTTAAAACTCTGGGGAAGTTCATCCTTGAGAGTTCCATTTTTGTCAGCCTGCTACTTAGCACAGAGCAACCTGACAAAGCAACAACAATAATAATATTAACAAAATTAAAAGGAACAAAGATAAATGAATAAATAAAATTATTATAAAATAAAGGAGTAGGAAATCCATAAATATTATTGCAGAAATGGATTCCCCACCCAAAATAAGGTAGGGTCACTCACTGACCCCACCCTTGAATTCTTACTCCTTATATCTTTTAATTAATTTCATACAAAATGGTAAATGACCACGGCACCAGTATGGCACCTTTTAGCCATTTTAATATTTCACATGATATGTCATGTATAGGTTTCACACCTAAATTTCAGTCGAAATCCAGGTGTTGTGTGTAGTTTAGGAGTTACACGGGAAATTGTGTTTCGTCACAATTCCCGCACGCAGCCCCGCGTCCCTACAGCGCTGGTCTCCTGCGTACGCAAACTCCCGCACGCAGCAGCGTTGGACTCCCGCGTACGCCAACTCCCGCACGCAGCCCCGCGTCCCTAAAGCGCTGGACTCCCGCGCAGGTAATCCTGTGACCTAGTCACGCGCGCAGCGGTACAGTCCCCCGTGCGCATCTGAGCAGCGGATCAGTCCCTGCACGCATTTGAATGGACTGATCCCCGCGCCTCCTATGACATCCAGGTACCGCTCAGAGAAGCTACAATATAGTAGGATCTACAATACATATGTAAAGCTACCACACGAGCATAGATTATGGTTCAAAAACCTTAAAAATCAATTAAAATTAGTTAGTAACTAATTTTTAGTATTTTTTATTAATTAAATAAAGATCCAGACTCACCACGAAATAAGTTGACCAGAACCTTCAAAGACCACAAAACTACATAAGGAGTGGTCGTAAAAATTATTAAAAATTACATACAGGATCAGCAGAGGATGGAAAATCAATAAACATCCACGTCTGCTCACTTTGGACCAGTACTTACTGTACAAATTGAGGATCAGTGCGGGATCAGCAAAATGACTAATCTATTGATTAACAGATCCTGCAGCTAAAAAGGAGCTGTTCCTTGACAGATCTAAAGCCAGCAGGCTAACAGCACCTTGAGGACGTGCCAATCTTGTCCTGATTGCCCCCCTAGCCTCAGCCCATGGCTAGTACCCCTTCTAGAGGTCCTCAAGCACCCAAAAAGAATATTTAAACAGGCTCTTTTTGCCCTTCTGTTTCCAATAAGTTAATCAGTTATCAGGAATTATTTATTATCAATCAGACACAGTGTCATTGTTAATCAAGTGCTTATATGAAGATAAGCAAGTGATTTATGACTTAGTCTGTAGTAGTATTATTTACCTTTATTAACCAATAAACCATTGAAGTTTAGTCAAGCAATCAACCCCATCTGCTCTGAAACCCTTCCAATTATTCCAGGATTTTCGTGGTCAAGTGCTCAGAGTGAGTGTTTCCCTTCCTGTCTAGGCCACTTTTGCTGTTAAGCCCGGCCATTAGTTGAATAAGTCGTTTCTAAGGCACCCATATTTATTCCAAGGTTCTTAAACTGCCTAAGGAGGCCCCTTGAAGAGAGGTTGCTAGTCTGTAAAGATCCCCAGTAGTATAATACTGTGGCCCCTCTTTTTATATTATATTTAAAATATTTATAACCAAACCAAATAAACCTTGCACTTGCTCTTACCATACCATTATTGGAGCTTTAAAGTGTTTATTCTTTGGAATATTATTGCTCCAAGTTCTTTTATCACTCTCTGTAGCTAAAGGACTGCAAGGTTCCTGGTATCAGAGAGCTGACAACTGGGGGTCTGGCCGGGAAATATCCTCAATAATTAATTGTTTAATTAATTATCTCCTGGACCAGTTATTTATATAAAAAAAATTATATATAAGTAGAAATACTTATTATTTATCTTGATCTTTTGATTTGTCCAGTGGATTTAAAAACCAACGGAGAATTGATCAATTATTATTTAAACCTTCTTAAACAGAAAAAAGAAGAAAAATTATGTAACTTTGTGCCTGTTGTTATAACTCCTGAACAGAAACAAGAGAGACTTCTTTTTTATAGACAGCAAATCTTAAAAGAAAAGGAACAAGAGTTAGAAAGAATTATCAATTTTCACCTCTCAATGCTATTGGAGTATGGCCAACAGAAATCATACTCCCCCACTCTAAAGGATCAATCAAGATAAAGATTGAATTTGTAGTACTTCAAAATGGAGTATGTGATTATTTTATTATAGGAAATGATTCTCTTTGCCTGTACGGGATAGATGTCTTCCAGAGTAAAGGGAGATATTTCACTATAGGAGGAGATTGGAACAAGAAGTTCCAAATATGCCATATCAATGCTAAAGCTACTGATTCCACTTATGAGAGACACTTAGAAACTTTTAACCAGGAATACTTTTCCCAAGCTGCCTTGAATTCCCAGCTTAGTGAAAACCAGAAAAGAGATATTCTCCAAGCATGCTTTGAGAACCAGAATGCTTTTTGCACTAAAGACCATCCCATTGGTAATATTAAAGGTCATGATATGGTCTTAACTTTGACTATTAAGCCTCCTTACCCTCCTAACCTCAGGAGACCAGCTTACCCTTCTAGTACAAAATCTAGGACTGCTCTAGAAAGCCACATCCAAGAACTAGTGGACTTACAAGTCTTACCGAAAGTAGGGCATAATGAGCAAGTAGACGTAACTACCCCCGTGATAATAGCCTGGCACAATGATAAGTCTAGGATGGTTGGAGACTTTAGAATGCTCAACAACTACACCCAAGCTGACTATTATCCTATCCCAAGGATTGACCACGCTCTACATAATCTTTCTAAAGCTAATTTCATTACTACTATGGACATGTTGAAAGGCTTTCACCAAATACCTATCAGTCCGGATAGCAGGAAATTTATGAGAATTATATGTCATTTAGGCATATAGGAGTATCTCAGAATGCCATTTGGTATTAAAAATGCTCCTTCCCACTTCCAAAGAATGATGGATACAGTCTTAGGAATGTTCATCAGACAAGGTTGGATGATGGTATACATAGATGATGTTATCATTTATTCAGACGATTGGGATACTCACATGGATAAAGTAAGGCTAGTGCTTAAAACAATTGCCACAGTAGGATTAAAAGTATCTATGAAAAAGTGCAACTTTGGATACGGAGAACTCAAAGCTCTAGGACACATTGTTTCTGGACTAACTTTAACTGCTGACCAAAGTAAGATAGCCGCAGTAATGAACAGACCTATGCCCCAGAACAAAACAGAACTCTTATCCTTTATAAGCTTCTGCAGCTATTACAGGAAGTACATACCTAAATTTGCTAACCTCACCAAGTGTTTATATGAGATCTGCAACAACAACACTTTGTTCGAAATGACTCATGAAAGATTGAAGAATTATGAGGAACTCAAAGTAGCTATGACTACTGCCCCAGTGTTGATACAACCAGATTATTCTAAACCTTTCAAACTTTACATAGATGCTAGCATGGAAGGATTAGGAGCTGCATTACACCAAGAAGTAATAGAAGAAGATAAACCAGTAGAGAAACCTATACTCTTCATATCTAGACAAGTCAAAGATACTGAAAAGAGATATAGTGCCAGCCAAATGGAATGCCTTGCTCTAGTATGGGCATTAGAAAAACTCCACTATTATTTGGAAGGTACAAATTTCGTGGTGATCACTGATTGCAATGCTTTTAGAACTCTCATGAACATGAAAACTCCTAGCAGGCATATGTTAAGATGGCAGATAGCCATACAACAGTACAGAGGTCAGATGACAATAGTCCACCAAGCTGGAGTTAAACATCAGAATGCTGACAGTCTTAGCAGAAATGCTCTACCAAATGATACTAGCAATCCTGCTCATGACCCAGAAGATCATGATATATTTCCTATACTAAACATTAACCTATTTAATCTTGAAGCCCCCATCATAGGAATTCACATATGTGAACTAGATGAATCACTGTTCAGCTCCATCAGAGAAGCATACAACTCTGGCATGAAGACTTTGATTAACATCATAGAAAGTACTTCACCTCCATCTGAACTCATAAACAGTTTACCTGAACCCCTGCTGAAGTCCTATAAAGAAGGAAGATTCACACTGTGGGATGGGATAGTATATTACCGGCATAAACACTCTAGTGTTATAGTCTTGACCAAAGCAGAGCATATCAAACTTGTTTTAGCTGAATGTCATGATAATTGCTCTTCGGGTCACCTTTCTATTGATAGAACCCTAGATAAAGTAAAGCAGACTGCCTGGTGGATTAACTGGAGAGACTCCACTATCAAGTATGTTTCAAGCTGTGAAATCTGTCAGAAGTCCAACAGGACCACTGGGAAAAGTTTTGGACTACTCCAAAGGATAGCTGAGCCCAGGAAAAGATGGGAAGTTATCAACATGGACTTTGTAACAGGACTGCCCCCTGGTGGAGCTTACTCTTACAACTCAGTCCTGGTTATTGTAGACAGGTTTTCTAAGAAAGCCAAGTTTCTACCTAACCATAAGGAAGACACAGCTATGGAAGTAGCCTTACTCTTCTGGAACAGACTAATTGCTGATGTAGGAATTCCTAAGATTATTATCAGTGATAGAGACCCCAAATTCACGTCTGAATTCTGGAGAAACCTCCATGATATGTTAGGAACTACCTTAGCCTTTTCTACAGCTTATCACCCTCAGACAGATGGATTAGCTGAAAGAATGATCCAGACTCTAGAGGATATGCTCAGAAGGTTCTGTTGCTTTGGGATGGAGTACAAAAATACAGACGGATATTGCCATGACTGGGTTAGCCTTTTACCTGCACTAGAAATGGCCTATAACAGTAGTAAACACTCTACTACCAAAGAAGCTCCTTACATACTGGAAAGAGGATGGATCCCCAAATTGCCCAAAGATAACCTCAATCAGGAGTTGACTAATATCCTGATAGATATGGCAAACAAGCACGCTGCTAAGTGTGTACAAGATGCTGTTGAATACAACCAACAGAGGTGGGATAAAACTCACAAAGAACCTGATTTCAGAATAGGAGATCAAGTTCTAATTTCAACCTCCAATTTCAATAACTTGGCTGGAAACAGAAAACTCAGACCAGCCTTTGTTGGGCCTTTCACTATCAAGAAACTCCATGGTAAGAATGCCGTAGAAGTCATCCTCAGTAATGAACTCTCTAGGAAACACCCAGTCATCCCAGTTAGCCTTGTCAAACACTACCATCCCAGAGAAGGAGAAAAGACCCCTTCACTTGAAATACCAGTCTTAGATGAGCCTGAGAAGGACAAAGGAAAAGTTAGTAAAATCCTTAAAGATAAAAAAGAAAGGATCCAAGGAAAAGATGTTAGACTTTACTTAGTCAGATACAAAGGAGAATCAGCTGATAAAGATGAATGGCTACCTGAAAACAACATTCCAGATGGACCTATACACCTGAGAAACTACAGAGCCAGTAAAAGACACTGAGCCCCAAAAATTTTTTTCAGATATAGTCATATCTTGGAGTGGGGGAATGTCAGCCTGCTACTTAGCACAGAGCAACCTGAAAAAGCAACAACAATAATAATATTAACAAAATTAAAAGGAACAAAGATAAATGAATAAATAAAATTATTATAAAATAAAGGAGTAGGAAATCCATAAATATTATTGCAGAAATGGATTTCCCACCCAAAATAAGGTAGGGTCACTCACTGACCCCACCCTTGAATTCTTACTCCTTATATTTTTTAATTAATTTAATACAAAATGGTAAATGACCACGGCACCAGTATGGCACCTTTTAGCCATTTTAATATTTCACATGATATGTCATGTATAGGTTTCACACCTAAATTTCAGTCAAAATCCAGGTGTTGTGTGTAGTTTAGGAGTTACACGGGAAATTGTGTTTCATCACAATTCCCGCACGCAGCCCCACGTCCCTACAGCGCTGGTCTCCTGCGTACGCAAACTCCCGCACGCAGCAGCGTTGGACTCCCGCGTACGCCAACTCCCGCACGCAGCCCCGCGTCCCTACAGCGCTGGACTCCCGCGCAACTGAATTCCCGCGCAGGTAATCCCGTGACCTAGTCACGCGCGCAGCGGTACAGTCCCCCGCGCGCATCTGAGCAGCGGATCAGTCCCCGCGCGCATTTGAATGGACTGATCCCCGCGCCTCCTATGACATCCAGGTACCGCTCAGAGAAGCTACAATATAGTAGGATCTACACTACATATGTAAAGCTACCACACGAGCATAGATTATGGTTCAAAAACCTTAAAAATCAATTAAAATTAGTTAGTAACTAATTTTTAGTATTTTTTATTAATTAAATAAAGATCCAGACTCACCACGAAATAAGTTGATCAGAACCTTCAAAGACCACAAAACTACATAAGGAGTGGTCGTAAAAATTATTAAAAATTACATACAGGATCAGCAGAGGATGGAAAATCAATAAACATCCACGTCTGCTCACTTTGGACCAGTACTTACTGTACAAATTGAGGATCAGTGCAGGATCAGCAAAATGACTAATCTATTGATTAACAGATCCTGCAGCTAAAAAGGAGCTGTTCCTTGACAGATCTAAAGCCAGCAGGCTAACAGCACCTTGAGGACGTGCCAATCTTGTCCTGATTGCCCCCCTAGCCTCAGCCCATGGCTAGTACCCCTTCTAGAGGTCCTCAAGCACCCAAAAAGAATATTTAAACAGGCTCTTTTTGCCCTTCTGTTTCCAATAAGTTAATCAGTTATCAGGAATTATTTATTATCAATCAGAAACGGTTTCATTGTAAATCAAGTGCTTATATGAAGATAAGCAAGTTATTTATGACTTAGTCTGTAGTAGTATTATTTACCTTTATTAACCAATAAACCATTGAAGTTTAGTCAAGCAATCAACCCCATCTGCTCTGAAACCCTTCCAATTATTCCAGGCTTTTCGTGGTCAAGTGCTCAGAGTGAGTGTTTCCCTTCCTGTCTAGGCCACTTGTGCTGTTAAGCCCGGCCATTAGTGGAATAAGTCCTTTCTAAGGCACCCATATTTATTCCAAGGTTCTTAAACTGCCTAAGGAGGCCCCTTGAAGAGAGGTTGCTAGTCTGTAAAGATCCCCAGTAGTATAATACTGTGGCCCCTCTTTTTATATTATATTTAAAATATTTATAACCAAACCAAATAAACCTTGCACTTGCTCTTACCATACCATTATTGGAGCTTTAAAGTGTTTATTCTTTGGAATATTATTGCTCCAAGTTCTTTTATCACTCTCTGTAGCTAAAGGACTGCAAGGTTCCTGGTATCAGAGAGCTGACAATTTTCCTCTCAGAATTCAAACCTCAAAAAATAAAGGTGAATCCATGCCAGCTCCTCCCACAAATTTCTGCCAAAAAAATGGAGCAAGCTATTGAAACTTTACCACCTATCTCTGATTGATCAAAAATTCTCAACAGAATGGGGTTTTTTTGTTTAATGAGGTACATTAATGAGCATCAAATTAAAACCTTCTGTTTTTCTTGAAATAAAATCTCTTGTGAGGTTACCCATAAAATTTGAAGGGTTTGATTATAATTTGATTTATTTATCTCAAAGAAAGAAAAATTAGGTGATATATCTGGGCATCATTTGAAAGAACCTATCTCCAAGAATGTTACTTTGAACTAGATCTTCAAAAAAAAAGCAGATGGTCAAATCCTTTGAGTAATAAATTTTTGAACACCCACTCCAAGAAACCATCCTCATCATTAATGCTTAACTCAAAAGAATATGATGGATTTTATTGATCCTCAACCTTTCACATTGGAAATTAATGTAAAAATTTTGGTAAAATGCAAGGTTAACCTGAAGTAAAATTCAAATCTTCAAATTTCCATCAAATCTGATCTTCTAAATCTCATAGGTATCCTGGAAGAGATTAATGAAATCATTGATCTCAAAAAGAGGATACCAATCAGTTTTATTTTATTTTCTCAATATTATTATTCAAGTTTTCAATAAATTTTCTTCAATCAAGTTTCTGAATCATTCTTGTTTTAATTTCTCAAAATTTGATAGGTTTGCTTCAGATTTTGACTGGTATTTTGTTTTTGGAATGTTTTCTTTCTTTATTTCTTATATATATATATTTGGAGATTGATTCTATATGGTTACATGAACACCCTACTTCTATTTGGTGGTTGAAATGATGGCATTTAATTCTTATTCTCCTCTTGTTTATTTTTTAGAGATATTAAATGGTGTCTAGCTTAAGATCATCCTTCTGGATATTTAGTTATGATGCCCATGCATCAGTGCTCTCAGAAAAGATGTAGGAACACTTCCTGCAGTCTTGGGGAAGTATTACTAAATCTGTAGCTTCTCCTTCATTTTTTAATGTCAATTTTGATACAAAAGTTCTATCCCTGGTAATAAATAGTTCACAATACCCAAACCTGAGCATTTGGATTAGATTTTCTGACTATTTATTATTGGTTAATGTTAAATTTGCGGCTCCAGTCATGTGGAAGTTGTTCAGGGCCCTACATGGCTCAAATGAGCTTTGGGGGCCCATAGACGACTTCAAAGGGCCATTCCAAACACGCGCAACCCCAGGGGTTTGTATAGGAGCCGTTTAACCCCCAAAAACAGCAATTTAAAGCTGTTTACCCCCATACACAGCTCAAAACCACCATTTTTGGGGGTGCGCAACCCCCTGGAAGTTGTGCCAGAATTCTGAGCACCCCCTGGACCACACTTGGGTTCCCTCAACCCAAATTTGGGATCAATGCCTACTTTTTGGGACGGTTGTTCCACACCTAGTGATTCCAAAGTGAATTTAAAGTGAAACCAAAGTGAAATTTAAGTTCAAATTGAAATCATATAAAAATCTGCAAACAATTCTTTCTCAACTCAAAAGTGAGCAAACTTTGTTTGTTCAGTTGAAAGTTAGGATTGAATACTGAAGTATACAATTGAATTTTTTTGCATGGGAACAGTGAAAAGCCCTACTTCTTCTGACATGGTAGCACGGAAGGTCTACATTGAAAATTCCATCAACAAAGCTTTGGATAAATAAAAAAAGGATTTGGCTAATGAAACATTGGAAGCCCCAATTGCATCCTCATCAACGGTGAAAATTGAGGAACAAAATTTTTCACAGTGGGATGCAACCTCTGGTTGTGAGTAACTTTTTATCTTACTGAGGTCCTTGCTGGATTTAATTTGATTGAAACTAATGGGGTGCATGTAACTGAAACTATGACTTAACCAATGAATTCTTACTAGATCCACTTGATTCACCTCCTTGGAGAAATTTTCCTACCAGGGAAGAGGCCCAAAATGCTTTTCAAACATGGGCTATGAATCATGTTTACTCTCTGATGGTTTTTAACTCAAAGAAATATAAATATGTGGATTTGGCCTGTGATTGCCATGGTTCC
This sequence comes from Puccinia polysora, assembly GCA_025617555.3. Taxonomy (NCBI): domain Eukaryota; kingdom Fungi; phylum Basidiomycota; class Pucciniomycetes; order Pucciniales; family Pucciniaceae; genus Puccinia; species Puccinia polysora. The sequence goes on from CM062629.1 coordinate 28,449,430, forward strand.
CATTTGGGACAACTTCTTAGCAAATGGTCTAGACAAACTCACACAATGAAGATTGGTTGCAAGTTTTTAATCCATGAAAGTTGCACAAAGTCAGACCCCTTGTGGCAAATCTCCTACAAAGAAACCCAACATAACTATCAACCATCTGCAAATCCCTCTGTGCATCCTCAACTGGGGAAAATCTTGGGGGTGGCCTTAGACAATCTACTTACAAGGCATGAATGATGGGCTCAATACATTGAATCTTAAGAGGGAATTGAGCAAGATTGACGGGCGGGATTATGTTGATTACCAAACAATCTATAACGCTACGCAGAAGGCAACGCTTGCAGAACTAAAGGGGAAACATGTTATGGAGGTACTCTATGAACAGCTTGAAGAAACAAGTTGGATTCACCGGTCAAAGTTCAGTGGATAGGGTCACTTAGAGGCCCTGTACTTAGCACATCCTGAAGCAGTAAAGCTTTCAAAACAATTCCATAATATTTCTATGTTGGATTGCACTTATAAGACAAATAAGTACAAAACCCCGCTATTGCATGTTGTAGGAATGACAGCCAATTGGAAAACTTTCACAAAAGCTCTTGTTTTTATAACAAAAAAAACATGTGAGTTCTACTGTCAGCCTACTAGATGCCAAGGACCTCACTCCTTCTAGCTACTAGAGGTGATAGAAATTTTGGATCAAAAATAAGATAAAATGCCAGGTATGTGATTTGGCTGAAAGGGTTAAATTTATTTATATATTTATAAAATAAATTTAAATGGAGGAGCCAAGACCTTGATGGGGGTGTTGAGCCCTTCGGAACACAGGTATATGTCTTTTAAGGACAATATAGGAGCAATGGTGGTGCCTGTGGGGTTGACAAGGATTCCTTTCAAGAAGGGTGTGTGTAATTTCCTTGGGGCATAGGTTATCCAAAACCTACAAAAAAGGGGTATAAGTCAGCAGGATCACTTACTAGGTCTAGAGCCGGACTTATTCTTGATGAATGGGCCAATATTCAAGGATTCAGGGTGCTGGAAGTTGGTACTGGGGCAGGCTGAATGGTTGGTTGTTCAATTTGGCCAAAAAACAAGGATTCAAGAATTATGGTCTACAATTTTATTAGAACTTAGTCCAGGATCACACTCTTATTTCTTATAAGGGTTTGTTGGCTTGAGGACGAAAATATCTGAAGCAATAATGACTAAATAACTGGATGAATGTGGTAGAAATAGCTGGGGGAAGGTCCTTTATTTATATTGTTTGGGTCCCCTCTTGGTACAGTCCTGTTACCAGCCAAAGGAGGGTGACCCAGGCTAGTGCTGAGGCCAGGGAGCCATCAGTGTGTTCGTGTGGACCTGCTCTAGTCACTACAGAGGTACAGGAAGCCCTATGTCATCATGCTTTGGGCTTGATACACGTTTCTGTGCCCTTAATGACCTCACTGTATTGACCAAAGAGGTTGTATTCAATTAATATTTATAAATTTAAGACATGGCTTCCTGAGGCCAGGGGCTTGAACAAAGGCTATGGGGACCTTATGCAGCAAGGAAATTTCGATTCTGAGGCTCTTCTTCTCATATTGGGGTGTCTTATAGTTCCTTAATTGGACAGTACACCCCTAGTTGTGACTAGTTACGTACAGTTTTAATTTTAAGGGGTATGGAGAGTGTTGTATGTATTCCTGGTGTCTTGTGATCCATCTAGCACGAAGCTAGTCCCCTGTTTATGCTCATTACACACTCTCAGGGTGTTACAGTGATTCACAGATACCTTTTTAGGTACAAATCTTCTGTACAGGCCCATTTACAGAGGCCCTGACAACCCTTTGGTATAGTTCCAAAAAGGGTGCAGGGCCCATTTTTCCGGATTTTTGGGTTGTTTATCCCCTTTCATACTATTCCCCACCACATGGTGGCGCTCTCTGGCCCCCATGTGATGTGGAAAAGGGCTATGGGGTGTATTGGAGGTACCCCACAGCCCGGTTTCCGTTTTGGGAGAGGGGAGGGCTGGCCAGTGAGCCGGCCAGTCACTTTGGGCGGTGGCTTGGTTGGTCGCTAGGGGCCCACGCAGGGTAGTCCGTCGACTACTTGCAGGGCCGGCAATAGGTAGCGGCAGCCACGCAAGGTGGTCGCTTGGCTACCTGCGGGCTGGTGAGTGGCGACTACCTTGCGTGGTAGTCGCTCAACTACCCGCGAGGCTGGTCGCTTGACTACCTGCAAGGCTGGTCGGTATCTGCCACCTAGAGCCTGAGCAAGGTAGTCGGGCAACTACTCGCGGGGCCACTGCCTGTCCGCGACCTCTTTGGTCCTGCGCAAGGTAGTCGCTTGACTACTCGCGGGGCCGGTTGTGCTGTGGCTCCTAAGAGCTGCGCGCCTAGCCGCAAAAAATGACCTGCGGCTGCGCGCGGGGTTATGGATGAAACCAGTTTTTGTCCATAACTCCTAAACTAAACAAAATTATGGGTTTCTGACCAAATTTTTGGTCAGAAACCTATACCTGCAGATGTGATGGGAGGGTGCACCGGTGAACCATGGTTCTACCTGAAGGAGTGGGATTTTGGGGGTGGTGCCAGCGGGTTACCCTACCTGAATTGGCTCCACGAATCTATTCTTTTTATAATATTCTTGTATTTCTTACAACTTAAGGTTTTATTCCTTAATTTTATTTTATTTTATTATTTCCGTATTTTTTTATTATTAATTTATATTTTTATTTGTTTTTAGGCTTTAGTCAGTTGGTTCTGAATATTAGCCAGCTGAAATTCCCCACTTCCAAGATTGGTGTATCCAGAAAAGGGTTTTTGGGGTAGTTACGATTTAAGAAATCAGTGCTGGTGCATGAGCAGAAGGCTCCACTATCAAGCAAAATTCTGACCAGTTTCTTTTCAAACAAACCAGTGGCAAAGCAGTTTTTACTCAGAGTGTAGCTCCTTCCAGTAACTGGATTCACAGTCAAGGTTTTGGCATCAGAGATGTGGTCTAAGTACATGGATCCATCCCAATTCTGAGGTAGATGGGACTCTCCTTTGATGTGATTAATTTCCATGCTAGAACCTATATCTCCTGAAATGACATTGACAGGGCACAAATCTGGTGCTTCATTGTGTTGTTGGATGACTAGGTTCAATTTGTCACCTTCTTCCTCACTATCAGAGTTTCCATTGATATTATTTATCCTTTTCCTAGGATGAGGACAGTCAGGTCGTCTATGCCCCTTCTCTCCACAGTTCCAGCATTCAAAAGAGAGGAGTTGGCTTTAACAACAGCATTCCCTTGGGGGGCAGCTAGCATCAGTTCCTTACCAACCTCTTTTGTCTCTCTGGTTTGGGTTTGAAGCTCTCTTGGCCTTTCTCTGGGCTTTTTATTAAGTTCCATCATGTCAATTATTTCTTCCATGACTCCTATAAGAGTGGGAAGATCAGCATCAATTGATATCCTACACCGGACATTATGTTCTAGGTGTCCTTTGCATTGTCCAAGTATTTGCTCATTGATCTCTTCTACGGAAGCTTGAGGATAGACACAGTCAATTCTCTTTTTCTGAGTCAAACACCATTGGTGAGGTTGATCTCTAACTGGATCAAAGAAATCCTGCTCAAAAGCTTTGAGCATTTTCTTTTTCCAAACTTGGGTACCAAACTGTTCTTTGATCAGTTCTTTCCAATCCTCCCAAGGAGCATCTCCTACCAGTTCTCTTTTGGAGATAAACCAATCTAAAGCTACCCCTTCAAAAAGTCTGGGCAACCTTACTAGGGCTATTGTTTCTGGTAAACCAGAAGAAATGATATGGTGATCAATATATTTCATAAAACTTATATGATCATATTCTCCTTCTCCAGAGAACTTAGGCCAATCTGTGATAGGGGGCAACAATTTGATAGCTTGCTCCATGTCAGGAGAATAATTCCGGTGAGGAGGAGCAAGATTAAACCTAGGGTTGGGGAATCTAGGCGGAATAGGGCGCTCAGAATGGTTATTAGCTTCAGATTGCAAAATCTGAGACAATTTCACGTCCCTGATATCATTCTTAATCATATTAAGCTGAATATCCATTCGAGTTTTGAGCTCATTGATGGAATTATCCAACTGGTTTTTGTGTTCTCCCAAAATGTTTTCAAAGGAAACATTATTTGCAGAAGATTGGTGTCGAATTACATCTTCTCTTAAGGTGGAAAATGATTTCTAATAGTTTATCCTGTTCTTAGTTCTATCCTCTAACATCAGGGTCTTAATTTCTTCTAGATAAGAATAAACTCCACTTTTGATAAGGGCAGTGGTTACTACCATGTTCAACTCAAGGAGATACTCAGGACTGCTCAATTTCTCTTCCAATTGGTGGATCTTTTGGAGGCACAATCAAATGTTATTGTCTAAAGCACTAAAGTTATTCCTAAGACTATTTTCAAAAGAACTATCTACAACTAGATCTTGTAGGCCCCTTTGAAGCTTGAGCTAGAGCTTTCACTTCTGCTCAAATTTTTGGATCGTTGAAATCCTCCTTTGGTTTCCTGTGATTGGAGGACCTTTGCTTTCCCTTTTTGTTGGGAGGAGGTTGGATCTTCTTGAGGTTATCCCATGGATTCCACCCCTTCACATACTCCTCTAGCTCTTTCTTGGTTATAAACTTTTTCAGAGCCTTTTTAGAGATCTGGGCCTGCCTGCAATAGAAGACCTGGATCTTCACATTGGCCTCTTTCTCCACTTGTTCTACCTTTTGCCACAAGGACATGTGTTCCTTGATCAGCATTTTCCAGGACTCCTCTTGCAGGCCTTGAGAAGGAGCTTGGGAGGGGGAGCTGGGGAGAGGAGCTGGGGATGTGATCCTCTGGATTGGCTGGATACCCAAGTCTTTCATTCTTTGTAGAGTCAACGGATGGATTATTCCGCTTGGCTCTGGAGTGGGTGAGAGAGGTGAAGCATCCATCTGGTCCTCTGAGTCTAGACATATTTTATTAAAAGCAATCAGTAAATTATATAGATTCTTAAAACAAGTGAGATAATTTGGCTTACCCTCTGAGTTGGGAGTGGCCACAGATTCCTCTCTAGTTGGTGACCTAGGTTGGATGGGAGCTTCTACAACAGGGTACTTGGGAACTATTACTGGAGTGGTGACTGGTGGAGCTGCTACCTCTGTAGTGGCAGCAGTTGGAGTTGATGGGGCAGTGGGCGGTCCAGACACTAGAAAGTACTAGATATAAGATTTATAAGTTGGTTTATAATTAAAACATTTTAAAGAAATTTTCGGAAAAATCTCACTTTTTAATAGCTTGAATCTGATATGAGCAGGGGGTTGAGTCTTAGCCCAATCTCTGTGATACTTCAAGATGAGGTTGACACAAAACCTTTCTTGAAATTCTTGTTCCTCTCTGAGTTTTGAGTGGAGAGCAATCAATTTCTTCTGTTCTAAAGGAGATAGAAGTTCCCAATCAGTTGGTTTGTAATTTTTGATATACTCTTCTTTTCGGAGTTTTAGGAGTTTAAGATAGTATTTAATAAGTTCTGCGTTGATCTTTAAGTCCACTGCAGAGTAAGGAGTCCGGAAAAATATCAGAAAATAATTTTTCAGATTTTTTTGTATTTTTTAAGTATTTTGGAAGTTTGGTAATTTATAATGATTTGTTTCGGAATTTTTGGTTAATTTTTGAAAAATTATTAAAAATGGCGCAGGATCAATAATTATATCAATTATTTCCCGGCCAGACCTCCAATCATCAGCCTACTAGATGCCAAGGACCTCACTCCTTCTAGCTACTAGAGGTGATAGAAAGTTTGGATCAAAAATAAGATAAAATGCCAGGTATGTGATTTGGCTGAAAGGGTTAAATTTATTTATATATTTATAAAATAAATTTAAATGGAGGAGCCAAGACCTTAATGGGGTTTTTGAGCCCTTCGGAACACAGGTATATGTCTTTTAAGGACAATATAGGAGCAATTGTGGTGCCTGTGGGGTTGACAAGGATTCCTTTCAAGAAGGGTGTGTGTAATTTCCTTGGGGCATAGGTTATCCAAAACCTACAAAAAAGGGGTATAAGGCAGCAGGATCACTTAAAAGGTCTAGATCCGGACTTATTCTTGATTAATGGGCCAATACTCAAGGATTCATGGTGCTGGAAGTTGGTACTGGGGCAGGCTGAATGGTTGGTTGTTCAATTTGGCCAAAAAACAAGGATTCAAGAATTATGGTCTACAATTTTATCAGAAAGTGGTCCAGGATCACACTCTTATTTCTTATAAGGGTTTGATTGCTTGAGGACGAAAAATTCTGAAGCAATAATGACTAAATAACTGGATGAATGTGGTAGAAATAGCTGGGGGAAGGTCCTTTATTTATATCATTTGGGTCCCCTCTTGGTACAGTCCTTTTACCAGCCAAAGGAGGGTGACCCAGGCTAGTGCTGAGTCCAGGGAGCCATTTTTGTGTTTGTGTGGACCTGCTCTAGTCACTACAGAGGTACAGGAAGCCCTATGTCATCATGCTTTGGGCTTGATACACGTTTCTGTGCCCTTAATGACCTCACTGTACTGACCAAAGAGGTTGTATTCAATTAATATTTATAAATATAAGCCATGGATTCCTGAGGCCAGGGGCTTGAAAACAGGCTATGGGGACCTTATGCAGCAAGGAAATTTTGATTCTGAGGCTCTTCTTCTCATATTGGGGTGTCTTACAGTTCCTTAATTGGACATTACACCTCTAGTTGTGACTAGTTACGTACATTTTTAGTTATAAGGGGTATGGAGAGTGTTGTATGTATTCCTGGTGTCTTGTGATCCATCTAGCACAAAGCTAGGCCCCTTTCTATGCTCATTACACACTCTCAGGGTGTTACAGTGATTCACAGATACCTTTTTAGGTACAAATCTTCCGTACAGGCCCATTTACAGAGGCCCTGACAACCCTTTGGTATAGTTCCAAAAAGGGTGCAGGGCCCATTTTTCCGGATTTTTGGGTTGTTTATCCCCTTTCATACTATTCCCCACCACATGGTGGCGCTCTCTGGCCCCCATGTGATGTGGAAAAGGGCTATGGGGTGTATTGGAGGTACCCCACAGCCCGGTTTCCGTTTTGGGAGAGGGGAGGGCTGGCCAGTGAGCCGGCCAGTCACTTTGGGCGGTGGCTTGGTCGGTTGCTAGGGGCCCACGCAGGGTAGTTGGTTGACTACTTGCAGGGCCGGCAATAGGTAGCGGCAGCCGCACGAGGTGGTCACTTGGCTACCCGTGGGCTGGTGAGTGGCGACTACCTCGCGTGGTAGTTGCTCAACTACCGGCAAGGCTGGTTGCTCGACTACACGCAAGGCTGGTAGGTATCTGCCACCTAGAGCCTGTGCAAGGTAGTCGGGCGACTACTCGCGGGGCCACTGCCTGTCCGCAACCTCTTTGGTCCTGCGCAAGGTAGTCGCTTGACTACTCGCGGGGCCGGTTGTGCCGTGGCTCCTAAGAGCTGCGCGCCTAGCCGCAAAAAATTACCTGCGGCTGCGCACAGGGTTATGGATTAAACCAGTTTTTGTCCATAACTCCTAAACTAAACACAAAGATGGGTTTCTGACCAAATTTTTGGTCAGAAACCTATACCTGCAGATGTGATGGGAGGGTGCACCGGTGAACCATAGTTCTACCTGAAGGAGTGGGATTTTGGGGGTGGTGCCAGTGGGTGACCCTACCTGAATTGGCTCCACAAATTTATTTTTTTTTATAATATTCTTGGATTTCTTACGACTTAAGGTTTTATTCCTTAATTTTATTTTATTTTATTATTTCCGTATTTGTTTATTATTAATTTATATTTTTATTTGTTTTTAGGCTTTAGTCAGTTGGTTCTGAATAGTAGCCAGCTGACATCCACAGTTGGTCTGGAAACCCATTAAAGGAGTTGGCTTATGATCCTGAGAGACTTCAAAAGTTCTTTGTGACAGAAATTGAAAAAGCTCTGATTTGTGCTATTGAATCTAGTTTCCGTGAGTCATCAAGACAATTTTGCACTTTGCACTTGTCTAAAAACATACAATCAAACTGTAAAGTGCGCTTTGTTAATGATGTTGAAGGATGGAAAAGCTTTATGACTCTGTGGGAAAATTATGGGACTTCAAAAACCAAGGAGGAGGCAAAGTTCAATGGTGCGTAACTCAGAGTAGGTCCAAATCACTGCTTCTTATTCTTCCTAGTTTTGGGTTCTGAACTTTTGACTTTTATAGTGTTACTTGAAAGACTATGAGGATGTAATTGAGTATATGGAAAATGAAATTTTCCCTATCAAAGAGACATTTGTAAAAGCGTGGAGTTGTATAAACCCAGATTTTTGAAACAAAAAGACATCTTGGGTTGAAGGGGCCCATGCAACTCTCAAACAATTCCTTGCAAACTCTTTGGGAAACCTGTTGCATGTTTGGAAAATCCTTGATGGAACATTTTCAAATCAAATTAAATTTGTTCATGCGTCACTTTATAACTGTCAAATCAAGTTAGGGACACTTCTTCCACCTGAAATGTTACCATTGGGTTACAAATTGTCTTTAGATGAAATTCAGCTTATTAGGGAACAATTTGATAAATTTAAACGTGATCATGATGGCAAAGTGTGCACCAAGTCATATTTCAAGACTATGGGTTTTCCCTGTTCCCACCAAATAGGTGACTGTCTAGCATTCAGAGGATTTGTGGTACCCAAAGACATTCATCCTTAGTGGAGGTTGGACTATGACCCTTGCAGTTCTAGTTCTGTAAGTTGGCTTAATTTTTATTGTTCAATTTGGATTGTTCAAATCACTAGGTAATTAATTCTTTTGGACTAATGATTCCTAATTCACTAATGGTTGATCCTTTTGAATTTTTCAAGTGCAATGTTGATGAAATGCTAAGCATTCCTCAGTTACGTGAAAAAGTGAATTAAATGATCTTGAGATCTGCAGATAATGAGAAAAGCAGCCTATTGAAGTATATGCTTCAGAATATTACAAAATATGAATCAAAGTCAAGACTTGAACCTAAAGTCTTACAATGTGGTGACCAAAAGTGGACTCCTCAGGACCAGTGCTGAAAATTTTAGAATTTTTTATGATTTCTTTTAGCTATCTTTCATCATCAAAAAAAAAATGAATTCCTTTTCTTGAATCAGATCCTGTCAGCCTCCAGATCCTCCAGCTTCCCCATCTCCCAGGAGTTTAGGTATGGGTCCCTGGGGTGTCCAACTCCCCAGTTCTTGTGTTCAATCCTTGTCCTCCTTGCCTTGGTTCTTTGTTTTTCCAAATACACGGGTAAAGACCCGCTTGGCTTGATCTTGTCCACCTCTCACACCAACTCAACTTGGTGTAACCCTTGCCAGCACCAGCATCACCATCAACATCAACAACAATGGGAATTCTCACTCCTGATCATTCCCCACCCATCTCATCATCAAATTCCAAGAACCACTCACAATCCTCAACCTTTACTCCCTCCTCATTGACCTATCCCTTTTGAGCATTGTTAAACTATGCAGCAATATACCGCCAATTAGTAATTCCACCCGTTTGATTGCCTCCACCCTCAAGTACCTCTCAATCTCAATCCTTTTCCCCTTTACCCTCATATTTGGTTTGTGGGTTCCATGAATTGGTAAGATTATGACCTCCTTTGAGTGTCTCTTCAGTGTCTTTGTATTTCAATCCTGTCTCTACCTCACCACCCTTCTGGCTTGTCATTATGTTACTCAGCCTATCTCAAAAAAACAGGCCAAGGATCCTTGTCCAATTGACGCTTGTGATTGACTGATCTTCCTACCTGCCCTCTTCCAATTCCCCACTCCTGCAATTGCCATCCAGCACGTCCTTGTCTCTGGTATCTTCCTCATGACCAGCCACCTCCCTCTCCTCATTGGTCATCCAATCAACTGAAATCCATACATCAGTAATCCCCCCTCAATCCACCTCTCCAATCTAACCTCTCAATCCTCTGTGCACAACCAATCACGGGACAATCCTCATCACTGGACTTGATTGGTTGTTTCCCCAACCAATTCTCTTTCCCACCGTCATCACTGCCGTCCATTCTGGCTTGATCAGTTGCTTCCTAGCCCAGCCTGGTCATCATCATCAGCCACCTACTCAATCCAGTTGGGATCCCATTAATCTTTAACTGGCTTTTATTGCAGCTCACTTCATTTGTTTACCTAATCCCCTCCTGCCACATTGTTGCACGCTTGCAAATCTTGCACCGCCACCATCCCATCCACTCTCATCCTCAAGGCCCGCAACCACTGTTGCGGATGACTAACCCCTCCGCCCCTCATCTTTCAACCCAGGGATGACCATCCGCTGCCCGCTGTCATCCCTGGCGCAGGCTGGCTGCCTTCCTATGATCTCTGTTTTTTTCTCACATTTCCCAATCATCCCTTTTTTTTCATTTCCAGTTTTCCGCATCCTTTCATTCTCAAAAAACAATTCCAATTGATTTTTTTCTTCTTCACTCTATATGTGTTATTGCTTGTACATATTCCAAAGGGACCCATGGCCCATAAAAGGAGGGGCTCTCCCCTACCTCTTTCAAAAAAAATAATCCATGGGAGTGTGTACATATGTCCCCCCGTTATCATAGTAATCTATAATCATTATCCTGGGTATATCTTTGGATTTCCCCTTGATCCATTTTATCCTGAGTTTTTGCCCCTCTAAGACCTGATCCTTATCACCAACCAATATCCTTTATGGTTGAAGAGAATTCTGTGTGTTGGAATTCTAGAGTGTGTTACACCACTCTTTGATCCCTTACTCTCACCATCTTGGTCTCAATCCTTTCTTGATCATCTTTCCAGAGCCAATCACATTTGATTGAAGAGGTTTTATTAAGCTTAAAACCTGCAGTGTTATGCCTCTGTTATTTTTTCAAAGTTGCATTCTGCCGGCCTACTCTTGAGTTCCTTGAGAAGTTTTGAGGTTATCCCTGTTCAAATTGGTTTCTGTGTGCTTTTAGAGCTTCTCAAAACATTGTTCTTTGTCTTGTATGGCCACCCTCAGCTATATGGTACCCTTTGAAGTGCTTAATTGCAGAGATTTGGGCGGTTTCATTGAGAACCTGGAGGTTGGTTGGGGTTTTAGTTGATCATTGCCAATCTTCTGCTGAAAACCAGAGTTATTATCTTGTGGGCATTGTTTAATAAAACAGCTTTGTTATTTTGAACTTTAAAACAAACTTTAAACTTCTTTTATTCAAATATCTTCCACGTCATCTTGCCTCAGATACGGCTGTTCCATTGCTACCAACTATTATCAAACTTTATCCTTACTACTTGATTCCTCACTTAAAAGCTCTGGACCTTGATCTTGTTTACATTTAAATATTTTTGTAACACTCAGGAGGGCAGCCTAAACAGCACCTTTCCCCTCCACAGAACTGCCACAGTCTAGCACCAATTGGAGTCTTAAATTTGGTCCCCCGGGCTGGGAAAAAACCAGAAATCTTGGGATTTACAGTCTCAAATTTGAAGAATCAACTTCAAAATCTAATCCAACTTTTTTCTTTTTTTTTTCTTTCTTCTATTATCATCCAGGTCTGATCCATGGATCCAACTTTTTCCAGAAGTAAGCCCTCCCAATTGTGCACCATCTGGGAAAGATCCTTGTTTCCTTTTTGTGAAAACTCTACTCTTGCCACACCTGTGATCCATGTTGGAATTCTGCTCTTTGGATCTCTTAGGAACTCTGCTCTGCAAAATGGAATTGACTTGTACCTCCTCCTCCTCTGTTTGGGTCAAGATGGTCAAGATCAGGCATCAAAAAAAGTACTTGGGCTTCAATGGAACAAAAGTTGAACAATTCTTGGACTACTATGAGATGGCTGCTGAAGTGGATGGTGCAAGTGTACATGATATGGCTTATCAGTTACAATTTTTCATATCCTCTGATGAATTTATTGAAGTGATCAAGTTTTTTGATGGATTTGAAACCCATAACTGGAGGCTCTTGAAGGAGGCTATGTTGGCTTATTGGGGAAAAGTAGATGTGGCTAGGTTTACCTTACAGGACTTGGATGCTCTGGTTTCTCAATGGATCTCCAATGGTGGTGTCTCTTCAGCCTCTGATTATCAATCTTTTAGAAAATCTTGGGATCCTATTCAGTCTTACCTCATCAGAAACAATCACATGGACACAGTGGACAAAATTTGAGTTTGGTTTTTCCATTCTTTTTCTCCAGGAGTGCAGGAAAGGATTAGAGATGAATTAGTTAAATCCGGATCTATGATTACTACTAGAGATAATTGGTTCAAGCTCCCTCCTTTTCTGGTCCTAAGGAGTGCAGTGGATAAATTGATGACAGGTTAAACATCTCTTACTTTTGCACAAACTAGAGTCACTGAACCATTACATGCCCCTTTGTTTAAAGATTCTAATGAAATAATGAACAAGATGGAAGCAAATTGTAGACCTAAACCAAATCCCCAGGCCAATAAGGAAACTGCTACCATAGATGAGATCACTAAATTACTTCAGGCCTTTTAAAACAAAATTGATCAAAAAATTTCTTCTTTAGCTACTCCTAAACCTTATAACTCTGTTCCTAAAACCACTCTAGTCTGCTATTACTGTCATAGGGAAGGCCATGGTACTGGGATATGTCCTGAACTCCAGAAGGACAAGTAGGAAAAATTGGTGGGGCAGAAGGGAAAAATTTCTTTCTTCCCAATGGTGCTTTGATCCCTTTTCATTTGTCTTGTCCAATCCATCATGTGGTTGCCTCTTATCAACCACCAACTCCCAAGAAGGCATATTTGGTCACCTTGTATTTTCAATCATCCTGTGGCACTTTAAAACCTTGGTATCCTCCAGCTGTCACTTCTTCCAGCTTCTCTGGCACTTATCAGTCTGATCCAGCTAGGAAATGGCATGAGGAACCCAAACCTCACAAGTCCCCTCCAGTTCCATCTTCAATCCTTTGAAAAACTGTCAAACGTAGATCCTCACCTGAGCCCCCTTCCTCTGATGTAGAAGACATGGAAGTGGAAATGGAACAACTTATGGAAAGTTTCCAGGACCACTCTGATCCTCCTCCTTTTCAATCTGTTCAAGCGCCTCAACCTTCTGATCCTGATCCAGTACCTTCTCAACCTGATCATCCTCCCTCCACCCATCCCAAAGTTTGGTTTGAGAGGGGAATTTCCAAGGATCACCCCAATGCTGTGGAAGGAGTATTAAGGAAAATTTCTGATCTAAAAATTCCTGATCTGTCTGTGGCAGAACTACTGTCAATCGCTCCATCTGTGGCTGAAGGGATGAAGAAATGGGTTTCTTGTTGACAAGTGGAGATTGGTCCAGAAAAATTAAAAGTTTCTTCTGGTACTTTGAAGGAGGACTCTGGTGAAACAGATCCTCCTTCAGATGCCAACTTGTATTCCTGTCCTCTTGTTTTCCTCTCATGCTATCTTGGTGACTCTGCTAAAACAGTTTCTCTTCTGGTGGATTCTGGTTCCCAGCTCAATTTTATTTTGGATGTCATGGCCTGCAAACTCAAACTCATTCCAAGGGTCAGCTTTAACTCTGCTTTATATGGTATAGGGGATCAGTCATGCAAATTAGTTGGTATTTCTGAGGATTTCCTGGTTTGAATTGGGCAAAATATTTTTTGCACCTGTCATTTCTGGATTACCCATTTGGATGAACCTATGATCTTGGGAAGACCTTTCTTAATGGATTTTGGTGAAACCTTAATGTTTTCTGATCAAGTTGGGGAGAGAATTCTTCTCCCTGATGCTGACAGCAGGAAGATTGAAGTCCCCTTTTTATCCTTTGATTCTTGTTGTTGAAAACAAGATTTTTCTGGTCACCCTGTTAAATTGGTTCTGAAAGGGAAACAGAAGGACACCTCTTCTTCCTCTTATTTGTTTAAATTAGTTGGTCCTACTAATAGTTGTAGTTCTTTCCAGCCTCAGGCTTCAACTCAAGGATAAACTTCTGTCTCAGAGGCATATTTTTCTTTTTCCTCATCATTTCCTTCTCATCCAAATAAAACTAAAAATCAAAAACATGAAAAATCCAAAAATCCTAAAAAAAAAATTCTTCTCTATCTGGATCTGTTTTTCTCCTCTTTTCCTTGTTATTTTCAGCCTGATCATTCTTCTCCTATTCTGGTTTTGAATCTCTGCAATGAGTCTAAACTAGATCTTGATCTTGATTTTCTTCTTGGTGGTTTTGGTATGAAGTAGTATGGCCTTAGGTGGAGGCAATTTGGGGTAGAAGCACCTTTCAAGGAAATTGCAGAACATCAAACTTGGAAGATGTTGGAACTTGGTCTCAGATTTTTTGGTCAGGTCTTTCTGGTCAATGCTTGGAGGAAGCAAGGATTTTTCTCTTTTGCCACTAATTATAAGCCAGTTGCAAAAAAAGTTCAACCAGTCAACCAACCAATGCCTTTCAACCTCAATCCTCCTCTTATGTGTCCTCCTCTATATTTTGATCCTTACTGTGGTTTATCTTGATCTATCACTGGTACCTTTGTTCCTTGTGGTTGTGTTACTGAAGAATGTCTGAAGGTGGTCAAATTTGGTCCAGATGGATGGCTTCTTCCTGATGAGTTGAATTTGATCAAAAATGTCTTAGATCTTAGAGAAAAATATATTGCTTTCTGTGAAGAAGAGAGAGGTCTCTTGAAAGAATCCTATGGCCTACCTTATATAATTCCAGTAGTAGAAAATGATCCCTGGCAAAAGAAAAAGATCCCTATCCCTGCTGCTAAGTTTTACAAGTTCATCAAGTTGGTCCGTAAACAAGTCCGTACCGGTTTATATGAGCAGTCAGCTTCCAGCTATTCCAGTCCTGTCTTCTTTGTCCTCAAAAGTAATGGTGAACTTAGAATAGTTCATGATCTCCAGCCTCTAAATAAGATTACTATTAAAGACTCTGGTATTCCCCCTGCTACTGAAGAATTTGTTGAATCTTTCTCCGGGAGAGCTTTCTATGGTCTAGGTGATATTATGGGTGGCTATGAAAAACAATCCTTACATCCAATTTCTTGTCCTCTCACTACTTTAAATACTTCTTTTTGTTGATTCCAACTTACTTTTTTACCCCAGGCTGCCACCAATTTGGTTGAAGTCTATCAGGCTCAGATGGTTTGGATCCTCCAGGATGAAATCCCTGATCATGCTTGTATCTTTATTGATGATGGCGGAATTAAAGGTCCAGTTTCTGACTATAAAAATGAGCCTTTACCTTTCCACTTGGGAATCCTTTGATTCATCTGGGAATATGCAACTACTTTGGAAAGGATTTTGTTTCAAATCAAGGATTATGGTCTCACTGTCTCTGGATCCAAAATGGCTGCCTATCTCCCTGCTCTGGAAATTGTTGGTCATGTGGTCTGCAAGGAAGGAAGAATGATAGCTCCATCCAAAGTTGTTGGAGAATACACAACCTCAATCTCTTTCCCTTTTTCCTATCTTTCTGTGTTTCTTCTCTGTTTCCTTATTCTCCTTCTCCCATCATGCATTTCATATATATGGCCATTGATGTCTCCCATTTCATAATGCAATATCACTTCCCACTGTTTGACATGAGTTTGCTCTTAAACATCTCTTCTTACTCCATCATCAGAACCCGCGTGAACTCTCCCTAATGTCACACTTGTTGTATTTCACTGCTACTGTGGTACTCACTGTTTGTCTATCACCTGAGGACAGAGACTGGCTGCACAGAAAGATTCCTTTCCTCATCTTTCTGTGCCCTGCCATTCCTCTGAGCATCCCCAGGTGAGTGCTGTCATATGTCTTCATTCTCTTCTATTTCTCTCTCTGTGTTTGCCTCAAGTGTTTCTGATTGATAATACATCCTTATCTTTCTGTCCGCTGCCATTTCTCTGGGCAGCCTCAGTCCTCTGCCATTTCTCTGAGAATCCTCAGCTCATCTGATTCAACAGGTTATGAGCCCAGAGCTAAATTCTTTACCAACAGAAAGATCTGTCATTTCCCTTCACAAGTGTTGATAAAAAACTATGGAAGAATCTTTATTGTCTCATCCAGTCCTCAAAACTCTGGCAATCATTCCCCTCAACTCCCCTGGAGCGGACTCCAATTATCTCAATTGTTCAATGATCCTGCATATACACTTCCAAGCTTCTGGCGTTGGATATCTGTGAAACAGCAATTTTGAGAAAGCAAAACATGAAACATGGTCAAAAGACAACCTTTCCGTGTCCTCAGTCATTTCAAGATCTATCAATCCATTGAAATTCCAATATATTCAAAAACACAAGGAAAGTGCCCTTTTAATGTGCAACTCTCTCAAAGAAGCCCATCAAGATAACCCTTCTGGAGGATGCATGTATTGGCTTTGGAAACGTTTTCTCACCAAATTGAATGACAAGGATATGAAGGTTCATCTATCAGAGGTAATATTGTACGGAGAAAAACTATCATCTCTCATCACCCCTGAAAACCCACTCACCGCTCATGATGTGCAGTCCACTGCCATCCTTCTCTCTCTTCCCAACAATTGGCTCAACTGCATTTTGGGAATGATGAACAAGGAATCTGTTCCTTTTTCCAAAATCATCACTGCTCTCAAGTAGGAAAATCTGAGAAGAAAGACGCGCAGAAAAGAGGTCATGGCTTCCTTGACAAACACTCAACTAAAGCATCAACACCAAGTTTCAAAAACTGAACCCTCCTCATCTCAAGGTTATGGAAGAGGTCCGCCAAGAGTTTACTACTGCACCAACTGCAAAACAGAAGGTCATTCTTTCTTGCATTGCCCTGAAGTTTTGGAAGCCCTGGAAAAATCTAAGAAAATCATTTGCCAACAGAAAGGAAAAAAAATCAAAATTGGCCAAGGCAAATATCAGCAAAGTCAAATCCATCCCACCTTCAACTTCTGACAAAGGAGGTGATTTTCTGACTCAGAGGTCATTTTTCATGCCAGATTGACCTCATGTAACTTGAACCACTTGCATCTGAATCTGCGGAGAGATCTCAACTTTGATTCAGGGTTTTCTTTCTCAATGACTCCTTACAAACATCAGCTCACAAATAGGAAACCAAATCTTACCCCAGTAAAACTTGCAGATGGTTCCAAAATCAACTCCACCAAAGAAGGTACCTTGAATCTGTCCTTCTTTCAAACAAAATCCTTACTGATTCTGAGTTTACATGAACCACTCTTTTCAGTATCCAATCTGTGCAATCAAGGACTCATGGTCTTATTTTGCAAGGACGGATGCAAGATTTATGACAAAAGTGTGAATCAGTTGGATAAAGAAGTGCTACAACATGGGTACCAAAATGGAAACCTACACTACCTCCCTCAAGGAGTGGTAAGCAGCTGTCAATTATTTTCTAACTCATCTGTCTTGCAAGCTACTGACAAAAGCCTTTTTGGCTACCAGTGCAGACTGTTGCACCTAAATCTGAAATTTTTGAAGGCATTGCTCAAAAACCAGAACATTCATCAAAAACTGTTCAACAAATTGGAGGTGCAGCAATGTGAAACCTGCATAAAATCAAAGATTTCCAGAATTCCATTCCAAAATTGACTGAGCTACAGATCCACTTGCCCAGGTGAAATGATTCACTCCAATGTTTGTATTTTTGATACTCAGTCAAGAGAAGGTCACAAATATTTCATCACCTTCATCAACAACTGCTGAAAGGCCTTATTTGCCTACCCAATGCAACTGATACCAGATTCCCTCCAATGCACCAAGATTTTTATCTCCTTCTTCAAAAATCAGTATCAAAATCAATTCTCTTCTTTACATACCAACAATAGGGGAAAATAAATCAGCAACAAGATGAAGGCCTTACTTTCCTCAAAGGGCATCTTACACCAACCTGGTCCTCCTCACTCTCCCCAACTGAACAGTGTTGCGGAACAATTCAATTGGACCATCAACAATCTAATTTGGTCTGCTTTGAGCTCTTCCAACTTGCCCAAATCATTTTGGGTGGATGCCCTTCAACACTTGCTTTTTTTCTTCAACTCATTTCCCTGTAAGACCCCGCAGGGATTCAGATCTCCCAACTCCATCCTCCAACAGGAAGGCACGCCACTTCACCATCTCCACCCCTTTGTTTTTCTTACTTGTTACAAAGTACCCAAAGCAAATTGCACTAAGCTCAACAACAAGGCCAAACCGGCTGTTCTCCTGTCAGATCTCAGTCAAGGGAACAGATATCAATTACTGGATCTAGCAAGCAAGTTGGTAATCAGATCCTGTGACTTCCTATTCAATTACTCCTCTTTCCCATATGGAAATTCAGACAACTTCAATTCTAAAGATTCTGCTCCCGCCATCAATGTCACCGTTCCTCTTCTCTTCATCCAATCTCCCCTGTCACCTAAGGGGAATCACCATTGCAATTGAATGATCACTTGCACCATCCCTTATCAATCTTGCCGTCTGATTCTGCCAATGTATCAACTGATTGCCTTGGATCTGAGCCACCTGTGTCTGACCCTCATGCCCCCCCCCCATACGTTAGTCTGGAATTACCCACTCCTTTCACACCTTGTGTGGTTTTTCTGCGCTCTACCAGCATCCACTCCTCCAGTTCTGACTCCCTCCCATCCCTTCCAAGAATCACACCTCCTGACTCCCCACCTGGGCTGCTCCTATGAATCACACCTCCTTACTCCCCACCTGATCTGCTTGCCTCCTCCAACCCCATCTCTACATCACCACCTTTATCTCCTCCCTCACACCGTTCTCCTCAAACTTGCCATGCCACAAGAATGCAACAATCCTCACAGCGTTTTGCTAATTTGTCCCATTCTGCATCATTAAAGGACAATCTGCTTGCTCCCACTACCTGGAAGAAGCTCCTCAACTCGCCGCACAAAAACAGGTGGATTCTATTGGCTCAAGAAGAGATGGCCTCCCTTAAAGGCATGGGCACTAGGACCCTAGTCCCCCCGCCCAAGTGGCAAAAGGCTGTGCGCTGTAAGTGGGTTTTCCGAGTGAAAAGGCTGGAGGATGGTTCCATTATGAAACTAAAAGCTTTTCTAGTGGCCATGGGTTTCTCACAAGTCCATGGCCTGGACTTCTCTGAAGTTTTTTCTCCTATGCTACAACTTGAGACACTCAGGCTTCTGCTTGCTCTACTTGGTCACAAGGACTGGGTTGGTTGTCAAATTGACTTCAAGACTGCTTTTCTGAACGGAAAGCTCAAAAAACCAGTTCACATGTCTCAGCCACTGGGTTTCAAAGATCCAATACATTGGGACTGGGTTTGCAAGGTCACTCAGGCAATATATGGGCTCAAGCAGTCCCCAAGGGAATGGAATTTGAAGCTAGAAGCTGCTCTCATCTTGTTAGGCCTGCAGTGATCCCGCTAAAATCCATCACTATACTACAAAGCCAAAGGTGGTTCCCTTGTGGGAGCCATCACTGCTCACATTGACAACCTTGCAGTGGTAGGTACACCACATTTTGTTGACCACATTTTGTTACTTCTTTTGTGCAAAGCATCAAGACAAGTTTTCAGGTAGGATCCAATGAGATCTCTATCTTTTTCTTTCCATTTCTATTCAGTGGAACACCATGTCCAAGATGGTCTTGTTAAGTCAGTTGCATTACATCAATTCTGTTTGCGCATCCTTTCTTCCTTCAGGCAACTCAAAAACAGCTCCATCTCCAATGGATGGCAAGTTCAAGCTTCTTGCTCAACGGTCTTCAAACTGTGAAGCTTCTCCCCCTCAGTACAATCAGCTCATAGAATCTCTCCTCTGGGTGTCTCAGTGCACCCAACCCAAAGTTGCATTTTCTGTCAATTGGCTCTCAAAATTTATCCAAGATCCTTCAATTGCTCATTGGAACGCTGCAATTTGACTTCTTTGCTACCTCCGCACCACTTTTTCACTACTTTTGGTTCTTGGCAGACGCAAGTTTGATCTTGATGGCTACGCTGACTCCAATTGGGCTGAAATTATTGACAATTGAAAATCCACCTCCCCCTACACCTTCCAAGAGGTTAGCTGTCAGCTTGCTACTATTGCAGAGCAAGCTGCAAAAGTAACAGAAATAAAATAAAAATAATAACAATAAAATTAACCTAAGAAGGAGTAGGAAAACCAAAAATATTATTGCAAAAATGGATTTTCCACCCAAAATTAGGTAGGGTAACTCACTGTGTCAGCCTCCGGGATGCCAAGACCCTTGCTATCCTTTAGCTACCAGAGGTGATAGAATAAATAATAAGTATATTATTCAAGAAATGCAGCAAAATCCTTAAAATATTAGGATAAAGCTTATTGCAAGGTTGATTGGTTTGGATGTGACTTATTTTTACTAATCAATATAGATAAATTGATTATTAAATATTTATATAGAGGGGCCACAACTATGTGGGCATCTTTAACGCCTCTCTTCAGGGAATTCAGTATGAAAACACGTAGGCCTGGTTACTTTGGGACCTTTAGTTTAAAGGATATTTTGCCACAAGATAACATGTATATAAAATACAAGGTGGTGTGGCAGGGCTTTGTAACCAAGCTTTCACAAAAGAGAAAGGATAATAGGACTCACTGGTATATTATTAAATCCTTTGGGTACCTGTTTGGGATGTGCACTGATGGGTTAAACCTGTATACTGGGGTTATAAGGTTTTTCAGCAGTTTAAATTGATAAAAGAGGGTTGAGGATGGATATTATTAATCAGACTAAAGCCATAAATTACTTAATTATCTCTTATAAGTATTTGATTACCTTGTAACGGTGTCTGGATTTAAATATAACTGGGTCTCTGGGTATCAATATCCTCTAAAGAGCTCTTTATTTATAGTTTTTGGAGTCCCGATATTGTCCTTCTGAGGGTTACAGGGGCTCAAAGGGACAAACACTGAGGCTAGCAGGGTAACCAGTGGTAGCCTGTCATGTGTTCTTGGTGCTGTAACACGGGTAGCATCTAATTCCACAGGGTATGGGAATTATTATACTTTATAATTGATGTTTGGATGTGTGAAAAACACTAATCTGTCCTTTTTATTTATTAGTTAATTAATTATCCTTAGTAAATGTTCCCAGTAAGCTAATAATTATTTTAATAGAAATTCCTACGGATATTCTGATTTCAGGTGAGTTCTCATTATGTATTAAATAATTGGAGTAAAGTCATGATATTGATTTTACTCCTTATTTTCAAAATTCAGTTGATTTACTAAAATAATTACTTAAAAATGTAAGTCATGGGTATTCATGTAATAATTTTACATCATACGTTTTCTTAGTATTTCACAAAAATGTTGATTTCTAGAAATTCTCATGATGGTATATTAAAGTATTTTAATATATTTTTAGAAGTATTCATTATCTTATTTCCAACATTTTTGGTACTTTAAATTATATTTAATAAAAAATACGTATAAAGGTTATTTAAGTATTTTTATATAATTTTATGTATTTTTAGACTATCTACTATCCACAGGAACATTTATTACATATTTAGAATGTTCCCGTGTAGGTTGTAGCATGTTTATGCGGTACCTAGGTTTCTCAGGCCGCCTGTCACTTTTTCAACCTGTAGTCCCACAGCTGCGTACTTGTCAGAGGCCTGGGTCTGCATACACGGCTTTAACAGAGTGACAGAGCTGTAGCTCAGCCATGTGCGGGTGCATTGGCTGCCGCTGCTGCGTGCGGAAATTGTGACAGAACACATTTCCGTCTGTAACTCCTAAAATATACACAACACCTCAATTCTGACTGAATTTTAGGTGTGAAAACTATACATGACAATATATATGAAATATTTAATTTTCCAAAAAGTTCAATAGTGGTGCCATGGTATTTTGGTCTTTCTTTTCCTTAATTATTCAAAAATATAAGGAGTTGGATTTCAAGGGTGGGGTCATGGAGTGGCCCTACCTAATTTTGGGTGGAGAATCCATTTTTGCAATAATATTTATGGTTTCCCTTCTCCTTCTTAGTTTAATTTTCTTATTATTATTTTTATGTTATTTCTGTTACTTTTGCAGCTTGGTCTGCAATAGTAGCAAGCTGACACACTGACCCCACCCTTGAAATACAACTCCTTTTATTTTTAAATAATTAAGGAAAGAAAGACCAAAATACCATGGCACCACTATTGAACTTTTTGGCCAATTAAATATTTCACATTTATTGTCTTGTATAGGTTTCACACCTAAAAATTCAGTCAGAATTGAGGTGTTGTGTATATTTTAGGAGTTACAGACATAAATGTGTTCTGTCCCAATTCCCCCATGCAGCTGCAGCAGCCAATAAACCCGTGGGGAGCCAAGCTACAGCTCTGTCACTCTTTCAAAGCCATGTAAGCAGCCCCTGGCCTTTGACAAGTACGCAGCCACGTGACTATGGGTTGACAAAGTGACAGGCGGCCTGAGTCACCTAGGTACTGTGTAAACATGCTACAACCTACACGGGAACATTCTAAATATGTAATAAATGTTCCCGTGGATAGTAGATATTCTAAAAATACATAAAATTATATAAAAATACTTAAATAACCTTTATACATATTTTTTATTAAATATAATTCAAAGTACCAAAAATGTCAAAAATAAGATAATGACTACTTGTAGAAATATATTAAAATACTTTAATATACTATTATGAAAATTTCTAGAAATCAATATTTTTTTGACATACTAAGAAAATGTATGATTTAAAAATATTACATGAATACCCATGACTTACATTTTTAAGTAATTATTTCATTAAATCAACTGAATTTTAAAAATACTTAGTAAAATCAATATCATCACTTTACTCCAATGATTTAATACATAATGAGAACTCACCTGACATCAGAATATCCGTAGGAATTTATATCAAAATAATTATTAGCTTACTGGGAACATTTACTAAGGATAATTAATTAAATAATAAATAAAAAGGACAGATTAGTGTTATTCACACGCCCAAACATCAATTATAAAGTATAATAATTCCCATACCCTGTGGAATTAGATGCTACCCTTGTTACAGCACCAAGAACACATGACAGGCTACCACTGGCTACCCTGCTAGCCTCAGTGTGCGTCCCTTTGAGCCCCTGTAACCTTCAGAAGGACAATATTGGGACTCCAAAAGCTATAAATAAAGAGCTCTTTAGAGGATATTGATACCCAGAGACCCAGTTATATTTACATCCAGACACCGTTCCAAGGTAATCAAATACTTATAAGAGATAATTAAGTAATTTATGGCTTCAGTCTTATTAATAATATCCGTCCTCAACCTTTTTTTATCAATTTAAACTTCTGAAAAACCTTATAGCCCCAGTATACAGGTTTAACCCATCATTTCACATCCCAAACAGGTACCCAAAGGATTTAATAATATACCAGTGAGTCTTATTATCCTTTCTCTGTTGTGGCAGCTTTGTTACAAATCCCTGCCACTCCAACGTGTATTTTATATACATAGCATCTTTGGGCAAAATATCCTTTAAACTAAAGGTTTTAAAGCAACCAGGCCTACTTTTTTTCATACTGAGTTCCCTGAAGAGAGGTGTTCAATATCCCCAATATAATTGTGGCCCCTCTATAAAAATATTTAATAATCAATTTATCTATATTGATTTATAACAATAAACCGTATCCAAACCAATTAACCTTGCAATAAGCTTTATCCAAATATTTTATGGATTTTTGCAGCATTTATTGAAAAATATATTCATTATTTATTCTATCAACTCTGGTAGCTAAAGGATAACAAGCTTCTTGGCATCCAGGAAGCTGACAGTAGCAGCGTCATATTGTGGAAGTCTAAGAAACAACCAACTGTATTGCTATCCAGCACGTAGGGGGAGTACAAATCCCTTTCCAATTCCTGCAAGGAAGGGCCATGGCTTTGGAACATCCTGTGTGAACTTGAACTTCTGAATTCCTCCCCCATTCCTCTCTACTTCAACAACAGCGGTGCTGTAGCTCTTGCCAAAATCCGCAACATCACTATAGGACTAAGCATATAGACGCATTGCATCATTTCATCAGGGAGTGCGTCAAGAACCAAATCTTCTGTGTTGGCCATGTCTCCACCTCAAACATGATTGCCAAAATGCTTACAAAGGCTCTTCCCTGCGTTCTCCTACAATCTCATCAACGCATGCTTGGTCTCTCATGATGTGATCAGCAAGGGGGGGTGTTGGAGAATACACACCCTCTATCTCTTTCCCTTTTTCCTCTCTTTCTGTGTTTCTTCTCTTTTTCCTTATTCTCCTTATCCCATCATGCATTTCATCTATATGGCCATTGATTTCTCTCATTTGATAATTCAATATCACTTCCCACTGTGTGACATGAGTTCGCTCTTCAACATCTCTTCTCACTCCATCATCAGAACCCCCGTGAACTCTCCCTAATGTCACACTTGTTGTATTTCACTGCTACTGTGGTACTCACTGTTTGTCTATCACCTGAGGACAGAGACTGGCTGCACAGAAAGATTCCTTTCCTCATCTTTCTGTCCACTGCAATTTCTCTGAGCCACCTCAGGTGAGTTCTGTTATATGTCTTCATTCTCTTTTATTTCTGTATCTGTGTTTGCCTCAAGTGTTTCTGATTGATAATACATCCTTATCTTTCTGTCCGCTGCCATTTCTCTGAGCATCTTCAGTCCTCTGCCATTTCTCTGAGCATCCTCAGCTCATCTGACTCAACAAAAGTCAGCAAAATCCTCTCTTGACCCATTCCAATCAATCCCACTGAAGTCAGAGGTTTCTTAAGTGTTGTCATTTATGTTTGTATCTTCATCCCTTCTCTATCCAAAATCTGTATTCCCTTGCGTTGCTTAACCAGGAAGGATGCTGAATGGCTTTGGACCCAAGCTTGTGAACAATAATTTCAGAAGCTCAAATCAATTGTTGGGAAAGACATTGTCTTGATTAAGATAATTTATGGACCTGGGGCTGGCAAGATCAAGCTGGCTGTCAATTTGAGTTATCAATCTGTTGGGGCTGTCCTAACCCAGGAAGACCAAAATGGTTTGGATCATCCTGCTCTGTATGAATCTCTCCTCTTTTCAGGTGTGGAATCTAGGTACTCCCAGCCAAAACTGCAACTTTGTGGTGTGGCCTGAATGTTGAAGAAGCTCCAAACCATTCTCTGGGGTCAATATTTTGAGTTACAAGTTGATGCACAATCCATCATTGAAATTATCAATGCCCCCAGCCTTCCAAATTCTCCCATGACTCATTGGGTGGCTTTTATCCAGCTGCTTTCTTTTGATATTGTTCATAGGCCTGGAAATTCTTTCACCATGCCTGAGGGGTTATCTTGAAGTCCTATTGGAGATGAAGAATTGGATTTTGGAGTGGATTTTTGACAAGGAGGAACCTTTTATTCAACCTGTCTTCAGCTTTTCCTCTCAAAATTATTCTGGCTTCCAGCAAGGTTTCTGTCTTAAACTAGAGAAGTACCTTTCCACTCTCCAACTGATCTCTCAGCTAAAGATTTTCAATCCCTTAAAAGAAAGTCCTCCAACTTCTTTGAACAAGGTACTAGGCTTATGAAAAGAGGAAATCCTTGTGCCCTTATTTTTATCACTATTGTTGCTAAAAAAAATTTGATCTCTGAAAGTCTCCATGAAGGACTTGTTCATTGTGGAGAAACAGGAACTTATCAACAAATATCCAAACAATTCTGGTGGCCATCCTTGAAGAAATCTGTCTCTCAATTGTGAAAAAGTTGTGAGGTCTGTCAGAAACATGATCTTAGGCACCCGGCTGAAATTTTCTATCCAACTGAGGAGTCCACTGTCTTTGGAAGGATTTCTATGGATGTGGTCCATATTAAGGCTGGTGGAGCTAAATACCTCATTGTGGCTAGAGATGATTTTTCTGGATGGTTTGAAGCAAAAATCCTTAAGAAACTCAGCTCTGAATCAGTAGCAGCTTTTCTCTATGAGACTTGGATGATGCGCTATAGCTTGGCCCAATCTTATTCAACTGATGGTGGCTCTGAGTTTGGTGGAAAACTGGCCAAAATGATCCAATCACTTCCTGGTCAACATAGGGTGACCACTCCTTATTACCCTGAAGGTCAAGGCATGGTGGAAAGAGGCCATGCTCCTTTGAAGGCTGCTCCTGTCAAACTGGCTGGTGAAAGTGGGAATAATTGTTGCAAATATCTTCCTCTGGTACTTTTCTCTGATTGAATTTCAACCAAACAAACTACAGGCTACTCACCCTACAAAATTTTGTTTGGTCAAAGGGCTGTCCTTCCTCTGGATCTGGAAATGGAATCTTTCTTAGGCACTTCTTGGGAACAGGTTTCTTTTACCACTGATCTATTAGTTTCCCAATCTAAGCAACTGGAGCAGAGTGAAGATGTTTTCAGTGAAGCTTATCAGAAGATGATTGAATCCAAAGAAAAATTGGTTCAGTATTGGGAAGAAAAACATTCAAAGCAGATCAGGGACTCTTTGAGTCCTGGTTATTTTTTTAGCTTATAATCAATCCTTGGAAACTCAGTGGGGGAAGCTTTTCCTAATTGCTGGAATGGTCCTTATCAAGTGGTCGACCAAGTCAGAGGTGGATAATATGTTTTTGAAGAAATTGATGGTACTCAGATGGCCAGGAGGTTCTCTACTGATCAAGTCAATAAATTTCATTGCCGTGGGGGCAACTTAGATCAGAATTAAGTCCTCCCAATGTTTGCACCACCAGGGTCATCTGCTGCATCTTTTTTGTAAAACTCTACTGTATGCCACATATGTGAGCACCTGGGACGCCTCCTTTGTTTGTCTCCAACACTTCCAGGATTTTTTTTTGTTGGATGGATCAAGATTTTTTTCTCCAATCACCCTCAAGATCAAATGGCCATTTTTTCCTTTTTTTTGGGTTCCGATCATCTTTCTTTTCTTTTCTTGATATATGTCATCAAACTCAGATGAAGACTAGGGACAAGCTGTGAGTTGGGGAGAGATGTGGTGACCAAAACTGGACACCTCAGGAACAGTGCAGAAAATTTTAAAATTTTTTATGATTTCTTTTAGCTATCTTTAATTATCAAAAAAAAAATCAAATTCCTTTTCCTGAATCAGATCCCTTCAGACTCCAGATCCTCCAGCTTCCCCATCTGCCAGCGGTTTAGGGATGGGTCCCTGGGGTGTCCAACTCCCCAGGTCTTGTTTTCAATCCTTGTCCTCCTTGCCTTGGTTCTTTTTTTTGCCAAATGCGCAGGTCTTGTCCACCTCTCACACCAGCTTGGCTTGGCGTAACCCTTGCCAGCACAGCCATCACCTTCAAAATTGACATCAATCAGAATTCTCACTCCTGATCATTCCCCACCCCATCCCATCATTTAATCCCAAGAACAACTCACAATTCTCAACCTATACTCCCTCCTCATCAACCTATTCCTCTCAAGCCTTGCCAAACTATGCGGCCATCTACCCCCAATTAACAATTCCACCTGTTTGATTTCCTCCACCCTTGAGTCCCTCTTGATCTCAATCCTTTTCTCCTTAAACCTCAGGTTTGGTTTGTGGGGTCCATCAATTTGTCAGAGTATGACCTCCTTCAAGTGTCTCTTAAGTGTCTTTGCCTTTCAATCCTGTCTCTACCTCACCACCTGTCTGGCTCATCATTACGTTACTCATCCTATCTCAAAAGAACAGGCCAATGATCCTTGTCCAATTGATGCTTGTGATTGACTGAGCTTCCTACCTGCCCTCTTTGGATTCTTCACTCCTGCCATTGCCATCCAGCACGTCCTTGTCTCTGGGATCTTCCTCATGACCAGCCACCTCCCTCTTCTCATTGTTCATCCAATCATCTGCCATCCATCAATCAGTCATCCCCCCTCAATCCACCTCTCCAATCTAACCTCTCAATCCTCTGTGCACAACCAATCATGGGACAATCCTCATCACTGGACTTGATTGGTTGTTTCCCCAACCAATTCTCTTTCCCACCGTCATCAACGCCATCCATTCTGGCTTGATCAGTTGCTTCCTATCCCAGCCTGGTCATCATCATCAGCCACCTACTCAATCCAGTTGGGATCCCATTAATCTTTAACTGGCTTTTATTGCAGCTCACTTCATTTTTTTACCTAATCCCCTCCTGCCACATTGTTTCAAGCTTGCAAATCTTGCACCGCCACCATCCCATCCACTCTCATCCTCAAGGCCCGCAACCGCCCTTGCAGATGACTATCCCCTCCACTGCTCATCTGCCAACCCGCAGATGACAATCCTCTGCCTGCTGTCATCCGTGATGCAGGCTGGCTGCCTTCCTATGATCTCTTTTTTTTGCTAACATTTCCCAATCATCCTTTTTGTTTTCATTTCCAGTTTTCCGCATCCTTTCATTCTTAAAAAACAATTCCAATTGATTTTTTTCTTCTCTGCTCTATATGTTTTATTGCTTGTACATAGTCCAAAGGGACCCATGTCCCATGAAAGGAGGGGCTCTCCCCTACCTTTTTCAAAAAAAATGATCCATGGGAGTGTGTGCATATTTCCCCCCCCCCCCCCGTTATCATAGTAATCTATAATCATTATCCTGGGTATATCTTTTGATTTCCCCTTGATGCATTTTATCCTGGGTCTTTGCCCCTCTAAGGCCTGATCCTTATCACCAACCAACAGCCATGCTGGTTGAAGAGAATTCTGTGTGTTTGAATTCTAGAGTGTGTTACACCACTTTTTGATCCCTTCCTCTGACCATAATGGTCTCAATCCTTTCTTGATCATCTTTCCAGAGCCAATCACATTTGATTGAACAGGTTTTATTAAGCTTAAAACCTTGAGTTTTATGCCTCTGTTATTTTTTCAAAGTTGCATTCTGCCAGCCTACTCTTGAGTTCCTTGAGAAGTGTTGAGGTTATCCCTGTTCAAATTGGTTTCTGTTTGCTTTTAGAGCTTCTCAAAACATTGTGCTTTGTCTTGTATGGCCACCCTCAGTTATCTGGTACCCTTCAAGCGCTTGATTGCGGAGAGTTGGGTGGGTTCATTGAGAACCTGGAGGTTGGTTGGGGTTTGAGTTGATCATCCCCAATCTTCTGCTGAAAACCAGAGTTATGAGCTTTTTGGCATTGTTACATACAACAGCTTTGTTCTTTTGAACTTTAAAACAAACTTTAAACTTCTTTTGTTCAAAGATCTACCACGTAATCTTGCCTCAGATAGTGATGTTCCATTTCTACCGAGTATTATCAAAATTTATCCTTACTACTTGATTCCTCACTTAAACGTTCTGGACCTTGATCTTGGTTATATTTAAATATTTTTGTAACACTCAGGAGGGCAGCCTAAACAGCGCCTTTCCCCTCCACAGAACTGCCATGGCCTAGCACCAATTGTAGTCTTACAACAATCAAGTAGGGGCAGGCAAAAATTGACAGATATGGGGAAAGAACCATCTTGGTTTGAGCATGTTGAAAAACAACTCAAGGGGGAAAAAATGACTAGAAGGGCTTCAAATAAGAAAAGAAAAAAGATTTTAAGTCTTTTATTTTTGGATATGTTAATTTTTTTGGTTTAATGAACTTAGTTACTAACTAATGATGAATTGTTAGTCAAAGTTGGCAGATACTGAATCCAAATTTCATACTTCAGAGGAAGAGACTGAAATTCAATTGGGATCACTTAATTTGGAATCAGAATCCTCTTATGAGGAAGAGAACGTGCAGCAATGCTCAACCAGAAGCTCATCTTTGGTGAGTATTCATTTAATTGATCTGATTAAAGAAATTAATTCTAATTTAGTTTTAATGATAGGAACCAAACGTGAAATACCTCAATCAAACACCCCAGAAATTCCATAATTTCTTTGGTGAGCTTTGGGATCCAATTGGAGATGGTAATTGCGGATTTAGAGTCATTTCTAAATCTCTTGTTATCAAGAACATGGTTGGTTTAAAGTTAGGAAGGAAATGATTGAAACATTAGAGAAACATAAAGCATGCTACATTAAGATGCTTGGTGGTGCAAAGGGGGTTGAAAAGATTAAACAAAGACTTGATATTGAAGACATCAATGAAAAGATTCCCTCCTCAAAATGGCTGGCTAAATTTGATATGGGTCAAATCATAGCAGACAAAAATTCCAGACCTATATGTTTCATTTCATTGGAGTCATATGATACTTATACTCTCATGAAAAATTTGTTACTGATAAATCAGATCCAATTTTCATTTCCTTTGTAAACAATAACCACTGGGTTCTATTAGTACTTGAGGGAGAAATGATTCCAATCCTGCCCATTGTAGCAAAAGCATGTTCCTTGATTTCTAAAAAAGCCTCTGTTTGAGTTGATCATCTCAAAGATCAACTGCAAATGTATTCTAGGTTATAGATATTATAGACTTTGACTTCATTTCATCATTGGTTTTCATATAAATTTTAATTCTAATGCAGCTAAAAAGTTCTATTGATATAAAGGGCTATCACATTGTGAGCATCATTATGTTGAGTGTTTTGAGTTAACGTCATTACATTGACTGTTTTGAATGAGAGTTTAATAGTAAGTCAGTTTGACTTCTGTTGGGCTGATTCAATCATAAGGAGTATTTTACTCCTTATGATGGGATCAGCTTAACGCAAGTTGAACTGGTTTTTTTTGGTGTTTTTACTTTAGGGCTTGTCAAGTTACTTGTCTTTTTTTGGGGTTTTCACTTTAGGGCTTTTCAAGTTACTTTTATTCTTTTTGGTGTTTTTACTTTAGGGCTTGTCAAGTTACTTGTCTTTTTTTTGTCTTTTTACTTTAGGTCCTGTCAAGTTACTTGTATTTTTTTTTGCTGTTTTTACTTTAGGGCTTGTCAATTCCTTGTCTTTTTTTGATCTTTTTACTCTAGGGCCTGTCAAGTTACTTGTATTTTTTTTGGTGTTTTTACTTTAGGGCTTGTCAAGTTACTAGTTGTTTTTTTTGGTATTTTCACTTTAGGGCTTGTCATGTTACTTGTCTTTTTTTGGTGTTTTTAGTTTAGGGCTAATTCAGTTACTTGTATTTTTTTGGGTCTTTTTACTTTAGGGCTAGTCCCTTGGATAGTCCCAGTTTTTTTGGGTAATGTTAAATTCATGGCTCATTGAGCAGTGCACATGGTTTGAGATGGGCCGTGTGGCACAGCACACAGTCCAATTTGAACCGTGTACAGCCCCTCACGGAGCCGTGCAGCCCACCAAACCCGGTCCGCTGCTGTGTGGACTTCCACACAACTACGTTTGAGCTGTGTGGAGTTGTACATGGCTCAAATGTAGTCATGTGGCATTCCACACGGCACCAGACCACGGCAAGAAAAAAAAAATAAAAAAAGGAAAAGGAAAAGGAATGAAAGGGTACTAACACAACCCATAAACTAAATAAACCTTCCAAAAAAACAGAAACCAACCAAAAAATCAAAGAATGGTCATTTTTTGATAAAAAGAAAAATAAATCAATAAATCAATAAATCAATAAATCAATAAATCAATCAAAATAAAAAAGAACTGGTACTATCCAATGGACTAGCCCTAAAGTAAAAAGACCCAAAAAAACATAAGTAACTGGACTAGCCCTAAAGTAAAAACACCAAAAAAAAGACAAGTAACTTGACAAGCCCTAAATTAAAAGCACCAAAAAAAATACAACCAACTTGACAAGCCCTAAAGTCATTTCAACTTGACTAGCCCTGAAGTAAAAGGGCCCAAAAATTAAAGAAGTCTTTTGACAAGCCCTAAAGTAAAAGTGCCCAAAAAAATTCAAGTCTTTTGACAAGCCCTAAAGTAAAAACACCAAAAAGAAAACAAGTTAAACTTGTGTTAAGCTGATCCCATCCCAAGCTTGATATAAGTTAAGCTTGTGATGGAATCATCCCAACGCATGTTGAACTGACTTACCATTAAACTCTCATTCAACACACTCCATATAATGATTTTAACTCAAAAAACTCAACATAATGATGTTCAAAATGTGATAACCCTTTATATTAATAGAACTTTTTAGCTGCATTAGAATTAAAATTTATATGAAACCCAATGATGAAATAAAGTCAAATTCTATTACAATCTAGAAAACATTTGCAGTTGATCTTTGAGATGATCAACCCAACCAGAGGCTTTTTTAGAAATCAAGGAACATGGTTTTGCTTCAATGGGCGGGATTGGAATCATTTCTCCCTCAAGTACTAATAGAACTCAGTGGTTATTGTTTACAAAGGAAACAAACATTGCATCTGATTGATCAGTAAAACCATTTTTCATTGGAGTATAAGTATCACATGACTCCAATGAAATGAAACATATAGGTTTGGAATATGTGTCTGCTATGATTTCACCCATGTTCAATTTAGCCATCCATATTGAGGAGGGAATCTTTTCATTGATGTCTTCAACATCAAGTCTTTGTTTAATCTTTTCAAACTCCTTTGAAACACCAAGCATCTTAATGTAGCATGCTTTATGTTTCTCTAATATTTCAATCATTTCCTTCCTAACTTTTAACCAACCATGTTCTTCATAACCTAGAGATTTAGCAATGACTCTCAATCCGCAATTCCCATCTCAAATTGGATCCCAAACCTCACCCAAGAAGTTACAGAATTTCTTGGGTATTTGATTGAGGTATTTCACGTTTGGTTCCTATCATTAAAACTAAATTAGTATTCATTTCTTTAATTGGATCAATGAAATGAAAACTCACCAAAGATGAGCTTCTATTTGAGCTTTTCTGCATATTCTCTTCCTCTGAAGAGGATTCTGATTCCAAAAAGTGTTCCCAATTCACTTTCAGTCTCTTCCTCTGAACTATGAAATTTGGATTCAGATCCTGCCAACTTTGGCTAACAATTCATCATTAGTTAGTAACTAAGTTCATTAAACAAACAAAATGAACATATCTCAAAAGAAAAGATATACAATCTTTTGTCTTTTCTTGTTTTTAGCCCTTCTATTTCTTTTTTCCCACTTGAGTTGTTTTTCAACAAGCTCAAACCAAGATGTTTCTTGCCACTTATCGGTCAATTTTGGCCTTCCCCTACTTGATTGTAAGACTTTGGTTCAAGTCTTGGCTTGGATCAATATTTTGTAATCTTCTGAATGATATAATTCAACAGTTGGCTTTGCTCATGATCTGCAGATTCCAGGATCATTGCATTGACCTTTTCAGTTAAATGAGTAATGCTTAGCATTTCATTGAAATTGCACTGGAAAAATTCAAAAGGATCAACCATTAGTGAATTAGGATTCATTAATCAAAAAGCATTAATCACATAGTGATTTGAACAATTCAACTTGAACAATCCAACTTAAGCCAACTTTCAGAACTAGAACTGCAAGGGTCATAGTCCAACCTCCACTGAGGATGAAAACCTTATTCCAGGATCATTGCATTGACCTTTTCAGGTAAATGAGTAATGCTTAGCATTTCATTGAAATTGCACTGGAAAAATTCAAAAGGATCAACCATTAGTGAATTAGGATTCATTAATCAAAAAGCATTAATCACATAGTGATTTGAACAATTCAACTTGAACAATCCAACTTAAGCCAACTTTCAGAAATAGAACTGCAAGGGTCATAGTCCAACCTCCACTGAGGATGAACACCTTCAGGTACCACGGATCCTCTGAATGCTAGACGGTCACCCATTTGGTGGGAAGAGGGAAAACCCATAGTCTTGAAATATGACTTGGTGCAGACTTTGCCATCATGATCTCATTTGAACTTCTTGAATTGTTCCCTAACGAGATGGATTTCCTCTAAAGACAATTTGTAACCCAATGGTGAAAGTTCAGGGGTTAGAACTGTCCCTAACTCAATTCAATTGTTATAAAGTAATGCATGAACAGAATCAATTTGATTCAAAACTGTTCCGTCAGGGCTTTTCCAAATATCCAACAGGTTTCCCAAAGAGTTTTCAAGGAATGGTTTGAGAGTTGCATGGGCCCCTTCAATCCAAGAAGTTGTTTTGTTTCCAAAATCTGGGTTTATAAAAGTCCAGACTGTTAAAAAAGTCTCTTTGATAGGGAAAATGTTATTTTCCATATACTTGAGTACATTTTCATAGGCTTTTAAGAAACACTATACAATTCAAAATGCCAGAACCAAAAACTAGGAAGAATAAGAAGCAGTAATTTGGACCTACTGTGAGTTTGGCATAATTGACCTCCACCTCCTCCTTGGTCTTTGAGGCCCCATACTTTTGTCAGCTCTCTGATACCAGGAACCTTGCAGTCCTTTAGCTACAGAGAGTGATAAAAAAACTGGAATAATAATCATTATTATTATCATTCCAAAAATAAATGCTTAGAGGCTCAAATAAATAATATAATAAGAGCAGTTGCAAGGTTTAATTGGTTTGGTAATAAAAGGTTTTCAATATATATATAAAAGAGGGGCCACAGTATTATACTACTGGGGGTCTTTACAGACAAAGCAACCTCTCTTCAAGGGGCCTTCTTAGGCATTTTAAGAACCTTGGATTCAAGATGGGTGCCTTAGAAAGGGCTTATCCACTAATATGGCCGGGCTAAACAGCACAAGGGCCAAGACAGGAAGGGAAACACTCACCCAGAGTACTTCACCACAAACATCCAGCAGAGATAGGAAGGTTTCAGAGCAGATGGGGTGTAATTTCCTGAATAACTTCAATGGTTTGATTGGTTTAAGAAATAAATGATACTACAGACTAAGTCATAAATCACTTGCTTAGAATCTTCATAAGCACTTGACTAACAATGACACGGAGTCTGATTGATAATAATAATTCCTGGTAAACTGATAATCTCTGGAATAATGGATCCAAAGAGGTCTGTATAAATACCTTTTTGGGGTGATTTTGAGCTTCTCAGGTCACGTAGGTGTTGGAATAAATCCATGTCACACTTCTGTTCTTTGTCACACTTCTGTTCTTTTCCTTTTCCTTTCTGTCTTATTCTTTCCTGTCTTTTCCTTTTCTTGTCTTTTCCTTTTTTCCTTTTTGTTATGTCTCATCTCCTTCTCATCATGTCATATTTTCGTGTTCCTGTTCTCATTTCATTTCACATCTCATTGACTGTTGTGCGCATAATCCGCTCTCAAGTAACATGTCACAATATGTGACACTCACCTGCTCATCACTACCTGAGGACAGAGGCGGAGTCAGATCAAAGGTTTTTCTCTCATCCTTCTTTCTGCCTTCTCCTCTGCATATCCTCAGGTAAGTCTGTTCTTAATTTCTTTATTTCTCATCTTATCTTTTTTTTTCTTTTATTTTGATTACTGTGTCTGAAATCTACCATCCTTCTTTCTGCCTTCTCCTCTGCATATCCTCAGTGATCATTGTGAGCATTTCTATTCTCATCAGCTCAACAGGTTATGAGCCCAGAGCCACCTCAATGATCAAATAAATAAAGCAAAGGATCCGTCACTTCACGTGTCGAAAAATGAATGAAAACACCAACTCACATCAGGTGCTAAAAACACCACCAATTAACCCACTCAACACTCCCGGTTTGGATTCCAACTACTTAGACTGGGCGATGATTCTCAGAATTCATTTCAGAGCTTCTGGCATAGGTTATCTTCTAAACAACAACAAATCACAAAAATGCAATCAAGAAACATGGACTCGAGACAATCTTGCTGTTTGCTTGGTCATATCAAGATCAATAAACCCATCAAATTTCCAATTTATAAGGAAATATGAAGAAAGCGCTCTCGGCATGTGGAAAGCACTTTGTGACGCCCATCAAGACAGCTCTTCAGGAGGTCGAATGTATTGGCTACGCAAGTTACTTCTCACAAAACTAAACGATAAAGATATGACTGCACATCTCTCCAAAATAGTGTCATACGGAGAAAAACTCTCCTCGCTTATAACACCAAAAACCCTCTCACGGCAGACAACCTTCAGTCAACTGCCATTCTTCTATCACTTCCCAATGACTGGTTCGCATGTGTATCGAGCATGATGAATGAGGAATCAATCCCCTCTTCAAAGCTCATAGGAGCACTGAAACAGGAAAATCTCAGACGACAAACTCGAGACAAGGATGCACTAGTGAATTCAGCCAAATCGGTGTTGTCTACTGTCTCTAGAACAAACATCCCGAACAGAAGAGGTACGGAAAATCAGAGAACCTATTTTTGTACTCTCTGCAAGTCCGAGGGACACACTTTTGCCAGATGCCCAGACGTACACAAAGCCATAAACTATATGAAACGAACAAATTTCAAAACAAAGAATAAGCAAACTGGATCCTCAAAACCAGCAAACGCGAACCTGAGCAAGGTCAAAAGCAATGAAAATAATGACGAATCAGAGTTGGATGATTTCTCAGATTCTCAAATCATCGTTCACGCTGGTTCCGCCAGGTGCAACCTATCATCTTTGGATCTATCAAACACTCACGATTTCAATCTTGACTCAGACTGCTCCATATTGATGACCCCATATGAACAACAAATTGAGAACAGTAAGCAAGACAACACCTTGGTTAAACTTGCGGATGGATTGATAATCACAGCTAAGGAGAAAGGATCAATTCCCTTCAAATTCTGTACAATGAAAGCTCTAGTTTTTCTGAAGCTTCACAAACCACTTCTATCTGTCTCCAACATATGCAATTTGGGATTTATAGTTGTTTTCACAAAGGACAAATTCAAGATCCTCAGCAGATCAATCTCAAATCTGAATCAAAAGCCGCTTCAAACTGGTTACCAAAAAGGAAATCTGTACTACTTACCTCAAAGCACAGTAAGCAAAGAAGAATTGACTTTCTCAGCCAATTCATACTCACCTGAAAACTCTTTTTTTGGTTACCACTGTAGGTTATCTCACCTAAATCTGAAGTCCCTTCAGAAATACCTCAAGACTCATGGATTGTTGCCAGAAACAAACAACAAACTCAAAGTGCAACAATGTCCAATATGCGTACAATCAAAGATGACGAGAACCCCATTCCACTCTTGTTTCTCTTGTTTAAGCCACAGATCCACTGAACCCAGACAAATCATCCATTCAGACGTGTGTAGCTTTGAAACTGTCTTGAGAGAAGGTTACAAATATTTTGTCACCTTCATCAATGATTGCTCAAAGGCCATGTTTGCATACCCAATTCATCTTAAATCAGATGTCTTTTCCTCAACTAAACTATTCATTTCATTCTTTGAAAATCAATTCAACTGCAAGATACTATTGCTAAAGTCCGACAATGGAGGAGAATACGTCCATCTACAAATGAAATCATATCTCTCATCAAAAGGAATTGTACACGAACCAGGTCCACCTCATTCCCCTCAACTAAATGGTGTTGCGGAACGATCAAATAGAAAAATACCAAATCTCATTCGATGCTCTCTCTCCGCATCAAACCTCCCCAAATCTTACTGGGAAGATGCCCTAAAACACTGCCTACACGCCTATAACTCCTACCCGTGCAAGACCCCTCAAGGTTTTGTTTCTCCCAACTCAATCCTCAATCATCCAGAAGTCAATCCCTCCTACCTTCACCCTTTTGGTTGCCTAGTTTGGTACAAAGTACCAGAGGCTAACAGAAGCAAGCTGGACATGAAAGCTCAACCATCCATTCTCCTATCCTATCTGTACAATCATTCGGGATACAGACTCTTGGACCTTGAAACAAAGAAAACCATCAAATCCAGAGACTGTATTTTTGACAATAGTATTTTCCCCTACGGGCGCTCGATTCAAAATGAACCCCATCATACAACAATTGTCAGCACTCATCTGCCATGGCCTCATCCCAATCACAATTCCATCCCCTCTCCAACTTCCTCTTCAACGCCCACCCCCCCACCTCTTCCTTCCCCACCATCTCTTCCCTTGTCCACTCCCAATTATCCCCCTCCCCCTTCCCCAGTTTCCCTGTCTTCTCCTGTTCCGAATCCAGTTCCAACTGCTTCTGATTCTGTTGAATACCAGCCTAATCAGCCTGCATTGCACGATGTCCTTGAATCTTTTCCTCCACCTGAATCTGTTCCCCCGCCATCCTCTCTCACTTCCGCTTTCAATGGCATTAGATCCCCCAGCAACTCTCACTCCAATGAATCAGTCTTTCTTCCCCCTCTCTCCCTTACGCCTCCGCCCATTGACCCAATATCTCCCAATCTTGTCCCCACAACTTCCTTGCCTGTTCCTCCCTCACCTTCCCCCTTGCCTTGTTGTTCCTCCTGCATTTCCCGTCCTCCCAAGCGTTTTGGTCACTACTCCAGGTCCACCTCTGTGAAGGACAATCTCACTGCTCCCAAGACCTGGAAACAACTACTCCGTTCCCCTCACAGCCATTGCTGGATACTCTCAGCTCAGGAAGAAATAACCTCTCTCAAAGGCATGAACACCTGGGTTCTGGTACCCCCTCCAAAAAACTGGAAGATCATCCAATGCAAGTGGGTGTTTAAGGTGAAATGTCGCGCTGATGGCTCGGTCATCAAACTTAAAGCCCGTCTTGTGGCCATGGGTTTTTCTCAGGTGCGCGGTCTTGACTTCTCTGAAGTTTTTGCCCCCACCCTTCGCCTTGAAACATTACGCTTGCTCCTCAGTCTTCTTGGTCACCATGGTTGGGTTGGTCATCAGCTGGATTTCAAAACAGCTTTTCTGAACGGCCACCTTGATGAACCTGTGTTCATGAGCCAACCGCCTGTTTTCAAGGATCCTCTCCACCCTGATTGGGTCTTCAGAGTCACTCGGGCCATTTAAGGTCTCAAGCAATCGCCACGCCAGTGGAATTGCAAGCTCAATTTGGCACTCATTTCTCTTGGCTTGTCCCGCTCCTCCTACAATCCATCTCTCTATTTCAAGCTGTCGGACGGCTGTCTTGTGGGAGCTATCACCGCTCATGTGGATGATCTAGCTGTAGTTGGAACAGTTTCCTTTGTCACCTCCTTTGTCTCCGCCATTGGTAAACGCTTCAAAGTGGGTTCTGATGAAAATCTCTCCCTGTTCCTGTCAATATTGATTGCTTGGAACCTACAAGATTGCACGGTATCTATTGGTCAAAGTCACTACATGATTTCAACCTACAAGTCCTTCCTCTCCAATGATCCACGCACAGTACGTACTCCAACCAATTCTTGTTTCAAGGATCTTGTCAAGCGCGATCCCAATGAACCCCGCTCTCCACCCCAATACAATCAGCTGATTGGATCTCTCCTGTGGATCTCACAATGTACTTGTCCCGACGTAGCTTTTGCCTTCAACAGATTGTCACAGTTCCTACAGGATCCCTCCCTTGCTCACTGGAATGCCGCAGTTTGAATTCTTCAATAACTGCAAACCACCAGCAATTTTTGCCTCACTCTTGGTGGTTCCAATCTAACTCTGACCGGTTTCTCTGACTCCAATTGGGCTGAGGATAAAGGGGATCTCCGGTTGACATCCGGATACACTTTCCATATCGGGCGTGGCGCCATATCATGGAAATCAAAGAAACAACCAACGGTCTCTCTCTCCAGCACCAAGGCCGAATACAAGGCGCTATCCGACCGCTGCAAGGAAGGCCTCTGGCTGCGCAACGTCCTCTCTGAGCTTAAAGTTTGCAATGTTTCCCCAGTTCCTCTTTTTGTCGACAACAAAGGTGCAGAAGCTCTTGCTAGGAACCCCAAGCATCACTCTTGGACAAAACATATTGACGCCCGTCATCACTTCATCCGTGAATGTGTCAAACGTGCAGTCTTCTCCATCATAAACGTTGGTATGAAAAATATGCTGGCCAATATGCTGACCAAACCTCTTTCCCGCATCCTGCTTGGCTCTCATCAACAACTCTTTGGTCTCATCGGCTGTGGTCAGCAAGGGGGGGTGTTGGAATAAATCCATGTCACACTCCTGTTCTTTGTCACACTTCTGTTCTTTTCCTTTTCCTTTCTGTCTTATTCTTTCCTGTCTTTTCCTTTTCTTGTCTTTTCCTTTTTTCCTTTTTGTTATGTCTCATCTCCTTCTCATCATGTCATATTTTCGTGTTCCTGTTCTCATTTCATTTCAAATCTCATTGACTGTTGTGCGCATAATCCGCTCTCAAGTAACATGTCACAATATGTGACACTCACCTGCTCATCACTACCTGAGGACAGAGGCGGAGTCAGATCAAAGGTTTTTCTCTCATCCTTCTTTCTGCCTTCTCCTCTGCATATCCTCAGGTAAGTCTGTTCTTAATTTCTTTATTTCTCATCTTATCTTTCTTTTCTTTTATTTTGATTACTGTGTCTGAAATCTACCATCCTTCTTTCTGCCTTCTCCTCTGCATATCCTCAGTGATCATCGTGAGCATTTCTATTCTCATCAGCTCAACAGTAGGGAGGTTTCTGCTCATGTTCTGGGGCTGACCAGCAAGTCAGGGCAAGATTAGCACATCCACTTGGTGCTTTCAATCAGCTGACTTTAGATCTGCTGGATTTCTGTACTATTTTAGCCACAGGATCTGTTAATCTATTATGGTGTAAATTTGATCATTCTGCACTCATCCTTCATTTGTACTATCAGTATTGCCTTAAAGTGAACAGATGTGGATGTTTACTAATTTCCCATCATCTGCTGATCACATAGATAGTTTTTAATAATTTTTATGAACACTCCTTGTAGTGTTTTTTGGTCTTCAAAGATCAGAGTCAATGATTTACATGGTAATCCTTCATCTTTGATTTATTATTAAAAAATGTTTTAAACTTAATTTTTATTAATTTTATTTAGGTCTTGATCTTTTTAGACTATCAATAATGCATATGTCAACTTGTTACATATGCCAGGCAACCCTAATTAGGTTGTAGCTCTTCTGAGAGGTACCTGGTTGTCAGATTAGTCACGACGGATCCAGACGCGGGGATCAGTCAGTACAGATGCACGCGGGGTAGGATCCGCTGCGTGCGTGGCAGAATTAGCTGCGCCCGGGTCTCTAGTACCCGGGAATTCACTACTACAAGTACATAGGGATATGTTAGGATGCGGGGCTGCATGCGGGAATTGTGACATAACACATTTCCGCGTGTAACTCCTAAAATATACACAACACCTCAATTCTGAGTGAATTTTAGGTGTAAACGCTATACGTGAAAACACATGTGAAATGTTAGAATGGCCAAAAGGTGCCATACTGGTGTTGTAATTTTTTGTACTTTTCTTTTTAATTATTTTAAAAATGTAAGGACTTGGATTTCAAGGGTGGGGTCAGTTAGTGACCCTACCCAATTTTTGGTGAGAAATCCATTTCTTCAATGATATTTATCAATTTCTCACTTTTTCTTTTGTTAATTTAGATATTCTTTTTTAATTTGTTTTTGATAGTTTTGTGTTGCTATGACAGGTTTCTCTGTACATAGTAGCAAGCTGACAACTTTGCCCACAGATTCATAAAGCTTTTCCATCCTTCAACGTCATTAACAAAGCACACTTTACAGTTTGCTTGTATTTTTTTAGACAAGTGCCAAGTGCAACATTGTCTTGATGACTCTGGGAAACTAGTTTCAATTGCACAAATCAGAGCTTTTTCACGGTCCATCACAAAAAATTTTGGAAGTCTCTCAGGATCATAAGCCAACTCCTTTAATGCATTTACAGACCAAATTTAGAACTCAAACTTTTATTTTGTTATAAAAACAAGAGCTTTTGTGAAAGTTTTGTGATTGGCTGTCATTCCTACAACATGCAATAGTGGGGTTTTGTACTTATTTTTTTTTATAAGTACAATCCAAAATAGCAATATGATGAAATTGTTTTGAAAGCTTTACTGCCTCTGGATGTGCTAAGTACAGAGCCTCCAAGTGACCCTCTCCACTGAACTTTGACCGGTGAATCCAACTTGTTTCTTCAAGCTGTTCATAGAGTACATCCATAACACTTTTTCCCTTTAGTTCTGCAAGCATTACCTTCCGCTTAGTGTTATAGATTGTTTGGTGATCAACATAATCCTGCCCATCAATCTTGCTCAATTTTCTCTTCAATTTTAACGTATTGAGCCCATCATTCATGCCTTCTACTAGATTGTCTAAGGCCACCCCCAAGATTC
The DNA here is from genome assembly GCA_025617555.3 of Puccinia polysora. NCBI lineage: Eukaryota > Fungi > Basidiomycota > Pucciniomycetes > Pucciniales > Pucciniaceae > Puccinia > Puccinia polysora. The sequence continues at coordinate 28,491,276 of CM062629.1, forward strand.
TCCTCAGTTGAGGATGCACAGAGGGATGTTCAGATGGTTGATGGTTATGTTGGGTTTCTTTGTAGGAGAGGCGCCACAAGGGGTTTGCCTTTGTGCAACTTGCATGGATTAAAAAATTGCACCCAAAATTCCTTTTTTGATTATGTCTAGACCGTTTGGTAAGAAGACTTCCTGAATAGGAACCATGTCTATCACAGTCTAAATCCACATATTGGTCACGCTTTGAGTTGAAAACTGTTAAAGCATAACCATGCTTCATTGCCCATGTTTGACAATAGTTTTGTTCCTCTTCCCTAGTTGGAAAAGCTCTCAAGGAGGTGGTTCAAGTGGATCTAGTAACAATTCATTGGTTAAGTCATAGTTTCATAGTTACATGAACCCATCAGTTTCAAACAAATTAAACATGGCAAAGACCAGTAACACAAAATGTTACTCACCACCAGTGGTCATTTCCATTTGTGAATCATTTTGTTCCTCAATTGCAACCCTTGATGAGGATGCAATTGGGGCTTCCAATTTTTCATTACCCAAATCCTTCTTTTCTTTTTCCAAAGCTTTGTTGATGGCACTATCAATGTAGAACTTCCACGCAGCCATGTCAGAAGAAGGAGGGCTTGCCACTGTTCCCATGCAAAAAAATGCAATGGTATACTTCAGTATTCAATCCAACTTGAAAGTGAGCCAAATTTTTTTGATCAATTGAAAAGAATTGTCTGCATATTTTTATAAGATTTATGATTTTTCACTTTAATTTCACTTGGGTTTCTTTTGAATGTCTCTTTGGGATCCCTAGGTGTGGAACAACATTCCAACAAAGTATGTGTTAATCCCAAATTTGGGTTGACAGAACCCAAGTGTGGTCCCAGGGGTGCCCAAAATTCTGGCACAGCTTCTGGGGGGTTGTGCACCCCAAACACAGCCAATTTGTGCTGTGTAGGGGGGTACACGGCTCATTTGAGCCATGTATGGGGTTTACACAACTCCTACACAACCCCCCGGGGGTCACACATGTTTGAAATGGCCCTTTGTAGTCGTCTTTGGACCCCTACGGCTCATTTGAGCTGTGCAAGGCCCTAAACAACTACCACACGGTTGGAGCCGTGAATTTAACATCACCCATTTTTTTTGTTTTTATTTATTTCTTTATTTTTTTGTTTTTTTTAACCAAAAAATCAACATTTTTTTACTTCTTTGATTTTTTTTTTGATTCTAGTTTTTTGGAAGGTTTATTTGATTCATGGTTTATGTTAGTGCCCTTTCATTTCATTTCTTTTTTTTTTTTTTTTGGCTCACTGCGGTCTGGTGGCATGTTGGATGCCACACAACTACATTTGAGCCGTGTACAACTCCACACAACTTGAATGTAGTTGTGTGGAATCCAACATGCCGCCGGACCTGTCTGGGTGGGCTGTGCAACTCTTTGAGCCATGGGGGGTCTTACATGGCTTGGGTTGGACCATGTGGCATGCCACACGGCACACTTTGAACTGTGTGGCATGCCACACAGCCCACTTTGAACTGTGTGGCATGCCACACGGCCCACTTTGAACCTTGTCCATGGCTAAATGAGCCATGAATTTAAAATTACTCTTTATTATCTGCATGGTATAAAACCTCTAAAAAAAAAAAGAAAAAAAAACTTCTATGGTTTTTGATCACCAGGAAAATCCCTTTCACAGTGAGTTTGGAATTTCCAGATTTACTAAGGGATTCAGAATTTAGGATGATTGGATGAGTAATGAGACTAAAGATGACTTACTTTTTATGACTAAAAGATCTACAGACATCAATTGATCTACTTTTTTTTTATAAAAAAATCAAGTTTCTAATTGCTTGATTATTTTTTTTTTTTTGATTATCTGATTGATTATTTAAAATTTTCATACTATTTAAAAAGTGGGGTAAGCACCAACCATCTTTCCAAACTATTTCAACCAGTTGAAATTTTTGCTTTTTTTTTAATCAAAAAGAAAGAAAAAAACCTCATTAATGATCATCACCAAAAAAAAATGATATAAAATAAATGGATTGAGAGCAAATTGAGTAATTGAACTTTACTGATTGATTACAGAGATCCCAATCCATAACATCTCTCAACTCAAAGTAGGACCCACTACTAACAAAAATACCTCATTTCATAACTTGTTTGATCATCATCTACTCTCTTCCATCTGACAATGACAATGATTACAACAAAAAATCATCATCAAACCTATAAACTTTCCTACAGTTTTTTTTTTAAAAAAAAATAATAGTAATAATAAAAGAAAGGGCCTCATTTTTTTGACACCCCCAAACCTTGAATTTGTGTTGTTTTGATTTCCCCACAGCCTCCCCCATGAATGTGGTTATCCTTAAAGTTCTGCAGTTTTGTGTAGCTTCAAAAGAAAAAAGAAATAAAAAACCAATGCGTAGGGTCACATCCAAAAACTCTCTAATTATGTTTTCAGATTTCTTGTACCATTTCAAGGCCTTCAAAATTAGGTTCAAAAATTTTAAAAATAAAAACATGTTACATCACAAATTTCCCCCCCCCCTTTTTTTGAATAATTTTTTTCAAATTATTTTGGAAAATCTGAGGATCAAAAAATTTTAAAAATATAACAGGCAATTCAAATATGGCTTTTTCTGATTTTTAGTACTTCATCTTCCTGCCAGAAAAAATGGGATCAACACAAAAAGGAGAAAATATGTTCTTTTGAACTTTTTTCCCCCATATCTTCCTGGAGAAATTTATGATATTTGAGCTTGTAGTCTTTGAATGGGCATTCAAAAGGGCAAAAGAAAATCCTTTGAGGATTTTTCTTAGGGTTTTTCCCAAAAAAAATTCACAATTGAAAATTCAAAAGTGGCATTTTTTGCCCTAAATAATTGAGTCAATAATCAACAGAAAAATAATTATGAAAAAGTTAGTAAAAGAAAACAAATCATTCAATTCAATATCAATTTGGAATGTTTTCTTTCTTGGATGTGCAGACTTCATTGGAGGAAACAAATTTTTTTAAGCCAAGTTCCAAGTTTTTATGAATCAAACCCTCAAATTTTAGAGAGTCCTTCCTAGCAAAATCCTTCCAAAGGGGATTGATCTAATTTGGGAGCTAGCCACAGCTCAAAATTATAGTAGAAAGAAACTATAGGCTTAAAGTCTTCCAAAATTATTTAAAGTATGGGAGAGGTTTCAGAATTGGAAGGAGGAGGGTAATTGAGGGGCAAAGAAGTTGATGGCATCAACTCAGACAAAATTCCCAACTACTATCAGAAACAGTTCCCAAGCACACCCCAAAACAGACACTTTCTGTTATTTTTGATGTTGCATTAACTCTTTGGTGGTACATGATTGATTTTAAAAATCCTTAACTGATTCATCTGTGCCCTTTACTGATGCCAAATAAAATACTACAATCCCAAAAATTGGAAAACACTGAAAGATGTGGAAAAGAAAAAAAATTGAAAAGAAAATTATGGTAGAAAAAACCTCTCCTATAGCCATCAGATGCACTACTATACTATATAAACAGCTAAAACCCTCAAATTAATCTCATAAATGGATTCTACATCAAAAATAACCTATATTCACTCAGCCAAATTAGCCCCCTATCCCTCATGGATTAGAAGATACAGCCCAACAAACTTTCAACTATGGCAAACTCATACTCAATCAGGTGTTGCAGCTCTGTTGAAGGCATAAAGACATACCTTTGAAACCCTGAAGTAAATACCAGTAACAGCTTCCCCCCAAAACCAGGACCAAACACCAACCCTGTCACCTAAGCCAGAATACAGAAATACAGATACAGGAGGCATTGCAACTATTTCAGCTCCTGTCACCTCACCCAGAATGCAAGCAAATATACATACAGGAGGCTGTGCAGAAGTTTCCAGGAAAATTATAGGCAGGAGAAAGTGGAACCAGTCTCAACCAGAACCAAAAAAAACTACCAGCACTAACCCAGCCCCAGGACCACACAGCAATTTATGAAGTCAGAAGCATGTGATACCAAACAACCCACCAGTACAAGTACCACAGGGCTACCAAGCAATATATGCAGGCAGCAAGAACCATGTAGTACCAAAAAACCTCAGAAACACACAGAAATTCATGTAGTCAGAAGCATGTGATACCAAACAAACCACCAGTACAAGTTTACCCTAGGCCTACCCAGCAATTTATGCAGCCAGACAAGACCATTCAGCAGAAAAAACACCACCAGTAATGCAAAGAAATACATGAAGGTAGAAGCAAGTAACACCAAACAAACCACCAGTGATTGCACAGCTACACACGTAGGTAGAATCAAGTAGCACCAAACCAACCACCAGTACTGCACAGGATTATATTTTATCTGAACTTCACAGCAGTTTATGCAGGGCTGTGCATGCATGAAACCCCTGTACAAGCTTTTTTCAACCAGCAGAAATTCATCATCTAACTTTACAAGCTTTTTCCAACCAGAATAAATGTCACATGTAACTTTATCTCACTGTTCCTCACCAGAACAGGGAGAAACCCCAGGGGCAGCCTCAAGCACCCCTGGGGGCAGGAATTTTATATTTAAGGGGGGCCTCTCTGACCTATCCAAGTTGTATCATCACCACTCATCACTCACCTCCTCAGGCCATCTGGCCCATCAACTAACCTCTCAGTAGTCATCTGTGGTACCTACCCAGATAAATATTATCATTTAACCAATCATAAATAAAGAGGAAATCAGAGACCAAGTTATAACCCATCTTTAACCAATTAAACCCACCCACAAGTGCTTGAATAAAGTTTTCTTCTGTGAACTAAATATTCAGTACCAAATTAAAGAAGAACCACCTATCAATCAATGAATAACCCTTACAAAGAAAGAGAGAACAACAAGAACCAACTACCAACCTTTCCTCTACCCAGCCCCCTGTGGGTAAATCCATTCTTGGGTCCTTTCCTGAACCATCCCTTTGATAAACCCTTGAAACCTTTAATATTGGGATATTGGTTAAGATCCAATATATCTGATCAATCACTAACCAATATTCCAATTCATCTGATCTATTCTCAAACAAATCCTACCAATAATAGTAATAATTAATCTAACTCTAGTCTGAGACCCATTTTAAGTCTCAAAGAAATCAGCCATTAATTTAAATAAATTATTGTGAAAACTTACTATTGTACTAGAAGGGCAGTAAATTCAAAACCACCTTAGTCTTACTAATACTCTAAAGGAGTAGGAGTATATTAAATTCCCCTTTGAGGAATTCCAGAAAGCTATTTGCTATATTATTTATATAATCCCACAGGATTCTCTACAGTGGCTCTTCACAACTCAAAGTGGGTTGGGAGTTGTGCCACCCAACCCTTTTTAGGTCATGAAAGGGGGTTGTGAGGTTGTAAATTTAACATTTAAATGGACCAAAGACTCTGAGAAAAAAGATTATTGGAGATTATTTAGATGTCCTTCTACACACACACTGGATTTTTTTTTTTTTTTTTTTTTTTTGTGAAACTCCAAAAAAAAAAACTGTGTCAAGTTAAGGAAAACTGTGTGGATGGGATATGTTGTTGGGACATCAAACACCACAAAAATTTTAGGATTGGGGTGTGTGTGTGTGTGTGTGTGTGGTGGACAAAAATAATGCCCTAAGAGAAATTGATTTTGGATTTAATGACAATGACTACTATTTCTTATCACTTCTTTTCTTTTCTCTTTCCTTTTCTCTTTCTTCTTCTTCTTTTTTTTTTTGATTCATAGAGAGACAGAGAGAGGGGATAAAGGGAGAGAAAGGCATAAGCCTAATCTTCCATCTCACAAAAACCAAGGTGTGACCTACACAAGACACACATATATAAGTACCTAAGCAAGCATAAAAGTAAGTATCTATCTACCCATTCAAATTCACAAATCAATCAACCCTTAACCCTTCATGACAAATCAATCCATTCCACTCACTCACTGATACTTTGATCTCATCAAGCTCCTAATCTACCTTAAAAATATGATCTGATTGGAGTGAGTGAATGGAGAGAGAGAGATAGAGAGAAAGATAGAAGAGGTAGACAGGTAGAATCTCAAGGATGGTTTGGATTGGTGGTAAGAAGATTCTTAGACTCAAGAGTGGTCAATAGACAGATTGAGAGAGAGAGAGATCAAGAGATTTGAGAAGGGATGGTGGGGTTGAGGGAACTGAGGGTATACAACCTACAGTGGCTTGCCAAAATTTGTGGGACTGTTTGGAAGAGCAGTCAAACCCAGTTATGTACATACATATGTACTTCCAACCATCTAGATGAATCCCCTAGGGGTTGTCTTGGTTTTGGGTGTTGAGAAACCCACCTTTGGGCTCCCACTCAAGTTGACCCATCACCACATTTACACCCACCCACTCAGTCGTTCAATCTCAAGGTCTGACTACTCGATCGATTCAAAAAGACAAACCTGGTCAGTAAATTTTTTTTTTTTTTTTTTTTTTGAAAAAAAAAAAAAAATCTCACTCTTCATCTTTGATTCTGATTCATGGCTGATCTGTATTTCTGATGTATAGTAGTCTTCTCTAGGGTTGATTGGTTTCTCAAGAAGGTCAAGATGGTCAAACCATTGTAGGAGGCTATACCTTAACAACGTTCAGGATCAATCTTGGATCGATTTCGATCAGGCCAACTCAACAAACCTTACCCTCAAGGTTACCAAAACCTCGAGCAGCTCGAGGTACCTCGGAGCTCAACAAGAGTAGAAGGCTTGAGCGATATATATCGACCATCAGATTCCCCCAAGAACTTGAATACTACTAACCTTTTCCTTACTCCTTTCCATGACTTCCAACCTACCGATCTCATCATTTTATCATCACCATCTTACCAAGCCACTGAAGCATTCAACTTTGATCAAGGTCGACTTTGAAGTTTTTTTTTTTTTCTTTTTTTTTTTTTTTTTTCAAGTACAGATACTAAACTATCTATCGAATCCCAAGAACAAGAGTGTAAATCCATGCGTTTGGTCGATCAAGAATTGATTTAGCTTGAACCACATGCCTGAGCATCAATCGACCGTTTTAGGTCACTCACAGTCGCATTAAATAAGTATATGTCTGTCTACCCACTCCACATGCATATGCATACTTATTAAAAAAACATGAACGAGAAGCTTTTAAAATCGTTCAAAGGTTTTTTCAATCGATCGATCGATCGATCAAAAAAAAAAAACACGCTTAAACCCTGAGAGAACTACCGAGTACCTTTAAGCTCTGATTGGATCCGAATGTGACCGGGACAGACCACGACAAAGTTTGAGGCCGATCGATCGATCGCTTGCTCATGACATGCCTTAGATTCGATCGGATTCAAGTCATTCATCATTCGACGTGTAATACAATACCAAGAAGAGTGTACATACGCGAGAAAGAGGTGATTCGAAAGGACTTCACTGCCTCCCCTCTCCCCACAGAAAGAGAGAAAAAAAACACATCTAGATAAAACAGTATAAATCAAGAGAAAAGAGGGAAGAGAGAAAGGTATATTATCAAGTTGTTCAAATCAAGACCAACGGTGAATGGACCTGATGGGTAAGTAACTCTACAACCAAGAGAGCTTGACTGATGAAACCGAAGACAAAGACCAATGTTCAAGTGCCCAGACTTTCTCTTGAAACCTCCTGCTCCCCACCATGACCGCTGACCAGAAGATTAAAGTTAAAAAATAACACATCCTCCAACAACTCATCCTTTTTTTTTGGGGGAGGGGGTTTCGTTTGGTTGGTACTTCAATCATTCAAATCACTCCACCAACGAATTATAATCTAGGCGTCGATGTACCTCAAACCGATCGATGCAAAGATACGACCACAGATAATCCAAGTTGACGATCACGTGATTCTGTTTAGTGTTGATTCTGAATATGTTGAGAAAGCTGTTGCTGATGCTGAACTTGAAAGGTTTGGACGGGCGATAGTTGTTGGATCTGTGAGTTGGCCCCTTGCACCATATTTAATTGATGATGATTCTTTAAATTTGGCCCTTGAAACTGTAGATGTTGTAGATGTTGTTGCGGATGTTGTGGTGGATGTTGTTGCGGATGTTGCTGCTTATGTTGCTGCTGTTGCTGATGATGCTGTTGATGCCTTGGAATTAGATGCGACTGTAGCGGAATTTGCTGGGAAGCTTGCGGCCGCAAAGAGGATGTAGCTAAAGACGGCGAGGTCAACAAAGTTGACCCCCCTGGTGCGTTAGAGGCGGAGGGTTGATTTGGCATTACGGGATAGGGCTGATAAAGCTGTTGTAAGCATGACAATTGGGATGAGACTTGTTGTTGAAATTTTTCCTGGGCTTGTTGCAGATGACTCAAGTTGAATCTAATGAATTGCCTGAAGGGTTTTTTTTAAAAAAAAAAATGCATATGAGCTATTATATTTCATAACATTTGTACTGATCAAACGATGACAAAAGAGAAAGACAGGTGACGATTAGGCAGCACTCAACAATTCTTGTTTCAACACCTCGAGGTCTTTCTCTTGTTTTTCAAATTTCTTCCCGATGGATTGGCTCAAAGAAGATGATAACTCTTGCAGGATTTCGGTTTTGAGAGCTAATTTCAGACCTTTAAGTTCTTCGAAACCCGGCGTGGTCGATGCCTTCGGGACTTGAGGGGAATCATCTTGGATTTCTATCACGTGGGGTGGCTTATTCTGATTCGTGAGTTCCGGAAAAGTCAATTCAAACTCATCATACACGCCCCAAGCCAATTGACTTACCGCGTCCATTTGCGATGGCGGGCGTTGAGAGCGACTGACGACCTGAGCTCGGGATTTTATCCGGAGTCCTCTAATTAGCGGGTTTCCTGATGCTAATCCAATCAGAGATACTGCCTGGGGTCGCTTTGAATTAAAAACGTAAATAATTGCCTCGGTGAACCGACTCAAGGGAATCATTCTTGTTGCGTATTGCGAATGAAGGCGACAAAACCCATCATATAGCCAAGTTAGAGATATTTCAGAGGTATCGTTGGCTGGACTCAGTTCTAGATTAAGAGTTATCCAGGACAGTAGTTGCTCCATGTTCAGTTGCTCGGATTTCGAAGCTGTCGATAATGCAACCGGTACCGAGTCGCCGGAAGGCCGTGTAACTGGGGATTGCAGTTGAAACGTTCGCTGCTGAGCTGGAACCTGTGGACTAGAAACTGGTGGGTTCGTCAAGTTTACAACTCCACCAGCTACATTGAGCGATCGACAGGCATTTGAGATTTGACCAGGAGCATAGTTAGCTAAAACCTGAGAACCATTACTAGATTCAAAAAGATTCCTTTCCGTACCGGTCGCAGTCGTAATTGAAATTGGTGCTCCCGAAGCATAGTTGCGTGAATGAGAACCAAGTGGCTGTTGAGCCACGGCGTATGAGAAATCTTTTGGAGCGGGGTGTCCCAGTTGAGGTGAGGTATGTTGCGATAATGAATGACTTGCCGGTAGAGTGTCTGGGTGAGGTGGAGGGGGTAAATTTGAGTGTCGTTGTTGATAAGAATCGGGCTCAGCGCGTTGCTGAGATGCATTTGGGCGTTGGGCGTCGAGCTGTGTGGATGGGTGAATCTGGCTTAGGGTTCTAGCAGGTTGCTGCAATCCAACATGGGATTGGTGGGGTGATTGCTGAGGTGTTTGAGCTTGTTGGGTTTGAGCTACAATTTGCTGTACCCGAGCTCCTGGCTGCTGTACCACATTTTGGTTTAGTGCTTGCAGATACTGATATTCGAGTTGGTCATAGTGTTGCTTAAAAGCGGACAGATATTGCGTTTGATTGAATTCCAACGGTTCGGAATTTTGGGGAATCTTTGCCTGATTCTCCCTTTGTTGGTCTGCAGATGGTTGGTCTCGCACAGCCTGAGTCGATTGTTGAGGTACAAGATGCGATTGCTGGGCGGAATGAGACAGCTTCCGACCTTGTGATATCTGTGCAAGCTGTGACTTTTGAGATTGCAAAATCTGCTGTGATGGTGAGGAGACATGTATTGGTTGCAATGGGAGGGATTGCTGCGGGGGTTGTGGCCGTTGAATCGACTGTTCGCTGGGCGATTGTTGTGACAACTGAGATTGGTTTTGTTGACCTGATTGCTGGAGGGGTTTTGGAATCGAGAAGGAGTTAAGAAAACTGAGGGAAAGGGATATCAATCATTAGTTGTTTTTTTTTTTTTTTAGAAGCAAAGAAAAGTTGGTATGAACGGTGAAATCAAACAGTGAAAAATTAGGGCACGGAATGAAGCGAAAAGTCGAGATTATTTAATCCAATTTGTCACGAACTTGGAGGTGCCATCCATGAATGAGAAATCCCCAAGTGGATCTAGTGAATCAATGTTGGATTGGGCCGGTCCAGAAAGGTTGTTGGATCGGGGAATAAGCGCCGGTGGCGATGGTGAAGCAGTCGGCCGCCCTAAGATGAAAACCAATTGATCGAAAGCCGTGTTATAGAGCATGTTGAGCAAGAGAAACAGAGAAGTGAATAGAAAGATCAGGCGGATGAGTGGGCCATTATGATGACCTTCAATTTCCAGGTGCGACTTAGATTGTTTGATTTGATTGACTGACCATGGATGCTTAATGATCGATGTTGACGATCAGTTAGGGAAAGAGTCAAGTCATGAAGAGGGCCGCCTCCCAACGGATCCGACTGGGATCGTTCATTTGGCCGACCGTCTGGTGGATCTTGAACAGGCTTATGAACGGGTTTTCTAACAGGCTTCTTCTGAACTTTGAGCTCATCGACCGTTAGAGCTCTGGGAAAGTAGATCATGGGGGGCTTCTGATATTCCTTGGGCATCATCTTTTGAAACTCCAGCTCCGAGATACTAGTGAATTGCTGCAAAATGGGATTGTAACCATATCTGCAAAAGTGGGTAGTGTGAATTGAAACTTCACTGGATGGTCTTCCTTTGACTGTCATAGTTTCCAGATCATGGCGCATAAGACGAAAAAAAAAACGTACTTAGCCGGTTCAAGCGAACATAGAGAGAGAGAATACGAAGGATTCCTAGCAAATCAAAAAAGCCACAACACTCACGATAATCATCCAAATGTAAGACCATGCAGCAATCCAAAAGGTCCCTATAACAAGAATCCATCAAAAGGTTGTCGACGGCGATCAAGAGCCTGGGAGGAAATCTTGGCAATAATTGATGTAAGAGAAACAAAAAAAAAACTAACTCGATCGGGTGGACTTGAAAAGATGCTGATCTAAAAACTTCCTTGGCAAAGAAGCTATGATCTGAGGAGGATGGGATGTCATCCGATCTCAAGTATCTCGCGATCGTGACGTAAACTGTGCTTGTGTTAGTTTGCCTCGATAGGTGGAAACCAGTTGATAATCAGAGAGCCAAAAGGAGCGTGAATCGAGCGAAGAAGATTAGATTCTCATCAGCTAGGCCAACTCGGTCGCTCGAGGCTGCCACGTGCATTGGAAGGTGGTATGATCAGAAGCGAAGGAGGCTGCAACGTAACATCAACTAACCGGTTGTTAGCATTCAAATGATTCAAGTCAAAGATTTGACCGATGATGGGCTTGCTTGGATTGGTTGGATCGAATAATCTAATCCAACTGCCGGGCCTTAAGTCAAAGGTCTTGAACTTGACACAAGTCAATCTACTGAATTGCGGGGCTCGTTCCTGACTATTGGGATTCAGGAACAAGTTCAAGATATCTGATTCGAGTTTGAGATTGGCCCGATCGTCATCGTCCTCGAGATTGTTTTCACTCGTTCCAGCCCGAGCTTGTTCTTCAGTTGTGATTAGGTTGTAATAGGCTTGCTCTCGTTGGTTGATCAAGTTTCTAGGCGAAGATTGATCTCCTCCCGGAGCGTTTGAATCGCTAGGGAAGGTCACGAGGATCTTAGTTTGAATCAGCTTGTATAACTTGTTCTTGAATCGGCCAAGATGATCTTGATGTATTAGGTTGTCTTTTATTAGCTCCTCTTCTTCCTGTCGGGGCTCCGAGCGAATTTGGCAGTACTTTGAAAAATCAAATTTATGAACCTCGTTGTAGATTCTCTGTAGACAGATACTCGTTACTTTGGTTTTTCTAAGCGCGAGGTTCGCTTCACCGGAGGTTTCTTTAGAAGCACACTCTACTTCGAGGCCGCTTGGTAATATCTTGGCCTTCAAAATGATGAGATAGATAGCTTGGTCTATGGATTTGAGGGAAGCAAGTTGATAGGTTTCTTCCTTCATCAGAGTCAACAACCTTGACATCGGTTGCTCGATACAACTCTTTAGAGTTCTTTGATGGTCGAGAATGAGAAATCCTGTTTGAGGCGTCAAGCACATTAGCGAGATTGATGGAAGGAAGGTGTATGAACGAATGGGGGAGGAGTGAGTAGGAAGTTTTTTTCACGCGGATGGTCCAATACGCTTCCAATCAGTTCGAGCACGAGTGACAAAACTCTGGTCAGGTCGATACCATCAATCGCGGGTAGCCATCCATCCAAGGGTTCAAGCTCACCGATAGAGAGTCGGGGCTTCTTGTTTGGAGGTAGATGGGTGAGGGAGGATGGGGAGGGTGGGTGGGGGAACCGATCAGGAGTCAAGTCACGTTTCAGCGATGGAACTGGATGGACCACCACCTCGATATCTGAATCATTGTCAGTTGGATCGGTACAGGATGGAAGGCTCAGGCGCATGGTTGGAGGTGCGACCGTTGCGATAGACCGGCATCGATCGGGAGGATGTTGTTGGTCAAGAGTTTGATTCAACCGAGGCCCAAGACTATGCAAGATCTGTTGGATTGGAGTATCAGTCAAGCATAACGGACGTGGATTGGTACTGTCGTTCTGGAATAGTTTATGGGCATCTGGTAACGGATTTTCGAGTTCACCGATCTCCGCCTTCTCGGCCTGCAACGAGACCACAGTCATCCAAGCATCGTCTGTAAAGCTCTGGACGTGGGAGAGGTGGACGTGAGCAAAATTGCAAGGTTTGATGAAGGTCGAATTCCGCGTCAGAATCTCTCCCCGAATCGAGCCGTTTCGGTCATGGTGCTTTTTTTTTTTTTTTTTTTTTTTGGAGGGGGCGAGAACGGGCGACGATAGACGAATGGGATGGGAGTGAACTTACATCCATTTTCTGAGCGGATTTCCAGAGCTCGGGATGATCCTGAGACAAGATGGCCAGAGCGCTGTAGACTGATTTAAGATCGATGTAGAACGACTTGGCTGAGTCGTATTTACCGTTGAGGAGGTTATCCTGGTGGAGTTCGAGGCGAATGAGAACGAGAGCTAGGGGGTAGATCGGCGAGAAGAGATCAAGAGTCACGTTACCCTGATATGATGCAACGATTTGGGATCGGTGATGGACTCGAAGAGAGTGCGATACTCCGGGGGAGTTGGTTGAACGAACGGAGTGGCGAGACGTTCGAGCTCCTGTAGAGGAGGAGTCGGATCGGAGCCAGGCGACGATCGATGGAGGAAGACATCAGCCGGGACGATGGGCGTTGGAGAGGGAGAGGGAGAGGGGGCAGGAGGTCTCAGTTCCGAGGTTGGGGAGGATGGGAGGAGAGGGGAGAGGGGAGAGGGAGGGGGCGATGGGAAGGAGAAGAGTACTCAACATGACGAGATTCGAAGCAGGCGCAGATGACGATGGCGCAACCGAGTTGATGATGACAGGGGAACGAGGTGGGGATGGAAGTACTCTTGATCTTGAGGAGCAGTGACTGGGCATTCTTGACAGCATTGATGAGGATATCTGGGTCCATGGTGGAACTCAAGAGGAGCCTCGAGGAACTGGGCGCGTGGAACGAGGGAATCGACCGAAGCGTCGTAGAGGCTTGGGATCTACTAGGTTGAGGGAGTAGTAATCAAGTAGAAAAGTAAGTAGTACACAAGATCTCGGAGAGGATGGGAAGATGTATCAGGCGCTGGCTGGGCAGCCCAGTACAAGGGAGTGATCAGTGAGAAACTGGGGCGCAGAAGACCAGGGTGGTGGTGAGGGTGACACACAGTACACACACAGGTAGGAAGTGATAAGAGATAGTTAGTAAACGATCAGGTTGAGATGAAGGTGGATGGATGGATGGATGGATGGATGTAAATTATACGGTCAACAGAAGAGCACAGTCCAACTCAATAAAGGTTGACAAGCACAACCACACACATCCATCGATCCGGAATACGTATGTACCATCCATCAAATTACCAGTGCGCGCAGTAGAGAGAGAGAGAGAGAGGACAGGTTCAGTTCATACTCTAGAGTACTTCTTGGTGGATCAGATGAAGAAGGTCAGATGGGATGGGGGAGGTGGATGATGTAGATACATGAATATCAGTTCTACTGGTCATCATCAGGAGGGGAGGGAGGGAGCTTCTTAGTCTTGATGACTAATTAGATTGATGGATTACTGACGCAGCTCGAACTAGTTAGTGATCAGAGATGAGGACTAGGGTGAAACTGGGATGGGATGGGACCACAGAGGTTGAATGAAACCCCTTAGGATGAGGCCCAGGCTAAATTCACACCTTCAACACTCACTAGATCCATCCCTTCAAAATCACTGAATCCACACCTATTCCTTGAAACAGGCACGATTCGAGTGATTCTTTTTTGTTTACTAACGTCTTATGACACCTAACGGCATGGTTTCCTACCTCAGGATCAGGAGGTGGTGCAAACCTCAAAAAGGCATACCTACCATACAAAAAAGAAAAGAAAGGCATGAATCTAGAAAATTATGGTTTGGCACACCTGTTCAAGGTTAAAAGGAGTGCCTGGGTTGGGAGAACACACCCTTTGAGGACATGGTGGGTGTGAAAGACTTGACTACTACAAATTCACTTTGGATTCAATTTGAGGCCTACAGATTGGATCTACATACATACAGGGATGGGAGGGGGGGGGGGGGGGGAGGAAGTAAGTCTTCCCATTGATTGGCTGTCAGCTTGCTACTATTCCAGAGCCAGCTATCAAAGTACCAAATAACAAAATGAAATAAATGAAATAGCAATAAAGAGTAAGAAAATCCAAGTTATTATTACCTCTTTGGATTCTTCAGCCAAATTTGGGTAGGGTCACTCACCAAACCCACCGTTGAAATCCTACTCCTTAACACCTTAGAATAACATGTTAATCATGAACCAGAAATCACAGCACCATCCTCTCTTCTGACCAATTTGATATTTCACATCTATGGTCTGTCATGTATAAAGTTTCAAACCTAAAAATAACTCAGAAACTTAAAGGTTGTGTATAGCTTAGAAGTGACAGGCAGAACAAGTTGTTGTTGTTTTTTTTTTCAAAATTCCTGTACGCATCCACAATCCCACACACAGCCTGTACACATCTGACTTGCCCTGCATGCACAACAGGATCAAATACCACATGCATTGGCTGATAAAACACCACATCCATAGCCCAGATCTATTCACCCTAGATCTGCCATGCAAAGAAACTAGCAGAAGATACTGTGCTTAACCATTACAACCTAGAAGGATGAACCATGCATATGTAATGACCTGAACCACATATAGTGGATGATCCAAAAATAGGTCAAATCAAATAATAACACAGAAAGCCCTCAAAAATAACAGATCATGATCTTTCAAGACCACAAAACTTGTCAAGAGACCAGTCAAACAAATGATAAAAAAAAATACTAGAATGATCAGTAGATACTAGACAATCATTCAACACTCACTGCAGATCATTTTAGTCAAAAACAAATCATACAAAAGAGGATCATGTGCAGAATCACTAGATTAACAAATAGACACAAAGACTGATCTTAACCCAAGACTGATGCAATGATCTTGTCAATCCAGGATCAGCAGTGTTACATACACAAGAGGATGTGTCAATCCAGCTCTGACTGACCTGCTAGCCTCAGAACATGGATCCTTACCTCTCTAGGTGCCCTGAGGAACCTCTTTCAACCCCAAGAAAGGTATTTGTACAGAACCTCTTTTGGTCCTATTTCCACCCAGGATTCATCAGATATCATCCCAGAAACCATTCCAACAGTTATTCAAGTGCTTATATGAGATAAGCAAGTGATTGATGGCCTCAGTTTGATTGTATATCTAATTTAATTCCACCATTATTGCCATTTTCACTCGAGATAAATCATTAAAGCACCTCTGTTGTTTTTGAACCCTTCCAATTGTGAATCAATGCAGGTAACCAGCAAGTGAAAACTTAAAGATTAAGTCATTTCCTTGCTACTCTGGCTAGTGTGCTACCATATACTAGCCATACCACTTTATTCTGGATAATACTTCCTCATTGTTGAGGCATAAGTTCCAACATCCCAGGGAGCCACATTACAAATTGAATCCCCTGAAGTAGAGGTGTTGAAGACCCCAAGTCTGTCTCAAATGTGGCCCCTCTGAGCTCTTTTGTTATATTTTTTTAAAAAAAAATTAAACCAAACCAATTTAACTTGCCCCATTACCAATCATTAACATCCTTATTGGATTACTGTTTTTTATTTTAAGGATTTTATTTATCCTTTTTACTTCAACACTCCTGGTAGCTAATGGATTGAAAGGGTCCTGGCATCTAGATGCTTACAACTTGGGTGATTCCACAGGGAATTTTTTTTAAATTCCATCAAATTATCCCTATGGCAATAGTCAATCAAAACAAAGAGATTAACACCACCATAGCAAGCCCATCTTTGAAAAAAATTCATGAATTTCCCAGATTTATTTCATAATGTTCACAGGAAAATTTCACATTATGCATTGATCAGATGCTAAGAGAAATATTCCAATATCACCACAGCAAGAACCAAATCATGCACAAGGCTTTTTCTTCAGGTCCATGGGTATCCCTTGCAGTCATATCTTAGATGACATCAGGCACTCTAGATGGCTACTTGAGCCCAATGACTTTCATGCACAGTGGCATCTACATGTGACTTCAGAAAATGATGATTCAGGATCTTCATTGTTGTTCAAGAATTGTGAAGAAAAGCTCAAATCTATTTGAGGTAGTGTCAGAAATCTTCCAGCAGATAGGCAGTTCAAGATGTTGGAACAAACCAAAATGTTTCTTTCTGGAAGGTAAAAGTTAAAAAGAGTTGGTAGTCTGGAGCCTCTGGAATCCACAAGGAGAAGGCTTCTTGCCCCAGCTGTCAGCTTGCTACTTTTGCAGAGCAAACTGTCAAAGTAGAAAAATGGAATAAAAACAAAATAAATTATAAAATACATGAATGAGTGAGAAATTCCAAAATATTACTGAAGATTTGGATTCCTCACCCAAAAAAGTTAGGGTCACTCACTGACCAACCACATCATGGAATTCCAACTCCTTATAATCCTAAATAAATAAATAATAAAATAGCCCAAAATCATGGCACCACTACAAATGATTATTTTTTTGGCTATTTCAATAACTCAAATGTCTTGTCACTTGTAGGTTTCAAACCTAAAAATTAACTCAGAATTTGAGTGTTGTGTGTAGTTTAGGAGTTACAGCCAGTTTTGTGTTCTGTCACACTTCCTGCACGCAGCCCCACATCCATACAAGGCAGGTTGCGGATGTCTGACACTAAAAAAGGCAGACAACTGCCAGAAAACCTGCATTCAATATGCATCTGGCCACAGATTCTAGACTCCCTCCCGCAGCTGTCAAGCAGGCTGGCCTCAAAACTGCAAGGTTGACTCCTGTCAACCAGGTACCGCAGGAAACTGCTACAACCTCTATGAATATGGAATGCATATGTAATAAACTGATAGATGGATAGAGGAAGGGTTGAAACCTCTAGAAATTTAATAAAATTATAGAAAATTCAAACATAAAAATAAAAAATTAAAGAAAATAATAAGAACAGTTGTCACAAAAACAACATTAACCAATCTTTAATGACCACAAAACTCCCCAAGGAGTTTGGAAAAAATTTATAAAAATTCCCAAAATTTTCAGAGGTTGACAGAGCATCTATTAATGTCCACCTCTGACACACTTACTCAAAAGAATTTAATACAAAAATAGGAAATATGCCAGAATTACAGAAATAACAAATTAACATTAAAACAAGTTCTGACAACAATTTCACATTTAAATATGAAAGACAAGTAAAGATGAGTGACAGCACTAAGAAAACGTGCCAAAATAGCCCAGGCCAGCATGCTAGCCTTAGAACACAAGCACAAGCCTCACTATGTGCTCTGGGAAGGCCCCTACACCCCAAAAAGGTATAAATACAGTACCTTTTTGGTTGATTTAACCCCAGTAGTAATTTTTGATATCAATCCAGACCCATTTCAACCTATGATCAAATTTCTTTAAGGAATAAGCAATTTATTTATGGCCTCAGTCTGATAGTAAAATTATTAATTCTAAAACCATTATTAATTTCATTGAAGAAAATCAGAAAAAAACCCCAAACTTTGATCTGAGACCCTTTCAACTGTGAATTCATGGAGTAAACTTGTGAGCAAATGACTTCAAAGTGAGTTGGTTTACCCCTGCCTAGGAATGTGTGCTTTTAAGCCCAGCCATACCATCATTCCCTTGGGGTTTACCCCTTTTTCAAGTAATTATTAAGGAACCCATTGCTCCAGGGTTTTATACTGTCCAAAGTGACCCCCTGAAGAGAGGTTGTGTAACTGTAAAGATACCCAGTTTTGTAAAAGCTGTGGCCCCTCTTAAACATATTAAAAACCTTGTAACCCAACTCATTCAAACCTTGCACTTGATTCCATGATTATAAAACTTTTGGAGCACTTAACATCCTTATTTTTGGAAATATTATTACTCCATTAATACATCACTTTCTGTAGATAAATGACAGCAAGTTTCCTGGCATCCAAAAGCTGAAACCAGATGAAAGCTCCAGTTAGTAATTCACAATAATTGAGCCTTCATTTTTTTAAATTGAACAACAGAGGTTACAATACAAAATCAGGAAACAAAAAATGGAGAGGGAAATGATGAGGGAGGAAGATGAAAGCAAAAGAAACTGAGATTTTGAGATTCAGAGGACACAGTTCCAGAAAAGGAAAAAATTAGGAGGGCTTCTTTTGAAGAAAATAAAAAATTAATCAAATCTAATTATGAAAAAAAAAAAAAACTCAAAGAGAAGATGGAAAACAGGAAAGGTTAGAGGTGGAAAGGGAGGATGCTGAAGGTAAGGAAAGAATTAGATAAAAAAAAAGATACAAAGATTCTGAAGATCTGGAGGCAAGACAAGATATGAATCAAGAACATGCTCAAGATCTGAAGCCAAGGCAAGATTTAAATCAAAAAAGAAGATCAGGGAAAAAAATCCAAGAAGAGTTGAGAAGGAGGAAAATCCAAGCAAAAGTGGCTGATTATCAAGAGCTTGAGACAAAATTACCAGAGATCAAAGTCTGAATCAGGCAAATGGAAACATTCAAGCCTTGAGTGCTCAATCTTGGAGTTCCCACTCTCCTGAAAAGAATGGGAAGGCTTCCTTCAATCAAGCCATGCAACCAGTTCAGTCATCTTCCAGTTATTCTATTCCAGTTCAATCCTCTTCAAATCCTTCTATTCCCATTCAATCTTCTTCAAATTCATCTATTTTTATGAGGCAGAATAGTTTTAGATCTATTTCTAACCTTCCAAGTGGGTGCTCAAATCATGTCAAATCTGTCAATCATCTCCCAGTGTATTTTAATTTTTTTTTTTTCTACCTTGTGGCTCATCATGCTGGGGTAACCATTCTGAGATTTCAAAAAAAAAACAAAATTCAAATTGGAATTGAAAAGAAAGAAGGAATTTTATTGAGGTGTTTGGAATAACTTTGGTGATACCTTGGATTTTGATCAAGTTCTAGAAAGAATTGATTATGATGGTGTCAAGATTTCCACAAATAATGGGGTGAGGCTTCCAAATTTGGGTCATGTGCTTACCAATGTTTATGAATGCCCAATAGGCTGGATCTCTAAGTCACAATAATTAAAAATGTTCACTTTTGATTCTCCTGTATATTAAAAATCCCCTGTTTTTGTTGATGCTGTGGATGAATTTCATTCAATAACCTTCAAAATGAGTAAAGAGGGAGGTTTTTTTTTTCCAATCCTGAATTTTGAAGAACTTTGGAAAGAATATAGGTCCAGGAGGGGTGTTAAGAATTAGGAGATTAAATATAAGAAGTGCTTGGATCTGTGGAAAGAATTGCTTACCCCATTGAAGAATGGTGATATTGAATTGGATTTAAGCTTTGATTTAAACTGATTTGAATTCCCCTCATGAAATAATTTTAAGTAGAGTTTTTCTATTTTTTATTTATTTTTGGTACAATGTTATTTACATTTCATTAGAAATATGGATTTTTCTTCAGACAAATCAGTTTTTCATATTTTTTTGTGATTATTTATGTACCGGATAATATTTTTTTTTTAATATTTCAAAATATTCAAATTCCCAGTATGAAATAGGTATACATAGCATTTTTTGGTGTTTTTCTCTGTTTGGTACAGAGGTATTGATGTACCACCAGAAATATTCCCTTTTTTGTTAAAAAAGTGAATTATCATCATTTTTATCAATCTTTCTTACATTGGATGAACACATATTTCATTAGCTCAATGTTGCATTCTAAAAATCATTCTACCCCAGATAGACTCCATAGGGGGTCTGGAGGCCTTATTTTGGCCCGCAAGGGCCTCAATTAATGTTTACAGGCCTATGGGGGCCCAAACCACCATTGAATTGTGTTTTCTCTGACCCCAGGAACCCATTTAAACCCTCAAAAGGCTACTTGCGTTCCTGGAAAGTGATGGAAGGCCAGTTGGCATCATAATAGAAAAAAAAAGTGCTCTAATGACACAAATGATGTCTGTTGGCATCATTTTTTGCAATTCTTTTGCTAAAATAAAACCATTGGCATGTTCTTAGTAGTCTTTTTGGTGTGATTATAGTCTGGCCCTACTCATAGGTTTATTTTAATATTTTTTTGTGTTTGGGTAGAATTAAATGGGGGTGTGGCTCTGGGCATCAACCAGAGCCCCCCAATATATACATACATATTTTTTTTAATTTTTTTGTTTTTTACTCTTTTCTTCTGTTTTGTATATAGCTTCACATTTTTAAAAAATTTATTTGTTGATAAATATTTTCAAATTAATTTTTTCAAAAAAATGAGCCATATTTTGAAAATTTATTTGATTCTTTTTTTGAAACATTTAACATACATTTTGATAAGAATGTTAATTTTTAAACTGTATTCTCAACAGGCTTCATGTCTTTCCCAAGGATTTCCTCTCCCAAAGGTTCAAAGGGGAATCTGAAAAGTTTTTTTCCTTCCTCAAAATTCATATATTCATCAGTATTCCTCCTTAAAATCCATTCTACCCACCTAAATACTCAAAAATTAACATATTTAAAAATGGATAACACTAAAACATATGTTTATTGTTATCAGATAAAGAGAATATATCTATCTCAACAAAATCTAATTTTTTATTTTTTTCATTCAATCCTACTCTATAATTAACTCTTTTTGTCACTCAAGTGTTGCAAATTATTCAGCCTTAAATCTCCAAGATTTATCAAAATGTTCATCATCCACCTCAACAAATATTCCCAATTTCAGCTCTCTGATACCAGGAACCTTGCAGTCCTTTAGCTACAGAGAGTGATAAAAATACTTGAATAATAATATTCCAGAGATAAACTCTTATAAACTCAAAGAATAGATATGTTAAGAGCTTGTGCAAGATTCACTTTGTTTGGTTAAAAAGGTTATCAATATGTTATAAAAACAGGAGCCACAGTATTATACTACTGGGGATATTTACAGACCGACAACCTCCCTTTGAGGGGCCTCCTTGGGCATTTTAAGAACCTTGGAATGATGATGGGTGCCTTCTAAGGACTTATACACTAATACAGCCGGGCAAAACAGCATACAGGCCAAGTCAAGAAGGAAACAACTACCTCTGAGAAACAATTCCACAGAAAGCCTGTAAAGATTCAGATAAAGGGTTTCAGAGCAGATGGGTTTGATTGCTTGAATATAATTTAATGAATCAGGTTGATTGGTTTTGGGAAATAATAATAATACTGCAGACTAAGTCATAAATGGCTTGCTTATCTCTTATAAGAACTTGATCAAAAATGACACAGTGTCTGATTGATAATAATAAATTACTGGTAAAACTGATTGGGAACAATAGGTACAAAGAGGTCTGTATAAATACCTTTTGGGTTGATTATGAGCTTCTCAGGGCACATAGAGTGGGTTATGATAATGGACTGAGGCTAGCAAGCAAGACAGGGCAGTTTTGCACATCCACTTGGTGGTGTCAATGAGCCAATCTCAGATCTGCTGGATTTCTGTAATATTTTAGCCACAGGATCTGTTAATCAGTTAATTATGTTATTTTGATCATTCTGCACTTATCCTTGATTTTTACTATTTATATTGAACTAAAGTGGTCAGATGTGGATATGTATTGCTTTTCAACTATCTTCTGATCACATGAGTAATTTTTAATAATTTTTAAGTCCACTCCTTGTAGTTTTTTGTGGCCTTCAAAGATTAGGATCTGTCTGTGTTGTGGTAATCCTTAATATTTGATTTTTAATTTAAAATCATTCAAAATTAATTATAAAATAATTTTATTTGTCATGCATATGTCACACTATTACATATACCTGTTAAGTCTTACTAGGTTGTAGCTCTTGTGAGTGGTACCTGTTGTCAGATTTGCCATGTTGTATCCCGATGAAGGGATCAGTCCATTCAAATTCATGGGGGATAGAATCTGATGCCTGCGTGACAATATTAGCTGCGCACAGGACTTCTGTATGTGGGAATATGATGCTACAGGTACATAGGGGTTGTGTAGGGACACAGGACTGCGTGCGGGAATTGTGACATAACACATTTACGCATGTAACTCCTAAAATATACACAAAAACTCAGTTTTGACTGAATTTTAGGTGTGAAACCTATACGTGACAACATGGGTGCAATATTAAATTGGCCAAAAAGTGCCATAGTGGTGTTCTGATTTTTGGTCAATCTTTATTTAACTTATTTAAAATATGAAT
Source organism: Puccinia polysora (assembly GCA_025617555.3). Classification (NCBI taxonomy): domain Eukaryota; kingdom Fungi; phylum Basidiomycota; class Pucciniomycetes; order Pucciniales; family Pucciniaceae; genus Puccinia; species Puccinia polysora. The sequence continues at coordinate 28,514,237 of CM062629.1, forward strand.
GAGTTATAATTCAAGGGTGGGGTTAGTGAGTGACCCTACCTAATTTGGGGTGGGGAATCCATTTCTGCAATAATATCCATGGATTTCATGCTCCTTCTTAGTTCATATTAATGTTTTTATTTTTTTGTTTTACTTTTATTTTATTTTTATTTTATTTTTATTTTATTTTTATTTTATTTTTATTTTATTGTTGTTTTATTGTTGTTTTATTTTTGTTTTATTTTTGTTTTATTTTTGTTTTATTTTTGTTTTATTTTTGTTTTATTATTGTTTTATTTTTGTTTTATTTTTGTTTTATTTTTGTTTTATTTTTGTTTTATTTTTGTTTTATTTTTGTTTTATTTTTGTTTTATTTTTGTTTTATTATTGTTTTATTTTTGTCACTTTGACAGGTTGCTCTGTGTGTATTAGCAAGCTGACACCCAACCTCTGAATTCCATTACAAAAATACTTCAAATAGTTCTTTGGTTAAAAATAATGATACCATGTTTTATGACCTGGGCCAAATCAACTCTGCTTTATATCAAGATCCAAATTATTTCCATGGGCTCAAGCAACTCAAAAATATGACAAAGCCTTCAAAGAATTAAACTGACAACTGAAAATATCAAATGAGCTATAATCATGTTTGAATTGAACAAAAACATAAAAAGTATTCCACCCCTTGAATTCAATATTCATTCCACCTTTCCCGGAGGCACTCAAGGTATTTTTTCTTTCTTTTTAAATTTTTTGAATAATGACTGATTGGTTTTGTTTCTAATTTATGATGTGTTATTTATGAAGAATTGAGGCTTGAATTCCACCACCATGCCAAAAACAATATCAAAACGTTTAATGTAAATATGAATCTTGGAAATATTCTCAATTCAATCAACCTAGCAATATGATTTTTTTATATCAAACGCAGATATGAGGCCCCCTCCTGAAAGATATTTTCCAACTCATTCTGAATTTTTGAAGTTTTTCAAGAAATTGGCCAAAGGATAAGGGTATTCAGGTAGTATCCTTATTTCACAGAAGGACAAGAATTTTTATTTAAAATTCTCCTTGGGAGGTAATAATAAATCAAATCATGTTCCTTCATTATTTCAGAAATTCACAAGGAAGATTGATTCCACTTTAAAGCTATATGAATCAAAAAGGCTCAAATAAAGCCATTGAAATCAAGTTTTAAGAAAGAAAGAACTCAACAATGAGCCCTGTTTTCATCCTAGTGTTCAATCAATTGATTTCAGAATTCAAAATGAATTTCAATCAATGGTCAGAGCCATGATTTCAGCTGGTTTCCCTTCCAAAGGAATATTGAAATACTTGAGCCAGTAAGATAGGAAAAATTCAACCAGAATAAAACATCTTCAAAAAATGAAAAATAAAATGAAGAAAGAGGTTTTTTCTGACATATTATCTTTTTAAAATGTCCTGAATCTGATGATTACCTCATCTGAGAAATGGATACATCCAGTGATTATTTAATCAGATGGAACTTTGGCTGCTTTTTTATTCTCTTGCCCTTCATCAGTATCTTTGGCTGGAAAATCCCACCATGTGTGCATAATGGATTGCACATACTGGAAAAAATGTAATAGATTTCCCTTTTTTTAACTTTTTGGAATGGCTTCAACAAGCCAAAAATTTTAAATTGAATTTTGACTGATGAGATATGAAAACCAAGAATTCTCTTCTAGAGATTTGTCACAGATCAGATTAATTTGGACTGGAGAAGATATCCCCCAAGTCTTTGTAACAGACAGAGATTTGGTTTTTATGAATGCAATTGATTTTCAACATGGTGGATTCTCCCAAGAAGAAAGTCAATTCAATTCAAAATTTATTAACAGGGTAAAAAATCAAATTAAAAAACTTGGTCATAAGTTTTCACCTGTCAAAATTGCTTCTGGTGTGAAATAAGGCCTTGGGCCCAAGAGTACTCTATCCAGAGCATGCTTTGGGGAAGATTGGCTGAGGGGACTCTGAAGGGAGAAAAGAAATCAAGAGAGTAAGGCACAAGATTGGTTTGATGTCAATTGTTGGCATTAATTTCCTAGTAAGAAGTGGTAAACTGATTTCTTGAGGGAATAAAATTGGAAAATGAGGGAAGGTGACCAGTTTGTATAGACAAGGATCTGGCATGGAGGTAGCAAGGGAGCTTCAAGGGAAAAGGTTTAACTAGGTGTAATACAATCCAAGGGGTTAAGGTTACAGCTGTAGTGATGGGATCAGTAAATTCTATGGTGAGGAGACACTTGGTACAGTACTATTACATTGGGATAGACTGAATACAAAATTTGGATAGACTGGCTACTAAATTGGGGCAAGCTCTCATGACTGGGCTTTCTAAGTTGGGAGTGTATAGTTGGAGGATGTAAATTGTACATGAGAGTCATGAAACTATGTACTAAGAAGTGAGAGAATATTTAATAAAATATTCAGGAGGATTTTAGTAAGGACTCCCAAAGGATAAACCAAAATGAAATATAGGATAGAAATATTAGATAAGGTTAGAAGTATGTGCAACCCTAGGATATAAAGTATTTTCAACCCTGGTAGATCAAGTATGTGTAAGCCTATGGGGACCTACGTGTATAAAAGTGTTAGATAGACTATAAGTATATGCTGGGTGTATGTGGATACTCAGTATATGTAGCTACTAGGTGTATCTACTTATATGAGTTTCTTTGAGTTGAATTTCCTCTTGAGTTACAGTTCCTTTGATTGGAAGGCCTGATTTTCAAGTGTCAAATCACCTAATTTGAACTTGGAATATAAAAAATAAAATATTTTGCAGATGAAAAAAGAGTTTTTCAATCTGAGGAACTTTGAAATTCATTTTTAATTTTTTGAAAAAAATTGTTCAAAATGATTTTGAAAATATAAAGGAAAGAAAATATTTAAACTGAAGGTAAAAAAGGCAAGAAAATATTCAAATCAAAAATAGGATGTGGAAGTAACAGGGCTTGTAGAGCCTGTAGAGATCTTTTGGGACAGGAATGGTGCCTATTCTCTTGTTGTATCATGGCTCCACAAGAGGCCAATGTTTTTTAATTGAGTAGGTTTCCTCCCTGATTTTTTCCCTTCATTAATTTGAATTCATCCCATCAATCAATGGAGCCATTAAGCCATTATGCACACAAAGTGTCCAGAATTTCTTCTGCTTTAATTAACGCTTCTCTTGTGACTAAGTCTAATCTTTTGCCATAATTTTCACACTCCTTCCACCTCAAAAAAATGCTCCTTCATAACTTGAAAAAAATATTCTACTACTCTCTAATCCTCTGGGCATGTCAGTAATCTTGCATAGCTAATGGAAAAAGAAAAATACAGGAGGTATGAACCCACTTTTTCCCCTGGAGGATCCCACTGGGAACATCACTAGTCCTGCATCACTCCTTCCCTTTCATTCACCACATCTTCTACCCTCTGATATCCCTTCTGTTCCACAAACCCTGCATACTTTTATTGTTTTTTCCATTTTAATATACAAAAATTCCCTGATTACCTCAAACTTCAGCCTCCTCAAGGAGTTTCTCCAATTTCCTAATCAAAAATAACAATTTGGAATCCATCCTTGGCTGCAATCCCATAACTATATCAAAGTTCCTTGAGATCCTTGGCTTTCAAATTCCTTTTTTACAAACAATATCTCCTTGCTACAAAAAAATTCAATCTCCCAGGCTAGAAATACCAGATTGCTAAAATTTCTGAATTGAAAAAAACTGTTGTTCTAGTAATTTTAATCTTTGGCCCAATATTTCCAAAAACACAACCTCTGAAGTCATTCTACCACTGAAATCTTGAAACAAAAAATCTGAAACTTCTGAATTGATAAAATAAAAAAATATAAAATATGGAAACTCTAATAAAATTAAACAAGGTTTCTATGAATATGAAACTACCAAAATGCCTTTTCCAGTAGCCCATCCTGCAGTCTAACTAATCATCTGGGAGAGTTCTAAATACCTTCTATTTTATTCCTCCAATTCCTCATTTCATTCTCATTTTTTCCCCACTTCACTCTACACAATGTTACACATATTGTTTTTTATGTAATTAAGCTAGGAAAGTGCACAATTTTTTCCCCCCACTTTTTTTGAGGATTTTGGCCCAGTTTTTCTGCCCATCACTCCCTTCAAATTTTCATCCTACATTATCCAGGATTTTTTTTCTTCCTCCATTTGGATCAACACCTCATTCAACCCCTGAAAACTTCCACCAAAATTCAATAAAACATTGCCCCCCCCCTCAATCCATATTCCATCCATTGGTTTTTTTGGTAATTCATGAGTTTGAATCTTCCTCAATAAATTCAATTTTGAAAAAATGACTTAATTTTGGGGATTTTTTGGCAGCAGACAGAAAAAGAAGCCAAATTCTACATTCTAGATGGTTTTTCATCAGTATAACCCAGGCATCAAGTTATCAGCACTCCAGATTCCTCTTCAAAATAACTCTTTTGATTTCATCCATACTTCTTTGGGAGAAAATATCTCCTTCCAATCCTTCAACCAATGGATGAAACTGTTTTTTACAAATTGCCAAGTGATATATGACCCAGAGTAATATGAATGGATTTGTAAATCCAAACAAATCACCAATTAAGAAAATAATTTCATGTACTCCTTAGTTCAAAGCAAATTGGTTTTTTTTCTAAATGAAATCAGAGAACAGGTATAAAATAACAGCAGAAATCTTGTTAGTCCCAAAGCCATTCAAAAATTCATTTGTGAACAAATTGGTGTGACCTTGAAGAAAGCCAGCACTTTCAATATCCATAAGTATCTGGTAGCCCAGTATGAGTTAATAGAAAAAATTTCATCAATCCCTGCTGATTTTTTTACTTTTACAGATATTTTCTCTTTTTTCTCCCAATCTGGGTATTTTCTGTTTGTTTCTTGGGCTCATTGATGTTTCATTTTCCACCCATCAGATGAGACTACAATCTTCAGTGAAGACTTTCTGCAATCAGATACTTGATTTGATAAGGGGCAACCAGCTTAAAACCACCAAGAAAGTAAGCCCAGTAGGTACAGCTTAATCCCAGAAATATCATTTTATGGGATTTTAGCTGTTAATTTCTTCAAAGAAATCTTAATTCAGAAGGACTTTGATTATTTCCATAAATGGAATCTTGTATGTTCTTTGAATGACACAAAATTGACTGAGTAGAAATTAAATTTGAAGAACCTACAGGATTTCATTTATGGAAATGTTCCAAGTCCTTCTGAATTAAGATTTCTTCAAAGAAATTAGCAGCTAACATCCCATAAAATGATATCGCTGGTATTTTCTATCCTTATTCAACAACATCCTTGTCTGTGATAATTACAAGACTCATAAAGGTTTTAGGATTTATAAAATGTGTAATGAAGTGGGAATAAAAGTTATTTATCCACTCCCATTTTAGAGACTGCCGTTGGATTTGATATAAATAATTTAGAAAATAGCTTTCTGGCAGTCTTTGAAGGGGAATCAGGTATTAATTCTACTCCTTTAGAGTATTAGAAAAAACTAAGGGTGGTTTTGAATTGCCTTCCCTTCTAGTACTATGGTAATTCTGCACAATAATTTATATCAATTAATGGCTGGTTTCTTTGAGACATAAAATAGGTCTCAGATCAGACCTATATTAATTATTAATTTTTATTTGTAGGCTTGTTGGAGAATGAGGCAGATGTATTGGATTATTTGTTAGTGGTTGATCAGATATGTGTGATTTTAACCAATATTCCTGCTTTAAAGGGTTCATGGGGTTATTAAAGGGATGTTTCAGTAGAGGACCCAAGGATGGGTTTACCAACAGGGGGCTGGGTAGGGGAAAGATTGTAAGATGATTTTTTTTTCTCTCCTCCTTTGTAAGGTTTATTTATTGAATGATGAGTGGTTCCTCTTTAATTTGGTGCTGATTATCTAGGTGTCAGCTGGCTACTATTCAGAACCAACTGACTAAAGACCCCAGAAATAAAAATGAATTAATAATAATAATGAATACAAAAATAGGGAAATAATAACTTAAAAACAAAAATGAGATAAAAACCCTTAATGAGTAAGAAAAGTAGGAATATTGTTGCAGAAATGGATTCCTGGTGACAAATTAGGTAGGGTCACCCACTGGCACCACCCCCCAGTTCCTGCTCCTTCAGGTAGAACTGTGACACCCCTGTCTACTGTACCTCACATACACCCCACAGCCTTGTTCCACACCACATGGGGCCCAAAGAGCACCACCACAAGGTAGCAAAAAGCATGAGACTTCCTAAACAAACAGAAAGTTTGGAAAAATTGGGCCCTGCATCCTTTTGAGAGCTGTATCAAAGGTTGTCAGGGTCCCCTGTAATGGGAGCTGTACAGAAGGTTTGGGCCCAAAGGAGTACACAATAGGTACAGTAGCATCCTGAGAGGGTACACTGAGGATACACAGAGGCCTAGCTTCGTGCTGACTAGCCCACAAGACACCTGAAACCTATACAACCTCCTCTGTACCCTATACAAGGAAGACTGTACATAACTAGTCACAACCACTGGCTTAATACCCAATTAAGTAGATTTAATTAGACTAATATTAGTTACTGTAGCACCCTGAGAGTGCGCAATGAGGATAAAAAGTAGATTAGCTTCGTGCTAACTTGCTCACAATATACCAGGCACCCATACAACCTCCCTTGTACCCTGTACAATGTAGACTGTATGTAACTAGTCACAACCAGGGGCTCACTACTCAATTAAAGAAACCCCAATTAGGCAAATATGGAAAGAAGAGCCTCATACTTGAAATCAGCCCTCAGAACAAAGTCTCCTGAGCATGTGTTTAAGCCCCTGGCCTCAGGAGACCATGGCTTATATTTAAAAATATTAATTGAATACAACCTCTTTGGCTGATACAGTGAGATCATTAAGGGTACAGAAACGTGTACCAAGCCCCAAGTACAATGACATAAGGCTCTCCATACTTTTGCAGTGGCTAGAGCAGGTCCACACGAACACACTGATGGTCCCTTAGCCTCAGCATTGGCCTTGTTCACTATATTTTATTAATTGAATACTACTTCTTTGGCTGATACAGTGAGGTCATTCAGGGTACAGAAACATGTATCAAGCCCCAAGAATAATGACATAGGGCTTCCTGTACCTCTGTAGTGACCAGGGTAGGTCTACACAAACAAACTGATGGCTCCCTGGACTCAGTACTAGCCTGTGTCAACCTCCTTTTTTTGTAAAAAAGACTGCACCATGAGGGGACCCAAAATGATATAAATAAAGGCCCCTCCCCCAGCCATTTCTGACTGATTCATCCAGTTATATAGTCATGATTGCTTCAGATATTTTCGTCCTCAAGTTATCAAACCCTTATAAGAAATAAGTGTGTGATCCTGGACCACTTTGTGATAAAATTATAGACAAAACTCTTGAATCCTTATTTTTGGCCAAAATCAGCATCCAGCCATTCAGCCTGCCCCAGCATCAACTTCCAGCACCCTGAATCCCTGCATATTGGCCCATCCATCAAGAATAAGTCCAAATCTAGGTCTAGTAAGTGATCCTGCTGACTTATATCCCTTTTTTAGGTTCTGCATAACCCAAACCCCAAGGAAATTACACACAACCTTCTTGAAAGGAGTCCTTGTAAACCCTACAGGCACCAAAATTGCATCTATATTTTCCTTAACAGACACATACCTGTTTTCCGGAGGGCTCAACAACCCCATTGAGTTCTTGGCCCCTCCTTTTAAATTTATTTTTATATATATATAAATAAATTTTACCCTTTCAGCCAAAATATATCGCTGGCATTTTTCAACATTCTTGCTCTAAATTTTCTATCACCTCTAGTAACTAGAAGGAGCTAGGTCCTTGGCATCTAGTAGGCTGACACTAGGTCACAGAAGAAACATTATTCAAAGACCTGGTGGAATGGTTTAATTGGTCAAAGATAGGTTCTAATCCGGTTTCTGATTTCCTGTTCCTTTGTAATTGGTTTACTGATAATATTTATCTGGGTAGGTACCACAGGTGATTTGGTTATGGATGGGTGGATGGTAATGGAAGGATGAGCCAGGATGGCATGGGGGCAATGGATGGTGGTGGTAAAACTTGTATAGGGCAGAGAGGCCCTCCATAAATAGAAAAATACTTCCTCAGGGGGTGCTCAAGGCTGCCCCTGAGGCTCTCCCTGTTGTCGGGAGGAACAGTGAGATACAGGTACATGAGGCATTTCTTCTGGTTGGAAAAATTTTTAAATTTATGTGAGGTATTTCTTCTTTTTGGAAAAGGTTTTACAGGGTTTTAATGCATGCACAGCCTTATATATAGTGCTGTGAAGTGCGGAGGTGGGTTAGCACTGGTGATTTTTTTGGTACCACAAGATCTTGACTGCCTATGTTGCTGTTTATTGCTGGGTTGAGTCTGTGCTGTGGTGAACATTTACTGGGGGTTTTTTTGGTTCTTCATGGTTCTGGCTGCATGCATATATTTCTGGGTAGTTCTATGGTGACTTGAACTGGTGGGCTGTTTGGTACTACATGGTCCTGTCTGCCTGCATGTATTTCTGGGTAGTTCTACGGTGACTTGTACTGGTGGGTGGTTTGGTACTGCTTGTAGTATCTTGCTTATGGTGCTGTGTATACACATGAGGTGATTTGATGAGGTTTTTTAGTGAAATGTTACTGGTATTCATTAAGGAATTTCAAGGCATATCAATATGCCCTTTCAATGGTTTTGATACCTGGGAAGAATATGAGCTTGCCATGATTGATTTTGCTGTATCTGTCAGCTTGCTACTATTGCAGAGCAAGCTGCAAAAGTAACAGAAGTGAAATATTAAAAATAATAATGGAATTAACCTAAGAATGAGAATTAAAACCATGGATATTATTGCGAAAATGGATTTTCCACCCAAAATTAGGTAGGGTCACTCACTGACCCCACCCTTGAAATCCAACTCCTTATATTTTTAAATAATTAAGGAAAAGAAAGACCAAAATAACATGGCACCACTATTGAACTTTTTGGACAATTAATTATTTCATATTTATTGTCATGTATAGGTTTCACACCTAAAATTCAGTCAGAATTGAGGTGTTTTGTATATTTTAGGAGTTACAGATGGAAATGTGTTCTGTCACAATTCCTGCATGCAGCCGTGACAGCCAATGCACCCGCCCACGGCTGAGCTACAGCTCTGTCACTCTGTCAAAGCCGTGTACGCAGCCCCAGGCCTCTGACAAGTATGCAGCTGCGGGACTACGGGTTGACAAAGTGACAGGCGGCCTGAGAAACCTAGGTACTGTGTAAACATGCTACAACCTACACAAGAAAATTCTACATATATAATAAATGTTCCCGTGGATAGTAGATAGTATAAAAATACATAAAATTATATAAAAATACTTAAATAACTTTTATACATATTTTTTATTAAATATAATTTGAAGTACCAAAAATGTCGAAAATAAGATAATGACTACTTCTTAAAATATATTAAAATACTTTAACATACTATTATGAGAATTACTAGATATCAATATTTTAGTGAAATACTAAGAAAATGTATGATGTAAAAGTATTACATGAATACCCATGACTTACATTTTTAAGTAACTATTTTAGTAAATCAACTGAATTTTGAAAATAAAGAGTAAAATCAATATCATGACTTTAATCCAATTATTTAATACATAATGAGAACTCACACGAAATCAGAATATCCGTAGGAATGTCAGTTAAAATAATCATTAACTTACTGGGAACATTTACTAAGGATAATTAATTAAATAATAAATAAAAAGGACAGATTAGTGTTATTCAAACGTTTAAATATCAATTATAAAGTAGAATAATTCCCATACCCTGTGGAATTAGATTCTACCCGTGTTACAGCACCAAAAAAACGTGACAGGCTACCACTGGTTACCCTGCTAGCCTCAGTGTCCGTCCCTTTGAGCCCCTGTACCCCTCAGAAGGAAAATATTGGGACTCCAAAAGCTTTAAATAAAGAGCTCTTTAGAGGATATTGATACCCAGAGACCCAGTTATATTTACATCCAGACACTGTGTCAAGGTAATCAAATACTTATAAGAGATAATTAAGTGATTTACGGCTTTAGTCTGATTAATAATATCTGTCCTCAACCCTCTTTTATCAATTTAAACCGCTGAACAACCTTATAACCCCAGTATACAGGTTTAACCCATCAGTGCACGTCCCAAACAGATACCCAAAGTATTTAATAATATACCAGTGAGTCTTATTATACTTTCTCTGTTGTGGCAGCTTGGTTACAAAGCCGTGCCACTCCGGCATGTATTTTATATACATATTATCTTTGGGAAAAATATCCTTTAAAGTAAAGGGCCCAAAGTAACCAGGCCTACATGTTTTCATACTGAATTCCCTGAAGAGAGGTGTTAAAGATCCCCAATATAATTGTGGCCCCTCTAAAAAATATTTAATAATCAATTTATTTATATTGATTATTAAAAATAAACCACATCCAAACCAATTAAACTTGCAATAAGCTTTATCAAAATATTTTACAGATTTTTGCTGCATTTATTGAATAATATATTTATTATTTATTATATCACCTCTGGTAGCTAAAGGATAGCAAGGGTCTTGGCATCCAGGAGGCTGAAAGTATCTTCTAAACCATTAGAGATAGGGAGGTAGCTGGGTTGAGTGAGGATAGTTGTTTTTGGATTAGAATCCATTTCTGAGGTTATCTTTATGATTGGGATTTTATTTATACTATAAAGTTGAGTCTGATGGCTACAGGTAAGCTTTTGTCTACCACAATATAATTTCCTGACTTGAATCTGATTGAGCTTTGTTTCTCAGTAGTTAGATTTTATCAGTTTCAAGAAAGCTTTCCTGTTTTTTCATAATTCTTTTCCAAATTTCCAGAGTTTTTGTCCTCGGTTTTATTTTATTTTTCCTATAGTGTCAATTTATTTTCCTAGATTAAATTTTTATGCCCTAATTTTTACTATTTATGTGCTGCAATGAGAAAAACCTGTCCTTGCCATAAAAAAAGGCTGTCCAGTCTTATAATGTTTTTGTCCTTGATTTTCAGGTTTTCTGTCTGCCTGTTAATTTTGGTGGAATTTTTTTTTTTGGGAAAATTGAGTATAAAAAACATGTTAAAAATTGTTTTTTTGTCATTTCAACCAAAATTTAATTTTCTCTTGCTTAAATTAATTAAAGGAAAATTTTTACTTCAGTAATTCACATGATCAAGTAAAGCAAACAAAAAAAAAATGCAAGAAGAAAACTTGAAAATAAAGACTTGAGGAAAAAAATGGAATCAATTAATTTGAAGATAAGAGCTATTATTTTTGATAATATTACCAGTTATAGGTTGCATATCTCCACATGATTTTTAAAATTTTTTGGCAATGAGTGAAGCACTTTTGTGCAACCTCTGGCATGATTTCCTGGTCTATAGCCTGATTGATTTCTTGTGTAAGATCTTTCCAGCTTTGAATGTCTTGATGCTTGAACTTGATTTTGATTATCATGAAAACAAGCTCAATAGGGTTCAGCATGGGGGGTTCAGCATGGGAGAGTATTGGGGAAAAAATTTGATTTTGTTTTTTTGGGTTGAATCATTCATTATATGGACAACTAAATCAAAGTATTCTCCACAATGAATAGGTGAATTTTCCATGATAATGAGGGAGTTTTGTAGGCATCTTTCATGTAGTTGGAGAAAGAAATTGGCAATGTCTAGAGAAACGTTACCACCTTTTTTTTTACCATCCTTTTTCAGTAATTTCTAATAAAGTATTCATGAATTTTCCAGAGCCTCAAAAAGATTGATCATGCTTCCCCTGGAATTGATTGCAAGGGAAGCTGCCTGACCTTAATAAAAACAAAAGAAACTAAAAAATAAAAAAATTAATGAGCATTGATGAAAATCCAAAAGATTCAATTAAAAGAAAAAAACTTATCAGAAAGTGAGAAGCCATGTGTAGGCTGAGTCTGAGTGTCAGCTAACTGATACCAGGAACTTTGCAGTCCTTTAGCTAGAGCAAGTGATATTGGGTTTGGAACAATAATAATTCCAAGAAAATATGTAAAATGCTCAAGAATATTGATATAATGACAGCAAGTGCAAAGTTTGGAGTTTGGTTTGGTTAAAATTGTTTAAATATAATTTTAAAGAGGGGTTACATTTTATACAAAACTGGGGGTCTTTATTGAACAAACCTCTCTTCAAGGGGCTCTTTTGAACTGTGTAAAGACCTTGGGACAATGAGGTCCTAATTGATTGCTCAAAAGGGGTTTACTCAAGGGGAATGGGTGGACCAACTTTCTCACAGCAATTATTCCTGGAGGCAAGGAGGAGATTAATTACTAATTTAAGCAGACACTTCAAGATACTTGCAGAAATTCATGGATTGAAAGGGTCTCAGGACAATTGGTGGGTTTTTTACTGATATTCTTCAAATGGAATTAAGGGTGGTGTTAGAATTAATAATTATACTATCAGACTGAGCTATAAATCACTTCTTTATCATTCATAGACACTTTATCACGGATGGAAATAGTTCTTGATTGATTGATCAAAAATTACTGGTGCTTAGATAATCAAAAAAGGGCTGTATATATACCTTTTTGGAGAAAAAAGAACCTTCTCAGAGAACGTAGAGAGGGTTGTGCTTGTGGGCTAAGGCTAGCAGACTGGCCAGGGATAGTTTTGCACGTTGTGGCAGTCTTTGATGGGCGCAGGTTGGAATGGGCTGCGCGCTGCGCGCTCAGTAACGGGTGTGCCTTTGCCCCAGCAAGCCATGCTGCGGGCTCAGCAGCAGTCAAATGGGGCTTGGCATCTGGAGACGCGGGGAGGATTGGATTGGATCAGATTGGATTATACGGATTGCGCGGATTGCGCGTCTTGAAACGTGCGGGTTGGATTGCACGGATGTACCTTGGATATCTGGAATGGCACATTGGGTGGATGCAGAAATGCACGGGGGCTCCAAGTTGGGCCCGGCCCAAGGGCCCTTTCATGAAGAGGACAAACCGGGTGGACGTAATGCCAGGCGGGCAATACAGATGGGATATGGGGTAAAGGATATGGGATATGGATCATGGGATGGGGATGGAAGGATAGGGTTTGGGCTAGGGTTCTGTACTTAGGAGTTGTACTTCATTAATCTTGCTTACTTGCGGTGCTACTTAGGTTAGGGTTCAGGGGAAGGCTACTTAAACCGTACCCTCAACCTGGATGGAGGGGAGGGGATCATCAAATTAGGTTGGAAGGCTCTTTTACACTAATCTCTCTTATTCTCTACCTCTGTATCTCTCAGTTGTAGGGTGAACAGTTGAACTCAGGGTTTAAAGATGCAAGGGATCAATAACTTCCAAACTTGGGAACCATTAAAGGAGAATTCATCTTCTGATTTACACATCTGGGGGTCTGGCCGGGAAGTAACCTTTTGTTCCTTGTCTATCAAAACTAACAAGCGTGATGTCCCAGTACCTCCCATTGACCATTTTGGGGTTGTCTAATGTTACCCCTACTCCTCTTCCTCCTCCTCCTCCGGCTTCTTGGAAGCAACCTTCATCAGGGGCAGGATTTGGCGTCCCTCTGTCCAACAATGGTACCAATCACAAGCCCATTTTCATCAGGCCGCAGGACTATCCACAAATTTGGTTCAACACTGAGGATGTTGTGCAATTACTCACGCAATACAAAGGAATTGCTGATGCCAAAGGCACAACCGGTTTGGATAAGGCCCTTCTCATTGTCCTTTTCATTACGGAAAAAGATAAGCTGCAGGATGTGGAAGAGATGGAAGGATATGAGGAACTCAATTGGCCAAAACTGAAGGCGGAAATATTGGCGCGGTGGGGAAGGCGCAAACCAGGGTTTTGGGAAAGCAACTTTGAGCAAGCCGCTGCAGGAGCAAGTGCAAATGGTGGAGTCTGGACCCAGGCGCCCTGATATTCAATTTCAAACTAAAATGGCTCCTTTTTTGTTAATTTTTTGCTGGAGATCTAAGTTTTCAGCCTTCCACTTGTGGGTTCCAGCAGCTTAGGTTTCCCTATTTTGTGTAAATTCCAATAATTTTAAACATAAAAAAATCATTAAAATTCAATGAAAAATTTCAGAATTCTATCTGGTGCAAGATATTTGAATGTTCTTGGAATATCCTTCATAATTTTCCCAATTGGCTTAAGGAAAGTATTGGGCTCAGTTTAACCATATTCTGAATTGAAATTGAGGTTCAATTTTTGGTCAATATCATGGACCTCAAGGAACCTGCCACAGTTTCTGCTTTTGTTGAAAATATGCCTAAATGGGATTTTCATGCTTTTGAAGCCTGCTTTCTGCAAGATTGATTTCTTGACTATTTAATGGTGGTTGATGTGTTTTTGAATTTTTTCAATGCATAATGGGAAATCTTTGAAAGAAAATTTTAGAGTATGTGAGGGAAGTGTATCAAACATTTCTGAGCTTGGCAAGAAATTTTAGTCTTTATATTATTTTTCTGATTGGAAAATCAGAATTTTTTGTTTCCCATGGAATTTTATTATATATAACCTTGAGTTAGCCACTTATGAATTTATTGAAGATTGGGCCCCCACAGCCATTGGAAATTTTCTGTTTCCAAGATTCAAGTGTTTCAATTTCCAATTTTCAAGAAATTTATTCCTGTTATTCATCCCAAATCTATTAATATATCTTGGGGTGTATCATAGTTATCAAATGCAGCATTTTACCAATTGCTGTTTTCACCAAAATGCACCATTAAAAAAAAATCTTTTCTCACAAGCTGATGAGTGTCACAGTTACCCAAAAATAAGTTTTTTCTTTAGAAAAAAAGATAACCACACCCTCAAAAACACATCAGAATTCATCATGCACCCCCTTTTTCCCACTTCCATCCAACTAAAACCTCAATGAAGATATCCTCATCCTCTCTACTCATACGCTACTGCACAATTTCTCACTTGCTCCATAACTCCACAAATGTATCCACACATTTTGGAATAAAATATAATACTTAAATAACCATTTTATTTTGTGTAATCTTTCCTAAAATAAAGACTGCCACTCATCAAACTCAAAAATTCAATTTTATTCAAAAAAACCTCTCCAAATAATTCACAATTTGGAAACACTTCCAATCAATCAAATCCAAAATTTTCAGCTCAAATAAAGGGAGCTTATCAAAGCATTCTCTTCAAAGCTCCAAAAGATTCTTCTGGATAAAATTCTAGATTTGGAACCAAAAATGAAAATTTTATCTTCTAATACTAATAGATATCTTTTTATTGAAAAAAAGATAAATAAGAAGACAGAATCAAGGCTGAATTTTTCATCAAAAAATGTGAGGAATTTTATCAAAAAAAACTATTGGGCAGATTACATAAAAGGACTTTACTTCTAAAACTCCATTGCATTTTGAATAATCAATGCAAATAAATTCAAGGTTATAAATATTTTGATTGAGAAAATAAATCAGGATTTGTCTGTCCTCTATAAAATAAAATGGATAAAATATTTGGAAAACAACCCAGAATAAAACTTATGCCCCAAGATCCCTTTCCACCTATCCTAAGTAGATGATTTCCATTCCTAAACTGAGTTATTGAACTTTCCAATCCAAATTCTTTGCTTGTTTCCATTTTATGGTTTGAATAAAAACAACCATATAATAATTAAAAAAAAATTGGATGAGCAAAAATTTACCATGGGAACCAAAACTCCTTCTGTCTCCACATGAACCAACTGGTGATCTACCTCTTTTTACATCAATTGATTGGTTGGGTCAACCATAACAGAACCAAGAGATTCAAACCTCTCAAAGATATTTGTCAACCCATAGTCCTGAGGCTGCGTACTTTTCAGAATCCCGGGGCTGCATACACGGCTTTGACAGGGTGACAGTGCTGTAGTTCAGCTTCACGCGGGTGTATTGGCTGCCGTGGCTGCATGCGGGAATTGTGACAGAACAAATTTCCGTCTGTAACTCCTAAAATATACACAACACCTCAATTCTGACTGAATTTTAGGTGTGAAACCCATACATGAAAATACATGTGAAATATTCAATTGGCCAAAAAGTTCAATAGTGCTGCAATAGTATTTTGGTCTTTCTTTCTTTAATTATTTAAAAATATAAGGAGTTGGATTTCAAGGGTGGGGTCATTGAGTGACCCTACCTAATTTTGGGTGGATAATCCATTTTTGCAATAATATGAATGGTTTTCCTACTCCTTCTTAGGTTAATTTTATTATTAATATTTTCATGTTATTTCTGTTACTTTTGCAGCTTGCTCTGCAATAGTAGAAAGCTGAAATTCCCCCACTCCAAGATATGGCCATATCTGAAAAAAAATCTGGAGCATGTTGGGAAAAAATTAATTCCATGTGTGTTTCAGTTCCTTTTGCTGGCTCTGTAGTTTCTAAGATGTATTGGTCCATCAGGTATATTATTCTCCGGTAACCATTCATCTTTGTCTGCAGATTCTCCTTTGTATCTTACTAAGTATAGTCTAACATCTTTTCCTTACACTTTCTCTTTCTTGTCCCTCAATATCCTTCTGAATTTCCCTTGTTCTTTCATAGGTTCATGTTCTATTGGGATTATTGCTGGAGGGAGGTTGCTACCTTCTCTTGGTTGAAAGTTTTTTACTAGGCTAACAGGAAATACTGGGTGTTTTCTTGATAATTCTTCACTCAAGATTACTTCTAAAGCATTTTTGCCATGCATCTTTTTGATAACAAATGGTCCAACAAAGGCTGGTTTCAACTTTCTGTTACCTGCAAGATTGTTGAATTTGTTAGTGGATATCAAGATCTGATCTCCTATTTTAAAGTCAGATTCCCTATGTGATTTGTCCCATCTTTGTTTGTTGTGTTCTAATGCTTCTTCTACACATTTTTGAGCATGATTATTTGCCAGATCTATCATTTTCTTAAATTCAAGAGATGTTGGATGAATGGTTGCTAATTTATATTTCAAGTTATTCCTAGGGAGTTTTGGAATCCATCCTCTTTCTAGTATGTAAGGGGCTTCTTTGGTAGTAGGGTGTTTAATGCTGTTATAAGCCATCTCTAGAGCTGGGAGTAGGCTTACCCAATCATGGCAATAACCATCTGAGTTTTTTTATTCTAGAAAAAAGCTACAGAACCTTCTTAACATATCTTCTAGGGTCTGTATCATTCTTTCAGCTAATCCCTCAGTTTGGGGATGTTATGCTGTAGAAAATGCTAGATTAGTACCCAGTATATCATGTAGATTCCTCCAAAACTCAGAGGTGAATTTGGGGTCTCTGTCACTGATTATAATCTTGGGTATACCAACATCAGCTATGATTCTATTCCAAGATAGTAGAGCTACATCCATAGCACTATCTTCTTTGTGGTTAGGTAAGAATTTTGCCTTCTTAGAGTATCTGTCAACCATAACCAGGACAGAGTGATATGAATGAGTACCTCCAGGGGGGAGGCCAGTGAAAAAATTCATATTAATGATTTAGCATCTAGTTTTGGGTCCAGAAATCTTCTGTAGGAGTTCAAACCTTTTTCCAGTAGTTTTATTAGATTTTTGGCAAGTCTCACAGCTAGTAACATATTTAATAGTGATTTCTTTCCAGTCTATCCACCAAGCAGTTTGTTTTACTTTCTCCAAGGTTCTTTCAGTGGATAGATGCCCTGATCAAAAGTTGTCATTGCATTCCTGGAGTATGTGTTGTATATTTTCTTCTTTGCTTAGTACTAATACACTGGAATGTTGGTGTCTGTAGTAAAGGAGACCATCCCAAAAGGTAAACCTTCCTGCTTTTTAGGGTTTAAGTTATAAAGCAGGTAAAATTTATATCAGAGCTGCTTCTGTGGATTCACATTCCATAATGGTAATCAGCAGCTTGATTTCAGGGGAGTATTTGTCCCTCACTAGATTGAAGATATCAGTATCTAATTCACATAAGTGGATCCCCATGATTGGAGCATTTAATGCAAAAAAATTGATGTTCAAGATAGGAAAGATATCTTGATCCTCAGGGTCATATGCTGGATTTATAGAGTCATTAGTCAAAGCATTCCTACTTAGACTATCAGCATTCTGATGTTTAGCTCCAGATTTATGCACTATAGTCATCTGACCTCTAACCTGTTGTATAGCAATTTGCCACCTGAGCATATGTCTGCTGGGGGTCTTCATGTTCATGAGAGTTCTTACAGCATTACAGTCTGTGATCAATTGGAAAGTGGTGCCTTCTAAGTAATAGTGTAGCTTTTCTAAAGCCCATACTAGAGCCAAGCATTCCATCTGACTGGCTCCATATCTCTTTTCTGTATCTTTGATCTGTCTAGATATTAAGAGTACTGGTTTCTCCACTGGTTTGTCTTCTTCTATTCTTTCTTGATGTAGAGCTGCTCCTAAAACTTCCATACAGGCCTCAATGTACAGTTTAAAGGGTTTGGAGTAATCTGGTTGAATGAGTAAAGGAGTAGAGGTCATAGCTATTTTTAGTTCCTCATAGTTTTTCAATCTCTCATGTGTCATTTCAAAGAGAGTGTTATTGTTCCATATTTCATACAGACTTTTATTTAGCATAGCAAACTTTGGTATGTATTGTCTGTAGTAACTGCAAAAAATAATGAAAGAAAGTAACTCTGTTTTATTTTGAGGCATGGGTCTGTTCATTACAGCAGCTATCTTATTTTGATCAGCAGCTAGAGTTAGACCAGAGACTATATGCCCTAGAGCTTTCAATTCTCCATATCCAAAGTTGCATTTCTTCAAGGATACTTTTAAACCTGCTTTGGAGATAGTTTGGAGTAATAATCTTATTTGGTTGATATGAGTATCCCAATAATCAAAATATATGATAACATCATCTATATATACCATCATCCATCCTTGTCTGATGTATGTACCTAGAACTGTATCCATTGTTATCTGGAAGTGTGATGGGGCATTCTTTATACAAAAGGGCATCCTAAGATATTCATATATTCCAAAATGACAGATTATTCTCATAAAATTTCTGCTTTCAGGGCTTATAGGTATCTTGTGGAAACCTTTAAGCATATCCATACTAGTGATATATTTGGCCTTGGACAAGTTATTTACAGCATGATCAATCTGGGGTATAGGATAATAATCTGCCTGAGCATAATTATTGAGCATTCTGAAGTCTCCTACCATTCTTGACTTGTCATTATGACAAGCTATGATTACAGTTGTGGTCACATCTACCTGCTCATTGTGCCCTACTTTCCTTAATACTTGTAAGTCTATCAGTTCTTGGATATGTTCCTCAAGAGCTATTCTAGACTTAGGAATAGAGGGATAAGCTGTTCTTCTTAATTTTGGAGGATAAGGAGGCTCAATAGTCAATGTTAATACCATTTCATGGCCTTTCATATCACCAATGGGATGGTCTTTAGTACAAAAAGCATTTTGGTTCTCAAAGCAGACTGTCAATGTATCTTTCTTCTGTTCCTCAGAAAGTTTCATATTTAGAGCTGCTTGAGAGAATTATTCTTGATTAAAGTCTTTTAAATGCTTTTGATAAGTGGAAGAGGGGAAGTTAGATTGGATGGTGCATATCTTAAACTTCTTGTCCCAATTACCACCCACTGTAAAGTATCTCCCTTTACTCTGGAACACATCTATACCATATAGACATCAAGCATCATTACCTATTATCAGGTAGTCACATAATATGTTGAGCAATACCACAAATTCCACTTTTATTCTCAAAGATTCTTTAGTATGGGGTAATATTATAGGAGCAGTCCATACTCCAATAGAATTCATGGTAGATTTGCAAGAGCTAAACTTGGATTTTGGGAAGGGAAGAAGGTTTTCTTTCCGATTGGGATCCCATTTGTTTAATAATTCAGTACAGACACATGAGCAGAAAGCTCAACTATCCAGTAATAACCTTATAGGTCTGTCTCTATAAAATCCTGTTTCATAGCAATTTTGACCAGTAGTATAACTCTTAAAACTCATAGGTTTAACTGTTAATGGTTTAAAATCCGTGATATGTCCAGGAATTATGGTAGGATCCCATTTTTGGGGAAAACTAGATTCCCCATGGATGTTATTGATTTTTATAGAAGTGCCTATATCTCCTTCTATAACATTAACAGGGTTGGTTGGGATTAATTCACATTCAGAAAGGGATTCTTCAGTATCATCTATATCTTCATAGTTCTGATTCCCTTCAACCTCCTGCTCTCCTTCAAAGAATGCTATCTTTCTTTTTGGTATTGGGAAGTCTTGTTACAATTCCAACAAGTTCCAGGAATTCTCTCTTTGTCCCTGTTCTCATTATATTTCTTATTATCAGAGGGGGTTGTTCTCTGGTTTTGTTAATGTTGAAGTTCTCTTTAGGTCTAGAAGGAACCTTCTTGTCTAACCCATTCATGTCTATCACTTCTTCTAAAACATTTATTAGAGTTGGTAAGTCAGCATCCATACTCATCCTGCATCTTACACTATGGTTAAGATTTCAAGGACACAAGTTGAGGAGTCTTTCATTTACTTCCTCTTTATCAGCATTTGCATCAAAGCAATCTAGCCTTCTCTTCTGTTCCAAGCACCATTTGTGGGGCTTATCCTTGGAGGGATCAAATGAGGAATTTTCAAAATTTTTAATCATTTTTCTTTTCCACATTATAGAACCAAATTGTTCTTTAATTAGAAGTTTCCAAGAATTCCATGGTAAGGATCCCACTTCTTCTCTTTTGCTGATAAAAAAGTCTAAATCTACTCCTTCAAATAGTCTGGCCAGCCTGACTACAGCTATAGCTTCTGGTACATCATAAGAGTTAATAGTATAGTCAATAAATTTAATGAAATTTATATGATTGTATTCTCCTTCACCGGAGAACTTAGGCCATTCAGAAATTGGGGGTAAAAGTTTGAGGGTTTTTTCCATTTCAGGAGTAGGACTAGGCCTGAAGGTGTCACTCCTATGCATTCCTAGTAAGGGTGGTGCATAAGGTGTATTTGTTTGTCTGGGAGGTTTTGGTTCCTCTGTGGTACTCCCCAAGGGGTTGGTCAGACGGACTTTTAAGTCTCTAAGATCATTCTTGATCAGATTAAGTTGCAGGTCCACTTTATTATTAAGCAGATCTAATTTCTCACTAAGGGACAGAATGGAGCTGTTAGTAGTATTTGCCAATTCTTCTTTTAAAGGTTGAAAAGACATAATAAAATCTTCTTGGATACCTGATAAAATATTCTCAATTGTTTGAGTCTGTCTGATTTTACCTTGATTAATTTTCTCCAATAATTGTTCTGTATTTTCTTTAATATATTCTATTCCTACAGTTTTTGTTTGGTTATTAATTCATTTGGCTACTACTGAGGTTAACTTATCCATTTGGGTATAAACACCATCCAAATTTCCACAAAAAATATTGAAATTATGGCGCATATCATTAGAAAAGTAATTAATTACATCAGAGGTTGGTTTAGAAAAGTTACTGGGTTCAGAATTAGAGGCTAATTGTTGTACACCTTTATCCACTTTTGAGCTAAGGATATTATCTGATCCAAATCCTTCTTTCCCTTTGGCTTTGGATGGGAAGAAGATCTCTTCTTTCCTGATCCTTTGCCTTTCAGTTGAGCTGATTGATCCCAAGGATTCCACTTTTCTACATAGGATTCTACCTCTTTCCTTGAAATAATTTTCTGAAGAGCTATCTGGGTAGCTTTTACCTGGGAGATTATCTTTTTCATAGATAACATGTCCTACTTGGCTTGGGCTTCTTTGAACTCTTCCCAATATTTCATGTGCTCCCTGACTAAGTCTTTGATCCTGGCTTCCTTGGCCATATTCTACTGGGGTGGCTGCAGGGAATCTTCTTGTAATGGAGGGGGGCTTAATTCTACTACCTTCTGCAGCTCTAGGCTGGGGGAGGGCAGAAGTACTTGGGGCTGTTCCTTGTCCATCAAAATTTGATTCACAGGTTCCAGTCCCCTCATGGTTGTCATTATTTTTGGTCTCACGGTTACTGGGGGCTCCTGGCAAAGATCCATAGGAGGGAATTCTCCCTGAGGCTCTTTTTTTACGTCTATTCATATTGAATAAAATTTTTATAAGTATTTTTCTACAGAAAAAAATTTGTAAAAATAAGTTTTATTTGAAACTCACTTAAGTTGATATTCAAAGGTACCAGGACTTTATTGGGATTAAATTGGTCCTGAATAGGTAATCCTATGGGGTCTTGGTGTGTCCCAATGAGGTCTTCACCTGTCCAATCAATATTTTCAGGGCGCCCAGAGATATCTGGGACTTCTTGATCCAATAAATCAGTTTCAGTGGTGGTGGTTTCTGGTATAGGAGGGTTCACTGATGGTAAAAGGTTATTTTATTGGTCAATAAAATATATTAATATTATTTTAAGAAAATAATATGGTAATACAAGTTTTATAACTAATTTTATATTTTAAAAAGTAATTTATACAGTATTTCTTCCAAGCTTTATGTTTTCTTAATAGGGCATGGAAGTTGATATGCCTCTCAAGATCTTCTTGTTCAAGGAGTTTATCTAAGTGTTTATGTGCAGAAGAGATATTAAGTTTCTCAGCTTGAGTTAAAGCTTCCCAACCAGTAGGTTTATAATTTTTAATATATTCTTCTTTTCTTATTTTTAAAATATTTAAATAATAAATTATTAATTCTGCATTGGTTTTGAAATCCACTGCAAAAGATTTTAATGATGAATCACGGTTAAAAATTCAGATAAATTTATCTTTGATTTAATTTTACATGAAATGTCTGGTTCAAGGTATTAAATATAATAAAATGGAATATTTACCAGCCAGAAACCCAATTTTTAGCCTCCTGGATGCCAAGATCCTTGCTATTCTTTAGCTACCAGAGGTGATAGAATAAATAATAAATATATTATTCAATAAATGCAGCAAAAATCAATAAAATATTTGGATAAAGCTTATTGCAAGTTTAATTGTTTTGGATATGGTTTATTGTTATAAATCAATATAGATAAATTTATTATTAGATATTTTTACAGAGGGGCCACAATTATATTGGGGATCTTTAACACCTCTCTTCAGGGAATTCATTATGAAAACATGTAGTCCTGGTTACTTTGGGCCCTTTAGTTTAAAGGATATTTTGCCCAAAGATAATATTTATATAAAATACACGGTGGAGTGGTAGGGCTTTTTAACCAAGCTGCCACAACAGAGAAAGGATAATAAGACTCACTGGTATATTATTAAATCCTTTGGGTACCTGTTTGGGACGTGCACTGATTGGTTAAACCTGTATACTGGGGTTATAAGGTTGTTCAGCAGTTTAAATTGATAAAAGAGGGTTGAGGACGGATATTATTAATCAGACTTAGCCATAAATCAATCTGTCCTTTTTATTTATTATTTAATTAATTATCCTTAGTAGATGTTAACAGTAAGGTAATAATTATTTTAATAGAAATTACTATGGATATTCTGATTTCAGGTGAGTTCTCATTATGTATTAAACAATTGGAGTTAAGTCATGATATAGATTTTACTCCTTATGTTGGAATTTCAGTTGATTTACTAAAATAATTACTTAAAAATGTAAGTCATGGGTATTCATGTAATATTTTTACATCATTAGTTTTCTTAGTATGTCACGAGAATTTTGATGTCTAGAAATTCTCATAATAGTATATCAAAGTATTTTAATATATTTTTAGAAGTAGTCATTATCTTATTTTTGACCTTTTTGGTACTTTGAATTATATTTAATAAAAAATATGTATAAAGGTTATTTAGGTATTTTTAAATAAGTTTATGTATTTTTAGACTATCTACTATCCAGGGGAACATTTATTACATATGTAGAATGTTCCCATGTAGGTTGTAGCATGTTTACACGCTACCTAGGTTTCTCAGGCCGCCTGTCAGTTTTTCAACCCATAGTCCCGCGGCTGCGTACTTTTCAGAGGCCCAGGGCTGTGTACACGGCTTTGACAGGGTGACAGCGCTGTAGCTCAGCCGCGCGCGGGTGTATTGGCTTCCGCGGCTGCATGCGGGAATTGTGAAAGAACACGTTTGCGTCTGTAACTCCTAAAATATACACAATACCTCAATTCTGCCTGAACTTTAGGTGTGAAACCTATACTTTGTGGGGCCCCATCCTGGACACCCTGGCCGCCTTAAGTCCTCAATCCATAAACTGTTGCGCAAACGTACCGTCCGGCATCAAAAAAGAAAAAAAAACCAAATTATCCTCAGGCTCATCCGAACTGTCATCATTGCGCGTCGCGCGTCCTTTATCCGCGCGCCTTGGGCATCCTTCATCTGCGTGCGTCGCGCTTCCTTCATCCGCGTTGCTCATCATCTTTGCCGTTGCGCGTTGCTTGTCATCTCCGCCGTCGTCATTGCGTGTCCTCATCTTTGTTGTTGCGCATCCTCACTTTTGTCGTCGCGCTTCCCAATCTCCTGTCCGCCCGTCGCGCGGCACTCATCCATGATTTAACAAATCCATCCCAACCGCACCCACAAGCATTTGTAAAATCCTTGGATCCGTCAAATCTCCCATCTCACTCGATCTATCAGTTGTGAATCTCAAGCCTGTCAGGATTTACTCAAACGTCTCAAGCCGATCTCCTATCCGCTCATCCGCGCTCTCATGAACTTCATCCGTCACCTTTCCTGGGGCTCTCCCACCCACTTCCGCCTTTGGACGAGGGATGAAGAGTGCCAACTACCGCCCGCGGACATCCGCAGCGGTTTGGTTCATTTCCCTTTCCCACCCCGTCTGCCTTCGGACAAGGGGTGGGTGATTCCGGTATTGTTGCGTGCGCCCATCCACGGACGGACGCAAGTGACCACATGATTTTCTTTCCTTTTTTGCTCTATTTGTAGAATACGTTGTACATGGTCTAACAGGGCCTCCTGCCCATATAAGGAGGGGCTCTCCCCTGCCTTTTGGATCCATCATTGGAGCATGGAATCATCCAGCATGAAATCAGCACACCCTTGATCCTTGAGCTTCCATACTCAACCCTTGATCCTTGAGCCTCCATACTCAAACCCTTGATCCCTGATCCTTATCACCAACCAATAGCCTTGCTGGTTTAAGAAAAATTCTGTCTAATGGAATTTTTTGAGTGTGTTATACCACTCCTTGATCCCTTTCTCTGACCATACTGGTCCTGATGCCTGATTGCCTTTCTGGAGCCAATCACAATTGATTGAAGAGGTCTTATTAAGCTTAAGACCTGGAGTTTTATACCTCCCCTCAGCTTCTTTGGAGTTGCATTCTGCCAGCCTACTCTTGAGTCCCTTGAGAAGTGTTGAGGTTATCCTTGCTTCAAATCAGTTACTGTTTGTTTTAGAGCTTCTTAAACATTGTGCTTTGTCCTGTACAGCCACCCACAGTTATCTGGTACCCTTCAAGCGCTTGATTGCGGAGAGTTGGGCAGGTTCATTGAGAACCTGGAGGTTGCTTGGGTTTGAGTTGATCATCCCCAATCTTCTACTGACAACCAGAGTTATTAGCTTGTGGGCGTTGTTTACATTCAACAGCTTTTGTTCCTTGAACTCTAAGCAGACTTTAACTTTTTTTGTTCAAGTTTTTCCCTGCATGATCTTGTCTCAGATAGTGCTGTTCCATCGCTACCAAACTATTATCATCTTTATCCTCTACTCCTTGATTCCTCATTTATCAGGTTCTGGACCTTGATCTTGGTTAAATTTAAATATTTTTGTAACACTCAGGAGGGCAGCCTAAACAGCACCTTTCCCCTCCACAGAACTGCCACAGCCTAGCACCGTTTGGAGTCTTACAACGTGAAAATACATGTGAAATATTTAATTGGCAAAAAAGTTCAATAGTGGTGCCATGGTATTTTGGTCTTTCTTTCTTTAATTATTTAAAAATATAAGGAGTTGGATTTCAAGGGTGGGGTCAGTGAGTGACCCTATCTAACTTTGGGTAGAGAATCCATTTTTTGCAATAATATTCATGGTTTTACTTCTCCTTCTTAGTTTAATTACATTATTATTATTATTATGTTACTTATGTTACTTTTGCAGCTTGCTCTGCAATAGTAGCAAGCTGACAATACTCACAATAACACTGTTTTTTGGGTTGATAATTATCATTGACCAGTTACATAACCCAATCAAAAAAAGATTCATCAAAAGCAATCAATAACTACATCTCCCTCAATGTTCCCATTATTTCGTTTTTTGAATTTCTATTCTTTGGATCCCCCAATCTACCCTGTGGAACTACTAATAACTGTAACAAAGCTTAGATTTGGTATTAATCTAATGATCTTTGATGGATTTCCTCTCACAAATCCTCAAATGTTTCATCATCCTACTCAACTCATCCTGTATTTTTTAGTTTTATTTATTTATTTATTCATTTTCTTTTACAAAAACCATCAGCATCATCATCATCTCCTCCAAAAAAATTAAAAAATTAACAGTTTTTCACAATTAGTCAATTAATCAATCCCCCCCCCCTCAAAAAAAAAAAAAAGAAAAGAAAAAAAAAAGAAAAAAAAATCAACCTTCAATATCTGTGGGTGGAAGCTTAAGTGATTCAGAGTAGGAGGAGTAGGAGATATATCATCTGAATTTAGTTTGGGATAGGCTCCCACAGAGTGCTTCATTGGGTAGGGCTTGTTGGGTTTAAAATTTTTATCCCAATCAAGTTTGTTTGGATTTCAATCAAAGCTGGGTTGCACCTGAGCAAGAAGCTTTGACTCTCCTCCACTCTTCACACAACAAATTCTCATCAAATAATTTTTGAAAAAACGTAAGCCTCCTTTTTTCAATTTGATTTTTTTCCTTATTTTGTTTTTTAATCATGCAAGTCTTTCTTCTTCTTCTTCTTTTTTTAGATGGTAAAAAAAAACATTTATCCAGTCATGGTTGAACTTGAACCAAGAAAGGCCAAATCATAAGATCCTGCTGTCCAACCAAAATATTCAACTTTCTGAGAAATTTCAGAATGTGAACAATACTCAAGGCACATCAGACACACAACCAACAACAACAACAAAAACAAAAAAGAAGAAAAATATAAAACAAAAAAGCCATTCATCATGATTGAAAACCAAAGATGATGATGATCATCAAGCCAGAAGTCAGAAAACTGATCTAAACAAAGGGGATGGACCAGAAAGAAGTGGTTTCTATATTTGAGGTAAGATGTTGACAGGTTCCAAAAAAAAAGTAAAAAAAAAATCCATCAAGGATGATCCAACATACATACATCAAAATCAACCAACAGAGACCCTCAAGGTTCAAGGATGATTCACTAACAGAACCATTGATTTCAATTAATCAACCAAAAAAAAAAACCTCTCAAGAAAATCAGCTGAATCCCTCAAGACCAAGCATATTGAAACTTAAGTGAGAAACCTCACCTCCTCAAGGATATCCATACCACCTGAAAGAGCAGTTTAAACCCCCCCCCCCTTGCTCATGGAAACAAGCCAATGACCTCTTGGAGCAGCAAGTGGGTTGATTGTTTTGTTCCTTGAGGGATGGAACTTGACTGCAAGATTGTTTATATTGATCAGAGGCTTGTTTTGATGCTCCCTCAGGTTAATCATCATCCATCTTCTTAAACCTATTGATGTTATCCTTCATTCTGTCTGATCCAGAATCATGTTAAGCTTGATTTACAATTTTGATTTCTGATTTAATCTTTTGAATTAATTTGTTTTAGCTGCCCTATGTAATCTTGAGCCTCATTCCCAAACTTCAAGCAGGTTACCTGGATGAGTGGGCCCACTTGTAGGAGGAGCAAGGGTTTTTTTTTATCTTTCTTTCTTTTTTTTAGCAAAAAAACAAGAACCTTCTCAGAGAAATTCAAAGGGTTTTAGGGAGTGATGACCTCAACCTATTGATATTGACTCAAGAAAACCCCCTCCACCTCAAGACTCTATCACTTTCATCATGGATATTAGGCCTACTCATGACACTGAAACCCATTGATTCAAAGACCTTTGAGCAAATCTTAGATTCTCAATCAAAATATCTCTCCTCAAACCTACTCAAGTACTCATATTCTGGACTCACATCAAATATTCCTTCCAATCTCTATCTGGCCATACATCCATCTCCCTCCCACCCCATCCAAAAAAAAAAAAAGGTGGAAAATTGATCAGTAGATTAACTCTGGCAGTCACAAGGAAGAACGCATCTGGAACCTTGGAGAATTATTTACAAAAAAAAAAAAAGAAGAAGAAGAAAAAGGAAAACAATCTACTTTCCTTTTTCATCATCATCATCATCATAATGCCAAGAATTCTTTGTTCAAATTGGCCTGAGGTGGTGGGTCATGTGAAGCCAATTTGATAGGCCCCAAGTTGGGGAACCCATACACATTGAATCTTTTGTAACTTGAATCTATCCATCTACACATATCTAATATTTTTTTTATTTATTTCTTTCTTCTCATTGTTTCAAATCCTGTTCCAAATTATGTACATATGTATGTACAACCATCCATACACAGCCACCTTGGAACCCCTAAACCCATAACCAAGACCCAAGACAAGCTTCCTCCTTTTTGTTGTTGTAGTTGTTTTTTTTTTTTTTTTTTAAAAAAAAAAATTAACATACCTTTTGGATCTCTTGAGCTTCCTGTTGTGGAAACTTATTGTTTTATTTCCATCAGGTTAATATCTATATACATGTTTGTCATAATTTATAGTCTGGTAGGTGTGGTTGAGTGTCAGGCTAAGTAACCTAGTTAGGTTTGGTAAAATGTAGTATTCTAGGTTACAACAATTCTCCTTTGGAGGTTGAACACATAAAAAAGGCACTCCACAAGCCTGATGCTCCAACCCAACTCAATCAGCTCATCATCACCCAGCAAGCAAGCCAACCCTTTAGACATTGACGCAATTACTTACATAAATATGTACATACATACATACATACATCCTACACACTTTACAAAAAGGAAAGAGTGAGAGGTTATATATATATATATATATATATTTATAGTGGGCTTTTGCCTTTTGCATGAGCCACTTTGGGTATGAAAATTGTCAAGAGAGGTACAAATAATTGGGGGGTCCAGAGGGTTGCCCTATTGAATGATTACTAAAATCTTTAACAGCACAAGGAGAGGAGAGGAAGAAGGATAAGAAAAGGAGGAAAGAAGGAAAAAGGATAAGGAAAGGAGGAAAGAAGGAAAAAGGAAGGCAGTTATCTAAAAGGGGGAGAGCCCTGCGGGTTATGGAGAAACAGGGGATGAAGGTGGTGGGCCAGGGAGATTGGCCTTCTGATAAGATTTCAAATATTTCATTCAAGAGCTAAGAAACAGCAGACTAAATTAAAGAGTCAGAGTCACAATAGAACAGAGACTGGAAATAAGAGAAGAAAGACAACCAACAGGCAATTCAGACGCAGAAGATTGAGCAGCCAAGAAGAGATAGATTTGAAGCAGAGAAGAGATACGGGCTGGTTTGGTAGACACATAAGTTGGTGACTGATCATGGAGATTGAGATGCGGATTGTCTTACCAGGCAAGGGATGGCAGAAAGTAAAGACTTGGAATTGGTTGAGGTTTTGGATGGTCAAGGGAGACAAGTTGACAAGCGGATGATTTGATAGGCGAATAGAATTGGAAGACGAGAAAGAGAGTTTTTGGGAAAAGATAAGGAAAAGATTTAGAAGACAAGAAAAGAAAAATAAGGAAAAAGAAAGAACAGAAAAGATGGAGATTGGGAGAGTAGGAGCGTTGTTCCTCAAAAGGAGAAGTCAAGAAAAATGAGAGGGGAAAACAAGAGTTTTCCAAGACCCCCAGGGGTGATCTCCCGGGGTTAGGTTCCAGAGAAGCGGTCAAAGAGAGGGTAGTTGTCCTTCAGGCGTGGGGACAAGTGACATTCCTAACACTCCTTGTGTCTGGTAAGATGGAGCAGTTCTTGAGATCATGTTGCAGTAGAGCCAAAGATAGATTTCTGGAGGAGACTTAGGGAGTTGATTGATCAGGCTTTAGTAAGAGAGTACTCCACCATATTCTCTGTAGTAATGAGCAATAGATTAAACTTGCAGTCTTGAAATTCCTCCTGTAACCGTTTGGTCTTAATATCAATGTTACAAGACTTGGAATGAGACCCAAATGGTTAAATCTTGTTGTCAAGCCATTTATTGTTGATATGGAGGATAGGCTTGGGACTGGGAAGACAATAAATTTCACCTATGAGATTGACAATCCATTTGACTTCTAAGAAGCAGTCAAGTAGCGGGTTGAGCTCGGATTCAGTAGACAAATAGGTGATATTTCTTTGTCTTGATGAGTTCCAAACAATTCAACTTCCGTAATGAAAGATAATGAATCCAGATTGAAACTTCCTAGAAGAGGGATCATCTCCCCATGTTGCATTGCTGTAGGCATTTAGAACTTCTTTGCTTGGATTGAATAGAAGGACAAGTTTCTTGTCCCTTGTTGTTTTGAGGTATTTCCACACTTTCGGGCTTCCCTCCAATGAGTCATACCGGGATTTGAGTTGAATCTAGCTAAACTGGAGACTGCAAAGGCTATATTGGGTCAAGTGTACTGGGCTAGATGGTTAAGAAGACCGGTGAATGATTGGAAGTTGAGATGTTCAGTTGACCAAATTCAGCGTGATCTTCATTGGTGGCTGGCTCTAGGTGTAGATTTTGGGTTAGGGGAGAACAGGTGTCCTTACATTCAGTAAGGCCTAGCTCTTCTAGTCCTTGATCTAAATGTTTTGGCTTACTCAAGAGGAATTCATCCTCTTTCACCTCCATCAGCATGCCCAGAATTGTATTAGGTGGGTGACAGGAGGAGTTCTTGAATCTTGTTAAGAAGCTTGATTCAAAATCTTTGCTCTTACCAACGTGAATGAGATCGTCTACATGGAAGTAGAGTACTTCCTTTGACTTGGGATTGTAGTAGAGGCAGGGATAACTTCTTGCTTTGAAATATCCTTGCAACTTTATCCATTTGGTAAGTGTTTTGTACCAATTTTTTGGAGATTGTTTCAATCCGTACAGGGATTTTTTAAGCTTGAGATAAGGGGATTTCCTAGGAGATCCCTTGGGCTTCTTTATGATAACCTCTTCCTCCAGGGGTGCATGTAGGAACGCTCCTTTCACGCCGAATTGGGTGAAGCTCATTTTTTCTTTCAGACCATAGAGAAGAGCAACTCTTAAAGAACCAAGTTTTCTGGTGGGGGCCCATGTCTCATTTTAGTCAATGCCCAGGATTTGATCAAACCCCTGAACACATAGTCTTGCTTCATATCTTACCGGTTCTCCGTGGCAGTTTTCTTTTACCTTGAAGACCCAAGTGGTGTTGAGGATGTTGTTAGGCTCTTCGTAATAATCTTCTCATACCTCTTGATGCTTGATAGAGCTTAATTCTTCTTTGGTAGCTTTTTCCCATTTGGGCCATTCAGGAAAGTTTGGGCCGCTTTGGATGACGGTGGTTTGTAATAGTGATGGAAACCATAACGTTGCGGTTTACAAGTCTTGCACTTTGGTCGTTGATAAGGTTTGTTTTTGGATGGTTTGGAATTAGAGATTTGCAAGGATTCTGGTGAAGGAGAAATTTGAGTAGCAGACTTGGGTGAATTGGAATCAGAGTTGGGAGCTTTGGGAGAATTGAGATTGGCATCCGAGTCCAAATCAGTATTTGGATTGTTCCAAAACGTGAATTTTTTGTCCACAGTGGAGAAATCTGATTCATTGAGATTCTGTGGTTCATGTGAAAAGAGGTCCACACCGGTTGATTCTAACATGGGGAAGTTGTGTAGTTGTGCCTTGAGAAATTTAACGTGTTTTGTTTCAATGATAGACCCTAGTGAATTGAGAATGATATATGAGTGAAAAGAGGGATTGAACCCAACTAGTAGTCCTTCATCTCCCTTTTCATTGAACTTCCTTCCTTTTTGAATACAATTCTTGAGATAAATCAGCAATGAGCCTACAGGTTTAAGGTAATTAGCTGGAAGTTTCTTATTGAAAATGAGTTCCCAAGGGGAGAGGTGGTTACCTTACCAAGGGATTTGGTTGAGCATGAAGCAAAAACTCCTTGTGATTATGTGCCAGTAGGTCTTTGGTAGGCAAGAAGATGAGAAGGTTGCTCGAGCTGATTCCACTATAGTGCAAATTGCTCTTTCTGCCCAGCCATTGTGTTGGGAATGGTAAGGTTTGGATGTCATTAGTTTGGTGTGTTTTGATTTGGAAAAGTCTTTGAGAGTTGAGTTGGAAAATTCCATGCCTTTTTTGGAGAAGATCTCAGAGGGATAGTAGCCAAGCCTCTTAGCTTACATCTTGAGGATGTTGATTATCACTCCCGGGTTCTTGTCTTTGGAGTTTAGAGGGAAGGGGGCTAGGTAGCTGGAGTAATTTTCTACCATTTTCAGAAGATACAGATGGCTGTTCTTTGACTGTGGAGAAATCGGTCCAACAAGGTCAAGATGAATTTGCTCAAGGGGTTTACTTCAAGGGGTGGAGAAAGCTGAGAAGGGGGACCTAACGATCTTTCTCTTTGCACAGCTGTCACATTGGAAATGATTCATTTTGTCATTAGTGAAAATACCCTTGAGAATTGGTTTGAGGGTAGAAATTGCAGCGTGGCCGTACATCTTATGAATGTCTTCTAGAGATAAATTTTGATCCAACGTTGACTTTGAGGAGTGACTGATATGATTGACTGAGGTTCCATTCCCTATTATCCTAGGCTTCTCTACGACAAACAGATTATCTCTAATCAAACCTCTGAGTATAGTTTGTCCCATCCTTGTGACACAAAATTGATCTCAATTTTGAGTTAGGTCACACCCTTTGTTTGCTAGTAGTCCCGGGCTGATGAGGTTCACAACTATGTCTGGGATATAAACGCAGTTTTCCAACGTGATGATTGAATCCTTCCATTCTAGTTTTACTGTCCCTGTGCCACATATCTTTAGGTTGGCTTCAAGCTTGCCACTTTTCACTTCTTCTAATTCATCTTGCATTACTAAGGGGAGAAGTATCTCTTGTCAGTAAATATATGGATATTGGCCCCTGAATCCAGGAGCAGGTTTGGGCTACTGTTGGCATTTATCCGGAGCGTTAGGAGAGCGTGATAATTGATGGTGGGTTGTTTTTTGATCTTACTCTTCCACTTGTTTTGTTGTTCTACCCACCAACTAGGTGCAATTTGAGGATGTAGGTGGAAACAGGATGATTCAGGGTGAGGTGCATTTGGATCATGGTATCCTTCTTGGCATTGCATTTTATTTTTTTTTGTCTCTTTCTCAGATCTTGTTTTTGTTGTGACTAGGGTGAGGTCAGAGCTAGACTTGGTAGTTTTTGACTGGGCCTTGTGCTTGTTGTTGAACTGGATTAGATGGTTGAAGACCACGTTGACAGTGAGGTGCTTCTCCATGTGCATGATCTGTTGTTTTAAGTTTTCAAGTATTGGGGAAATTTAAAGAGAACCAGATAGGCAAGGATATTGTTGGGTAATTCAATTCCAACATTGGTCATTTGAGTTAGGGCCTGTTTTTTATTGGTCATGAATCCTTTGATGGCGCTTTTGTTGAAGGTGAAATGGAAAAAGGCGTTGAATACTTGTGCTTGATTGGCGGTTTTTGATGAAGCAAATCGTCAAGTGATTTCTGCCCATAGAAGTTTGGATGAGTTTATGTTGGTGGAATTGACAACATTGGTGTGTGTTGTGTTATCCAACTTGGAGAGGATAACTGCTCTGATTTACCTATCCTGCTTTATTGAGAGCTGTCCCAAATTTCTTGTGATGGTATCCTTTATATCTTTGAGATCAAATAGGATCAGCATTTTATCTTGCCAAATCAAGAAATTTTCTTCATTAAGAGGTGGAATTGCATCAACCGTGGCCTTCAATGCGACTTGATGGAAGTAATCCGTAGCTCCTGCTGGTTTGTTCATCTTGAAAGTGAGTTTGGATGTCCGGTTTCAGCTTTTAAATGTGATAAGATTTCAAATATTTCATTTGAGAGCTAAGAACCAGTAGACTAAATCAAAGAGTCAGAGTCACAATAGAACAGAGACTGGACAGAAGAGAAGAAAGACGACCAAAAGGCAATCAAGACGCAGAAGATTGAGCAGCCAAGAAGAGATAGATTTGAAGCAGAGGAGAGATACGGGCTGGTTTGGTAGACA
Organism: Puccinia polysora; assembly: GCA_025617555.3. NCBI lineage: Eukaryota > Fungi > Basidiomycota > Pucciniomycetes > Pucciniales > Pucciniaceae > Puccinia > Puccinia polysora. The sequence continues at coordinate 28,548,353 of CM062629.1, forward strand.
CATAAGTTGGTGACTGATCATGGAGATTGAGATGCGGATTGTCTTACCAGGCAAGGGATGGCAGAAAGTAAAGACTTGGAATTGGTTGAGGTTTTGGATGGTCAAGTGAGACAAGTTGACAAGCGGATGATTTGATAGGCAAATAGAATTGGAAGACAAGAAATAGAGTTTTTGGGAAAAGCTAAGGGAAAGATTCAGAAGACGAGAAAAGAAAAATAAGGAAAAAGAAAGAACAGAAAAGATGGAGATTGGGAGAGTAGGAGCGTTGTTCCTCAAAAGGAGAAGTCAAGAAAAATGAGAGGGGAAAACAAGAGTTGTCCAAGACCCCCGGGGGTGATCTCCCGGGGTTAGGTTTCAGAGAAGCGGTTGAAGAGAGGGTAGTTGTCCTTCAGGCACGGGGACAAGTGACATTCCTAACACCTTCTCAAGGAGGTTTTCTTGATCCTGCACAGTTGCCTTGCTATCCTGCTGAGCCTGTAAGTGACTAAATTTACTAGTTTCCCTCACAAAGATCTTGAGTGCCAGCCATGCTTTCAAGTCCTTCAGGGCTGAGCTTAAGTTTCTGGGGTTGTCAAAGACTTTCTCCAATTGCAGTTGCTTGATGAGTTTTCTCCTATGGGAAGCATACTTAGGACAAAATTAAATGAAGTGAGTCACTGTCTCCTTACAATAGTAACAATAGGGGAAGGATGGGTCAGCCACTTTCCTTATCTGAAAAAAGTATCCGTTGAGACCACAGCACTCAGAGGCAAGAGCTGGCTTAAGACCGCAGAGGCTTGTATTCCAATCAAGGGAGTGCAGCTTCTGAGGCAGCTGTTTGAAGTGATTTGAGCATCCAGGATCTTCCTCCTGGCTTTTGCAAAGTTGCTGTGAAGTGGGAAGGGAGTTTCAGCACCCTGATCCACTGCAATATTTGCCTTCCTATCCCTGGCTTTGTTTCCCTGAATTAACAAGTGACCTGGGCACCAGATTAAGTTGATTTGCGCACCTGGATCTAAATTAGACCAGACTGTCATTGGCTCCTTGTAGAGATACTGGCCTGGCCTTGCCGCAAGAGGATTTTTTTTTCTAAGGATGAACCCTTGGTTATCTGTAAATATTTTGATTCAGTGAAAGCTTTCAGGTTGCATATCCACTATTAGGTGGAAGGCTGCCAGTAAGCCTAAGACTTTGCATTCATGATTTGAGTGCAGTGCCGTGTTACCTGTAGTCAAAAGGATAGATCTGTGAGTATTGAGTATTGAGGCAGATTGCAGCAGCACCACTGCCCTTCTTGTGATTGAAAGAACCATAAGTGAAAATTAGGGCCTCATTGCAACCTGCATGCTTGATGAGCTCCTGGGTGGCCTTTATTTCAAGCAAACTAGATAAGTTTGAATTGAGGTATTGGAAGTGGCATGGGGAAGGGATTTGTTTAACGGCCAACTGGACTTTGATGGTTTCTGGTCCTAGGGCAGAAAATGCTAGCAGAGAGTCATGGCATATTGTGGAATCTATAGCAGAGGAATTGCTGGGAGGCAAGGTTAAGCGCCTCAAGAGCCCTGGGGCCACCCCTGTTTGTACTAGATTCCAGGAAAAGGGTAGAAACATGGATTTTTCTATGGCTTCCAACACAGGTCTACTAGAAAGGCTTTGCTTGATCCACTCAGCATTTGTATTTATAAACATGCCACTTGGCAAATTTGGAAAAGGACTTATCCAATTTGTCTGAAATTGCCTTCAGCCTTGGTAAATTTATTGAGGTGACCCACACATGGGCGCCATAGGTGATCCTGGGGAGAAAGAAAGCCTGGAGGAGCTTTTCCCTGTCCAGTTCTGATAAAACCCCAGCGCAAGTTGCTCAGTCTGCCTAGGGATCTGAGGGTGCACTGCCCCCTTGGCAGGGGGTTTCCTATATGTTGATGGTATGATAGCCTGCTGTCTAAAGTGACTCCAATCCATGTTGAAACCTTGGAGAAAGAGGGGCAAGCATCTCAAAACAGGAAGGGAGGTGGAGATGGGGGGGATCAACCATTGGACAAGACCATAATTTGGGCTATTCCTTGATCAAAAATTGCCATGTGGCAGTGGCCCCAGGCAAGAGAGTGTCTGGCTAGTAAATCCATCGTTGCCAGCGCTTCATCCAAGGATCTACCTGCTGTAAGATGTACAACATCATCTATGTACCCAATGGATGTTGCATTTGGAGGCATTGGAGCCAAAAAGTTCAAAAGGTCAGTGTTGTATAGTATATAAATGATAACAGAGAGAGGGGATCCCTGAAGGAGCCCTTGGTGGATCAATTTGGTGTTTTATGTATAATCTTCTAGCCTCATGGTGGTTTTCCTTCCCTTTAGGAAGTCACGGATAACAACCCATAGGTAGGCTGGACATCCTTTTAACACAAGAATGTGAATCAGTCGGTCTGAGCGCACAGTGGGGTAGGTGGATTGGAAATCCAGAAAAAGGGGCAACCACTACTTCTCTTTTTTCCCATAAATTCCTAACCCAGCTATTGAGCTCTAGGATGACCTCCTCTGTAACAACCCCTTTGTGACCCCCAAACTCCTTGGCCAGGAGAGAACCTGACTTAGATGCCCATTAGACTAGTCGGCGGGCTATAATTAGCTCCAGGTTCTTGCTCAGCCTGTTCATTAGGGCTATTGGACAATAAGCCCCATCATTTGTATAATCTGGTTTGTTTGCCTCTTGGATGGTTGCTGTGAGGGCAGACTTCCATGTCTCTGGGAACACACCTTGGCTCAGGATTTGATTTTAGAGGGGAATGAGATGGTGTTTGAGGGGTTTGGACATTGATTTGAGCATCTCCTTGCAAATTCCATCTGGAACTGGGGCCTTTCCATTAGCTAGCCTGATTATGGAAAAGCATAGCTTGTTGGAGGTGAAATCCTCAAAGCTGGCTGGGCAGCATAGATCTATCTGGCAGAAATCCAAAAGATCAACCTTGTTTTGGATGTTTGAAGTACCTTCAAATAGTAATTCCACTTGAATTTCCTTGCAAGTCTCAAACAACCCTTACTGCTTTTTGAGGGGTAATACCTGCCCTCCAGAGGTCAGCTTAATGCTCCTCAGGGCCCAAAAGGCCACAGAGGGGTCCAAGTTTTCTAGGAAGCCTTTCCAGTGGTTGAAATTCATTTACTGGATCACCTGGAAAAGGTAAGCATTCCATTCTCTGTAGCACGGGCAAGCCTCCTCTGACTTAGCTCAAATCATCCATTGTTTGGCCTGGTTCTGAATCTTCAGGATAGGGTTGAGTACCTTTGGGTCCCACCATGACCTGAATCAAGTTTTGTTGACTTTGAAAAATCACCCTAGTTTGAGTTGAGTGGACTGAAGCACTGTTGTGAGCAGGTGGGCCACTGAGTTCACGTCATTGCTGGGTTGGGGGCGCCCAGATAAGTTATCACACTGGAGGCAGACAATGGACCAGTGTAAGACTCCAAACAGTGCTAAGCGGCAGGCAGTTCTGTGGAGGGGAAGGATGCTGTTTAGGCTGCCCTCCTAAGAGTTACAAAAATATTTAAATGGAACTGAGATTGAGATCCAGGAAATTGTAAACAAGGAATCAATGTAATGGACAAGTTTGGGAATAGTTGGTAGCAATGTAAACAACACTATCTGAGCCAAGATGGTGCAGGGAAGACTTGAACAAAATAAGTCAAAGTTTTTTTCAGAGTTCAACAGAACAAGGCAGTTGTAAGTAAAAAAGCCCAAAAGCTAATAACTCTGGTCTTTGGCAGAAGATAAGGAAAGATCAACTTAATTCCAACCAAAATCCAGGTTCTCAATGAACCTGCCCAACTCTCCGCAATCAAGCGCTTGCAGGGTACAAGATAACTGTGGGTGGCTGAACAAAAAAAAAGAAATTTTTCTGTGAAGCTCTAGAAGCAAAGCAATAAAAGATTCAAGCAAGAATAACCTAACACTTCCCAAGGAACTCAAGATTAGCATGGCGGAATTCAACTTTCAAGAATAAATGGAGGCTTAACACTCCAGGTTTCAAGCTTAAAGAAACCTCACAGTCAAACGTGAATGGATCTGGAAAGATGATCAGGGAAGGATCAGACCAGTATGGTCAGAAAGAGGGATCAAGAGTGGTATAAAAAACTCAAGAATTTTAAAATACCTATTCACTTATGCGTGTGCTACGTATAAGAGTAATCCAAATGGAATGCACATATGGGCCTCTCCAGCCCATTGGACACTCACACGGACCATACAGGCCTGTGTGGATGTCACTGATTTGGGGAAACTGGCCTCAACACGCATGAAAAAGGCTCATTGGTACACGGGCCCTAACGGGCCCGGTGGGGGATGTGGGCAAATACAGCTAGATGGGCTTGTATGGGCATAATTGGGCCCAAGGTTTATTTTGGACATACTTGGCCAGACGGTGTAAGACTCCAAATGGTGCTAGGCTGTGGCAGTTCTGTGGAGGGGAAAGGTTCTGTTTAGGCTGCCCTCCTGAGTGTTACAAAAATATTCAAATGTAACCAAGATCAAAGTCCAGAACCTGGTAAATGAGGGACCAAATGTAAGAGGATAAAGATGATAGTAGTTGGTAGCTGGGGAAACAACACTATCTGAGGCAAGATGATGCCGGGGAAAACTTGAATAGAAGAAGTCAAGGATTGTTCAGATTTCAACAAGACAAGGCAATTGTAAGTGACAACGCCCACAAGCTAATAGCTCTGGTTGTCAGCAGAAGCTTAGGAAAGATCAACTCAGTCCCAAAAAACCTCCAGGTTCTCAATGAACCTGCCCAACTCTCCGCAATCAAGCCCTTGAAGGGTACTAGATAGCTGTGGGTGTCTGCACAGGAAAAAGCTACTTGTTTTGATGATGCTCTAGAAGAAAAACAATAAATGATTCAAACAAGAATAACCCAACACTTCTCAAGGGACTCAAGAATAGTGTGGTGGAATTCAACTTCAAAAGAAATGAAGGGAGGTTTAACACTCCAGGTTTTAAGCTTAATCAAACCTCTTCAGTCAAACTTGACTGGTTCCAGAAATTAATCAAAGGATGATCAGGACCAGTATGGTCGGATAAAGGGATCAGGAGTGGTGTAACACACTCAAGAATTCAATCAGTCAAATTCTTCTTCAACCAGCAAAGCTATTGGTTGGTGATAAAGATCAAGGATCAGGGTTTGAGTATGGAGGCTCAAGGATCAAGGGGAAATCATAGATATACCCAGAATTCAGTCTCAGATAAAGGGGAATGAGACCCCACAGATAATTTATTTCAAGATAGTAGTGATGATGTTACTCTCCGGTAAGATACCCTATGATACCCCCTCCAAAAGGCAGGGGAGAGCCTTCCTTATATGGGCAGGAGGCCCTGTTAGACTATGTACAAGGAATTCTACAAATAGAGCAGAATTTTTTTTTTTTTTTTTAGAATGACACCTAAATAAAAGAATCGTAAAAAAAAATCTGAATTTTCCCCATCTGGTCCAGGGTGTCCAGATTTGGTCACCACATCTCTCCCCAACTTACAGACTGTCCCTAGTCTGCATCTGAGCTTGATGTCATAAAAAAAAAGAAGGGAAAGATGATTGAACACAAGGAATGGTCATTTGATCTTGAGGGTGATTGAAAAGAATATCTTGATCCATCCAAAGAAAATCCTAGAGTTGACTGCAATAAAATGAAGAAGGTGTCCCAGGTGCTCACGTATGTGGCATACAGTGGAGTTTCACAACAAACGCAGCAGATGACCCTGGTGGTGCACAATTGGGAGGACTTACTTCTGATCAAATTTGCCTCTTCAACAATTAAATTTCTTGACCTGATCAGCAGAGAACCTTCTGGCCATCTGAGTACCATCCAGTTCTTCCAAAACATATGATCCACCTCTGACTTGACGGACCACTCAATAAGGACCATTCCAGCGATTGGAAAAAAGCTTGCCCCACTGAGTTTCCAAGGATTGATTATAAGCTAATACTAGATCACCAGGATTCAAGGGATCCCTGACTTGATTGGAATTCTTATCCTCCCAATACTGGACTGATTTTTCCCTTGACTCCATCATTTTCTGATAAGCTTTGTCACAAACATCTTCACTTTGCTCCAGTTGCTTGGATCTGGCAACTAGTAGATCAGTGGTGGAAGAAACCTTTTCCCAAGAAATACCTAAGAAGGATTCCATTTCCAGATCAAGAGGAAGGACAGCCCTTTGACCAAAGAGGATTTTGTAAGGTGAGTAGCCAGTGGTTGGTTTAGTTGAAATTCAATCAGAGAAGAGGACCAGAGGAAGAAATTTGCAACAATTCTTTCCACTTTCACCAGCCAACTTAACAAGAGCAGCCTTAAAAGGGGCATGGCCTCTTTCCACCCTGCCTTGTCCTTCAGGATAATAAGGAGTGGTCACCCTATGTTGACCAGGAAGCAATTGGATCATTTTGGCCAGTTTGCCACCAAACCACCAGAGCCACCTTCAGTTGAATAAGATTGAGCCAAGCCATAAAGCATTGTCCAAGTCTCATAAAAGAAGGCTGCTAATGATTCAGAGCTGAGGTTCTTAAGAAATTTTGCTTCAAACCATCCAGGAAAATCATCTCTAGCCACAATGAGGTACTTAGCTCCACCAGCCTTAATGTAAACCACATCCATAGCAATCCTTCCAAAGGCAGTGGACTCTCCAGTGGGATAACAAATTTCAGCAGGGAGCCTAAGATCACGTTTCTGACATTCTTCACAACTCTTGCACCATTGAGAGACTGATTTCTTCAAAGATGGCCACCAAAATTTTTGGGATATACGTTGATAGGTTTTGGTTTCCCCAAGATGCCCAAGGCCTTCATGGAGACTTTTGAGGATTTAATCTTGTTTAGAGGGGATAGTGACAACAATTAGAGCACAAGGATTGCCTCTTTTCATAAACCTAGTACCTTGGACAAAGAAATTGGAGGACTTCCTTTTGAGTGATTGAAAATCTTTAGCAGAGAGATCAGGAGGCCTTTGGAGAGTGGAAAGGTACTGCTCTAATTTTAGTCAGAAACCTTGTTGGAAGCCAGAATAATCTTGGGAGGAAAAGGTGAAGACTGGACAAATTAAAGGCTTCTCCTCATCAAAGTCCACTCCAACATCTGATTCTTCATCTCCAAGGGGGCTTTGAGATAAACCATCAGGCATGGTGAAGGATTTTCCAGGACTATGAACAACATCAAAAGAGAAAAGTTGGATAAAGGCCACCCAACAAGTCATAGGAGCATTTGGGAGGCTGAAAGCATTGATCATTTCAATGATGGATTGTGCGTTGACTTGTAACTCAAATTTCTGACCCCAGAGGACAGTTTGAAGTTTCTTCAACATTTGAGCCACGCCACAGAGTTCCAGTTTTGGTTGGGAGTACCTGGATTCTACATCTGAAAATAACAAGAATTCATAGAGAGCAGGACGGTCCCAACCATTTTCATCTTCCTGAGTGAGGACAGTCCCAACAGATTGATAACTAGAATCAACAGCCAATTTGATCTTGCCAGCCCCAGGTCCATAAGCAATCTTTTTCAAGACTATGTCTTTGCCAACCATCACTTTAAGTAGCTGAAAAGAATGTTCACAATCTTGGGTCCAGATCCACTCAGCATCTTTTCTGGTCAGGCAACGTAGAGGAGCACAGATTTTGGATAGAGATGGGATAAAGATTTGAACATAAGTAACAACACCTAGAAAGCCCCTGACTTCAGTTGGATTGATTGGAGTAGGCCAAGAGAGGATTTTGTTGATTTTGGATGGAGCCATCCTTCTTCCTTCCTTGCAGACCACATGACAAAAAATTTCCAGAGCACGGACACAGGCAGCCAATTTGGATCTGGAGACAGTGAGGCCAGATTCTTCAATTTGGAACAAGATCCTTTCCAAAGTGGCCGCATATTCCCAGATAAATTGACGTATTGAATTCCAGGGTAAGAGCTCATTGTTATAATCAGAAACTGGTCCTTTCATTCAGCCATCATCAATAAAGATACCAGCATGATCAGGGATTTCATCCTGGAGGATCCAAACCATCTGAGCCTGATAGACTGCAACCAAGTTGGTGGCACCTTGAGGCAATTGAGTAAGTTGGAAACAACCAAGGGGAGTATTGAATGTAGTGATAGGGCAAGAAATTTGATGTAAGGACCGTTTGTCATAGCCACCCATAATGTCACCTAGACCATAGCAAGCTCTCCCAGAGAAGGATTCAACAAATTCTTCAGTAGCAGGTGGAATACCAGAGTCTTTAATAGTAACCTTATTTAGGGGCTGGAGATCATGAACTATTCTAAGTTTACCGTTACTTTTAAAAACACAGAAAATAGGACTGGAATGGCTAGAAGTTGACTGTTTGTATAAACCGGTTTGGACTTGTTCCCGGACCAACTTGATGAATTTGTCAATTTTGGAAGCAGGGATTGGGATCTTTTTCTTTTGCCAAGGATCATGTTCTACTACATCAATGATATAAGGCAGACCATAGGATTCTTTCAAGAGACCTCTCTCTTCTTCACAGAAAGAAATAGATTTTTCCCTAAGAGCCAAGACATTTTTGATCAAATACAACTCATCAGGTAGAAGACATCCATCTGGTCCAAATTTGACTATTCCCAGACGTTCTTCAGTGACACGGCCAGAGGGGATGAATGGACCAGTGAGAGATCAAGGTAAACCACAGTAAGGATTGCAGGATAGAGGAGGACGCCTAAGAGGAGGGTTGAGATTGAGAGGCATTGGTTGGTTGACTGTTTGAATTTTCCTAGCCACTGGTTTATATTTGGAGGCAAAAGAGAGCGGTTATTGTTTTTGCCAAGAGTTGACCAGAGAGATCTGACTACAAGGATTGAGACCAAGTTCTAATGCCTTCCAAGTTCAATGTTTGGCAACGTTTTTCAAAGGTGCCTTTTCCATAAAAGAATTCCCAGGAGATAATACATTGCTCACATGTGTGGCACAAGGTAGGGTTTCAAAAATGATAGTAATAGGATACCCTGGTGATGCACAATTGGGAGGACTTACTTCTACCCCAATTTGCCTCCACTGAAGCCCATATTCGTCCATACCAAAGCCACCAAAAATAGGATTGAGATTGGGATCTAGTTTAGACTCATTGTGGAGATTCAAACTGGAAATGAGAGAAGATTGATTAGGAGTAAGATCATAAGGAAAAGAAGAAACAACAGATGAAGAAGACATATTTTTGGGTTTTTCCATTTTGATTTGTTTTTGATTTTTGATGTTTTGAAGATCAGAAGAAAACGTTGAAAAGAAAGAGAAATAAGCCTCTGGGATGAGAGTTGACCCTTGAGTTGAACTTTGAGGCTGAAAAGAACTACAACTATTAGTAGGATCAATCACTCCCATAAAAAATGAGAGGAACTAGAATTATCCTTCTGTTTTCCTCTTAGAGATGACTTAGGAAAATGACCAGGGAAATCCCTTTCCCAGCAACCAGAATTTAAAGAACAAATAGGAACCTTAATTTTTATACCATCTGAATCAGGGTGGAGGATTCTCTCCCCAACTTGATTGGAAAACATAAGAGTTTCTCCAAAATCAATTAAGAAAGGTTGACCCAAGATCATAGGTCCATCCAGGCGTGTGATCCAGAAATGACAAGTTCCAACAATGTTTTGGCCAATCCGGACTGGAACGTCTTCAACAATTCCAACCAATTTGCAGGACTGGTTTCCTATTCCATACACTGAAGAGGTGAAACTGACCCTAGGGCTGAGTTTAAGTTTGCAGGCCATAGCATCTGAGATCAAGTTGAGCTGAGAGCCAGAGTCAAAAAGGAGTGAGACCGTTTTTGCTGATTCACAAAGATAGCAGGGAAGAAAACCAAGAGGACAAGAGTAAAGACTAGACTCAGGAGAGGGATCTGTTCCACCAGAATCCTCCATCAAAGTTCCAGAGAAGACCATGAGTTCTTCAGGTCCAATTTCCACATGTCAACGCGAAACCCGTTTCTTCATTCCTTCAGCAACAGATGAAGAGATCAACAGGAGTTCAGCCACAGATAGATCAGGGATTTTAAGATCAGAAATTTTCTTTAATACCCCTTCCACAGCATTGGGGTGATCTTTTGGAAATTCCCCTCTCAAACCAAACTTTGGGCTGGGTGGAGGGAGGAAGATTGGGTGAAGCAGGAACAGGATCAGGGGATTGAGGAGGTTTAATAGATGAGGGATTAGGATCAGGGTGATCTTGAGACCTTTCCATGAGTGGTTCTTTTTCCACCTCCATGTCTTCTACATCAGAAGAGGGCTCAGGTGAGGATTTTTGTTTGGGTGGTTTTTGGAGGATTGAGGTTGGAAAGGAAGGAGCTTTATGAAGTTTGGGCTCCTCATGTTGCTTCCTAGCTGGATTGGATTGGTAAGTACCAACCAGAGAGGAGGAGGAAATAGCTGGGGGATAACAGGGTTGAAGAGTACCACAAGAATATTGGAAATCCACAGAAGCCAAGGATGCCTTCATAGAAGGGGGTGGCTGGTAAGAGGCCACCACATGAAAAATGGGGTGAGATGAATTGAAGGGGATTAGGGCACCGTTAGGAAGAAAAAAGTTATTCCCTTTTTTCTCTACCAATTTCTTGTCTTTGTCCTTTTGGAGCTTGAGTCATTGAACAGTTCTATGGCCTTCCCTGTGGCAATAATATCAGACTGGAGTATTTTTAGGAACAGCACTAGAAGGTTTAGGAACAACAAGGGAGGAAATCTTTTGATCCAATTTGTTCTCAAAGGCTTTGAGCAGTTTAGTGATCTTGTCCATTGTAGCGGTTTCTTGGTTAGGCTGAGGGTTCTTGGTCCTGCGATCAGATTCCATTTTATTCATAATCTTGTTTGAATCTTTAAAAGAGGGGGCATGGACTGGTTCAGTGGTTTTAGTTTTTTCAAAAGTGAGGGCTGTTTGACCTTTCATAACTTTATCCATCACTCCCCTAAGGATAAGGAAACCAGGGAGCTTGAATCAATTATCCCTGGTAGTGATCATGGGTCCAGACTCAACCAGTTTGTCCTTGATCCTTTCCTGCACTCCAAGAGAAAAAGATTGGAAAAATCAGACTCAAATTTTGTCCACTGTGTTGATGTGATTGTTTTGGACAAGGTAGGATTGGATGGGATCCCAAGATTTCCTAAAGGACTGATAATCAGAAGCTGAAGCCACACCACCATTGGAGATCCACTGGGAGACAAGGTTATCTAGATCATGCAAAGTAAATTGTGCTACATCTATTTTTCCCCAATAGGCCAACATTGCTTCCCGCAGAAGGTCCCAGTTATGCTGTTCAAAAACTTCAAACGACTTGATGATTTCAATAAATTCATCAGAGGAGATAAAAAATTTTAACTGGTAGGCCATATCAAATTTGCTAGCCCCATCCACCAAAGAAGCCATCTTGTACAATTCCAAGAAGCATTCCACATTTGTCGCATTGAATCCTAAGTTCTTGTTCTGGGGCTTGATCTTAACCATCTTAGGACAAGTAGAAGAGTTGCTGGTAGATTCAATTTTGAAAATGTTTCCTAAAAGATCCAAGGAGCAGATTTCCAAAGTGGCCCACAAATGTGGCAAGAGTAGGGTTTCTCAAAAAACGACAAGTATCTTGCCCAGATGGTGCACAATTGGGAGGACTTACTTCTAGAACAAGTCGCCTCCACGGATCTAAAGAAAAAAGAAAGAGACCAGATTTTGAAGTTGATGATTGTTGGGACTGTAAATTGGAAGGTTGCTGGTTTGATCCCGGCCTGAGGGACCAAATGTAAGACTCCAAACAGTGCTAGGCCGTGGAAGTTTGGTGGAGGGGAAAGGTGCTATTTAGGCTGCCCTCCTGAGTGTTACAAAAATATTTAAATGTAAACAAGATCAAAGTCCAGAACCTGGTAAACAAGGTACCAGATGTAAGAGGATAAAGATGATAGTAGTTGGTAGCTGGGGAAACAACACTATCTGAGGCAAGATGATGCCAGGGAAAACTTGAATAGAAGAAGTCAAGGATTGATCAGAGTTCAACAAGACAAGGCAATTGTAAGTGACAATGACCACAAGCTAATAGCTCTGGTTGTCATCAGAAGCTTAGGAAAAATCAACTCAGTCCCAAAAAACCTCCAGGTTCTCAATGAACCTGGCCAACTCTCCGCAATCAAGTGCTTGAAGCGTACCAGATAACTGTGGGTGGCTGCACAGGACAAAGCTACTTGTTTTGATGACACTCTAGAAGCAAAACAATAACTGATTCAAACAAGAATAACCCAACACTTCTCAAGGGACTCAAGAATAGTGTGGTGGAATTCAACTTCAAAAGAAATGAAGGGAGGTTTAACACTCCAGGTTTTAAGCTTCATAAAACCTCTTCAGTCAAATGTGACTGGTTCCAGAAAGATAATCAAAGGATGATCAGGACCAGTATGGTCAGATAAAGGGATCAGGAGTGGTGTAACACACTCAAGAATTAAATCAGTCAAATTCTTCTTCAACCATCAAAGCTATAGGTTGGTCATAAAGATCAAGGATAAGGTTTTGAGTATGGAGGCTCAGGGATCAAGGGGCAATCATAGATATACCCAGAATTCAGTCTCAGATAAAGGGGAATGAGACCCCACAGATAATTTATTTCAAGATAGTAGTGATGATGTTACTCTCTGGTACGATACCCTATGATACCCCCTCCAAAAGGCAGGGGAGAGCCCTCCTTATATGGGCAGGAGGCCCTGTTAGACTATGTACAAGGAATTCTAAAAATAGAGCAGAATTTTTTTTTTTTTTTTTTTTTTTTTTTTTTTAGAATGATACCTAAATAAAAGAATCGTAAAAAAATTTTTTGAATTTTCCACATCTGGTCCAGGGTGTCCAGATTTGGTCACCACAACGGGCTGGCCCGCCAAAGTGTGTTTGTCTCAGGTTTTGGGCTTGGGGCAGCCCAGTGGGGCCGCTGCCCGTGTTTCAGCCAGCTTGGGGCTGCTGGCTGTGACGCAGCCCGCTTGGGGCTGCTGGCTGTGCCGCAGCCCGCTTGGGGCTGCTGGCTGTGGCGCAGCCTGCTCAGGGCCGCTTTTATCCCTTGGTTTGGCCCACGCAGGGCCTGAAAGCCTGCGCGGGGCTGTTGCGGCGGCTAGGGATCCCACGCGGTGCAATGCGGTGCGGGCCCAGCCGGTTGCAAATGGCGGCCACCGCCACAGCAGCAAGGGCCAGCGGCCCCAGCTCCCTCCCCCTCCCTTTGCTTGCCATTGCAAGGGGGAGGGTGTGGCTGGCTGGGTTGAACCAGCCAGCAACCAACCGCAACAAGGCGGTCGGTCAGGGCAGGGGGGATTTCATCACCCCCTTGCCCAGGGGATGACATGGCTTGTTGCAACAAAGTGACAAGTGGTGGGGGGGACCTGACCACCCCTCCACCATTGAAGCAATGCAGAGGCCAGGGGCGCTCTCCCCCACCCCCCCCCCCTTTACCAAGGGGGAGGAGCAACGGGGCTGAGGGGATTTGACCACCCCCCAGCCCACTTCCATTGACAAAGCCCTGGGGGTATTGACCCCCAGGGCCCCTGGTAAGGGGATTTGACCGCCCCCTCCAGGGATCTGAGAGAAATAGGGGGGTGACAGCATGTCCGCTGGTCACACACACCCCCATGTGAGTCTGAGACTGGACCAAGGTGTGTACTGGGTCCCACCTGGCAATTTGTATGGCCAGGGGCTGGTTTCATGAGGCAACCAGCCAGTGTGTGAGGCAATAGGACCGGTTTTAAAAGACAACCGGCCCAGGGATTGAACAGCACAGGGGCTGGTTCAGCCCCATAAGGGTGGAAACACCAGAATGGACCGGAATGGACTGGTTGTAAAGGTTCAGGGACTGATGCCATGTGGGCTGATGTAGCCCAAACCAAGTAACAAGGCCTGTAGAGCCTGTAGAGCTCTTTTGAGGCGGAAAATTTGCCTTTTGGCTTGTTGTATCATGGGCTCACAAGAGGCCAATCTTTTGTACTTCAGGAGCTCTTCTCCCTGCTGTTTTCCATCCATCCATTCATCATCCAATTGAATTCATCAACGATATCATCCAATGTGTTGCCCCATTGTAAGAGCCCATCAAGCAATTATTGAAATAAGGTTTCCATCATTTCTTTTGCTTTAAATACTGCTCATTTGCCTAATCTAATTGCTGGCCATAATTATAACAAAGTATTCCAGCAGACAGAATTCTCTTCAACCAGCAAGGCTATGGTTGGTGATAAGGATCAGGGTCACAGATGGATGGATCAAAGTTTGATTATGGAGGCTCAAAGGATCAAGGGGAAATCAAAAGATATACCCAGCACAAAAGTTGCAGATGAAGGAAAAGAAGCCCTCCAGAATAATTAGATTACTGATTGATATATGAAATGCATGATGCCAAAAAAAAAAGGCTGGGGAGAGCCCCTCCTTTTATAGACAAGACGCCCGTAGACTCTTTAAAAAAGATAATTACAAATGAGTGCGGATTTTTTTTTTTTTTGCAGATGAAGATTGGCAACGGGAACCGCCTGAAATGGGAAAAAAAAGCAAAAAAAAATGATGAGGAAGATGGAAACCTGCCTGCGTCAAGGGCGATGGGTGCAACGGTTCCAACGGCTTGTTTGCAGGCTTCAGAGAGGTATCAGGTGAATGCAATCAGTTGGATTGTTGGGGCCAATTAGATTGCAGTCAGCGTAGGGCAGAGAGGATGACGGCCGTTGCAACAGGCAACAGAGTCATGGGTGTCATCCTGGGTGATAGTTGGTCAATAGGGAGTCACCAAAAGTAGCAAGCAATGCTTGCGGTCATCAGTTGATGGCAGAGATCTGCGTTGTTGTTGCCAATGCCAATGAGGGGGTGGATGAGTTGGAGGAGTCAATATATTTCTTTGTTTGACCAACACTATTCAAACTTTAATCTCTTCAACAGACCACGTTCCAGGTTGTCTAGTTCAAATTTGGATACACTGGTGACTTTGGAAAATATTAGCCTGGTGATTGATTGATTGGAGATGAACTTGGTACCCAGTAAGATGTTTGATAGGATCAAACAATGAATTGTGGATGGGTTGATAGGGATTGGTGGGTATGAGGAAGGGGATGGCCGCCCGTGCACGCTTGACCAAAAAGAATCAGGGTAAGGTGCATGCAAGGAGGGTATTTGAATGGAGGAGGAAAGCTTTGGATGACCAAGGAAGACCTGCCTAGACCGCTAGGGCAGGGAAGAGCTGTGATAGTGGGAAATGAGTGAGTACCCATAGAGGCATAAGAGATAAAATCTTTTTTTTTTTTTTTGAGGATGTATTGATGGATAAGGGAATGTAAAAAAAATTAAAAAATTTCCATTTTCCATGAGGTGTCCCGGATTGGTCACCACATCTCTCCCCAACTTGCAGACTGTCCCTAGTCTGCATCTTGAACTTGAAGATATAAAAAGAAGGAGAAATACAAGGAAATTGAATGGAAGATTGGCCATTTCTTGATCTTGAGAGGGATTGAGGAGTTGGAAAATATCTTGATCCATCAAAAAGAGCCCTAGAAGCGGCAGAGATAGAACACAGAAGGCGTCTCAGGTTCTCAAGTATGTGGCATACAGTAGAGTTTATAACAAAAAATGCAGCAAATAACCCTGGTGGTGCACAATTGGGAGGACTTACTTCTGGGATAAGTTGCCTCCACAACAATGAAACTTCTTGAATTGATAAGCAGAGAACCTTCTGGCCAGTTGAGTACCATCCAGCTCCTCCAAAATATGAGATCCCCCTCTAACTTGGCAAACCACCCAATAAGGACCATTCCAACAATTTGAGAAAAGCTTGCCCCACTGGGTCTCCAAAAAACAATTATAAGCTAAAAATAGATCACCAGGGTTCAAGGAGTTCCTGATTTGATTGGGGTGCTTGTCCTCCCAATACTGAACTGATTTTGCTCTGGACTCCATCATCTTCTGAGAAGCTTTATCACAAAAATCTTCACTTTGCTCCAGCTGGTTCAATCTAGCAAATAATGGATCAGTAGTTGTGGAAACCTTGTCCCAAGGGATACCCAAGAAAAGTTCCATTTACAAACCCAGAGGAAGAACTGCTCTTTGACCAAAGATGATTTCATAAGTTGAGTAGCAAGTGGTCCTTTTGGTTGAGATTTGATCAGAGAAGATAACAAGAGGAAGGAATTTGCAACAATTCTTGCCACTTTCACCCGCAAGCTTGACAAGTGCAGCCTTCAAAGGAGAATGTCCTTGTTCCACCATGCCCTGGCCTTCAGGATAATAAGGAGTAGTAACTCTATGTTGTCCAGGAAGGGATTGGGTAATTTTGGCAAGTTTGTCACCAAATTCAGAGCCACCATCAGTAGAGTAAGATCAAGTCAGGCCATAACCCATTGTCCAGGTCTCATAGAGGAAAGCTGAAACTAATTAAAAGCTAAGATTCTTAAGAAAGTTTGCTTCAACCCATCCAGAAAAATCATCTCTAGCCACAAGGAGGTACTTAGCACCACCTGCCTTAATATAAACCACATCCATAGCAATCCTTCCAAAGACAGTGTACTCCCCAGTAGGATAAAGAATTTCAGTTAGACGCCTAAGATCACATTTTTGACAAACTTCACAAATCTTGCACCATTGAGAGACAGATTTCATCATAGATGGACACCAGAATTTTTTTGATAGTTTTTGATAAGTTTTGGTTTCTTCACAATGGCCAAGACCTTCATGGAGGCTTTCAAGGATAGAATCTTGTTTAGAAGGTATAGTAATAACAATAAGAGCACAAGGATTTGATCTTTTCATAAGCCTAGAGCCTTGGACAAAGAAACTAGAGGACTTTCTTTTAAGAGATCAAAATTCTTTAGCAGAGAGACCAGGAGGTTTTTGAAGAGTTAAAAGGTACTGCTCTAGTTTAAGCCAGAAACCTTGTTGAAATCCAGAATAATCTTTAGAAGAGAAAGAAAATACAGGTTGGATTAAAGTTTTGTCTTCATCAAAATAAGCTCCAAAATCAGATTCATTGTCTCCAAGAGGTTGCTGAGATAAACCCTCAGGCATAGTGAAAGATTTCCCAGGCCTTTGAGCAATATCAAAAGAAAAAAGCTGGATAAACGCCACCCAATGATTCATAGGAGCGTAGGGGAGGCTGGGAGCCTTGATCATTTAAATGATAGATCAAGCATCAACTTGTGGTTCAAAATGTTGGCCCCAGAGAATGGTTTGAAGTTTCTTCATCATTTGAGCCACACCACAAAGTTCCAATTTGGGCTGAGAGTACCTAGACTCTACATCTGAAAATAGCAAAGATTCATAAAGAGCAGGACGGTCCCAACCATTTTCATCTTCCTTATTAAGAACAGCCCCAAAAGATTGATAACTAGAATCAACAGCAAGCTTGATCTTGTCAGCGCCAGGTCCATAAGCAATATTTTTCAAGACTATGTCTTTTCCAAACATCATTTTTAGCAACTGAAAAGCATGTTCACAACCTTGGGTCCAAATCCATTCAGCATCTTTCCTGGTTAAACAACGTAAGGGTGCACATATTTTGGATAAGGATGGGATAAAGATTGTAACATAAGTGAAAACACCTAGGAAGCCCCTAACTTCAGTGGGATTTATTGGAGTAGGCCAAGAGATGATCTTGTTGACTTTGGCTGGTGCCATCCTTCTTCCTTCCTTGCAGACCACATGACCAACAATTTACAGGGCAGGGACACAAGCAGCCAGTTTGGATCCAGAGACAGTAAGGCCAGATTCCTTGATTTGAAACAGAATCCTTTCCAAAGTAGTAGCATATTCCCAGATAAAACAAAGAATTCCTGAATTCCAAGGTAAGAGCTCATTATCATAGTCAGAAACTGGGCCTTTAGTTCCACCATCTTCAATAAAGATACCAGCATGATAAAGGATTTCATCCTGGAGGATCCACATCATCTGAGCCTGATAGAATGCAACCAAATTAGTGGCACCTTGAGGCAATTGAGTAAGTTGAAATCAACCAAGAGGAGTATCAAAGGTAGTGAGAGGGCAAGAAATAGGATTTAAGGATCTTTTTTCATAGCCACCCATTATGTCCCCTAGACCATAGCAAGCCCTCCCAGAGAAAGATTCAACAAATTCTTCAGTAGCAGGAGGAATAACAGAGTCTTTAATAGTAAATTTATTAAGAGTTTGGAGATCATTAACTATTCTAAGTTTTCAATTACTCTTGAGGACACAGAAGACAGGGCTGGAATAACTAGAGGTTGACTGCTCATATAAGCCAATACAAACTTGTTCTTGGACCAACTTGATGAATTTTTCAACTTTAGCAGCAGGGATAGGGATCTTCTTCTTTTTCCAAGGATCATGTTCAACTACAGGGATGATATAAGGGAGGCCATAGGATTCTTTCAGGAGACCTCCCTCTTTTTCACAGAAATCAATAGATTTTTCCCTTAGAGATAAGAGATTTTTGATCAAATTTAACTCATCAGGAAGAAGCCATCCATCTGGACCAAAATTGACCACCTTCAGAGGTTCTTCAGTGACCCAACCATTGGGCACAAAGGGACCAGTAAGAGATTGAGAAAGACCACAGTAAGGATCACAAGATAAGGGAAGACGCATAAGAGGAGGATTGGGGTTGATATGCATAGGCTGGTTGGCTGGTTGGACCTTCTTGGCAGATTTCTTATACTTGGTGGCAAACAAGAGAAGTTCTTGTTTCCTCCAAGAGTTTACCAGTGAGACTTGATTACAAAAACTGAGTCCAAGTTCCAACATTTTCCATGTCCAATGTGCTGGAATATCCTTGAAGGGTGCCTTTTCCATAAAGGGAGAACCAGGAGATAATACGTTGCTAACATGTATGGCACAAGGTAGGGTTTCAAAGATGATGGTAGAAGGTTGCCCTGGCAGTGCACAATTGGGAGGACTTACTTGTACCCCAAATTGCCTCCACTGAAGCCCATATTCCTCCATACCAAAACCACCAAGAATAGAATCAAGATCAAGATCTAGTTTAGAATCATTACAGAGATTCAAACAGGAACTGAGAGAAGATTGATTAGATCCAAGAGTACAAGGAAAAAAAGACACAACAGATCCAGAGAAAGAAGGAAAAGAAATATTTTTGGATTTTTCTATTTTGACATGTTTTGATTTTCAATATTTTTGATTTTAGATGAAAATGATGAAAAGAATGAAAAATAAGCCTGGGGGATGAGAGTTGACCCTTGAGTTGAAGTCTGAGGCTGAAAAGAACTACAACTATTAGTAGGATCAACTATTCCCATAAAAAATGAGATGAATTGGAATTATCCTTCTGCTTCCCCTTTAAAGATGATTTAGAAGGATGACCAGGAAAATATCTTTCCCAACAACCAGAATCCAAAGAACTGAGATGAACTTCAATTTTTCTACCATCGGCATCAGGGAGAAGAATTCTCTCCCCAACAAAACATCAGAGTAGCACCAAATTCCATCAAGAAAGGTTGTCCCAAGATCATAGGCCCTTCCAAATGAGTGATACAAAAATGACAGGTTCCAGCAATATTTTGACCAATCCTGACTGGAACATTTTCAGCAATACCAACCAATTCACAAGATTGATTACCTATCCCATAGACTGCAGAATTGAAGCTGACCCTAGGACTGAGTTTGAGTTTACAGGCCATAGCATCCAAAATTAAGTTGAGCTGAGGTCCAGAGTACACAAGACAAGAGACAGTTTTAGCTGATTCACCAAGATAACAGGGGAGGAAAACAAGAGGACAGGAGTAAAGATTGGAATCTGAAGAACAACTGTTTCCTCCAGAGTCCT
Organism: Puccinia polysora; assembly: GCA_025617555.3. Taxonomy (NCBI): domain Eukaryota; kingdom Fungi; phylum Basidiomycota; class Pucciniomycetes; order Pucciniales; family Pucciniaceae; genus Puccinia; species Puccinia polysora. Next base: position 28,568,111 of record CM062629.1, read on the forward strand.
CCATAAAATTGCCAAAGGAGACCTTTAATTTGTCAGGATAAATCTCCACACGTTGACAAGAGACCCATTTCTTCATTCCTTCAGCAACAGATGGAGAGATCAATAGGAGTTCAGCAACAGATAGGTCAGGAATTTTGAGATCATAAATTTTCTTTAATACTCCTTCCACAGCATTGGGGTGGTCCTTTGAGATTTGCCTTTCAAATCAAACTTTGAGCTGGGTGGAGGGAGGAAGCTCAGGTGAAGCAGGAACTAAGATTGGATCAGAAGGTTGAGTTGACTTTAATGAAGGAGGAGGATCTGAGTGGTCTGGAAAACTCTCCATGAGTGGCTCCTTTTCCACCTCCATGTCTTCCACATCATAGGAAGGAGGCTCAGGTGAGTATCAACATTTGACTGGTTTTTGAAGAATTGAAGTTGGCAAGGAAGGGGCTTTGTGAGGTTTAGTTTCCTCATGCCGTTTCCTGGCTGGATCAGATTGATAAGTAGTCCCAGCAAGACTGGAGGAAGGGATAGCTGGGGGTTACCAAGGTTGAAGAGTACCACAGGAAGATTGGAGATCAAAGGAAGCAAGGGATGCTTTCATTGGATGTGGAGGCTGATAAGAGGCCACCACATGAGAAATAGGGCAAGATAAATCAAAAGGGATCAGAGTACCATTAGGAAGAAAGAAATTGTTCCCCTTCTGCTCCACCAAATTTTCCTTTATATCCTTCTGGAGTTCCAAGCATCTTACAGTTCAATGGCCTTTTCTATGACAGTAGTAACAGACCAGGGTAGTTTTAGGGGCAGAAGTAGAGGGTTTAGGAGTAACAAGTGAAGAAATCTTTTGATCCATATTTTGTTCTCAAAAGCTCAAAGTATCTTGGTTATTTTTTCTAAAGTAGTAGGTTCTTGATTAAAATTAGGATCTTCTTTAGGTCTTTTATCTGCCATCATCTTAATCATAATATTGTAGGATTCTTTAAAAGAAGGAGCATGTACTGGTTCAGTGGTTCTAGATTTTTCAAAAGGTTAAGCAGTTTAACCTTTCATAACTTCATCCACAGTACTCCTAAGGATAAGGAAAACAGGGAGCTTGAATCAATTATCCCTGGTGGTGATCATAGATCCAGATTTGACCCATTGTTCTTTGATCCTTTCCTGCACAGCCAACAAAAAAGATTGGAAGAATTTTGCTTGAAATTTGTCCACTGAATCAATGTGATTGTTTTGGATAAGATAGTTTTGGATAGGATTCCAAGACTTCCTAAAATACTGGTATTCAGAGGCTGAAGAGACACCACCATTTGAGATCCATTGAGAGACAAGAGCATCCAATTCCTGTAAGGTAAACCAAGCTACATCTATTTTACCCCAATATGCCAACATTGCTTCTTGCAGAAGCTTCCAGTCATGGGATTCAAATCCTTTGAATGACTTGATTACTTCCATAGCTTCATCAGAGGAGATCAAGAATAATAACTGATAGGCCATATGGTATTTGCTTGCTCCATCCACTTCAGAGGCCATTTTGTAAGAGTCCAAGAAATGTTCAACATTTACCCCATTGAACCCTAAGTTCTTGTTCTGAGGTTTGATCTTGACCATCTTTGGTCAAGCAGGGGTGGTTGGGGTACCAGTAGATGCCATTTCAAATAACAGAATTCCTAGAGGATCCAAAGAACAGATTTCCAAAGTGGCTCAAAAGTGTGGCAGGAGTTGGGTTTCACAAAAAACAACAAGTACCTTGCCTGGATGGTGCACAAATTGGGAGGACTTACTTCTAGGATAGGTTGCCTCCACAGATCAGATCTGAGAAGAGAGAAAAACAGAGAAGAAAAGGAAAAAGATAGGATTTTGAAGTTTGATTCCAAACATTGTTGGGACTGTAAATCCCAAGGTTGCTGGTTTGATCCCGGCCTGGGGGACCAAATGTAATACTCCAAAATAATGCTAAGCCGCAGGAAGTTCTGTGGAAGGGAAAGGTGCTTTTTAGGCTTCCCTCCTAAGATTTACAATAATATTTAAATGTAACAGGGATTGAGATCAAGGAACTTGTAAATAAGGAATCAATGTAAGGGATGAGTTTGGGAATAGTCGGTAGCAATGGAAACAAAACTATCTGAGGCAAGATGGTGCAGGGAATAATTGAAAAAGATAAGTCAAAGTTTTGTTCAGAGTTCAACAGAACAAGGCAGTTATAAGTAACAACGCCCACAAGCTAATAACTCTGTTTGTTGGCAGAAGATTAGGAAAGATCAACTCAATGCCAACCAACCTCCAGTTTCTCAATGAACCTGACCAACTCTCCGCAATCAAGCGCTTGAAGGGTACCAGATAACTTTGGGGGGCTGAACAAAACAAAAGCAATTTGTTTGTGAAGCTCTCAAAGCAAAGCAATAACAGATTCAAACAAGAATAACCCAACACTTCTCAAGGAACTCAAGAGTAGCATGGCGGAATTCAACTTTAAAGAATAAATGGAGGTTTAACACTCCAGGTTTCAAGCTTAAAGAAACCTCTCAGTCAAATGTGACTGGATCTGGAAAGATGATCAGGGAAGGATCAGACCATTATGGTCAGAAAGAGGGATCAAGAGTGGTATAAAACACTCAAGAATTCCAGCAGACAGAATTCTCTTCAACCAGCAAGGTATAAATGGTGATAAGGATCAGGGTCACAGATGGATGAATCAAGATTTGAGTATGGAGGCTCAAAGGATCAAGGGGCAATCAAAAGATATACCCAGCACAAAAGTTGTGGATGAAGGGAAAGAAGCCCTCCAGAATGATTAGATTACTGATTGATATATAAGATGGATGATGCCAAAAAAAAAGTCTGGGGAGAGCCCCTCCTCTTATAGACAAGAGGCTCATAGACTATTTACAAGAGATAATTAAAAATGAGTGCGGATTTTTTTTTTTTTTTTGCAGATGAAGATTGGCAACAGGAACTTCCTGACATGGGAAAAAAAGCAAAAAAAAAATGATGAGGAAGATGGAAACCTGCCTGCGTTGAGGAAAACAGTGGGGGTAGTGCACAATGGGTGAAATGGTTTCAAAGGCTGCAAACAACATTGTCATTTGTGGGTGTCAGAGAGGCATTGAGTGAACGCAATTGGTTGGATTGTTGCGGCCAATCAGATTGTGGTCAGCTTAGGGCAGAGAGGATGAAGGCCATTGCAACAGGAGATGGCGTCACTGGTGTTGTCCTGGATGATAGTTGGTTGACCCAGAGTCACTGACAGCCACAAGCAATGCTTGCGGTCATTGGTCAATGGCCGCAATCTGCGTTGTTGTCACCAATGCCAATGATGGGGTGGATGAGTTGGAGAAGTAAATCAATTTCTTTTTTTGACCAAAACAATATTAAATTTAATCTCTTCAACAGATCACGTTCCAGGTCTTCTAATTAAAATTTGAATACACCGGTGTGGTGACCAATCTGGGACACCTCATGGGTTATGGAAATTTTTGATTTTTTTTTTTACATTCCCTTATCCATCAATACAACTCCATGAAAAAAAAAATCTTTGTGTATCTATGGTTAATCACTTATTTTCCAGTTTCCCAGCTCTTCCCTGTCCTAGCCGTCTAGGAGGCCTTGCTTTGTCATCCAATGCCTTCCTCCCCTGTTCAAATCCCCCCCTTGCATGCGCTTCCCCCTGAATTTTTGGGCCAAGCGCGCATGATTGGCCATTCCCTCCTTAACTCATCACCCCCATCCTCCTTCATGGATCTCATTGGCCATCAACCGCCAATCTCATTGCCATTGAGCTTCCCATCCTTGCTGCCATTGACCAATGACCGCAAGCATTGCTTGCAGTTGTTGGACATCCCAAGACCAGCCCATCATTGGATCACTTGTTTGAGATTGATCATGGGAAGGATCCTCAATCAATCAATCCCATGACCAATTTTGCTCCGTCCTTGCCGTTGGCAACCTTGCACCAAGCTAGCTTTGGTTTTGACACCAATCAGGCCTTTGCTTGTTGCAACGGCCGTCATCCGCCTCTACCAATCATCACCCCCCCGCTGCCACAACCACCTTGATCCATCCCCTCCAGCCCATCCGCTCCTCCTGCTCCAATCATCATCCCCTGGCCGCTCTTGTGCAACCGTCTGCAGCCAGCAATTTCCAAGGCCCATCAGCCTTTCCGCGTGGTTCTCCACCCATGGGTCTCCTGCCCGTGCCCATTATTGGTACAGGCTGGGGTGCCATTCCATTTCTACTCACCTAAGATTTTTTTTATTTTTATTTCAATTTTTTTTTTTTGTTTCTCTTCTGTTTTTCTCAAGTCTATGTAAAAAAAAAAAAAAAAAAAAACAAATTCTGCTCTATTGGTAAATCTCTCCTTTAATTAGTCTACAGACCTCTTGACCTCTTTTCTATAAAAGGAGGGGCTCTCCCCTACCCTTTTCTGAATAATCCATGGGAGTGTGTGTGTATGTCCCCCCCCCTGTAATCACAATAATCTCATCCTAATCCTCATCCTGGTTATATCCATGATTTCCCCTTGATCCTTTGATCCTCCATACTTGAATTTTTGATCCTTCCATCTGTGAACTTGATCCTTATTGCCAACCATAGCCTTGCTGGTTGAAGCAAGTTCTGTTGGTTGGAATTCTTGAGTGTGTTATACCACTCCTTGATCCCTTTTTCCAACCATACTGGTCTTGATCCTTCCCTGATCATCTTTCTGGACCCAATCACAATTGATTGAAGAGTTCTTATTAAGCTTAAAACCTGGAGTGTTATACTTCCCTTTATTCTTTAAAGTTGAATTCTGCCATGCTACTCTTGAGTGCCTTGAGAAGTGTTGTATTATTCTTGTTTGAATCTGTTATTGCTTTGCTTCTAGAGCTTCACAAACAAATTGCTTTTGTTTTGTTCAGCCACCCACATTTATCTGGTACCCTTCAATTGCTTGATTGCAGAGAGTTGGGCAGGTTCATTGATAACCTGGAGGTTGGTTGGGATTGAGTTGATCTTTCGTAATCTTCTGCTGACCACCAGAGTTATTAGCTTGTGTTCATTTTTACTTACAACTGCCTTGTTCCATTGAACTCTGAACAAAAATTTGACTTATTATTTTCAAGTCTTTCCCTGCACCATCTCTCCTCAGATAGTGTTTATTCCATTGCTACTGACTATTACCAAACTCCTCCCTCATATTGATTCCTTATTTACAAGTTCCTGGATCTTGATTCTGGTTACATTTAAATATTATTGTAACTCTTAGGAGGGAAGCCTAAACATCACCTTTCCCCTCCACAGAACTGCCTAAGGCTTAGCACCGTTTGGAGTCCTAAACCAGTGACATTGGATAATCTTAGCCTGGTGATTGATTGATTGGAGTTGAACTTGGTAACAAGTAAGATGGTTGATAGGATCAAACAATGAAGCGTGGAAGGTTTGATAGGGATTGGTGGGTATGATGAAGGGGATGGCTGCCCAGGCGTGCTTGGCCAAAAAAAAATCAGGGTAAGGCGCATGCAAGGGGGGGATTTGAACAGAGGAGGAAAGCTTTGGATGACCAAGGAAGACCTTCCTAGACCACTAGGGAAGGGAAGATCTGGGATAGTGGGAAAGGAGTGAGTACCCATAGATGCACAAGAGATAAAATCTTTTTTTTTTTTTTTTTTTGAGGATTTATTGATGGATAAGGGAATTTAAAAAAAAAAATTCAAAAATTTCCATTTTCCATGAGGTGTCCTGAATTGGTCACCACATTGGTCTAGCTCCTCTCAGGCTGGCTTAGCCCATTGATAGGCCTGGACCTGGCCCTTCAGAAACAGGGATCCTAACAGGGCCTGGTGATCAGACCCAAAGTTCTTGTCTGAAACACTAACATCATGAATCAGTGCAGAAACCTTGTAATTCAACCATATCAGTTCTATCCTGGTGCCCTTGCCTTTGCTCGAGTAAAAGGTTAGAATGTGTCTTGGTGAGGCTAAACTGAATCCAGCTCTGCCAAAAAGCTTCACAAAGTCAGCCGCTTCCTTTTGGGAGGAGAGGTGACTCACAGGGTTTCACATGAATTGGTGCAAATTGGCATCCATGAATATGCACATAGGGGTGCCCCTATCATTATGTGAAGCCAGCCATTGAGACAAGTCGATCAGACCCTCATTTGACCAGGGGGGGGGGGGGGGTTGTAAACGTTCAGCAGTGTCACCTTGTGCTTGGCAGATGTCTGGAGCAGCAAGCCTAGTAGGTGTTTGTAGTTGAGAGGTATTGGTCTTAGGATTTTGGAGGGGAAGGTCTTGCAGATGTAGATGCAATATTTTTGCTGATCCTGTCAGTTTTGAGGTTGGTGGTTGTAACCAACAAACATGTGCCGGCCATGATGAGTTGGGGGGAGGAGAGTGTGGAGGTTCACCCATGGATCTTGCAATACTAAGACAGAGGCTGGAAGGGGAGGATGAAAAAGGGTTAGTGTGATCTCTTTGGACAGATGACAGTTAAGTTGAAGAAAGGAGAAAGCATCAATTGAGGACATCAAGTTGAAGTGGGTAAAGTGATCTTGTTGGTATTGGGCCAGAAGAAAGGGCAAATCAGTAAGTTTGTTGGATGGGGTTGTAACTACCATTTGAATGCAGGTGAGTTAGACTTCTTAGCCTGGATCCATGATTGTTGGTAGGGGCACAGGATTCTGAACATCAATTGATGAAAGTTATTGATTCCTTCTTCCTTATTCCGGATACCCTCCTTACATCTCACACATTTGTTTATTTCCCCTTCACAGCCTGCCGTACAATCATTGGTCATGTGAAATCCATGAAATCTTCCACATCTTGAGGGGTACCTGTACCACTTGCCAAAATGTCCCATTTGGAGTCACTTGAAGCACTGGGCTGGTTATGGCCTGAAATTTGTAAACCTATGGTAATCTTAGTCCAAAAAGATACCTGAGTAGGTTATTTTTTCTTCCAAGTCTTTGTTTGAGAGAGAAATTATGATTGATCCTGCTCTCTTGGCCCTATTCATGTTGTCCAATAGCCATCTCATCTGAAAAATTTCCTCCTTTTTGATGTGATTGGCAATGGCTATGTTTGATTTGCTAAGCTCCAATGTGAGGTCAAATTTCATAGGGATTCCAAGTACCAAGACTGACCATATGCTTGGGATGAACCTGTTTTGACCAAATGTGCTTGTTTTCCATGAACCATTGTTGGTTTACTTTATTCTTGGTATGGAAGACTACATCACCAGAGTTCATGACATAGGAACCCATCACCAAGACCATTTGACCCTGCACCTTTGCATTCATTTTTGGCTAAGGCTTTGTTTTCTCTCTGCACAAAGAGTACCTTGGGGAGTTTATCAATCTGATGGTTGAGCGGGTTGGAGTAGATAACTGCTCTTCCTGTCCTCAGCAGTTAGAGTTCTTCTTTTGACAGAGGGAGATTGGTGGGTTGTTTTCCATACAGGCATGCTTTCACAGCTGTGCGTTCAGCGTAAGTTGGTCCTGGAGGTAGGGGGATGGAACCTGTGGGAGCTGAAATGAGGGGGGGGGGTCTGGTTGGCGGAGCAAGAGTATCATTTCAATCCTGTCTGCCATAGCACTCATTTGTTTTTCTTGTTTCTTATCTGCCTAGATGTGGTCCTTTTCTTCCTGGACTAAGATGAGGATCAAGTCAATCATGGTCTTGCTCATCAGTATACCACCATCTGAGTTGTAGTTTGATGCATCTTCAATCAATTGTGTCATAAATAATGCCAGTCCACTAATTCCACTGGCCATTGGGGGGGGGATGGATTGGGTCCAAAAATCCATTGATTTTGACTTCCATTCCAGCATTGGGGATTCACTTCTTGTAAGGAGGGTTGGAGGAGCGGAAAAAGGCCATTGGCCACTAGGAGGAAGGTAGAAAGGAGGGAAAAACCATGTGAATAACTTTGAGAAGGAAGAATGAGGTGGGTTATTGGGGTTTTTGGGGGTTAGGTGGTGAGGTAGTGGTATGGAAAATGATCCTCCATAGTGAGAGGTTGGTAGAACAAGTTTGACTAGGCCCTCAAGACACAGGAACAATAGAGGTCCCATACAGACTATGGATGAATGCTGAACTTTACTTTACTGTAATGTGTACTGTACCATAGGTAGTGTAAAGTTTAATTCCTGACCATCCACCGCCTCAAGGTTAGGCCTATCCCAGGATCCAAATCTTGTTTATATTTCATCAAGACTTTCACTCACCTGACCATCCACCATATCAGCCAATGGTCTCAAGGTTAGGCCTATCCTGGGATCCAAATCTAGGTGAGAAGGGAGAAGGATTCCTGAGGTGGTTGGATGCTTGGTTATATAACTATCTACAAGTATGTGATATGTGAGGAATCTGAAAAATGTGTGGGCTTAAGTATGCTGACATAATTGTGTCTTACCTTGCCACTTAACATCCCCTCCCACAATGATGTCCCTACCCCACCCCAATACCCATAGCCCCGGTAGTGTGCTTGTTGGGTCCCAGGGATTTCTTCATGATATCTGCTAGCTGAGATGCAGAGATTTTCCATTTGATATCAATGTTCTCCTTTTGGAAAAAGTCATTTAAAAAATAGAATTCCCTAATGAGGTATCTTGTCTGCTTACCTGAGGCATTGTTGCTGGCTACACATATTGCCACCTTGTTGTTGCAGTAGATTGTCAATGGTAGGCCAAATTTGATTTCAGCCAGCGTTATTCAAGGATGTGTAAGGACCTGCAACAATTCCAATAAGGCCACATAATTGGCTGCACACATGTGAATAGTAAAACCACAGTTTGTCTCTGGGCTCCCCAAGCAACGGTATTCCCTTTGTGCTAGATGATGTATCAACTGGTAGACCTTTTGTGTTTGCCTCCAAAGTTTGCATCTAACCACATGGATAGCCCACCGGACCCATCCCCCCGCCGGTAGCAGAGAGATTGGCTGAAGGAAACCCAAATTAGGTAGCCTATCAAGCGGTTGAGCTCCTCCCAGTGCCCAGAGGAGGGGCAGGTGTTGAACCTTGTGAGTAGATTCACCGCGTAGGTGATATCAGGTTGTATGAAGTAGGATAGGTACATCCATGAACCCAGGATTGATTGGTAATCCCTTGTTGTCACCCCCTCCCCATGGTTTAACTCCATTGCCTTACCAGTCAATGGAAACCTTTTTTTTTTGTAATTCACTTGGGGATAGTCCACCAAAATCTCCTTGAAAAATAATTTTTGGTTCAGTTTTATTACCCCCTCCATTGTCTTTACCCTGATACCAACAATTTTGTTGAACCCCAATTTCCATTTCACTTTCAGCTCCTTCTTCACTCCATCCCCAAAGCACCTCATCTTCCCCTCCAAAGATTCCAGCATGATCCTGTTGTCTACATGGAGCCATACAACAACAAACTCCTTGCCATGTTGGTACAGATAGAATGAGTCCTCCAGTTTGCTGGCCATCAAACCCACCGGTCCAACTACCACACTGAAGTGTTTCCACCAGCATCTTGCTGCTTGACAAGTTCTGTACATTGATTTCTTGAGCTTCATCACAAAATCCTTCCATTGGGGGTTTGATAAAAACCATTGGATGGAAGTAAACCTCCTCCTCAATGGGCTCATAAAGATAAGCCACACTGATGTCAAAACTTCCCAAGGGAAAAAAACCCTTGCAAGTGATTGCTAGCAGGATTCTCAACGTATTCAGGGAGGCAGTAGGTGCTTAGGTCTCATACACATTGATTCCTATCCTCTGACTGCAGCCCTTGGCAATGTATTGGGACTTCCATTGAACCAGGTTCCCTTCTGCATCCTGTTTGTGTGCCAGTACAAATTTTGCCCCCAGAACTTTCATCCCTTTATGCGGTCAGACTGGCTCCAAGATATCCATGTCATCAAATTTTTGGATCTCTGCCTTGCCCAAATCCTTCCATTCCATTTCCCATTTTCCCCTCAGTGACTCTGGCATTGATCTTGATACCAGCCTCTCAAAGGTCAGGGGGAGGTCATCAATGGTGGCCTGCTCCCCAGTTGGAATGCTGTTGGTGTCCTATTCTCCCAGGGGGAGATGCCAGATGATATCTACAGGCTGTACTGGAGATGCCTGGACTGGTAATGCTTGAAAGAAAGGGAAGATTGCCAATGTCAAATGGATCAAACCCTGCTCCTTTTTGGAACCAGAACAGCCAATGACCAGAAACCCCCCCCCCCGGGTGGAAACCCCAGAAGCCTGAACCACTACCCCCCTCTCTTTTCAGCTGGGATATGTACGATGGCCTCTGCCCCAAAGGGGTATAATAAGATGGCTGGTTCAGAAGTAGTTCCCAATAGGAGCTCCAGTGGTGAATTTTTACCCATCCTGGAGTTTGAAAACCGGTTGATAATATAGGCCACCACTTGGTATGAGAAGGACCAAAATTTGGGTTCCATACCACTCTCATTGACCATCGTCCAGGCCATGTTGCCTAGAGTTCTATTTACCCTCTCCCCCTCTCTGTTTTGCTCAGGGTGATAAGGGGTTATAGGAGCCATTTGAACACCCAATGGATCCAGTTTAAGTTTGAGGGGTCCTTTGAACTTGAGTTGATTGTTGGTTTGGATAAATTTTGATTATTTACCTTGAGTCACCTTTATAATTTCCAACCACATCCCTAGTATTTTCCTTGAAACTTTTGACTTGGAACTTTAGTATTGAAATGAAAGTTTAGGTGGACATGTGATCATAGAAAGTTAATAAGAAGCTTACCCCAACAAGGTCTTCCTTGAAGGGTTCAGCTACATCTGTGACAAACAGGTCTAGGACTTCTTCTCTAACTATGACCAACATGACTCTAGGAGTTTTCTTGTTGAGACTCTTGAAGATAGTGAATCACTCACAGAAGAAAGATTACCACAGGCTACTTATTTCATCTGGGTAGTGGCTCTTTAGGAAGACTCTCACCACTTCCTCAGAGGTTTGGCTAAGGCAGAAATGTGATTTTTAGTGTTCAAAAGAAGGACTAGATCTAATCTTCATTTCAGAATTCTTGGTATTACAAGTAGGTATCACCCAACATGAATTTTGAAAGGATGTCTTTTAAGTATTCCATTTTGGATCCACCAATGTAGCTTACAAACCATGATCCACCACTAACTGCCAACTTTCAACCAAGAGCCTTCCCATAGACAGAATGATCCGATTGACCATTGGGCACAGGTATACCCCATTGATGGTCATCTGACTGGTCTTGGTTGGAATATCAAGTCTGACAACAGTGTAGTCATCCACATGGTGATTTTTAACCACCATAAAGAATCTTTTGGATTTGGAAAGTTTGAGGGTAGGTTAAAAATATCACAAGGGGCCACTCACATGTGCATTGGCACCAGAATCCAGCAGGATCTTTCTGACATCAACTTCTGGCATGTTGATGATTTAGATCTGGTCATCTTGTTGAGGGGTATAGGTTAGATGTGGCTGGGTTAAGTATTGCAAACGTTTGTTGGCATGGTCATCTGAAGGGGTAGGGATCTTTCCCATCCAAACATCTTTCCAAAACGTTCCACAATCAGTATACCAGTGGTCATCCTCCCCAGAGTAGTAGCACTTTCAGCCCTAGGTATCAATCAAGTTCTCAAATTGACACCTGCTTGCATAGTAGGCCACTTGATTCATGGATAGGTGTGGCTTCCCTAACTGATTATTGGCTGATTCACTTGGAGTATGGTGACTCGGTTGCGTTGCAGAGGTAGGTACTGCCCCCTAACCATGTTGAGACCATCCAGCTCCATGAGGTCCAGAGGCCTGGTGTGAGTTTTGGTTACAGTTTCCCCAATGGTACCCTGAAAGACATTGGCAAGATTGAGGAACTCTGGAGGCTCCTTTAGTTTTGTTGAACTACTGGGATACCAAGTATTCATAGGTTTTACTCTTGATCCCAGGTGATACCATGGCAACCGATCAAACCAACAGATCGACCAGTTCATTCTTCAAGATGTCTAACTTATTCAAATCTGTCATGATGGTGTGGAAACCTGTGATCCAAGTCATATTGGCCTCAGGAGATGAAAGTAAGCCAATCATCCTCTATGCCACTTCTCTAGCTTGTGTTGGTAATCTGATTGCTGGCAGGTATCTACAAGGTTTTTGTAGATCGATTTTTGTAAGCTTGACTCTGGATGGATCAATGATGGAGTCAAGTCGATCATTCTTCACTGATTTAGGTAAGAGATTGATAACAGCTCTGATCACTGTATTGATCAGCACCTCAAAGTTTAACGTGTGGGTCATGAAGCTGGGATCTCGATCAAAATCCTGTTGGTAGGCTACGATCGATAGCAATTTACCCAAGTGTTGAAATTTGATTCATCAAAGTCCAGAACGGGTTGCTTTGTGATTTTATTCCAGTCAAACGACATAGGCTCTTTGATGAATTTGAGATACAAAGGGGATTCCCAACCCAGAGAGGTAGGCAACTCTATGTGGGGTGGTATGGTGGGACTGGAGGATTCATGTTGCGTTGTCATCCAATCCATTGCGGATTTCATCCTCTGGAATGGTTGGGTGAGTGTGGTCTACAAGCTCTCGAATCGTGATTCAAACTTTCCCTTTGACAGCCAATCGTTTGGTGTAGATGTCTCATCCATCCAGATCAGTTTGTCTATTGCTGACTCATCATCTGACTCTCCGGTGGTATCGGTCTCCCTCTAATGGTTATTTACCTGGTTCTTGATTCGATCTTGAGTTTCTTAATGCTATCTGACCTCTATCCCATGATCAGTCGGTTCACCGACTCTTAACCTGGATTCAAGTTTAATTCCTGATCATCCATCGCCTCAGTAGATGGCCTCGAGGTTAGGCCTATCTCGGGATTCAAATCTTGGTGAGGAGAGAGAAGGATTCTTCCCGAGGTGGGTGGATGGCTCGGTTAGATAACTAACTATCTACAAGTAGGTGTGATACCGTGTATCTGGAGTAGGAATCTGTAAAACCTGGGGGCTTTAAGTCTGCTAACATAATCCTGTCTTACCTTACCCCTTAACTCTTAGCACTATCCTGATCTCATTCATAACTCTCCCATCATCAGAGATCAGAGAGTCGGTTAAGGTTCTTCTCTTGGTTCGCGTGGCGGGAGAGCCGTCGGAGTGGTAGGCGTCTCGAGTGACCATCTATCTGACCACTGGAGGTTTCCTTAGGACTAGGGAGGCGCGTATGAGAGAGAGCCCGACCACCACCACCACCAACTCATCGCTCACCTCCCAGACCTCAGAGCCCAAACCCCCCTCTCCCCCGCCCCCACACACTCACTACCCACCTCCCTCCACACCTTTGATTTGGTCTCACAAGCTCATCGGATCAGCGGTATCGTAGTCCCCTCCACTCTCTCTCTCTCTCTCTCTCTCTCCCTCCCTCTCATTCTCAAATCGAGAAATCCAACCATCAAACTTTAAGGATCGACCTCTACGTAATTCAAAGCTGGGATGAGAGAGAGATGATAAATTACTGAGATACAAAAAAAAAAAAAAAAAAAAAAAAAGAGAGAGAGAGAGAGAGAGAAAAAAACATATACATCTTCATAACCCCTTTCTTCGTCCATTTTTTTTTTAGTCAGGCTTTCGAATCGATCATCGATCCGTTTCTCCTTCTCATTCGTCTTTTATTTTCTTTTCTTTTTATTTTTTTTTGGAGAGACAGAGAGAGAGAGAGTAAAGACCAAAATAAAACATGATCATATCATCAATAATAATAATAATTAATAAGTTCAACTAAAAACTTAAAAGACAAAAAAAAAAAAAAAGAAACCCTCTCTTTAGAATTCAAAAGAGGAGTGATCAAAAAAAAAAAAAAAAAAAAAAAAAACGCTTGAGATCGATCGATTTAAACGATAAGCATATACGTATGTATGTAACTAAGTATGAAGAGACCCCACACCACGTTCTTTCTCTTTTTTTTTCGTTCTTGGGCTGGGCTCGATCAAGATCATCATCATCAACGAGGATATGGATCATGCATCCATCCGAATCTCGACCTTCGTGCTATCACCATGCTTATCGTATCCTCTCCAGCCGAGTTCGGACTTCAAGATCAGATAGAACAAGGATCATACCATGCTGGATCAGGGTTGGGTGAGAAGAACAAGTTCTAGTAGAGAGGTAGGTAGAGGTAGGTAGGAGTGGAAGAGTGAGTATGAGGGGGGGGAGGGGGGGGGAGTAGATCACACGAAGGCAGCTTGTATCATCAACTTGGGGGATGGATAGACCAAGGATCCGGTTAGATTTTTTTTAAAAAAAAACAAAAACCCATCGATGGGGGACGAGGCCCCCGGCGCGCTCATCGACACAAGAAGGTCGAAGTAGATACTTGATGAAACACGACCGCTGGATCGACCTCCCGATCGTCCTCTGTATCAAGATCATCCTCAGGATCCTCCCGACGATCTCGACCCAAGCTCAGATCGGATGGGTTGATGATCTCGATCCGAATGCCGGTCAGGTTGATGCCGTGCAAGTTCCACTTGACCTCGATCGGGCCACAGTTCTCCTTCGACTTGGAATCCCCATCCCGAAGATCATCCGATGGGTTCTTGAGTACGAGAGGATCGTAGGGATCATGGATGAATCGACAGACCACCTTGCCATTCAATCCCTTCAACTTCATCCCGGCCACTCCACCTTCGCCTTCTTCAACTATCGTCGGCGTCACTTCAGCCGTCGAGTCCTTCGAGCTCCTCAGCTTGGAACCAGAACCCAAACTGGATGTCAGATTCCATTCGATTCGGTTTCGAGTTCGATCGAACCGACCCTTCGGCAAGCTTTGCTGATCGATTATTCCAAGTTTCTGGGTGTGTGACTTCTCCAACTCGGGGTTGAAGATCATCGTAGAGAGCTCAAAGTCCTCGATCACCACATCTTCGTAATCCTTCGTCCTCGTCTTCATTCTCTTCTCCTTAGGCTGCCCAGGCTGGGGGGGTTCAAGCCCATCAAGCCTCGCTTCCTCTCGTCTTTGGCCGTGTGCTTGGTGTTGCTCGACGTAAAACTTTTGAAACTCGAGTGATTCCTTATAGTTCAAAACCAACTCGGTCTTTTCCTTGGAGACTCTCCATCGAGGAATGACGACCAAGGGAATGTACCGTTTTACGGGATCATCGGCCTTAGATGCTCCATCTTCGACATCCTGCCGGGAGGCTGGATCAAAGTATAATCGATACTTGAGAACACAGTAATGCCCTTGCTCCTTGAGGCCAGGAGATCTGGAGCATAAAGCCTTGAAGCGGATCAGATCAAACTCAAATTCACCCGGATGCTCAGATATGGGTGAGACCAATTGACCGGGGAAGACGAATTTTTCCAATCGGTCGAGATGATGGATCTTGAATCTCAAGTTTGAATGACTCGACTCTTGATGCTGAGAGGTAGGGTTAAGCACTCGGTCGATCAAGGATTTCATGATGTTCACCTCACCGATCACTAAGAATTTAGTCACCCTGGTTTGGTCCATGAGGACGTTCAACTTTTCGCTGACCGACATATAATGCCGACCGCGACCGATCCCAAGCTGTGAGGAGTGACCAGCAACCGATTCGATCCCAGGTGACATCACTTTATCCATCGAAGCTGATGATGATGATGATGGTGGTGGTGGACGGTTCGACAAGGATGACAGGGACATACTCAAGAATGGGTTTTTGATCATCGCAGTCATGGCGTTAGGTGAGGTAGCGATCGAGGGCTCGTTACCGTTAATCGTGGGTAAGACTGCTTGGAATCCATGATGGGAGAGATTCGTATTCGAGAGAGCCGAGGTGACACTATTGGATCTCGAAGATGCCGAGACGTCGGAGGTGATACTAGTGTGATGTCTGATCATCGAACCCGTCGACGGTTGCTGTGAGGAAGATGGTAATGGCTGGGTAAGATTCTCATCGACCGATCCCGATGGTTGAATCATTTTCTGGTCAAGTTGAGAAGTCATCGAAAGTGATAGTGAGAGCAAAGTATAGATCGAGTCTGCCTTGGGTGGATTGATCTTGAGAGGAGGATCCAACTTGGATGTCACCGATCGATCGGCAACCGTGCCCCGTCGAACGAGTGGCGAGGGTGTATGGAAGGATGGTGCGGGGGAGACATCGTACATCGTCGCTCCACGCCCATCGGCTCGACGACCTCTTAGAGCAGCATTCTGTCGACGGGTTTGGTTCATCGGAGCTGATGTTGAGCCAACGGAAGAAGCTAGAGTGTTTTGGACTTTTTGAATGGCTGCTAATCTTTCAGCTTCTGTATCTAATGTTTCGGGTGAAGGGGACGACTTGATCGCAAACGAATTCAATATTCCACTACCGGGATTAATCGCTCGTTCAGCTTCATCATGATCTTGACTGTTGGTCATGTTTCGATCGACATGACGATGATAGGTTCCAGTTCAAAATTCATCACTCATGATCAGCTCTAGGATGGAGGGGAGATAACGAGAAGACTTGAATCGGTCGAGAGGACGTACTTGCTTCGGGAGCTATCGATTTGATGGGTCGAGCCCTCCAGTCCTTCCAAGGATAAAATCTCGGTATCACCTTCTTGTTCCCAAGGCATTCGATCTCGATTCTCGGGAGGAACTGTGAACCCCTCGGAGTCAACCTTAAGGTTCAACTCAGGTTTTGACAATGATGGTTTGTTCCTCAGGCGGTTCGAGTAGGAGATTTTACTCTTCAAAAGTGGGGTAGAACCCGGTAAGAATTGTGCGAGCCGAGTGGTACTCCAACTTGGTTTCGATGCTACCGGTGGAGTCGTAGGAGTAATCTGAGATTGATCCAATGCGTAGAGACCAGGGTGTGATGAGGTATTCATCATACTCGAACTCCTACGTTGCCTAGACCTATCTGTCGGTGAGGTTCGTTCGTTCGTATTCGTCCGATCGGCTTCATTTTCATGCAAGTCGTACGAGGGAGTGGTTTGAGATAGCCTTCGCGATTGTGGTGGTTTGACGGTAAGATTGAGGTTACTATGACCATTACGAGAGAGAATATTCGTGAGACGAGATCGCGAAAATAATTTATCGGTGATCGATTGAGCGGCGGCAGTGTTCTTCAAAGCCTGAGTGTTGGGTCTTGCCGAACGATCGATTGGAGGGGTAGAGCCGTTAGCCCTTTGGTTGGACAAGGACGAGTTGGCTGTAGCGCGCGCAGGGTAGAGAGTGTAGAGACAACACACACACACACACACACCCACACAGAGACAGACAGATAGATAGACAGACAGAGGCATCAGTTGAACCGTTGAAGAAGCACGGGATTCGGGTAGGGGGTTATGGCTCACAGTTTTGACGCTGGACGTAGAGCGTTCGTGGAGGAAGTGGATTGTGAGAAGGATTCGGGGAGGATAGAGGTGTAGTCCGAATGGGTACGGAGATGTTGGGAGCATTAAGTTTGGGTATCTCCGGGTGGTTTGGATCGTAACCGTTACCGGTGGCTGACCAAGGTTTGGAGGGGGAGGCGGGTAGAGGAGCCGTAGATGAGCGAGTTGGAGGCTGTTGAGGTTTGGATGAAGTCGAGGGTTCGGGTTGATCTGGAGATGGTTTTGGAAGGGCTGTGGGTAGTAGGTCGGAATTGGAGTGGTGGGCTTCGGAGGTCGTGGTGAGGAGCGATGTGGGCAAGTCGATCGGTTGATGCGTAGTCTCGGGAGGAGGAGAATCCACGGTCGGTTGACGGGAGTGATTGGGTGCTGGAGTGGCTTGATGGATGGATGGTGGGGAGGATGAGGTGAGGGCGGATGGAGGAAGTGGCTGAGGGTTCGAGTGAGTTCGATGTGATGGGTTTGGGAGGGTTGAGAGATCTGAGATGGAACCGTTGAGGAGGACGAATCGTTGGATGTCCTCGCGAGGATCGAAGGAGAGTAGGGATTCGGCGGAGCGTTGGTAGATTTCCATGAGTTGACGGCTGTGATCGGCTTGAAGGGTTTCGAGTTTGGTGAGGGTTTCGAGGAGATCGACCAATCGATCGTGATCGATGGATTGGTAGACTTTGAAGACTTGGGGGAGTTGAGTGAACCAAGCCTGTTGGGATTGATGGAAGGCCTGTTGATCCTCGGAGTACCTAGTCTGGAGGGCTTGAACCTTTCGAATGTTGGAGGATGAGTTGAGTTTGGAGGTCGATCTGTTGAGCTTGAGTTCTGATTCTTCGTAAGATTTGATGGACCGATTGAGTTGATCCTCGAGAGCTTTTAACTTGGGTAGGTTGATGGGCCCGAGTGATTTTGAGTTCCTGAGGGGTTGTTCGACTTGAGAGTGTAGTTGGGAGAGATACTTGGAATGACACTCGATCGATTCACTCAACTCTTGATCCAATAACTTTCGAAAGAGTCTATTGGCATCACTGGGATCGTGAGGTTGGATGGGGAACTGAGCCGAGTCGGGTTGGGATGAGCCGAGGGAGTCATGATGATGATTTGGGTTGATGAGGGATCGCTTGGATAGTTTGATGAGGGATCGGATGTAATGCTCCTCTACCGATTGGCGTTCCCTGAAGTAATCGGCTAGATCGTCGTTGAGGATCTTGGCTTGCTTGATCCTAGCCAAGAGTAGGTTATGAGCTTGTCGAGGATGTAGGGCCTAATTCGATTAGATCGGTAGGGGATCAAGGGCAGGATGAGTGAGTGAGTGAGTGAGTGAGTGGATGAATGAATGAGTGGTGATGAGATTGAAATACCTGAAAAGCGTTCGAGTATAGATCGGGTGAGATGGAGGAGAGAGATTGATGATGATGATGATGTTGATGATGATGTTGATGTTGATGATGTTGATGTTGTTGATGATGATCTGGGATGGTCATCCTGCTCGATCGAGTTGATGGCTTGGGTTGGATTGGATGGTTGGGTTGGGTTGGGTTGGTTGCAGTACTCTGACTGAACTGAACTGACTGTAGTCGTCGTCGTCGTCGTTCGTCGTCGTCGTCGTCGTTCGTCGTCGTCGTCGTCGTTCGTCGTCGTCGTCGTCGTTCGTCGTCGTCGTCGTCGTTCGTCGTTCGTCGTCGTCGTTGTAGTCTCAGGTTGTGAATCGTGAATGGTTTACTTATAATAATCGTCATGATCAGCGATCTGAGAACTGATCAATCCCCCCCCCCAGCCCAGCATCGGGACTAGAGAGATGGTCAGTTCGATCAAGTTCCGATTCCAATTCCTTCCTTGGCTGCTTGCCTTCTTCATCCAGACTCACATCTGACTCTCTCATCCAGTACCACTCTTCGTCTCCTCTCACTCTAGATCCTCTCTTGAGTGTCTCCTCCTCCTTCTTCTTCTTCTTCTTCTTCTTGGCTTTGGTTTCTCTCGCTGAACTTCTCAACAACAACCCAGATTAATCTCCCTCATTCGACCCTCAACCAACCGCTACTCACGACCGGTCATCCAAACTGGAATCGATCGACGTTCATCACCCTCACCCTCTCTTCCAATCCACATCACTCACTCGATCTAGTGGCAACTCGACACTCGAGGAGATCAACCTTGATCGTTGGTACATACATACTTCACTCGCTTAGGTGTGATGAAACAAGCACCAAGACTAAAACTGGCCTTGTTTTGTTTTGACCAAACTCATCATACTTCATGTCTTACAAGGGTTAGGAAGATGGAAAATCTGATTGCACAGATCGATCTGTGGTTCCAAGTGTTAGGTCTAGTCACCCACTCCTACCACCCTCGAGTTCCCACTCCTTCAGGTAATCGGTCCAACGTAGTAGACCCCACCACCAATGGTCCAAACTGAATGATAATCATAATGATTGAAAACAGTCCACATGATTTAGGTTGGCTCTTAAACGTTCAGATGGTATAGTTTGCTCTCTTGGGCTTTTAGATCACTGTCACACAACCACCCAAGGTACTATAGGGCAATCTTAGATGATGGTGAGTGCAAATGAGGGACTGAGTGCAAGAAGTAAGTGTGAGATAGCAAGGCTAACTGTAAAGTGCAAACTGTGGTTCAGGAGCTCAAAAAACAACAAGAGGGATGAATTATTCCAACGGAAGGGAACTAAAGCCAAACCCAACCTGATGACTGGATTTAGCAAAATGCAAGAACCTATGAAATTAACTAACTGAGGGAACAATCTTCAGGTGGGCAACTTAGCCTTTATAAGGTAATCCAATGGTGACTAGATACAACCTGATCAATGGCTATCTACAGCTAGGGAGCAATGATGGAATGAGTGACTGGAGCAGAATGGGAAAAATGAAATAACAGTACAGTTCTTTCTGAGGTTGTAGAGTAAGTGTAAGAAAATAGAACATGAGCATACAGCAATGTAATGGATGAGAAAGGCAAGGATTGAACTGTCAGGAAAATGTGAATATACCAATATAGCTTATGGAGGGAAGGGACCAGTCCATTTGCAAACTATACAGTTGTTGTGGTTATCTAGGCATGTGTGCAAACTAGTGTGATTTTGTGACCAAGAATGAAAGTTTGAGGGCTGATGATACCCAAGGTAGAAGAGCAAGGCTTGAAGGGATGGTCAACTTGGGTTAGATTTAACTGCAAAGATTTGCAAGTAGATACCAAGTCACCAAGATTCAAAAGTGGTGAGGCAAGCCAGAGGTAGTCGTAAGCAGAGGGCACCATTGATGTTGTGATTTGTTGGTGTCATGCTTTACAGACTGAGGTAGATGGTACTGAAGGAATGGATAAGTCAAAATGTTGAAGACAATGACCCTTAACCTTGGAGCATGACAATCAGATCACAAAGACTCTTAGACTGTCTAGGTTGTCTGGTAGATTCCAGATTGCTCTTACATGGAAGAAAAACCCTTGTTTTCCATTTTACTCTTGAAAAGGTTTCCATAAAAATCAAAAAACTTAAAAATAATGAAAAATAAAAAAAATATAAATAATAAATAATAAATAATGAATAATGAATAATGAATAATGAATAATAAATAATAAATAATAAATAATAAATAATAAATAATAAATAATAAATAATAAATAATAAATAATAAATAATAAATAATAAATAATAAATAATAAATAATAAATAATAAATAATAAATAATAAATAATAAATAATAAATAATAAATAATAAATAATAAATAATAAATAATAAATAATAAATAATAAATAATAAATAATAAATAATAAATAATAAATAATAAATAATAAATAATCAATAATCAATAATAAATAATAAATAATAAATAATAAATAATAAATAATAAATAATAAATAATAAATAATAAATAATAAATAATAAATAATAAATAATAAATAATAAATAATAAATAATAAATAATCAATAATAAATAATCAATAATAAATAATCAATAATAAATAATAAATAATAAATAATCAATAATAAATAATAAATAATAAATAATAAATAATAAATAATAAATAATAAATAATAAATAATAAATAATAAATAATAAATAATAAATAATAAATAATAAATAATAAATAATAAATAATAAATAATAAATAATAAATAATAAATAATAAATAATAAATAATAAATAATAAATAATAAATAATCAATAATAGATAATCAATAATAAATAACAAATAACAAATAATAAATAATAAATAATAAATAATAAATAATAAATAATAAATAATAAATAATAAATAATAAATAATAAATAATAAATAATAAATAATAAATAATAAATAATAAATAATAAATAATAAATAATAAATAATAAATAATAAATAATAAATAATAAATAATAAATAGTAAATAATAAACAATAATAAATAATAAATAATAAATAATAATAAATAATAAATAATAAATAATAAATAATAAATAATAAATAATAAACAATAAATAATAAATAATAAATAATAAATAATAAATAATAAATAGTAAATAGTAAATAGTAAATAATAAATAAGAAATAATAAATAATAAATAAAAAATAAAAAATAAAAAATAAAAAAATAAAAAATAAAAAATAAAAAATAATAAATAATAAATAATAAATAATAAATAATAAATAATAAATAATAAATAATAAATAATAAATAAAAAATAAAAAATAATAAAATAATAAATAATAAATAATAAATAATAAATAATAAATAATAAATAATAAATAATAATTAATAAATAATAAATAATAAATAATAAATAATAAATAATAAATAATAAATAATAAATAATAAATAATAAATAATAAATAATAAATAATAAATAATAAATAATAAATAATAAATAATAAATAATAAATAATAAATAATAAATAATAAATAATAAATAATAAATAATAAATAATAAATAATAAATAATAAATAATAAATAATAAATAATAAATAATAAATAATAAATAATAAATAATAAATAATAAATAATAAATAATAAATAATAAATAATAAATAATAAATAATAAATAATAAATAATAAATAATAAATAATAAATAATAAATAATAAATAATAAATAATAAATAATAAATAATAAATAATAAATAATAAATAATAAATAATCAATAATAAATAATAAATAATAAATAATAAATAATAAATAATAAATAATAAATAATAAATAATAAATAATAAATAATAAATAATAAATAATAAATAATAAATAATAAATAATAAATAATAAATAATAAATAATAAATAATAAATAATAAATAATAAATAATAAATAATAAATAATAAATAATAAATAATAAATAATAAATAATAAATAATAAATAATAAATAATAAATAATAAATAATAAATAATAAATAATAGTTAATAATTAATAAATAATAAATAATAAATAATAAATAATAAATAATAAATAATAAATAATAAACAATAAATAATAAATAATAAATAATAAATAATAAATAATGAATAATAAATAATAAATAATAAATAATAAATAATAAATAATAAATAATAAATAATAAATAATAAATAATAAATAATAGTTAATAATTAATAAATAATAAATAATAAATAATAAATAATAAATAATAAATAATAAATAATAAATAATAAATAATAAATAATAAATAATAAATAATAAATAATAATTAATAATTAATAATTAATAATTAATAATTAATAATTAATAATTAATAAATAATAAATAATAAATAATAAATAGTAAATAGTAAATAACAAATAATAAATAATAAATATCAAATAATAAATAATAAATAATAAATAATAAATAATGAATAATGAATAATGAATAATGAATACTGAATAATAAATAATAAATTATAAATAATTAATAATAAATAATAAATAATAAATGATAAATAACAAATAATAAATAATAAATAAAAAATAAAAAATAAAAAGTAATAAATAAAAAATAAAAAATAGAAATTAAAAAATAAATAAAAAATAAAAAATACAATAAAAAATAAAAAATAAAAAATAATAAACAATAAATAAAAAATAATAAATAAAAAATAATAAATAATAAATAATAAATAATAAATAATAAATAATAAATAATAAATAATAAATAATAAATAATAAATAATAAATAATAAATAATAAATAATAAATAATAAATAATAAATAATAAATAATAAATAATAAATAATAAATAATAAATAATAAATAATAAATAATAAATAATAAATAATAAATAATAAATAATAAATAATAAATAATAAATAATAAATAATAAATAATAAATAATAAATAATAAATAATAAATAATAAATAATAAATAATAAATAATAAATAATAAATAATAAATAATAAATAATAAATAATAAATAATAAATAATAAATAATAAATAATAAATAATAAATAATAAATAATAAATAATAAATAATAAATAATAAATAATAAATAATAAATAATAAATAATAAATAATAAATAATAAATAATAAATAATAAATAATAAATAATAAATAATAAATAATAAATAATAAATAATAAATAATAAATAATAAATAATAAATAATAAATAATAAATAATAAATAATAAATAATAAATAATAAATAATAAATAATAAATAATAAATAATAAATAATAAATAATAAATAATAAATAATAAATAATAAATAATAAATAATAAATAATAAATAATAAATAATAAATAATAAATAATAAATAATAAATAATAAATAATAAATAATAAATAATAAATAATAAATAATAAATAATAAATAATAAATAATAAATAATAAATAATAAATAATAAATAATAAATAATAAATAATAAATAATAAATAATAAATAATAAATAATAAATAATAAATAATAAATAATAAATAATAAATAATAAATAATAAATAATAAATAATAAATAATAAATAATAAATAATAAATAATAAATAATAAATAATAAATAATAAATAATAAATAATAAATAATAAATAATAAATAATAAATAATAAATAATAAATAATAAATAATAAATAATAAATAATAAATAATAAATAATAAATAATAAATAATAAATAATAAATAATAAATAATAAATAATAAATAATAAATAATAAATAATAAATAATAAATAATAAATAATAAATAATAAATAATAAATAATAAATAATAAATAATAAATAATAAATAATAAATAATAAATAATAAATAATAAATAATAAATAATAAATAATAAATAATAAATAATAAATAATAAATAATAAATAATAAATAATAAATAATAAATAATAAATAATAAATAATAAATAATAAATAATAAATAATAAATAATAAATAATAAATAATAAATAATAAATAATAAATAATAAATAATAAATAATAAATAATAAATAATAAATAATAAATAATAAATAATAAATAATAAATAATAAATAATAAATAATAAATAATAAATAATAAATAATAAATAATAAATAATAAATAATAAATAATAAATAATAAATAATAAATAATAAATAATAAATAATAAATAATAAATAATAAATAATAAATAATAAATAATAAATAATAAATAATAAATAATAAATAATAAATAATAAATAAACAATAATAATTAATAAATAATAAATAATAAATAATAAATAATAAATAATAAATAATAATTAATATGGCATATCAGAGTTAGAAAAACTGCCATTAGAAACCTGCCATTTTTGTTGACAAAACCTGCCATTTTTAATGGCAGGTTTCTGAAATACACATAACCCCTAACTGGTGCATTTCAAAATGGTGGGCTTCATGAAAATGGCTGGTTCCAAACATCATTTGAACAAGATCAATACCTTCTGGCTGATTTGGCTTATGCTAGTGGGAAATATGTAGTTCCAGAATACCGGAATTTTTTTAATTTTTTGTCCAATTATCAAGGAAAAACCAATTTTAACTATCATCTTGCCCAATCACGTGTTTGGATTTTGCATGCCATAGGAATCCTGAAAGGAAGATGGGCCAGATCACAGGAAATGCAAAGCCAGCTTCAAAATTCAAAGGACATTAAGATCCTCATCAAATGGATTATCACTTGTGTAATCCTTCACAAACTTCTTGCCAACATCAAGGATGAATGGGAAAAAATGTTTGAAGAAGATATTCCTGATCCTCCTCAAGTCATCCCCGTATCATCCTCTACCTCATCTTTGACCATGAGAGATTGGACTCTACCCCTCACACTTGCTCCCTTTGATGTGTAGCATTTGGTTTTTAAATAGGTGAAATATCTTTTTTGGTTTTAGTTGTTCAACCAAGCATCCAAGGTTGACTTGGATTTTTTTTTTTTTTTTTTTTTTTTTTGGTGGATTTAGACAAAAAAAGAACCAAAACTTCCAAACCACCCACCTCAGCCCACCAAACCACGGGTCCACTCTCCTCCTCACCCACCATGGGTCCACTCTCCACCTCACCCTCCACCTCCACCTCACCCATCACCTCCACCTCACCCTCCACCTCCACCTCACCCTCCACCTCCACCTCACCCACCATCACCACCTCAACTCACCTCACTCACTGCCTCCCCTCCTCCTTTGGTTGGAAACCCTGGTAAGCCCCCTCCCCCCTCTTCCTCTTCCTGCCCTTCACCGGTTGCTGATCCTTTGATCAATCAACCTTTAGGTCCCCCATGACTGCCTTGCTCAATCCCTCAGGTGAGCCCCTTCCCTCCTCCCTTCCAACTAACACCCCCCCCTCTCATCCCCCCCCTTGGCTCTCCAACACCCCCCTTGCCTCCTTTGGCCAACCAACAATGGGCCGACCCCCCTTGCTTGCTTGGCCAACCGCACCCCCCCCCCTCCCTTCCTTCAGCCGGCCAACCAAAGGCCCCCCATGCCTTCTTTGGACAACCAACAATGGGCCTCCCCCCCTTGCTTGCTTGGCCAACTGCACCCCCCCTCCCCTCCTTCAGCCGGCAAACCAAACCCCCCCTTGCCTCCTTTTTACCAGTGATGGGCCGCCCCCCCTTGCTTGCTTGGCCAACCGCACCCCCCCTTGCTTGCTCAGCCAACTGCACCCCCCCCTCCCCTCCTTCAGCCGGCCAACCCCCCCCCCCCTTGCCTCCTTTGGCCAACCAATGACGGGCTGCCCCCCCCCCTTGCTTGCTTGGTAGCAGCCCCCCCCCCCTCCCCTCCTTCAGCAGGCCAACCAAACCCCCTCCTTCCCTCTTTTGGCCTACCAAAAACGGGCTGCCCCCCCCTTGCTTGCTCAGCAGCCTACACCCCCCTTGCTTGAGGTGAGCCCCTTCCCTCCTTTGGCTGACTGACAACGGGCATCCCCCTCCTTGCCTCCTTTGGCTGACCAAAAAAGGGTGCCCCCCCGCCTTGCTTGCTTGGCAGCTGGCCCTCCTCCCTTGCTTGCTTGGCGTCCCGCCCCCCCCTTGCTTGCGTGGTAGCTGGCCCCCCTCCCTTTCTTTCTTGACAGCCCTCCCCCCCTTGCTTGCTTGGCCAACCAACACCCCCCCTCCCCTCCTTTGGCCAACCCCTGGGCCAACCAACAACCCGCCCAGCCTCCCTCCATCAGCCAACCCACTGAAAGAATTGAGACTGCTAAACAGCAGAACCACTGATTTGTTTATTTCAAATAAGAAGAAAAGGATATGGTTTAGCTTAATTAAAATAACACAAAAAAATATGTTGTAACGTCACATGAGATTCTTAACAAACAGGGATGAGAGTGAAATCAATTGAAAGGTCAGAAAAATGTTGGATCCAGCATATTGGAGAAGACATGCCTGAATGGGATCAATTTGTCAGAATTCTGAGTCCAGAATATCTTGCCTTTGACTCTCTCACCTCTCTGTGCTCTAGCCATTTCTTCTTTTGTCATTTCTTTTGTTTCCCTTTCTGATTTCTTCCATCTTTGCGGTTGTAACAGTGTGGACGCGTGTCTCAGTCAAAAACCACTCAGTGTGTATTCTCTAAAACTGGAACTTGAGATCCATTTTGTAATTCTCAACTGAGATCCTGACTGTGCCCTCAGGGCCCTTCAGGTCCTCTCAGTTGATCAATCAATCCCCCTCAGTATACAAACCCTTCTGGATCCATCTCTTGTTGACTGCACCCAATACTTGATTCTCAATATTGAATCAGACTGCTGTTCCTTGAGGGTCTCTCTCCTTTGTCCTGTGTTTTGTCCTATTGGTTATTTCAGGTCTCCAATCCTCTCTATGTGTGCTGCTTGTCTTCATTTTCTGAATTTTTTTCCTGAAAATCAATATTATTTTAGTCAGTGATCTTTACAGATTTACAGTCCCAAAGGCTCTTCCCAACCAAATCAAGGAACCAATAGGACAACCGTACAATCTCAGATAGTAGAGACAACTCAAAACAGAGCAACCTTCCAATCTTAAATGAATCCAACTACTTGTCCTGGGCACTACGTATTTGCAGCTATCTGCATCAAATAGGACTTCTGGAATACATAGAAGGCAAAGACAACAGAGAAACTATCATCCCTGTCACTGCTGCTCAAAAAAGAAAGTGTTACAAAGATTCCCACATCCTGATACAGCACCTGGGTGATACTGCCTTTGATGTCATTATCAACCCTGCCAATCAGTTGGATCCTGTTGCCATCTGGCTTGCCATCTCAGAGAGATATGCTTCCCTATCAACCAAAAATAGAGGACAAATCTGGCTGTCTTTCATTTGCTATCAGTTCACTGGAGATCTCTTGGCCTACATCCAGGAATTCCGCAAACTCATGAATGAACTGGCTACCGTTAGACTTGAAGTACCCGCGGATATCCTCAGCTACACAATCCTGGCCAAATTACTATCCCAATTCTATCATGTTGTCAATGCAATTCTTCTGAACAATGACCTCCTCAAATCTGCCACCAAAGTCCTGAAAAAACTTCAGGAGGTCACCCATCTTGAGTCCACCTGTTTGTAAAAAGCCCCAGCCAGTGAGGAGTTGTCCGTTGTTCTGTAAAAATCCTCCAAAGATAAGCCAAAAAGACAACATACCAAACATCTCTTTTCCAAAAACAAACATAACCCTCTGGCCAAAAATCCGGAAAGTCACTTTTGGCAACTTCATCCTCACCTCAGACCTACCAAAACTTCCCCAGGACAAGCTCACCTCACTGATTTTTCATCCTCTCAACCTCCTGAAGAAACCACATTGGAACCTCCTGCCTACTTCAACACACAAATATATCTCCAAGCCAAAGCTCACCAATCAGAATTTTTGCTTCCCGTACTTGACTCTGGAGCCTTTCACCACATTGTTAACAACCCCTGGTGGATTCTAAGTCCTAAGGAAACCTCTATTAAGATTGGAACTGGAAATGACTGTAATTCTCTTGAAGCAGTTGCTATTGGAAAAGCCTCTCTCCTCAACCACAATGGTGATTGGATTAAACTGAACAATGTTCTAATTGTTCCAAAAATCAATTGATCCCTGATCTCTCTGTCTCAACTAAAGTCCAAGAAGGTGGTCATCAAGAGAGTAGGATACTCTGGGACCTCCATTTTGTTGGACACCTTTGAGCTAATTGGTTTGACCTCAAACAATCTTCTCAAACTGTGTGGGATCAGATTCAAACAGAAGAAAGTCAAAGCCTTTCTCTCCTCTCCCACTTCCTCTAATCTGCATAACATACTAGGTCAGGCTAGTGACGCCAAGATTAAAATCTTGTTTCCCAAGGTCAACCTACCAGACTTGTTGCAGTGTGAAACTTGTCAACTAGGAAAAATGATCTCAAACCCTGTCAGTAGCCATTTTAAACCAGTGACCCGTATCTTGGAGACAGTCCACATGGATCTGGTTGGACCCTTCTCCACTCCCACTTTTGGAGGCAGTAGGCACTTCCTTACCATCATGGATCAGTTTTCCAGATTCAAATCTATTGCTTTACTCAAAACAAAATATGAAACCCTAGAAGCGCTCAAGGCTTTTATAAAGATGGCTGAAAGGTAACACAAATCCAAGATCATCAACATACTGACTGGAAATGGAGTTCAGTTCATTGGCAATGAATTCAAACTCTTATGCAAGGACTCTGGGATTAATCATCTCCTCTCACCATCCTATACTCCTCAACAAAACGGACTTGCAGAACAAGCCAACAGGGCAATACTTGAGAAGAACTGATGTATTATGTTGCAAGCCAAGCTAAAAAACCAACTTTGGGGAGTAGCATTCAACAAATCTACAAAACTTCTCAATCTTCTCCCTGTATCCTCCAACAACAATCTTTTTCCATATGAACTCTGGTACAAGCGGAAAGTCAACTACAAGGCTTTAAAACCGTTTGGCTGTACCACTCTAGTTGTCATTCCTAAACCCCTTCAACAATCCAAGCTTGCCCAACCTGGATTTAAAGGCATCTTAGTTGGCTTTTCCAAAAAATTCTCCAACTACAGGGTGTTCAATCCCTCAAACAACAAATTTGTCATCTCTGTGCATGTTGGCTTTCTGGAAAACAACTTTGCTGGCTCTGAAACTTCTCCCCCCTACTTGGATCCTCTTGCAAAAATTGAATCCACCTATTTCCTGGACTTTCCTGTTCCCAATGCCAATATCCCGGACCCAAGTCAATCTCCTGCTCAGCTCTCTGACACGGATCAAAAAAAAAAAATTGGAGACCTCAATTCCATCAACAGAGATGAGCCGTTGTGACTCAAAGTTTGAAATCTCAACTGATAACATCCTCAGCCACCCTTGACGACTGAACTCACAACTCTACCTGGTAGATGCCGACTACAAAGACCCCAAAACTCTCAATCAAGATCTCAAAAGCAAATACAAGTTTGAATTGATCAATGCGATGGATAAGGAAGTGGGTAATATCAACAGCTACAACGTTTGGGAAGAAGTGGAGGAGGATGGAAAAGTCTCTAAAATGAAGTGCATATGGGTATTCAGAAAAAAGCAGAATGCAAGAAATGAAATTGTAGAGTTCAAGGCCAGGCTCTGCGCCCAGGGCTTCAACCAGGTTGAAGGATTTGACTTTTTCAACACCTTTGCACCCACCAGAAACAAGAGCTCCCTTCAACTGCTCATCTCCTTTTCCCTGTCCAACAAAGTTAAATTCTGTCAGCTTGAGGTTAAAGCTGCATTCCTGAATGCCCCTCTAGCAAAATGGATCCGCATAGCGACTACACCAAATGTCAAGGTTCCCCAAGGAAGAACCCTTCAACTCAAGAAAGCACTGTACGGGCTCAAGCAGGCCCCTCAAGCCTGGTATGTTACCCTCAGCAATTGGCTCTTGGACTTGGGCTTCAAACGGGGAAACAGTGACCACTGTGTTTTCTTCTCCAAGGAAACTTGGCTCTACATTCATGTTTATGACATTGCAATCTTCAGCAAACAACCCAAGAAATTTGCCACTCTCATAGGCAGCAGATTCAAGGTTAAGTACCTTCAAGAGTTGTCTCTACTCCTAGGGATAAACATCCAACAAGGTCACGGATGGGTCAAGCTCTCTCAAGAATTTTACAGCAAATCCACTTCTGCCAACTACCCACTACCAAAGTTCAAAGAACAATTGGTTCCCTTTGTACCCTATGGCAATCTTATCCCAGCCACCAATGAAGATAGAATTGATTTTTCTTCCTCTGGCCTCAACTACCAAAAGCTAATTGGCAAACTTAACTACATCAGCATTAATACCAGGCCAGACATTACTTTTGCGGCCAACTATCTAGCTCAATTCCTCAATGCTTCCGGTTTTACTCACTACAATGCGGCTCTGAAAGTCTTGAACTACCTCTCACATACCGCTAGCAAGGGGATTGAGTTCACCTCTACAGACTCAAGTGCGCCTCTGACTGCTTTTGTCAAATCCAATCGGACTACATGCCCCTCTACTTGCCAATCAATCTTGGGTGTTGTGATTACCTGGAACGGCAATCTGATCACTTGGAAGTCCAGAAAGAAAGCCACGGTTTCCCTCTCCACAACGGAAGCTGAGTACAAGTCAGTTGGGGATGGCGTAAAGGAGGTCTTGTGGATGCAAACCTTTTTAAGCAAAGTTGCTCAAGGTAAGTTCAACAACCCTAACCTGGTCCACAAAAACAATGAGGGGTGTATAAAGCTGGCCATGCAGCAGGCAAATCAAACCAGCTTCAGATCAAAGCAACTTGATCTACAACATCACTTTATCTGTGAAGAAATATCCAAAGGTACCGTTGAATTAAAGAAAACCTTGTCTAAAGATAACTGTGCCAAATTCCTCGCCAAGGCACTCTCAAGGATACCACTCATGAGGTGTCAAAAATTTCTGTGCATCAGATAGAGTTCAATGCCAGGGAGGGTTTCAAAATTCTGAGTCCAGAATATCTTGCCTTTGACTCTCTCACCTCTCTGTGCTCTACCCATTTCTTCTTTTGTCATTTGTTTTGTTTCCCTTTCTGATTTCTTCCATCTTTGCAGTCGTAAAAGTGGGTCCATGCTTCTCAGTCAAAAACAACTCAGTGTGTATGCTCTAAACCTGGAACTTGAGATCTTTTTTTTACTGCTTGACTGAGATCCCAACTGTGACCTCAGGGCCCTTCAGGTCCTCTCAGTCAATCAATCAATCCCCCTCAGTATAGAAACCCTTCTGGATCCTTCTCTCTTCAACTTCAACCAATACTTGATTCTCAAGATTCAATCAGACTGCTTTTCCTCAAGGGTATCTCTCCTTTGTCCTATTTTTTGTCCTATTGGTTATTTCAGGTCTCTACTCCTCTCTATATGTTCTGCTTGTCTTCCTTTTTTGAATTTTTTTCATGAAAATCAATATTATTTCAGTCAGTGACCTTTACAAAATGAACAGTTAGCTTTATTTATTTTGCTTCTCATACAAAGACTGGGCATGATTGTACTTGTTGAGATTGATCTACTTATCTGTAACAAAGTGACCTTGATACCGTTTAGTTGAATTGAGTTAGGTTATCTGTTGGTCAAGAGTGTTGGTCAAGGTCTGAATGTCTAGTGTGCTGAATCAGCAATTACCAGTTTACAGTCCTTTGGCGCTATTTTCGAAGAGTCCCTTGATTGAGTATTGATCAAGCAGTGAGGGTAATACGTAGTGGGAATAAGATGAGAGGATTGGATGTGTGGAGAATTGAGGTGAATAGATGAGCAACTGTTTTGTTGAGTGACTTGGTTTCAATCACAAGGCAGTGTGTTGGGTTAGATGTGCTCTGATGTTTTTGGTTCATCCAGAAGTGGAGTATCTTCACCAGGGTCAGGAGACCGCAGCCTTGAACCTGGTGCAACGCAGTATACTCAACACCCCTCCTTGATTCAATGCGCATGAGATTTAGGTACTCCCATTATGGATTAGTCTGAGCAGCAATGATCTGTTGGAGGCTTTGGTGAGACCTTCTGCAACCATTTGGTTGGACTTGATTAGATGAATCTTAATTAATTCATTTGACACATCCTCTCTGAGTCCCTTTGTCTTCAGATTGATAAATTTTGTTTTTGAGTTACTCCCAAAGTTCTTTATCTTGTTGTCTAGACCTTTTTTATAAATTAAGTGAAGGCTGGGTAGGATTGGTCTTCTCCACATTTTGTGGATGAGGTGATTTATCCACCTGCATTCAAGCTGGCCGTTGCTGAGTGCATTGCATTTGGCTTCTGTAGAGGATTAGATAATGTTTCTCTGCTGCCAAATGGTCCAGAATAATGGAAACCCTTGAAAGAAACAGATGAAGCCTGTCTGAGAGGTTTGAGTGATGGGATCATCTTTCCAGGTGGAGTCACTGTAGCAAATTAAATTTTTGGATTTGTTCCTTCTTGAAATTAGCAGGTGCTGGTCTTTGGTGTTAGCTAGGTATTTCCCAACTTTGAGGACTTCCTTCCATTTAGAGATTCCGGGTTTTTCAGAGAATCTGGCAAGGGAGGATACGGCAAAACTTATATCTGGCCGGGCAAGCCCAGAAATTAAGTTAAGCCATCAAATTGGTGATTGGTAGCTGACTCCAAGTTGGTTGAATTCTTTGATTTCTTCTGCAGTTGCAGGGAGGAGTTGAATTCCAGGTGTGCAGGGGGTGCTTGTTGGTTTTCAATTGAGTAAATTCAATTCCTTCAATCCTTTTTCTATGTTAAGAGGCAGTGAGAGTTTAATTCCCTCCTTGTTTTGCTCAACCTTCATTCCCAACAGGGTGCGTGGTGGATGCAAAGAGGAATTCTTGAACTTTCTTAGGAATGGGTCCTTGAATTTCTGAACATTTCCCACCACCAATATATTTTCCACGTGTACAAATACTGCTGAGACACAATCTGTTCCCAGGTATAAGCAAGGTTTGGCTTTGGACAGATTGAATCCTTGTTCTTGAATCCACTCACTAAGAATTCCGTACCAAGTTATTTGGAGCCTTTCTGAGTCCGTATAGGGATTTACAGGGTTTGAGACTTGGAGTGCTGCTAGAAAAGCCAGTTGGGCCTTGGATGAAGCCTTCCTCATCAAGAGGAGCGTGCAAGAACGCCCCCTTGAGGTCAAACTGGAGCATCTCTATATTCCAATCCACTGCAAGTAGAAGAACGTCCCTAAGAGTGGCTACCTTGACCATTGGAGCATAAGTCTCCAGGTAGTCTATTCCATACCTTTGGTTGAATCCTTGCACACATACCCTTGACTTGTAGATTGGGGCCTCCCCATGCATATTTTCCTTGACTCTGAATGCATAGGTGACATTGAGCAGGTTTTTGGGCTCCGGACCATTGTAGTCTTCCCACACTTTGAACTCTTCACATGTGTCAAGCTCCTTGAGCAGCAATTTGGACCATACAGGTGACTTCAATGCTTCTTTGGATGTTTTGGGAGTTTCAACGGTGTAGTAGCCATATCTTTGAGGCAGCTTCAGTTCCAATCAATTTCTGAGCTGTTGAGTCTTGGGAACTAGGTCTTCTAAGATGATTTTTTATTCATCTTCCTTGTCTTGGTTGGATTTGGATGGTTCTTCAGATTCCAATTTGATTGGGGTTTTGATCAAGTTGCTGGCCGCTGCTGGTGTAAATTGACTAGGTGGTTCAGTGACAACCCCAGGTGCGGAGTCTTCTTGGGCATCATGTTGAATTGAAGGGAAATCATCAGAGGACTGGATTTGGACCTTGCTGAATCTGACATTCTTAGTTTCAATGATGCTTCCTGAGGTTGTGAGGATTGGGTAGGGCAGCAGCTTGGGTGCAAAACCTATGAGTTGTCCTGGCAGCCCTTTTTGTTGAATTTCTTTTGATTGTGGCTTGATAGATCCAGAAAAGCTACTTTGCATACTATTGGTTTTAGATAGTCTGGCGGTAGAGGGCTTCCCTGAATGATTTCCCATGATGAGAGCCCCTTGGAGTTGGGGATTTGGTTTAGGGCCAACAATCAACCCCTGATGACCTTGTGCCAGTAATTCTTTGGAAGATTTGAAGATGAGAAAGTTTCCCAAACCTATTTGGCAATTGTCCTGTTGGCTCTTTTGGCCTGTCGCTTGTGCTGCAGATGGTAGGGTTTGGATACTATCCTTCAAATCCCCTTCTCTTTGAAGAAGTTGGTAAACTCACCATTGATGAAATCACGGCCTCTGTTGCAGCAGAATTTGGAAGGATGATAGCCTCTCTTGTTGTATTTTTTCAGGATAACAAACTTAATAAAATCTCTGGAGTCATTCTTCTTTCTTAGTGGAAAAGAACTTATGTATGCTCTGAAGTTATTGACCAGGGTAAGGGAGTAGTGTTACCCTCCTTTGGAGGATGGAGTGATGGGCTCAATCAGCTTGGCATGAACTTGCTTAAAAATCTTGTCCGCCCTGTTTGACAAGTCCTTGAAGCTGGCGCAAGTGATTTTGCTTTTTTTTGCAGCTGTTGCACAGAAAGGCATCTTTGATGTCCTTGGGAATTGGAGATTTAATATACTTTTCCATTCTTGAAATTCCAGCATGACCCAGTTTTAGATGTAATTGTTCAATTTCTTCAAGGGCAGGGTTGGCTCTGTTGAGGTAGCTGTGCTTGTGCTCCATGTTGAGATACAGCAGGTTGTTGACAATTCTTCCTTGAAGCACAGTAGTTTGATTTGAGGCAATTTTAAAGGTGAGAGGACTGACTGGATTGTCTATGGAAAGTTTTGCACCTTTGGCTAGAAGTACCCCCATTGATAGCAGGTTCACACAGGCATAAGGTGTCCACGCAGCATCCTTTAATTCAAGAGTCCCTGATATAGATTTGAGCATTGCAGTTCCTCTTCCCATGATTGCCAGTGACGCTCCAGGTTTTCCTGTCTTAATGACATTTGATCTGTCTCCTGATTCCATTGACTTGAACCAGTTCTTGTTGGTTAGCATGTGGATAGAACATCCAGAATCCAAAATGAAGGCCAATTGATGTGTGGGAAGAGTGTGAGAATAACAGTGAAAAAAAGAGAAGAAGTTGGATACCTCCTCCTTTTTCTTCTTTTCTGGTTTCCGTGCTTTGAATCCCTTGGGTTTGAGCTCTGGGTGTTCAACCCAGCATTTTTCCTGTGGGTGTTTTTGTACCTTGGGCTTGTGGATTCCTTTTTTTCACCTTGGATAGTTGGAGTACAAACTCAGATCCACTTTGGATGTGGTGGCTCCTTCCTTGACTTTTGCATCAATTTTGTTCTTATGTTTTATCAGATGATTGAGTACCCTTTCCATGGCTATTTCCTTGTTGCTGTGCATAATTTGGGAGGCCATGTTCTTCAAATTTGGAGGGAATTTGAACAGTATCAGGTAAGTAAGGATGTCCAACGGCAGTTTGATTCTAACCTCTGAGAGCTTGTTGAGGTGCAGTTGCACATTGGTCACAAATTTGTTGATTTTATCTTCACTGAAGGGAAGATAAAGGAATGAGTTAAGGAACCTTGCTTGGTTTGCTGATTGGGAAGAGGCAAAGTAGTTTTTAGTTGCAATCCAGATTTCCTTTGCATTCCTGACGTTTCCTGGCTTAATGATTTTCATGTTTGTTGCTGGTTCTAGCTTTGCAAGGAGAAAGGGAGCCATTTCTTTGTTGATTTTGGGATCCAATTGGAATTAATTGTTGTAATTCTCCCTTATGTGGAGAATCCCTCCCAGATTGAAGAATCTTTCCATCTTGACTTTCCAGATGGAGTAGTTTTCTTTGTTCAAAAGTGGAGTTGATTCAACAAGGTTTTTAAGCGTGATTGTCCTCATTGTGCTGTCACCCCCTGGTCCTGGTGATGATTGATGGTTGGCGATCTCAAGAGATTTGCTTTGGATTTTAAACCTGAAAGAATTGAGACTGCTAAACACCAGAAAAACTGATGTATTTATTTCAAATAAGAAGAAAAGGAAATGGTTTGGCTTAATGAACAAAACACAAAACAAGATTTTGTAGCATCACATTAGATTCTTAACCAACAGGGATGAGAGTGAAATCAATTTAAAGGCAAGAAAAACGTTGGATCCAGCATATTGGAGAAAACAGGCCTGAATGGGATCAATGAACAGTAAGCTTTATTTATGTTGCTTCTCATACAAAGACTGGGCATGATAATACTTGTTGATATTGATCTACTGAGCTGTAACAAAGTGACCTTGATACCGTTTGGTTGACTTGAGTTAGGTGATATGTTGGTTGAGAGTGTTAGTCAAGGTCTGAATTTCTAGAGTGTTAAATCAGCAATTACCAGTTTACAGTCCTTTGGCGCTATGGTCAAAGAGTTGCTTGATTGAGTATTGATTGAGTAGTGAGGGTAATATGTAGTGGGAATAAGATGAGAGGATTGGATGTGTGGAGAACTGAGGTGAATAGATGGGCAACTGTTTTGTAAATTGAATTGGTTGCAATCACAAGGCAGTGTGTTGGGTTAGATTTGCTCTGATCTTGGCTCATCCAGAAGTGGAGTATCTTCACCAAGGTCAGGAGACCGCGGCCTTTAACCTGGTACAACGCAGTATACTCAACACCCACAACGCCTATTCCCCCCCTTTTGCAGACTGGCCCCCCTCCCTCCATTGGCCAACCGGCCCAGCCAACGCAACAGCCCCCCCATTGGCTGACCAAACCGCCAACCAACCCACCGCCCCCCCCCCCCTCCTTAGCCAGGTGACCAAAGGTGAGCCCTGTGACCCCCTTCTACTTCTCCTACTTCCACTTGTTGATTGATCAATGACTCTGACCGAACTTTTTTTTTGGGGGGGCTATCATCATTGACGGACCAGTATTAATTTTTCTACTTTTGTTCATCTTCCACAATGATTGAAACATGGCTGATGATAGTTTTTGTTTTGGATTCCCCGCAATGCAACACCCACCTGGACCCCTGTTTCTTTCCATTCTTGCCCTTTTTCTTCATGAATCATTCTTCTCCCGCCATGCTCCAAATGTTATACAACAAATCAAATCCCATCTTGATCCTCACCCCAAGCAAAGCAGTTGCATGAAAGGGAACAAGATGGAAGGAGATGCATTGAAAAAAATGAAAAGAGGTGGAAAAAAGAGGAATGACCCTTGCTTCTCCCGCCATGCTCCAAATGTTATACAAAAAATCAAATCCTGTCTTGATCCTCACACCAAGCAAAGAAGTTGCATGGGAGGGAACAATATGGAAGAAGATGTTTTGAAAAACATCAAGAGAGGTGGAAAGCAGAGGGATCTTTGGAAAAAGAGGGCCCAAATCAGAGAATCCAAAATCTCTTTGTAAGTGGCTGAAGAAGGTTTTTTGGAAAAGATTTTATAGTCTAGACAAAAACTGTGACCTTTGGATTTTTATCCTGCTCTTGCTGCAGAAAAGAAAAAGAAGAAAAAAAATACCACCCCTGAAGAGTTTGAAGAGGCCAAACAGAAGATTGAAAAGTTCCATTTCTTCACTGGTGGAAAAGTTGCCATTCTTGACCAAACCAATAATCAAGAATCTCTTGTGGCCGTAATCAAAATTCTCCCTTTGAATAAACTCTCTGAGGAAGAGAAGAAGGAAATCAACTTTGTGAAAACTATCCTTCACAAATCAAAAATTTTTTTCAAAACTGTTGGCCCCTCAATATTTTGGGTTGGGAAGATGTGGGCTATTGGATGGAGAAAATCAATTCACCCTTCTGAACTGTTTGGCTAATATTTGAATAAAAAAGCTATTCAAAATTCCCCTCAAGAGTATGCTTTACTCAGCCTTAGGTTGGACATAGTCTCTCAAATCCTGGGCCAAATGTTTCAAAACTTAGCCAAACTTGCATTTGATTCCAACTGGGAAATAATGATGGACCACCACATCCCCTCCTTCTCTTCTTTGGAATTTGGATCCTGCCTCACCGCTTTTCACTGTTCACAACATATCACTTTCAACTCCAATGGCTTCTACAACTGTCCCCATATTGACAAAGGCAACCTCTCAGACTATTTGTTTTTACTCATGGTTCCAACAAAAAAATCCAATGGAAAAATGATTGACAACAAGGATGAATATCAAGTATCTGATGGGAAATTTGTTTTTGCTGACTTAGGTTTTGGTATTGATTTCAAAGAAAAAGGTATTGTAAAATTGGTTTGGGCAGAAAATAAGTACAAACGCTTTACTTTTCCTGCTGTGGACACTGCTGCTCATACAAGGATGGCTATGTCCATGCAAATCAACAAAACCACCAGGAACACCTGCAGGGACTTAAAAAGTGGGGCAATATACTCTAGAAAAAAATGTAAATAAAGATAAAAAATATTTGTTTATTGGTGGAGTTTCAAATAGTCTCAAGCATTTTAGTAATCAAAAATAAATTTTTATTTTTAAAATTTTTAAAGTAAATATATTTACAAGCCAAGCAAAATATTTCTTTTATTTTTAAAATGTTGAAAGTAAATATATTTACAAGCCCAGCAATCAAGTTATTTCCTTGATTTCATCCACAGTTCTACTGCTACCAATACATGCCATGGCTACGGATAACCTATCTTTTCTTTCTGTGGCTAGCCTTTCCCTCTCCTTTTGGAGTTGGAATTCCTCTTGATCCTTCTCCTTTTCCTCTTTTTAAAACTCCAGCTCAGCCTGTTTAATTTGCCACTCAGCATCCAAATTTTTGTGATGAGCCAAACTCTCAGCTTTTTTCTTTTTAAAATCCATAGCCAGTTGATTATCCCACTTATCCTTTTTGAATTGAAGTTTTTCAGATTCAATTTGCAATTTCACTGTTTTTTAGAGAGGAATAGGAATGAGCTGGATTTTGAAAGCAAGGATAATCCAAAATGCTTACTTCAATCTTGCTTCTCCATGATATCCTCAAAGCCAGAAAAGCTTGAAGTATTTCTCCTCTTTTGATGTCTATTTGGGTTGATGTTGATGGAATTTAAGGCATTTTTATTTCCCTTTGCAGAGGAGGTTTGTGTGGGAATGGTTTTGCTCTCATTTGAAGGTGATCTGGGAGGGCGCATTGGCTTGAGTTTTTGGCCAATAAGGAATGTATGAGCCTATTTTTTTACAATCTAAATCAGTCAGGATTAACCAGACAGATGAGAAAAGAACTTGGGTGCTTTCTTGAGCAGATGTTGATGATAGTGGTGATACAGGAATAACATCCTCCTCATTGGCCAATTTCTCCATTTCTTCAACCCCAGGAAGAGAGAAATCAAAAGAAGGAAGTGAGGGGTCCAAGGTCCTGTTTGACTCATCAATCAATGCTGAAGTAGATGCAATTGTAGCTGACTGTGTTGGAATATCCTCCTTGTCATTGGATTCGGGACACTCCAAGGCAAAGGTCTCATCAGGGTCCTCATTGCTAGGCTGAGCATCTACAGCCAAGTCCTTGGCATCAACTGAATCAGATTTTTGGGAATCAAAAGCAGCAAGAGGGGTGATGTTGGCCTTCTTTCCAAATATTTAATCCATTTGAATATAAAAAGGACAAATGGAGTCCAACTTATCAACCACCAAGTTGATTCCTTTGGCTTTTTTGGAGTTGGTGATACCAAAGCCAGTGGAGATTGACATGGAGTGGGCATTTTTGTACTTGGCTTGATAATTCTTGAATTGCTCCCTCATCTGTTTGGATGAAAGATCCAGCCTAACTTTTATTATATTCTTTAGTGCATTGGCCATCAGGAGATAACCATTGACCTTGGAGGATGGAGGTCAGCCAATGCGTGTTTCATTGTTGGATCCAAAGCAAGCATTGTAGTTGGAGGGAATTTTGAGCCAGTTTACCAGGATGATGTGGTCAGCTCTCTTGAGCTGACTTGAGCCTTTGAAAGCTGATGGCGGAGGATTTTTGGATGTTGAGGTCCTGGGGGATGTTTGCTTTTTTCCATTGGTTTTTTTAGTGGACTTGCGAGGGGAGGATTGTGAAGGGGTCATTTAACAAGAGTAAGAGGGATGAAGGGATGAAGCAATAAAGTGATGAAGCAATGAAGTAATGAAGGGATGTGATGAAAGCGGGGATGAGGGATGAAGCAATAAAGTAATGAAGGGATGTGATGAAAGCAGGGATGAGGGATGAAGCAATAAAGTGATGAAGGGATGTGATGAAAGCGGGGATGAGGGATGAAGCAATAAAGTGATCAAGAGATGTGATGAAAGCAGGGATGAGGGATGAAGCAATAAAGTGATGAAGGGATGTAATGAAAGCGGGGATGAGGGATAAAGCAATAAAGTGATGAAGAAATGAAGTGGTAAAGGGATCTGATGAGAGCAGGGATGAAGCAATGAAGCAATGAGATGATGATTGTGATGAAAGCAATAAAGTGATGAGAGTGATGAAGTGATGGAGGGATGAGAGTGATGAAGTGATGAGAGCAATGAAAAACAAATTTTTTTTGATGAGGTTGGAGGTAGAATTTTTCTGATGAGGCCAGAGGTTGAAGCCAGGGGTGATGATGTGGAATGACACAGTTGAACTGGTGAAAGCCTTTCTATACTTTATTTGGAAAAACCCATTTATTTCCAGTTAACTCTGACACTTCTGATCTGAAATAAGTGGTTTTTTTTGTTTTTTAATGGCAGATTTGGTTTGAAACCCACCAAAAAAACGTTGGTTTTGCTTAACTCTGATACGCCTTAATCAATAATAAATAATAAAAAATAAAAAATAAAAAATAAAAAATAAAAAATAAAAAATAAAAAATAAAAAATAAAAAATAAAAAATAAAAAATAAAAAATAAAAAATAAAAAATAAAAAATAAAAAATAAAAAATAAAAAATAAAAAATAAAAAATAAAAAATAAAAAATAAAAAATAAAAAATAAAAAAATAAAAAATAAAAAATAAAAAAGAAAAAAGAAAAAAGAAAAGATACCCACTATCAATGACCATCTTATCTTTTTTTTCTATCCTAAAGGTTTCTTTACCTAGTTCAAGGGAGATTTCTATACTTTTTTTTTTCTCTCTCTCCCTCTATCAAAGAACAGAAATCCTGAATATCAAAAACCCCTCAAGCTTCAAACCATCCCCTGAATCCACTCTGTTGAACCATGGAATCAGTGACCACTACTGGCTCAAAAAAATATCCTGCATCAAGAACTAATAAGAAGAACTCAAACAGGTTTGAAAAGAAAAAAAATTAACTTAGATATCCTAGAAAACTCAAACCCATTGAATAAAAAGGAGCCTCTGCTCACTTAGGTTGTGGTCACTATACACATGTGTGGTTGGATACACTCATTTTCAAACTCAATCCTAAATTCTGTGGATTCTGAGTACTTTGGGATTTATTGAGAAAAGCAAAAAATCCTGGTTTTTTTATTTTTTACTAAATCCCACTGGCAGCTTGTGCAGAACTATGAATTGAAAGAAAGGAGACTTTCCAGAGCCATCACAGATCCTGTGAGCATCTGCAAGCCTGAAGCAGGCAATACCAGGAGTTCCTGAGATGACCAGTGTGTGTTTTCTAGGGCAACACCTGCAATATCCACACCCACAATTTCTTCACCCGTGCAAGCAAGCAGGCCTGGCCTGCCTGAGCATCCTAAAACAGCCAAACAGAACTGAGAGGTTGGGTGGGTTAGTGACCCCTGACCCAGCCAAGTCCCACACCACACGGTTTCAATTCAATGTTTCCTTGTGGTTGTTTGGAAGATATCAAAACCCAGCAAAACCATGTTTTTATCTGAAATCTTGAGGGTTCCTCAGCTCCCCCCAAAATAAAAAATCAAAACAAAAAGGTTTAGCAGGGTACTAAAAAAACAGGTATGTATCAAGAGTGAGAGTGGAACTCATATTAGTACTGTAAACTGAAAGCCATTTTTTCACTCTAATGTTCTAAATTTTGTATGTTGAGGAGGCCACATTTTTTGTGGAAAAATACCTCCTCAACCAATTCAAAACGTATCCTTGTGCCTTTCTATGGCTTTTTAGCTCCACATTAATCATTTGCCCCCAAACTTGGGAATGGTTTTTTTTTAAAAGAAAAATTAAATGAAAAGGTGTGATATTTTTTGAAAGAAGAAGTGATTTGAGTCAAGTTGGAAATTTGAAGAATGAATTGAAGAGAAAAAAATTAATGAAATGAGCAATGGTTCAAGGATTTTTACAGATGAGCAAGCCTCCCCCCCCAAAAAAAAATAATCTTTGTATGTGATTCTGGTGGTCAATAGAATTCAAAACCTCATGAGAAACCAATTTTATAAACAAATAAATAAACAGTGACTTGAAAAATTGGGGTATTTTTTTTTTTAAAAAAAAAAAATATTCTGATCAAGTGAAAAATCTGGGAAACAGATTCAAGTAATAATAATAAAAAAAGGAAGGAATTTTTCAAGGGTTTCAAAGGATGAGTGATTTGAAGCTTTCTGATACCAGGAACCTTGAAGTAATTTAGCTACAGAGAGCAAGAAAAATACAGGAATAATCATAATAACAATATTCCAAAGATAAACACTTAAAAACCTCAAATAATAAATGTTTTTAAGACTGGTGCAAGGTTTAATTGGTTTGGTCAAAAGTTTTTTCAATTTGTTATAAAAAGAGGGGCCACAGTATTATACTACTGGGTATCTTTACAGATAGACAACCTCTCTTCAAGCGTCCTCCTTAGGCAGTTTAGGAACCTTGGAATGATAATGGGTGCCTTATAAGGACTTATCCACTGATATTTCCAGGAAAAAAAGCACAATGGCCAAGGCAGAAAGGGAAAAAATTACTCTGAGAAATAATTCCTCAGAAAGCCTGAAAATATTCAGGTAAAGGGTTTCAGAGCAGTTGGGCTTGGTTGCTTGATTATACTTTGATGAATCAGGTTGATTGTTTTTTAGAAATAATGATAATACTGTAGAATAGGTCATAAATCACTTGCTTATCTCTTTATAAGCACTTTATCAACAATAAAACGGTATCTGATTGATAATAATAAATTACTTGTGAAACTGATGGAGAATAATGGATCCAAAGAGGTCTGTATAAAGACCTTTTTTTGGGTGATAATGAGCTTCCCATGGCACATAGAGAGGTTTCTTCTCATGGCCTGAGGCTGGTAAGGCACTCAGGGCAGTTTCAGAATGTCCACTTGGTGCTGTCAATCAGCTGTCCTCAGATCTTCTGGATTTCTGTACTATTTTAGCCACAGGATCTGTTAATCTTTTAATGGCATAATTCTGATCATTCTTCACTTATCCTTCATTTGTAATATTAGTATTGGTTTAAATTAGACAAATGTGGATATTTATTGATTTTCCATCATCTGCTGAGAGCTTAGGTAATTTTCAAAAGTTTTTATGGTCACTCCTTGTAGTGTTTTGTGGTCTTTAAAGATTGGGATCTGTTTGTTTTGTGGTAACCTTCAATATTTGATTTATTATTTAAAATACTTTGAAATTAATTATATAATATTTTTATTTAGTTTTTAAGATTTTGAGACCATTTTTAATGAATATGTCAAATTATTACATATGCTTGGTAAACCCTACTAGGTTGTAGCTCCTCTGAGCGGTACTTGCTGTCAGATTTGTCACAAACAATCCTGATGCGGGGATCAGTACATTCAGATGTGCACAGAGTAGGATCTGCTGCCTGCATGGCAAAATTGGCTTCACCCAGGACTTCTTTACGCTGTAATGTGATGCTAGAGGTGCTTAGGGGTTGTATAGGGGCGCAGGACTGCGCAGGGGAATTGTGAAATAACACATTTCTGTGTATAACTCTTAAAATATACACAACACTTCAATTCTGACTGAATTTCAGGCTTGAAACCTATATGTGACAATGTATGTGAAATATTAAATTGGCCAAAAGTGGCCATATTGGTGCCGTGACATTTTGGTCAATTTTTATTTAATTGTTTGAAATATGAAGGAGT
Organism: Puccinia polysora; assembly: GCA_025617555.3. Lineage (NCBI taxonomy): Eukaryota > Fungi > Basidiomycota > Pucciniomycetes > Pucciniales > Pucciniaceae > Puccinia > Puccinia polysora. The sequence continues at coordinate 28,612,581 of CM062629.1, forward strand.
TATGTTTCAAGGGTGGGGTCAGTGAGTGAACCTACCTTACTTGGGTGGGGAATCCATTTATGCAATAATATTTATGGATTTCACACTCCTTCTTAATATTTTATTTATTTATTAATTTTTATTTTGTATTTTTTTGACTTTGACAGGTTGCTCTGTACATAGTAGTAAGCTGAAATTCCCCCACTCCAAGATATGTCTATGGGTAATGTTAAATTCATGCCTCATTCAGCCGTGTAAACAGCTCTGCACATGGCTCAATGGGCTGTGTGGCACCTTACACAACTCAAATGAGCCATGTGGCATGCTACAAGGCTCAAATGGACTGTGTGGCATGCTACAAAACTAAAATGGGCTGTGTGGCATGCTACATGTCCCATTTGAGTTGTATGGCATGCTAAAAAACTAAATCAAGTTTTGTAGGCTCCACTAAATAATAAATAATGAATAATAAATAATAAATAATAAATAATAAATAATAAATAATAAATAATAAATAATAAATAATAAATAATAAATAATAAATAATAAATAATAAATAATAAATAATAAATAATAAATAATAAATAATAAATAATAAATAATAAATAATAAATAATAAATAATAAATAATAAATAATAAATAATAAATAATAAATAATAAATAATAAATAATAAATAATAAATAATAAATAATAAATAATAAATAATAAATAATAAATAATAAATAATAAATAATAAATAATAAATAATAAATAATAAATAATAAATAATAAATAATAAATAATAAATAATAAATAATAAATAATAAATAATAAATAATAAATAATAAATAATAAATAATAAATAATAAATAATAAATAATAAATAATAAATAATAAATAATAAATAATAAGTGATAAATAATAAATAATAAATAATAAATAATAAATAATAAATAATAAATAATAAATAATAAATAATAAGTAATAAATAATAAATAATAAATAATAAATAATAAATAATAAATAATAAATAATAAATAATAAATAATAAATAATAAATAATAAATAATAAATAATAAATAATAAATAATAAATAATAAATAATAAATAATAAATAATAAATAATAAATAATAAATAATAAATAATAAATAATAAATAATAAATAATAAATAATAAATAATAAATAATAAATAATAAATAATAAATAATAAATAATAAATAATAAATAATAAATAATAAATAATAAATAATAAATAATAAATAATAAATAATAAATAATAAATAATAAATAATAAATAATAAATAATAAATAATAAATAATAAATAATAAATAATAAATAATAAATAATAAATAATAAATAATAAATAATAAATAATAAATAATAAATAATAAATAATAAATAATAAATAATAAATAATAAATAATAAATAATAAATAATAAATAATAAATAATAAATAATAAATAATAAATAATAAATAATAAATAATAAATAATAAATAATAAATAATAAATAATAAATAATAAATAATAAATAATAAATAATAAATAATAAATAATAAATAATAAATAATAAATAATAAATAATAAATAATAAATAATAAATAATAAATAATAAATAATAAATAATAAATAATAAATAATAAATAATAAATAATAAATAATAAATAATAAATAATAAATAATAAATAATAAATAATAAATAATAAATAATAAATAATAAATAATAAATAATAAATAATAAATAATAAATAATAAATAATAAATAATAAATAATAAATAATAAATAATAAATAATAAATAATAAATAATAAATAATAAATAATAAATAATAAATAATAAATAATAAATAATAAATAATAAATAATAAATAATAAATAATAAATAATAAATAATAAATAATAAATAATAAATAATAAATAATAAATAATAAATAATAAATAATAAATAATAAATAATAAATAATAAATAATAAATAATAAATAATAAATAATAAATAATAAATAATAAATAATAAATAATAAATAATAAATAATAAATAATAAATAATAAATAATAAATAATAAATAATAAATAATAAATAATAAATAATAAATAATAAATAATAAATAATAAATAATAAATTATAAATTATAAATCATAAATTATAAATTACAAATTATAAATTACAAATTATAAATCATAAATTATAAATTATATGGAGTAGTGTATGGCCCCTAAACAATTCCCACAGGCCGCGTGGGGCCCTACACGACTCTCACAGGCCATATTGGGCCCTACATGACTCTCACAGGCCGTGTGGGGCCCTACATGGCTCCCACACACCTGGATTTGTGTACACAGCTCCCACACGGCCGGAGCCATAAATTTAACATCACCCTATGTTTATATCTGAAGAAAGAAAAATTAGGTCTAATTTCTCCTGCTGGTCCTATAATTTCTCAGGTGTATAGGTCCATCTGGAATATTTTACTCAGGCAACCATTCATCCTTATCAGCTGAATCTCCTTTATAACTGACCAGGTAAAGTTTGATTTCTTTAAAATTGATCCTCTCTTTCTTATCCTTGAGGATCTTTCTGACTTTCCCTTTTTCTTTTTCAGGATAATCTGCAACAGGTATCTCTGGAGAAGGAGTATGTTCTTGGTCTCTAGGACGGTAGTGTTTGATGAGACTCCCTTGGAAGAAGAGGTGTTTCCTGGAAAGTTCATCACTGAGGATTACTTCTACAGAATTCTTACCATGTAGCCTTTTGATGGTAAAGGGCCCAAAAAAAGCAGGTCTAAGCTAATTTTTTCCACCTAGGTTAGTAAAATTGGTGGTAGAAACTATGACTTGATCACCAATTTTTTAAACAGGTTCTTTGTGAGTTTTATCCCATCTCTGTCGGCTGTATTCAACAGAATTGTGAACACACTTAGCAGCATTTTTGTTGGCTACATCTATAATCTCTTGAAATAAAGTAATTTTGGATGAATATTGGTTAGCTGCTGGTTGAGGTTATCCTTGGGTAACTTAGAAATCCATGCTCTTTCCCATATATAGGGTGCTTCCTTTGTATTAGAGCGTTTGCTACTATTATAAGCCATTTCTAGTGCTGGTAGAAGTCTGACCAAATCATGGCAGTAACCATCAGTATTCTTGTATTCTAGGACAAAGCAAAAGGATTTTCTAATCATATCTTTTACGTTCTGGATCATTCTTTCAGCTAGTCCATCTTTCTGGGGATGATAGGCTGTAGAGAAGACTGAGGTAGTTCCTAACATGCCATGGAGATTTCTCCAAAACTCAGAGGTAAAATTGGAGTCTCTATCACTTATAATGATCTTAGGAACTCCTACATCAGCTATGAGTCTATTCCAGAATAGTAATTCTACTTCCATTGCCGTATCCTCCTTATGGTTAGGTAGAGACTTTTCTTTCTTTCAAAACCTATCTACTATGACTAGGACTGAGTTATAGAAATAAGATCCTCCAGGGGGTAATCCGGTTACAAAGTCCATGTTGATAATCTACCACCTTTTCTTGGTTTAAGTGATCGTTTGAAGAAGACCAAACCCTTTTCTAGTATTCCTATTATCCTTCTGGAAAGTTTCACAACTAGAGTCATAATGGATTGTGGAATCTCTCCAACTGATCCACCAAGCAGTTTTTTTGACTTTATCCAGGGTTCAATCAGTAGATAAATGACCAGATGAACATTTATCATGAACCTTGGCTAGGATATGTTTGATATGCTCTTCCTTTGTCAGGACTATAGCACTTTAATGTTGATTCCTGTAGTATACCAGAAAATCCCATGTGGCAAATCTTCCAGCTTTTTAAGGCTTTAGGAGTGGTTCAGGTAAAATGTTGACTATTTCAGATGGCGGAAAAGCACTTTCCAAAATTGTGATGAGAGTCTTCATGTTAGAGCTGTAAGCCTCTTTGATTGAGTTGAACAGGGATTCATCCAGTTCAAAAATGTGAATTCCTAGAATGGGAGCTTCAATATCAAGCATATCAATGTTTAGTACAGGAAATATTTCATTTTCATCTGCATCATGAGCCGGATTGCTTGGATCATTGATGTCAGCTTGCTACTATGTACAGAGCAACCTGTCATAGCAACACAAAACTATGAGAAATAAGAATATCTCAATTAACAAAAGAAGGAGTGAGAAATCCATAAATATTATTAACAAAATGGTTTCCACACCCAAAATTAGGTAGGGTCTCTCACTGACCCCACCCTTGAAATCCAAGTCCTTACATTTTTAAAATAATTAAAAAGAAAAGTACTAAAAATTACAACACCAGTATGGCACCTTTTGGCCATTCTAAAATTTCACACGTGTTGTCACGTATAGGGTTTACACCTCAAATTCACTCAGAATTGAGGTGTTGTGTATATTTTAGGAGTTACACGCGGAAATGTGTTATGTCACAATTCCTGCCCGCAGCCCCGCATCATTAAATACCCCTACATACTCATAGTAGCAGTTTCCCGCGTACTAGAGACCTGCAGGCAGCGGATCCCACCCCGCGTGCATCTGAACTGACTGATCCCCATGTCTGGATCCGTGGTGACTAATCAGACAACCAGGTACCCCTCAAAAGAGCTACAACCTAATTAGGGTTGCCTGGAATATGCAACAAGTTGAAATATGCATTGTTAATAATCTAAAAAGATAAAAAAGTGATTAAAATTAATAAAAATTAAGTTTAGTACATTTTTTAATAATAAATTAAAGATCAAGGATTACCACGTAAATCATTGACTCTGATCCCTGAAGACCACAAAACACTACAAGGAGTGTTCATAAAAATTATTAAAAATTATCTACGTGATTAGCAGATGATAGAAAATAAGTAAATCCCCACATCTGTTCACTCTAAAGCAATACTAATAGTACAAATAAAGGATGGGTGCAGGATGATTGAATTTACGCCATAATAGATTAACAGATCCTGTGGCTAAAATAGTACAGAAATCCAGCAGATCTAAGGTCAGCTGATTAACAGCACCAAAAGGACGTGCTAAGCTTGCTTTGAATGGCTTTCCAGCCTCAGCCCATGAGCAGACCTTTCTCTAAGCGCCCTGAGAAGCTCAAAATCACCCCAAAAAGGTATTTATACAGACCTCTTTGGATCCATTATTCCAACATTAGTTTACCAGGAATTATTATTATCAATCAGACACCGTTTCATTGTTAGTCAAGAACTTATGAAGAGTCTAAGAAAGTGATTTATGACCAAGTCTTTAGTATTATTATTTATTTCTTAAAACCAATCAACCCTTGAAGTTTAGTCAGGCAATCCACCCCATCTGCTCTGAAACCCTTCCTATTATTGCAGGATTTTTGTGATAAAGTGCTCAGAGTGAGTGCTTCCCTTCCTGTCTAGGCCTTTGTGCTTTTATGCCTGGACATTAGTGGAATAAGCCCTTTCTAAGGCACCCATCTTCATTCCAAAGTTTTTAAACTGCCTAAGGAGGCCCCTTGAAGAGAGGTTGCTTTGTCTGTAAAGACCCCCAGTAGTATAATACTGTGGCTCCTCTTTTATATACATATTGAAAACCTTTTATTACAAAACCAATTAAACCTTGCAACTTCTCTTATTATATTATTTATTTGAGCCTCTAAGCATTTATTTTTGGAATAATTATTATTATTATTACTCCAGTATTTCTATCACTCTCTGTAGCTAAAGGACTGCAAGGTTACTGGTATCAGAAAGCTGAAAACTGCGGGTCTGGCCAGGAAATATCCTTAAATAATTAATCTTTGATTATTTATTCCTTGGACCAGTCTATTTTTTTAAAAATAAGTTAAAATAATTATAACATATATTTTTGATCCTTTGTTTCTCTAGTGGATCTTAAGACCAATGGAGAATTGATCAATTAGTATTTGAACATTCTTAAAAAGAAGAAAGAAGAAAAACTCTGTAAATTTGTCCCTGTTATTATAACTCCTGAGCAAAACAAGAGAAATTGCTTTATTATAAACAGCAGGTTATAAAGGACAAAGAACTTGAGCTTGAAAGAATTATCAATTTCAATTCTTTATTAAGGCAGCATAAGGAGTGGAAAATTTATCAAAGGAAGCTTTATATTTATAAACTAAATAATCCTGAAGATAAAGAAAAATCCAAAACTGATAAAAGTGATTATTTTTCTAAAAATATCATCTTGCCACGTAAAAACACAAAAAAATATGAAACTTATATTTTTTTTGTCTTTATCCATCTCAGTGGATTTGGTTTTTGGTGATCTCATTGACCAGGACCTCCTAGAGGACGTGCCAGACAGTGTACCCTTGGACTTACCCTTGGAGTTATCCCAGGATCTGATTGGAACTCACTCAAACCCCATTGGAATATCCCCCAAGGACAGTTGTGATCCCAACCAAGTGTTGGTACCCTTGAATTTCACTTTAAGTGAGTTGAAAATATATATAAAAAATTATTAAAAATATAAATACACAAAAAATATTATTTTTTATCTTTTTAAGTCTTTTCTCAAAAGTTTCAACAAAAGACTTACTCATGATTTTGGTGCTATGTACCAAAACAGGCGCAACACCCATGCAACAGGTAGAGCCCCATTGTATGGATCTCTGCCCAGAGGAAACTTTACGCGCAAGGACTCCAGTTGCAAGCGCAATGGGGGGCTCAAACCAGTGACCATAGCTTCACACGGGACAACAATGGCGACAACCGCAGCCCCCAACTAAACCAACAGAGCATTGGAGAACCACCTATTGACCAACAAGTTATCCCACGAGGATACCGGTCCTCCTATGCCACCCCAGCTGGACTCAACCAAGGAGGAAAGAGTCAAGGTATTAGTGAAAGAGCACGTGAGCTTTTGGAAAAAATTAAAATTGGCTCAGACCCAGGAGGATCAGCCAGGTATGAGAAGAGCTATTTCTCTGGCAAAGAAATCTCAGATTTCTCTGAAAAACTTGATCCTAAAGGAAGAGGTAGAAGGCTACGTGCAGAACTGGAATCCTTGGGATCAGTTAGCTTCCTTAAAGGGAAAGGACCCCAAAAAGAAGAGGTCCTCAGCCCATCAGAAGTTAAGGAACCCAAAGGATTGGGACAGGATAATATCCCTAGCCCAGAAGTGGAAAAAGGTGTACCACAATTAGATGTAGAAGCTCTGAATAGCTTTTCTGTAAATGTGTCTCAAAATTTTACGTTTATCAGCCAATGTTTTGACAAAGTTTATCAACAATTGGCAAGATTGAGTCTGAGTATTTTCAGAGTGATTGACATCCAGTCTCAGACTATGAGAATTGATGAGTTAGAAATACAACAAATCAAGGATAGTATAAAATCTAGTAATTTGGACCTGATGAAACATATTGATGATAACCAATCAATTTTTAAGGAAGATATTCTTGCAACCATGAACCAGCTTAAGGAAGAAGTTAAGAAAACTAGTCCTACTCCTTCAGCTCACCTGATTAACAAAATTGATTTACTAAACAAAAATCTTGATTTGGAGTTAGGTATGATTAAGAATGATCTTAGAAATCTTAAAGTCAATTCTACTAACACCCCAGTCATTGACCTGGAAGAAACTAGACCTGCTAGGTTCACCAGTACTCCTAATGTTCCTATCAGAACTAGGACAACTAGGGATGAATATTTTAGGCCCAGTCCTACTCCTGAAATAGAACAGGCTTTGAAGTTACTTCCTCCCATTACTGAATGGCCTAAATTCTCCAGAGAAGGAGAATACAACCATATCAGTTTCATTAAATTTATTGATTATACCCTTGCTTCTTATAAACTCCCTGATACAATAGTTGTGGTAAGATTGCCCACACTATTTCAAGGAGTGGCCCTTGATTGGTTTATAAATGAAAGGGAAGAAGTTGGATCTTTATCCTGGAGTTCTTGGAAAGAATTGATCAAAGTACAATTTGGTACTAGGATTTGGAAAAGAAAGATGATGAGAACTTTTGTAACCTCCCAGTTTGATCTATCCAAGGACAAACCTCATAAGTGGTGCTTAGACCAGAAAAGGAGGTTAGACTGTTTTTATCCAGATGCTGATAAAGAAGAAGTCAATGAAAGACTTCTCAACTTATGTCCTTGACAAATCAACCACAGTGTAAGGTGCAGGATGCCTATGGATTCTGATCTTTCTACCTTGATAGGTGTTTTGGAAGAGACTATTGATATGAATGTTCTAGATAAGAGAGTCAACAGAATCCCCAGGGAACAAAATACTAGGAACAGGGAAGAGTATAATTCCAAAACTAAGGAATCCCCTGCCACTAATACAACTACCTTGGAGGTCAAGAAGACTCCAGAGTCAAAGGAAAAAGTATGTTGGAACTGTAACCAAACAGGACATGTAAGACCTGATTGTCCTCTACCTAGGAAAAGGATTAATCCTATTGAAGGAGAAGAGTATGATAATCCTGACCCTCACCTTGATGATACTGATGGATCAATTTCTGAGTGTGATTTGATGATCACTAACCCCATCAATGTTGTTGAAGGAAGTATTGAGTCTTCTCTAGACATTAACTCTGTTAATGAGGATTGTAACTTACCTCAAAAATGGAATCCCAAAATGAAGATTCACCATGTCTCTGAGGCTAAGGACTTGAATCTAAAACTTTCTGCTGGTAAAAGTTACACTTCAGGAAAAACATGCTATGCTACTGGTTTAATTCAAGGTTCCCCTGTTAAGTTACTTCTAGACAGTGGAGCCTTTTGCTCTTGCGTTGGTTCAACTTATTTGGAGAAACAAGACCCAAACTTGAAACTGAACTTATTACCCGTACCTCAGGCTAAGTTCAGCAGTTGTAATTCTTCTCTCAATGCTGTTGGAGTATGGACCTCTGATATCATACTCCCTAACTCTAAAGGATCACTCAAACTGAACATTGAATTTGTAGTGCTCCAAGACGGAGTATGTGATTACTTTATCCTTGGTAATGATTCTCTTTGCCTGTATGGTATAGATGTATTCCAAAGCAAGGTTAGATACTTCACCATAGGGGGAGACTTGAAAAAGAAGTTTCAAATATGCCATGTCAATGCTCAAACTTCTGATTCAACTTATGAAAAACACTTAGTGAGTTTCAATCAGGAATACTTCTCTCAAGCAGCTTTGAATCCCCTGCCCAATGAAGAACAAAAACGGGACATCCTACAAGTATGCTTTGAAAATCAGAATGCTTTCTGTACCAAGGATCACCCCATTGGGAACATCAAAGGACATGATATGATTCTGACTCTAACCATTAATCCTCCTTACCCACTTAACCTCAGGAGACCTGCTTACCCTTCTAGTCCAAAATCTAGAGCTGCTCTGGAAACTCATATTCAAGAGTTGGTTGACCTACAAGTCTTAAGGAAAGTAGGACACAATGAAAAAGTAGATATCACTACTCCAGTAATTATAGCTTGGCATAATGATAATTCAAGGATGGTTGGAGATTTCAGAATGCTGAACAACTACACCCAAGCTGATTATTATCCAATTCCAAGGATTGACCATGCTCTGCATAACCTGTCAAAAGCTAAGTACATCACTACCATGGACATGCTGAAAGGATTTCACCAAATACCTATCAGCCCTGATAGCCAGAAATTCATGAGAATTATCTATCATCTGGGAATTTATGAGTATCTAAGGATGCCTTTTGGTATAAAAAATGCTCCTTCTCATTTTAAAAGGATGATGGACACAGTTCTAGGATTGTTCATCAGACAAGGATGAATGATGGTGTACATTGATGATGTTATCATTTACTCTGATGATTGGGATACCCACCTGGATAAAGTAAGATTAGTCCTCAAAACCATCTCTGCCATGGGATTAAAGGTATCAATGAAAAAGTGCAACTTTGGCTATGGATAACTCAAAGCCTTAGGACACATTGTCTCTGGACTAACCTTAGCTGCTGACCAAAACCAGATAGCAGCAGTAATGAATAGGCCAATGCCTCAGAATAAAACTGAACTCCTATCATTTATTAGCTCCTGCAGCTACTATAGGAAGTACTTACTAAAGTTTTCTTTTCTAACCAAGTGTCTTTATGAAATCTGCAACAACACCAACTTGTTTGAAATGACTCATGAAAGAGTTAAGAATTAGGAGGAACTCAAGACGGCCATGGCTTCAGCTCCAGTACTGATTCAGCCAGACTATTCTAAACCCTTCAAGCTCTATATAGATGCTAGTATGGCCGGGCTAGGAGCTGCATTACACCAGGAAGTCATAGAGGATGACAAACCGGTGGAAAAACCTATACTCTTCATATCCAGACAAGTTAAGGATACTGAGAAAAGTTATGGTGCAAGCCAAATGGAATGCCTTGCTTTAGTATGGGCTCTGGACAAACTTCATTACTACTTGGAAGGCACCAAGTTCACAGTGATTACTGACTGCAATGCATTCAGGACTTTGATTAAAATGAAGACCCCTAGTAGGCACATGTTAAGATGGCAGATAGCCATAAAACAGTACAGAGGTCAAATGACCATAGTTCACCAAGCTGTTGCTAAACACTTGAATGCTGATAGTTTGAGCAGGAATGCTTTACCCAATGACCCAAGTAACCCTGCCCATGATCCAGAGGATAATGATATCTTCCCTATTCTTAACATTAACTTGTTGAACATTGAAGCTCCTATAATGGGAATCCACATCTGTGAATTGGATGAATCCTGGTTCAACTCAATCAAAGAATCTTACAATTCTGGCACAAAAACTCTGATCACCATTATGGAAAGTACTTCTCCACCATATGAATTGATCAATAGCCTACCTGAACCCCTCTTGAAACCATAAAAAGCTGGAGGGTTCACCATATGGGATGGTCTAGTATACTACAGGCATCAACATTCAAGTTTTATAGTCTTAACTAAGGATGACCATATCAAACATGACCTGGATGAATGAAATGATAACTGCTCATCTGGTCATTTATCTGCTGATAAAACCTTAGATGAGGTTAAACAAACTGCTTGGTGGATCAATTGGAGAAACTCCACTATCCAGTATGTTACTAGTTGTGAAACTTGTCAGAAGTCCAACAGGACCACTGGCAAAAGGTTTGGTCTACTGAAACAGATTGCTGAACCCAATAAAAGATGGGAGATCATAAACATTGAATTTGTAACTGGACTACCGCCAGGAAGAGACTATTCCAACAACTCAGTCCTATTCATCATGGATAGGTTCTCCAAGAAAGCAAAGTTTCTACCTAATCACAAGGAAGACACTTCTATGTAAGTTGCCCTATTATTTTGTATCAGACTAATTGCTGATGTTGGAGTTCCCAAGATCATTATCAGTGACAGAGATCCTAAATTCACCTCTGAGTTCTGGAGAAATCTTCATGATATTCTGGGAACCACCTTAGCTTTCTCTACAGCTTATCAACCTCAGACGGATGGCTTAGCTGAAAGAATGATTCAGACCCTGGAAGACATGCTCAGGAGATTCTGTGGCTTTGGTCTAGAATACAAGAATTCTGATGGTTATTGCCAAAATTGGGTTAGCCTTTTACCTGCACTAGAGATGGCCTACAACAGTGGCAAGCACTCTACCACCAAGGAAGCAACTTACATACTGGAAAGAGGATGGATTCCTAAATTACCCAAGGATAACCTTAATCACCAGCTAACAAATATTCACCCTACATCACTTGATTTCAAAAGCATTATAGATGTAGCCAATAAACATTCTGTTAAGTGTGTCCAGGATGCTGTGGAGTATAACCAACAAAGGTGGGATAAAACCCATAAGGAGCCTAATTTCAAGATTGGTGGTCAAGTCTTGATCTCTGCCACCAACTTCACCAACTTAGCTGGAAATAGAAAGCTTAGACCAGCTTTTGTTGGACCTTTCACCATTAATAAACTTCATGGTAAGAATGCTGTGGAAGTAATCCTTAGTGATGAGCTTTCTAGAAAACACCCAGTCTTCCCAATAAGTCTCATCAAACACTACCACCCAAGGAATGGAGAATATACTCCTTCATCTATAATACCTGTTGCAGAAAAACCTGAAAAAGACAGAGGAAAAATTAGCAAGATCCTTAAAGATAAAAAAGAAAGGATCAACGGAAAAGATGTCAGACTCTACCTAGTTAGATACAAGGGAGAATCAGCTGATAAGGATGAATTGTTACCTGAACACAATATCCCTCATGGACCCATACACCTAAGGAACTACAGATCCAGTAGAAGGCATTGACCCAGAATTTTTTTCAGATATAGACATATCTTGGAGTGGGGGAATGTCAGCTTGCTACTTTGTACAGAGAAACCTATCATAGCAACACAAAACTATGAAAAATAAGAATGTCTCAATTAACAAAAGAAGGAGTGAGAAATCCATAAATATTTTTAACCAAATGGTTTCCTCACCCAAAATTAGGTAGGGTCACTCACTGACCCCACCCTTGAAATCCAAGTCCTTACATTTTTAAAAATAATTAAAAAGAAAAGTACTAAAAATTACAACACCAGTATGGCATCTTTTGGCAATTCTAACATTTCACATGTGTTTTCACGTATAGGGGATACACCTAAAATTCACTCAGAATTGAGGTGTTGTGTATATTTTAGGAGTTACACGCAGAAATGTGTTATGTCACAATTCCCGTGCGCAGCCCCGCATCATTACATACCGCTACGTACTCATAGTAGCAGTTTCCCGCGTACTAGAGACCCGCGCGCAGCCAATTCTGCCATGCACGCAGCGGATTCCACCCCACGCGCATCTGAACTGACTGATCCCCATGTCTGGATCTGTGGTGACTAATCAGACAACCAGGTACCGCTCAAAAGAGCTACAACCTAATTAGGGTTGCCTTGCATATGTAAAAAGTTGATATATGCATTATTAATAATCTAAAAAGATCAAAACTTGATTAAAATTAATAAAAATTAAGTTTAGTACATTTTTTAATAATAAATTAAAGATCAAGGATTACCATGTAAATCATTGACTCTGATCTTTGAAGACCACAAAACACTACAAGGAGTGTTCATAAAAATTATTAAAAATCATCTGGGTGATGAAACAATGATTGAAAATCAGTAAAAGTCCACATCTGTTCACTTTAAAACAATACTAATAGTACAAATAAAAGATGAGTGCAGGATGATCAAATTTATGCCATAATAGATTAACAGATCCTGTGGCTAAAATAGTACAGAAATCCAGCAGATCTAAGGTCAGCTGATTAACAGAACCAAAAGGAAGTGCTAATCTTGCTCTGACTGGCTTGCCAGCCTCAGCCCATGAGCAGAACTCTCTCTAAGCGCCCTGAGAATATCAAAATCAACCCAAAAAGGTATTTATACAGACCTCTTTGGATCCATTATTCCATCATCAGTTTACCAGGAATTTTTATTATCAATCAGACACCATGTCATTATTAGTCAAGTGATTTTGAAGAGTCTAAGCAATTGATTTATGACCAATTCTGTAGTATTATTATTTATTTCTTAAAAACCAATCAACCCTTGAAGTTTAGTCAGGCAATCCACCCCATCTGCTCTGAAACCTTTCCTTTTATTGCAGGATTTTTGTGATAAAGTGCTCAGAGTGAGTGTTTCCCTTCTTGTCTAGGCCATTGTGCTGTTATTCCCGGTCATTAGTGGAATAAGCCCTTTCTAAGGCACCCATCTTCATTCCAAGGTTCTTAAACTGCCTAAGGAGGCCCCTTGAAGAGAGGTTTCTTTGTCTGTAAAGACCCCCAGTAGTATAATACTGTGGCTCCTCTTTTATATACATATTGAAAACCTTTTATTACAAAACCAATTAAACCTTGAAACTTCTCTTATTATATTATTTATTTGAGCCTCTAAGCGTTTATTTTTGGAATAATAATAATTATTATTATTCCAGTATTTTTATCACTCTCTGTAGCTAAAGGACTGCAAGGTTCCTGGTATCAGAGAGCTGACAATTGAGTAGAGCATTTCTTCTTAAACTATCAGCATTCTGATTTTTACCTTCAGCTTGGTGAAATATGGTCATCTGGCCTCTATATTATTGTATGGCTATCTGCCACCTTAACATGTGCCTACTAGGAGTCTTCATATTCATCAGAGTCCTGACAGCATTTCAGTCAGTAATTACCCTAAAATTGGTTCCTTCCAAGTAATGATTGAGTTTCTCCAGGGCCCAAACTAAAGCAAGACACTCCATTTGGCTTTCCCCATACCTTTTTCAGTATCCTTAACTTTTCTGGAAATGAAGAGTATAGGTTTCTCCATTGGTTTTTCATCTTCCATGACTTCTTGATGTAAAGAAGCTCCTAGTACTTCCACGCTAGCAAATATATAGAGCTTGAAAGGTTCAGAGTAATCTGGTTGAATGAAAACTGGAGCTGTAGTCATAGCTATCTTGAGTTCCTCATGATTTTTCATCCTTTCATGAGTCATCTCAAAAAAGGTGTTTTTGTTGCAGATTTCATACAAACACTTGGTGAGAAGGGCAAACTTAGGTATGTACTTCCTGTAGTAGCTGCAAAAACTGAAAAAGGTTAGAAGTTCATTTTTATTCTGGGGCATGTGCCTATTCATAACAGCTGCTATCTTGCTTTGATCAGCAGTTAAAGTTAGTCCAGAAACAATATGTCCTAAGGTTCTGAGTTCTCCATATCCAAAGTTACACTTTGTCATTGATACTTTCAATCCCACAGCAGAGATAGTTTTGAGGACTAGCCTTACTTTATCCATGTGTGTATGCCAGTCATCAGAGTAAATGATAACATCATCAATGTATACCATCATCCATCCTTGTCTGATGAATAATCCTAAGACTTTGTCCATCATCCTCTGGAAGTGAGAAGGAGAATTTTTGATACCAAAAGGCGTCCTTAGAGACTCATAAATTCCCAAATGATATATAATTCTCATAAATTTCTGGCTATCAGGGCTGATAGATATCTTTTGAAAGCCCTTCAGCATATCCATAGTAGTGATATACTTATCCTTTGAAAGTTTGTGCAAAGCATGGTCAATCCTTGCAATAGGATAGTAGTCAGCTTGGGTATAGTTGTTCAGCATTCTAAAGTCTCCAATCATTCTAGACTTATCATTGTGCCAAGCTATGATTACTGGAGTAGTAATGTTGTGTTTTTCATTATTTCCTACTTTCCTTAAGCCTTGTAAGTCAATTAACTCTTGGACATGAGCTTCTAGAGCTGCTCTAGATTTGGGACTGGAAGTGTAAGCCAGTCTCCTGAGGTTGGGGGGCTAAGGATGTTTAATGGTCAAGTTTAGAATCATGTCATTTCCTTTAATATTAGCAATGGGGTGGTCCTTGGTGGAGAAAGTATTCTGTTTTTCAAAGAAAACTTGGGGAAAATCCTGTTTTTGTTCTTCACTGAGCAGAGAATTCAAAGCTGCTTGGGAGAAGTATTCTTGGTTAAAGCTTTTCAAGTGTTTCTCATAGGTTGAATGAGAAGTTTGAGAATTGACATGGAATATTTGGAACTTCTTTTTCCAGTCTCCTCCTATAGTAAAGTATCTGCCTTTAATTTAGAATAAATCTATACCATACAAGCAAAGAGAATCATTTCCTAGAATGAATTAATCACATACTCCATTTTTACCACTACAAATTCAATTTCCAGTTTGATTTATCCTTAAGAGAGAGGTAGTATGATATCAGAAGAAAATACTCCAATAGCATTGAGGGAAGATTTAAAACTGCTAAAATTGGTCTGAGGTACTGGTAATAAGCTCATTTTCCAATTTGGATCTTGCCTTTCCAACTTATTTGAACCAACACAAGAGCAAAAGGCTCCACTATCTAAGAGTAACTTTACCAGGGAACCTTGGATCAAACCAGCATGTTTTTCTAGAAGTGTAACTTTTAACGGAAGAGTGTTTTGAGGTCAAGGCTTTAGCTTAATAGACATGGTGATTTTCATCTTGGGATTCCATTTTTGAGGTAAGTTGGAATCTTCATTGACAGAGTTTATGTCCAGGGAAGATTCTATACTTCTTTCAATAAAATTGATGGGGTAAGTGATCATCAATTCACACTCAGAGAGTGATCCTTCAGTGTAATCAATTTGGGGATCAGGATTATTATCATACTCCTCTCCTTCAATAGGATTAATCCTTCTTCTGGGTTGAGTAAAATCAGGTCTTACAAGTCCTGTCTGGTTGCAATTCCAGCATACCTTTTCCTTTTTCTCTGGAGTCTTCTTGACTTCCAAGCTGGTGGAATTAGGGGCAGAGGAATCTTTGGTCCTAACAGCATATTCCTCCTTACTCCTGATATTCTGCTCCCTGATTCTGTTGACTTTCTTGTCAAGACCATTCATATCAATGGTTTCTTCTAATACTCCTTTCAAGGTAGGACTTTCAGAGTTAATGTGCATCCTGCACCTTATAATATGGTTTAGGTTTCCCAGAAATTGATTGGGAAGTATCTAATTGACCTCTTCTTTATCAGCATTGGTTCAAAAACAATCAAATCTCCATTTCTGATCAAGATGCCATTTTTGAGGATTGTCCTTGGATGGATCAAACTGGGAAGTTTCAAAATTCTTAATCATCTTTTTTTTCCAAATCCTGGTACCAAAATTTTCTTTGATTAATTATTTCCATGAACTCCAGGACAAAGATCCAACTTCTTCCCTCTTATTAATGAACCAATCAAGAGCTACTCCTTCAAAACATCTGGGTCATCTTACAACAGCTATGGTATCAGGGAGTTCATAAGAGGAAAGAGTGTAATCAATACACTAAATGAAGCTGACATGGTTATACCCTCCTTCTCCTGAAAATTTAGGCCATTCAGTGATGGGAGGAAGTAACTTTAAAGCTTTTTCTACTTCAGGTGTAGGACTAGGCCTAAAATGTTATAATTATGTCCAGCAATTAGCTTAGGCAAATGAGCAGTATTCAAAGCAAAAGAAATGCTGGACACCTTGTGTCAATAATTTCTTGATGGGCTCTCACAAATGGGGCAACATGTTGGATGATATTGTTGATGAATTTGATTGGATGATGAATAGATGATGGAAAACAGCAGGGAGAAGAGCTCCATCAGTAAAAAATATTGGCCTCTTGTGAGACCATGATACAACAAGCCAAAAGGCAAATTTTCCACCCCAAAAGAGCTCTAAAGGCTCTACAGGCCTTTTTACTTGGTTTGGGCTAAATCAGCCCACATGGCATCAATCCCTGTACCCTTACAACCAGCCTATTCTAGTTGTTTCTGGTGTTTCCACCTCAATGGGGCTGAAACAGCCCCTGTGCTGTTCAATCCCTGGCTGGTTGTCCATTACAACCAGCCCTATTACTTATCTTAGCATTTTTACAGCCCTGGCCCCTCATATGGGCCAGGTGGGACCCAGGACTCACCTGAGTCCAACCAAAATCTCACCTGGGGGGGGGGGGTGTAACCGGCGGACATGCCACCCCCCCCCCCTTTCTCTCAAATCCCTGGAAGGGGCGGTCAAATCCCCCTACCAGGGGCCCTGGGGGTTGATACCCCCAGGGCGTTGCTACGGTAAGTGGGCTGGGGGGTGGTCAGATCCCCTCCAGCCCGTTGCTCCTCCCCCTTGGTAAAGGGGGGGGGGGGAGAGCGCCCCTTTGATGGTGGGGGGGTGGTAAATTCCCCCCCACCGCCGGTTGCCTCAATGCAACCGGCCTGGCCACCTCTTTTGGTGGGGGGGTGATCAAGCCCCCCCCCCACCATGACCAATTGTCCCTTGCAACAAGTTGCTGGCTGGTTATAACCAGCCAGCCCTGCCCCTCCCCCTTGCCATGGCAAGCAAGGGAAGGGGGAGGAGCCGGGACCACCAGCCCCACGGCCGCCACCCAGCACTGCGCGGGCCGTTGGGCCGTTGGGCCCCATAGATGGGCGAAAGGCAAAAACAGCAGGCCCAAGCGGGCGCAACACAAGCAGCAACTCCGAGCGGGCCGCAACACGGGAAGCAGCCCCAACCGGGCTGAAACACGGGTGGCGGCCCCAATGGGCCGCCCCAAGCCAAAAAACTAAGTAAAACATACTTTGGGGGGCCAGCCTGTCTGGCCAAGTATGTCCAAAATAAACCTTGGGCCTAATTACACCCATACAAGCCCATCTGGCTGTACTTGCCCATATCCCCCACCGGGCCTGTTAGGGCCCATGTACCAATGAGCCTGTTTCACGCCTTTTGAGGCCAGTTTCCCCAAATCAGTGACATCCACATTGGCCCGTATGGTCCATGTGAGTGTCCAATGGGCCGGAGAGGGCCATATGTGCATCACATTTGGATTACACTTATACGTAGCACATGGGTAAGTGCATACATATTTTAACACACCCCCTTAATCCAAAAGGGGTGACATCCACATATTAGTCACAAAGCCTTGATGCTTGTTCCTATCTAAAGCCTTAGTCAAGATATCTCCAATCATTGCTCCTGTGGGCATGTACCTCAACACAATTTCCTTGCAGTTAACTGCATTGCAAATATAGTTATAGTGAACATTGATATGTTTTTTTCTTGAATGGAACACTTGTTTTTGCGCCAATGCAATGGCAGTCTGGTTATCAGAATACAAAAACACAAACCCTTGTGGTTTATGTGTATCTTCTAAGACTTTTCTCAACCATTTTGCTTCCTGTGAAGCTGCTAAGTAAGCTCTATACTGAGCCTCTCTTGATGAAAGACTTATTGCCAACACCTTCTTTGACATCCATGACACCAAATTCTTACCTAAGAAGAATACAAAACCACTTGTTTATTCCCTAGTGTTACCATCTGCCCAACTTTCATTGGAATAACCAACCAAATCAAAGTTTGCTGACTTTGTAAACAACAGTCCCAGACTGTGCGCTCCTTTAAGATACCTCATAACTCTCTTAAACGCTGACCAATGCCTCATGCTTGGCTTCTCTAAGTGTTGCAACAAGACACCAATTGCAAAAGTCTTATTGGGCCTTGTACACTGCCCCAAATAATTAAGCAATCCAATAGCTGACCTGTAGTTGTTCCCAGATTGAACAAACTCCAGATACTCCTCATCTGTAGAATTCTCTAAACAAATGTTTGACTGCATGGGATTACCAAACTCCTTTGCATCCTCTAAGCCATATTGCTTGAGAACAGCTGCCATGTAATGTCTCTGGTCTAACTTAATATCATTCTTGCTCTTATTGAATTTCATTCCTAGCACCTGTTGCGCCAGACCAAGATCTTTTATCTTGAATTCATTTTTGAGTGTCTCCATGACTCTCTCTATACCATTCCCAATAATTATAATTTCATTGACCCATAAAAACAAAATTGCATCCTTTCTTACAAAGAGACAAGGGTCAGCCTCAGACGTCTTGAATCCAATCTGTATCAGTTTCTCACTCTTGGTATTATACCACAATCTAGCTGCTTGTTTCAATCCATAAAGGGATCTACACAGCTTGAGGACATATTCCCCTTTATTTGCTGAAATAAAACTTCTAACACAGATTGTCTTCATGTTTTCTGGTTTAGTCTCTGCTAACCATTCACAAAAACCATCAGGGATTGACATATAAACAGTCTCCTCCTCTCCAAGTTTTGCATTCAAGTATGCTGTTACAAAATCAGCTTGTCTGATTTCTTCACCCAACTCCACTGCCAAAGCAATGATGTACCTGAAGGTGGAAAGCCTTCCAGTTGGTGAGGAAGTTGCTTGGTAATTGATACCCTCTCTCTGCTTGAAGCCCTGTGCAACCTATCTAGCTTTGAATCTTTTCAAAACTCCATCTTTGTCAAACTTCTTGTTTAACACCAATCTAGACCCCACAATGGTCTTTTCTTTTGGAGCAGAATCAGGCTTAACCACTTCAAAGACACTATCATTTTCTAGAGAATCAAATTCCTCAAAAATAGCACTCTTCCAGTTGGCTTTCTCATCAGAATTCATAGCTTGGCCAAAGCTATTTGGGTTAACCCTGTTACCCATTTCTGAACTCAACTCCAGGACTTCATTGAGCATACAATGTTCCTGAAATTTATCTTCCTCATATCCTGCGGCAGCATAATGGGACTTCCATTCCCCGTACCTATCAACTGGTACTCTAACCCTACCACTCCTTCTTACTGGAGGTGGAGGCTTATCAGGTTCCAAATTAACGTACTCCCCTGAAGCGGGCACTGAACCCTCTGGTGGCATGTCTGCCATCTCTTCATCTTCTGGAACTACATGTTCCTCAGCCTTTGCTGGTGAAATAGGTGCTAATTCTATTTCTTGCTGTGAATTATTCACAACAACATCTTCACTGCTTTTGAGTGGAAAGGTACTTTCATCAAATTTTACATCCCTACTAGGGATAACCTTTCTTGTCCCTGGACAATAGATCCTATACAATTTACTTATTAAATCATAGCCTAAAAGTGCCCCTGTTCTGGCTCTAGGGTCTAATTTTCTGACCATCTCATTATGGTGGACACTATAAGACACCAAGAAACTAATTGTTCTTAGTTTTGATGTTTTGGGGTACAACTTCCAAAACTGATAGTGAGGACTCTTCCCATTAACACTTACAATGTTATGCAACAGACAGACTGTACACATCAACTCAGCCCATTAGAACTTTGGTAGACCAGATTGAGCCATAATAGTTCTGACCTTTTCCAGTAAAGTCCTATTCATTCTTTCAACTATTCCATTATTTTGTGGATTACTTGCAGTAGTGACTATATGAATGATACCATAATCTTTCAATAACCTCTCAAACTCTTTACTCACAAATTCACCACCTCCATCAGTGATAACCCTCTTGATCTCCTTCATTAGACCATTCTGTTTCCAGACTTTGAAGATTAAAGAAACCTCCTCTGTGGTCTGATCCCTAGATCAAATTGGTTTAACCAAAACATAATGAGTTGCAGTATCAACTAAATTGATGAAGTATCTTGCCCCACCAAGGGACTCCAGTGTGAATGGCCCTGCCAAATCAATGGAAAATTCCTCTCTAGGAACATCAGTGCAATCTCTACTCTTTGAGAACACATTTCTATTCTTAACTCTCACAGTTACTGTCCTTTACCTTATGGCCACTTCTATTGTGAGCAAAAGTGCTCAAAGCTGAGATTTTGAAAAAGCTTGCACACAAAAGCTTGTTCCAAACCTGTCCACTAAGAACAGTTCTTCCATTCATATCAATAACAAACTTATCTTCTTTAAGATAAAAAATCTGGAAACCTTTTTTACACAACACTCCAAGGGACACAAGGTTATAAGGCAACTCTGGTACATAGAACCCTTTCTCAAAAGAAATTTTGAAACCCAAGTGATTTGCAAGAATAACTTTTCCAATTCCTTTAATCTTAATTGTTCTGCCTTTCTGACCAATATTTACAACTCCATCATAATCACTAAGATTTGAAAATAAATTTGGTTCAAAGAACATGTGATCTGTACACCCAGAATCAATCAAACAAGAACATCCTCCTTCAATCCTCCTAATAGGAAAGAAGCTTTATCAGTCACTGATAAGTTCTCATCTTTGAGGTTAAGATTACACATTGTAATCAATCAAGTCCATTTCTTGATCATCATCAATTTTGGCCTTCTTTTTGGGCCCTTCTTCCCCAACAACCATTTCCATTGGACCATCAAACGCCACCATTGCAATGTTTTCAGTAGTGAGATTGACGTCCTTGTCATTCTCTTTGGACTTCTTCCTCTTCTTGGCCTCCTTGCAATCCTTAGCATAATGCCCCTTATTCTGACAATTATAGCATAAGACCTTGGACAAATCCTTTTTTGCCTTCTTGCAAGATTTTCCAGTCTTTCCAACAAGGGCTGTTCCAGAACCCCCCTTCATCTTGAACTGAAGATCATCCTTTTCAATCCTTTTCAACACATCCTCCTCCCCAGGAAAAGGATCCAATTGAGAAATAATTCTGAATAAAGAATTAAACTCCTTTGGTAGCTTCTGAAGGATTAGGAGTGACAAACACTCAGGATCCATGTTAAGTCCTGATGACTTAAACTTGGCTATGATAGACCTAGCCTCTGCAACAAACTGTTTATAATTCAAATATTGTAACTTAAACAGTTTATTGAAAGCTATACCCTTCTGATGAACAGAATCACCAGCATACTTGGACTTAAGCAACTTCCAAAGGATGCTGCCCCTCCTCCTCTCATCTTCCCTAAGAGTATTGGCAACCCATGTCACATGATTCTCATCAAGATGCCTAAGGATGAGATTATAAGACTTTTTCTCCACTTCTGAACTGATCAAAGTGTCATCTGCATCCATTATCTCCCCACAACAGATGTTATCCAGCTCACTATCCATAAGGGCAGCCCAAGCATTATAATTCTGACTTTTCAGAACTATCTTGGTGGAGCTAACATCAGGGATATAGGACATCTTCTTGGAAAACTTGAGGTCTTTGAGGTTCTCCAGAGTAAGGTACAAGGGTCTAGATGGCTTGGAAGTAATGATGGTGTTGGTACTGATAATGTGTTATAATTATGGCCAGCAATTATCTTAGGAAAATGAGCAGTATTTAAAGCAAAAGAAATGCTGGACACCTTGTTTCAATAATTTCCTGATGGGCTCTCACAAATGGGGCAACATGTTGGATGATATTGTTGATGAATTCAATTGGATGATGAATAGATGATGGAAAACAGCAGGGAGAAGAGCTCCTTAAGTAAAAAAGATTGGCCTCTTGTAGGCCCATGATACAACAAGCCAAAAGGCAAATTTTCCGCCCCAAAAGAGCTCTACAGGCTCTACAGGCCTTGTTACTTGGTTTGGGCTACATCAGCCCACATGGCATCAGGCCCTGTACCCTTACAGCCAGCCTATTCCGGTTGTTTCTGGTGTTTTCACCTCCATGGGGCTGAACCAGCACCTGTGCTGTTCAATTTCAGCTGGCTACTATTCAGAACCAACTGACTAAAGACCCCAGAAATAAAAATGAATGAATAATAATAAATGAATACAAAAATTTGGAAGTAATAACTTAAAAACAAAAATGAGATAAAAACCCTTAATGAGTAAGAAAATTAGGAATATTATTGCAGAAATGGATTCCTGGTGCCAAATTAGGTAGGGTCACCCACTGGAACCACCGCCCAGTTCTTGCTCCTTCAGGTAGAACCATGACACCCCTGTGTACTGTACCTCACATACACCCCACAGCCTTGTTTCACACCACATGGGGCCCAAAGAGCACCACCACGACATAGCAAAAAGCATGAGACTTCCAAAACAAACAGAAAGTTTGGAAAAATTGGGCCCTGCATCCTTTTGAGAGCTGTATCAAAGGTTGTCAGGGTCCCCTGTAATGGGACCTGTACAGAGGTTTTGGGCCCAAAAGAGTACACAATAGGTACACTAGCATCCTGAGAGGGTACACTGAGGATAAACAGAGGCCTAGCTTCGTGCTGAATAGCCCACAAGACACCTGACACCTATACAACCTCCTCTGTACCCTATACGAGGAAGACTGTACGTAACTAGTCACAACCACTGGCTTAATACCCAATTAAGTAGATTTAATTAGACTAATATTAGTTACTGTAGCACCCTGAGAGTTTGCAATGGGGATAAACAGTAGATTAGCTTTGTGCTAACTTGCTCACAATATACCAGGCACCCATACAACCTCCCCTGTACCCTGTACAATGTAGACTGTATGTAACTAGTCACAACCAGGGGCTCACTACTCAATTAAATAAACCCCAATTAAGCAAATATTGAAAGAAGAGCCTCATAATTTAAATCAGCCCTCAGAAAAAAGTCTCCTGAGCATGTGTTTAAGCCCCTGGCCTCAGGAGATCATGGCTTATATTTAAAAATATTAATTGAATACAACCTCTTTGGCTGATACAGTGAGATCATTAAGGGTACAGAAACGTGTACCAAGCGCCAAGTATGATGACATAAGACTCTACATACTTCTTTAGTGGCTAGAGCAGGTCCACACACACACACTGATGGTCCCTTAGCCTCAGCATTAGCCTTGTTCACTATATTCTATTAATTGAATACTACTTCTTTGGCTGATACAGTGAGGTCATTCAGGGTACAGAAACGTGTATCAAGCCCCAAGCATGATGACATAGACCTTCCTTTACCTCTGTAGTGACCAGGGTAGTTCTACACAAACAAACTGATGGCTCCCTGGCCTCAGTACTAGCCTGTGTCACCCTCCTTTGGTTTTAAAAAAGACTGCACCATGAGGGGACCCAAAATGATATAAATAAAGGCCCCTCCCCCAGCCATTTCTGACTGATTCATCCAGTTATATAGTCATGATTGCTTCAGATATTTTCGTCCTCAAGTTATCAAACCATTATAAGAAATAAGTGTGTGATCCTGGACCACTTTCTGATAAAATTATAGACAAAACTCTTGAATCCTTATTTTTGGCCAAAATCAGCATCCAGCCATTCAGCCTGCACCATCATCAGCTTCCATCGCCCTGAATCCCAGCATATTGGCCCATCCATCAATAATAAGTCCGGATCTAGGACTAGTAAGTGATCCTTCTGACTTATATCCCTTTTTTTAGGTTCTGCATAACCCAAACCCCAAGGAAATTACACACAACCTTCTTGAAAGGAGTCCTTGTAAACCTCACAGGCACCAAAATTGCATCTATATTGTCCTTAACAGAAATAAAACTGGGTTCCAAAGGGCTCAACAACCCCATTGAGTTCTTGGCCCCTCCTTTTAAATTTATTTTTATATATATATAAATAAATTTAACCCTTTCAGCAAAAATATATCTCTGGCATTTTTCAACATTTTTGCTCTAAATTTTCTATCACCTCTAGTAGCTAGAAGGAGCTAGGTCCTTGGAATCTAGTAGGCTGACATTCAATCCCTGGCTGGTTTTCTGTTAAAACCAGCCCTGTTACTTATCTTAGCATTTGTACAGCCCTGGCCCCTCATATGGGCCAGGTGGGACCCAGGACTCACCTGAGTCCAACCAAAATCTCACCTGGGGAGGTGTAACCGGCGGACATGCTGCCCCCCCCTCTTTCTCACAAATCCCTTGAGGGGGCGGTCAAATCCCCCTACCAGGGGCCCTGGGGGTTGATACCCCCAGGGTTTTGCTATGGTAAGTGGGCTGGGGGGTGGTGAGGTCCCCTCCAGCCCGTCACTCCTCCCCCTTGGTAAAAGGGGGGGGGGGGGGAGAGCGCCCCTTCAATGTTGGGAGGTGGCCAATTCCCCCCACTGCCGGTTGCCTTGATGCAACCAGCCTGGCCACCTCTTTTGGTGGAGGGGTGATCAAGTCCCCCTACCATGACCAGTTGCCCCTTGCAACCGGTTGCTGGCTGGTTACAACCAGCCAGCACTCCCCCTCCCCCTCGCAATGGCAAGCAAGGGGAGGGGGAGGAGCCGGGACCACCAGCCACGCAGCCGCCACCCAGTGCGGAAGCCGCAACAATGGCCCTGCGCAGGCCATTGGGCCCCATAGACGGGCCAAAGGCAAAAACAGGGGCCGGGGGGAAGCCCCAACCCGGCTGCAACACGGGCAGCGGCCCCAAGCCCAAAAACTAAGTAAAACATACTTTGGCGGGCCAGCCCGTCTGGCCAAGTATGTCCAAAATAAACCTTGGGCCCAATTATGCCCATACAAGCCCATCTGGCTGTACCTGCCCATATCCCCCACCAGGCCCATTAGGGCCTGTGTACCAATGAGCCTTTTTCACGCATTTTGAGGCCAGTTTCCCCAAATCAGTGAAATCCACACAGGCCCGTATGGTCCGTGTGAGTGTCCAATTGGCTGGAGAGGCCCATATGTGCATCCCATTTGGATTACACTTATACTTAGCACACGCGTAAGTGCATACGTATTTTAACATAAAAGATTCATTCCTAGATGTTCTGGATCTAGAGGAAATACTAGGATTAATGGTGAATCTAGTGGTTCTAGCTTCTTTTAAGTCAGTAACTGGAGGGTTAGTAAAATTTATTTTAAGATCTCTGAGATCATTCTTGATCATACCTAGTTCAAAGTCAAGTTTGTTACTCAACAAATCAATTTTATTGATTACATGAGTTGAAGGAGTATGACTTATCCTCTTAACTTCTTCCTTCATGTAATTCATTAAGACAAGAATTTCTTCTTGTATAGTGGATTGGAAATTTCAAATATATTTCATTAGATCCATTTCACTTAAGCTTATACTGTCCTTTATTTTTTTTTACGTCTAGCTTATCAATCTTAGTTAGGGTGGCTTGAGTTTGTATTACTTTCTTAAGGTTCAGCTTCAACTTATCCAATTGCTCATATACCTTATCAAATCACTTTCTAATGATAGTAAAGTTGTGAGAAACATTCACAGAAAAGAGGTTCAAAACTTCTACATCTAATTTTGGCAAACTTTCTTCCACTTTTGAGCTAAGGATATTATTTTGTCCCAATCTTTTGGTTTCCTTAACTTCTGATGGGCTGAGAATCTCTTCTTTTTGGGATCCTTTCCCTTTAAGGAAGCTAACTTGTCCCAAGGATTCCAGCTCTGCACATAACCTTCTACTTCCCTCCTTGGGATCAGCTTTTGAAGAGAGATCTGAGACCTCTTTGCCAGAGATATGGCTTTTCTCATACCTGGCTGATCCTCCTGGGTCTGAGAAAGTTTGAATTGTTCCCAGTAGCTCACATTGTCTTTCAACAACACTTTGACCCTTTCCTCCTTGGTTGAGTCCAGCTGGGGTGGCATAGGAGGACCGGTATCCGCCTGGGATAATGCATTGGGTGAGTGACAACTCTCCAACGTTAAGTTGGTTGAGTTGGTGGCTGTGGTTGTTGCCGTTGTTGTCCTGTTTAATTCTATGGTCATTGGTTCAAGCCCCCTCATTGCATTTGCAACTGGATTCCTTGCGCGCACGGGTTCCTCTGGGAAGAGATACATATGATGGTGCTCTACTGGTTTCATGGGTGTTGCTTCTATTTTGGTACATAGCACAAAAGAAATGTATAAGTCTCTGTCAAAATTTTTTGAAAAAAATAAAAAAATAATTTATCAAGTACTTTTTTATTTTTTATAATTTTCTTTATGACTTTTAACTTAATTATATTTGAATTAAATGGTACCAACGCTTGGTTGGGGTCAAGACCCTCCTTGGGGGGTATTCTAACTGGGTCTGAGTGGTTTCAAATCAGATCCTGGGATAAATCCAAGGGCAAATCCAGTGGTACACTGTCTGGGAAGTCCTCAAGAAGGTCCTGGTCAATGAGGTCACCAAGAACAAAGTCCATTAACATTGATAAAACAAAAAAAAATTTAAGTTTTATATTTTTGTGATTTTCTGTGATTTTTATAATATTTTAAAAAGAAAATAATTTTAATGCTCACTCTTGTGATTTTTCTTTTTATTTTTAACTTCCTTGGTATTTCTTTTTTAGATAGAAATTTTTCTTTGATAAATTTTCCACTCCTTGTGTTGCCTTAATAAAGATTTAAAATTGATGGCTATTTCAAGCTCCAGTTCTTTGCTCTTTATAACCTGTTGTTTACAGTAAAGCAACCTTTCCTGTTGTTGCTCAGGAGTTATAATAACAGGAAAAAAGTTATGGGGTCTTTTTTCTTTTTTCTGTTTAAGAAGGTTCACATAATAATTGATCAATTCCCTGTTAGTCTTAAGATCAACTGGAAGAATAACAGAAACAAAAAATAGGTTTAAAGTATTTTTACTTATTTTTTTAAAAATAATTTGACTGTTCCAAGGAATAAATAATAAAAAATAAATGATTTAGGGATATTTCCTGGCCAGACACCCAATTGTCAGCTCTCTGATACCAGGAACCTTGCAGTCCTTTAGCTACAGAGAGTGATAAAAATACCGGAATAATAATAATAATAATATTCCAAAGATAAACATTTGAAAAGCACAAATAATAGATATTTTCAAGAGCTTGTGCAAGTTTCAATTGGTTTGGTTAAAAGTTTTTTCAATTTGTAATAAAAAGATGTGCCAAATTATTATACTACTGGGGAACTTCACAGACAGAAAACCTCTCTTCAAGGGGCCTCCTTAGGCTTTTTAAGAAAATTGGAATGATTATGGGTGCCTTAGAAGAACTTATCCACTGATATGGCCGGGAAAAACAGAAAAATGACCAAGGCAAAAAGGGAAACACTTACTCTGAGCAATAATTTCACATAAAGCCTGAAAAGATTCAGGTAAAGGGTTTCAGAGCAGTTGGGTTTGATTTCTTGATTATACTTTGATGAATAAGGTTGATTGTTTTTTAGAAACAATAATAATACTGCAGACTAAGTCATAAATCACTTGCTTATCTCTTTGTAAGCACTTTATCAACAATGAAACGGTTTCTGATTGATAATAATAAATCCCTGGTAAAACTGATGGGGAATAATGGATCAAAAGAGGTCTGTATAAATACCTTTTGGGTGATGATGAGCTTCTCAGGGCACATAGAGAGCATTATGCTCATGGGCTGAGGCTGTTAAGCCATTCATGGCATTTTTAAAACATCTAATTAGTGCTGTCAATCAGCTGTCATCAGATCTGCTGGATTTCTGTACTATTTTAGCCACAGGATCTGTTAATCTGTTAATGGTGTAATTCTAATCATTCTGCACTTATCCTTCATTTTTACTATTAGTATTGGTTTAAAGTAGACAAATGTGGACATTCATTAATTTTCCATCATCTGCTGAGCACGTGGATAATTTTCAATCATTTTTACGGCCACTCCTTTTAGTTTTTTGTGGTATTTAAAGATTGGGATCTGTTTGTTTTGTGGTAACCTTCAATATTTGAGTTATTATTTAAAATACTTTATAATCAATTATATAATATTTTTTTTTTAGTTCTTAAGGTTTGAGACCATTTTTAATGCATATTTCACATTATTAAATATGCTTGGTAAACCCTACTAGGTTGTAGCTCCTATGAGTAGTACCTGCTGTCAGATTTGTTACAACTGATCCTGATTCCGGGATCAGTCCATTCAGATGTGCCCGGGGTAGGATCTGCTTCATGCGTGGAAAAATTGGCTTTGCGCGGGAATTCTGTACGCGGGAATGTGATGCTACAGGTGCTTAGGGGTTGTATAGGGACGCGGGACTGCGCGGGGTAATTGTGACATAACACATTTCTGTGTGTAACTCCTAAAATATACACAACACTGCAACTCTGACTGAATTTTAGGTGTGAAACCTATATGTGACAATTTATGAAAAATATTAAACTGGCCAAAAGGTGCCATATTGGTGCCATGACCTTTTGGTCAGTTTTTTATTTAATTATTTAAAATATGAAGGAGTTATATTTCAAGGGTGAGGTCAGTGAGTGACCCTACCTTATTTTGGGTGGGTTATCCATTTCTGAAATATTATTCATGGATTTCCAACTCCTTATTAATATTTTGTTTATTTGTTTATTTTTATTTTGTATTTTTTTTTTACTTGGACAGGTTTATCTGTACATAGTAGCAAGCTGAAAGTGATTAAAACAGAGTATGGTGTATACAGTGAGTTTCTTTGGGTGTTAAACTCCTTCTTGTCATGAAAGAATCCATGGTTGATGACTGGAAAAAATTGGTTGATGTGGCAATAGCCAAGGGGTGCCCATCTTGTTGGTTCATCAACCCAACTTTTCCGTGGATCAACTCAGAGCAACAAGGGAAGATTTTTCTTCTTCTGTGATCCTCATGACCATTAAAATCTATTGGATTGCTTACCATTGATGCCAAAATCTTTGAGGCTGCACTTGAGAGCCACCATGGCCAAGTTGATGGGACACCCCCATTTTTTGACCACCTGAGAAGAGGTGTTTGACTCACTGCCACATTGCTTTGAGCACTGGCCAGCCCTGTTCAAGCAAAAAAAACGACTGAGTTCACAACTCAACAAAACTCAGTAGACACACCATATATATCATGGAGAGATTGGCATTTGATTTTAGTTCTGGATAGAATTCTATACTTCATGGTAAAAAATGTTGTCAGTCTCAAACAAAATATTTTTTTTTATATTTTATTTTTAATAACTACCCATGCTGAACTTATGAATCAAAAGCTTTTGACAGTGCAACATATAAAGCCCATGGTTGAAAACTTGATCTTGAAGATAGAGACTAACATTCAGAATTTTCTGACCTTGTGATTCGTTGATTTTTAGGCAGAAGGTTTGGGAATAAAATAATGAATCAAGGAACTCTTGTGTTGGTATCCAATTTAAGTGTCATCCTCAACAGAACCATGTCTTGGGTGATCAGTCATGATAGTATCTTCCTCATTCTCAGGAAGTTAATTCAGCAGTAATTAATTAATCTTGTATGCTTATTTATTCTTGCAACCTAGAATAACACCATCAATCAGGTAACTGGTATCATGATAGTGGTTTTGTAAGTTTGGGAAGAAATTATTTATTAATCTTTCTATGAATATTTTTGACTCTTTAATTAAATTAAGACCATCCCCAACATCAATTTAGATAAAAAAAAAGAATGATCAGGATCACCCGCAACACAGATATTTGAATTGAGGGGGGAAACTTCAAAATTAATCCAGCATTTAGGATTCCCTAAAATTTCATCAACTATTTGAGGATGTGTGCCTATTTTAAAAACAGTTCAAAATTTACTCAAATGAGCACTAGGAACGCTTCAGTTTCCCCCAAAAATGAAATTAGAGTCCATTATATCTTCAATTATTCTCTCAACCAACTCAAAATCATGCCTATGAGTCATAGTTTCTTCATCTCACCCACCAGAAAAACCAATAAATGATTAAGAGGGCTGAGAAGAATTGAATGCATTGACTATGAGTTCAAGTATATGTATCTGTCTATTATTACAAAGATGAATGTTTTGAAAATATGATTCATTTATAGCAGCATTGTCCTTCTTCAAGAATCTCTTTACTTTTAATTCTTGAAACCTCTACTGTTTGATCAAATTTTGGAAAATCATGAAAAAGCTTTTACAATTGTTGTTCCATGTTATTGAATTATGATTGGGTTGATTGATGTGAAGATTTGATTTTTTTTGGAATGCTTGCAATCTGTGAACCCAGAATTAATTGAAGCTTCCACCGTGAAATCAACACAAGTATTCCATAGTGAGAGTGGTTTTTGTGGTTGAAAAAAGTGCCAATAGATTTTCAAACCACTTTCTTGGTCCAAAATGTAGGATCACCTCATCAGACTCTCATTTTTTTTTCTAAATGATGATTTTCCTCAAGCAAAAAATTCAAAAAAGATTCAAATCTGAAATTTGCATCAGAAATTCCATTGAATTGCTTAGTTTACTAAATGAAGTGGAACAAACAGAATTACTCAAAGGAAATCTAGGAAACTACCTTCCTTAATATGCAGGATGAATGTTATAAATTTTCACAATTCATTAACCAATCTAACAGTCCCTTCATTCTTTCCTGAGTGGATGGAATTTAAAGTATTATGGAAATTCTGAATATTTCAAGGTAATTTCAAAAATATCAACTGTATTTATATTGAAATAATTTGGAAGAATTTTTTTCACTTGTGTTTATCTTTCAAGAATGTGTTGATCTTTGAAGAACTTCATCCACAGGGATTCATCTGGCTCAAAAAGAACCTGTTTTTGGACAGGAAGATGAATATCCAGCCTTAGAACAGAAGGTGAAATAGAAAACAATCTCAGGTGAAATATCAAACAATTGCAGGTAAAATAGAAAAATATTTGAATTAAAAGAATCTCCAAAATTCCTATGGAGTAGCCAACCATATTGAATCCCTAAAATATTTTATTTAATCCAAACTTTTACCAACATCAAAATTAAAAAAATCATGGCCCTTATGGATGTATTTCTAGAGGTATTCAACCACCAAGATAACAGCACATATATCCAAATTTATGTTGCATTGGTAATTTTCAAATAGTCACAGATTTCAGGAACCCCACAGGAATTATCAAAAAAATATTTTGCATGATTTCTCCTCAGTTGAATGGTAGGTTCAATTGGGGGTATTTTATATTTGGCATTTTACTGACAGTTGTTTTGGGAAAAAAGGCTTTGGGGTATTTCTTCTTGCATCTTCCATTATCTGTTCAAGTTGCCTCAATTTACAAAATATGACTTGGCCCATGTATCATGTTTCTTTTAACTGTGTGAAAAAGGTTTGTATCCAGTGCATTAATTGATCAGCTATCTCTGCACAGACCATCATGTAAATTTCTTCAGATTTTCTTGGTTGGTGATCATGGTGAAGACTTACCAACATGTGAGTATGATGCAGACCTCTATCCTGGAATTCTGTAAAATGATTTATTCCCATTTCCAATCCCAATATTCCATCCATGAGTTTTGAGTTGAAAACCTGTGTTAATATATCTTGATATTGTAACACAGGTTCATCATCTAACTGATGAGATGGGTAAAACTACTGATAATTTATGGACCTGTGATTCTGTATCAAAGAATTATGTCTTTTATGTTGTGAATGTTTGGAAATAGAATATTTTCCAGATTTTGATCAATCCATAACCAAGTTTTGAGTTATATGTTTTAAATTAGTTGATGATTAAGATTGGCATGATTACATTTGGTTGGATTTCTCAAGTGATGGCAAAAAAAATCATGGTTTTTTTATGCAGAGGAATCAAGGATATCAAGAGATGAGGAAATTTTACAAGAGGTGGTATCTATGTTGAACAACTGATACCCAAAGTGGTGCTTGCCATTATCCCCAGTTACATGTCTTTCAGCTCCTTGATGTTACACTGAAGCTGTTTTCCTTGGTTACACCCCCCTTTTACACTGTCTTTTTTTCAGTGTGTAAATTAACATACTTGCCAATCTATGTATTTACATGAGTTTGGGAAATATTTATAAATAGAAAGAAGACACAAACCTTATGTTGTATAAGTACATGCAGATTGTGTTGTATAAGTACATGCAGATATATGTATTCACATGGAGTTGTGTGATACATATACTGGGGAAAGAAGTGGATTTAAGCCTGATTTGTAAATACATGCAGATATATATATATAATCACATGGTGGCAAAAAAAGAAGACACTTTTTTTTTTAAGCACACCTTTTTTTTTAAAAAAAAAAAAAGAAAGAAAGAAAACAAAAGAAAAAAAAACATTCAAAAATTAGATATAGGTGTATTCACCTGGAAGATAAAGAAAGCAGAAACTAAAAAAAAAATGCATCCAAAAAAAAAATTCAAAAAAACGACAAAACCATTCAGATTTATGGTGCACATCCTCAATTCTGGGGAATGAACAGGTTCTGCCCACCAAAGGAAAACAACACCAGCATTTATCAAGGGTGCAGGACCCAATATTTTTAGTATATAGGAGATAGGGCTTGGATTAAAATAATTTAATGAAAAACTGAATCCCATAGAAACCCCCGTAAAATGACAAAAAGAGATTTACAATCAAGTATCCAATTAAGCAAATGGCCTCTGGAATCAATCTCAAAA
Organism: Puccinia polysora; assembly: GCA_025617555.3. Taxonomy (NCBI): domain Eukaryota; kingdom Fungi; phylum Basidiomycota; class Pucciniomycetes; order Pucciniales; family Pucciniaceae; genus Puccinia; species Puccinia polysora. Next base: position 28,645,927 of record CM062629.1, read on the forward strand.
CCTGAGCCTCAGTGTAAAAATATTTAATACATAAAGCTTTAATTTAAATCATGTTAGGGGCTGATATTTTGATTTCACTATCAGTGTTGAAACCAGAAAAGGAATCCCTCATGATTAGCAAGGCTTTCAAAACTATCCTACCACCAAGAAAAATCTCAAAAAAAACCATAGAAAGTTCCTGGACCTCAGTGAAAGCCAGTTAAACCCTTTTTTTTTTTTTTTTTGGCTGGCAAAAGACCTGTACAATGAGGAAGCTGGAAGGTATGATTAAACGCAATTTTCACAACCAATCAACTAGAACTCATGTAGTCATTCAGAAGTAGTATCATCCATAATTTATTTATTTTTTGTCCTCATAAATCAAAAACCTTTTTTAGATGATAAGTGTGTGACCTTGGGCTTCATCAATTCCTAATTTATGGGACTCATTATGAATATAAACCTTGAAAATTTTAAGACTCCTATTATTTAAATACATCTAAAATAGGATAAATTTGCTTAAGAAGGTATCCAAATAATTAATTAAAAACAAATACAACTATCATCAAGCAAGAAAATAATAATTAACAAAATAATAATTAAGTTACAAACAATGATCATTATAAAGGATAAAACAACCATTGAAAATAAAAATCTATGATTGTAAATCCAGAAAACCAGAGAATTAGTAGTCAAACTTCAAATATTACTTCAGAGATTGATCTTTGGTACCAAATCAAGTATACTCACTCACAGGTCCGACCTTCAAAGTCCAAAAACTTGAGGTAGGTCTATGTATTTCAAGATACCAATGTTCAGAAAATTAAAAGAAGCTTTTTTCTTTCAGTTATTGAAGATTCATGCATATTTAAATCCAAAAATTATCTCAAACATTTACAAGTTCATTTTTTCCCCCCACATTTTGGGAGTTATTAACAAAAAAACAAGAGGGAAACGTTTTTTATAGCTCTCTCACACAAATTCCTGGACCATTGAAAGTGTTTGAGATGCCCAAGAGGTTTGCTTGGCCCTTCCCACAGACCAGGCAACCTTCCAACCAAAAGGAAGAGTTACAGGATACTCTCTTGCTTGAGCACACATTCCTGTGCATCTCCACGCCTTGGATAGATTCTGCAGGAGCTGTCTTGACTACCCACATGCAAACAAGGAAGCTGCAAAAGTCTCCCTTGCACCACCACTTCCAGTAGCTGCTTTGGTGCAAGATTCTGGACAGGATGATAGTTTAGATGGACCCTACTTGAGTTGTCTCACAATGACTCATATATACCCTCTGCAATTTCACAGGTGGTTTCCATGATTAGTTAATCTGTTTAGAGGAGAAAATTTCTCAGTAGATCTGCAATATTTTATTTTTATTTTTATTCTTATTTTTTTTCATTATTGAAGATGCTGAGGAACCCTCTATTCCAAAAATTTAACAAATACTTGTGAGAAGGTTGAAGTTCAGTTATCTTTGATTTTGAAGCTAGTATCAATGTTTAGTAGTCATTTGGGAAACCCAGAATTTTGGGGTTTAAACAGGGGGAAATTTCAAAAAGCAAAGAGTTTGGTGGAAATTTAGTAAATTAACAATGTGGAGTGGTGAATTTGATTGAAAAATTTAGGGCCAAACACCAGACCAGGATCTTTAAACAAAATGATTCACTGTGAAGTTTCTTGTTGCAAACTTAGGGCCAAACACCAGACCAGGATCTTGAAACAAAATGATTCACTGTGAAGTTTCTTGCACCACACTGCTCTGCAGAATTCAAGGGTTTGTATAGCTTTATAAGCAACCCTTTTTTTCACTCAGGAAGATCATAAAAAAAACACAATTGAATCCAAAGCTTGAAAAGAGCATATGAGTGAGGTTTTTGACCAGATTTTGGCTCAACAATTAGAATAAAACTGGTCCAAAAGAATCATTCTGAGTGAGATTTCAAAGCAGATGAGTACTGGTTCAAAATCAGAGAAAAAAAAATAAATAAATTGAAAATTGCATCAAGGAGTTTGATGGATGTTCCAAAATTATGCTCCATGATGGATGGAGAAAATCCTGATTTGATTTTGCTTCATGGATGATCAGGATGATTTGAGTTGATGTTGTGATTCAAATTTCAAAATAAAATTTTGAAAATACCAAGAAAGATGGGTGTTGGGACTAAGAACAAAACATCCTCAGTTTTAAGGCATCAAAATCTCTAACTCAGCTTATCCATTGAAGTTCCCTCTGTGATCATCACACAGTTCAAATTAGCTTGCATCATCCATCCCCACTTGTTCCCCCCCTTTCTTCCCCTTTTCTCCACTTCTCCCCCATTCCCTCCCTTTCCCTCCCTCCCCCCCTTTTTACCACTTCATTACCCCCCCTTTTTTTACCACTTGCCCCCCCCCTTTTCCCCTTTTGGTTTCCCACCTTCTCCCACCTTCTCCCACCTTCTCCCCCTTTCCTCCCCTTCTCTTTTTCTTTTTCTTTTCTTTTAATTCTTTTTTCCTTCTTCTATTTTCTCTCTTTTCTCTTTCTTTCTTTCTTTTATTTTATCTTCTTCTTTTCCCCATTCCCCCCTTTCTTTTTTCTTTCTTCTGCTTCCTTTTTCTCACCCCCCCCCCTTTTTTTTTATTCCTTTTTTTGTCTGTTGTTCTTGTCCCCCCTCCCTCTTTTTTTATTCTTTCTCCATCCTCTAATCTTTTCTTCATTCAATTTCATATTTTTTTTTTGTTCTAGGTTGTCATAAGCCTACATTAAAAAAACTCATCAAAGTTTTTTTCTACCAAGTTTTACTTCCTAGCTCATCTTGGAGGATTGGATCTCTTATGAGAAGATTGATACCAGCCATGTTATTCCACAAAAAAAAAACCTCCAATACAATCTTGAGTTTTACCTTCAAGGCTTCTTGCTCCTACCCTACAGCTCCCCCAACTCCCTACACACACACCTGGCAATCTGACCTAACAGAATTTTTTTTCACATTCTTCTATCTCACATCTTCAACCTGCTCTTGAGCCCCATTATTTTGTCTCACTCGATGGTTTGGTTAGTTTTAATCGATCAATCTTTTACTTTAGTGGGTTCATGAGCAAGCATCCAGGCATTAGGAGCTTCTAGAATGCCTTTTATTTTTTCAAATGTCAACCTTCTCATTTCCTCTATCTCCTTTTGTTTTTGCCCACGCTCTCTAAACTGTTTTTCTTTTCTTTTCTTTTTTTTGGTGCGGTTGAATCTTGGGCTGAGTTCCAAGCGGTGTGGTTGATTCACAGCATTGAAACAGATCTTCATAAACTAAGTTAATCAGACCCCACACCTGCTTCACCAGTATGTATGCACACAAAAAGCAACGCCCAAGTTCAAGTTCAAGCGGATGATCTTGGTGGACAACCTGGTATTCGACTTGGTCTAGTCAAACTTTCACCTCGTTTTCTTATCTATTTCTCCTTTTTTTTTATCAAGGGTGGGAGGAGGGGGTGGGGTAAGGTTGCTTGGACGAGTGGGTTTTCTGATCCCACGACGTTTTTAAAAACCTGGGTTCGGAGTCTCTTGTCGTTCGAAAATCTTGATTAAATTCAGAACAGGATCCCAAAAAACACCACCACAAATTCACCCAAGAATATCTGCATGCGATTCACCCCCTAAAAGTTCAGTCAAAAAGGATATTATAACCATAAGGGGGCAGTGGGGGAACAAAGCAAACGAACAAGTACGTAAAAATAAAAAGCATCAAAGATCTTATGGTAGTGTGGATGATGGGATAGAACGATTATTAAGAAAAATGAAGATCATGACTGTGAATGCTGATATATAGGTATATATCTAGGAGAAGCATATATACATTCCTGAGGCATGTGGTTTTGTTTTCTCTTTCTCTCTGGGTCCGTCTCTCTTTGTTGTTGCTCAAGTGGATATCCTTAAGCGAAGAAATACTTAGAATGGATGACATCATGAATGTTAAGGTCCCCACGAGGAGGTAAGGGAGGGATCATTGAGTTGAGATCGATCAACTTGTTCTGTACGTTCGGATTCCGGTTCGAATTTTCGTCAGTGGGGGGTGGGGGTGATAGTTGATGGAGATCAACTCCCATCGATCTCAGCTCGTTCATCAATCTACTCGTTAGGGTATTTTTAGGGACTTTATACCCTTCGTACCTATGCTTGATCTTATTTTCAATCCCATTCGGCAGTCCGAACGAACCCGATACCCAAAAAAAAAAAAAAAAAAAAAAAAAAAAAAAAAAAAAAAAAAAAAAAGAGTGAAGAAAAGAGTGAAGAAAAGAGTGAGGGGAAAAAATGAGGTGATGAACATTCAGCCTTCATGATGTGGGCTATAGAAACCATCTAATAGGAATACGTCTCGCCGAGAGAGAGGAACGCGTCTTACTTCTTTGGCCAAATTCTCCAAGATTCGGGTGGTGTGTAACCGAACGAACGATTCTCTCAACTTTTGATTCATGTGATCTACATCACAGGCATGGGTCCAATAAGAGTCGTGAACTGAAGCAAACGTGATACCCTGTTGGAGGTCACATACGATATCGAATTGAGAATCGAGGATGCGAAATGTGTAAGCATCAGTCGGGAAAAAAAAACAGAGAAAGGTGGATCGACACGTATGTATATCAAGAAGAACGGATGCGTTCGAGACTTACTTCACACGCAAGGGCGGTCAGCATCATATGCGTAGCGTCTAATGAATGAATAAAATTGGGCGGAAAGGCGGATGCTTGACTTCTTGAATCAGCTTGAGCAGGTTCGTATGGGTCCGCAATATAAACGGTTTGTAAAACTGTCTTGATCTGAGGTATTTCTCTCAGGTCACGAAGAATAAAATAGAAAACCAAAGTAACGATCAGCTATGAAGGTCCAAGTTGTGTCTTCCATACCAGAAGCGATCAGGAGGAGGACAGACCTGAGTGCGGTTTTGGGTACGGTAAGGTTGACAGACGACCAATCCTAGGGGAGTAGTCCATGTCATGGAAGTCATCAATTCGACCTCTTCACGGTTTTCTTGATCATGGGTATCAAGCTTCTTGGATTTTCGCTTGGCAGGTTGGTCTTCCTTCCGCTCCTCAAGACCTTCTTTTCCCGGTTGACTGCCATTGGTCTCAGGATCAACTTTTCGGTAGTTCATCGCGGACTCAATCCGTTCCGGCGGGATCGATTTGGAAACCAGTCTAGCAACGATGGTCAACCATTTCTGAATCGCCACGGCTCCCTGAAAGACTTCTCCTATTGATCTTAAGACCTTACGATCAACATTGATTCAGGTTCAGAAAGAGATAACCCCAACAGGAATTTTGTGGTCAGCATTTTCACACAAATAGATGTCGATTGGGAGATCCGTGAGCCCGGCCTGAATTCAGTTAGTATTTGAAACTGATATCAAAACAAAGAACAACGTCGCACTTACTAGCGTGGCCACATAAGCTGCTGATATATACAAGTTAGGTATTGGTATGACACCTAAATCTTTTAACTGTCTTCTGATTTGCTCGCGCGCTCCGACAAATGTGACACCTGATTATAGATGCATCAAATAAACATGATTTCACAACATCGTGATGAGGTAAAAAGAAATACATGTTACGGGAGGGATGGTGATGGGGAGCGCGACAACTGAATTACTTACCATAGACAGTCGTCATGACCTGAATTTTAACAAAAGAACGCCAGAAATATAAAGAGGTTGATTAGTATAATACACAGATAATGAAACATGAAACCTTTTTTTTTAAAAAAAAGGCAAATTAATCGGAGGATCCAAGTGAACTCACGGTTTGTTTAACAACCTTACGTTTAATATGACCTTGCAAAGCCTTGGCGATATCATGGCCATTCTCAGCGTCTCGATTGACCAACTTGTTCACTTCGTCCGCCACTTTGCTGTAGACGTCACCCGGTTTGAGCCCAGGGACGAGATTGACCTCTTTGCCACCTTCGACGTCACCACCTAACGCTGCATAATGTTGTAATCCATTACAGGATCCATCTTGATGGACCGGTAAACTCGATAGGTATTCTTCCGGATTCTCACTCCTCAAGGCTCTCGTTAGTTCTATGCATCCCGCTAATGTTTGCCACGGATCTTCGGATTTTAACCACCACCTTTTCCCCTTCATACCATCAATCGATCAAAAAAAAAAATCAGAAAAATCACAAGAGCTTCAATCGAGTATCACATTTCCTATTCTGTTGGAAGGTGGAAGGTGTAATTAAGGACATACGTTTAGAGGATCATCGGCCGAATCAAAGACGAGGCTTAGGTTTTGATCGATAAACGATTCACGCTCGGTCAGGTTAGCTTTATCAAACCCGAACTTGTTCGAGAGATGGATCTTCAACCAGCTCAAGCCCGATCGACCTAATCGTTTAGCTTCTGCAAACTTGAGTAACCCTCTCGAGATATCATCTCCGATATGATTCAAATTGGCGGGTATCGGATATGCTCGTCCTCTAAAGTCGATATTATGCGGGAAATAGAACGTTTCGTTCAAGTACTGCTCAAAACAGCTCGTCAGTCATCGGGCATTTTGTAAAAAAAGCAACGATATGGGATTTGGGAATCGATCGACTAACTGCTCGCGCGATTTCCAACTGATAGTTAACTGAACATCTTTGACCATAAGCAGATCTTCTACTAGCCAACAGGCTTCTATAGATCTCCTTTTTTTCACCTTCGGTTCTGGGATTTTCAGCCGAAGATACAATCGGAGTACCATCTTGGCTAAAGTCAAAGAGCTCTTCGACGGGATGATCAGCTTGATCATCATCAACTGACGTCATCGCTGCTTCTTCTCGTAAGAAAAGGGTCTCGATCTCATCCGACTTGAGATTCAAGTTTAGATGAGGGTCTCTGATCGGAATCCCAGCCAACTCGATTCCCGAATTCCAGACCTGAGACATAACATCAAAGATAGGTTTGTTGATCTTCCACGCGGTCCTACCCAGCTTATCTAATGATTTATAGACCATCTCGAGGCCGTTGAATCGATGGGATTCTAACAAATGCAGTGCTTGTTCGGGCGAGTCTCTGGTGCGCATTAATGGGGCTCCATGGACTAAATAAGCTCCATTCTTGGGATGTCTCCATGGTAAGGGCGGACAAACCATCGGCAAATATCTTGGGTGTAAGGTCACATTAGCTGGATCTCGATCTAATCTCTCAGCTACTGCTTCGTTCATCTTCGTCACTCCCACTCTTTTGCCGTCAAAGTATTGGGTAGTTTGATAGAACGCAGGTTGGACTTCCTCACTTTGGATGAATACGATCGTTCAGAATTGAAATGTATTGAGGGATAACGAAGTGAGGAATTGATTAGCTAATGTTTTGGCAGAGAAACTGGCAGATATGTTAACGAGAGTGACCGACTATAGTGATCCATCCTCCAAAACAGTACTTCTCGTGATTTTACACGTTTCCAATAATCCTTTCATAACTAATGCGCCAACCTTGGAGCGTTGATGAATGGTCCAATCAAAATGATCACCATGAATCGCCTTGAGCTCATCCTGGTAGGTACCAATAATTTCATTTTTCCAAATCGCACGTATGGTATGATCCAAATTACGACTGTGGTCATTATCAAGATTATTTTCTTGATGTTGTTTGATAGAATTCAATAGTTTTTCATTCAACTCCGGGATCGATTTGATGGTTTGGGCACACCATTCGTTTTCGATCGCTTTGCCTAGAGCAATAAATAATCCGATCGATTTGGCCCCGTCGTTGATGGTACTATTACCCATCTCCCTTATCACCTCTACTACCGCTACTTTGGCTATCAACGCATTATCCAAGACCTTGATAAAATTAAGGTCGGTTTCAATAGTTTCTAGAATGTAAGCCCGATAAAAAAAATAAAACGAACGGTTGGCGGTCAGTCGTTGGCAAGAGGCGAAAAAAGAATCCTGCCACAGTGTGAAATTCGACAGAGTTTCAAACAACCAACAGTGGGAGAAGAGGGAACATCAGTGGATACCTTTCTTGGAGTTTGTGACCCGTCCATCGAGATTGAACTCCAAGGAATCGAACCATTTTTTCAAGTCTAACCACCAATCCCACATCCAAGCTTGTAAAACTTTACCACCTTGGCCGTTCGAGAACCCCCCCAGGCCGAGTTGCTTAATTTCTTTTTGACCTTCAAACCATTCAGCTTCGGCTGCATCATATCCTGCGTATTCTAGTACCATCTGCCTGTCGTACGGACTAGCGAACATCTGTCCTGCTGACTCAGGTATCGTTGATACGTTCGATAGTAAATGGCTCAACCTTAACGGTATTGTTCTTTCTTTATTTGGATCATCTGTTGCTTTGGCTGGCTGGGTAACAGTTGAAGTCTCAGCAAGTACGTCGAGCGATCGGTACAAGGGAGGAAGGGAATGAGCTAGAAACATTCAAGTGAACAAAGGATCGACTCACTCTCCTGACTGGATTCAAAGCAACAGGAGGCTCGCTAGAACAACCCGATTCTTCTCCTGAGGGTGAAGCAGGTCTTGGGACGATGTGATCTTGATCGGGAGATAATGCAGTGGACCATCTTCGTTCAACGATTTCAATCTCATCCAATACATCTTGCCTTTGGCTAGATTGAGCTTGAGATTTAATTTTGGACAGGGCTTCTGATTTATCCAACTTTCCAAAAAATGATTTTGTTTGGGAGGTCACAAAGGTGATTGAATCCAACACATTCGTCAAAGTTGGGGGTTTACTATTGGAGTGGGGCGATAGATAAGTTCCGGACAGAGAATCTGGTAGGATCCACGGCATACAGTCCAGAACCGAATAAATTGGTTGATTTAAGCTGAAACAAACCAAGAAGAGTGAAATCAACAAAGATGCCCTTGATCAGTAATGGTGGCTTGATTTTTGTCAAAAAGATATGTATGTAGAGAGTAAATGTTCAAGTTATCCATCCTCTCTGTTCCCTAATCGAAGTGAATGATATCGGTGCTTGTGAATTACAATAAGACACCTTTGATGACACCCGCCATGAGATGATGATCAACCTGGGCCCAATCGTTACCGTTCAACTTGAAATTCTTTAACCAATGAAACACTTCGGCTTGTAGATTATTTGAGAGGGATGGATTGGATAACGATTCTTGCTTGATGGCTTCGAGGAGTAACTTTCTTAACAGTGAACCGAAGATCGAAGGGCTTATGATTTGATTCAGAGTCGGTAAGTTCTGATCCTCATCCTCCGACGATCGGTAGGCGAGAGGATGGTCTAATTGATTCGAGGATGAAGGTTTCGATCTTTGGTCTAATTGCAGGGTGGTCGTAAACGGTTTGGGCCTCTTATAACCTAGGCTACGTTCGATTTCGAAGATGATCGACCTTGCTCGCTCCAAGTCCCCAATGGCAATCGATACCGTGAGCTGAGTGATTTGATGCTGAGATTTTGAAGATTGAAAGCCATGGTTAAATCGGCTATAGTCTATGATCGGTTCATCCTCGTGAGGATCTTCGTCGGTGGTTTTCTTCTTCTTCCTCTTCTTGCTCACTCTACCGGTGACCGAGACCGGTGGCAGGGGTGGCCTGAGATAATGTTTGACGGTACCGAGATGGAATGGTGATTCGAATAGGTTAGGCAGATCTTCGTGGTGAGTATGAAGGAGAGGATGGTCTTCGATGCTTGAGTTGAGTGGTTGTCTCTGAAGAAGCGGTTGAGATTCGATTGAGGTAGGGTTAAGTTTGGATGAGATGGATCGAATGGGATGATGATGATGATGGATGAGTTTGAGTTGTTGGTTGATTGTCCTTTGGTTGAATCGATGGATCATCTCCTTTCGATCTGAAACGATACACTCTGTCTCTCCTTCGACGTCCCCCTTGTTGAGTCTTGGTGGTGTTCTCGTTGGATGGATAGGCCCTAAGCGTTCGATCCCACTTATGAATCTCTGATCGACTGATTCGATGAACGTGGGACTGACTTACTTGACTAGTTCCAATCTCTTGATGACCACTTCGAGGAGGATGTTAGTGGTTCATCTTGAATTTACGCTTGACTGTGGTCCCAGCCTAGATGATACGATAGATAAATATTTCTTGATTGAAATTCGCGTCGGCAAAAGTCAAAAACGCCATCGGCCGAAAATTTACCGCCGCCAGGGAGCGCCATGCGCTGCACGCTGCGCTGCACGGCAACACTGCAGGCATGTATCTATGCATACATTCAATTCCCAAGCAGCATGCGCGCCCCGTCCCTTCACAGGCCGCATTGAAAACTGGCCGAGTCGATGTGAGATTGCATGGGCTTCGATAATCATATAGGGGCTCGACCCGGATGGAGCGGGCAGAGGCCATCAATTCCGTCTCATGATGAATGATATTCAAGATAAATGGATGCTAGTCTCACAGTCTTACTCCGGTCTGGTCGCTTGAGTATAAGGGTCCAAATCAAATCATATGACTAACTCTCCATGGGGAGCTTGAGCTTCGAAGGATGTGAATGTTTCTTGTTCTATAGTTGAAACTCTGAGGAATCTCGTGTGAGGAAGCAGAAATAACGTATGGATCCAATCACAAAAGATGAAGGCCATGTTTCATAATGAAAAAATAGTGTTGATATGAGCTTTTCACTAAGGACATATTTGAACAGTCCTGATCAAGAAATTTGGATGTATACAAGGTTGGAAAACAGACACCTGTAAAATGATTAAATCAGAATTAAATTTGAGAGAGATTAAAGGGCTGAATCAAATTGAGGACTGAATGATTTAAATGATCTTGAAATGAGGATTCTTTCGCATAGAAATAAATAAATCAGGTGATCAGTATAATTCAACACTGAAGTGCTCAACTTTCTAATAGTATTTTGGTTTTTGAAAGGATGCACAAGTTAAGTTGGTCAATCCATTTATGTTCCTTAAAATATTTCATCACCCTATCAGGAGTTCATAGCCATGTTTATCAGATTATTTTTAAATGATGATTCTCATAGTTAATCATTACCACCTTCATTATTTTATATGATTTTGATACTTGTAGTTTTCACAAAAGCCATCATATAATTACAAAAGCATCAGGTCTTACAGCTTTAATCCTCAAAAAAACTCCATCTGTTGATCCCCTATCACCCAATATCAGTAATCAGTTTATTTTTCAGTTCTCTACTATGTACAGATCAACCTTCCAAAGTACCAATAATAATAAAATAAAGAAATAAAAATAATAAAACAGAATAAATAATAAAAATTTGTAAAAGGAGGGTGGAAAAATCAAATATTCTTGTAAATTTGGAATCCCCACCCAAAATTAGGCAGGGTCACTCAGGGACCCCACATTTTAATTCCTACTCCTTAACACCTCAAAATAAATATATTAAAAACAGTCCAAAAATCATAGCACCACTATCTTTTTTTTTGGCCAATCTAATATTTCACATGTACTGTGAAACATAATTTTCACACCTAAAATTTAATCAGAATTGAAAAATTGTGTGTATGTAGGTAGGAGTTACAGAAAAAAACAGGTTTGGTTGAAATCCCTGCATGCAGCTCCTGCATCCGCAAATGCAGCCTGCAGGCATAGGTTAATCTAGGACCCGCATGAAAATTCTGCACCAAATTCCCAGATTCAGCTGATCTAGTCTTGCATGCAACTGGTCTAGTCTTGCATGCAGCTGATCTAGTCCCACATGCAGCTGATCTAGTCCCACATGCAGCTGATCTAGTCCCACATGCAGCGGATCTAGTCCCACATGCAGCTGATCTAGTCCCACATTCAGCTGATCTAGTCCCACATGCAGCTTATCTAGTCCCACATGCAGCTGATCTAGTCCCACATGCAGCTGATCTGATCCCACATGCAGCTGATCTAGTCCCAGGCGCAGCAGATCTGATCAGTGAATTTCAAATTTGCAAAAACACAAACAGGTACCAAACTTGACTATTACAACATAGAAGGATCATCCTTGCATATGTAATGATGGGACATATGCATGGAGGATGATCCAAAATCATAAAATATAAAATAAAAAATACTAAAATAACCAGAAGGTGCTGGAAATTTAATAAACACCCACTACTGATCATTTTAGTCAAACAAAAATAGTAAAAAGATAAATTACTTGCAGGATCAGAAAATCAACAAATAAACACAAAGACTGATCCTACAGATATAACAGCTGAGCCACAGAACCAAGAGGATAGTTTAATCCAGCCCTGGCTGGCTTGCTAGCCTCAGAACATGAGCCCTACCCTCTCTAAATTCCCTGAGGAGGAACTCTTAACCACAAAAATGTATTTATACAGAACTTCTTTTGGGGATCTTCCACCCAGAATTCATCATTTATCATCAAGACACCATGCCATCCATGATCAAGTGCTTATAGAGAAATAAGAAAGTGATTTATTGCTCCATTCTAATTATAATAGTATTAATTCATAGCCCCCATGATTGTTTTCATTGAAGAATAAAGAAACAAGAGCCCCACCTTTGATTTAAAAAAACTTCAACTTTGAACCATTGCAGATACTCAGAAAGTAACTTCTCAAAGTAGTAAGTTATTTACTTCCTTCTCTGGACTGTGTGCTAACATAGCCCAACCATACTACCATTTTAGTGGGTAATACTTCCTTATTGTTAATTCATATGGTTCCCATCATCCCAGGGTACCAGATTCAAAGTTAAAATCCTGAAGAAGAAGTTTTAAAGACCCCCAGTCTGTATAAGCTGTGGCACCTCTTTTTATTATTTGTTATATATATTTATAACCATTTAAACAAACCATTTAAACCTTGCACCATTACCAATCATATTTATCCTTTTGGATATTGGTCTTTGTTTATTTTTAATAATATGATTATCCTTTAACTTTATCACTTCTAGTAGCTATAGGGCTGCAAGGTTCCTAGTATCTAGCAGCTGGAAAATGGGGTTCTGGCCAGAAAATTATCCCAAAATAATTAAAATTAATTTTATTATTCCTTGCAAAAAGCAATCAATGTAAAAAAAAGTAAAAATACTTTTTTTTTTGAATTCATCTGTAGTGGATTTGAAAACCCTATGGAGAATCAATTAAATATTAGAATCTTATTATGAAAAGAAAAGAAGAATAAATTAGGAATTTTAAACCCACTGTTTGGGATGCTTTAACCCTTGAACAAAAGCAGCAAAAAATTCTTCTTTACACAGAAGAGGAATATAAAGAGAAAGAACAGGAGTTAGAAAGACTCATAAACTTCAACTCTTTCCTCAGAAAAATCCAAGCTTGGAAAATATTCAGAAGAATTCTCTTTTACCAATATAAAGGGCATATGAATCAGCCAGAAATATTTTAGATAAATATTTTATTAAAAATATTTTAAAGTTAAAATGAATCATATTTTTTATTATTTTTTTTAGTGGATATTGCTCCAATGAACATCACCAACCCTGATTTTATTGATCAGGATATCCCAGGACAGATCCCAAACCCTGAGTCCTTGTATTTATTGCAGGATTTAATTTGTACTAACCAGGACCCCCCCTGGATTACCCAATAAGGAAAAATTCAACCCCAATCAGGCCTCAGTACTTAAATTTGAACCTTAACCTAAGTGGGCCTTAAAATTGAATAAAAAATAAAGATAATAAAATAAAACCATAAAAATATTATTTATTATTATTTTTTACTAATTTTTGAAAAATAAACTTATATATTTCTCATTTTCTTTATGCTATGTTTCAAAAAAGGTGCCACAATCAAGCCAATGGCAGAAACCCATTCTATGGATCTCTGCCCAGAGGAACCCTCACCATCAAGGATGAAATTTTCAACTGCAATGAGGGGCCTCAAAACCACAACTCCAGTGTTTCTTTCCCCAGAGACAACCTTTGCAGCAACAAACTCAAAAAAATTGATGTTGGAGAGTTGTAAATTCATACCAAACTCATCCTGGGAGTTTTTCAGTTCACTTCCTCCTCCCAAAGTGGACCAAGCCAACAAGGAAAATATCAATAAATTGGTCAAGGAACATGTGAGCCTGTGTGAGAAGCTCAACAAAGCTCAGTCCCAAGGGGACATGCAAGCCATTACAAAGTCCATATACCAGGAAAAAGCTACTCAGATATCCTTAAAAAAATGGTAACCAGGAAAGAGGTAGATAATTACATGCACAATTGGAATCCTTGGGAAAAATAAGCCCAACTGAAGGGGAAGAAAACTCAAAATAAGAGGTCCTCCTCTCACCAAAAGCTCCAATTAAAGGGGAAGGACAACCAAAAAAAGAGGTCCTATTCTCACCAAAAGCTAGATTTAAAGCACTTCAAGGAATGGGACAAAACTATATCCCTAGACCAAAAGTGGAAGAGAGTATATTACCATTAAATTTACCTACTTTTATTTCATTTTCAAATGATTTAAGGCATAAATTCAAAATTCTGAGTAGTAACCTTGATGATATTTGTGAAAAATTGGATAAGTTAACCTTGATCACCTCAAAAATATATCACTTTCAACCTGGCCTACTTGAAAACCTTGAGATGGAGCTTTTAACCAGCCATTTAAAAGATAAAATAAACCAATGTAAAGTATCCCAAGTGAAACATATAGAGGCTTCCTTCTGAAAAATCCAGGAAAATCTCCTCCTTTCTGTTCAACTCATCAAAGAAGATTTCAAGAAATTGACTAAAACTTCTGTTTCCCATTCCCATTTTTCTAAAACAAATATATTTGCTAATTCATGAAGTTGATTTACAACTTGGTATGATCAAGAATGATATAAGAGAGCTTAAAATGATTCTGAAAAACCCCTTGGGGATTACCACAGTGGAACCAAAACCTCCTAGAATTACAACAACTCCTAGTGCACCACCCTGAACAGCAATTCCTAGGGATTTCACCTTTAGGCCTAGCCCTAAACCTGGAGTGGAGCAGGAAATTAAACTGCTTCCCACCATAACTGAATGGTAAGAATTCTCTGGAGAAGGAAAATATAGCTGTATCAGCTTCATAAAATTTATAGATTAAAACCTAGCTTCTTATGAAATCCCTGAAACCATTTCTGTAGTCAGATTACCCAGACTATTTGAAGGAGTTTCTCTTGACTGGTTTTTCAGCAAGAGGGAGGAATTTGGCTCCTTATCCTGAAATTCTTGGAAAGAACTGATTAAAGAAAATTTTGGATCCAGAATCTGGAAAAGAAGGATGATTAAGAACTTTCAATCATTCCACTTTGTCCCCTCCAGAGACAAGCATCATAATTGGTGTCTAGAAAAAAATCAAAAGGCTAGATTGCTTTTTCCCTGAAGCTGATAGAGAGGAAGTCAATGAAAGACTCCTTAAAATCTTTCCTGGTAACCTTAACCACAGTTTGAGATGAAGAATGCCTATCAACTCAGACCTTCCAACTCTTATAAGTGTTCTTGAAGAGGTTAAAATAATTAATTCATAATATTTCTGGCTTATTCATATGCCCTTTATATTGGTAAAAGAGAATTCTTCTGAATATTTTCCAAGCTTGGTTTTGCCTGAGGAAAGAGTTGAAGTTTATGAGTCTTTCTAGCTCCTGTTCTTTCTCTTTTTCTTCCTCTTCTGTGTAAAAAAGAAGTTTTTCCTGCTCTTGTTCAGTTGTTAAAGAATCCCAAAAAGTGTGTTTACAATTCCTAATTTATTCTTCTTTTATTTTCATAATAAGATTCTAATAGCTGATTGATTCTCCATTGGGTTTTCAAATCCACTACAGATGAATTCAAAAAAAAAAGTATTTTCTCTTTTTTTTTTTACATTGATTGCTTTGTACAAGGAATAGTAAAATTAAATGTAATTATTTTGGGATAGTTTCCTGGCCAGAACCCCATTTTTCAGCCCCTAGATACCGGGAAAATTGCAGTCCTTTAGCTACTAGAAGCTATAAAGGTAAAGAGTAATCATATTCTTAAAAATAAACAAATACCAACATCCAAAAGGATAAATATAAAGGGAACTAAACCTATAGAACATAACCCTAGGATAAGAGAATAGTACAGTTCTAAACCCAAAGATATTCCTTCTCAAGATCCTGTAACCCTGAAAACAAGAAAAATTCAGAGAAAAAAGAAAAAAAAGAAGATGTATGCTGGAATTGCAACCAAAAAGGTCCCCTCAGATCAGATTTCCCCCTAACCAGAAAAAGGATTAATCTGGTAGAAGGAGAATAGAATGAAAAACCAAGTCAAAAGTATGCTGAAACAGAAGGATCAATTTCAGGCTGCAAAATAATTATAACCAATCCCATTTATTTTATAGAAGGGAAAATTAAATCTTCTCTTGGTATAAACCCTGTTAATGGAGATCCTAAACTACCTCAGAAATGGGATCCCAATATGAAGATCCAACATGTATCTGAATCCTTGAAGCCCTCTTCTGGAAAAATTTATAATTCTGGTAAAATCTGTTGTTCTACAGGATTGATCCAAGGATCCCCTATCTAGATACTACTAGATAGTGGGGAATTATAATCTTTTGTTGGAAATTCCTAATTAGAAAAGAAGATACAAAATTGATGCAGAACTTAATCCCAGTTACCCAAGCTAATTTCAGCACTTGAAATTCTTCCTTAAATTCTATAGGATTATTGAACACAGATGTAATACTCCCAAATAACAAAGGATCTCTCAAACTGAGGATAGAATTTTTATTACTCCAAAATGGTGTATGTGACAACTTCATTTTAGGCAATGAAACCCTTTGTCTCTATGGGATAGATGTGTTCCAGAGAAAAGGGAGGCACTTCACTGTGGGGGGAGAATGGAAAAAGAAGTTTCAGATATGTAACCTGCATTCTCAAGAGTCTGATTCAACTTATGAAAAGCATTTAGAAGTATTCAACCAAGAATAATTTTCAGAAACAGCTCTAGACTCCCAACTCAGTGCAGATCAGAAAAAGGAAATCCTCTGCCACAAAAAATTTTACAAAACTTTCTAGAAAGCATCATCAAGGAGCTGAGGCCCAACCTATGGCCAAGCTCAGGTCAGACTTTTAGAAATCTAAGGTCAAGCTTTGACAAAGCTCCACTGCAAAGTGACTGTGCACCAACTCTTTGATTCAAGAATGGAGACAGATTCAACTCAAGAATGGAGAAAGCTTCAACCAGATCTTCCTTGATGATGCTTGCTAGCAAGATTCATGAAATCTCACATGGTGCTCACTGTTTTGTTTGAGAACCAGAATGATTTATGCACCAAATATCACCCAATTTGTAACATCAAAGGGCATGATATGATCTTAACCCTGAATATTAAACATCCTTCCTCCTCTAACCTCAGGATAACTGCTTTCCCATCTATTACCACGTCTAGTGCAGCCCTTGAAACTCATATCCAAGAGCTAATATACTTGCTTTGAGGAAATTAGAATTTAATGAACAGTTTGACATCACCACACCAGTCCTCATAGCCTGGAATAATAGTAAATCAAGAATGGTTGGGGACTTTAGAATGCTTAATAATTAAACTCAAGCAGACTATTATCCAATAACTAGGATTGATCATTCTCTGCAAAACCTGTCCAATTCCAATTATACCACTACTGTGGACATGCTGAAAGGATTCCACCAGATACCAATCATTCCTGATAGCAGAAAATTTATGAGAATCGTATACCACCTAGGGATATCTGAATAGTTCAGGATGCTTTTTGGAATCAAGAATTCTCCCTCTCACTTCCAAAGGATGATGAACAGCTTTGTAGGAAATTTCATTTGAAAAGTATGGATGATGGCATATATTGATGGTTTTATCATATACTTTGATTACTGGGAAACTTACATGGACAAAGTAAGAGTATCCCTAAAAACCATCCCAGATGTAGGACTTAGAGTATCCATGAAGAAATGTAACTTTGGATATGGAGAAATTGAAGCCTTTGTCAGCCAGCTACTATGTCAGAGCTAGCTGACAAAGTACAAAAAAGTAATAATAAATAAAAAAGTGACAGAAATAAAAACAATTGATAAAAAACTAATAAGGAGTATGAAAATCAAAATCTTTATTGCAGATTTTTATTCCCCATCCAAAATTAGGTAGGGCCACTCACTGAACCCTACTTTGATTTCTGACTCCTTTAGAATTTGAACATTTATATAAAATTATTCCAAAAAGCATGACATCATTATTGCACTTTTGGCCATTTTAATATTTCACATGAGTAGCCACGTATTGGTCTCAAACCAAAAATTTGGTGAGAATAGTTGAATTCTATATATTAGATCATCTCCAATTTTCTTGGTAAACCCATGTGTTAGCTAAGTTTACCAAGCAATTTTCACAATCATGCAAAAATAAGGGCTTTTTAGAAAGCAAGCTCCATAAGTTTGCTGGGTTTTCTGTAAAGTTAAAAAAAGTTAGAAAGCTTGCTAGCCCCATACTTGAGGACCTACTCTCTTTCCTATACCTGTTGACTTGACATATCTCCTTTCAATGTCCTTTGATACCACCTCCCACCATCATTGCAGCTCAAATGTCCCCTCCTGCCCTCACCCCAGCCCCAGCTCTGCTTTAAAATTAAAAAAAAAATGGAAAGATTGTCCTAGCTAGTGACCTGCTGCATGGCACACAATTGCGTGTTTTGAGTTGCTATCTAACTGCTGCAGCCTTATGGATTGCAAAATTGCAAATTTTTTTCAATAAATTGCTTGCTAGCTATTTTTTTAGCTAGGAAGTTGTTACCTAACAAGCCAAGCTCTCCAACAATTGGAGATGCTCTTACAGGAGTTATGAGCCAAAATGTGTTTTTTCCCAACTCCTGCATGCAGCAGGGGTAGTTAGGCATCCATACACAACTTCTGTCAACCCTAGGACACACATCCAAGTTTTCCAAATTGGGATAATCAGAAAGGGGACATGTAGACAAGGGAATTTGTCCTGCATGCAGCCATGGGACTATGCCACAGACAGCTGAAACAGCTGCTGTCAAAATAAACTACAGCTGCATTGAGGTACAACTTAGGCATCCTACTACGCAAGAAGAGATTATGGTATATGTAATAAATATATCCATGGGTAGAGAATGACTGAAAATGTAGATAAATCAAATAAAAATACATTGAAGGTGTGGTTACCAATCCGGGACACCACGGAAAAAAAAAAAAAAAAAAAAAAATTGGTTGTACCCCTATGGGTACCTTCATTTCCCCCCATCTCTCAACTTCTCCCTGTCCTAGCGGTCTAGGACAGGCCTCTTGCCTGTCTCTCCACTTCAATCCCCCCCTTCTAGGTTCAACTCCTACTTGTCGCTCTCGCGGCCCTGGCTTTTGGCGACGCAAGCGATTGTTGAACCACCTTCGACGATCCCTTCGTTCCTTCCCAATCCTTTCATCCAACCAACGCTGTCGCTTGTCGCGACGGTCGTCAACTCTCATTTGATCGATCTCATCCACCACACCATCATCACCACCACCATCACTACCATCACCAGGATAACCCAAGATTGAAATCATCCCCATCTTCCTCCATCCATCATCCCTCCTCGGATCATTGTCGATTCCACCATCACTCATCCCTCACCGATCGGAGCCATTGTACCCAACAACAGATCAACTCATCCAACCACCACCATCCTTGTCAGATCGATCGAAGGTCCAATTATCCACCCTCCGATCAAAACCATTGTCCTGCCAACACCCACACCAACAAATCAGCATCATCATCATCATCATCATCCAACCCAACCCAATTCTCATTGGCCTATGATCAATCGAGTGGTTTGAGTAGTACTATCAGAAGGAACGCTAACTACAACGGTCCATCTCGCCCATCATCTGATCCGACCGCTCGCGGCCGTCGGAACCTTCACCCCGCTGTCGCCGCCAATTGGGCGACGACAGCCGTTGTCAACACCCGCAACCGCTGTCGCGGGTGTCCATCTGGTTGCCCGCGGTCATTCTCGACGCGGGCGACATTTTTTTTTTTTTCCTCTCATGTCATCTTTTTTTATGTTTTCATTTTCCCGCACCTATTTGTAGTATCTCTTGTACATAGCATACAGGGCCTCATGTCTATAAAAGGAGGGGCTCTCCCCTGCCTTTTGGCCCAGCATCCCATCAGACCATCATCATCTCATCTCATCTGTTTCCCCCATCATCATAATCAACTTATCCATGGGCATCCTTCCCCACTTATCTGAGCAACTTATCCGGGTATATCCATGATTGCCCCTTGATCCTTTGAGCCTCTGTACTCAAACTCTGTCCCTTGTGACCTTGATCCTTATCACCAACCAATAGCCTTGCTGGTTGAAGAAGAATTCCTGTCTGAATTCTTGGGTGTGTTATACCACTCTGATCCCTTTTTCCGACCATACTGGTCTTGATCTCTCCTTGATCATCTTTCTGGAGCAAATCACGTTTGATTGAAGAGGTTTTATTAAGCTTAAAACCTGGAGTGTTATACCTCCCTTCTTCTTTAAGGTTGAATTTTGCCACGCTATTCTTGAGTCCCTTGAGAAGTGTTGGGATATTCTTGCTCAAATTCATTATTGATTTGCTTCTAGAGCTTCATAAAAAAATTGCTTTTGTTTTGTTCAGCCTCCCACAGTTATCTGGTACCCTTCAAGCGCTTGATTGCGGAGAGTTGGGCAGGTTCATTGAGAACCTGGAGGTTGGTTGGGATTGAGTTGATCTTTCCTAATCAGCTGCTGACAACCAGAGTTATTAGCTTGTGGGCATTGTTACTTACAACTGCCTTGTTCTATTGAACTCTGAACAAACCTTGACTTATTTGTTCAAGTCTTTACCTGCACCATCTTGCCTCAGATAGTGTTGTTTCCATTGCTACCAACAACTCTTATCCTCTTCCCTTACTTTGATTTCTCATCCATAAGGTTCTGGACCTTGATTTTGGTTACATTTAAGAATTATTGTAACTCCTAGGAGGGCAGCCTAAACAGCACCTTTCCCCTCCACAGAACTTCCACGGCTTAGCACTGTTTGGAGTCTTACAAAGGTCAAATTAATATATTTCAATAAATACATAAGGCTTTGAAAAAGACCATTAACAACTTTGGAGGCCTGAGTACCTCACTTAAAGTGACATATGTGAGAAAATCAGGACACCAAAATTTTTGCAATATTCCCAGGAGATTTAATATGAATAAATATTGCATAAAATCCCAAAGGAAGTATTTTAACTAAATTATTTCAATGAATAACCTAGGTTTCAAAAAATAAACTGTTAACAACTTTACATGATCTTAACCCCCACTAAGAGTGACATAGCCAAGACTTTTATGAAATCAAAATTTCCATAGAAAATCTACCAATGATAATTTGCAATCAGATCTATGAAATTCCCATGAAATCCTTGACTAAAATAAGATAATGAGACCAGTTGAGCGCTTTTTTCCAACCATATTCAGAAATTATTATTGGAAATAGCTTCAATACATAAATTATTAAGCTTCTAACAGTGATCAAGCACCTAGAGAGCATCCTGGGCCACCACGGGTACCCTTCTAGCCTTAGCAACCATCCCCTTTGTTCCCCATGGACCCCAGAAGTACAGGCTGGGAACCAGAAAGGTATAAATAAGGACATCTTTTTATGATGTTTATACCACAGAACCAGTAACATGTACATCTAGACACCATTGCAAAGTGACCAAGTACTTAAAAGAGATAATTAAGTGATTTATAGCTTTATTCTGATAATTTTCCCTGGTCACAAGACCCTTAAAAGTGAATTCATGCTGCTGAAAGACATCTAACCCCAAAACAGATTCAAAACCATCCAGTATAAATTATTGCAGGTACCTAAGGAAGATAATACTAAACCAGCAATTTATTCATCCCCTCTATTCTGTGGCTGTTTTTTTACAAGGCTCTGCCACTCCACCACATATTTCTACATACTATCTTTTGGAAATAATTCCTTGAAATAATGTCAAAGGTTCTGAAGTAACCAGGTATACAGGTTACAAATTTAATCTCCTGAAGAAGAGGTGTTATATATCCTCAGTATAATACTGTGGCCCCTCTTTTTATTTATTTATTGATTTATCTATTAATACCAAACAACAATAAACAAAACCACTTCACCTTGCATTTGCTTTGTACATAGGGTGATGATAAATTCACAACTCCAGTTGTGTGGGAGTTGTGTAAGGCCCTACACAGCTCAAATGAGCTTTGGGGGCCCATAGACAACTACAAAGGGCCGTTCCAAACACGCGCAACCCCCGGGGGGTTGTATAGGAGCCATTTACCCCCTAAACATGGCAATTTGGAGCCATGTATGCCTGTACATGGCTCAAACCTGCTGTTTTTGGGGGTGCCCAACCCCCTGGAAGTTGTGCCAGAATTTTGGGCACCCCCTGGACCACACATGGGTTCCCTCAACCCAAATTTGGGATCAACGCATAATTTGTGGGACTGTTCTTGCACACCTAGTGATTTTAAAGTGGCTTTAAAGTGAAACCAAAGTGAAAGTAACATGAAAATTGAAATAATATAAAAATCTGCAAAAAATTCTTTCTCAACTCAAAAGTGAGCAAACTTTTTTTTTCAATTGAAAGTTGGATTGAATGCTGAAGTATACCATTGCATTTTTTTGCATGGGAAAAGTGGAAAGCCCTCCTTCTTCTGACATGGCTGCATGGAAGGTCTACATTGATGGTTCCATCAACAAAGCTTTGGAAAAAGAAAAAAAAGGATTTGGCTAATGAAACATTGGAAGCCCCAATTGCATCCTCATCAAGGGTGAAAATTGAGGAAAAAAATGTTTCACAGTGGGATGGAACCTCTCTTTGTGAGTTAAGTTTTATTTTACTGAGGTCTTTGCTGGATTTAATTTGATTGAAACTAATGGGGTGCATGTAACTGAAACTATGACTTAACCAATGAATTTTTACTAGATCCACTTGAACCACCTCCTGTAAGAAATTTTCCTACTAGGGAAGAGGCCCAAAAATATTGTCAAACATGGGCTATTAATCATGGTTACGCTCTGACGGTTTTTAACTTGAAAAAAGATAAATATGTGGATTTGCCCTGTGATTGCCATGGTTCCCATTCAGGACAAATTCTTACCAAACAGTCTAGACAAACTCACACAAGGAAGGTGGGTGCAAGTTTTTAATCCATGCAAGTTGCACAAAGGCAGAACCCTTGTGGTGAATCTCCTACAAAGAAACCCAACATAACCATCAACCATCTGAACATCCCTCTGTGCATCCTCAACTGAGGAGAATCTTGGGGGTGGCCTTAGACAATCTAATAGAAGGCATGAATGATGGGCTCAATACATTGAAGCTTAAGATGAAATTGAGCAAGCTTTATGGAGGGGATTATGTTGATTACCAAACAATCTATAACACTAAGCAGAAGGTAAAACTTGCAGAACTAAAGGGGAAAAGTTTTATGAAGGTAATCTATGAACAGCTTGAAGAAACAAGTTGGATTCACTGGTGTGAGACTCCAAACACTGCTAAGCCGCAGGCAGTTCTATGGAGGGGAAAGGCGCTGTTTAGGCTTCCCTCCTATGATTTAAAATAATATTTAAATGTAACCAGAATCAAGATCCAGTAACTTGTAAATAAGGAATCAATGTAAGGGATGAGTTTGGGAATAGTTGGTAGCAATGGAAACAACACTATCTGAGGCAAGATGGTGCAGGGAAAGACTTGAACAAAATAAGTCAATGTTTTGTTCAGAGTTCAATGGAAAAAGGCAGTTGTAAGTAACAATGCCCACAAGCTAATAACTCTGGTTGTTGGCAGAAGATTAGGAAATATCAACTAAATCCCAACCAACCTCCAGGTTCTCAATGAACCTTCCCAACTCTCTGCAATCAAGCACTTGAAGGGTATCAGATAAATGTTGGTGGCTGAACAAAAACAAAAGCAATTTGTTTGTGAAGCTTGAGAAGAAAAGAAATAACAGATTCAACAAGAATAACCCAACACTTTTCAAGGAACTCTAGAGTAGCGTGGCATAATTTAAATTTAAAGAATAAAGGGAGGTTCAAAACTCCAGGTTTCAAGCTTAAAGAAACTTCTAAGTCAAATGTGACTGGATCCAGAAAGATGATCATGGAAGGATCAGACCAGTATGGTCAGAAAGAGGGATCAAGAGTGGTATAACACACTCAAGAATTCCAGCAGACAGAATTTTCTCCTACCAGCAAGGCTATGGTTGGTGATAAGGATCAGGGTCACAGATGGACAGATCAAGGTTTGAGTATGGAGGCTCAAAGGATCAAGGGGAAATCAAAAGATATACCCAGCACACAAGTTGCAGATGAAGGGAAAGAGTCCCTCTGGAATGATTAGATTACTGATTTCTATATGAGAAGGATGATCCAAAAAAAGGCAGGGGAGAGACCCTCCTTTTATAGACAAGAGGCCTGTAGACTATTTACAAGAGGTACTTACAAATGAGTGCGGATTTTTTTTTTAAATGAAGATTGGTGACAGGAAGCGCCTGACATGGCAGAGAGAGGAAAAAAAAAGTATGAAGGTGGAAACCTTCATGCGTCAAGGACAACGGCAACAGTGGGTGATGAGTTTGACCGGCCACAACCACGTGCAGTCAAGGGAAAATTGATGGTCACGCGCAACCGTCCAAAGTGGGTGCAAAGTTACCAACAGTAGCAAGCAATGCTTGCGGTCATTGGTTGATGTTGGTGCAAGGGTTTCAATGGCTGCAAACAACAATGTTGTTTTGCAGGCATCAGAGATGGATCAGGTGGAGCCAATTGGTCCGGTTTGTTGGGGCCCATTGGTTGAAGCCAGGGTAGAGGGAGGAGGATGATGGCTGTTGCAACAAGCAACAGCGTCATTGGTGTCAACATAGATGTTTGGTTGGTGCAAGATCACCAACAGCTGCAAGCAATGCTTGTAGTCATTTGTCAATAGCAGAAACCTACGTTGTTGTCACAAATGCCAACAATAGCGCGCAGATGGTGATATTTGGTGGCTGACAATTGTCAGCAAGTTGCAAGGCAACCATTTTTGCCTTTGAAAGCCGGCAATGATGGGGTTGGAGGTGGATGATGATGCAATGAGGAAGATGATGGCCACCCGCGCGCGCTTGGCCAAAAAAAGTCAGGCTAAAGCGCATGCAAGAGGGGGGATTTGAACAGAGGAGGAAAGCATTGGATGACCAAGGAAGTCCTGCCTAGACCACTAGGAAAGGGAAGAGCTGGGAGAATGGAAATGAGTTGTTAACCATAGAAACACAAGAGATAATAATTTTTTTTTTGAAATTTTATTGATGGATAAGGGAATTTAAAAAAAAAATTCCAAAATTTCCAGTTCTATGAGGTGTCCCGGATTGGTCACCACATCTCTCCCCAACTTACAGACTGTCCCTACTCTGCATCTTGAACTTGAAGATATAAAGAGGAGGAGAAATACAAGGAAATTGAACAGAAGATTGGCCATTTCTTGATCTTGAGAGGGACTGAAGAGTTGGAAAATATCTTGATCCATCCAAAAGAGCCCTAGAAGTGGCAGAGATAAAACAAAGAAGGCATCCCAGGTGCTTACGTATTTGGCATACAGTAGAGTTTACAACAAAAAAAACAGCAAATAACCCTGGTGGTGCATAATTGGGAGGACTGACTTCTGAGATAAGTTGCCTCCACAAAAATTAAACTTCTTGACTTGATCAGAAGAGAACCTTCTAGAGAGTTTAGTACCACCCAGCTCCTCCAAAACATAAGATCCACCTCTAACTTGGCAAACCACCCAATAAGGACCATTCCAACAATTTGAGAAAAGCTTGCCCCACTGGGTCTCCAAAGATCAATTATAAGCTAAAACTACATCACCAGGGTTCAAGGAGTCCCTGATTTGATTGGAGAGCTTTTCCTCCCAAAACTGAACTGATTTTTCTCTGGACTCCATCATCTTCTGATAAGCTTCATCACAAACATCTTCACTTTTCTCCAGTTGCTTGGATATATCAACTAATAGATCATTAGTTGAGGACACCTTGTCCCAAGGGACACCCAAGAAAGATTCCATTTCCGGATCCAAAGGAATAACTTCTGTTAGGCCAATGATGATTTCATAAGGTGAGTGGCAAGTAGTATTTTGGTTGAGATTTGATCAGAGAAGAGAACAAGAGGAAGGAATTTTCAAAAATTCTTGCCACTTTCACCAGCAAGCTGAACAAGTGCAGCCTTCAAGGGTGCATGACCTTGTTCCACCATGCCTTGGCCTTCAGGATAATAAGGAGTAGTAAATCTATTTTTTCCAGGAAGAGATTGGATCATTTTGGCAAGTTTTGCACCAAATTCAGAGCCACCATCAGTAGAGTAAGATCAAGCCAGGCCATAATGCATTGTCCAGGTCTCATAGAGGAAAGCTGCCACTAATTCAGAGCTAAGATTCTTAAGAAATTTTGCTTCAACCCATCCAGAAAAATCATCTCTAGCCTCAATGAGGTACTTGGCACCACCTGCCTTAATATGAACCACATCCATAGCAATCCTTCCAAAGAAAGTGGACTCCCAAGTAGGATAAAAAATTTCAGCTGGATGCCTAAGATCACTTTTTTGACAAACTTCACAACTCTTTCACCATTGAGAGATGGATTTCTTCAGGGATGGCCACCAGAATTGCTTGGATAATCTTTGATAAGTTTTGGTTTCCCCACAATGACCAAGAACTTCATGGAGACTTTCAAGGATAGAATCTTGTTTAGAAGGGATAGTAACAACAATAAGAGCACAAGAATTTCCTCTTTTCATAAGCCTAGAGCTTTGAAAAAGAAACTAGAGGACTTTCTTTTAAGAGATCAAAATTATTTAGCAGAGAGATCAGGAGGTTTTTGAAGAGTTAAAAGGTACTGCTCTAGTTTAAGCCAGAAACCTTGTTGAAAGCCAGAATAATCTTGAGAAGAGAAAGAGAATACAGGTTGGGTTGAAGGTTCTTCTTCATCAAAATCAGTTCCAACATCAGATTCATTGTCTCCAAGAGGTTGTCAAGATAAACCATCAGGCATAGTGAAAGATTTCCCAGGCCTGTGAACAATATTAAAAGAAAAAAGCTGGATAAAGTCCACTCAACAAGTCATAGGAGCATTGGGGAGGCTTGGAGCATTGATCATTTCAATGATGGATTGAGAATCAACTTGTAGTTTGAAGTTTTGGCCCCAGAGAATGGTTTGAAGTTTCTTCATCATTTGAGCCAAACCACAAAGTTCCAATTTGGGCTGAGAGTACCTAGACTCTACATCTGAAAATAGAAAAGACTCATAAAGAGAAGGACGGTCCCAACCATTTTCATCTTTCTGAGTAAGAACAGCCCCAACAGATTGATAACTAGAATTGGCAGCCAGCTTGATCTTGCCAGCCCCAGTTCCATAGGAGATCTTTTTCAAAACTATGTCTTTAACCACCATCATTTTGAGCAACTGAAAAGAATTTTCAAAATCTTCGATCCAAATCCATTCAGCATCTTTCCTGGTTAGACAACGTAAGGGTTCACATATTTTGGATAAGGATGGGATAAAGATTCTAACATAAGTGACAACACCTAGGAAGCCCCTAACTTCAGTGGGATTTATTGGAGTAGGCCAAGAGATGGTCTTGTTGCATTTGGCTGGTAACATCCTTCTTCCTTCCTTGCAGACCACATGACCAACAATTTCCAGAGCAGGGACACAAGCAGCCAGTTTGGATCCAGTGACAGTAAGGCCAGATTCCTTGATTTGAAAAAGAATCCTTTCCAAAGTAGTAGCATATTCCCAGATAAAACAACAAATTCCTGAATGCCAAGTTAAGAGCTCATTATCAAAGTGAGAAACTGGACCTTTAATTCCACCATATTCAATAAAGATACCAGCATGATCAGGGATTTCATCCTGGAGGATCCACATCATCTGAGCCTGATAGACTGCAACCAAATTGTTGGCACCTTGAGTCAATTGAGTAAGTTGAAATTGTCCAAGAGGAGTATCAAAGGTAGTGAGAGGGAAAGAAATAGGATGTAAGGATTGTTATTCATAGCCACCCATAATGTCTCCTAGACCATAGCAAGCTCTCCCAGAGAAAGATTTGACAAATTCTTCAGTAGCAGGAGGAATACCAGAGTCTTTAATAGTAACTTTATTAAGAGGTTGAAGATAATGAATTATCCTAAGTTTAACATTAATATTGACAACACAGATGACAGGGCTGGAATAACTAGAGGTTGACTGCTCATATAGGCCAGTATGAACTTGTTCTTGGACCAACTTGATAAATTTGTCAACTTTAGCAGCAGGGATAGGGATCTTCTTCTTTTTCCAAGTATCATGTTCAACTTCAGGGATTATATAAGGGAGGCCATAGGATTCTGTCAAGAGACCTCTCTCTTCTTCACAGAAAGCAATAGATTTTTCCCTTAGAAATAAGACATTTTTTATCAAATTTAAATAATCAGGAAGAAGCCATACATCTGGACCAAAGTTGACCACTTTCAGACGTTCTTCAGTGACCCAACCATTGGGCACAAAGGGACCAGTAAGAGATTGAGGAAGACCACAGTAAGGATCACAAGATAAGGGAGGACGCATAAGAGGAGGATTGAGGTTGAGAGGCATAGGCTGTTTGAATGGTTGGACATTCTTGGAAAAAGGCTTATACTTGGTGGCAAACAAGAGAAGTTCTTTTTTCCTCCAGGAGTTGACCAGTGAGACTTGATTACAAAAACTGAGTCCAAGTTCCAACATTTTCCACATCTGATGTTCTGCAATATCCTCAAAGGGTGCCTTTTCCATAAAGGAAGAACCAGGAGATAATACATTGCTCACATATGTGGCACAAGGTAGGGTTTTGAAAATGATGGTAGAAGGTTGCCCTGGCAGTGCACAATTGGGAGGACTTACTTGTATCCCAAATTGCCTCCACTGAAGCCCATATTCCTCCATACCAAAACCTCCAAGAATATAATTGAGACCAGGATCTAGTTTAGACTCATTAGGGAGATTCAAAATGGAAATGAGAGAAGATTGATCAGACCTAAGAGTACAAGGAAAAGAAGACAAAGCAGATCCAGAGAAAGAAGGGCAAGAAATATTTTTGGATTTTTCTATTTTGACATGTTTTTGGTTTTCAATATTTTCCAGTTTAGATGAAAATGATGAAAAGAATGAAAAAAAAGCCTGGGGGATGAGAGTTGACCCTTGAGTTAAGTTCTGAGGCTGAAAAGAACTAGAACTATTAGTAGGATCAACTATTCCCATAAAAAATGAGAGGAATTGGAATTATCCTTCTGCTTCCCCTTTAAAGATGATTTAGAAGGATTAATGGGAAAATATCTTTCCCAAAAACAAGAATCCAAAAAACAGAGAGGAACTTCAATCTTTCTACTATCAGCATCAGAGAGAAGAATTCTCTCCCCAACTTGATCAGAAAACATCAGAGTAGCACCAAAATCCATCAAGAAAGGTTGTCCCAAGATCATAGGCCCTTCCAAACAAGTGATCCAAAAATGACAGGTTCCAACAATATTTTGACCACTCCTGACTGGAAAATCTTCAGCAATACCAACCAATTCAGAATATTGATTACCTATCCCATAGACTGCAGAATTGAAGCTGACCCTAGGTGTCAGCTTGCTACTATTACAAAGCAAGCTGCAAAAGTAACAAAAATAACATAAAAATAATAATAATACCATTAACCTAAGAAGGAGTAGGAAAACCATAAATATTATTACAGAAATATATTCTCCGCCCAAAATTAGGTAGGGTCACTCACTGACCCCACCATTGAAATCCAACTCCTTATATTTTTAAATAATTAAGGAAAGAAAGACCAAAATACTATGGCTCCACTATTGAGCTTTTTGTCAATTAAATATTTCACACGTATTGTCACGTATAGGTTTCACACCTAAAATTCAGTCAGAATTGAGGTGTTGTGTATATTTTAGGAGTTACTGATGGAAATGTGTTTTGTCACAATTCCCGCACGCAGCCTGTCAGCCTGCTACTTAGCACAGAGCAACCTGACAAAGCAACAACAATAATAATATTAACAAAATTAAAAGGAACAAAGATAAATGAATAAATAAAATTATTATAAAATAAAGGAGTAAGGAAATCCATAAATATTATTGCAGAAATGGATTCCCCACCCAAAATAAGGTAGGGTCACTCACTGACCCCACCCTTGAATTCTTACTCCTTATATTTTTTTAATTAATTTAATAGAAAATGGTAAATGACCACGGCACCAGTATGGCACCTTTTAGCCATTTTAATATTTCACATGACATGTCATGTATAGGTTTCACACCTAAATTTCAGTCAAAATCCAGGTGGTTTGTGTAGTTTAGGAGTTACGCGGGAAATTGTGTTTTGTCACAATTCCCGCACGCAGCCCCGCATCCCTACAGCGCTGGTCTCCCGCGTACGCAAACTCCCGCACGCAGCCCCGCGTCCCTACAGCGTTGGAATCCCGCGTACGCCAACTCCCGCACGCAGCCCCGCCTCCCTACAGCGCTGGACTCCCGCGCAACTGAATTCCCGCGCAGGTAATCCCGTGACCTAGTCACGCGCGCAGCGGTACAGTCCCCCGCGCGCATCTGAGCAGCAGATCAGTCCCCGCGCACATTTGAATGGACTGATCCCCGCGCCTCCTGCAGTGATCAGTTTGACATCCAGGTACCGCTCAGAGGAGCTAAAATATAGTAGGATCTACACTACATATGTAAAGCTACCACACAAGCATAGATTATAGTTCAAAAACCTTAAAAATCAATTAAAATTAGTTATTAACTAATTTTTAGTATTTTTTATTAATTAAATAAAGATCCAGACTCACCACAACATGAGTTGATCAGAACCTTCAAAGACCACAAAACTACATAAGGAGTGGTCGTAAAAATTATTAAAAATTACATACAGGATCAGCAGAGGATGGAAAATCAATAAACATCCACGTCTGCTCACTTTGAACCAGTACTTACTGTACAAATTGAGGATCAGTGCAGGATCAGCAAAATGACTAATCTATTGATTAACAGATCCTGCAGCTAAAAAGGAGCTGTTCCTTGACAGATCTAAGGCCAGCAGGCTAACAGCACCTTGAGGACGTGCCAATCTTGCCCTGATTGCCCCCCTAGCCTCAGCCCATGGCTAGTACCCCTTCTAGAGGTCCTCAAGCACCCAAAAAATAATATTTAAACAGGCTCTTTTTGCCCTTCTGTTTCCAATCAGTTAATCGGTTATCAGGAATTATTTATTATCAATCAGACACGGTGTCATTGTTGATCAAGTGCTTATATGAAGATAAGCAAGTGATTTATGACTTAGTCTGTAGTAGTATTACTTACCTTTATTAACAATCAACCATTGAAGTTTAGTCAAGCAATCTACCCCATCTGCTCTGAAACCCTTCCAATTATTCCAGGATTTTCGTGGTCAAGTTCTCAGAGTGAGTGTTTCCCTTCCTGTCTAGGCCACTTGTGCTGTTAATCCCTGCCATTAGTGGAATAAGTCCTTTCTAAGGCACCCATATTTATTCCAAGGTTCTTAAACTGCCTAAGGAGGCCCCTTGAAGAGAGGTTGCTAGTCTGTAAAGATCCCCAGTAGTATAATACTGTGGCCCCTCTTTTTATATTATATTTAAAATATTTATAACCAAACCAAATAAACCTTGCACTTGCTCTTACCATACCATTATTGGAGCTTTAAAGTGTTTATTCTTTGGAATATTATTGCTCCAAGTTCTTTTATCACTCTCTGTAGCTAAAGGACTGCAAGGTTCCTGGTATCAGAGAGCTGACAACTGGGGGTCTGGCCGGGAAAATATCCTCAATAATTAATTGTTTAATTAATTATCTCCTGGACCAGTTATTTATATTTAAAAAAAATTATATATATAAGTAGAAATACTTATTATTCATCTTTATCTTTTGATTTATCCAGTGGATTTAAAAACCAACGGAGAATTGATCAATTATTATTTGAATCTTCTTAAACAGAAAAAAGAAGAAAAATTACGTAACTTTGTGCCTGTTGTTATAACTCCTGAACAAAAACAAGAGAGACTTCTTTATTATAGACAACAAATTTTAAAAGAAAAGGAACAAGAGTTAGAAAGAACTATTAATTTTAACTCCTTATTAAGACAGCACAAAGAGTGGAAAATCTATCAAAGAAAGCTTTCTGCTTTCAAGAGACGGTATCCAAATTATAAAAGTGAGCTTTGATCTCCTTTTTATTATTTTTTTTATAAAAAAAAAAATCACAAAAAACTCAAAAATTATAAAAAAGAATTATTATAAAATAAATAAATATATAACTTATATTTTTTTTTATTATTTTATCCTTTCTAGTGGACTTTGTCTTTGGTGATCTTATTGACCAAGACCTCTTAGAGGACGTCCCAGACTGTGGACCCTTGGATTTGTCCCAAGATTTGATTGGAACCCACTCAGATCCCGTTGGAATACCCTCCAAGGACGGTCCTGACCCCAACAAGGACTTAGTACCTTTAAACCTTCATATAAGTAAGACATACTTTTTTTATAAAAAAACCAAAAATACTCAAAAAATTATTTTTTTGATTTTTTTTTTACAAAGTTTTGACAAAAGCTTACATAATCTTTAACATGCATCAAAACAGACGCAACACCCGCGCCAGTGGACGCGCCCCGTCATATGGATCTTTGCCCGGAGGAACCCGTGCACGCAAGGATGCCAGTTGCGAACGCAATGCAGATCGAGCCAGTGATTGCTCCGATCCAAGCAACGGTGACAACAACCGCGGCCGCCGACTCAACCAACTCACCGTTGGAGAGCCGTCCCTTGTTGAACGTGATATCCCTGGAGGATACCGTTCCACCTACACCACCCCAGCCGGACTCCTCCAAGGAGGACAAAATAAAGGTATTGGTGAAAGAACACGTGGGTCATTGGGAACTGTTCAAACAGGCTCAGACCCAGGAAGACCAGCAGGGTATGAGAAAAGCCATATCTTTGGCAAAGAAGACTCAAATAGCCCTCCAAAAATTGATTCCCAAGAGAGAAGTAGAAGGTTATGTGAAGAATTGGAATCCTTGGGACCAATTAGTTTCCTTAAGAGGAAACAACAACAACAGGAAGAAGAGATCTCTAGCCCATCAGAAATTAAAGAGTCCCAAAGAGTGGGACAATATAATATCTTTGGCAAGAAAATGGAAGAAAGTGTACCACAATTAGACGTAGAAACTTTCAACTTGTTTTCCATAAATGTTTCTCATAACTTTGATATCATTGGCAAATGTTTTGATAAAGTATATGAGCAATTGGATAAAGTAAATACCAATTTTGGTAAAGTCATGCAATCCCAATCCAACTTGATCAAAATCAATGAGTTAGAGGTAAAACAAATAAGAGACAGCATTAGTTTGAGTAAGGGAGAACTAATGAATTACCTAGAAAACAATACTTCAGCTATCCAAGAAGAAATTCTTCTATCTATTGAACAAATCAAAGAAGGTATTAATAAAACAGACCACACTTCACCTACTCATATTATTAACAAAATTGATTCATTAAGTAACAAACTTGACCTGGAATTAGGTATGATTAAGAATGATCTCAGATTATTTTATTATAGGAAATGATTCTCTTTGCCTGTACGGGATAGATGTCTTCCAGAGTAAAGGAAGATATTTCACTATAGGAGGAGATTGGAACAAGAAGTTCCAAATATGCCATGTCAATGCTAAAGCTACTGATTCCACTTATGAGAGAAACTTAGAAACTTTTAACCAGGAATACTTTTCCCAAGCTGCCTTGAATTCCGAGCTTAGTGAAAACCAGAAAAGAGATATTCTCCAAGCATGCTTTGAGAACCAGAATGCTTTTAGCACTAAAGACCATCCCATTGGTAATATTAAAGGTCATGATATGGTCTTAACTTTTACTATTAAGCCTCCTTACCCTCCTAACCTCAGGAGACCAGCTTACCCTTCTAGTCCAAAATCTAGGACTGCCCTAGAAAGCCACACCCAAGAACTAGTGGACTTACAAGTCTTACGGAAAGTAGGGCATAATGAGCAAGTAGACGTAACTACCCCCGTGATAATAGCCTGGCACAATGATAAGTCTAGGATGGTTGGAGACTTTAGAATGCTCAACAACTACACCCAAGCTGACTATTATCCCATCCCGAGGATTGACCACGCTCTACATAATCTTTCTAAAGCTAAGTTCATTAATACTATGGACATGTTGAAAGGCTTTCACCAAATACCTATCAGTCCGGATAGTAGGAAATTTATGAGAATTATATGTCATTTAGGCATATATGAGTATCTCAGAATGCCCTTTGGTATTAAAAATGCTCCTTCCCACTTCCAAAGAATGATGGATACAGTCTTAGGAATGTTCATCAGACAAGGTTGGATGATGGTATACATAGATGATGTTATCATTTATTCAGACAATTGGGATACTCACATGGATAAATTAAGGCTAGTGCTTAAAACAATTGCCACAGTAGGATTAAAAGTATCTATGAAAAAGTGCAACTTTGGATACGGAGAACTCAAAGCTCTAGGACACATTGTTTCTGGACTAACTTTAACTGCTGACCAAAGTAAGATAGCAGCAGTAATGAACAGACCTATGCCCCAGAACAAAACGGAACTCTTATCCTTTATAAGCTTCTGCAGCTATTACAGGAAGTAAATACCTAAATTTGCTAACCTCACCAAGTGTTTATATGAGATCTGCAACAACAACACTTTGTTCGAAATGACTCATGAAAGATTGAAGAATTATGAGGAACTCAAAGTAGCTATGACTAGTGCCCCAGTGTTGATACAACCAGATTATTCTAAACATTTCAAAATTTAAATAGATGCTACCATGGAAGGATTAGGAGCTTCATTACACCAAGAAGTAATAGAAGAGGATAAACCAGTAGAGAAACCTATACTCTTCATATCTAGACAAGTCAAAGATACTGAAAAGAGATATGGTGCCAGCCAAATGGAATGCCTTGCTCTAGTATGGGCATTAGAAAAACTCCACTATTATTTGGAAGGTACAAATTTTGTGGTGATCACTGATTGCAATGCTGTTAGAACTCTCATGAACATGAAAACTCCTAGCAGGCATATGTTAAGATGGCAGATAGCCATACAACAGTACAGAGGTCAGATGACTATAGTCCACCAAGCTGGAGTTAAACATCAGAATGCTGACAGTCTTAGCAGAAATGCTCTACCAAATGATACTAGCAATCCTGCTCATGACCCAGAAGATCATGATATATTTCCTATACTAAACATTAACCTGTTTTATCTTGAAGCCCCCATCATAGGAATTCACATATGTGAACTAGATGAATCACTGTTCAGCTCCATCAGAGAAGCATACAACTCTGGCATGAAGACTTTGATTAACATCATAGAAAGTACTTCACCTCCATCTGAACTCATAAACAGTTTACCTGAACCCCTGCTGAAGTCCTATAAAGAAGGAAGATTCACACTGTGGGATGGGCTAGTATATTACCGGCATAAACACTCTAGTGTTATAGTCTTGACCAAAGCAGAGCATATCAAACTTGTTTTAGCTGAATGTCATGATAATTGCTCTTTGGGTCACCTGTCTACTGATAGAACCCTAGATAAATTAAAGCAGACTGCCTGGTGGATCAACTGGAGAGACTCCACTATCAAGTATGTTTCAAGCTGTGAAATCTGTCAGAAGTCCAACAGGACCACTGGGAAAAGGTTTGGACTACTCCAAAGGATAGCTGAGCCCAGGAAAAGATGGGAAGTTATCAACATGGACTTTGTAACAGGACTCCCCCTGGTGGAGCTTACTCTTACAACTCAGTCCTGGTTATTGTAGACAGATTTTCTAAGAAAGCCAAGTTTCTACCTAACCATAAGGAAGACACAGCTTTGGAAGTAGCCTTACTCTTCTGGAAAAGACTAATTGCTGATGTAGGAATTCCTAAGATTATTATCAGTGATAGAGACCCCAAATTCACGTCTGAATTCTGGAGAAACCTCCATGATATGTTAGGAACTACCTTAGCCTTTTCTACAGCTTATCACCCTCAGACAGATGGATTAGCTGAAAGAATGATCCAGACTCTAGAGGATATGCTCAGAAGGTTCTGTTGCTTTGGGATGGAGTACAAAAATACAGACGGATATTGCCATGACTGGGTTAGCCTTTTACCTGCACTAGAAATGGCCTATAACAGTAGTAAACACTCTACTACCAAAGAAGCTCCTTACGTACTGCAAAGAGGATGGATCCCCAAATTGCCCAAAGATAACCTCAATCAGGAGTTGACTAATATCCATCCAACATCACTGGACTTCAAAAACATTTCAGATATGGCAAACAAGCATGCTGCTAAGTGTGTACAAGATGCTGTTGAATACAACCAACAGAGGTGGGATAAAACTCACAAAGAACCTGATTTCAGAATAGTAGATCAAGTTCTAATTTCAACGGCCAATTTCAATAACTTGGCTGGGAACAGAAAACTCAGACCAGCCTTTGTTGGGCATTTCACTATCAAGAAACTCCATGGTAAGAATGCCGTAGAAGTCATCCTCAGTAATGAACTCTCTAGGAAACACCCAGTCTTCCCAGTTAGCCTTGTAAAACACTACCATCCCAGAGAAGGAGAAAAGACCCCTTCACTTGAAATACCAGTCTTAGATGAGCCTGAGAAGGACAAAGGAAAAGTTAGTAAAATCCTTAAAGATAAAAAAGAAAGGATCCAAGGAAAAGATGTTAGACTTTACTTAGTCAGATACAAAGGAGAATCAGCTGATAAAGATGAATGGCTACCTGAAAACAACATTCCAGATGGACCTATACACCTGAGAAACTACAGAGCCAGTAAAAGACACTGAGCCCCAAAATTTTTTTTTCAGATATAGTTATATCTTGGATTGGGGGAATGTCAGCCTGCTACTTAGCACAGAGCAACCTGACAAAGCAACAACAATAATAATATTAACAAAATTAAAAGGAACAAAGATAAATGAATAAATAAAATTATTATAAAATAAAGGAGTAGGAAATCCATAAATATTATTGCAGAAATGGATTCCCCACCCAAAATAAGGTAGGGTCACTCACTGACCCCACCCTTGAATTCTTACTCCTTATATTTTTTAATTAATTCAATAGAAAATGGTAAATGACCACGGCACCAGTATGGCACCTTTTAGCCATTTTAATATTTCACATGATATGTCATGTATAGGTTTCACACCTAAATTTCAGTCGAAATCCAGGTGTTGTGTGTAGTTTAGGAGTTACACGGGAAATTGTGTTTTGTCACAATTCCTGCACGCAGCCCCGCGTCCCTACAGCGCTGGTCTCCCGCGTACGCAAACTCCCGCACGCAGCCCCGCGTCCCTACAGCGCTGGTCTCCTGCGTACGCAAACTCCCGCACGCAGCCCCGCGTCCCTACAGCGTTGGACTCCTGCGTACGCCAACTCCCGCACGCAGCCTCGCCTCCCTACAGCGCTGGACTCCCGCGCAACTGAACTCCCGCTCAGGTAATCCCGTGACCTAGTCACGCGCGCAGCGGTACAGTCCCCCGCAAGCATCTGAGCAGTGGATCAGTCCCCGCGCGCATTTGAATGGACTGATCCCCGCGCCTCCTGCCGTGATCAGTTTGACATCCAGGTACCGCTCAGAGGAGCTACAATATAGTAGGATCTACACTACTTAGGTAAAGCTACCACACAAGCATGGATTATAGTTCAAAAACCTTAAAAATCAATTAAAATTAGTTATTAACCAATTTTTAGTATTTTTTATTACTTAAATAAAGATCCAGACTTACCACGAAATGAGTTGATCAGAACCTTAAAAGACCACGAAAATACATAAGGAGTGGTCGTAAAAATTATTAAAAATTACATACAGGATCGGCAGAGGATGAAGAATCAATAAACATCCACGTCTGCTCACTTTGGACCAGTACTTACAGTACAAATTGAGGATCAGTGCAGGATCAGAAAAATGACTAATCTATTGATTAACAGATCCTGCAGCTAAAAAGGAGCTGTTACTTGACAGATCTAAGGCCAGCAGGCTAACAGCACCTTGAGGACGTGCCAATCTTGCCCTGATTGCCCCCCTAGCCTCAGCCCATGGCTAGTACCCCTTCTAGAGGCCCTCAAGCACCCAAAAAAGAATATTTAAACAGGCTCTTTTTGCCCTTCTGTTTCCAATCAGTTATCAGTTATCAGGAATTATTTATTATCAATCAGACACGGTGTCATTTTTAATCAAGTGCTTATATGAAGATAAGCAAGTGATTTATGACTTAGTCTGTAGTAGTATTACTTACCTTTATTAACAATCAACCATTGAAGTTTAGTCAAGCAATCTACCCCATCTGCTCTGAAACCCTTCCAATTATTCCAGGATTTTTGTGGTCAAGTTCTCAGAGTGAGTGTTTCCCTTCCTGTCTAGGCCACTTGTGCTGTTAAGCCCAGCTATTAGTGGAATAAGTCCTTTCTGAGGCACCCATATTTATTCCAAGGTTCTTAAAATGCCTAAGGAGGCCCCTTAAAGAGAGGTTGCTAGTCTGTAAAGATCCCCAGTAGTATAATACTGTGGCCCCTCTTTTATACTATATTCAACACCATCTATTACCAAACCAATTAAACCTTGCAACTGCTCTTATTATATCATTTATTTGAGCTTCTAAGTGTTTATTATTGGAATAATAATTATTATTATCATTCCAGCATTTATATCACTCTCTGTAGCTAAAGGACTGCAAGGTTCCTGGTATCAGAGAGCTGACACCAGGCTTAACAGCACAAGCGGCCTAGACAGGAAGGGTAACACTCACTCTGAGCACTTTACCACGAAAATCCTGGAATAATTGGAAGGTTTTCAGAGCAGATGGGGTAGATTGCTTGACTAAACTTCAATGGTTGATTGGTTAATAAAGGGCAAAATAATACTACTGCAGACTAAGTCATAAATCACTTGCTTATCTTCATATAAGCACTTGATTAAAAATGACACAGTGTCTGATTGATAATAAATAATTCCTGGTAACTGATTAACTGATCAAATAATGGATCCAAAGAGGTCTGTATAAATACCCCTTTGGGGTGATTTTGGTCTTCTCAGGGCACGTAGAGAGGATTCTGCTCGTGGGCTGAGGCTGGCAAGCCAGTCAGGGCAAGATTAGCACGTCCACTTGGTTCTGTCAATCAGCTGTCCTTAGATCTGCTGGATTTCTGTACTATTTTAGCCACAGGATCTGTTAATCTGTTATGGTGTAAATTTGATCATTCTGTACTCATCCTTCATTTGTACCATTTATATTGTTTTAAACCGTGCAGATGTGGATGTTTACTGATTTTCCATCATCTGCCGATCATGTAGATAATTTTTAATAATTTTTATGAACACTTCTTGTAGTGTTTTGTGGTCTTCAAAGATCAAGATCAGTGATTTACGTGGTAGTCCTTGATCTTTGATTTATTATTAAAAAATGTTTAAAACTTAATTTTCATTAATTTTATTGAAGTTTTTATCTTTTTATATAATTAGTAATGCATATGTCTTTTTTTTACATATACTAGGCAACCCTAACTAGGTTGTAGCTCTTCTGAGCGGTACCTGGTTGTCAGATTAGTCACGACTGATCCAGGCCCGGGGATCAGTTAGTACAGATGCGCGCGGGGTAGGATCCGCTGCGTGCGTGGCAGAATCAGCTGCGCGTGGGTCTCTAGTATGCAGGAACCTGCTGCTGCTAGTACATAGGTTTATGTAATGATGCGGGGCTGCGCGCGGGAATTGTGAAATAACACATTTCCGCGTGTAACTCCTAAAATATACACAAAACCTCAATTCTGAGTGAATTTTAGGTGTAAACCCTATACGTGACACTACGTGTGAAATTTTAGAATGGCCAAAAAGTGCCATACAGGTGTCGTAATTTTTAGTACTTTTCTTTAAAAATATAAGGACTTGGAATTCAAGGGTGGGGTCAGTGAGTGACCCTACCTAATTTTGGGTGAGGAATCCATTCCTGAATAATATTTATGGATTTCTCACTCCTTACTTTGTTAATTGAGGTATTCTTTTTTTTCATAGTTTGTGTTACTATTTGACAGTTTTGCTCTGTATATAGTAGCAAGCTGACATTCCCCCGCTCCAAGATATGTCTATATCTGAAAAAAAATTGGGCAAATGCCTCCTGTTGGCTCTGTAGTTCCTCAGATGTATAGGCCTATTCATTACTGCTGCTATCTTGTTTTGGTCAGCAGCTAAGGTTAGTCCAGAGACAATGTGTCCTAAGGCTTTGAGTTCCCCGTAGCCAAAGTTACACTTTTTCATTGATACTTTCAATCCTACAGCAGATATGGTTTTGAGGACTAGCCTTAATTTCTCCATGTGAGTATCCCAATGATCAGAGTAAATGATAACATCATCAATGTATACCATCATCCATCCCTGTTTGATGAATAATTCTAGGACTATGTCCATCATCCTTTGAAAATAAGAAGGAGCATTGTTAATACCAATAGGCATCCTAAGATACTCATAAATTCCCAAATGACAGATAATTCTGATAAATTTCTGGCTATCAGGGCTGATAGGTATTTGGTGAAAAACTTTCAGCATATCCATGGTGGTTATGTACTTAGCCTTTGACAGGTTATGTAGAGCATGGTCAATTCTTGGAATTGGATAATAATCAGCTTGAGTGTAGTTGTTAAGCATTCTTAAATCTCCAACCATTCTTGACTTATTATTGTGCCAGTGTAAGACTCCAAATGGTGCTAAGCCGTGAGAGTTCTGTGGAGGGGAAAGGTGCTGTTTAGGCTGCCCTCCTAGGAGTTACAATAATATTTAAATGTAACCGGAATCAAGGTCCAGAACCTTATGGATGAGAAATCAAAGTAAGGGAAGAGGATAAGAGTTGTCGGTAGCGATGGAAACAACACTATCTGAGGCAAGATGGTGCAGGTAAAGACTTGAACAAATAAGTCAAGGTTTGTTCAGAGTTCAATAGAACAAGGCAGTTGTAAGTAACAACGCCCACAAGCTAATAACTCTGGTCGTCAGCAGCTGATTAGGAAAGATCAACTCAATCCCAACCAACCTCCAGGTTCTCAATGAACCTGCCCAACTCTCCGCAATCAAGCGCTTGAAGGGTACCAGATAACTGTGGGAGGCTGAACAAAACAAAAACAATTTGTTTATGAAGCTCTGGAAGCAAATCAATAACAAATTTGAGCAAGAATATCCCAACACTTCTCAAGGGACTCAAGAATAGCGTGGCGAAATTCAACCTCAAAGAAAAAGGGAGGTATAACACTCCAGGTTTTAAGCTTAATAAAACCTCTTCAATCAAACGTGATTGGCTCCGGAAAGATGATCAAGGAGAGATCAAGACCAGTATGGTCGGAAAAAGGGATCAGAGTGGTATAACACACTCAAGAATTCAGACAGACAGGAATTCTTCTTCAACCAGCAAGGCTATTGGTTGGTGATAAGGATCAAGGTCACAAGGGACAGATTTTGAGTATGGAGGATCAAAAGATCAAGGGGCAATCCTAGATATACCCGGATAAATGGCTCAGATAGGTGGGGAAGGATGCCCACAGATAAGTTGATTACTGATGATGGTCTGATAGGATGATGAGATCCTCTGATGTTCTGGGATGCTCTGATGATAGGACAAAAGGCAGGGGAGAGCCCCTCCTTTTATAGACATGAGGCCCTGTATACTATGTACAAGAGAGATTTACAAATAGGTGCGAAAAAAAAATGAAAACATAAAAAAAATAATAAAAAAAAAAAAAAAATTACATGAGAGAAAAAAGAGATGTTGCCCGCGTCGAGAATGACCGCGGGCAACCAGATGGACACCCGCGACAGCGGTCGCGGGTGTCGACAACGGTTGTCGTCGCCCAATCGGCGGCGACAACGGGGTGAAAGTCCCGACGGCCGCGAGCGGTCGCTCGCGGTCGTCGGTCGGATTGGATGATGAGGATGAGATGGTCGATGGGGGAGATGACTCGGGCCGGAAAAAGTAGGGGAAGCAATTCTGATTCAATCTGGATACTTTGGCTGGGTCTATATCACTTTGATCGACGAACGCGTCCAACTGTTCGGACAGACTGAGTGGATCAAGACTAGGTTTATGGATGGTCGAGGCAATTGAAGGCTCCAATTGAGAGGAGATATCCTTCTGTTTGGTCAACCCAATGAGGAGACTCTTCTTGACCCAATGGTCCTTTGACTTGATAGGTTTGGGTTAGGAGGGATAGTTGGAAGGTTTGAAGGGAGCGTGTTGAAAGAAGTGCTTGGAGAGACCACCGATGAGATGGTTGGAGAGGTTGGAGGTCGTCGTCGTGGGACTGATCACGACGTTGGTAGGACTGAATGGGGCGGCGGGGGCAAGATCCCAGGAGGGTTTGGAGGATAGGATTGGATGATTGTTAGAGCCAGCGGTGGTGATAGCCGTGAGAGGCGGCTTGATGAGTTCGAAGGGAATATCTAAACTGGAGGAGACAGGGTGTGATCCATCCTTGAAGATGGAATCCCATTGATTGAGCCTTAGGGGGAAATCGACGGGGGTCGAGCCGGTGGTTGTGAATGGTGTGAGGAAGATGGTCATGATGACTGGAGGAGTGAGAGGATGGGGGTGATTGGAAGAGGAAGAGGAAGAGGTGATGGGGAGCATGTTGGAGGAATGGGAGGATGTAAGATGATAAATTAAGGAGGAATCAAGTGGATGAGATTGAGATGATAGAGAATAGGAAGGGTGATGAGGGAGAAGGAAGGAGATAAGAAGGATTGGTTGTGAGGGGTTGAAAGGAACAGGGATGGTTGAAGGAGTAAAGGTGGATCATGAAGATATGAGGATGAAATTGGATGGTGAGGACAATGAAGAGCGTAGGGAGATGGGCAATGAGTCAACCAGTTAGAACAATGAAGTTGAACGGATGACTTAGTGGGATGAGCTTTGGCTTTTAACCGTGAAGAGTTGAATATGAGGAGTAAGGTAATTTTGAGGATTGAGGAAAATGATAGGGCTGTAAGGAGCCAATCAAAATGGGATAACACTTGTATAGTCAAGTGTAACTGATCTGAAGGGGGAAGCAAAGCGGAGAGACAGGCAAGAGGCCTGTTCTAGACCGCTAGGACAGGGAGGAGTTGAGAGATGGGGGGGAAATGAAGGTAACCATAGGGGTACAACTGAAATCCGATTTTTTTTTTTTTTTTTTTTTTGCCGTGGCGTCCCGGATTGGTCACCACACCAGTCTATAATTACTGGGGTAGTAATATCCACTTGTTCATTGTGGCCTACTTTCCTTAAGACTTGTAAGTCAACCAACTCTTGAATATGGGTCTCCAGAGCAGCTCTGGATTTTGGACTAGAAGGGTAAGCAGATCTCCTGAGGTTAGGTGGGTAAGGAGGCTTAATAGTTAGAGTTAGGATCATATCATGTCCTTTGATGTTACCAATGGGGTGATCTTTGGTACAGAAAGCATTCTGATTTTCAAAGCATACTTGTAGGATATCCCGTTTCTGTTCTTCATTGAGAAGGGATTTCAAAGAAGCTTGAGAGAAGTATTCCTGATTGAAATTCTCTAAGTTTTTTTCATAAGTTGAATCAGAAGTTTGAGCATTGACATGACATATTTGGAACTTCTTATTCCAGTCTCCTCCTACAGTGAAGTATCTAGCTTTGCTTTGGAATAAATCTATACCATAAAGGCAAAGAGAATCATTCCCAAGGAGAAAATAATCAGATACTCCGTTTTGGAGCACTACAAATTCAATGTTCAGTTTGAGTGATCCTTTAGAGTGAGGGAGTATGATATCAGAAAACCATACTCCAACAGCATTGAGAGCAGAATTTCAACTGCTGAACTTAGCCTGAGGTACTGGTAGTAAGTTCAGTTTCCAATTTGGGTCTTTTTTTCCAGATAAGTTGAACCAACACAAGAGAAAAAGGCTCCAATGTCTAGAAGTAACTTAACAGAGGAATCTTGGATTAAACCAGTAGAATAGCATGTTTTGCCTGAAGTGTAACTTTTACTGGCAGAAGGTTTTAGATTCAGAGCCTTAGCCTCAGATATGTGGTTAATCTTCATGTTGGGATTCCATTTTTGAGGTAAGTTAGAATCCTCATTGATGGAATTTATGTCCAGAGAAGACTCAATACTACCTTCAATAACATTGATAGGGCTAGTGATTATTAGATCACAATCAGAGAGTGATCTGTCAGTATCATCAAGTTACGGGTCAGGATTGTCATACTCTTCTCCTTCAAT
The DNA here is from genome assembly GCA_025617555.3 of Puccinia polysora. Lineage (NCBI taxonomy): Eukaryota > Fungi > Basidiomycota > Pucciniomycetes > Pucciniales > Pucciniaceae > Puccinia > Puccinia polysora. The sequence continues at coordinate 28,690,089 of CM062629.1, forward strand.
AAGATTAATCCTTTTCCTAGGTAGAGGAAAAGCAGGTTTTACGTGTCTTGTTTGGTTACAGTTCCAACATACTTTCTCTTTTGATTCTGGAGTCTTCTTGACTTCCAAAGTAGATGGATTAGTATCAGGGGATTCCTTAGTTTTGGAAGTATATTCTTCCCTGTTCCTAGTATTTTGTTCCCTTGGAGGTCTATTGACTCTCTTATCAAGACCATTCATATCAATAGTCTCTTCCAACACACCTATCAAGGTAGAAAGATCAGAATCCATAGGCATCCTGCACCTTACACTGTGGTTGATTTGTCTGGGACATAAGTTGAGGAGTCTTTCATTGACTTCTTCTTTATCAGCATCAGGATAAAAAAAGTCCAACCTCTTTTTCTGGTCTAAGCACCACTTATGAAGTTTGTCCTTGGATGGATCAAACTGGGAATTTTCAAAAGTTTTCATCATCTTTCTTTTCCCAATCCTGGTACCAAACTGCACTTTGATCAATTCTTTCCAAGAATTCCAGGATAAAGATCCAACTTCTTCTCTCTTATTGATAAACCAATCAAGAGCTACTCCTTCGAATAATCTGGGCAATCTTACCACAGCTATTGCATCAGGGAGCTCATAAGAAGAAAGAGTATAGTCAATAAATTTAATGAAGCTGACATGGTTGTATTCTCCTTCTCCAGAGAATTTAGGCCATTCAGTGATGGGAGGAAGTAGCTTCAAAGCCTGATCCATTTCAGGAGTAGGACTGGGTCTGAAAGACTCATTCCTAGTTATCCTGGTTCTGGGAGGAACACTAGGAGTACTGGTGAACCTGGCAGGTCTACTTTCTTCTAGGTCAATGACTGGAGAGTTAGTAGAGTTGATCTTAAGATCTCTGAGATCATTCTTAATCATACCTAACTCTAAATCAAGTTTGTTGCTTAATAAGTCAATTTTGTTAGTCAGATGAGCTGAAGGAGTAGGACTAGTTTTCTTAAATTCTTCCTTAAGCTGGTCTATGGTTGCAAGAATATCTTCCTGAAGAATTGATTGGTTGTCATCAATATGTTTTATCAGGTCCAACTTACTAGCTCTGTTACTATCCTTGATTTGTTGTATTTCCAACTCATCAATTCTCATAATCTGAGACTGAGTGTCAATCACTCTAAAAATACTTGAACTTAATTTGTCCAATTGGTGATAAACTTTTTCAAAGCATTGGCTAATAATAGTAAAATTGTGAGACACATTTACAGAAAAGCTATTAAGAGCTTCTACATCTAATTGTGGTACACCTTTTTCCACTTCTGGGCTAAGGATATTATGTTGTCCCAATCCTTTGGGTTCCTTAACTTCTGATGGGCTGAGGACCTCTACTTTTTGGGGTCCTTTCCCTTTAAGGAAGCTAACTGATCCCAAGGATTCCAGTTCTGCATGTAGCCTTCTACTTCTTTCTTTGGGATCAACCTTTGCAGAGAAATCTGAGATTTCTTTGCCTGAGAAATGGCTTTTCTCATACCTGGTTGATGCTCCTGGGTCTGAGCCAACCTGAATTGTTCCCAATAGCTCACGTGCTCTTTCACTAATACTTTGACTCTTTCCTCCTTGGTTGAGTCCAGCTGTGGTGGCGTAGGAGGACCTGTACCCTCCTGGGATAACATGGTGGGCGACGGATGGCTCTCCAACGGTTTGTGGGTCAAGTTGGCGGCTGTGGTCGTCGCCGTTGTTGTCCCGCGTGACGCTATGGTCACGGGTTCAAGTCCCCTCATTGCGCTTGCCACTGGAGTCCTTGCGCGCACGGGTTCCTCCGGGAAGAGATCCATATGACAGGGCTCTACCGGTTGCACGGGTGTTGCGCCTATTTTGATACATTTTGCCAAAAAAAAATGCGTAAGTCTTTGGTTGAAACTTTTGAAAAAAGGCTTTAAAATTATAAAAATAATATTTTTTGTGTGTTTTATATTTTTAATAATTTTTTTAAATATTTTAACTTACTTAGAGTTGAATTCAAAGGTGCCAACACTTGATTGGGGTCACAACTATCCTTGGAGGGTATTCCAACGGGGTCTGAGTGAGTTCCAATCAGATCCTGGGATAAATCCAAGGGTAAATCCAATGGTACACTGTCTGGGACTTCCTCTAGGAGGTCCTGGTCAATGAGATCACCAAAAACAAAATCCACTGAGATGGATAAAAACAAAAAAATATAAGTTTAACATTTTTTTGTATTTTTACATGTTAAAGTGATTTTTAGAAAAAAATAATCACTTTTATTATTTTTGGATATTTCTTTATCTTCAGGGTTATTTAGTTGATAAATATAAAGCTTCCTTTGATAAATCTTCCACTCCTTATGTTGCCTTAATAAAGAATTGAAATTGATAATTCTTTCAAGCTCAATTTCTTTGTCTTTTATAACCTGCTGTTTATAATAAAGCAATTTCTCCTTTTGTTGCTCAGGAGTTATAATAAGGGGGACAAAGTTACGGGATTTTTCTTCTTTTTTCTTTTGAAGATGGTTCAAATAATAATTGATCAATTCTCCGTTGGTCTTAAGATCCACTAGAGAAAAAAATGATCAAAAATATATGTTGTAAGTATGTTAACTTATTTTAAAAATAAATAGACTGCTCCAAAGAATAAATAATTAAAAATTAATTATTTAAGGATATTTCCCGGCCAGACCCCCAGTTGTCAGCTCTCTGATACTAGGAACCTTGCAGTCCTTTAGCTACAGAGAGTTATAAAAATGCTGGAATGATAAGAATTATTATTATTCCAATAATAAACGCTTAGAAGCTCAAATAAATGATTTAATAAGAGCAGTTGCAAGGTTTAATTGGTTTGGTAGTAAATGGTTTTCAATATAATATAAAAGAGGGGCCACAGTATTATACTACTGGGGATCTTTACAGACTAGCAACCTCTCTTTAAGGGGCCTCCTTAGGCAGTTTAAGAACCTTGGAATAAATATGGGTGCCTCAGAAAGGACTTATTCCACTAATGGCCGGGCTTTACAGCACAAGCTGCCTATACAGGAAGGGTAAAACTCACTCTGAGAACTTTACCACGAAAATCCTGGAATAATTGGAAGGGTTTCAGAGCAGATGGGGTAGATTGCTTGACTAAACTTCAATGGTTGATTGGTTAATAAAGGTAAAATAATACTACTGCAGACTAAGTCATAAATCACTTGCTTATCTTCATATAAGCACTTGATTAACAATGACACGGTGTCTGATTGATAATAAATAACTCCTGGTAACTGATTAACTGATTGAATAATGGATCAAAAGAGGTCTGTATAAATACCTTTTTGGGGTGATTTTGGTCTTCTCAGGGCATGTAGAGAGGGTTCTGCTCGTGGGCTGAGGCTGGCAAGCCAGTCAGGGCAAGATTAGCTCGTCCACTTGGTGCTGTCAATCAGCTGTCCTTAGATCTGCTGGATTTCTGTACTATTTTAGCCCCAGGATCTGTTAATCTGTTATGCTGTAAATTTGATCATTCTGTACTCATCCTTCATTTGTACTATTGATATTGTTTTTAAGCATGCAGATGTGGATTTTTACTGATTGTCCATCATTTGCTGACCATGTAGATAATTTTTAATAATTTTCATGAACACTTCTTGTAGTGTTTTGTGGTCTTCAAAGATCAAGATCAGTGATTTACGTGGTAGTCCTTGATCTTTGATTTATTATTAAAAAATGTTTAAAACTTAATTTTCATTAATTTTATTTAAGTTTTGATCTTTTTGGATCATTAGTAATGCATATGTCCGTTTGTTACATATACTAGGCAACCCTAACTAGGTTGTAGCTCTTCTGAGCAGTACCTGGTTGTCAGATTAGTCACGACTGATCCAGGCGCAGGGATGAGTTAGTACAGATGCGCGCGGGGTAGGATCCTCTGCGTGCGTGGCAGAATCAGCTGCGCGCGGGTCTCTAGTACGCGGGAACATGCTGCTACTAGTACGTACGGTTATGTAATGATGCGGGGCTGCGCGCGGGATTTGTGACATAACACATTTCCGTGTGTAACTCCTAAAACATACACAACACCTCAATTCTGAGTGAATTTTAGGTTTAAACCCTATACGTGACACTAGGTGTGAAATGTTAGAATGGCCAAAAAGTGCCATACAGCTGTTGTAATTTTTAGTACTTTTCTTTAAAAATATAAGGACTTGGAATTGAAGGGTGCGGTCAGTGAGTGACCCTACTTAATTTTTGGTGAGGAATCTATTCCCGTAATAATATTTATGGATTTCTCACTCCTTACTTTGTTAATTGAGGTATTCTTATTTTTCATAGTTTGTGTTAATATTTGACAGTTTTGCTCTGTATATAGTAGCAAGCTGACATTCTGAGTGTGATTTGATGATCACGAACCCCATCAATGTTATTGAAGGAAGTATTGAGTCTTCTCTGGACATAAATTCTGTTAATGAGTATTCTAACTTACCTCAAAAATAGAATTCCAACATGAAGATTCACCACATCTCTGAGTCTAAGGCCTTGACTCTAAAACCTTCTGCTGGTAAAAGTTAAACTTCAGGCAAATCCTGCTATGCTACTTGTTTAATCCAAGGTTCCCCTGTTAAGTTACTTCTAGACATTGGAGCCTTTTGCTCTTGTGTTGGTTGAACTTATTTGGAGAAAAAAGACCCAAACTGGAAACAGAACTTATTACCAGTACCTCAGGCTAACTTCAGCAGTTGTAATTCTTCTCTCAATGCTGTTGGAGTATGGTCTTCTGATATCATACTCCCCCACTCTAAAGGATCACTCAAGCTGAAAATTGAATTTGTAGTGCTCCAAAACAGAGTATGTTATTACCTTATGCTTGGAAATGATTCTATTTGCTTGTATGGTATCGATGTATTCCAAGGCAAGTTTAGATACTTCACTATAGGTGGAGACTGGAACAAGAAGTTCCAAATATGCCATGTCAATGCTCAAAATTCTGATTCAACTTATGAAAAACACTTAGAGAGTTTCAATTAGGAATACTTCTCTCAAGCAGCTTTGAATTCCCTGCTCAATGAAGAACAAAAAAGGGACATCCTACAAGTATGCTTTGAAAATAAGAATGCTTTCTGTACCAAGGATCACCCCATTGGTAAGATCAAAGGACATAATATGATTCTAAATCTAACCATTAAGCCTCCTTACCCACCTAACCTCAGGAGACCTGCTTACCCTTCTGGTCCAAAATCTGGAGCTTCTCTGGAAACTCATATTCAAGAGTTGGTTGACCTACAATTTTTAAGGAAAGTAGGACACAATGAACAAGTAGATATCACTACTCCAGTAATTATAGCTTGGCATAATTATAAGTCAAGGATGGTTGGAGATTTCAGAATGCTGAACAACTACACCCAAGCTGATTATTATCCAATTCCAAGGATTGACCATGCTCTGCATAACTTGTATAAAGCTAATTAAATCATTACCATGGACATGCTGAAAGGTTTTAACCAAATACCTATCAGCCCTGATAGCTGGAAATTCATGAGAATTATCTGTCATTTGGGAATTTATGAGTATCTAAGGATGCCTTCTGGTATAAAAAATGCTCCTTCTCTTTTTCAAAGCATGATGGATATAGTCACAGGATTATTTATTAGACAAGGATGAATGATGGTGTACATTGATGATTTTATCATTTACTCTAATCATTGGGATACTCACATGGAGAAATTAAGGCTATTCCTCAAAACCATCTCTGCCGTGGGATTAAAGGTATCAATGAAAAAGTGCAACTTTGGCTACGGAGAACTCAAAGCCTAAGGACACATTGTCTCTGGACTAACCTTAGCTTCTGACCAAAACAAGATAGAAGCAGTAATGAATAGGCCAATGCCTCAGAATAAAACTGAACACCTATCTTTTATTAGCTTCTGCAGTTACTATAGGAAGTACTTACCAAAGTTTGCTCTTCTAACCAAGTGTCTGTATGAAATCTGTAACAACACCACCGTGTTTGGAATGACTCATGACAGAGTCAAGAACTATGAGGAACTCAAGATGGCAATGACCTCAGCTCCAGTACTGATTCAGCCAGATTATTCTAAAACTTTCAAGCTCTATATAGATGCCAGCATGAATGGGCTAGGAGATGCTTTACACCAAGAAGTCATAGAGGATGACTAACCAGTGGAAAAACCTATACTCTTCATATCCAGACAAATTAAAGACACTGAGAAAAGGTATGATGCAAGTCAAATGGAATGTCTTGCCTTAGCATGGGCTCTAGAGAAACTCCATTATTACTTAGAAGGCACTAATTTCACTGTGATTACTGACTGCAATGCTTTCAGCACATTGATGAACATGAAGACCCCTAGTAGGTATATGTTAAGGTGGCAGATAGCCATAAAACAGTACAGAGGTCAGATGAGCATAGTTCATAAAACTGGTACTAAACACCAGAATGCTGATATTTTAAGCAGGAATGCTTTACCCAATAACCCAAGTAACCCTGCTTATGATCCAGAAGATAATGATATCTTCCCTATCATTAACATTAACATGTTGAACGTTGAAATAATGGGAATCCACATTTGTGAACTGGATGAATCCTTGTTCAACTCAATTAAAGAATATTACAGTTCTAACATGAAGACTCTGATCACCATTATTGAAAGTACTTCTCCACCATCTGAATTGAGCAATAGCCTACCTGAACCCCTCTTGAAACCATAAAAAGCTGGAAGGTTCACCATATGGGATGGTCTAGTATACTACAGGAATCAACATTCAAGTGTTATAGTCTTAACTAAGGATGACCATATCAAACATGTCCTGGCTGAATGCCATGATAACTACTCATCTGGTCATTTATCTGCTGATAGAACCTTAGATAAATTTAAACAAACTGCTTGGTGGATCAATTGGAGATACTCCACTATCCAGTATGTTACTAGTTGTGAAACTTGTCAGAAGTCCAACAGGACCACTGGGAAAAGGTTTGGTCTACTGCAAAAGATTGCTGAACCCAAGAGAAGATGGGAGATCATCAACATGGAATTTGTAACTTGACTGCCGCCAGGAGGAGCCTATTCCTATAACTTATTCCTAGTCATAGTAGATAGGTTCTCCAAGAAAGCAAAGTTTCTACCTAATCACAAGGAAGACACTGCTATGGAAGTTGTCCTGTTATTTTGGAATAGACTCATTGCTGATTTTGGAGTTCCCAAGATCATTATCAGTGACAGAGATCCTAAATTCACCTCTGAGTTCTGGAGAAATCTTCATGACATGCTGGGAACCACCTTAGCTTTCTCTATGGTTTATCAGCCTCAGACGGATGGTTTGGCTGAAAGAATGATTCAGACCCTGGAAGACATGCTCAAGATATTCTGTTGCTTTGGTGTAGAATACAAGAATTCTGATGGTTTAGCCATGATTGGGTTAGCCTTTTACCTGCACTGGAGATGGCCTACAACAGTAGCAAGCACTCTAACACTAAGGAAGCACCCTAAATACTGGAAAGAGGATGTATTCCTAAGTTACCCAGGGATAACCTAAATCACCAGCTAACAAATATTCACCCTACATCACTTGATTTCAAAAAAATGATAGATGTATCCAATAAACATGCTGTTAAGTGTTTCCAGGATGCTGTGGATTATAACCAACAAAGGTGCAACAAAACCCATAAGGAGCCTGATTTCAATATTAGTGATCAATTCTTGATCTCTACCACCAACTTCACCAACTTAGCTGGAAATAGAAAGCTTAGACCAGCTTTTGTTGGACCTTTCACCATTAATAAACTTCATGGTAAGAATGCTGTGGAAGTAATCCTTAGTGATGAGCTTTCCAGAAAACACCCAGTCTTCCCAGTAAGTCTCATCAAACACTACCACCCAAGGAATGGATAATTTACTCCTTCAACTGAAAACCTGTTGCAGAAGAACCTGAAAAAGACAAAGGAAAAATTAGCAATATCCTTAAAGATAAAAAAGAAAGGATCAACGGAAAAGATGTCAGACTCTATGTAGTTAGATACAAGGGAGAATCAGCTGATAAGGATTAATTTTTACCTGAACACAATATCCCTGATGGACCCATACACCTAAGGAACTACAGAGCCAGCAAAAGGCATTGACCCAGAATTTTTTTTCAGATATTGACATATCATGGAGTGGGGGAATGTCAGCTTGCTACTATGCACAGAGCAACCTGTCATAGCAACACAAAACTCTGAAAAATAAGAGTATCTAAATTAACAAAAGAAGGAGTGAGAAATCCATAAATATTACTACAGAAATGGATTCCTCACCCAAAATTAGGTATGGTCACTAACTGACCCCACACTTGAAATCCAAGCCCTTACATTTTTAAAATAATTAAAAAGAAAAGTACTAAAAATTACAACACCAGTATGGAACCTTTTGGCCATTCTAAAATTTCACACGTGTTTTCACGTATAGGGTTTACACCTAAAATTCTCTCAGAATTGAGGTGTTGTGTATATTTTAGGAGTTACACATGGAAATGTGTTATGTCACAATTCCCGTGCGCAGCCCCGCATCATTACATACCCCTACAAACTCGTAGTAGCAGTTTCCCGCGTACTAGAGACACCTGCGCAGCTAATTCTGCCATGCACAAAGCAGATCCTAACCCGCGTGCATCTGTACTGACTGATCCCCGCGTCTGGATCCATTGTGATTAATCTGACAACCAGGTACCGCTCAGAAGAGCTACAACCTAGTTAGGGTTGCCTTGCATATGTAACAAGTTGACATATGCATTAGTAATAGTCTAAAAAGATCAGAACTTAAATGAAATTGATAAAAATTAAGTTTAGAACATTTTTTTAATAATAAATCAAAGATCAAGGATTACCACGTAAATCATTGACTCTGATCTTTGAAGACCACAAAACACTACAAGGATTGTTCATAAAAATTATTATAAACTATCTAAGTGATCAGCAGATGATGAAAAATAAGTAAACATCCACATCTGTCAACTATTAAACAATACTAATAGTACCAATGAAGGATCAGGGCAGAATGATCAAATTCAGGCCATAACAGATTAACAGATCCTGTGGCTAAAATAGTACAGGAATCCAGCAGATCTAAGGTCAGCTGATTGACAGAACCAAGTGGACGTGCAAATCTTGCTCTGACTGGCTTTCTAGCCTCAGCCCATGAGAAGAACCCTCTCTACGTGCCCTGAGAAGCTCAAAATCACCCCAAAAAGGCATTTATACAGACCTCTTTGGATCCATTATTCCATGATCAGTTTACCAGGAATTATTATTATCAATCAGACACCATTTCATTTTTAGTCAAGTTCTCATGAAGAATCTAAGCAAGTGATTTATGACCAAGTCTGTAGTATTATTATTTATTTCTTAAAACCAATCAACCCTTGAAGTTTAGTCAAGCAATCCACCCCATCTGCTCTGAAACCCTTCCTATTATTGCAGGTTTTTTGTGGTAAAGTTCTCAGAGTGAGTTTTTCCCTTCCTGTCTTGGCCATTGTGCTGTTATGCCTGGCCATTAGTGGAATAAGCCCTTTCTAAAGCACCCATCTTCATTCCAAGTTTCTTAAACTGCCTAAGGAGGCCCCTTGAAGAGAGGTTGCTTGTCTGTAAAGATCCCCAGTAGTATAATACTGTGGCCCCTCTTTTATATTATATTGAAAACCTTTTATTACCAAACCAATCAAACCTTGCAACTGCTCTTATTATATCATTTATTTGAGCCTCTAGGTGTTCATTTTTGGAATAATTATTATTATTATCATTCCAGTATTTTTATCACTCTCTGTAGCTAAAGGACTGCAAGGTTCCTGGTATCAGTGAGCTGACATCCTCCCGGAGGATCCTTCTCCTATAAATATTTCTTAGTCAAAGTAGACAGGTTCTCCAAAAAGGCTAAATTTCTACCTAATCACAAGGAAAAAACTGCTATTTAAGTAGCACTAATCTTCTGGGACAGGCTTATTTCTGATATAGGGGTACCCAAAATAATTATAAGTGATAGGGACCCAAAGTTCATGTTTGAATTCTGGCAACTAGTGACTTCTTCTTCATCCTTTTGATAAAAACAACTACACTCCTTATTTCTTTTATTAATCTGTCATAATCCCAATCTCATAAAAGTAGTTGTGCTATGGCCTTACTCCTCTTACAGCTCTAATCAGTGGTTGTATTATACATTATTAATTTCAAGAATAGTTATAACTTTTCAGGGAAGACTGCCAGTTTGAGTAGTCTGATTATTCTTCTATGATCAAATCTTGTAGCCATGAGCCCTGATCACTGTTCATCTATAGGTCTTCTTGTCTCTAATAACCTCCCTCTTTACTTAGTTATTCTACTCTTTGATGATTGATTATTGTGTCAGATCAGCTTTAATTAACGCCTCAGCTGTCTGTGATATCCTCTTGTCTTTTTTCCAATAAAGTGTCACGGATAATGTGGTTTCTCTCTGACCATGTCTCATGCATTATTTATTATTTATTTTATTTTCTTCCACCACATTTTCACCCTTCTGGTGTGAGACTTGTATTTACTATTTAAATCCTGTCTCACTCACCAGAAATTGACCATCAGTTCTTGTGTAATTAAAACCTAAGTGTCCCCACATCTGAAACTCCTGATCCGCTTCTCTTAGAATCATAAAAATAAAATTATCTTTCTCTTCTTCTATCTTTGCCTTTGGCCCTTTTTTTTTAATTTCAACAGTTCACTTCTGATTTTTGGAGAAACCTCCATGACATGTTAGGAAACAGCCTAGCTGTCTCTACTGCTTATCATCCCAAAAATGATGGAAAAGCTGCAGGAATGATCCAAAAATTTCAAGCAAGGATCAGAAAATTCTGCTGGTTTGATTTAAAATACAAAAATCCAGATGGATATTTCAATGACTGGGCAAGCCTCCTACCTTCACTAGAAATGGCTTATAACAGCCATAAAAATTCTATGATAAAAGAAACTTCTTATGTTCTAGAAAGAGGATGGATGCCAAAACTAACCAAAGGAAATATCAAAGAACAGCTGGCTAGTGTACACCCAACCTCTATGGAATTTAAGAACATGATAGATATGTCTAACAAGCATGCTTCCAAGTTCGTCCAAGGTGCTGTTGAATATAACCAAAAAAGGTGGGAAAAACTCACAAAGAGCTTGCCTTCAGGAGAGGAGACTAAGTCCTTTTCTCCACCACCAAATTCAATAATCTGTCTTGTGACAGAAAACTCAGACCTACCTTTATGGGACCATTCACCATCAAAAATCTCCATGTTAAAAAAGCTTTAGAAGTTATGCTGATTAATGAGCTATCCATGAAGAACCCAGTCTTACCAGTGAGCCTGATCAAACATTTACATCAAAAGAGTGGATATAAAGTCCCTAATCCTGAAATACCTGTTGAAGCTGAACCTGAAAAAGACAAAGGGAGATTCAGAAAAATCCTCAAGGATAAGAAAGAAAGGATTAAATTAAAGGATTTCAGACTTTAACTTGTCAGATATAACTGGTAATTAGCCAAAGAAGATGAATGATTACCATAAAAAAACAAACCAGATGGACCTATAAACCTGATAAATTATAGAGCTAGTAAGAGACACTAGACCAAAATATTTTTTTCAGATATAGACATATCTTTGAGTTGGGGAATTTCACCTTGCTACTATGTACAAAGAAACCTGTAAAAGTTCCAATAATAATAAAATAAATAAATAAAAATAACAAAACACAATAAATAGTAAAAATTGAGGCAAGTAGTGTGAAAAAATCAAATATTATGGTAAAATGGGATTCCCCATCCAGAATTAGGTCAGGTCACTCACTGACCCCACTTTGAATTCCTGCTCATTAACACCTCAAAATGAATATATATAAAAATGGTCCAAAAATCATGGCACTACCAACACAGAAATCTGCATGTCACTTGCTAGCAAGTGCCATCAAGGAGCTCATGCCCACTTCATGGCAAGCTCAGGTCAAGCTCTGGTCAAGCTCTGGCCAAGATCAGGTCAAGCTCTGGCCAAGCTCAGTTCAGGATTTATCCAAGCTCCAATGCACAGTGACTGTGCAACAAAAACTTGTTAGAGAATGAACATACCTTCAACTAGAGATTGGAGAGAGCTTCAACAAGAGCTTCCTTGATGGAACTTGCTAGAAATTTCCATAAATTTTTTTTTGGTGCACTATTTTATTTTTTGGCCAATTTACAATTTCACATGTATTTTCACATATAATTTTCAAACCTAAAATTGAGTCAGAATTCACAATTTTTGTTTATTTTGGGAGTTACAGGAAAAAAAAGGTTTTGTTGAAATTCCCACAAGCAGGCTGCACGCTCCAAAAAAGCGCCACATGCATAAACTAATCCAGGACCTGCATGCAAAGTCTTCGCCAAATTCCCCCATGCAGCTGATGTAGTACTGCACATTGTAGAGACTCCTGTAGGATTTAATAAAAATAATTTAGAAGATAGCTTTATGGCATTAATTGAAGGGGAACCTAGTATCAATTCTACTAATTTAGAGTATTAGTAAAAACTAAGGGTGGTTTTAAATTACCTGCCCTTCTAGTACTGTAGTAAGTCTGCACAATAATTTATTTAACTTAATGGCTGGTTTCTTTGAGAATTAAAATAGTTCTCAGACAAGACCTAGATAAATAATTGACTGATATTGATAAGATTTTTGAAGTTTATTCCAGAGTTATTGGGTTATTGGTAAGTGTTTGATCAGGTATATGTGATCTTAACCAATATCTCAATGCTCAATGGTCAAGTTTATTTCTTTTGAGGGTTTTTTTTGATGGAAAAAAAGGCCAATGCTATAATTTCTATTATTTGATTTACTTTTGGTTTAGACTTTTTCTTTTTACTGATAAGAATTATCTGGGTGAGCTACCATAGATGACAGATCGATGAAGGTTGAGTGGTGAGGGACCTATGAGGTCTGGGACCTAGGATGGTTGAGTGTTTGGATTGAGGGTCTCTGAGGTCTAGGACCTGGGAGTATTGATGATTCTCTGAGGTGTGGGACCTGGGAGGAATGAGGATAAAACTTGGATAGGGCAGAGAGGCCCTCCTTAAATAGAAACATCTTGCCTCAGGGGGTTCTCAATGCTTCTGCTGAGGCTCTCCCTTTCCTGGTGAGGAACTGTGAGGTAAATTCAAATGAGGTATTTCTGCTGGTTGGAAAAGGTTCTATAGGATTTTCATGCATGCACAGCCTTGAAAATATTTCCGTGTATTCAGATGAGGTGATTGGTTGAAAATGGCTGCACTGCCTCCTGCATATGTACTCATGTATGATTGATGAGGTGATCTGGTTGAAACTGGTTGCACTGCTTCCTGAATGTGTATTCCCGTGTGTTTTATGAGGTTATCTGGTTGAAAATAATTTCACTGCCTCCTACATATATTAATTCTGTATAATTCTGCACAGCCTCCTGGATGTGTGCTCCTGTATGTTTACGAGTTGATCTGTTTGAAACTGGTTTCACTGCTTCCTACATATATTACTTCTGGGTACTTCTTTCATGCTGAAAGGTTAAGATTTATTGTCTCTCATTTTGACATATCCTTTCCCTCAGTACCACATACCTCATTCGATAAGTGTGACACAATTAAAGCACAACATCAATGGTGCCTTCTGCTTACTACCCCTGGCTTGCATAGCAGCCTTCCAATATTGGAAACTCAGTATAGAATTTGAAATATTTTGAGTTAACTCTAATCTGGTTTATCATAAATTTGAGCTTTTCTCTTCCTTTTCTGGGTATCTGTAGCCCTTGGAACACCATTCTTGATCATGCAATTAAACTAGTTTGAACCCATACCTAGATAGCCACATCAACTGCATATTTTTCCATTGGACTATTCCCCTTCCCTGCATAACTATATCTGTTAATTTGCATTGTCTTCACATGTCATTCCCTTCATGTCTCATCTACTACAATCATGTATGCTCATATTCTATTGTCTTGCACCTAAACTATGACCTTGGAGATGATTGTATAGTTTATTTCATTTTCACATTCTGTTCCTGTTGTTTATTGCATCACCACTCTCTAGCTGTAGATAACTATCCATCAGGTTGTATTTAGTCACCATTGGATTACCTTATAAAGACTATTCTGCTTTCCTGAAGAGTGTTTACTCAGTTATTTAATTTCATATTTTCTTGCATTTTGCTAATACAAGTAATCACATTGGGCTTTGCCTTGGTTACCCTCCTTTGGGCTTTGCCTTGGTTACCCTCCATTGGAACAATTAATCCCCCTTGCTGCTTTTTGAGCCATTGGATTATCAATTTTCACTTTGCAGTTAGCCTTTCTATCTTTTAGTCATACCTTTCATTCAGCCTCTCATCTTTGTGCTCAAAATCATCTAATATTGCGTTATAGTACATGGGGTGGTTGTGTGACAACTTCTGGACAGCCTCCTGCATGTTTATTCCTGCATGCTTAATGAGGTGATCTGGTTGAAACTTTTTTCACTGCCTCCTGCATATATTACCTCTGTATACTTCTGCACAGCCTCCTGGTCTCCTGATTGGTAGTTTTTTTTGGTTCTGTATGCATTTTCTTACATATATTACTTTGGTATACTGCTGCAGGGGTTTGTTTTATTTTTTGGTGATTTGTGCTGCATTTGGTATGTATTTGGGGGCTTCCAGGGTATTTCCATAGGTTTTTCAGTGGTCTGTAACACCTGATTGGGTAGAGATTGGCCATAATTTATTGTTTTGGGCTGTATTTTCTAATCCATGAGGTATAGAGGGGTACTTTTACTGAGTTACTATAATAGGTTATTTTTGCTGTATGATCCATTTCTGAGGTTAATTTTATGATTTAGATTATATTTATAGTATAAAACTGAGTCTGATTGCTACAGGACAGGTTTCACCGTGAAAAAACAATTATCACCTGATTAAAAGTGACATACCAGGGCACAAAGGGACCCTCTGTCCTCAGGTATGTCACATGTAATCAAGTTATCATTGCTTTTTCATGGTGTTTGGAGCACCAAAAAGCAGCATATCTGATAAGCGCATTTCATATCTGCAAACACACAAACAGGTACCACCCTTAAGTATTAAAACATGGAAGGATCATCCTTTCATCAATGACATGAAATATGCATGGAGGATGATCCAAAAGTGTAACACATCAAATAAAAAATACTGAAATGATCAGAATGTTATGGAAAATTAATAAAAATCATCTACTGATAATTTTAGTCAAATATAAATAGTAGAAAGATAAATTACTTGCAGGATCAGAAAATCAATAGATAAAAACAAAGACTGATCCTACAGATATAATATCAGCTGAGCCACAGCACCAAGAGGAGAGGTTAGTCCAGTCCTGACTGGCTTGCTAGCCTCATCACATGAGGCATAACCTCTCTACATGCTCTGAGGGGGCTCTCTTAACCCCAAAAAGGTATTTATACAGCACCATTTTTTTTATCTTTTCCACCCAGAATTCATCAGTTATCATCCAGAAATAATGCCATTAATTATCAATTGGTTATGGAGAAATAATTAAGTGATTTATGGCTTCATTTTGGAGTATAATAGTATTAATTTTTAGCCACAATTATTTTTTAAATTGAATAATAAATAAACAATAACCCCACCTTTGATATGAAACACTTCAACTTTGAACCATTGCAGGTACCCAGCAAGTAACTGCTCAAAGTAGTAAGTTGTTTCCTTCCTGATATGGCCTTTTTTCTACCACATCCCAACCTTACTACCATTTTATTGGGTAATAAATCCTTTTTGGTTAATACTTCCTTATTGTTAATTTATAAGTTTCCAATCATCCCAGGGTACCAGATTCAAATTTAATATCCTGAAGAAGAGGTATTAAATACCCCAGTCTGTATAAACTGTGGCGCCTCTTTTTATTATCTATTATATATATTTTGAACCATTTAACCAAACCATTTAATCTTTTCACCATTACCAATAATATATATCCTTTTGGAGATTGGTATTTGTTTATTTTTAAGAATGTGATTATTCTTTATCTTTATCACATCTAATAGCTAAAGGACTGCAATTTTCCTTTTACCTAGGAGCTGAAATTATTCCTTACCATATCCCTCAAAAAAATTTTCAAGTTATGATGATAAATCACTTCATGCTATTGTGGAATATCAAATTAATCAAATGAAGACTTCCCAAAAACACATACCACTTACCTTGTCTATTTGAAAATTTTGGGTTTAAAAAATCAAATCCAAAATTTATGTATCATCATCAATCAATAGAAAAACAAAAAAAAGACATCCACACCTCCACATAATTGCTGTACACACACTTTGGAATTATCAAACCATTAATCAAAATTTGCACACAACCCATATGATCTTGTCAGACTTCCACATCATTTCCCCATCACCAAACCTCATTTATTCAATAATTGGCCTTCAAAATAGTTCTATATCAAAATAAACCTTAAAATATTAATAAATTATAGGAAGGAAGGGATAATAATCATTAAAATTATCCTCTCAAAAGAAATTTTGGCATGTCTTCTTCCCAAAAAAGCAAGAAGATATTTTTTATTCAAACTCAATAAGGATTGCTTATTTTAATTCATGTTGCTTCTGAATATAGATTTTTTTATTTTTTGTTGTTTTATGATTGTGTTTCTCTCAATTTTTCTTTTTGTTTTATTTCACCATTTAATTAATTTTCTCATTTTTCTAATTCTTTGAAACCTCATTTCCTTGATTTATATCAATTTTTATTTTTATTATTTATGTTTTAAAATCAAGATTCTCAATATTACAATGCAAAAAAGCATGTTGGTGAAAATGTTTGTATTGAACCAACTCATCAAAATTTCAAGTGAATGTCACACAAAATTTAAAATATCTCTTGTTGAAATCAATCATTCCAGAACAAAATGCTTCAAGAGCATTCTATTCTACAATCCATCTTTTCAAGCAAATTCATCTCAAATCTGTTCAAGAAAAAAAACATTAATAGATCACTGGAAAGTAAGATAAACCTATGGTTAGACAGATCAGCAAAGAAGAAGAAAAATTCTGATCAGATTCCATTTCAAGAATGGCTAGACTTTTTGTTTTGGATTAGTAATTTTACAGATGAATTTTTTAACAGGGTATGGTTTATCATTACCATAGTATTTTTTAATCACTCTATTTATTTAATAAAATAGAATTTGGTTATTCTTCATATTTTATCATTAGGAGTCATTATTTTATTTTTTACATGCATTTAGATTTTTATTTTCTGTTGTCCCAATATTTGAGGTTCAGTATGATCTAGTTTTTGAACCTATGTTATTTTAAAATTTGAGAATCAATCTGATTTTCCATTTTAATGTGATTTGAATTCAATGTCCTTCTTTCTGATCTGTTAGTCATACTGTAAATCTTAGTTTTCAGTCTCCATATTATGAACCAATCTTTATTTTTTAAATAAAGCATCATTCTGTTAAACCTGGATCTTTAATTTTCATAAATGATACATGTGTATGTGGTATCACTTATAGTAAAATTTGCATTGTTTTAATTCAATTTAATTTATTTCCTTGGTTATTTATTGAAATTTTTCAGAGATATTAACTTTTGAATCCTTTGATTAATATCTTAATTTAAATTATATGAGTTTAATGAATTCCACTTGAGATTTGAATTTCAAGATTTATCTGAAGCAATTTAATTTTATGCCCCTTTATAATAGAATAAATTTGGACTGGGTGAGTTCAGCTTCCCACTTGATTTTTGATTTTATTTTTTCTATATATACTGGAAATCCAAGATCCAAATTGATTCTGGGCTTGGTTTCATGATATAAAGAATGAAATTCATTCCTTGATGGAATTCTTCATTTCCAAACAACCAAACAGATTATTTCATGGTCATTCTTCAGAATACTAGCTCTTGTGTTTGAAGAATACTTTGACATTTACCTTCATCAAATCAGTATATACTTCTAAAAATAAAAAAATGTAACACCCAATTTCATCCTGATAATATTCAAAGCTTCAATTTATCAACTTATCTAATCAATAGATAGTGTCAAATTTTCTACTCCGAAAAAAAATACAAACAACAAAGAATATAATCAACCAATAAAATAATTACTTAAAATAAAATTAATGTGAAAAACTTGGAAAATCATAGCAGGAGTAGGAAGTCTGAAAATATTATTTCAGGAATTGATCTGTGGTTCCAAAATAGGTAGATTTAAAACCAAAAACACCACCAAATTCCAACTCCTTCATGGAGATTGTCATTTCTGAGAGAGTCCAACCCAGAGGGTGAAAAAATACTTTAGACATGTGGAATATGACTATGGGCTTGGATATGGGTCTCAGATATCATTTCCTTGGTTTTGAATTGAGTTTCAAGCCTCACCATCCATGTTTTTAACTTTAAATATGATCAAAAATGTGATAATTTTATTTTAATTAAAGCCACTTACAGGATATAAAAAAATGGGTATATATGAGGGAGTGCTTCATGTTACTTGAGGAATTTTTCATCACAAATATGAGCTACTCAAAGTAACCTGGTTAAATTTTCAGAGGTTTAAATTATCTGTGTGTTACAATACGTAGGATCACTTCCTGTGTTATTCCCTGTTTATGAGTGTCTGGACAACCTTGTCTGCATTGTTTTGGGGTGGGAAATTCCCCTTTTTCTGAATTTTCAGATGAATTTTTGTTTCTAAAATGTACCCAATTACATTTTTCTTTTCATTTGGCTCCAATTATTGTTGATGCAGGATGAAATACCCTACTTCTGGTTTTCATGACTGGTTAACTTACCAGGTTGGGTAGGACTGCCTTGCATGTTCAGGCCAGGCCACCTTTTGTGCAGGTCCCATAGTGAGGGTGTTTGTGGGTCATGTCCCTAGCAACTACACTCAGGGGTTCAATTTAACTCCTGAAATGCCTGATCTGGGTGTGTAAAGATGCACAGAGCTGCAGAAGCAAGTCAGGTCAGGTCCACAACCTTTAATTTGACTCAGAGGGTTGTGCAGGATGTATGTGGGACCAAAAAAATTTCCTTTAGCTCTTGAGAAAGTTTAATGGTCTGCAGGGTCACATGCAAGAGTTAGTACAAAAAAATTTTTTAAAAAAATCTTAAAACATAGAAAATGATCAATTTTGGACAAATATTTGACCTACTGGCATATATACAAATTTTCTAACTTCAGATCTTAAGTGTTCAGAAGCAGATGGTTTTTTTCTTAAAATTTGTCTCTTTATTTACCTGAATCTACCTGAAGGAGTCAGAAATTGATGATGGTGCCAGTGGGCAACTATAACTAATTTGGCACCAAAATTCTTTTATGCATGAGTAGATAATCTGATACTATTCAATCTGTATTTTTACATTAGAAGGATGAAAAGGGGAGCTGAAACTTTCTACCCACCACCACCATTTCCACCAGCTGTGCAAGTCAACTAGACCCAGGAATGAAGTATGGTCAGCCATAAAAACAGGGCCGTAAGATAAACCATTTTCCCCATAACACCCAGTTCCAAACCACATGAGGCCAAGTGAATTCAAGAATATGGTTTTTGAAATTCTCAGAATATAATATCCACCTCAAAATATGGAAATTTAATTATTATGCACCTCAAAAAGAGGGGGACAGAGTTTCATGGGTTCCCCATAAGCCAGGGACCCATGAAAAGGCTAAGGAAGGTTTTGAACCCTAGTTTTTAAAAATAATATATGCTGTAGTCTTGTGAGGTTTTATCTAGGTTATTCTTTGGATTTCTTTTTTTTATAAGCACTCCATTAAATAAACTTGAGCTGATGTTAACCCACCCTTTAGTTTGTAAAACCTGTAAGTGGCTTTTATTAACAGTACTTAATTAAATACCTAAAAATATATATAGGAAAAAAAGTGGCCATTTAGAATTAAAAATAAATTTCCCACAAATGGAATGATGCCTGGAACCCTTTTCTAAGCAACTGGCCATATTTAAACTGTCTAAATAACTATAATATCTATTTCAACCCACCCCAGGAACTATTATTATGGTACCAATATTGGAATTTAAAATTTAAAAATCCCCATTAATGATTACATTAGTCTTTCCCTACTTCCAAAATGGTATAATGAGGCTCAAAAAAATTTTTAAAGTACCTTCCCACCAACAAAGCACTGTTTATCCATTTTTGGATGATAAAAAACCTGAATCATGAGGGGCAAAAAGGTGTGAATAAAGGCCTCTTCCCAGCCAAATTATACTCCTGACTATTCAGTGATATTTTCATTATAGCATCAGGTACTTTCAACGTCAGTCATCAAGCTATTATTATCATATAATTTTGTAATCTTGGACACCATATGACCAATATTTCTTAGACCAAGCCTTGAATCACAACCCTCAAAAGGCCAATTGTCAAAAAATCCTTCAGTATTTTTTCAGTAACCAAC
The DNA here is from genome assembly GCA_025617555.3 of Puccinia polysora. Classification (NCBI taxonomy): domain Eukaryota; kingdom Fungi; phylum Basidiomycota; class Pucciniomycetes; order Pucciniales; family Pucciniaceae; genus Puccinia; species Puccinia polysora. The sequence goes on from CM062629.1 coordinate 28,710,500, forward strand.
TGAAAGAACCCTAAATCCTTGAATATTGGCCCATTACTCAAACATTAGTTGGGATCTTGAGATAGTAAGTGATCCAACTACTTATCCCCCTTCCAGGTGTAATAAAATACCCCAAGTAAGTTATCCATACCCTTCTTCAAAGGAATTCTTGCTTTAGCACCAGGAAAAATAATTTTACCCCATTTTTCCTAACCAGAAAAATCTTGTTCTCTTGATAGCTCAAAAAAATAGAAAAGATTCTTGGCCCCTCCTTGAAAATATATTTCTACAAATGTATGAATAGATTTTACCTTCTGAATCAAAAACTATATGGTGTGTCCACTGAGTTTGGTTGGGTTTCAAAATGAGTAGTTGTTTTGTCAAACCACAGGTGGAAGGTGCTCAAAGCCAAATGGAAGTTAGTCAACTACTTCTTTTCAAGTTTTCAACCAATGGGGGTGTACCATCGACTTTGTAATGGAAGCTTTCAACTGAATCCACCAAGATTTTGGTATTTAATGGAGGCCATCTCATTGGGTTTAAGAGTCATGAGGATCACAACAGCAGCAAAATGTCTTTTTGTTCCTCTTATTTTATCAATGGAAAATTTGGTTAAATGACCCAACAACATGGGACTCCCTTGGCTATTACTCCATCAACCAATTTGGTCTGGCCATCAACCATGGCTTGTCACATGACCAGTGGGAGTTGACTGCCAAACCAAAATGACTGGATTCACCATGTCCCTTGATTAATTCATCCTATCTTTTCTCCAATTATTGCATGACCACTAATATCTAAAAGGATTCAGTTCCTTCAAATTGATTAGGCTGATACCCAATTAAAATAACTATAAAAACTGAGTGAATCCCACTTACCAATTTAAAAAACAACAAATTAATTACAAATTAATAATGGCTACTCATTCATAATTTGAAATCAATCAAAATTCAAGTCTGTCATTTCAACTTTGTATTGCATCATCATTCAATGATTAATACTTAGATGCTTTTCATTTTCTCAAATAATCAAACAAAAACTTCAAAACTGATTAATAATTCCATTCAATTCATCTCTGGTTACCTTTTAAAAATAATTTTCCACATTTATTGTTCCCATGTATTATTGATGACTTATCTGAAAAAATAAGAAATGCCCAGAATTCAAACATACAGCTTTTGGCATTAATTTCCATGAATATTAAATTTCATTCTTTGTTAATCTTGACATTTTATCCCATAAATAACTGGTAATTTCATGAAGGGTGATGTTAAATTCACAGCTCCAACCATGCAGTAGTTGTGTAGGGACCTGCATGGCTCAAATGAGCCATGGGGGCCCATAGATAACTACAAAGGTCCCTTTCAAACACGCGCAACCCCTGGGGGGTTGTGTAGGAGCCGTGTTTGGGGTTGCAAAACCCCCTGGAAGTTGTGCCAGAATTTTGGGCACCCCCTGGACCACACTTGGGTTCCATCAACCCAAATTTGGGATCAACCCATACTTTGTGGGACTTTTGTTCCACACCTAGCAATCCCAAAGAGACTTTAAAGTGAAACCAAAGTGAAAGTAAAGTGAAAATTGAAATCATATAAAAATCTGCAACCAATTCTTTCTCAACTCAAAAGTGAGAAAACTTTTTTTTTTCAATTTAAAGTTTGATTTAATACTGAAGTATACCATTGCATTTTTTTGCAAAAGAACAGTGGCAAGCCCTCTTTCTTCTGAAAATGCTGCGTGGAAGATCTACATTGATAGTGCCATCAACAAAGCTTTGGAAAAAGAAAAAAAAGGAGTTGGTTAATGAAACATTGGAAGCCCCAATTGCATCCTCATCAATGGTGACAATTGAGGAACAAAATGTTTCACATTGGGATTTGACCACTGTTTGTGAGTAACATTTTATGTTACTGGTCTTTGCCGTATTTGATTTGATTGAAACCTATTGAGTGCATGCCATCAAAGTAACTATGTAACTATGACAGATTCACTTGACCCACCTCCTGTGAGAGCTTTTCCTACTAGGGAAGAGGAACAAAACTTTTTTCAAACATGGGCAATGAAGCATGGTTACGCTTTAACAGTTTTCAACTCAAAGCATGACCAATATGTGGATTTAGCCTGTGATAGACATGGTTTCTATTCAGGAAAACTTCTTACCAAACCTTCTAGACAAACTCACACAAGGAAGTTTGGGTGCAAGTTTTTAATCCATGCAAGTTGCACAAAGGCAAACCCCTTGTGGCAAACCAATGTTCATTACATTTGTAAACAATAACCACTGGGTTGTATTAGTACTTGAGGGAGAAATGATTCCAATCCCACCCATTTTAGCAAAACCAAGTTCCTTGATTTCTAAAAAAGCCTCTGGTTGGGTTGATAATCTCAAAGATCAACTGCAAATGTATTCTAGATTGTAATAGACTTTGACTTCATTTCATCATTGGGTTTCATATAAATTGTAATTCTGATGCAGCTAACAAGTTCTATTAATATAAAGGGTTATCGCATTTTGAACATTGTTATGTTGAGTGTTTTGAGTTAACATCATTATATTGATTGTTTTGAATGAGAGTTTAATGGTAAGTCAGTTCAACTTGTGTTGGGCTGATTCCATCACAAGCTTAACTTATGTTAAGCTTGGGATAGGATCAGCTTAACTTATGTTAAGCTTGGGATGGGATCAGCTTAACACAAGTTGAACTTTTTTTTTGGTGATTTTACTGTAGAGCTGGTCAAAAGACTTATATTTTTTTTGGGCACTTTTACTTTAGGGCTGGTCAAAAGACTTCCTAAATTTTTGGGCCCTTTTACTTTAGGGATATTCAAGTTTAACTTACTTCAGGGCTTTTCAAGTTACTTGTATTTTTTTTGGTCTTTTTACTTCAGGGCTTGTCAAGTTACTTGTCTTTTTTTTTGGTGTTTTTACTTTAGGGTTTGTCAAGTTACTTGTTTTTTTTTTGGTGTTTTTAGTTTAAGGCTAGTCCAGTTACTTGTGTTTTTTTGGGTCTTTTTACTTTAGGGCTAGTCCATTGGATAGTACAATTTTTTTAGCTTTTTATTTATTTATTTATTTGTTTGTTTTTTTTAACCAAAAAATGAACATACTTTGATTTTTTGGTTGATTTCTGTTTTTTGGGAAGGTTTATTTTTTTATGGGTTATTTTAGTAACCTTTCATTCCTTTTTTTTTGGCTCACCGTGGTCTGGTGGCATGTGGAATCCCACATGCCGGCCGACCAGGCTGGGTTGGCTGCGCAACTCTTTGAGCCGTGGGGGGTTGTGCACGGCTTGGATTGGACCGTATGGCATTCCACACGGCCCCTTTCAAACCATGTGCACGGCTCAATGAGCCGTGAATTTAACATTTTCCCTTCATGAAAAATTCATTCCCATCCCAAATTTCTTGCTCATTCCTTATGTGCATTATCAAATATCATACTAGAGCAGGAATTCCTCATTTTGTATCTCACCAATAAATTAGGCTGCAGGTTACTTTTAAATCACAGATGTTTTAACTTTAGTTTTTTTTCAATTTATTCAATTTAATAAATATTTTCACCTACTTAGTAAAAAGTGTTTAATTAAGATTTTTCCAGTTTTTCTATTTAAAAATACACCTCAACTATGCACTTTACTTGAAAATATTGAATCTAGACTTCAAAGGTAGCCTTCCTAAATTATTTATTATTGTATCTTTTTTCTGTTTTTTTTTGCACCACAGCCACCTCATTAAATTTTCACCTCTTAATTATGATATATCAATCATGTTGGGAGCCAGCAGAAGTACTTCTTGCCACACAACAAGCAGTACTTGGATAGGCACCCAGACCGCTTGGGCTTGTGGTGGTGAAATTTGGTTTACCAATCAAGCTCCTCTGGGTTCCAATAAAAGCTGGTTGAACTCTACTAACCAGCTTATACCCTCCAATAAATATTTTTGGTCAACAGTAGGTTGGAGGGATGGCTTTGGATAGGAGTTTCAGGAGGATGGTAGTTGGGATGGGGTAGGGTCTGAGCATCAGATGGTTGGGAGGGTGCAAGATGATAATTGATTTATTAAGTTGAATGATTTAATTAAGATGAATTTTTGGATTTTATTGGACAGATTGATTTGGTTCCCAGTATAAAATAATATATATATATATATATATTCATAATTTTTGAGATAGAGATCCCCAAAAATGAGGGGTGAAAAATTCATTTCAACCAGCTTTTATTGGTGCCCAGGGGGGTTTTACAAGGCACAAAGGTAATTTGGATGTGTTCAAATGTGCTTGAGGAGGTTCCAAGGGAGCTTTGTGGGGTACCATGTGCACTTGAAAAAATTTCATAATAAATTTACAAGCCACCCAATTGGCTGTACATACCATATTTTTGGTGGGAATGTGGCAGTCATACCAAAAAATGAAGTAGAAAAAAACCTCCAAAATTCATAAATTTTCAACCAAATTATAATTAGAAGGATTTAAAACTTGAGAAGAGGGAAAAAAAGGACTGCTTGATTTGGGAATTGAGGATTGTTTCTAAAATCACTGAGTTGATTGTTTGAAAAGACTGGATCCAATATATTTTTTTTTGAAGGATGCACTTTTAGCACAAAGCAGATTATCTTCCTGTGATTTATATTGTCATACAATTTTTTCCAGAAAGTGCTAGGATGAATTTATTGGCAATGAAAGATATGGCTTGATTGATTGGTTGTACTTTTTTGAATAAAATTTGGATACCAAGATAACTTGAGTGGATTTCATGTATATCATAGAAGGAGGATTCTACTGGTGAGGTGGATAGATTACAATTCAGAGTTATGGCCATTCTCAAGACTTGCTTTTTGGGTGCATTGGGTGTACTTGGAAGCCTCACTTTTGCCAGGTAAATAGCAAATAAATGTAATTTATTCCTCCAGCCAACCCTGATTATTCAGAATTTAAACACAATGGGGGATCACCAACATAAGCTACTTGCATATGGTGTGTAACAGATAAGTGGCTACCAAGCTGTTTACTTCCAGCTCTGATTTTACAAACTTGAAAATCCACTTACCACACATGAATGTGCATGAGGGTGATTTTGACTGGCTTATTTAAATCACAATGTGGCTTAAGCATTAGTTAAAAGCGTTGGCTTTGAATCTAAATAAATATTTATAGAACCTGAAGTTTATACATAAGATTGATCAGGGGTATCTATTTCTATGGAAATATTGCTTTTGAAAGCCTTGCAAAATCTCAATTCCAAGCCCATTAAAAAATTCACTGAGTAGAAAAAGTAAGTGTATCTGAAACAGATGTTGTTCTCTGCAATATTAGCCACCCAAGTTTAGGTATTCACCTCTTTAATTCCTCACTCTTTTATTCTAGGAATCTCCAAATTGTTTTCTTTGGGGGGGGAGGGGGGGCACTCCAGTTTTTGTATATGCGCAGGGGTTGTGAAAAAAGTTTCCCCACTGTTTTGAAATGAGCCCAAGTTCCAAAACTACCAAATTTGGAGTGTGTTCTGGGAAACCTTGCCAATTAGTAAGTTTTCATTTTCCTCTCATTTCAAACTTTTTTTTTTAAAAAAAAAAAAAAACAAAGAGTTCTTGGTTGTTCTTTTTTTTTACCCAAACAACTTATTTATTTATCTTCTAACTGCTTAATCATGATAGATTCATTTCAAAAAAAAATCAAAGAAAAAGAGAGAAAAGCTATGGGATGAAGTCAAGGTGTGTATTGTGGGGATGTAAAAGGGTGGAATGTTGGGTAACAAGATCAGTGACAAATTGGCACTCAACATATACATGAGCTATAGCCTTCTAAAATGATATAACTTACAAGGGACAGCTCAAAACCAAAATTGATTGGTTTGGAAATCAAAACTGATGAATCAGGATGTTTGAAAGGTTTTTTGTGTGTTGAGAATCAAAAGAAAGTAGAACTTGAATGAGATTTTCAATTCAATTGTGACCCTAGTCTCAACCAGTAAAATCTTTCAATATTCTCATCAACTGGGCTATCTATCACTGCCAAGTTTCTGCAAGAAAAAAATACTAGAATGGCTCCCACAAGACTTGAAAACTTGGGCTTGCTCAGAAACATCTCCATTGGAAAATTGAGGATTGAATGAAGGTCATGCAGACCAATGAATGATGCATCCTTTGAAGTTGGTATGAAGACCCATCAACTCAACATTTGGCCAATCCCAAATGAGATGTTTGAATTGATGTGTCTTTCCCCCACATTCAAGAGTGTTCAAACAACAATGATGATATGGGGTGTGTTCATGGGTGAAAGTGAAAGCGCCTCTCCAATTGTTTTCATGCCCCAAAAAAGGGGGTGGGCAAAACACTTCATTTGAATGGTTTATGATGGCCCTTTAGTTCCATGGATTCCAAACAAAAGCCATTCAGATCCAATCCTTATGGAAGATGGTTCTGCACTTCACAAGGTCAAAAGTTTCAAAAATTGGAAAAAGGAGGAAGGCCCCCCCCCAAAAAAACTAGAATGGAAAGCTTGATCACCAGACCTCAACCCCATCAATCATTTTTGGCACACAATGAAGATAAATTTACACAGATTATACCAACAAGAGTTGCCAAATGAGATGGAGAAGGCCCTCAAGAGTGCCTTGGTTGATTTTCCAAAGTAGTAACTCACCCATCCCATCAAAAGCATGCCTCAACAAATGAAGGAAGTTGTTAAAGCTCATGGTGGTTCTACTCAATTGTAGAACTGTATTTTTTCATTTTTTATTTCATATTGATTTCCATTATCATTCCCTGTCAATCCTTACCAAGTCTCATAAAATTCTTGATCATCAGATATTTTGATAATGTTTTTTTTTTTTTTTGGATCCATGTAACACTGAAAAACTTTGTATTAATAATCCATTTTGTATTTTTCTTTTTTGTTTTAAAATCAAATAACCAAAAAAAGTATTAAAAAAAATAACCAATCAGTGGGATGACCTTTGTCCCCCCCCCCCCTCGCCCTGCACAACCAACCAATTTTGGGCTTCTAGAAGATGCCTGGGTGGCACAAGGGATCATGCAGTAGATGGTGGCAGGTAGCAGTCAGGATGGATTCCTTCAAATTTTACCCCTGGATAAATTTGAATCCACTATAGATTACCTGTCACCTCATCAAGGAGCCACAGCTTTTTGACTGGGGACAGTCTCCCCTGGCTATGACTAAATATCCAAAGCATGTCACAAGTTTGTGTGTGACCATCCATCCATCTTTTTTTTTAAAAAAAAAATAGAAATTTCTGTTTATTTCACATGTTTCACTATAATCTGTCAATAAAAAGTTGATAATCTAAATACATGAGTAACTTTCATCAGTAGATATATAGTTTAGGTAAAGTTGACTAGGGTTAGTGAAGATATAATACAATTTGTGGGAATAGGAGCTTATTTAGGCAGAAGAGAGGAGAAGGAAACCAAAAGAAAAGAAGGTAGTAGAGAGAAAGAGAAATAAAAGTCATTGACAAGTGTAGATACTAGATAAATTGAGAGTCATCTTCTGTCCAAATTGGGTTAAGTATTGATGAAGTGGTAGAAAATGTGTTTGATGGAGGATTCAGTAAAAAGTGTTTGTGTAGAGGACCCCCCCCCCAAATCCTTCTAAACAAACTCTATTTATAATTGGATGAATCAATGAGTTAAAGCGGCAAGAAGGGAAGAGCCTCTTTTATTGGATTTTTGGATGGAAAAAAAATACCATTCTCTATACTAGTGAATAAATACAAGATGAGGTTTATAATAGTAAAGTAAGTAATATGGACTAAAGAGAAAGATTAATTTTGAAGTGAAGCAATAGAGTGTTAAGGAAAGCGGAATTAATGCAAAAAGGAAAGAGAAATTTTGGATCAAGGGAGAGAAATGGAAAATCTGATGCAAGTGAAACTAGTTATCTAAATGAAGGTTATTCTTTCTTGGCTTTTTTGTTATGGAAGAAAATGTGTTTGAATCTGTTGGATCCAACAAGGAAGTTAGCTAAAAAGGTGAAGCTGCCAGTATTGTTGAGAATGGAGAGTGTACTGAAGTGTTTGGATTTGGATTGTAACTTGGTTAGGTTCTTCCTGAAGATAGATTTTTGGTGGTGATACCATTTGCAAGTGTTAAGAAAAATTTAGATGGATTCAATTTGGTTTCAGTGCAGAAATTAATTTTTTTGAGAAAATTTGATGTGGTTTAGGTATTAATTTAATGGGGCATGACCAAAGCAGAGTTGGTGGATGAGAGATTCAGGACCTTTTTCAATGGAGTCAAGAGTGGTAAAAATTGTTTTGTTCTTAGATTTGTATTTTTTTCTACTCAAATCTTGAGAGGATAGTTTGTCTTGGGAGAAAAAAGATTGTTTTGTTAACTTCCTGAGTTTAGAGAGGCTTAGGATGGTGGAAATTGAGTTAGTAAAATCAGTAGTGTTGGATTTTTCCTTGGCTAAGGAATCTACTTTATCATTGAAATGGATGTCCAAATGACCAGGGCACCAGGCTAAAATTTTCAGATACTTGGAGTTAAGGGCTAGTAATTTTTGATAGATTTTAATGTAGAGATATTGAGAGCTAGATGATTTGGAAGGATTGGAGCATTTAACAAGAGCTTGTTGGTTATCAGAAAAAAAATAAAATCTTCTTAATGGGGGTATTTTGGCAAATAATTCTATTAATTTCTTGAGAAGCTAATTCAATACTTGATAGAATTCAGTGGATTTTGGATTTTAAAATGGTGAGATATTCATCCAAGTTTAGGAGAGTGGAGATATAAGAGGAAGGGTTATTAGCCAGAATGGCAGCCAAGATGACTCCTTTGTTTTTGATAAGGGAGCCGTCTGAGAATAGGATGATGGAATCCTGGGAGAGTTCCTGGTTAATTTACTCTTGTCCTACATACCGGGTGCTTTGTCTTTTAGCAAGTTTAAATTGACAACCTCAATTGAAGGAGAAAAACAGGGAGCAAGGGGGATAGGATAAACAATTTCAGGAGAAAGGGAGGGAGGGTATAGAGTAAGGAAGTTGGGAAGATTGATAAGGGAGTGGATAGCACTAGGGTAGCTTCTAACAGACTGAGAGATTTCCAGAAGCACTCTAGTTTTAATGGGGTTGGAGGGATAAACCATGAGGGAGCGGTGGAAGCAGTGGTGGTTAATTTTTAGATGTTGTTTGAAGAAAGGAATCAGGCCACTATCTAACTTAAGGAAGGGGGTGGGAGTTTGTCTAAACATGCCGGTAGCTAAGTGGGCAGACTGAAACAAGAGGGTATCTAATAATTTCTAGGTTGTGGCTAGATTTCTCTGGATGAACCAAAGCCCGCTACCAAATAGGAGTCTTGATTATAAGATTGCAGTTATTATTTGGCAGGACTCTTTAGTGTTGATGCCATAGGTAGTTTATTGATTTGAGAGATTTGGTTGAAAGAAATATTGAAGTTTCTTTTAATGGTATTAATTTGGTTCTTGTAATTCAATTTAAGATCTAGGTGAATGCCTAGCCGTTTGACATTAGAAGAGAAATAAATGAGAGAATTATTGAACTTAAAGGGTGATGGATTGATATTACAATGAGTAAAGGCCATGATATTGGTCTTTTTCTTGTCAAAAATTGCACCATGTGATTTTCCCCATGAGAGAGAGAGGGGGGCAATCCAATTTATATTAGATAGAAAGGTGTCAAAGGAAGGGGAAGCTGTGAGATGAACAACATCATCTACAAAGCCTATGAAAATTTCATTATCATTCAGTTTCAATGAGCTTTGTAAAAGAAGAATTGAATTATAAATAATTTAAAGTGTGACCAAGAGGGGGGAGCCTTGAGGAAGGCCATGGTTGACATCAAAGCTAGAGGAAATGAAATTTTCTAGACTCATGAGTGTTGAGCATGAGCTCAATAAAGAGTGGATAATGCTAAGTAGGTAAGTAAGAAAGTTCTTAGTGTGGAGCTTGTGGATAAGGTGGTCTCTGTAGATGGATGGATATGCAGATTTGAAATCTAAAAATATTCCAAGGACAATTTTTTTCTCTCCATTTGTGTTTAATCCACAAGTCAAAAAGAAAGTGAGCATAAAATATGTTTTTCCCATTAACAGCCCCCATGTGACCTGGGGCTATGGAATTTTCAGTGTCTATCCAATAGGCTATGCAATTTTTAATGATTTTTTTGAGGATATTCCTAAGAGTATCAAGTAAGGTAATAGGTCTGTAAGAGTCTGTGTTAGAATAATCATCTTTCCCAAATTTTTTGATGATAGTAGTAATGGCTCTCTTCCAAGGGAGAGGAAATTGGCCTGAAGACAGAAATTTGGAATAGAAAGGAGTTAGGATTAACTTTAGTTCATCAATAAGGATTTTGGTGACTTTGTTCTGAATATTATCAAGTCCAGGGGCCTTTTTTTTAGGAAGGAGTTGGATAATGTTTTCAACTTTGAAGGTAGACACTGATGTGAAGGAGAAATTGTTAGAGGAACTAGTACTGGAAATATCAGTGAGATCAATAGATGAATCAATCACTTAAGTTCCCTGAAAAAGAATGGCAGCTTGATCCTCTTTGTTATTAGTAAGGGAGTTATTAGAGTTGCATAGTGGGCCAATATTATTGGAAGCTTTATCTTTAGTATAACGATATGTGTCATAAGTGTGTTTAGGTCCTTTCATAGCAAGGAATTTTTTCAAATGGTTGTTTTTCAAGGTTTCTACTTGATTTTTGAACTCTTATTGCCAAGCATGGTAGAATTGGTAAGCAGGTCGGGATCTGGTCAGTATGAGCCATTTGCATGCTTTATTTCTATTTTCAATGATAGGGTTAAGAATCATTTTGTCCCACCAATGTTTAACCTTGGACGGACTGGAGTTTACTGTTTTAACTTGTTTGTTGAGTCTATTCTGAATAATAGAAGATAGATCATTGGAAAAGCTATCTAAAAGAGAGTTGGAAGAAAGATTATTGTGGTGTAGTAAATCTGTAAAATCGGACCTGGCAGAATCTTTAAGTAAGCTGTGGTCAATGCTTGTGATGGGGTGTGAGACATGAGTAAGAGGGGTGAAAGTCTGTGGAGAGAGTCTGAAAGAGGAAATGATTGCTTGATGATCAGAGCCAGGATTGTCAAGAGGTATTTTGCTGTTTACTAAGTATTTTCTGGCGCTGTGGTTAGTCCAGTTAAGATCAATGCAGGTGGGGTGTCTGGAAGGGCTGAAAAAAAGTAGGGATGTGGGTGGGGGGAAAGATGAAGAAGCTTTTGGAGGCACACATACCGATGAGGGAGACTGATTGGGGGTGTACATGATGATAATTGGGGTGATTCCAATGTCTATGATGTAAATTTGAGTCCATGGCAATAAAAACGGGGTTTGATCTAGAAGAATAGGTCATGTGCCATGAATCAAGAATGGGTAAGCCTGAGAAAAAAGTAGGGGGATTGTAAAAGGAGACAAAATAATATTTTTGAAAGGGGCTGAAGGGAAGTTGATTGTGACAAAAGTGAGAAAATTATTAAGGTAATTATAGGTTTGAATAAATTGAGAGGGAACAGTTTTCCAGATATAAATAACTTTTCTAGGTTTATATGAACGGTTGCGGGGGTTTTGGACTGAGAGGATCCTGTTCCAGTTGTGGTGAATAGGAGGAAGAAAGTTGTGGGCGTAGACCCAGGGCTCTTGAAGCAAAAGGGCTAAGTTGTCTTGTTCATTGTTAAGGACACTTAATAGGGTTTCTTTTTTGTTGAAGCAATTAAGTTGAAGGAAAGAAAAAGAATCTGAAAATGAGGGAAGAGATGGGGGTGGAGGATAATTACTTTCAAACTGGGGAGACAATTGTTCAGAATCAAAAAAAGAGCATAATTGATTGATATTATGGAGAATGTGGGTTTCTTCACTCATTAGTTTGAATATTTTTAGCCTCAATTAGTTCTTCATATTTGATTGGGCATTTAGACCTGAAGGGGGAATGGCAGAATTCTTCATGGGGGAAATCAATAGAGTCGTTATTAAGTTTATGTTTCTTTGCGCATCTTTGGCAGGTATTGCTAAATTCTTCAAAATTGCATTCAAAGGTGTTATTGGATTCACCCCATTTGCAGCAGAAAGCTTCATTTTTTCAAGTATTGGTCAGATGGCCAACCTGAAGGCAATTAAAGCATTGTTTGGGCCCAGGGATAAAATTAGTGGGCCTGAGGAAGCTATAATTGTAAACAAGGCCTCCATGTTTGATTTTGGAGGCTAACTTTTTAGTGGAGAGATTTGTGATGAGACTGCCATGTGATTTGTTATTGGCAATGGGATTGCCTAACCACTTGATGGAGAGTAGATTTTCCTGGTTGATATTGTTCTGGCTGCACAGGTCGAGTTTGTGAGAGGGGTTATCAGGAGAAAAGAAAGAGGGGAAGGAGTGAACAATGACTGAGAGAAAGGGGGGGTTAGTGACAAAATTAGGGTTGGCTAGATGAGTCCATCAATGCTTATTGTCAAGAAGCCATCTGGCGCCTAAACAGTTCTGGGTGAAAAATTTAATATCCCCAGAGGGGAATTTGGTGACAGCCCTGACTTTAATGCTGAAAGGGAGATCTTTGGGGTCTAAGTTGTCAAGAACTGAATTGAATCTGCTTGCTATGTCAGTGGCGTTAAGATTGGGGAAAGGGTGGGGGAGCTCAAATTTGGCTCTGATGGTTACTTGGCCCATTTTAAATTGATTGATGAAACCATTTTTGGGGATTTTTGGGGGGGGGAGTTGTTGGGAGGAGGAGGGAGGGGGGATAACTTTGGTATTTGGCTTGGGAGGAAAGCTGGTAATTGAGGTAAAAGTACGGTAGTTCTGGGAGTTAGGGAGAGGGTTTGGTAATGATGAAGGAGGGGGAACAAATGCTTAGAAGAAGTTGTATTAAGATGGAAACTATTGATGAGGTTGTCATATTTTTTCTCAAGCGAGTCCATGCGACCGCATAAGTTCTCGATTTTGATGACAAGCCTGTTCATGGCATCAGGGCTAAATTGTGACTGTTGGGTATTAGCTTCAGGAGGAGAAGTGATAGATTTAGAAGAAAAGTCGGAAAAGCGATTGTCGAGGGCAATAATTTTTTGTTCTAGACTGGAGATGATAGTGATTAGAGATTCATTATTGAAGGATATGGGGTCATCGTCATGGCTATCCATGGCATCAAAGTTAGAACTGAAGTTAGTCGGATTCATAGTAGGTCCTTAGGGGGGGAGGTGAGATGGGCTAAGGCTCATATGAAAAGGGGCAGTAGGGAAAGGTGAGAGGGATTCAAATAAAGGGGTGGAGGGCAAATGATCATAAAAAAGGAAGTAAGGAAATAAAGTGGGTAAGTAGTGCGATGAGAATATGGAGGATGATGAAGGGGTTTTTAGATGAACGGAAAAAGGTGGTGATGTTGTGGTAGAGTGGAAGAAGCCCCGTGACGATCCATCCAATCCTAATAACTAATTACTGTATTTGTACTTATGACCCCCTTTTTTTTAGGCCTAAATTCAGACTGATATTCCCCAGTTTGCCATCCACCCATCCATCCAAGGATTGTTGATCAAGCATTGCCGACACCATCACCCCATCAGTAAGTCTTCCATTCCTCGGTCTTTCTAATGAACCATCTCTTCAAGTAACTGACTCCTTTATGGGTTATATATACATATATATATATTGGGGGGGGGGACTCATGATTGCATGATACCGTTCATACTTCCTCCTCCTTCTTTTTGCAATACAAACTCCTTTCAATTTCCAATCTCTTCAGGATTGTCTCCTACTTTGACTTCCTTAGTCTAGGTCACTCCACCAAGCTTGAATGATCACAAGTATATGTACTCTACCTCGATGTCAACAAAGACAAAGTATCCCTCTTATAAATCTGGACAACGATCCGAAAGTGGGGGTCTGTGTCTTGCCCCCGCCCCTCGATGTTGCTCCAAGACCTGCCGACTCGGATGATCTCAGGTGCGTGGTGTGGGCAAGGATGTGCCACTCAGATCATCTCGACCCAATCTCCCATTCTCTCCCTCTCTCTCTTGAAGAAAAAATAGAAAGAGAGAGGGAGAGAGAGAGAGAAGATCGTTTATTGTTACAAGAGTAGGAGATCTTGAGCATGGATGACGGATCGTAACCGGGTTGTGAGCCAATGGTCAAACAGGATCCTTGATCATTTGTCAGGTTGCTGGTCTTCTTACACAATCCTGAACCAACCGGCAAACTGAGGGATATTGGTCTGACTGGAGGCTGAAAAAAAAATGGGTCCGATCGGAGGATCCAAAAAAAAAAAAAAAAAAAAACAATCGAGGGGTGGGGGAGAAAAATCTGGGAGGGAGGATTGAAACAAGACCCAAAGATTAAACTTGAGCAAAAATCGATTAAACAAAAAAAAAACAAAAAAAAAAGAAATTTGTCGCCCGGTCCAAGCTTAAGTACAAATACAATATGTAAATAGATCCATAGAAGACGATTCAAGATTTTTCTTCTTGGGGGGAATTTATATTTTTCTTTTCCAATACCTCGCAAACAGGGGGGAGGAATGTATATATTTGGCGTCGGCATAGGTGTACTATACATATTTATGTACTTAAACGGATACATATCATCCACTCACTATCCCACCAACAAAACTAAAACCAAAAAAAAAAAAATCTCTTCTCATCCCGCAAGAAGCCAAAAAAAAAAAAAAAAAAAAAAAATGAGTTTGATTCGTTAAGATCAACTTGGTTACGATAATTTAAAAAGGCCCGCGCCCTAGGGTTTCGATACCGTCCTCGATCGGTCTCGATAACTCCACTCCACTCCGATCGCTTCGCGTCTCACGTCCCAGAGTTCCGATCGATCAGTTTCAGGAGCGAGTCGAAGGTGACGAATTGGCACTTGATGATGATGATGATGATGATCGTCGTCGTCGTCGTCAAGACATCAGGAGGGGGGGAAGGAGTGTCGGGGTGAGTGAGAGGTCAGGGAGGAGGTAGTAGTTGATGATGAGGGGTAGGGGAGGGGGAAGGGGGTAGGGACAATGAGCAACTCTGCGTGTGAGGGATGACACTCGAGGATCGATGGATCCCACTCACCCGGGCTGATTCGAATCTCGGGCCCAGTCCTTGGAGCTCATCATCGGAGACGACGACCAAGTTCACTCGAAACTTCCAAAAGGTTTGAATCAATCGAGACCCTAGATCTTCGATGATCTTCAGTTCATCCTCGGATCCTGATCGGTCGAGATGATGATGATGTCGATGATCGTGAGGAGGTTGGGATCGAGTGAGGCCGATGAGGTCGTCGGTAAGATCCGATGATGATGACCATGAAGACCGGCCTGGATCATCGATCTTCTTGGTGGAAGAGAGTCGAGTCTTGAGGGGGTCTAAGACGCCTTGGGTGCGAAGATGGACTGAAGTTTGATCGATTGAGTCCTGGTTCGGGTCCGCCAAGATCTTCCGAATCGCTGGCTCGAGACGATCTCGACTTAGGATGGCGATCGAATGCTCCTCGAGATCAGGATCGTGTAAGAGGTTGTAGGCCCTCAGTGATCGGATTCGATCGATCATCATCCTCTCTGAATTCGATCTCCGTGGATCATCTCTCACTCGCGACTCGGATCCGCTCGGTGAGATCTCGGTCCGATGATAATCATAAATCCTTGGATTCGTAGAATGAGGACTGAGTCGCCAGTAGGTCTTGAGACTTAACCAAGTCACTAATTCGTATCGAGGCCTACTCGAGTCCATCACCCTTAAAGTTTCGTACCGTCGTCTGATCAGTCTAACGATGAATTCTTTAAGACCTGCTAGGTCCGAGGCTACCGCCTTGCTCGTCATCGTCACAAAGAAGCCTAAGATGAACCCGGGGTTAAGATTAAGTGGGGAAGAAAAGAATGGGAGAGGCAGCAGGACCGTCAGTCAATCTGGATGGGCTGATCAAGAGATATGGAACGAGGAGAGAGGGGGAGATGATGAGCAACCATGATTCCAAATCTCGGATAGTTGCATCAGTCGAGCGGAGGAGAGACGTTGATGGGAAGGAGGATGGAGGAGACGACCGAAGAGGGCGATTCGAGGGTGAGGAAGGGGTGTAAGGGTCTGGGTAGTAGTACTAGGACCAGGGATCGAAAGATGACGAAGAAATCTTTGAAGTTCGACATCGGTAGAAGACCAAAGGATGAAATCGGGAAGGGGGAAGACCATCCAATCTTGGGAGGAGACCGAAGGAGGATGACGATGAAGAAGCGAATCGATCAATAAGCTCGAGTTCTTCCATCCTATCCTACGATTCTCCGCCGAGAGGTTCTGAGCGATAAACTCGATGATCTCGACGAACTCGGGTACGAGGTTGAAGTCTTGAATGAGGTTTGTTGGATCGTTGGTCGTCACCAGATTTGCAGCTCTAGTATTGAGACCGACGCTCTCGGTGAGGGTGTAGACGATCACCCTACGAGTCTCCTGGTTATCTTCCTCAAGATCGATCACTTGTTGGTTCCTGGTCATCATCAACCTATCGATCCTACGACCATCTGATGCTGATCGGTCAGTCTCGATACTCGATGCGAATCCATTGGGTACGTTCCATAACTTGCATAGTAACTCGAAGACGATCGAGTTCGTCGTATCCTTCTTCGCAATCTCCGTTCGCTCTCGGATGTAGGCCGTCACCCAACCTGGGAGCTCGACCCACAACCTCCTTCGTTGGATCGGTGGCTTGACCCTCTGACCATCGGATCGTGAATGATGAGGTCGGGATGACTCGGTTTGCATCATTTACCGTATCGTAATCGTAATCGTAATCGTCTCACCACCTGGAGGTCGATCGGGGTGGTGGACGTTATAGTGTTGGGCCTACATAGACCATAGCAGATCGAGTGATTAGTTTCTCGAGGTTTCCCTTCCAACGAAAAGATAAAAGGTAAAAAAAAAAGGGGGGATGAAACAAAAATCGAATTAGTTACATGATGAGAGATTTCGTTAGAATAAAAGGGAATCGATGACTTACCAGATGGACACTAAAGGATGAGATGACTGGTTTGGGTGGGCTTTTGAATCGGAATCGGATAATTGACAAAGAGATTTGGCAGCGGGATGTGGTCACTAGGGCCGTTCGGGGGCGGGGGCGGGGGCGGATGCGGGTGGCCAAAAATAAAAACAAACGAATGTGGTCGTTTGAAACGCGCGCGAAACCCAGAAACAAAACCTGGGCAGAAATGGCATCAAGTTTTCTGTACTGACATCTCGATCGACTTCTCTATTTAGTTCGTTTGCAAACTCACTTGGTGTGAATAATTTTTTTTATCCTTATTCTTTGGAGAGAAGCAACCCACATCCATCACCTCGATTCTACTTCTCTTGAATCCTCAATTATCCACATCCGGATTCGCACTCGTCTTGATCACCCCGGATGGCTGGTCAGCATCCGAATAATCGAAAGCTCACTCTCTCACCCCTCACATTCCGATCGGTTTGATTCTTATCATCTCTTTCGTTTGGTTTTAATAGCAAGACTGGTCGATTATCGCAACGAATCAGAACCAGAGGATCATCATGAACAGAGTGTCGAAGATCAGGATTCAGCTCAACCCTTAGATACCTCCACAACCGATCCTCATCATCCCCAACCACAATCAATCCCCAACGAAGCGTTGTCTGATCGACACGATCGATCTTCGAATCAAACGATAGAGCCAAATATACTCCCAACAGAACAAGATCCTAGAGATGATGACAAAGGATCGAAGAAGGATGAAATCGATTCAGATCTCTTAGTGAGCAACCGAGACCCATCCATCTTTCACTTCTCACTCCTATCCTCTTTTTCCTTCTTCTTTTTTGTTTCCCCCTCGCATCGTAGATGAGACCGATGAACGTTGGGATAGAAGCGCAGCCTTAACCTAGTCGGAATGATGTGTAAAACTTCGAATGAACTTATGGTCCTCGCGAAATTTTTAGAAAAAAATCACCCGATACAAGACTTTGAGAGAGCAAGGAATTTACTTTAACGATAACTTGATCAACAGTAAATCTTACAGAAACCCAAACATCTATGCTAAACTGGTCGAGTTCTTAAACGTCAAGGAGACGAGTACGAACTTCGATCTCACGTTTTGGGATCCCTTAGGTTTTCCTGCCAATGCCTATGCTGATTCTCTCAGTCAGTCCGATTTATGCTCCCATCGTTCTTATAGAGAAAGACCAAAGAAGAAGAAGAAGAAAAAAAAAAAAACCACGAGCCTCGCTGCATGGTTGAAGATCATGACTGTCTTGTATGGATGTCATGGTTTGATTGGTTTGAATGGTAATTTGACCTCACGAAATCAAACCCACCAAGCAGGAGAACAGCAAAAGTCTTATTCGGATGAGAAGCAAAGATCACAGTCCAATGGCAAGAGGTCGAACATCGAGTTCGAAAGATCGAACTCGACAACGGCCTCCTCATCGCATTCGATCAGTCATCGTTACCAGTCGTCCGAAGATCAAACTAACCGGAAGGATCGGGCCTCCGAACCCGGTCGGCACCATCATCATCACCATCATCATAACGGTGATCGATACAAGAGAGATCGTGAACAGACGACTAGCCATCCTCGACGACGAGATCGAAGTAAATCGCCCACGAGGAAATGATCCATCAATCTCGTCCAATTTCACTCCCCTCCAATAGGGCGCTCAACACAAAAATAAAAGCAACCTTAAGCCTTGGATAAGTCAAGCTCTCCGTCCTTCCAATCATAGCAAAACATGTTCCATACACTCTCTCAATCGGTCTGGGCAGCCGGTTAGTACGAAGCAACTTATCATCATCATCATCATCATCTTTTTGGTTAGTAGAAGGTAGTCGATGAACTGATGGGATCGTACATAGCTTGTCTGTCACTTAGGATTTAGTTTCGCGTCTCTTTCTCCTCATGCCCTTGCCTTTTGGGGATTTAATCATCAACCCATTATTGAGTGTAATAAGCTTCCAACCCAGAGAGTGGAAACCAGCTCTATAGCCTTGCACCCCTACCGTTAGAACGGCCTCTCGCCACCTCTTCTTGCCCACGTTCCCACCACTTGTGCCTTCTGTGATGATAAACCGAGTTTAGGCACTGTGGCCCAAGGAGCCCGGAATGCGTGCCGAGTGGATGATCACCGTCTGGATCCCAGGCCCGTCATGACCTAACTGTTGATTAGGTTTTCTTCCAACATTTGCTCACAATCGGAAGGTCATGACTGACGGTGGTGTTTGGGGTACTAAAGGCCATGCGCTCATTGGTGACGAGCGGCGGCGCTGGCCTTTACACCATCATGGATGGGCCTCAAGGTTGTCAGGGATGGGGTGAGCCTCAAGGCATAGTCTCTTCACATTGGTATGTCTATAAGAGAAGGAACAGCGGACACTCGACTCGAATTCTTTTCAGGACCCGAGAGTGTACGTATAACATAGGTCTCCAGAGACATCAAGGGTAGCACTAGCGGGGACGGATGGCTGGGCTTGCAGAGAGAGAGAGAGAGAGAGAGAGAGAGAGAGAGGCAAAAGTACGGGGATGAGGAAAAAAGCGTAAAGGTTGAAAGGGATGAGAAATGATCCAAGATCAACATGATCAGGTCCGAGCAACCCACCGGGGGCGGTGGGCCAAAGCCAGTTTCCGTGGAGGGATCCCTCACGCTCCTTGGGGAGGGAAGCATGATCCGGGGGGGGGGCAAAGGTTGAGATGTTTTCATCGGCGGGCGTGGACGAGACTGTTCTGAGCGTTGCTGTTGTGCGGCATATCCTTGGCCACCTCCTTTTTTTTTTTTTATAGTGAGCATTTGCATTACGCATGGGCCACTTTGGATATGCAAAGTGCCAGGGTAGGAGAAAAGGTACAATTCTTCTATAAGGCCTATTGAATCGGCCCATCTGCTGCCTACACAATCATTGATAGCACGAGAGAGAAACGGAGGAACAGAAGGAAAAAAGGAAGAAATAAGAAAAGGATAGAAGCATGGGATTGGTGAATGGAAGCGCCAGATGCGATGTATTACAGGAGACGGGGGCAGGGAGTTTTTGGGTATCGTGTTTTGGTGAAAGGCGTTGTGCATGGTTTCCTATCTCAGAGGTTGTCATCCATCTCGTCACGCAGGCAGGCAAAGCGGTTTGATTTCCGAATGAAGATTTCCAGCTCTGGCCAGGCCTTCCGGTTCCTTAGGACAGAGCTAAGATCGTTGGGATTGTAGGGGACCTTCTGCCTTCTCAAGCTTCTTTTGAGATTTCTTCGGTGGGTGGTGTAAGCTATGCAATGGTTGAAAAAAATAGCCACCGATTCCTTGTGATAGTCACAGCGGGGGCAAGATGGTTCAGCCACTTTCCTTATCTGGAATAGGTAGCCATTCAGGCTGCAGCAGCCAGAGGCAAGCTGGCTCAAGATCGCAGATGCTTGGATGCCTATTTCAGGGGCCCGGCTCCTTAGCTGCCGATTGGAGGTCATGTGATCGCTTAGGATTGCCCTCCTGGCTTTCGTAAGGTTGCTGTAAAGTTGGAGAGGAGGAGCTCCGCCCACGCCGACCGCTTCATTTGCTTTTTTGTCTGCAATTTCATTCCCTCGGATCCCCGAGTGGCCTGGGCACCAAAAGACATTGAGCCGCGCGTCTGAACTTAAAAGAGACCACACATTTGTCAGCTCTTTGTATAAATATTGCCCTGGCTTTGCCGCGTGCAGGTTCATCAATCTAAGGATTGCCCCCTTATTGTCCGTAAAAATATTGTATCGATTTAATCTGGTATGATCCGCGGCTACCATTAGCTTGAAGGCTGCCAGGATCCCCAAGATTTCGCATTCGTGGTTAGAGTGTAGAACGTTTTTTCCTGTGGCAACGAGAAGAGAGCTGTTAGTGTTGAGCATGATGGCCGCTGCTCCGCCACCTTTTTCCTTGTCATACGAGCCATCTGTGAAAATAAAAGCGTCCTCGCTGTTAGTTTGATTAATGAAGGAGAGGGTGGCCTTGGTAGCCTCGGGCTTTGTTAGGTCCAAATTGTGGTAGTCGACATGGCATGGTGGCGGGAACGGTCTTGCTGAGAGTTGGACCTCGATCTGCTCAGCTTGCATCGACACAAACTTCAGTAGTTGTGTTCTGCAAATTCCCTGGTTGATTGCAGAATCGTCCAGCGTACATTTGTGGGTTAGGCGATCTAATAAATTTGTCCGAATGTCAGCTGAACCTCCTGAGAGTGTAAGTTTTCTAGTGAAAAATAAAAAGGATGATTTCATGATAGCCTCCAGAACAGGACTGTGGGAGTAGTTTTGCTCCAGCCATTTGCTGTCAGTGGTCCTGAATATGCCTTTGGCAAATTTGGCACACGCCCTGTCAAGTTTGTTAGTTACCGTTCGCAGTCTAGTTAGGTTTTTTGAGCGGGCCCATACATGGGCCGCATAAGTGATGCGAGGCATGAGGACAGCATCCAGAAGTTTGGCCCTGTCTCGCTCCATTAAACCCCATCGGGAGTTTCCCAGTCGCCCCACAGCCTTCAGCGTCGATTGCCCTCTAAATAAGAGGTCCCCGATATGTTGATGATAAGATAGCCTGTTGTCAATGGTGAGGCCCAGCCATTTGGCAGTTGCGGTGAAGGGCAGCAATGTGTTACCCAGGGGGAATTCAGTCGTGGGGGGTGAGATCGTTCGGGCCTTTGTTAGAATCATGATTTGTGATTTATGTTCATCAAAGACGGCCGCATGACGTCGTCCCCAATCCAGGGAGCGTCTGGCAATGTTGCTCATCATGTCGATAGCGTTTTCAAGGCGTTGATCGGCGGTTAAGTGGACAACATCATCGATGTAGCCAATAGATATAGTATTGGAAGATTCTTGTCCCTGTAAGTGTAATAGATCTGAGTTATATAGGATATATAATATGACCAAGAGTGGAGATCCTTGGGGCAGCCCTCTGGGGACCGGTTTGGTGCTCGATGTGTAGTCATCAAGTCTCATAGTCGTGTTCCTTTCTGTGAGGAAGTCACGAATAATAATTCATAGGTAGGCCGGGCAGCCTTTGGACCTAAGGGTATGGATCAGCCTGTCCGGGTGCACCGTGGGGTATGCGGATTGCACGTCTAAGAACAGTGCAACTACTACTTTCCGCTCTGCCCATCGGTCGCGTACCCAGGTATCAAAGTTGAGGATGGCATCCTCCGTACCTACACCCTTTCGGCCCCCATAGTGTCTGGCAGACAAGGCTTCTCTGTTTTTGAGGTCCACTCTACCAGCCGCCGCGCTATGATGTATTCGAGGATCTTGCTTAGGGTGTTCAGCAAAGCGATAGGTCGGTATGCCCCTGCCTTTGTGTAGTCTGGCTTGTTTGGCTTTCGAATGATGGATGTGACTGCACTCTTCCAGCGGGTTGGGTATATTCCAAGCTGTAGGATACGATTGTAAAGGGAGACTAGTTGCGGGCACAGGGACGGGGCTGTTAGTTTAAGCAGTTCATTATGAATCCGGTCTGGGCCTGGTGCCTTTCCATTGGCAGCCTTGCTCACGGCAAAATTGACCTCTGCCAGGGTGATTTCATCAAAAACTCCCGTGCGGCTCGGTTCAATGCCGGCTACGTCAGCCAGGTCAATTTCTGGACAGATGTTGGAGGTGCCTTCAAATAATATATCGGCTTGTTCCTCTTTTCCAGTCGCAAAAGACCCATCCGATCTTTTGAGTGGTAAGATTTGTCCCCCGTTGGAGGGCTTGGTCCGCTTCATTGCTTGGAAAGCTAGCGCAGCGTTGGAGGTCTCCAGGAAGGTCTTCCAGTGTTTGAATTTCATTTGTCGAACCACATGGCGGAAGTAATCGTTCCACTCCTTGTAGCATCGACGAGCTTCCTCCATGTCAGATCGTAACATCCATTGCCTTGCCCGGCTCCTAATCCTCAGGATGGGGTTCAAGACCTCTGGGTTCCACCATCTCTTGGATCGAGTGCTAATGTGCCGGACGTAATGTCCCAAGCCAAGTTGAGTGGATTGGAGAGCGTTGGTAAGGAGGGTTGCACTGACATTCACATCATGTCCCAGGGGTGTATTATTTATTAATCAATCGAATTTTTCACATACTGACTTTGGATCTAGCTTGTCCCAGTTGGGTTTGGCCCAGCGTCGGGAGTAGATGTGGCCCTTCAGGCTCAGGGTCCCCGTTAAGGCTTGATGGTCCGACCCAAAGTTGTCCTCTGAAATTTGAATGTTAACAATTATTCTTGAGGCTTTAAAGTTTGACCATATCAAGTCAATGGTGGTGCCCTTGCCCTTGGCCGAATAAAATGTGGGGATATGTTTTGGGGAGCCTAGGCGGAATCCAGAACCGCCGCACAGGTTAATGAGATCTGCCGCCTCCCGGTGGGAGGAATAGTGCCCGATTGGGTTCCACATACGGTGGTGGAGATTCGAATCCATGAACAGGCAGATAGGAGATTGTCTATTGTTGTGCCGTTCTAACCAGCGGGCCAGGTCCTTCAGACCCTTGTTTGTTCTGGGAGGATTATATACATTCACTAGTGTGAGGCTGCAGTCCGCCAAGGTTTGGAGCTGCAAGCTCAGGAGGTGCTTAGAGTTGGTTGGGAGTTGGATTAATGCTTCCAAGGGAATAGATTTGCGAACGTAGATGCAACATTTGTGTCTGTCCCTTCAATCAGATGGATGATGTTCGTATCCCGAGAACATGTGCCAATCGGCATGGGTAGGAGGGAGGAGGGTGAATGGGTTCACCCAAGGTTCTTGAAGGAGGATAATAGAAGCTGGGTGGGAGTGATGTAGGAGGGTCAGGGTGATTTCTTTTGATAGATGGCAATTGAGCTGCAAAAAGGAAAGGGCATCATAGGGTTCGGTCTGAATGGAGGGTGGGTGGTTTGAGCGGGTATGTCTGGGGTTAAGCCTGTGAAGATGATCAGAAGTTGGTGTGTCAGTATAATTGTTCGACTTTGGTGTATCTACCATTGATGAGAGAAGAGATTTGATCTCTTAGCCTGCAGCCATGACATCTTGTAAGGGCATAGGGTGCTGAAGACAGAATGGTGGATTTCGCTAATGCCTTCTTCTTTGTTACATAAGCCTTCTTTGCATCGCACACACTCTGTAATTTCATTGGAACCATGAGGGCAGTCCTTTGTCATGTGGCTCTCGTCGCATCTGCCGCATCTTGATGGTCCCCTGCACCATTTCCCAAAGTGCCCCATCCTTAAGCACTTGAAGCATTGAGCGGGGTAAGGCTTGAATTTTGTCACTCAATGATAATCATAATCCAGGAAGATGCCTGAATATGTTAGGCGCTCGGCTAAGTCTTTGTTGGACAATGATAGGACAATTGATCCTGCTTTCTTCGCTGTGTTGATATTGTTGGATAACCATTGCATTCAAACTAGGTCCTCCTTGTTGAGGCGGTTTGCAATAGCTAAGTTGGCCTTGTTTAGCTCAGAGGTTGGGTCAAATTCCTTTGGGATGCCATGCACCAAGACCGACCATGTGCTGGGGGTAGCTTCCAAATCAGTGTGAACCTGTTTTGACCAGATATGTTTGTTATCCATCAACCACTTTTGGTGTATTTTATTCTTAGTATAAAAGACTACGTCACCGGAGTTCATCACATGCGCGCCCGTGACAGTGAGCAGTTCATCTTGAACCCGTGCGTTCATTTTTGCCAAAGCCTCATTCGCTCGTTGTACAAAAAGGACCTTGGGCAACTTGTCGATCTGATTGTTGAGGGGGTTGGAGTGGATTACCGCCCTGCCCGGCCTGAGGTCTTGCAGATCCGCTTTTGTGGGTGGCAGTGTTGTTGGTTTTAGACCGGGGAGGTGAGTTCTTGTAGCTGCACGGCTTGCATAGGATGGGATCTGGGGAGGTGAGCCTCGTGGGATGTTAATTGCCGGTGGGGGGCCTGATTTCTGGAGGTTGATTAACATCTTGATCTGGTCGGCCATCATCTTCATTTGTTTGTCCCGAGCTTTTTCTGTTTGGATTAAGATACGAATCAGTTTGATCATGGATTTATTCATTGTGATTTCACCATTGGCGTTGTAGTTAGTCGGATCTTCAATCAGTTGGATGATGAATAGAACGAGGCCACTGGCTCCGCTGGCAATTGGGGGCAGTGGCTCTGTGCGCGTTGACGCGTCGTTTTCAATTTCCATGTCGGTGTTTGAGGTTCCCACCATGCTAGGCGGGTCAGGGGGGCGGAAAAGGGGCATAAGGTCACCCGGAGAAGAGAGAAAAAGAGGATCAATGTTTGAATTTGGTGAGGAAGGATAGGAGGATGTGAGATTGGATGTTTTGGGGGGAAGGTGGTGATGTGGTGGTACCTCCACCTCCTTGGTAGTGGTACCTCCACCTCCTTGGTGGTGGTACCTCCACCTCCTTGGTGGTGGTACCTCCACCTGCTTGGTGGTGGTACCTCCACCTCCTTGGTGGTGGTACCTCCACCTCCTTGGTGGTGGTACCTCCACCTGCTTGGTGGTGGTACCTCCACCTCCTGGGTGGTGGTACCTCCACCTCCTTGGTGGTGGTACCTCCACCTCCTTGGTGGTGGTACCTCCACCTCCTTGGTGGTGGTACCTCCACCTCCTTGGTGGTGGTACCTCCACCTCCTTGGTGGTGGTACCTCCACCTCCTTGGTGGTGGTACCTCCACCTCCTTGGTGGTGGTACCTCCACCTCCTTGGTGGTGGTACCTCCACCTCCTTGGTGGTGGTACCTCCACCTCCTTGGTGGTGGTACCTCCACCTCCTTGGTGGTGGTACCTCCACCTCCTTGGTGGTGGTACCTCCACCTCCTTGGTGGTGGTACCTCCACCTCCTTGGTGGTGGTACCTCCACCTCCTTGGTGGTGGTACCTCCACCTCCTTGGTGGTGGTACCTCCACCTCCTTGGTGGTGGTACCTCCACCTCCTTTGTGGTGGTACCTCAACCTCCTTGGTGGTGGTACCTCCACCTCCTTTGTGGTGGTACCTCCACCTCCTTGGTGGTGGTAAGTATGTACATATATCTACATAAGTATCAATTGAGCGGTTGCTTGGTCATTGGTGTGCTCAAATATGCACTTGAGTCAAGACTAGACTCCTTGGGTACCTTGGGTAGCCTGTAGGCGACGGACAATATTTCCCCCTTCGCCCCCCGCTTGGTGGCGCGTCAATTGAACAATTGTGATTGGCGTGTGCGGGCCATCAGTCCCATGAGAGGCTGGCTGGCTGGGCTAGGTGCAAACAAGCACGAGCTTGGGCAGATGTTCCTCCATGAGCCAAAGGGCTTTGGGGCATGCTCCCTTGGACTCCGGAGCCTACCCTGCGGTAAATGCGTGGTTAGAGTCAAAGCCCTTTGTGTCAGCTTGCTACTATCTACAGAGCAACCTGTCATAGCAACACAAAACTATAAAAATAAGAATATCTAAATTAACAAAAGAAGGTGTGAGAAATCCATAAATATTATTGAAGAAATGGATTCCTCACCCAAAATTGGGTAGGGTCACTCACTGACCCCACCCTTGAAATCCAAGTCCTTACACTTTTAAAATAATTAAAAAGAAAAGTACTAAAAATTACAACACCAGTATGGCACCTTTTGGCCATTCTAACATTTCACACGTGTTGTCACGTATAGGGTTTACACCTAAAATTCACTCAGAATTGGGGTGTTGTGTATGTTTTAGGAGTTACACGTGGAAATGTGTTATGTCACAATTCCCGCGCGCAGCCCCGCATCATTACATACCCCCACATACTTGTAGTAGCAGTTTCCCGCGTACTAGAGACCCGCACGCAGCAGATCCTACCCCGTGCGCATCTGTACTGACTGATCCCCGCGTCTGGATCCGTTGTGACTAATCTAACCACCAGGTACCGCTCAAAAGAGCTACAACCTAATTAGGGTTGCCTGGCATATGTAACAAGTTGACATATGCATTAGTAATAATCTAAGAAAGATCAAAACTTAATTAAAATTAATAAAAATTAAGTTTAGAACATTTTTTAATAATAAATTAAAGATCAAGGATTACCATGTTGTGGAAACTTTAGAGGTTATCCCTCACGAAGTTGCCGCAGGTTCAGGAGTTCTTGGGTCAAAGCGTCTGTAAGGATTAGATACCAAGCGTAAAGAGAAGTTTTAGAGAGCCCAAAGAGGAGAAAAGGAGAGAAGAGGGGAGGGATTCTGTTTTCCTAAGTCCGCTCCTTTTTCCGCTCCCCCGCCTCCTGATGATACAATGGTAATATGCCCCCCTACAACCCGGAGTTGAGGGGAAAGGTATTTGAGCCCTCCCCCTCAACCCTAACCTAAGTACAAGCACATGAACAACCCGACAACAATGAAGAAGGAAACCCTATGCCCAAAACCCTATCCCATATCCTAACCTGTACCCTGTCCGTATCCTATTCCGCTTGCTCGCCTGCCATTACACGCATCCGGTTCGTCCCCCGCGGCGCGGCCCTCCGCCGCGCGCTTCTCGAAGTTCACCGCGATTGCCTGTATCCGCCCGATGCGCTGTTGTGAATTTCCTAGTCCCGTAGCCGGCCCGCGCTTGCGCGCGGCCGTCCACGGGTATAGCCCCGCGATCGCTCCGCCCTTTCCTTCCCTAACTAACCGTCTGAGAACCTGATCGGCCTGGCTCCATCACTGGGTTGGACACCCAAGCGGGTCGCGGCCCGCCTCCCCTAGTCAGACCCGGCCCACAGCTGCGTGCTTCGCCCTGCTGCGCCTTCTGCTGAGCCCACAGCGGCCACTGCTGAGAACGAGCGCACCCCAACTGCTGAGCCCGACCTACCAGATGCTGAGCGCGCAGGCCGCGACGCAGTTCCCAATCCAAGGCTATATATTGACACCACAACGTAAATCATTGACTCTGATCTTTGAAGACCACAAAACACTACAAGGAGTATTCATGAAAATTATTGAAAATTATCAACATGATCAGCAGATGATGGACAATCAGTAAACGTCCACATCTGTTCATTTTAAAGCAATACTAGTAGTACAAATGAAGGATGAGTGCAGAATAATCAAATTTACACCATAATAGATTAACAGATCCTGTGGCTAAAATAGTACAGAAATCCAGCATATCTAAGGTCAGCTGATTAACAGCACCAAGTGGACGTGCTAATCTTGCTCAGACTGGCTTGCCAGCCTCAGCCCAAGAGCAGAACTCTCTCTACGCGCCCTGAGAAGCTCAAAATCACCCCAAAAAGGTATTTATACAGACCTCTTTGAATCCATTATTCCATCATCAGTTTACCAGGAATTATTATTTTCAATCAAAAACCGGGTCATTTTTAGTCAAGTGCTTACAAAGAGTCTAAGCAAGTGATTTATGACCAAGTCTGTAGTATTATTATTCATTTCTTAAAACCAATCAACCCTTGAAGTTTAGTCAGGCAATCCACCCCATCTGCTCTGAAACCCTTCCTATTATTGCAGGATTTTTGTGATAAAGTGCTCAGAGTGAGTGCTTCCCTTCCTGTCTAGGACAGTGTGCTGTTATGTCTGGCCATTAGTGGAATAAGCCCTTTCTAAGGCACCCATCTTCATTCCAGGGTTCTTAAACTGCCTAAGGAGGCCCCTTGAAAAGAGGTTGCTTTGTCTGTAAAGACCCCCAGTAGTATAATACTGTGGCCCCTCTTTTATATACAAATTGAAAACCTTTTATTGCCAAACCAATTAAACCTTGCAACTGCTCTTATTACATTATTAATTTGAGCCTCTAAGTGTTTATTTTTGGAATAATAATAATTATTATTATTCCAGTATTTTTATCACTCTCTGTAGCTAAAGGACTGCAAGGTTCCTGGTATTGTAGAGCTGACAACTGGGGGTCTGGCCGGGAAATATCCCCCAATAATTAATCCTTGATTATTTATTCCTTGGACCAGTCTATTTTTCTTAAAAATAAGTTAAAATACTTATAACATATATTTTTGATCCTTTGTTTCTCTAGTGGATCTTAAGACCAACAGAGAATTGATCAATTATTATTTGAACCTTCTTAAAAAGAAAAAAGAAAAAAAACTCCGTAACTTTGTCCCTGTTATTATAACTCCTGAGCAACAACAAAAGAAATTGCTTTATTATAAACAGCAGGTTATAAAGGACAAAGAACTTGAGCTTTAAAGAATTATCAATTTCAATTCTTTATTAAGGCAACATAAGGAGTGGAAAATTTATCAAAGGAAGCTTTATATTTATAAAATAAATAATCCTAAAGATAAAGAAAAATCCAAAAATAAAAAAGTGATTATTTTTCTAAAAACATCATCTTGCCACGTAAAAATACAAAAAAAATATTAAGGTTATATTTTTTTTGTCTTTATCCATCTCAGTGGATTTGGTATCTGGTGATCTCATTGACCAGGACCTCCTAGAGGACATCCAAGACAGTGTACCCTTGGACTTACCCTTGGATTTATCCCAGGATCTGATTGGAACTCACTCAGACCCCGTTGGAATACCCCCCAAGGACAGTTGTGATCCCAACCAAGTGTTGGTACCCTTGAATTTAACTTCAAGTGAGTTAAAATATATATAAAAAAATTATTAAAAATATAAATACACAAAAAATATTATTTTTTATATTTGTAAGCCTTTTCTCAAAAGTTTTGACAAAAGACTTACTCATTTATTTTGGTGCTATGTGTTAGCCTACTAGATGCCAAGGACCTAGCTCCTTCTAGCTACTAGAGGTGATAGAAAATTCAGAGCAAAAATGTTGAAAAATGCCAGAGATATATTTTGGCTGAAAGGGTTAAATTTAATTAAATATATATAAATAAATTTAAAAGGAGGGGCCAAGAACTCGATGGGCTTGTTGAGCCCTCCAGAACACAGGTATATGTCTGTTAAGGACAATATAGATGCAATTTTGGTGCCTGTGGGGTTTACAAGGACTCCTTTCAAGAAGGTTGTGTGTAATTTCCTTGGGGTTTGGGTTATTCAGAACCTAAAAAAGGGATATAAGTCAGCAGGATTGCTTACTAGGCCTAGATCTGGACTTATTCTTGATTGATGGGCCAATATGCAGGGATTCAGGGTGCTGGAAGCTGATTCTGGGGCAGGCTGAATGGCTGGATGCTGAGTTTGGCCAAAAATAAAGATTCAAGAGTTTTGTCTATAATTTTATCAGAAAGTGGTCCAGGATCAAACAATTATTTCTTATAATGGGTTGATGGCTTGAGGAAAAAAATATCTGAAGTAATCATGACTATATAACTGGATGAATCCATCAGAAATGGCTGGGGGAGGAGCCTTTATTTATATCATTTTGGGTCCCCTCATGGTGCAGTCTTTTTACCAACAAAAGGAGGGTGACCCAGGCTAGTACTGAGGCCAGGGAGCCATCAGTGTGTTTGTGTAGACCTACCCTGGTCACTACAGAGGTACAGGAAGCCCTATGTCATCATTCTTGGGGCTTGATACACGTTTCTGTACCTTGAATGACCTCACTGTATCAGCCAAAGAAGTAGTATTCAATTAATAAAATATAGTGAACAAGGCTAATGCTGAGGCTAAAGGACCATCAGTGTGTTTTTGTGGACCTGCTCTAGCCGCTACAGAAGTATGGAGAGTCTTATGTCATCATACTTGGGGCTTGGTACACGTTTCTGTACCCTTAATGATCTCACTGTATCAGTCAAAGAGGTTGTATTCAATTAATTTTTTTAAATATAAGCCATGGTCTCCTGAGGCCAGGGGCTTAAACACATGCTCAGGAGACTTTGTTCTGAGGGCTGATTTCAAGTATGAGGCTCTTATTTCCATATTTGCTCAATTGGGGTTTCTTTAATTGAGTAGTGAGCCCCTGGTTGTGACTAGTTACATACAGTCTACATTGTATAAGGTACAGGGGAGGTTGTATGAGTTCCTGGTATATTTTGAGCAAGTTAGCACAAAGCTAATCTACTGTTTATCCCCATTGCAAACTCTCAGGGTGCTACAGTAACTAATATTAGTCTAATTAAATCTACTTAATTGGGTATTAAGCCAGTGGTTGTGACTAGTTACGTACAGTCTTCCTTGTATAGGGTACAGAGGAGGTTGTATAGGTGTCAGGTGTCTTGTGGGCTAGTCAGAACAATGCTAGGCCTCTGTGTATCCTCAGTGTACTCTCTCAGGATGCTATTGTACCTATTGTGTACTCTTTTGGGCCCAAACCTTCTGTACAGGTCCCATTACAGGGGACCCTGACAACCTTTGATACAGCTCTCAAAAGGATCCAGGGCCCAATTTCTCCAAAAGTTCTGTTTTTTTGGGCAGTCTCATGCTGTTTTCTACCTTGTGGTGGTGCTCTTTGGGCCCCATGTGGTGTGGAACAAGGCTGTGGGGTGTATGTGAGGTACAGTACACAGGGGTGTCACGGTTCTACCTGAAGGAGCAGGAACTGGGGGGTGGTGTCAGTGGGTGACCCTACCTAATTTGGCACCAGGAATCCATTTCTGCAATAATATTTCTACTTTTCTTACTAATTAAGGTTTTTTATCTCATTTTTGTTTTTAAGTTATTATTTCCGTATTTTTGTATTCATTATTATTATTCATTCATTTTTATTTCTGGGGTCTTTAGTCAGTTGGTTCTGAATAGTAGCCAGCTGACATTCCCCACTTCCAACATTTGTGTACCCCAAAAATTTTTTTGGAGGGTTACCAACAGGTTAAAAGGTTTTGGGGTGGAGTCTTTCAATCTTTCCTCTTTGCGGCTCTGAAATTCCTCAGAAGGATGGGGCCATCTGGTCTGTTATTTTCTGGTAGCCACTCATCTTTGTCTGCTGATTCTCCTCTTTATCTGACAAGGTACAGCCTAACATCCTTTCCATTCAATCTTTCCTTCTTTTCTTTAAGGATTTTGCTTATTTTGCTCTTGCTCCCTTCCTGTGGGATTTCTAAGGGAATATTCTGGGCAGGTGGGTCTTCAGCTTCTCTAGGGTTATAGTGCTTAATCAGACTAACCGGAAAAACTGGATGTTTCTTGGACAATTTCTCACTCAGGATAACTTCAACTGCATTCTTTCCATGGAGCATTTTAATGCAGAAAGGGCCTACAAAGGCTGGTTTCAGTTTCTTATTACCTCCTAGGTTGTTGAAGTTTACCGTGGATAGTAAGACCTTGTCCCCTACTTCAAATCCAGGTTTCTTGTGGCTTTTGTCCCACCTAGTTTTATTATACTCAACAGCTCTCTGAACGCATTCTTGGGCATGATGATTAGCTTTGTCCAACATTTTCTTGAAGTCCAGGGCTGTTGGGTGGACATTGACAAGGTTTTGGTTAACACTCTCTTTAGGCATCCTAGGTACCCATCCTCTCTCTAGAATATAAGGAACATCTTGAGTAGTTGAGTGCATACTGCTGTTGTAGGCTATTTCTAGGGCAGGCAGGAGGCTTACCCAGTGGTGAGTGTACCCATCATGGTTTTTAAACTCTGAACCAAAAGAGCCCAACTTTCTTAACATGTCTTCCAAAGTTTGGATCATGCGCTCAGCTAGACCATCAGTTTGGGGATTATAAGCTGTTGAGAAAGCTAATTTTATTTCTAACATGTCATGAAGGTTCCTCCAGAATTCAGAAGTAAACTTTGGGTCTCTTTCACTGATTATTATTTTGGGGATACCAACATCAGCCATGACTCTGTTCCAGAACAGCAGAGCTACTTCCATAGCTGTGTTGTCTTTGTGATTAGGTATAAATTTTGATCTCTTGGAGAATCTGTCTACAATCACTACCACAGAGTTATAAGAGTATGGTCCCCCTGGCGGTAGACCGGTGACAAAGTCCATGTTTATTATCTCCCATCTATTGGTGGGTTCTGATATCTTTTGGAGAAGACCAAATCTCTTTCCTGTTTGTTTGTTAGCTCTCTGACAGTTTTCACAGGAATTGACATAGTCAGTGGTTTGCTCTCTCCATTTAATCCAACAAGCTGTCTTCTTGAACTTTTCAATTGTCCTTTCTAATGAGAAGTGCCCTGAAGTGCAGTTATCATGGCACTCATGCAGTATAGTTTTGATGTGGGTTTCTGAGTTTAGGACTATCACCCTAGAGTGTTTATGACGGAAGTACAACAGACCATCTAAGCTTGTAAACCTTCCTTCTTTATAGGGAATAGAGAGTTCCTTGTCTAAACTTTGTATTAACTCATTAGAAGAGTTTTTGCTTTTCATAATCTCTAGAAACTTAAGATGCTCCGGGTCATAAATCTCTCGTACAGAATCAAAGAATGCCAGATATAGATCACAAAAATGGATGCCCAAGATTGGGAAGATGTCATTCTAATCTGGATCATATGCAGGGTTACTAAGGTCATTAGGGAGAGCCCATCTACTGAGTCCATCTGCATTCTGATGTTTGGTTCCAGGTTTGTGCATGATTGTCATCTGTCCTCTATACTGCTGGATGGCTATTTTCCATCTAATCATGTGGCAGTTGGGGGTTTTCATGTTCATGAGTGTCCTTACTGCCATAAATTCTGTTATTACTTCAAAGGTACTTCCTTCCAGGTAATAGTGAAGTTTCTCTAAGGACCAGACCAACGCTAGGCATTCCATTTGGCTTGCTCCATACCTTTTCTCCGTATCTTTAATCTGTCTAGATAGGAATAGTATAGGGTTTTCCACAGGTACATCATTCTCTACTTTGGATTGGTGTAGAGCAGCTCCAAGTCCATCAAGACAGGCATCAATATATAAGTGGAAAGGTTTAGAGTAGTCAGGTTGAGTTAGGACGGGGGCAGTGGTCATGGATTTCTTCAAGGTTTCATAGCTCTGTACTCTTTCATGAGTCATTTTGAATATAGAAGTCTTGTTACATGTATCACACAATTTTTTGGCTGTGGTAGCAAAGTTGGGTATGAACTGCCAATAGTAACTACAGAAACAGACAAATAAGAGTAACTCAGTCTTATTTTGAGGAATTGGCCTATTGATTATGGCAGCAACTTTGTTCTGGTCTACTGCTAGGGACAATCCTGAGACTACAAGTCCTAAGGCTTTTAGTTCAGCATAACCAAAGTTGCATTTCTTCATAGATATCTTTAGTCCAACATCTGATATAGTTTTCAGAACCAGACCTATCTTCTCTAAGTGAGTTTCCCAATCATCAGAGTAGATGATAATATCATCAATGTAAACCATCATCCACCCTTGCCGGATAAAAGTTCCAAAGACTGTGTCCATCATTCTTTGAAAATGGCAAGGGGCATTCTTTATCCCAAAAGGCATCCTCAGGTACTCATAGATGCCTAAGTGGCAGATAATCCTCATATACTTTTGGCTTTTATCTTCAATGGTTATCTGGTGGAATCCTTTCAGCATATCCATTGTAGTAAATTACTTGGCTTTGGAAAGATTATGGAGGGAATGATCTATCCTAGGGATAGGGTGGTAATCTGCTTTAGTGTAGTTGTTAAACATTCTGAAATCTCCCACCATCCTGGACTTGTTGTTATGCCAGGCTATGATGACGGGAGTGGTGATTTCCACTTGCTCATTATGCCCTAATTTCCCGAGTACTCCTAAGTCCATGAGCTCATTTATGTGTTCTTCTAATGCTACTTGGGACTTGAGGCTTGCCAGGTAAGCAGGTCTCCTCAATATTGGGGGAAAAGGAGGTTCTATGGTCAGGGTTAGTACCAAGTCATGTCCCTTGATATTACCTATGGGATGATCTTTGGTGCAAAAGGCACCCATGTTTTCAAAAAATAAGTTGACTAGGTTTTCTTGCTGATCAGAGGTAAGTTGATCATTAAGAGAGGCTTGAGAAAAATATTCACTTTTGAAAGAATCTAGGGGTTTGTTTTCCATGGAGGCTGATATGTGACAGATCTGGAATTTCCTTTTCCATTCTCCTCCAAAGGTGAAGTATCAGTCCTTGCTCTGGATCATATCTATCCCATACAAACAGAAAGCATCATTACCTAGTATTAAGTAATCACATAGGCTATTTTTCAAGACTAAATTTGAGTTGAAGTCTTATGGATCCTTTACTGTGTGGGAAAACAATAGGCATAGTTATGACTCCTAAGGTATCCATAGCTGAATTGCAACTACTGAACTTGGCTTTGTGCACAGGAAGTAAGTGTTCTTTCCACATGGGGTAGTGATGATCTAAGAAATCAGTGCTGGTACATGAACAGAAAGCTCCACTATCAAGCAAAATTCTGACTGGTTTCTTTTCAAACAAACCAGTGGCAAAGCAATTTTTACCCAGAGTGTAGCTCCTGCCAGTGACTGGTTTTAATATCAAAGTTTTGGCATCAGAGATGTGCTCTAAGTTCATGGATTCATCCCACTTCTGAGGTAGTTGTGAATCTCCTTTAACATGATTAATTTCCATGCTAGAACCTATATCTCCTGAGATGACATTGACAGGGCACAATTCTGGTTCTTCTTTGTGTTGTTGGATGACTAGGTCTAGGTTGTCACCTTCTTCCTCACTATCAGAGTTGCCATTGATATTATTTATCCTCTTTCTAGGATGAGGACAGTCAGGTTGTCTATGCCCCTTCTCTCTACAGTTCCAGCATTCAAGAGAGGGGTTGGCTTTAACAACAGCATTCCCTTGGGGAGCAGCTAGTACTAGTTTCTTACCAACCTCTTTTGCCTCTCTGGGTTGGGTCTGAAGCTCTCTGGGTCTGTCTCTGGGCTTTTTATTAAGTTCCATCATGTCAATTATTTCTTCCATGACTCCTGTAAGGGTGGGGAGGTCAGTGTCAATTGGTATTCTACACCAAACATTGTGTTCTAGGTGCCCTTTGAATTGTCCTAGTAATTTTCCATTGATCTCTTCTACAGAAGCTTGAGGATAGACACAGTCAATTCTCTTTTTCTGAGTCAAGCACCATTGGTGGGGGTGGTCTCTAACCAGATCAAAGAAATCCTGCTCAAAAGCTTTGAGCATTTTCTTTTTCCATACTCAAGTACCAAACTGTTCTTTAATCAGTTCTTTCCACTCTTCCCATGGAACATCTCCTACCAGTTCTCTTTTGGAGATAAACCAATCTAAAGCTACCCCTTCAAAAAGCCTGGGCAACCTTACTAGGGCTATTGTCTCTGGTAAGCCAGAAGAAAGGATGTGGTGATCAATATATTTCATAAAACTTATATGATCATATTCTCCTTCTCCAGAGAACTTAGGCCAATCTGTGATGGGGGGCAGAAATTTAATAGCTTGCTCCATGTCAGGAGAATAATTTTGGTGAGGAGGGGAAAGATTAAACCTAGGGTTAGGAAATCTAGGAGGAGTTATGGGGCACTCAGAATGGTTAACAGCTTTGGATTGCAAAATCTGGGATAATTTTATGTCTCTAATATAATTATTAATCATATTACGCTGCGTGTCCATTTGAGTTTTGAGCTTGTTTATGGAGTTCTCTAACTGGTTCCTATGGTCTCTCAAAGTATCTTCGAGGGAAGAGTTACTTGTAGAAGACTGGTTACGAATAATATCTTCTCTCAAAGTTGAGAAGGATTTCTCATAGTTGATCCTGTTCTTGGTTCTTTCCTCTAAGATAAGAGTCTTAATCTCTTCAATATCAGAAGAAACTCCATTTTTGATGAGGGCAGTGGTTACTACCATGTTCAACTCAAGGAGGTACTCAGGGCTACTCAATTTCTCTTCCAATTGGTGTATCTTTTGGAGGCACAAAAATATATTATTATATAAAGCACTGAATTTATTCCTGAGACAATTTGAAAAAGAAATATCTACAACTAGCTCTTGTAGGCCCCCTTTAATTCTTGAGCCCAAGCTTTCACTTCTTCCCATTTCTTTGGATTTTTGAAATCCTCCCTTGGTCTCTTCTGGTAAGAGGATCTTGCCTTTCCCTTTTTGTTGGGAGGAGGCTGGATTTTCTTGAGGTGATACCAAGGATTCCACCCCTTCATGTATTCTTCTAACTCCTGCTTGGTTATTATCTTTTTTAATGCCTTTTGAGAAATCTGGGCTTGCCTGCAGTAGAAGACCTGGATCTTCACGTTGGCCTCTTTCTCCGCTTGCATTACCTTTTGCCACAAGGACATGTGTTCCTTGATTAGCATTTTCCAGGACTCCTCTTGCAGTCCTTCTTGCAGTCCTTTGAGAAGGAGCTCAGGAGGAGGAGCTGGGAAGAGGAGCTGGGGATGGGATCCTCTGGATTGGCTGGATACCCAGGTCTTTCAT
The DNA here is from genome assembly GCA_025617555.3 of Puccinia polysora. Classification (NCBI taxonomy): domain Eukaryota; kingdom Fungi; phylum Basidiomycota; class Pucciniomycetes; order Pucciniales; family Pucciniaceae; genus Puccinia; species Puccinia polysora. The sequence continues at coordinate 28,747,538 of CM062629.1, forward strand.
TCTTTGTAGAGTCAACGGATGGATTATTCCGCTTGGCTCTGGAGTGGGTGAGAGAGGTGAAGCGTCCATCTGGTCCTCTGAGTCTAGACATATTTTATTAAAAGCAATCAGTAACTTATATAGATGCTTAAAACAAGTGAGATAATGTGGCTTACTCTCTGAGTTTGAAGTGGCCACAGATTCCTCTCTAGTTGGGGACCTAGGTTGGATGGAAGCTTCTACAAAAGGGTAGTTGGGTACTATTACTGGAGTGGTGACTGGTGGAGCTTCTACCTCTGTGGTGGCAGAAGTTGGAGTTGATGGGCAGTTGGAAGTCCAGAAACTAGAAAGTAACAGATATAAGATTTATAAGTTATTTTATAATTAAAAAGTTTTAAAGAAATTTTCAGAAAAATCTCACTTTTTGATAGCTTGAATCTGATATGAGCAGGGGGTTGAGTCTTAGCCCAATCTCTGTGATACTTCAAGATGAGGTTTACACAAAAAATTCCTTCAAATTCTTGTTTCTCTCTGAGTTTTGAGTGGAGAGCAATTGATTTCTTCTTTTCTAAAGGAGACAGAAGTTCCCAATCAGTTGGTTTGTAATTTTTGATATACTCTTCTTTTTGGAGTTTTAGGAGTTTAAGATAGTATTTGATAAGTTATGCATCAGTCTTTGAGTCCACTGCAGAGTAAGGAGTCCGGAAAAATATCAGAAAATAATTTTTCAGATTTTTTTGTATTTTTTAAGTATTTTTGAAGTTTGGTAATTTATAGTTATTTTTTCAGAATATTTTGGTTAATTTTTGAAAAATTATTAAAACATTATTAAAAATGGCACAGGATCAATAATTATATCAATTATTTCCCCGCCAGAACTTCAATCGTCATCCTAATAGATGCCAAGGACATAGCTCCTTCTAGCTACTAGAAGTGACAGAAAATTTAGAGCAAAAATGTCGAAAAATGCCAGAGATATATTTCGGCTGAAAGGGTTAAATTTATTTATATATATATATAAAGAAATTTAAAAGGAGAGGCCAAGAGCTCCATGGGGTTTTTGAGCCCTCCGGAACACATGTATATGTCTTTTAAGGACAATATAGATGCAATTTTGGTGCCTGTGGGGTTTACAAGGACTCCTTTCAAGAAGGTTGTGTGTAATTTCCTTGGGGTTTGGGTTATGCAGAACCTAAAAAAGGGATATAAGTCAGAGGGATCATTTACTAGGCCTAGATCCAAACTTATTCTTGATGGATGGGCCAATATTCAGGGATTCAGGGTGCTGGAAGCTGATGCTGGGGCAGGCTGAATGGCTGGATGCTGATTTTGGCCAAAAATAAGGATTCAAGAGTTTTTTCTATAATTTTATCAGAAAGTGGTCCAGGATCACACACTTATTTCTTATAAGGGTTTGATGGCTTGAGGACTAAAATATCTGAAGTAATAATGACTATATAACTGGATGAATCAGCCAGAAATGGCTGGGGGAGGAGCCTTTATTTATATCATTTTGGGTCCCCTCATGGTGCAGTCTTTTCACCAACCAAAGAAGGGTGACCCAGGCTAGTACTGAGGCCAGGGAGCCATCAGTGTGTTTGTTTAGACCTAAAATTGTCACTACAGAGGTACAGGAAGCCCTATGTCATCATGCTTGGGGCTTGATACACGTTTCTGTACCCTGAATGACCTCACTGTATCAGCCAAAGAAGTAGTATTCAATTAATAAAATATAGTGAAAAAGGCTAATTCTGAGGCTAAGGGACCATCAGTGTGTTTGTGTGGACCTTCTCTAGCCACTAAAGAAGTATGGAGAGTCTTATGTCATCATACTTGGGGCTTGGTACATGTTTCTGTACCCTTAATGATCTCACTGTATCCGCCAAAGAGGTTGTATTCAATTGATATTTTTAAATATAAGCCATGGTCTCCTGAGGCCAGGGGCTTAAAAACATGCTCAGGAGAATTTTTTCTGAGGGCTGATTTCAAGTATGAGGCTCTTATTTCCATATTTTCTTAATTGGGGTTTCTTTAATTGAGTAGTGAGCCCCTGGTTGTGACTAGCTACATACGGTCCACATTTAAAAAGGTACAGGGGAGGTTGAATGGGTGCCTGGTATATTGTGAGCAAGTTAGCACAAAGCTAATCTACTATTTAATCCCATTGCACACTCTCAGGGTGCTGCAGTAACTAATATTAGTCTAATTAAATCTACTTAATTGGGTATTAAGCCAGTGGTTGTGACTAGTTACATACAGTCTTCCTTGTATAGGGTACAAAGGAGGTTGTATAGGTTTCAGGTGCCTTGTGGGCTAGTCAGCACAAAGCTAGGCCTCTGTGTATCCTCAGTGTACCCTCTCAGGATGCTATTTTACCTATTGTGTACTCTTTTTGGCCCAAAACTTCTGTACAGGTCCCATTACAGGGGACCCTGACAACCTTTGATACAGCTCTCAAAAGGATGCAGGGCCCAATTTTTCCAAACTTTCTGTTTGTTTGGGCAGTCTCATACTTTTTGCTATGTTGTGGTGGTGCTCTTTGGGCCCCATGTGGTGTGGAACAAGAGGGTGTCACGGTTCTACCTGAAGCAGTAGTAATGAATAGGACAATGCCTCAGAATAAAACTTAACTCCTATCTTTTATTAGCTTTTGCAGCTACTATAGGAAGTACTTACAAAAGTTTGCTCTTCTAACCAAGTTTCTGTATGGAATGGGCAACATTACCACCTTGTTTGAAATTACTCATGAAAGAGTTAAGAATTATGAGGAACTCAAGATGGCCCTGGCTTCAGCTCCAGTATTGATTCAGCCAGACTATTATAAACCCTTCAAGCTTTATATAGATGCTAGGATGGATGGGCTAGGAGCTGAATTACACCAGGAAGTCATAGAGGCTGACAAACCGGTGGAAAAACCTCATATCCAGGCAAGTTAAGGATACTGAGAAAAGGTATGGTGCAAGCCAAATGGAATGTCTTGCTTTAGTATGGGCTCTGGAAAAAGTTCATTACTACTTGGAGGGAAGCTAGTTCACAGTGATTACTGACTGAAATGCCTTCAGGAATTTGATGAACATGAAAATCCCTAGTAGGCACATGTTAAGATGGCAGATAGCCAAACAACAGTACAGAGGTCAGATGACCACAGTTCACCAAGCTGGTGCTAAACACCAGAATGCTGATAGTTTGAGCAGGAATGCTTTACCCAATGACCCAAGTGACCCTGCTTATGACCCAGAGGATAATGATATCTTCCCTATCCTTAACATTAACATGTTGAATGTTGAAGTTCGTATAATGGGAATCCACATTTGTGAATTGGATGAATCCTTGTTCAACTCAATCAAAGAATCTTACAATTCTGGCATGAAAACTCTGATCACCATTATGGAAAGTACTTATCCACCATCTGAATTGATCAATAGCCTACCTGAACCCCTCTTGAAACCATACAAAGCCGGAAGGTTCACCATATGGGATGGTCTAGTATACTACAGGCATCAAAATTCAAGTGTTAGAGTCTTAACTAAGGATGACCATATCAAACAAATCCTGGATGAATGCCATGATAACTGATTGTCTGCTCATTTATCCGCTGATAGAACCTTAGATAAGTTTAAAAAAACTGCTTGGTGGATCAATTGGAGATACTCCACTATCCAGTATGTTACTAGTTGTGAAACTTGTCAGAAGTCCAACAGGACCACTGGGAAAAGGTTTGGTCTACTGCAAAAGATTGCTGAACCCAAGAGAAGATGGGAGATCATCAACATGGAATTTGTAACTTGACTGCCGCCAGGAGGAGCCTATTCCTATAACTTATTCCTAGTCATAGTAGATAGGTTCTCCAAGCAAGCAAAGTTTCTACCTAATCACAAGGAAGACACTGCTATGGAAGGTGCCCTATTATTTTGGAACAGACTCATTGCTGATGTTGGAGTTCCCGAGTTCATTATCAGTGACAGAGATCCTAAATTTACCTCTGAGTTCTGGAGAAATCTTCATGGCATGCTGGGAACCACCTTAACTTTCTCTACAGCTTATCACCCTCAGATGGATGGCTTAGCTGAAAGAATGATTCAGACCCTGGAAGACATGCTCAAGAGATTCTGTGGCTTTGGTCTAGAATACAAGAATTCTGATTGTTATTTCCACAATTGGGTTAGCCTTTTACCTGTACTAGAGATGGCCTACAACAGTAGCAAGCACTCTACCACTAAGGAAGCACCTTACATACTGGAAAGAGGATGGATTCCTAAGTTACCCAAGGATAACCTTAATCACCAGCTAACAAATATTCACTCTATATCACTTGATTTCAAAAAATGATTGATGTATCCAATAAACATGCTGTTAAGTGTGTCCAGGATGCTGTGGAGTATAACCAACAAAGGTGGGATAAAACCCATAAGGAGCCCCATTTCAAGATTGGTGATCAAGTCTTGATCTCTACCACAAACTTCACCAAATTAGCTGGAAATAGAAATCTTAGACCAGCTCTTGTTGGACCTTTCACCATTAATAAACTTCATGGTAAGAATGCTGTGGAAGTAATCCTTAGTGATGAGCTTTCTAGGAAACACCCATTCTTCCCAGTAAGTCTCATCAAACACTACAACCCAAGGAATGGAGAATATACTCCTTCACCTGAAATACTTGTTGCAGAAGAACCTGAAAAAGACAGAGCAAAAATGAGAAAGATCCTTAAAGATAAAAAAGAAAGGATCAATGGAAAAGATGTCAGACTCTACCTAGTTAGATACAAGGGAGAATCAGCTGATAAGGATGAATGGTTAACTGAACACAATATCCCTGATGGACCAATACACCTAAGGAACTACAGAGCCAGCAGAAGGCATTGACCCAGAATTTTTTTTTCAGATATAGATATATCTTGGAGTGGCGGAATGTCAGCTTGCTACTATCTACAGAGCAACCTGTCATAGCAACACAAAACTATAAAAAATAAGAATATCTAAATTAACAAAACAAGGAGTGAGAAATCCATAAATATTATTGAAGAAACAGATTCCTCGCCCAAAATTAGGTGGGGTCACTCACTGACCCCACCCTTGAAATCCAAGTCCTTACATTTTTAAAATAATTAAAAAGAAAAGTACTAAAAATTACAACACCAGTATGGCACCTTTTGGCCATTCTAACATTTCACACGTGTTGTCACGTATAGGGTTTACACCTAAAATTCACTCAGAATTGAGGTGTTGTGTATGTTTTAGGAGTTACACACAGAAATGTGTTATGTAAAAATTCACGCGTGAAGCCCCGCATCATTAATTACCCCTACGTACTTGTAGTAGCAGTTTCCGGCGTACTAGAGAGCCGCGCGCAATTCTGCCACGCACACAGCGGATCCTACGCTGTGTGCATCTGTACCGACTGATCCCTGCGGTGTGGTGCCCCATCCTGGACACCCTGGCCAGTGCGGAGATTTTAATTTTTTTATGATTTTTCCTTATCATCATTCATAGGTATCATTATCAACAAAAAAAAAAGGAAAAAAAAAAAGAAAAAGAAAAAGAAAAAAAAAAAAAGAAAAACCAACCATCACCAGCCTCATAATTGAAAGCTCACCCGCGGGCTATTGGCATCTTGGAACACAGCGCCCAACAAGCCTGGCATGAGAAGGTAGCCCTCTGCTCAATTGCCCTTGCTGCGGCCCTCTTCACTGGCTTTGTCACTGTTGGTATGAATTGTGTGCTCTGTCCCAAGGTTGCTTGTAATACTCCGGGCCTCATGATCCCCTACAAAGGTCCGACCACCGTCATTGGTATCAGGGCTTGGGCCTTCAACGTCTCCTCAAGTCCCGCCAGACCCCCCGTTGACTTTTGGTTGCTGTCATCCTCCCACTCTGGTCTTGATTTGACTTTGGTATTTGATCAATCCAATTATCATCCTGAGAGCTATAAAGACTTGAGCGACCAAACCTACGCTCTTTCCAACCTTTGCTTCAACCCTGTCACTCAATCTACAGCTTTTCTACTCCCAATCATAGATAAATCTACCTTCAATTGCTTTCAACTTTGGAACAGGAGCGTCTCAATTGGTTATACCTGGGACCAAGTCGCTAAGCTGGATGGTTATTTTGTCATCAACGGAATTGTCCTCAACCTACTATCCTCCGCATCCTCCTCCTCCTCCTCCTCCAATCCTCCCTCCCCAATGATTTCCCTCAGCAGTTGGCCCCCCATCCCTGACCCTTGCTTGGCTCACTTCCTAGACTCTCAGCCTCATCCAATCCAACATCATCCCGTCCGTCAACCCATCCATCTACTTGTCACCCCTCATCTAATCCGCGCGTTTGACGCATCACTGGTTTCCCGCGCAAGTCTTCTGTTGCCTGCGCGGGTTGGTGATGTGTCCCGCGCCCCTCAACAATTATGACCGCGCAGTCATCCGCAGGCCAGCGGATGCCAAGGGGCGTTGGCCTGTCTGCGCGGCCTGTCACCCTTGCTCATTCATTTCCTTTGATTATTTCATTGATCCGTAAAAAAAACTTTTTTTTTCTCTTTTTTTTCTCCCCTCTATTTGTAGTATCTCTTGTAAATAGTCTACAGGCCTCTGGTCTATAAAAGGAGGGGCTCTCCCCTGCTTTTTCTTGAGGATCATCATATCAGATATCATAGAATCATATCCATGGGAGTGTGTGCCTATGTCCCCCCATTATTGTGAAATTTAATCCTGATCCTTATCCTGGGTATATCTCTGATTGCCCCCTGATCCATTTTTGACCCTGATTCTTTGCCCCTCTGTGGCCTGATCCTTATCACAAACCAATAGCCTTGCTATTTGAAGAAAAATTCTGTCTGTTGGAATTTTTGAGTGTGTTATACCACTCCTTGATCCCTTTCTCTGACCATACTGGTCCTGATCCCTGATCATCTTTCTGGAGCCAATCAAGATTGATTGAAGAGTTCTTATCAAGCTTAAGACCTGGAGTGTTATACCTCCCTTTATTTTCTTGGGATTTGCATTCTGCCAGCCTACTCTTGAGTCCCTTGAGAAGTGTTGAGGTTATCCTTGCTTCAAATCAGTTACTGTTGCTTTTAGAGCTTCTTAAAAGTTGTGCTTTGTCTTGTACAGCCAACCTCAGTTATCTGGTACCCTTCAAGCGCTTGATTGCGGAGAGTTGGGAAGGTTAATTGAGAACCTGGAGGTTGGTTGGGTTTGAGTTGATCATCCCCAATCTTCTGTTGACGACCAGAGTTATTAGCTTGTGGGCATTGTTTACATACACCAGCTTTTGTTCCTTGAACTCTAAGCAGACTTTAACTTCTTTTGTTCAAGTTTTTCCCTGCATAATCTTGTCTCAGATAGTGCCGTTCCATCGCTACCAAACTATTATCATCTTTATCCTCTACTCCTTGATTCCTCATTTACGAGGTTCTGGACCTTGATCTTGGTTACATCTAATTATTTTTGTAACACTCAGGAGGGCAGCCTAAACAGCACCTTTCCCCTCCACAGAACTGCCAAGGCCTAGCACCGTTTGGAGTCTTACATTTGGTCCCCCAGGCCGGGATCAAACCAGCAACCTTGGGATTTACATTCCCAACTTGAAGAATCAACTCCAAAATCTGATCCGATTTTTTTTTCTTTTCTTTCTTTTTCTGTTTGTTCTTTTTTTCAGATCTGACCTGTGGAGGCAACTTGGTCCAGAAGTAAGTCCTCCCAATTTTGCACGATCTGGGCAAGATCCTTGTTGTTTTTGTGAAACTCTACTCTTGCCACACTTGTGAGCCACCTTGGAACTCTGCTTGTTTGGATCTCTTAGGAACCTTTCAACATGGAATCTGCATCTGTTTGGGCCAAGATGGTCAAAATCAAACCTCAGAACAAAAAATTAGGCTTCAATGGGACCAATGTCAAACAATTCCTGGACTCCTATGAGATGGCTGCTGAAGTGGATGGTGCCAGAGAACATGATATGGCTTATCAGTTACCATTTTTTATCTCTTCTGACAAAGTTATGGAGGTTATTGAATCTTTCAATGGATTCAAAACTCATAACTGGAGGCTATGTTGGCCTATTGGGGAAAAATAGATGTAGCCAGATTTACTTTGCAAGACTTGGAAGCCCTGGTCTCTCAATGGATCTCAAATGGTGGTATCTCCTCAGCTTCTGACTATCAAGCTTTCAGAAAATCTTGGGACCCTATCCAGTCCTATCTTATTTGGAACAATCACATTGATACGTTGGACAAAATTTGAGTGCGATTTTTGCAGTCTTTCTCTCCAGGAGTGCAGGAAAGAATTAAGGATGAATTGGTGAAATCTGGATCCATGATCACGACAATAGATAATATGTTCAAGTTCCCTGCTTTCATGGTTCTTAGGAATACTGTGGATAAAGTGATGAAAGGTCAAACAGCTCTCACCTTGGAAAAACCTAAAATCACTGAATCAGTCCTTGCCCCCTCTTTTCAAGCATCTAAAAAAATCATGAATAAGATGGAAGCCAATTGCAGACCTAAACCCAATCCTCAGACCCACCGGGAGAAACCTACTATAGATGAGATCACTAAATTACTTCAGGCATTTGAGAATAAAATAGATCAGAAAATATCCTCTTTAGCCACTCCTAAACCTGCTAATTCTGTTCCTAAATCTAATCTAGTCTGTTATTATTGCCACAGGGAAGGCCATGGTACTGGTAGATGTCCTGAACTCCAGAAGGACAAGGAGGAGAAGTTAGTAGAGCAGAAGGGAAATTATTTCTTTCTTCCTAATGGTGCTTTGATCCCTTTTGATTCATCTTGTCCAATCCGTCATGTGGTGGCCTCATACCAACCACCAACTCCCAAGAAGGCATCCTTGGTCTCTGTGGATTTTTGATCATCCTGTGGAACTCTGCAACCTTGGTATCCTCCAGCTATCACTTCTTCCAGCTTCCCTGGCACCTATCAATCTGATCCAGCTAGGAAACGCCATGAGGAACCAAAACCTCATAAGTCTCCTCCTTTTCAATCCTCAATCCTGCAAAAACCCATTAAACGTTGGTCTTCACCTGAGCCTCCTTCCTCTGATGTGGAAGACATGGAAGTAGAAAGGGAACCACTTATGGAAAGGTTCCAGGACAACTCTGATCTTCCCCCTCTTCAACCTGTCCAACCCTCAGATCCCCTTCCAGCACCTATTTCACCTGATCTTCCTCCCTCCACCCAGCCCAAAGTTCAATTTGAAAGGGGCATCTCCAAGGACTACCCTAATGCTGTGGAAGGAGTATTAAAGAAAATTTCTGATCTTAAAATCCCTGATCTATCTGTGGCTGAACTCCTGTCAATCTCTCCATCTGTGGCTGAAGGGATGAAGAAATGGTTTTCTTGTTGACGTGTGGAGATTGGTCCGCAAAAATGAAGGTCTCCTCTGGTACTCTGATAGAGGATTCTGGCAGAACAGATCCCTCTTCAGATAACAACCTGTATTCCTGTCCTCTTGGCTTTCTCCCATTTTATCCTGGTGAATATACTAAAATGGTTTCTCTCCTTGTGGATTCGGGTTCTCAGCTCAACTTGATTTCGGACTCCATGGCCTGCAAGCTTAAACTTAGCCCAAGGGTCAGTTTCAATTCTGCTGTGTATGGAATAGGGAACCATTCCTGTGAGCTGGTTGGTATTGATGAGGATATCCCTGTTTGAATTGTTCAAAATATTGTTGGCACCTGTCACTTCTGGATCACTTGTCTGGATAGTCCCATGATCTTGGGAAGGCCTTTCTTAATGGACTTTGGTGCTACCCTGATGTTTTCTGATCAATTTGGGGAGAGAATTCTCCTCCCTGATGCTGATGGCAGAAAGATTGAAGTTCCTCTTTGTTCTCTGGATTCTGGTTGTTTGGAAAGAGACTTCCCTGGTCATCCTGCCACATCTTTCCTGAAAGGAAAGCAGAAAGAGAACTCTCATTCCTCTCATCCTCATTTTTTAGCAGAATAGTTGGCCCTACTGATAGTTGTAGTTCTTCTCAGCCTCAGACTTCAACTCATGGACCAACTCCCACCTCAGAGGCATATCTTTCTTTTTCCTCATCATTTCCTTCTCATCCAAATAAGATCAAAAATCAAACACATGAAAAATCCAAAAAATCCAAAAAAATTTCTTCTCTGTCTGGATCTGTTGTATCTTTTTTCCCTTTTTCTTTTCAGCCTGATCAATCATCCTCTATTCTGGTCTCAAATCTCCGCAATGAGTCTGAACTAGATCTTGATCTCAATTCTTTTCTTGGTGGCTTTGGTATGAAGGAGTATGGTCTTAGGTGGAAGCAATTTGGGGTAGAAGTAAGTCCTCCCAATTGTGCACCACCAGGGGCTTCTACTACTGTCATTTTCGAAACTCTACCCTGTGCCACACATGTGAGCAATGTGTTATCTTTTGGATCCTCTTTTATGGAGAAGGCACCTTTCAAGGATCCAGCAGAACATTGAAATTGGAAGATGTTGGAATATTGTCTCAGTTCTTGTAGTCAGGTCTCACTGGTTAATGCTTGGAGGAAACAAGGATTCCTGTCCTTTGCCACCAAGTACAAACCAGTTGCAAAGAAGGTCCAGCCAGTCAACCAACCAATGCCTCTCAACCTCAATCCTCCCCTTATGCGTCCTCCTCTATCCCGCAATCCTTACTGTGGTCTACCCCAATCCCTCACTGGTCCATTCATTCCCTCTGGTTGGGTCACTGAAGAACGTCTGAAAGTGGTCAACTTTGGTCCAGATGGATGGCTTCTTCCTGATGAGTTAAATTTGATCAAAAATATCTTGTCTCTAAGGGAAAAATCTATTGCTTTCTGTGAAGAAGAGAGAGGTCTCTTGAAAGAATCCTATGGTCTCCCTTACATCATCCCTGTAGTTGAACATGATCCTTGGAAAAAGAAGAAGATCCCTATTCCTGCTGCAAAAGTCGACAAATTCATCAAGTTGGTCCGCAAACGAGTCCAAACTGGTTTATACAAACAATTGACTTCTAGCTATTCCAGTCCTGTTTTCTGTGTCCTGAAAACTAATGGTAAACTTAGAGTAGTTCATGATCTCCAACCTCTTAATAAGGTTACTATTAAATACTCTGGCGTGCCTCCTGCCATTGAAGAATTTGTTGTATCCTTTTCTGGGAGAGCTTGCTATGGTCTAGGTGACATTATGGGTGGCTATGACAAATGATCCTTGCATCCTATTTCTTGTCCCCTCACTACTTTTGATACTCCCCTTGGTCAATTTCAACTGACTCGATTGCCTCAAGGTGCCACCAACTTGGTTGCAGTCTATCAGGCTCAGATGATGTGGATCTTCCAGGAAAAAATCCCGGATCATACGGGTATCTTTATTGATGATGGTGGGATTAAAGGTCCAGTTTCTGACTATGATAATGAGCTCTTACCTTGGCACTCAGCAATCTGACAATTTATCTGGGAGTATGCTACTATCTTGGAAAGAATTTTGTTTTGAATTGAGGAATCTGGCCTTACTGTCTCTGGATCAAAACTTGCCGCCTGTGTCCCTGCCTTGGAAATTGTTGGTCATATATTCTGCAAGGAAGGAAGAAGGATGGCACCCTCTAAAGTCTACAAAATCATCTCCTGGCCTACCCCAATAAATCCAACGGAAGTTAGAGGTTTCCTAGGTGTTGTAACTTATGTCAGGATCTTCATTCCCTCATTATCCAAAATCTGTACTCCCTTGCATTGCTTAACCAGGAAGGATGCTGAATGGCTTTGGACCCAAGCTTGCAAAAAATAATTTCAGTTGCTCAAAACAATTGTTGGAAAAGACATTGTTTTGAAAAAGATCACTTATGGACCTGGAGCTGGCAAGATCAAGCTGGAAGTGGACTCTATTTATCAATCTGTTGGGGCTGTCCTTAATCAGGAATATGAAAATGGTTTGGATCGTCCTGCTCTGTATGAATCTCTTCTTTTCTCAGATGTGGAATCCAGGTACTCCCAGCCAAAACTGGAACTTTGCGGTGTGGCCCAAATGTTGAAGAAGCTCCAGACTGTCCTTTGGGGTCAACACTTTGAGTCACAAGTTGATGCACAATCCATTATTGAAATGATCAATTCCCCCAGTCTTCCAAATGCTCCAATGACTTGTTGGGTGGCTTTCATGCAGTTGTTCTCTTTTGATATTGTTCACAGGCCTGGAAAATCTTTCACCATGCCTGATGGTTTATCTTGACGCCCTTTTGGAGATGATGAATTGGATTTTGGAATGGATTTTGATGAGGAGGAACCCTTGGTCCGCCCTGTTTTTGCTTTCTCCTCCCAAGATTACTCTGGTTTCCAGCAAGGTTTCTGGCTTAAGTTAGAGCAGTACCTTTTAACTCTCCAAACACCCCCTGATCTCTCTGCCAAAGAATTTTGGTCCCTTAAAAGGAAGTCCTCCAACTTCTTTTTCCAAGGTTCTAGGCTTATGAAAAGAGCAACTCCTTGTGCACTTGTTGTGGTCACTATCCCTTCTAAGCAAGATCCAATCCTGGAAAGTCTCCATGAAGGCCTTGGTCATCGTGGGGAAACCAAAACTTATTGACAAATATCCAAACAATTTTGGTGGCCATCTCTGAAGAAATCCGTCTCTCAATGGTGCAGGAGTTGTGAAGTGTTCCAGAAATGTGATCTTAGGCGCCCGGCCAAAATTTGTTACCCCACTGGAGAGTCCACTGTTTTTTGGAGGATTGCTATGGATGTGGTTCACATTAAGGCTGGTGGAGCTAAGTACCTCATTGTGGCTAGAGATGATTTTTCTGGATGGGTTGAAGCAAAGTTTCTTAAGAACCTCAGCTCTGAATCAGTAGCAGCTTTCCTTTATGAGACTTGGACGATGCACTATGTCTTGGCACAATCTTATTTGACTGATGGCGGCTCCAAGTTTGGTGGTAAACTGGCTGATATGATCCGACCACTTCCTGGTCAACATAGGGTGACTACTCCTTATTATACTGAAGGACAAGGCATGGTGGAAAGAGGCCATGCCCCTTTGAAGGCTGCTCTTGTCAAACTGGCTGGTGAAAGTGGCAAGAATTGTTGCAAATTCCTCCCCCTGGTCCTCTTCTCTGATCAAATTTCAACTAAACAAACCACTGGCTACTCACCTTACAAAATCATTTTTGGTCAAAGGGCTGTCCTTCCTCTGGATCTGGAAATAAAATCTTTCTTAGGTATTTCTTGGGAAAAGGTTTCTTCCGCCACTGATCTATTAGTTGCCAGATCCAAGCAGCTGGAAAGGAGTGAAGATTTCCATAATGAAGCTTATCAGAAGATGATGGAGTCTAGGGAAAAATCAGTTCAGTATTGGGAAGACAAGCATTCAAAGCAAATCAGGGATCCCTTGAACCCTGGGGATCTAGTCTTAGATTACAATTGTTCCTTGGAAACTCAGTGGAGAAAGCTTTTCTCTAACCGCTGGAATGGTCCTTACCAAGTGATCCGTCAAGTTAGAGGTGGATCATATGTTTTGGAGGAACTGGATGGTACTCAGATGGCCAGAAGGTTCTCTGCTGATCAGGTCAAGAAATTTCATTCTTGTGGAGGCAACTTGTTCCAAAAGTAATTCCTCCCAATTGTGCACCACCAGGGTCATCTGCTGCGTTTTGTTGTGAAACTCTACTTCACGCCACGCATGTGAGCACCTGGGATGCCTTCTTCATTTTATCTCAGCCACTTCTAGGATTTTTGGATGGATCAACATATTCTTTTTCAACCACTCTCAAGATCAAAATGGCCATTCTTTGGTTTCAATCATCTTTCTTTCCTTTCTTTTTTATGGCATCAAACTCGGGAGCAGACTAGGGACAGTCTGTGAGTTGGGGAGAAATGTGGTGCCCCATCCTGGAAACCCTGGCCAGTGCGGAGATTTTAATTTTTTTTTATGATTTTTCCTTATCCTCATTCATAAGTATCATTATCAAAAAAAAAAATCATCACAAGCTTGATTGTAGGATGGGGAGGCGCGCTGGAGCAGCAAGGCTGGGAGGGATGAGGAATAGTTGTGGTGGTGGTTGTTGGAATTGAGATAAATTGACATCCATATGATGATCTAGAGATGTGTATAGGTTTCCAAGACTTCTCGCTGGGAAACTTGGAGAATCTTGTCAAGAGAGAGAGGGAGGAGGAGAGGAAGACCTTGGGGAGTAGATAAATACAGCCCAAACTACAAGGGCTGAGGATCAAAATTACAGTCCAATTGAGCAATAGGATGTCATGGACAATTTGACTCATACGCCAGTTTGAGATCTAGGCTAAGGTAGACACCTTGATACCATAGGCGTAGGATTGAACAAACGAAGAACTCAAAGCTTGGGGCAATGGATTCATTCTTTAGTGATCCGAGGTTGATAAGAATCAAATCAAGTCAGAAAACCAACAAAGCTTTTAGCAGTCATCATCATTCACTCAAACAAAACCATCATCCATTGAGTATTAAGATTAGGGCTATATCAGCCTCATCGCTTAAACCATTGGTCAAGAAGCTTCAACTCAAATGACCTCAACATCATTATCATCAACCAAATCATGCATCATCATCATCATCATCATCATCAATAACAATAACAACAACAACGACAAAAGCAAAAACAACGCTAGCATCCTCACGTCCTGTTATTCAAAACAGTCGACACCATCAATCCTCCTCCAAAGCCATTCATCCTTCTAGTCAGAAACTATTCTCCCGTCATCAACGTCTACCTCATTTGGCCGTCTTGAGCGGCTGTCCATTGATCCTTTCCCCCTCTAGCTCACCGGTGGTCTCCCGCGCGGCTTGTCCGTTGCCCGCGCGTGTCTCTTCTGTTGCCGGTGCCCGTCAGACACCTGCTGGCAGTCATCCGCGGCCTCAGCAGTCCCCCGGGCCCATCAGGATGCCTGCGGGTGTCCCACTAGCTACTCACTTTCCCGTGCCCATCATTTGGCACGGGCCAGGGTCTTGATTTGGCTCTTTGGTATTTTTTCTGAGTGCTTGTTTGTTTCTTTTTTTCTTTTGTTTTCTCATGACACTGATCCTTAAAAAAAAAAAAAAATCCGCTCCCATTTGTAAATCTCTCTTGTAAATAGTCTACAGGCCTCTTGTCTATAAAAGGAGGGGCTCTCCCCTGCTTTTTCTTGAGGATCATCATATCAGATATCATAGAATCATATCCATGGGAGTGTGTGCCTATGTCCCCCCATTATTGTGAAATTTAATCCTGATCTTTATCCTGGGTATATCTCTGATTGCCCCCTGATCCATTTTTGACCCTGAGTCTTTGCCCCTCTGTGGCCTGATCCTTATCACAAACCAATAGCCTTGCTGGTTGAAGAAAAATTCTGTCTGTTGGAATTTTTGAGTGTGTTATACCACTCCTTGATCCCTTTCTCTGACCATACTGGTCCTGATCCCTGATTGTCTTTCTGGAGCCAATCACAATTGATTGAAGAGGTCTTATTAATATTAAGACCTGGAGTGTTATACCTCCCTTTATTTTCTTTGGAGTTGCATTCTGCCAGCCTACTCTTGAGTCCCTTGAGAAGTGTTGAGGTTATCCTTGCTTCAAATCAGTTACTGTTGCTTTTAGAGCTTCTTAAACATTGTGCTTTGTCTTGTACAGCCACCCTCAGTTATCTGGTACCCTTCAAGCGCTTGATTGTGGAGAGTTGGGCAGGTTCATTGAGAACATGGAGGTTGGTTGGGTTTGAGTTGATCATCCCCAATCTTCTGCTGACAACCAGAGTTATTAGCTTGTGGGCGTTGTTTATTCCCTGCATAATTGTGTCTCCAATAGTGCTGTTCCATTGCTACCAAACTATTATCATCTTTATCCTCTACTCCTTGATTTCTCATTTACCAGGTTCTGGACCTTGATCTTGGTTACATCTAAATATTTTTGTAACACTCAGGAGGGAAGCCTAAACAGCACCTTTCCCCTCCACAGAACTGCCACAGCCTAGCACCGTTGGGAGTCTTACACCAGTCAAACATCATTTGTCACTGGAGCCTCCTTCTTCTGAGGTAGAAGAAATGGAAGTAGAAAAGGAACCCCTCATGGATAGGTTCCCAGAATACTCTGATCCTACTCCTCCGCCATCCAAATCACCTCCACCAACTGATCTAGTTATAGTGCCACCCTCACCTGAACTTCCTCTTCCAACTCAACCCAAGGTTTGATTCAAAAGGGGAATTTCCAAAGACCACCCCAACGCTGTGGAGGGGGTATTAAAGAAAATCTCTGATCTTTAAATCCCTGATCTAAACGTGGCTGAACTCCTTTCCATCTCACCATCTGTGGATGAAGGCATGAAGAAATGGGTTTCTTGGCAACGTGTGGAGATTGGTCCTGACAAATTGAAAGTTTCCTCTGGAACCTTGATAGAAGACTCTGGTGGAACGGATCCTCCTTCTGATTCAAATCTTTATTCTTTTCCTCTTGGATTTTTACCTTGATCTCTAGGTGACTCATCCAAAACGGTTTCTCTACTTGTCAATTCTGGGTCCCAACTAAACTTGATTTTGGATGCAATGGCCTGCAAGCTCAATCTCAGTCCAGGGGTCAGCTTCAACTCTTCTGTTTATGGAATTGGAAATCAATCTTGTGAGTTGGTATCCCTGAGGATGTGCCAGTTTGAATTGGTCAAAATATTGTTGGAACCTGTCACTTTTGGATCACTCGTTTGGAAGGTCCTATGATTTTGGGTTGTCCGTTCTTAATAGACTTTGGAGCCACCCTGATGTTTTCTGATCAAGTTGGGGAGAGAATTCTTCTTCCTGATGCTGATGGTAGGAAGATTGAAGTTCCTCTCTGTTCTTCGGATTCTGGTTGTTGGGAAAGAGATTTCCCTGGTTTTTCACCTAAATTGGTTCTGAAGGGGAAGCAGAAGGATTCTTCTAACTCCTCTCATTTTTTAGCAGAATAGTTGGTAATACTAATAGTTGTAGTTCTTCAAAGCCTCAGACTTCAACTACAGGACCAACCTTTATCTCTGAGGCATATTTTTCATCCTTTTCATCTCTTTCTTCTTTTTCTTCTGATCTCAAAAATGTCCAAAATCAAAAACATGTTAAACACAAAATTCCAAAAATGTTTCTCTTTGCTCTGGTTCTGTTGTTTCTTCTTTTCCTTGTACTCTTATTACTGATCAATCTTCCTCCAGTTCTGGTTTGATTCTCCGCAATGAGTATAAACTTGATCCTGATCTTGATTCTTTTCTTAATGGTTTTGGTATGGAAGAGTATGGGCTCCAGTGGAGGCACTTGGGGGTAAAAGTAAGTCCTCCCAATTGTGCACCACTGGGGTCTTCTTCTGTGTTTTGTTGTAAAAACTCTACTTTATGCCACATACATGAGCACCTGGGATGCCTTTTCTTTTGTCTTCTCCACATTTAGGCTCTTTTGGATGGATCAAGATGGGTTTCAATGTTTTTTTAGAGGATCAAGAAACAGCCAATTATTTTCTTTTTTCTTTTTCATGTTTTCAAAATTATGATGCAGACTAGGGACAGTCTGTAAGTTAAGGAGAGATGTGTTGAACCATTTGGGACACCATGGAAAAAAAAAATTCCTGTCCTTGCACGTTGCTCATCCTCACCCTCATCCTTGCGTTTTTCTCATCCTCATTGTCATTGTTGCACGTCGCTCATCCTCACCCTCATCCTCGCGCTTTTCTAATCCTCATCGTCATTGTTGCACGTTGCTCATCCTCACCCTCATCCTTGCGCGTTGCTCATCCTCATTGTCATTGTTGCGCGTCGCTCATCCTCATTGTCATTGTTGCGCGTCGCTCATCCTCATCGTCAACGTTGCGCGTTGCTCATCCTCATTGTCATTGTCGCCCTCTGCTCATCCTCATCGTCATTGTTGTGCGTTGCTCATCCATGACTTACCAAACCCATTCCAACGGCACCTCCAAGCGCTTTTCCAATCCTTGGATCCATCAATCTCCCACCTCACTCAATCTATCAGTTGCCAATCTCAAGCCTGTCAGGATTTACTCAATTGCCTTGGGCCATCAAAGTCCTGCCTGCCACCATCCAATCCGTCACCCTTCCTGGGACTCTCCCACCCTCTTCCGCCTTTGGCCAAGGGGTGGAGATTGTTGTCTACCACGCGCGGACATCTGCGGGTGGTCTGGTCTAGTTCATTTTCCCTTCCCACCCCGTCCGCCTTTGGACAAGGGGTGGGTGATTCCAGTATTGTTGCGCGCGCCCATCTGCGGACGGACGCAAGAGATGGTGAAGGGATGAGAAGGATCCCACCCCGTTCAGGCAGGCCCAATTTCCACAGGCCTGCATGATCAAATTTTTATGATCACCTGATTTTCTTTCTTTTCCGCTCTATTTGTAGAATCCGTTGTACATAGTCTAACAGGGCCTCCTGCCCATATAAGGAGGGGCTCTCCCCTGCCTTCTGAAGGACGTGGGGGATGGGGACATCAGTAAATCCTATCATCACATCAGATATCTATGATTTCCCCTTGATCCTTGAGCCTCCATGCTCAAAACCCTTGATCCTTGAGCCTCCATACTCAAAACCCTTGATCCTTGATCCTTATCACCAACCAATAGCTTTTCTGGTTGAAGAAGAATTTGACTAATTGAATTCTTGAGTGTGTTAAACCACTTCTGATCCCTTTATCAAACCATACTGGTCCTGATCATCCTTTGATTTTCTTTCTGGAACCAGTCAAGTTTGACTGAAGAGTATTAAGCTTAAAACCTGGAGTGTTAAACCTCCCTTCATCTCTTTGAAGTTGAATTCCACCATGCTACTCTTGAGTCCCTTGAGAATTGTTGGGTTATTATTGTTTGAATCAGTTATTTTTTTGCTTCTAGAGCTTCTTCCAACAATTAGCTTTGTCTTGTGCGGCCACCCACAGCTATCTGGCACCCTTCAAGCGCTTGATTGCAGAGAGTTGGGCAGGTTCATTGAGAACCTGGAGGTTGTTTGGGATTGAGTTGATCTTTCCTAAGCTCCTGCTGATGGCCAGAGCTATTAGCTTGTGGGCGTTGTCACTCACAATTGCCTTGTCTTGTTGAACTCTGAACAATTCTTGAATCCTTCTATTCAAGTTTTCCCCATCATCATCTTGCCTCAGATAGTGTTGTCTCCCGGCTACCAACTACTATAATCTTTATCCTCTTACATTTGGTTCCCCGTTTACCAGGTTCTGGAATTTGATCTTGGTTACATTTATATATTTTTGTAACACTCAGGAGGGCAGCCTAAACAGCACCTTTCCCCTCCACATAACTGCCACGGCCTAGCACCGTCTGGAGTCTTACAGCGGGGGAATTGTGACATAACACATTTCCCCGTGTAACTCCTAAAATATACAAAACACATCAATTCTGAGTGAATTTTAGGTGTAAACCCTATATGTGACAACACATGTGAAATTTTAGAATGGCCAAAAGGTGCCATACTGGTGTTGTAATTTTTAGTACTTTTCTTTTTAATTATTTTAGAAATGTAAGGACTTGGATTTCAAGGGTGGGGTCAGTGAGTGACCCTACATAATTTTTAGTGAGGAATCCATTTATTCAATAATATTTATGGATTTGACACTCCTTCTTTTTTAATTCAGGTATTCTTGTTTACTTTGTTTTTTATAGTTTTGTGTTGCTATGACAGGTTGCTCTGTACGTAGTAGCAAGCTGACAATTGTAGCATCTCAAAGCGCAATTCAAACTTGCTTTTAGATACAAAGGTTGATGAGGTCTCCCGGTCTGCAATTGTGCTATTGTATTTTTTAGATCCTCCTTCAGTTTTGATTTTTCTTATCCAATCCTCTTTTTTCTTTTGATATTTTTTATCCATAAAATAGTAGTGCACTTTAGGCTTTCTTTGCCAGCTTTTAACCTGCAATTTAATCCAATATTATCATCCACCACCATAGGCAGTCAGCTTCAGGGTTTGGCTGATTTGGGATCCAAATCTTGGTTAGATTGCATAAGAATCAATATGTACCTTATCATCCACCACTGTTGGCCACCAGCTTCAGGGTTTGGTCAATCCAGGATCCAAATGTTGGTGAGGAGAGATCAGGGTCCCGGGATGGGTGGATGTTTAGGTGATATATCTATTTACAAGGTAAGTGACATATGAGAGTGTGTCAAATATGTGATATGCAGGCTTGTGACATAATTTTGCCTACCATGTATTCTTACAAAAGATAGACAGGAGAGAGAAAAGAAAAGGAATGGAAAAAAAAGAAGAGGAAAAAAAAAAAAAGGAAACAAAACTAGAAGAAAAAGGCTTCTATATGAGCTCAGATACTACATAAACTGAAAAATATCTTCCGTCACTAGAGTATTGCTTGTTTGATGGTGCAATTCTGGGTTAGGTTGAGATTTGCAATTCTGCTCTTGATGATCAAAAGGGAACCCCAAAATCCCGTTAGCAAAAAAAATTGAGATCTGAATCAATAGTAAGGCAAAGCAAATAAAACATTGCGTTAAAATATGGGGACTTTTGGATTTCCAACAGTTCATCCTTTTCTGAGCTCAAATAGAAGAATAGATAGTAGAGGAAAGATAATACTAGAAATGAGAAAATAATCTATCAAATGGGGACCTTTGTGGAGTAAAGATAAGAAAAAAAAACTAAAAATGAAAAGGAAATGGCCAAAAAAAAGGAAGAAATAACTGGACTTGGGAGTGAATCTAGTGCAAAATAATCTAATTATCAAGATTAATGTTAATCTTACTTGGCAGATTTATCATAGGAAGAGATGTGTTTGAATCTGTTGGAGTCCACCAAGAAGTTGGCTAATATAGAGAATCATTTGGGGTTATCTAAGATGGAGAAAGAACTAAAAGGATTTGATTTACAAAAAAGAATTTTCCCTTTTTTGTTTTTTTCAAGAGTTTCCCCTATTCATAGTGCTGTTTGAAGCAAGGATTGGAGCCTTTCTATATTCAAACAGCACAGGTGATTGTTGCCAATTTTTCTAATGTTGTTTTGAGTGTTCTATTTATAAACTTAACAAAACGTAGGTTGGTCTCACTCAAATTCACTCACTATCACTTCTCCCATGCACAGGCAATTCCTTGCGTCCCCTTTTGCAACAATTTTCCCTGCCATTAGTTACCTTATTCTGCACAAAAATTCCCTTTAAATCATCATTGCATTGTTTTCACTCCCATTTAACCCTTTATCACCGGATTCAAAGCAGTTCACTCAGTTGTTCACATCTTTTTGTAATTTGATCAGGCAATTCTTTTTTCTTTTGTCAATTTATCATTTCCTCAAACATTGATCACCCAGCATTCTACCGGTTTTTTTTCAACTTGGAGAACTCCTTTTTTGCCTAAGAAGTTTAAGCTTATGAATTGTTCACTACCGCTCAAATTTATTTAAAACATTCAACCTTATTTTATGGTTAAACACTGACACTGTCAGCTTACTGATACCAGGAAGTTTTCCATCCTTTAGCTACAGCAAGTGATATTGGTGTTGGAATAATAATAATTCCAAGAAAATTACATAAAATGCTCAAATGATTGATTTAGAAGCAAGTGCAAATTTTGAGTGGTTTGGTTGGATTAAATTGATTTAAATATATTTTTCAAGATGTGCCACAGTTTATAAAAACAGGGTATCTTTATTGGATAACAACCTCTCTTCAAGGGGCTCTTTTGAACCATGTAAAGACCTTGGGACAATGAGGTCCTGAGTGATTACTCAAAAGGGGTTTACTCAAGGGGATTGGGTGGACTGGCTGACTCACAGCAATTACGCCTGGAGGCAAGGAGCAGATAATTTACTAATTTAAGCAGAAAATCCAAATAACTTGCAGAAATTCATGGTTGAAAGGGTCTCAGGACAATTGTTGGGGATATTGCTGATATTCTTCAATGGAATTAACAATAGGCTTAGAATTAATAATTATACTATAAGAATGAGGCCATAAATCACTTTTTTATCTTGAATAAACACTTGATCACGGATTGCAAGGGTTCTGGATTGATTTCTTAAAAATTACTGGGGTTTAAACCATCTAAAAGGGGCTGTTTATATAACTTTCTAGGGTAATAAGACCTTCTCAGGGCACCTAGAGAGGGTTGTGCTTGTGTGCTGAGGCTGGTAGGCTACCAAGGGGAATTTTAGCCCTTCCCAATAGTGCTTTCAATCAGCTGATTTCAGGTCTTCCAGCTTTATGTCAGTTTTTAGCTGCAGAAGCTGTCAGAGTAAAAATCTGTTAATTTGTAATTTTTGACTAATCCATTTATTTGAATAGCTTAATTTGAATTTTATGCATTGTGGCGGGTGCTAGCTAATTTTATGGTACTTGCTGATTAGTTTGATAATTTTTAATAATTTTTATGGTAACTTCTTGATGTGTGTTGTGGTCCTTGAAGTTGTCAAGTTGGCAATTTGTTAATTTGTCATTTTTGGTTATTTCCATTCTTTGTACAACTTTCTTTTGATTGTTTTGACTAATGACAGGATTCAATAGATTTTTTAACACATGCCAGTTATTTTGATAATTTTTAATTATTTTTATGACAACATTTTGATATTTTTCCGGAATTTTGAAAATAAAGCTTACTCCTTTTCATGGCATTTCTCATTTTTGTCTTTTAATTTTAAATTCTTTGTATTTTAAATTTTGTCATTTTTCTTGAAAGTTTTCATTTTTAGAATAGATATTATGCACATGTCACATTGTTACATATGTAGCTACTCTCTGTCATAGTTGTAGACAGTTGGTGCAGTACCTGCGAGTTGTTTTGCCTATTCTGAAGTCTGGTACGCGCAGGAGTCAGGTCAGCAGGGAGAGGGACGCAGGACTGCATGCGGAAATGTTGAAAAAACACATATCTGTCCATAACTTGTAAAATATAAATAAAACCTCAATTATGACTGAATTTTAGGTGTGAAAACTCTACGTGACAATGAAAGTGAAATATTAACATGGCCAAAAAGGGCCACCATTGGGTTTTGTGATTTTTGGATTAATCTTGGTAATTTATTTTAAATGGGAAGGATCTGGAATTCAAAGGTGGGTCAGTGAGTGACCCTACCTAATTTTGGGTGGGGAACCAAATCTGCAATAATATTGATGAATTTCTCACTTCTTCTTAAGTTAAGAAAATATTAATTCTTACTTTTATTATTCATTTTATTTTTGGTATTTTGCGGGTTGCTCCGAAATAGTAGCAAGCTGACAGACACTTTGTTCTAATTTGGAAATGGGTCTTGTGTTGATGTGTTCATTTTCCCTTTGCTCACAGGATTTTTATGTTTTTTGACAAATTTCTTGCTTCTTTGTTGCTTACTACTTGTTATTTTTTTGCCTGCTACCCCCAAACTCATTGTTCATTTGCTAAATACCAACTGTCAACAGTTCCTCTTCAAATATATCAAAGTTTTGTCTTTTAAAATTCCTTGCTTTGCTGCATAGGGGTTCTGTCTTGACGTTTAATTCCTTATCCTAAAGTAGTCACAATGCTTCATGCAACTGCTGGCTTGCATCAACCATTCCGTTCTTGTTCAGCACTGTTTTTTCTATCCCAACCATACATTGCCTTTTTCATTATTCTTCCTCTGGTGCGTTGACCAATCCGTAACAGTTGAAATATCTTGTTTTAAACAATGTATTCTTTGGTTGTTTCTGCATTTCTTGCTTCTAGCCATGCCTTTCCTGTTTATTTTTTTAGCAGTTTCTGAATTGCTCAACTCTGCCATGTCTTCTGCATTGTTTTTTTCCTCCTCCTTTTACTAAGTACGTTGTGCATTTCCTGATTAACTAACTGTATCGCCATTTATTAATAGTCATGTTTTTCTCTCCATACAAGATGCTTGATTTATGTTGCATACAGGTTTCCTTCTTACTTGTTTTTTTCAATGTCTGTTTGCAGCAGGTTCACTGGTGCCCAAACTTGTCAGTTACCGTGAAAATTTTCTAATTGGCTCCAGCCACACTTCAGAATACATCACTTCTCATCCGCTTCATGTTTCCGGTGAGTCTTCCAATTCTCACCCGCTCCTCTTTTCTCTTCCATGTGTTCCAATATTTTCATGCTCAACAAGTTTTTATGGCCCCCTTATCTTCTATCTTTATCAAGAAGGCTTATCAAATTCTACTTCTGTTCCATTTGCTTTTGCAGTTGCCATCCCAGCGTCATCAACAACAATCCCTTGTTTCTGGTTACCTTCATATCATCTTCAAGATGCTGGTGTGTTACCTTGCTGTTAAATTGCCCTTTCATTTCTTGTCCCTTCATTATTGATCACACAATTCTGACATGCCTACCAATACATGCAGCTCACCCCTCCCCAATATATGTTTTCTTTTGTTCATATATCAAAAAATAGCATGATCCACATTGTTGCAGAGATCACATAATATCCTTATCCATAATTTCACCACGCTTTTGGGTTACGCTCGATCACTTGCACTAAAACACAGCAATGGGGTTTGGAACCATGTTTTTATGATTTTCTCTCTCTCATGCCATGCTTCTGCACCTCATGTTTTTTTTTCTTGCAGAATATTTGAATCTTTTTGCAATCCGTTCATTTTTTTCAATCAATTCTTTCTCAATATCTCCCAAGCTCCTCTTCCAATCCAGGTGTTGATTTCATCATTCAAAGTACTTCTTGGTATTTAGGTATGAAGATGATTTTATGAACTCTGAGCCTTTTTCTATTCTATATGAATTTGTTTCAAGCTGTTAACAAACAATTTTGTACGCAACAGGCATGTTACAGGATTACCAATAGTTCAAAAAATTTTTGTTGACTCATTTGATCCATTTCATATTTTTATCCAGGCAAATTCCAAAATTAATCTTCACCTATCAAATGTCATCAAGTCAATCCCCCAGTCACCCTTTTCATATCTTGGGTCCTTTTGCAGTTTTTGAAAAAGTTAATTGTCATTTGTTCTTATTATATACTTTTCATAACTTGTTGCTGTTGTTAGATTCACGCTATACTAATACCTATTGCATCTATTCTCTTTATTTTTCTTTCTTACTTTTTAATCCTCTAGCTCAATAGTAACACTACTCCAGGGTCAAACTATGGACTCTTCAATTACAAATCAGCCATTAGTTACGTCAATGAAAATGGAAAAGCACAAGAAATTTTAGTTAAGGATTTGTCATACGCTTCCATTAATCAAGCATTGTCCCTTGGTCAAAGCTATATCTTAATGGGGAGACTACTTTATATTAACAACAATGTTACCCAGATTTATTTCTTCAATTCCCATTCAATTCTCCCAATCGGTCCAACTCCCAAATCTGCAACTACTCACTTGAATCTGGTTTCTTGTTATGGCATTGGGGTTGTAAAAAGCGTGAAAGAGTCCAATTGCGAATCCAATAATGGCAATAATTTCAAAGAACTTGTTGTTTTTATAACTAATTCTGATTGGGAAAGTAATGTAGGTTACTAACTTGATTTCAAGCATAAATTCAAAGTACTTATATCTTTGTAGTTTCAGGCCCAAATGATTTTAGAATTTGATGTTGCTTACAAAGTTTGTGGGAGAGGCCACCTCTCAAAGACAATGCCTCTATTCTATGTTGGTTGCAAGATGATTTTATCAGGAATCATTCACAGTTTTTATCTTGATAATCTCATGTGGATTGTTAACGTAAGCAACACTATACCTAACCAAATTTTAGTAAACTAATTGCTTTCCATTCCCAGGTTCATTATTTAAGCGTTACTTCTGGTTCAGTTACTCAAAATTCAGCATTAACAAGGCCCATCAAAGCTGGAGGCACCCAAAACAGGTATGTTTCTTTTTAATATTTTACTGTAAGAGTGGACTAACACAAAATATTCTAGACTTTTTCTTGAGTTGCACCGCTCCAAAAATAGCCATGATCCCAATCTGCTTGCCTCATTACCTACCTCTGCCAATAACTGATCCTTATTGCATTCTTCAAGCACCCTCATTCAAGGCTCTCATGAAAATATCATCATGAATACTGACAATACCTCAAACCACAATCAGGCAATTATCACTATTCCTGAAGAAGGCCAAATCTTTGAGAATACCATTCCAAAGAAAAGGACTCAACAAGAAATTCTTTGCAATGCTGGCAAGCAATTGAGAAAGCCTTGAAAAATGTCTTTAATCAGGGTCAACTCATTGTTGATAATATATTTTTTCAGCAAGCCGAGTCTACTTTAATGTATCAAGCATGCACCAATTATTATATAATCAAACAAATTAAATCGCTTTAAAGTAGTTTGATACATGTCACATTTGCCTAGCAGGTTTTGTAATTTTGTCCTAGCAGAACAACCTTGGACTATTAATCCAGTCACAACCTATGAAGCGCACTGTCTACCTCTATTTATTTTGTTTCTAGCGCTTGCTGTTCCACCTCTAAATCAAAGCTTTGTTACGATTTACATTTTTCTATCCTCTCCGCAATCAACCTCTATTATCATATATTATATCATGCCACCCTCCGTTGCTGTCTTGAGGTCAATGGAAAATATCAAAAGTGCTCTTCTTTCAAAGTATCCAAACTCCTTTCCCCAATCATTGGGGGCTTGTACTGATAAATGGATCTCTTGCCTAGCTTTGCATTGGGTACAAGAGCGCACCGTTGACAACTTGGAAAGAAATAAGGCCTTGTATAGTTCCTGTTGTCAGAAGGGCTACATATTCCCCCCTTCTTCCCATAATCATAGGCCCTACCCCCCCCCCAAATTTCAGTCCTTATTTGAAGCAGATACCCTAGGCAAGCCAAGTTTTGATTGTTGCTACATGCCATAGTCAACATTTTTTATTCCCAACAATTAAAATTGACTTTTTAGATGCTACACATTTTCAAAAAAAAAATTGCCATTTCAACAATGCTTTATCTTTTACCTCCTTAGGTGAAAATATACACAGATCTGGTCAAGGTCAGCGCGGTGTTCACAACTTTTGCATCTTGGGTGGATTGAACCATGACATTGGAGCACTTTTGGCAAACCTGGGTGAAAACCCTTCTTTTTCTCAAATATTTTTGGTTGGTTCAAACAATCTTGAAGAGGTCAATGGTTGGATACAAGCATGTTGTATACAACTTAATCCCACAATTCTCCTCTTTCTTCAATCATTTTTAACTGAAAATAACCCCTATGCACAAGCATACCGCCTAGCCAAAGACATTGTTACCCAGGCCGGCACACATTCAATGGTTCTCCACTCAGTACCAATTGGCACCCAAAATCCCAACACTTATAATTGGCCGCAATGCAAAAAGATTGCTTATGTTATTGATGATAATGATGAAACTATTAACCCATGGGATATTGTCTTACATAAAGTTGGGGGAGGTTTCATTCACATAACTGATACTCACTCAGCATACTTTCCTTTGCGTTATCCAATTCTTTTTCCTTGGAGTGAGCAAGGTTGGTTCCAAAAATACCAATCTTCTAACGGCAGGCATAAGTTCAATTTTAACTTTTAAATGATTGCTGGCATTAATTGTTAACTATTGCATTCACAGGAACCAATGTCTCACGACTCAAGTGGTATTCGTATTATTTGTTTAATTTAGACCACCACTTTTCACCAATACTCAACTCGTGGGATCCATTTCAAGAGTTGATTTTCAACACTGTTTCAAAAGAGATTGCCTCAATTTCATTCAAAGTAACCAAGAAACACTAATAGCGGAAGTCTATGCTGGAATCCGCAAATCATTACATCAAGAAGCCAATGTTGTTGGCCAGAAAGTTGTACTGCCCTCATCATTCTCATGTGGTCCCAGAGCAATGTTGCAATTGTACCAGGATTCCATGGCTCTGATGAGAGTTCATGGAAAACCCTCTCTTTTCTTCACCATGACTGCAAATCCCAGATGGCCTGAGATCACAAGTCAACTTAAGGGCTCTCAGAATTCAACCAATAGACCTGATATTTTTGCACACATGTTCAATTTAAAATTAAAAGAACTTCTTAAAGATATTGTTCAAGAAAAGCAATTGGGCACCATTGTTTCATACATTTATACTGTTGAATTCGAGAAAGGAGGACTACCTCATGCTCATCTAATGTTCACTCTTGCTCAACAGGACATTCCTCAAAGCTCTGAAGCTGTTGACTGTCTTGTTTCTGCAACAATTCTGGACCCCATTTCAGAACCACACCTGTATCAAATTGTGAAATCATTCATGATTAATGGTCCTTGTTCTTCAGATTGACCCTGTTGGAAGGATGGAAAATGCAAATTAGGTTTTCCCAAGCCTTTTTCTTATGAAAATTTCTTTGTCAAAAACATTTACCCTTCTTATTTCAGGCCTAAAGATGGCCAGAACATTATCAAAAATTAAAAAAGTTTTACAAATGGTTCTATAATTCCTTATAACATGTACTTGCTCTTGGGATTTGGATGCCATATCAATTTTGAGATTCCCTTTGGCATTTACGCTCTTAAATATCTTTACAAGTACACTTTTAAAGGTTCTGATTGATCACTTTTGAAGCTTTATGAGGGTGATGAAGCCAAGGCGTATGTCAATGGCAGATACATAGGTCCTTGCAAAGGTGAGCCTTCATTTTTACTTCTTTCTGTATTCATGCTCACAAAATATTTTAGACACTTGGAGACTATTCCAGTTAAACATGCATTTTCATAATCCATCTGTTCAAAGCCTTGCTCTTCATATTCCAGAACAGCAAATAGTTTATTACCATGATGTAACCACAGTTGAAAGTCAAATCCAAAATGGTACCTTGCCTCAAACTCAATTAATGGATTATTTCAGACTTAATTCAATCAATGCCATTGGGTATGGACAAACATCAAGAGATATTATTTAACAAGAGATTCCTACTTACTTCTGGTGGGATGGAAAGAAAGGGTGGAAAGGCCGCCCCATCCTGAATCAAGCTTTTGGCAGGATATATTTTTCATCTCCTCTTGAGGGGGAAAGTTATTTCTTGCAGATGTTACTCCTGCATATTTGTGGTGCTTCTTCATTTGAAAGTCTACAAACAATCAATGGTGTTGAATAAAAAACATTTTGTTACGCTTCTTACGCTGCTGGACTTTTAATGTCTGATTCACATTACAAAGAAACACTGCGCAAAGCTACAATCTGGCTGACCAGGCATTCCCTCCGCCTAATGTTTGCCGTGATCCTCACGCTTAGCCTGCCATCATCTCCTCAACAGTTATACAATACTTTTGAAAGTCATCTCTCAGATGACTTCTTATAAAAAATTACTCACAATTATACTAATGTTGAGCCGTCTCTCAAAAACCCAAAGAGTCTTTGCAGCTATCTGGTGTCTAACAAGCTGATTTCAAGCAACAGAACTCTCAAAAATGTCAGTTTGGAACCTGTAAGGCCAGAGCTTTGGCACCTATTTGACTCTGCTGAAACCAATAATAATCTTCCCTCAACATTTCTCCAAAGATTCCTTGAAATCAAGCCTTTAATGAACTCTGGTCAAGCGGCAGTTCTTAATAATATTACTGGCGCCATCTCTCAATCCAATAATTTTATGATATATATTGACGGTCCAGGTAGCACTGGAAAAACGTTTCTATTGAATGCTGTTATTCAATATCTACGTAGTCAATCAGCAAAGACATTGGTAGTTGCATCAACTGGGATTGCTGCCCTCTAACTGGAAGGAGGCAAGACAGCTCATTTGGCTCTTGGCATTCCTCTTGGGGTTAATTCTTCTACAACTTGTTTGTGGACCCCCTTCACTAAACTTGGAAGACAACTTGTCAGCTTGCTACTATTGCAGAGCAAGCTTCAAAAGTAACAAAAATAACATAAAAATAATAATAATATAATTAACCTGAGAAGGAGTGGGAAAACCATACATATTATTACAGAAATAGATTCTCTACCCAAAATTAGGTAGGGTCACTCACTGACCCCACCCTTGATATCCAACTCCTTATATTTTTAAATAATTAAGGAAAGAAAGACCAAAATACCATGTCTCCACTATTGAGCTTTTTGGTCAATTAAATATTTAACACGTATATTCACGTATAGGTTTCACACCTAAAATTTGGTCAGAATTGAGGTGTTGTTTATATTTTAGGAGTTACGGACGGAAATGTGTTTTGTCAAAATCCCCGCACGCAGCCGCGGCAGCCAATGCACCTGCGCGCGGCTGAGATACAGCCCTGTCACTCTGTCAAGGTTGTGTACGCAACCCCGGGCCTCTGACAAGTACGCAGCGGCGGGACTACAAGTTGAAAGAATGACAGGCGGCCTGAGAGGCTTAGGTACTGCGTAAACATGCTACAAACCACATGGGAACATTCAAATGTTGCCGTGGATAGTAGATAGTCTAAAAGTACATAATATTATATAAAAATACTTAAATAACCCTTATACGTATTTTTTATTAAATATAATTCAAAGTACCAAGAATGTCAAAAATAAGACAATGAAAACTTCTAAAAATATATTAAAATACCTTAATATACTTTTATGAGAATTTCTAGACATCAATATCTTTTTGAAATACTAAGAAAACTAATGATGTAAAAATATTACATGGATTCCCATGACTTATATTTTTAAGTAATTATCTTAGTAAATCAACTGGAACTCAAAAATAAGGAGTAAAATCAATATCAAGACTTTACTCCAGTTATTTAATAAATAATGAGAACTCACCTGACATCAGGATGTCCGTAGAAATGTCTATTTAAATAATTATTAAATTAATTGGAACATTTAGTAAGGATAATTAATTAAATAATACATAAATAGGACAGATTAGTGTTATTCACAGGTCCTAATATCTATTATAAAGAAGAATAATTCCCATACCCTGAGGAATTAGATGCTACCCGTGCTATAGAACCAAGAAAACATGGCAGGCTACCACTGGTTACCCTGCTAGCCTTAGTGTCCGTCCCTTTGAGCCCCTGTACCCCTCAGAAGGATAGTATTGGGACTCCAAAAGCTATAAATAAAGAGCTCTTTTGAGGATATTGATGGGAAGAGACCCAGTTATATTTATATCCAGAAACTGTGCCAAGGTAATCAAGTACTTATAAGAGATAAGTAAGTGATATATGGCTAAGTCTGATCAATAATATCTGTCCTAAACCTCTTTTTTATCAATTAAAAACTGCTGAACAACCTTATAACCCCAGTATACAGGTTTAACCCATCAGTGCACGTCCCAAACAGATACCAAAAGGATTTAATAATATACCAGTGAGTTTTATTATCCTTTCTCTGTTGCGGCAGATTTATTACAAGGCCCTGCCACTCCACTGTGTATTTTATATACGTATTATCTTTGGGCAAAATATCCTTTAAACTAAAGAGCCCAAAGTAACCAGGACTACGTTTTCCATACTGAAATCCCTGAGGAGAGGTGTTAAAGATCCGCAATATAATTGTGGCCCCTCTATAAAAATCTTTAATAATCAAGTTATTCATATTGATTTATAACAATAAAGTATAACCAAACCAAGTAAACTTGCAAAATCTTAATCCAAATGTTATACAGATTTTTGCTGCATTTATTTAATAATATATTTATTATTTATTCTATCAACTCTGGTAGCTAAAGGATAGCAAGGGTCTTGGCATCCAGGAGGCTGACAATTGGGGTTCTGGCTTGGAAATATTCCATTTTATTATATTTAATAACTTGGACCAGAAATTTCACGTAAAAAGAAATCAAAGATAAATTTATCTGAATTTACAACTGTGATTTATCAATAAATTCTTTTGCGGTGGATTTAAAAACCAATGCAGAACTAATAATCTATTATTTAAATCTTTTAAAGATAAGAAAAGAAGAATATATTAAAAAGTATAAACCTGCTGGTTGGAAAGCTTTAACTCAAGCTGAGCAACTTAATATCTCTTCTCCACATAAACACTTAGATAAACTCCTTGAAAAAGAAGATCTTGAGAGGAATATCAACTTTCATGCCCTATTAAGGAAACATAAAGCTTGGAAGAAATACCATATAAATTACTTTTTGAAATATAAAAGTAAGTATACAACTTGTATTACCATATTATTTTTTAAAAATAATATCAATATATTTTATTGACCAATAAAATAAACCTTTTTTTACATCAGTGAACCCTCCTGCACCAGAAACCACTGCCACTGAAATTGATTTATTGGATCAAGAAATCCCAGATATCTTTGGACGCCCTGAAAATATTGATTGGGCAATTAAAGAACTCATTGGAACACACCAAGACCCCGTAGGATTACCTACTAAGGATCAATTTAATCCCAATAAAGTCTTGGTACCTTTGAACATCAACTTAAGTGAGATTTGAATAAAACTTATTTTTAGGGATTTTTTTGGTAAAATACTTATAAAATGTTTATTCAAAAATGAATAGATGTAAAACAAGAGCCTCAGGGAGAATTCCCCCCTATGGATCTTTGCCAACAGCTCCCAGTAACCGTGAGACCACCAATAAGGACAACCATGAAGGGACTGGAACCCTTGAATCAAATGTTGATGGACAAGGAGCAGCACCAATTACTTCTTCCCTCTCCCAACCTAGAGCCGGAGAAGGTAATAGAATAAAGCCACCCTCCTTTACAAGAAGATTCCCTGCAGCCACCCTAGCAGAATCTGGCCAAGGAAGCCAGGATCAAAGACTTAGTCAGAGAGCATGTGAAATATTGGGAAGAGTTCAAAGAAGCCCAAGCCAAGGAGGACATGGTGTCTATGAAAAAGATAATCTCCCAGGCAAAAGCTACCCAGATAGCTCTTCAGAAAATGATTCCAAGGAAAGAGGTAGAATCCTACGTAGAAAAATGGAATCCTTGGGATCAATTAGCCCAACTGAAAGGCAAAAGATCAGGAAAGAAGAGATCCTCTTCCCATCCAAAGCCAAAGGGAAAGAAGGATTGGGATCAGATAATATCCCTAGCTCAAAAATGGAAAAAGTTTTACAACAATTAGCTTCTAATTCTGAGCCCAAGAAAACCTCTGATTTAATTACTTCCTTTTCTAATGATATGCTTCATAATTTCAAAATTGTTTGTGAAAATTTGGATTGGGTTTATACCCAAATGGATAAATTAACCTGAGCAGTAGCCAAATTGATTAATGAACAAACAAAGATGGTAGGAATGGGAGAAATCAAAGAACACACAGAAAGATTATTGGAGACAATCAATCAAGGTAGGATCAGACAGACTCAAAAAATTGAGAATATGTTATCAGGAATCCAAGAATATTTTATTATTTCTTTCCAACCCTTAAAAGAAGAATGGGTAACCACTACTAACAGCTCCATTCTATCCCTTAGTGAAAAACTGGATGTGCTTAATAAAAAAGTGGACCTGCAACTTAATCTGATCAAAAATGATCTTAGAGACTTAAAAGTCCGTCTGACCAACCCCTTGGGGAGTACCACAGAGGAACCAAAACCTCCCAGAAAAACCACTACTCCTTATGCACCACCCTTATTAGGAATGCATACAAGTGACACCTTTAGGCCTAGTCCTACCCCTGAGATGAAGCAAGCCCTCAAACTGTTACCCCTTATTTCTGAATGGCCCAAGTTCTCCGGTGAAGGAGAATACAATCATATAAATTTTATTAAATTTATTGACTACACTTTTAACTCTTATGACCTACCAGAAGCTATAGCTGTAGTCAGGCTGCCCAGACTATTTGAAGGAGTAGCCTTGGACTGGTTTATCAGTAAAAGAGAAGAAGTAGGATCCTTACCATGGAATTATTGGAAACTTCTGATTAAAGAACAATTTGGTTCTAGAATGTGGAAAAGAAAAATGATGAAAAATTTCAAAAATTCCTAATTTGACCCCTCCAAGGATAAACCTCACAAATGGTGCTTGGAACAGAAGAAAAGATTGGATTGCTTCTATCCAGATGCTTATAAAGAGGAAGTAAATGAAAGACTCCTCAACCTGTGCCCTGGAAATCTTAACCATAGTGTAAGATGTAGGATGAGCATGGATGCTGACTTGCCAACTCTAATCAATGTGCTAGAAGAAGTAATAGACATGAATGGGTTAGAAAAAAAAGCCCCTTCTAGACCCAAAGAGAACTGAAACATTAACAAAACCATAGAACAACCTCCTCTGATGAATACCTATGATGATAAGAAACATAATGAGAATAGGGATAGAGAGAGGATGCCTGGGACTTGTTGGAATTGTAACAAGACAGGGCATATGAGACAAGACTGCCCATTACCAAAAAGAAAGATAGCAGTCTTGGAAGGAGAGCAGGAGGTTGAAGGGAATCAGAACTATGAAGATATAGCTGATACTGAAGGATCTCTTTCTGAATGCAAATTGATCCTGACCAACCCTGTTAATGTTATAGAAGGAGATATAGGCACTTCTGTAGAAATCAATAACATCCATGGAGATTCTAGCTTGCCCCAACAATGGGATCCTACCATAATTCCTAGACATATTGCAGATGTCAAACCATTAGCAGTTAAACCTATGAGTGGGAAAAGTTATACCACTGGTCAAACTTGTTATGCAACAGGATTTTATAAAGACAGACCTATAAGGTTATTACTGGATAGTGGAGCTTTTTTCTCATGTGCCTGTGCTGAATTCTTAAACAAATGGGATCCCAATTGGAAAGAACACCTTCTTCCCATCCCAAAAGCCAGGTTCAGCTCTTGCAACTCTACCATGAATGCTATTGGAGTATGGACTGCTCCTATAATACTACCTCATACTAAAGGATCTTTGAGGATATAAGTGGAATTTGTAGTATTGCTCAACGTACTATGTGACTACCTGATACTGGGTAATGATGCCTCATGTCTATATGGTATAGATGTGTTCCAGAGAAAAGGGAGATACTTCACAGTAGGTGGTAATTGGGACAAGAAGTTTAAGATATGCACAATTCAGTCTGACTTCCCCTCCTCTACTTATCAAAAGCATTTAGAAGACATTGACCAAGAATATTTGTCTCAAGAAGCTCTGAATATGAGACTTTCTGAGGAACAGAAGAAAGATATATTGACAGTCTGCTTTGAGAACCAAAATGCTTTTTGTACTAAAGATCATCCCATTGGTGATATTAAAGGACATGATATGGTATTGAAATTGACCATTAAGCCTCCTCATCCTCCAAACTTAAGAAGGCCAGCCTATCCTTCTAGTCCTAAGTCTAGAAAAGCTCTTGAGGAACATATCCAAGAACTAATAGACTTACAAGTATTAAGGAAAGTAGGGAATAATGAACAGGTAGATGTGACCACACCTGTAATCATAGCTTGGCATAATGACAAGTCAAAAATGGTAGGAGACTTCAGAATGCTCAATAATTATACTCAGGCAGATTATTATCCTATAACCCGGATTGATCATGCTCTGCATAACTTGTCCAAGGCCAAGTACATCACTACTATGGATATGATTAAAGGTTTCCATTAGATACCAATAAGCCCTGAAAGCAGGAAGTTTACAAGAATAATCTGTCATTTGGGAATATATGAATATCTTAGGATGCCCTTTGGTATAAAGAATGCCCCCTCACACTTCCAGAGAACAATGGATACAGTTCTAGGTACATACATCAGACAAGGATGGATGATAGTATATATAGATGATGTTATCATATACTCTGATGATTGGGATACTCATATTAACCAAGCAAGATTAGTACTCAATACTATCCCCAGAGCAGGATTGAAGGTGTCCATGAATAAATGCAACTTTGGCTATGGAGAATTGAAAGCCTTAGGACATATAGTCTCTGGTCTAACTCTAGCTGCTGATCAAAATAAGATAGCTGCTGTCATGAATAGACCTATGCCTCAAAACAAAACAGATTTACTTTCTTTCATTAGTTTTTGCAGTTATTACAGACAATACATACCAAAGTTTGCTATGCTAACTAAGAGTCTGTATGAAGTATGCAACAACAACACTCTATTTGAAATGACTCATGAGAGACTGAAAAACTATGAGGAATTAAAAATAGCTATGACCTCTACCCCTTTAATTATCCAACCAGATTACTCCAAGCCTTTCAAACTGTACATTGACGCCTGCATGGAAGGGTTAGGAGCTGCTCTACATCAAGAAAGGATAGAAGAAGACAGACCAGTAGAGAAACCAGTACTCTCCATATCTAGACAGATCAAAGATACAGAGAAGCAATATGGGGCCAGTCAGTTGAAATTTTTGGCACTAGTATGGGCTTTAGAAAAGCTACACTATTACTTAGAAGGCACCACTTTTCAAGTAATCACGGACTGTAATGCTGTAAGAACTCTCATGAACATGAAAACTCCCAGCAGACATATGCTCAGGTGGCAAATTGCAATACAACAGTATAGAGGTCAGATGACTATAGTGCATGAAGCTGGAGCTAAACATCAGAATGCTGATAGTCTAAGTAGGAATGCTTTGCCTAATGACCCTAACAATCCAGCATATGACCCTGAAGATCAAGATATTTTTCCTATCCTGAACATCAATCTTTTTGCATTGAATGCTCCAATAATGGGGATACACTTATGTGAATTAGATACTGCTTTCTTCAACCTAGTAAGGGACAACTACTCTCCTGAAATCAAGCTGCTGATTACCATTATGGAATGTGAATCCCCAGAAGCAGCTCTGATAAATAGTCTACCTGCTTCATTACTTAAACCCTATAAAGCAGGAAGTTTTACCTTTTGGGATGGTCTCCTTTACTACAGACACCAACATTCCAGTGTATTAGTACTAAGCAACAAAGAAAATATACAACATATACTCCAGGAATGCCATGACAACTGTTCATCAGGGCATCTATCCACAGAAAAAACCTTGGAAAAAGTAAAACAAACTGCTTGTTGGATAGACTGGAAAGAAATCACTATTCAGTATGTTACTAGCTGTGAGACCTGCCAAAAATCTAATAAAACTAATGGCAAAAGGTTTGGACTCCTACAGAAGATCTCTGAACCTAAAACCAGATGGGAAATCATCAATATGGATTTTGTCACCGGCCTCCCCCCTGGAGGTACTCATTCATATAACTCTGTCTTAGTTATAGTCAACAGATATTCTAAGAAGGCAAAATTTGTACCTAACCACAAAGAAGATAGTGCTATGGATGTAGATTTACTATTCTGGAACAGGATCATAGCTGATGTGGGTATACCCAAGATTATAATCAGTGACAGAGACCCCAAATTCACCTCTGAGTTTTGGAGGAATCTACATGATATACTGGGTACTACTCTAGCATTTTCTACAGCATACCATCCCCAAACTGATGGATTAGCTGAAAGAATGATACAGATGATAGAATATATGTTAAGAAGGTTCTGTAGCTTTGGTCTAGAATACAAAAACTCAGATGGTTATTGCCATGATATGGTAAGCCTACTTCCAGCCCTAGAAATGGCTTATAACAACAGTAAACATTCTACTACCAAAGAATCTCATTACATACTAGAAAGTGACTTAAAGAACCTGACTTTAATATAGAAGATCAGATCTTGATATCTACAAAAAATTTCAAAAATCTAGCAGGTAACAGAAAACTGAAACCAGCCTTTGTTGGACCATTTGTTATCAAGAAGATGCATCTCAAAAATGATTTAGAAGTAATCTTGAGTAAATAATTATCAAGAAAAAATCCAGTATTTCCTGTTAAACTAGTAAAAAACTTTCAAACAAGAGAAGGTAGCAACCTCCCTCCAGCAATAATCTCAATGAAACCTGACCCTGTGAAAGACAAAGGGAAAGTCAGCAGGATATTGAGAGACAAGAAAGAGAGAGTACAAGGAAAAGATGTTAGACTATACTTAGTAAGATACAAAGGAGAATCTGCAGACAAAGATGAATGGTTACCAGAAAATAACATACCTGATGGACCAATACATCTCAGAAAGTACAGGTCAAGAAAAAGGAACTGAAACACAAATCAAGTTAATTTTCTCCCAACATCCTCCAGATTTTTTTTCAGATATGGCCTTATCTTGGAGTGGGGGAATGTCAGCTTGCTACTATTGCAGAGCAAGCTGCATAAGTAACAAAAATAACATAAAAATAATAATAAAATAATTAACCTAAGAAGGAGTAGGAAATCCATACATATTATTACAGAAATTGATTCTCTACCCAAAATTAGGTAGGGTCACTCACTGACCCCACCCTTGAAATCCAACTCCTTATATTTTTAAATAATTAAGGAAAGAAAGACCAAAACACCACGGCTCCACTATTGAGCTTTTTGGTCAATTAAATATTTCACACGTATTGTCACGTACAGGTTTCACACCTAAAATTCAGTCAGAATTGAGGTGTTGTGTATATTCTAGGAGTTACGGATGGAAATGTGTTTTGTCACAATTCCCGCACGCAGCTGCGGCAGCCAATGCACCCGCGCGCGGCTGAGATACAGCCCTGTCACTCCTTCAAGGTTGTGTACGCAGCCCTGGGCCTCTGAAAAGTATGCAGCCGCAGGACTACGGGTTGACAGAATAACAGGCGGTCTGAGAGGCTTAGGTACCGCGTAAACATGCTACAAACCACACGGGAACATTCTAAATATGTAATGAATGTTCCCGTGGATAGTAGATAGTCTAAAAGTACATAATACTATATAAAAATACTTAAAAAATCTTCATAAGTATTTTTTATTAAATATAATTCAAAGTACCAAGAATTTTGAAAATCAGACAATGGCAACTTCTAAAACTATATTAAAATACCTTTTATGAGAATTTCTAGACATCCATATCTTTCTGACATACTAAGAAAATTAATGATGTAAAAATATTACATGAATTCCCATGACTTATATTTTTAAGTAATTATCTTAGTAAATCAACTGGAACTCAAAAATAAGGAGTAAAATCAATATCAAGACTTTACTCCAGTTATTTAATAAATAATGAGAACTCACCTGACATCAGGATTTCCGTAGAAATGTCTATTTAAATAATTATTAAATTAATGGGAACATTTAGTAAGGAAAATTAATTAAATAATACATAAATAGGACATATTAGTGTTATTCACAGGTCCTAATATCTATTATAAAGTAGAATAATTCCCATACCCTGAGCAATTAGATGCTACCCGTGCTATAACACCAAGAAAATGTGACAGGATACCACTGGTTACCCTTCTAGCCTTAGTGTCCGTCCCTTTGAGCCCCTGTACCCCTAAGAAGGATAGTATTGGGACTCCAAAAGCTATAAATAAAGAGCTCTTTTGAGGAGATTGATGGGCAGAGAACCAGTTATATTTATATCCAGAAACTGTGCCAAGGTAATCAAGTACTTATAAGAGATAAGTAAGTCATTTATGGCTAAGTCTGATCAATAATATCTGTCCTCAACATCTTTTTTATCAATTAAAACTGCTGAAAAACCTTATAACCCCAGTATACAGGTTTAACCCATCAGTGCACATCCCAAACAGATACCCAAAGGATTTAATAATACACCAGTGAGTTTTATTATCCTTTCTCTGTTGTGGAAGATTGGCTAAAATTCCCTGCCACTCCACTGTGTATTTTATATACATATTATCTTTGGGAAAAATATCCTTTGAACTAAAGAGCCCAAAGTAACCAGGACTAGGTGTTTTCATACTGAAATCCCTGAAGAGAGGTGTTAAAGATCCCAAATATAATTGTGGCCCCTCTATAAAAATATTTAATAATCAATTTATTCATATTGATTTATAACAATAAACTATAACCACACCAATTAACCTTGCAAAAGCTTAATCCAAATATTATACAGATTTTTTCTGCATTTATTAAATAATATATTTATTATTTATTCTATCACCTCTGGAAGCTAAAGGATAGCAAGGTTCTTGGCATCCAGGAGGCTGACACAACTCCTCAATTTCAAAATAATCATTTGGGACAAAATCTCAATGCAAAGCCAATTTTCTGTCAAACCAGTTGAGAAGAGCCTTCAAAACTTGCATAATAACAAACTACCTTTTGGAGGTGTTTCTGTTATTTTTTCTGGTAATTTTTCACAGACTCTTCCAATACTTCCTAAAGGTCATATGTACAATCAAAGTTGTGCATGTATGAAAATGTCTACGCTGTGGTCTCATTTTTCAAAATTTTACTTACAGGACAACATGAGACTGATGCTTGACAATCCAAATGATGTAGAATTATCAAACCAAGATCAATGGCTATTGAACATTGGCAAAGTTTGTTTGCATCAAGCAGATATTGCAAAAATTGAAATTGTTCATTTTCAAGTTATAAATTCAATTCATGATCAGACATTGTTACAAGACATTGTCATGTGTGTTTACAAGAATCATCTGTCCATTCTCCCGCAAATGAACGCATTGGAAAGGCAGGAATATTTTACTTCTTGATGTATATTGTCACCTCCCAATTTCAATGTCAAAATGATCAATGAATATACACTAAGAATTCTTCCCTGAGACATAGTTCATTCTTACAGTCTCAATCATAATGCTGATCAAGGAGAAGAACCCTTACCCAAAAAAGTTCTCAACTCATTATCTATGCCAAATTTCCCTGATCATCACATAAAACTAAAGGTTGGCTGTCCAGTGATACTCCTCAGTAATTTGAACTTTAAAGGAGGGCTCTGTAATGGTACTTGACTAATTATGAAAAATATCCAACCCCACACTCTCAATGGCATTATATTAACTGGCTTGAAAGTTGGTTCCAAGGTTATCATTTCCAAGATTTGATTACTTTACAATGGGAAAGACGGTGTGCTATCCCAATTCTACCAATACCAATTTCCAATAAATCTTGCTTTTTCTATGACCATTAACAAAGAAAAAGGCCAGTCCTTGCAAAATTTTGGTGGCATGTTACCAAAAGCGGTCTTTTGTCATTTCCAATTGTATGTGGCACTCTCACATGCAAGGACGTTCAGGAATCTTTTTTTTGGATTTTTGTCTCCTCCAAATGCTCAAAGCACTCTAAACATTGTCAATTGCTCTCTCTTATTAGAATAAACTTATCCTTTTTACCATGAGGTTATCTCTTGCTCTTTGCAACAGATTTTTTTTGCTCACAAGTTGATGTTTTAGCATATTTCAGGGAGGCGCGGCGGCCAATCTTCTAGTTTGAATTGTAATTCAACAAGTTTCTTCCTGAAAGTCATGCATTGGCAATGATATTGTTGGAAATTGATGAGGAAATTGTTGGTGTAACCGGCTTGGATTACAATGATGAAATAAATGATGATGATAAAAATGCTATATACACAAGTGTAACAAGATGATGATGTGATGCAAAAAATAAAAATAGGTACAACAAGTGTTGGTCTATTTATAGACCTTTCAAAGACAATGGAACACATGTCTTAGTTGATCTTTGTAGTATAACTTTACACGGTAATTGTGCTTTACAGTTCTTTTGTTTCTGGGTTGCTTATGGGGCCAAAAGCTCATTGTCATGGATAGCAAGTGCTTTTGGCCGGGTTTCTTTTCTGATGGTGAGTCTGTTTTATTATTGCTTTCAGATTTTTTCTCTTTACTTTCCAATCCTCAAAAGCTTGCTGACATTTTGTGAATTTTTACTCCAACACGCCCCCTCAATTAGTGATCTATTACAGCAATGTTTGCTTGTGCTGGTATGATTTCAACAATTCCCATCTCCTTTAGGAATTTTTTGTTCTTGACACAATCAAGTGGCTTGGTTAAACAATTGGCTACCATTTTAGATGTTTTAAGGTATTGCAAATTGATTTGTTTTTTTTTCAATTAAATCCTTTACAATTTATAATGTACCTCAATGTGGTTTTTCCTTGAATGATATACTGGATTCTTTGAGCACTTGATTGCTCCTTTGTTGTTGCTGTAAATCAGGATTTTTTTATTCCTTTGAAATGTACTTTGAAGTGTAGTAAATTTAACCATTTTGCTTCTTGAAAAGTTGCAAGTAGGGAATGGAATTCTGCCTCTGAGGATGATATGCTAACTGCTCCAAGTCTTTTGCTCCGCCAGCTAATAGCTGCTATTCCAGCATTCAAGACGTATCCTGAGCACAATCTTTGACCAATTTCTTCAGAAAAACTTGAGTCTGAGTAGCCAATTGGGATAGGATCTTCAACTTGTTGATAAATTATTCCAAATTTCTTTGTGCCCTTTAGATACCTCAGAACTTTTTTAAATGCTTCCCAATCAAGCATTTTTGGTTTCTCTAAAAACTGGGATAGAGTCCCTACTATGTACAATAGATTGGGTCTAGTGCATTGAGATAGATAGTTTAAAGACCCTACTGCTGAGCAATAATCTAAACCCATTGATTTGAATTGGTGATTTTCTTCATTTGATGATGCCTCAAGCTTGAGATTGCTTTGAGTGGGAGTCTTTGAGATCTTGCATTATTCCATTCAATATTCTTCTAATAGCTCATTGACGTAGTGTTCCTGGCTAAGGATGATTGAGTTGGTGTTCTGTGTGATTTTTATCCCTAGGACATGTATGGCTATCCCCAAGTCCTTGATTTTGAATTGGTTTTTCATATCTTGAATTGTTCTTTCTGATCCTTTTACAATGAGGATGATATTGACCACCCAAAGAAAGATTTCTACATCTGATTTGATGAATAGGCAAGGATCTGAATCACTCACAATAAATGAGTTGTTTACTAACCATGTTTTTAAGGTGTTGTACCAGCTTTGAGTGGCTTGTTTGAGACCATAGAGTGATCTATTGAGTTTGATGATAAAGCTTTTGGACTGGCTGAGAAGGTCTTTGCACTGCTCTAAGTTTTAGTATTCTGTTTTTGTCTCTTGGATCCATTTGATGAATCCTTCTGGTAGACCAATGTATACCACTTCTTCTTTGCTAAGATATGAGTTAAGATAAGCGGTCACAAAATTGGCTTTTTGTAGTTTCTGTACAGTTTGAGTGGCATAACTGAATAATTATCTAAGGGTTGATAATTTTCCAGTGGGGGAGAAGGTTTCCTTGTAATCTATTCCTTCTCTTTGTCAAAAACCTCTGGCTGCGCAACATCCTTTGTATTGTTTAAGGTTCCCGTACTCATCAAATTTCTTTTTTAGTACCCATCTAGTGTTGATCAGGTTTTTGTTCTTGGAAAGTTTGGATTGGGAGATGACTTCAAACACTCCTTTATCAATTATCAAGTCTAATTCTTAAAAAACAGCTTTCTTCCATTGGTTCCATTCAGGAGTTCATTTGGAATCTTTCAGGTTATTAGGTCTTTTTTTGTTTTCCTTTACTAAACCGCTCAGTGCTATGTGTATTAGATCATTGGGTGATTAAACTGATCCTTCTAGTTCTTCTGCAAAGTGGGCTCCATGTTGAAGACGTGTATCAATAATTGCCCTTTGGTCAATGTTACTACTAATATACTTAGGGGCTATTTCTCTGGGGATCAAGTCCCATCATGGTTTAATTTTGGATTCTTTCCCCCGATATTGGTGGTAAATTGACCCTTTTCAAATCTTTCTTCTGGAAAATGTGGTGATGGTACTAATACATCATTAGTTTGTATTGGGGGAGGTGAGTAAGGTGGTGTGGTTGACTGGGTTTTGACCCCATGGGGGGTAGTTTCAGGTATTGGTGTGATAGGAGTTTGTTTTTGTTCCACTAGATCCTTGTAATGTGTACTTTCAAATTTCATGCGAAGTTCATCCTTTCTAAATCTGACATCCCTCATCCAAATCAACTTCCTGACTTCCGGTAAGTATACCCAATACACCCCAAAGTTCTCTTCATAATCTACCATAACTCCTTCCTGACTTCTAG
Organism: Puccinia polysora; assembly: GCA_025617555.3. Lineage (NCBI taxonomy): Eukaryota > Fungi > Basidiomycota > Pucciniomycetes > Pucciniales > Pucciniaceae > Puccinia > Puccinia polysora. Next base: position 28,791,160 of record CM062629.1, read on the forward strand.
GTTCTAACTTTACTTTCTTTGGAAGATTCAACAGGAAGACTTGTGATCCAATTCGTTTAACGTGATTAAAAGCAGGTGGTCTTCCAAAGAACAATTTTTAAGATGTCTTTCCTCTTAACTAATTTGTCCCATTTTTCAGGTAGGATGTTGCTGCTGCTATTAATTCTTCCCAGCATTCCTTTGGTAGTACCAAGTCTAGTTAAAGAGCTCTTGCCTTCTCAACCAGAGTAAAATCCATTCTCTTGGCAATTACATTATTCTGTGGTGTATACAGGGTGGTAACAATAGTTTCTATTCCTTGTGAGGTGCACCATTCCTTTAAGTTTTTATTTAAAAACTCCCCTCCTCCATCACTGATTATTCTTTCAACACATTGTTCTACCTGATTTTCTGCAATTTGAATGCATTGTTTGATCTGTTTAAGTGCCTGATCCTTTGATGTCAAGACGGAAGTCCATACAAAAAAATTTGCACTATCTACAACTACAAGTACATACTTGGCTCCTCCAAGTGACTTGGGGGTGATTGGTCCCATCAAGTAAACCAATATCTCCTCCAAGATGTTTTTTGTTTGTTCAATCTGATGCCTAAAGGTTGGTCTAGCCATCTTCCCCTCCATGCAAGGTTTACATCAATTAGACCTTCCAGGGTGTCCTAATCATTCATGGTCAGAGATATGAGCTGTGAGGTCAACTTTTTGATCCACATACAGTAAGTTGTTTTCTATCTTTCCTTTAAACATTATGACCTTATCTTGCTGGATGCTAAACTCTCTATTCTGGTTGATAACAAGCTGTCCCTCTTTCTTCCAAATCTTACCAAGCAATAGTAGGTTATAGGGGATACTTGGGACATATAGGGCATTTTCAAAGATGATGTCTTGGTTTTTTAGTCTCAAAACTACATTTCCTTTTCCTTCAATTTAAATTTTCTTCCCCCCATCTCCAATTATAACTGATCCTCCTACTTTCTCCATGTTCTTAAATAGGTTCTTGTCCAAAAACATGTGCTATGAGGCACCAGAGTTGACTAAGATGGGTATTGAATTTAAATCGCTAACCATAGCGGTTGAGGTATTGGGTGTAGCTACAAATTCCACGGGGACAGCCATCATTCCTTTGGTACGTCTTTCCTTTTGGTCCTTTTTCTTAAACCTGCAGTCTTTCTTCATGTTACCTGGTTTACCACAGTTGTGAAACTTATATTTGAATTTCCCCTTGGACTGCATTGCCATTTCTTCTTTAACTTGATTTTTTCCACTCCCAAACATTGCATTATTGTTCTCAACACTTGCAATAATTTCTTTGATTGATGGGTAGTTGTTGCCTTGTTTAAGAAACGGATCAAGGATTTGTACTTACTTGGTAACATTCAAATTTCTATTCTTGATACAATGGCATTATTGACCAAGGTCCTGGTAAGTTCCATTTTCCTAGTTGTCACTTGTAAGTCTTTGATCAATCATGGTTCTTAAACTTAGGTTCAAGAAACCAATCCAGGGCTACCCCTTGCGCTTGAATTCCAGTTCCAACAAACTTTTCCTTGAGGATATTCCAAAACGCTTGGCCATCTCCCCTTTTGTCAACTTCAATCTTGTTCCCAACAAATGCAACAATCCCTTCATCAAGGCACCTCATGAGAAGGCAATATGACTTCTCTTTCTTCAACTTGGTCACCAAATTATCAATACTGATAACATAGTTCCAGAAACCAAGTTGATGAAGCTTGGCTTCCATGAGTGTGACCCAAGTCACGTAGTTGTTCTGGTTGAGGACAACTTGTCTTCCATTGGATCAATCCATTTAAAGGTGAGAAATTTTGATTTTGGGTTCTTAGTTTGGTTGTGATTGGTACTGATAATGTGTTGGTGTAATTGGCTTGGATTATGATGATGAAATAAATAATGATGATAAAAATGCTATATACATGAGTGTAACAAGATGATGATGCAATGCAAAAAATAAAACTAGGTACAACAAGTGTTGGTCTATTTATGGACCTGTCAAAGACAATGGAACACATGTCCTAGTTGATCTTTGTAGTATGACTTTACACGTTAATTGTGCTTTACAGTTCTTTTGTTCCTGGGTTGCTTATGGGGCCAAAAGCTTGTTGCAATGGATAGCAAGCACTTTTGGCCGGGTTGCTTTTCTGATGGTGAGTCTGTTTTATTATTTCTTTCACATTTTTTATCTTTACTTTCAAATCCTTGAAAGCTTTCTGACATTTTGCAAATTGTTACTCCAACAGAAATGATTTGTGGATTTGATTTTGGTTGCAGTATGGACATAAGTTTGTTGGGGACCGCTTAATGCAATGCAGGTATTGATTTGATGGGGAATGACCTGATCAGATTTGATGGATTGGTGATGCTGGGCCTTTTTCAATGGAATCTAAGGTTTTGAAAAATTTCTCATTGTTGGATTTGCACTTGTATCTGTTCATGTATTAAGGGGAAAGTTTATCTTGTGAGAGAAAAATTAATTTAGCCAGCCATCTAAGTTTGGAAAGACTCAAATTAGTAATGATTGAATCCGTAAAGTTAGTTTTTTTTTACTTTTCTTTGGCTAGAGAGTCAAATCTATCATTAAAGTGGATATTTGAACGTCCTGGACATCAGGCTAAAGTGATTGGGTAATTGGAACTGAGAGACATCAGTTTTTGGTAGGCATTAATGTAAAGATATTGAGAGCTCAAAGAATCAGATGGTTTAGAGAATTTAATGCGGGCCTGTTGGTTATCATAGTAGAATAAAATCTTTTTGATTGGATTTTTATGAAGTATTTTTTGGTTAATTTCTTCGTTGGCTAACTCAATGCTAGTTAGAATTCAATGAATTTAAGCTTAAAAAATAGTAAGGTATTGCTCAGAATTTAGTAAGGAAGAAGAGTAAGTGGAAGGGTCATGGGCCAAAATAGCAGCCAAGCTGACCCCCTTGTTTTTAACAAGGGAGCCATCCAAGAATTAGATGTTAGGGTTTTGAGAAAGCTCAAAGTTTATCTGTTCCTGTATTATTTGAGGCTCTTTTTCTTTTGGTAAGTCAAGGTTGATGACCTCAATTGAGGGGGAAAACCAGAGGGAAAGAGGGATGGGAAAGATGGTTTTGGGGGAGAAAGAGGGAATGTAGACATTGGAGAAGTGGTTGCAATTAATGAGAGAATGGATTGCACTAGGGTGACTTCTGACTGATTGGAAGATTTTGACAGAGGCTATAGTTTTAATGGGACAGTTAGTGAATGGTGAAAGTAGTTATGGGAGATTTTTAGGTGATGTTTGGAGAAAGGGATAAGTCCAGAATCAAGTTTGAGGAAATGAATGGGGGTTTGTCGGAAAGTTCCGGTAGCTAATCAGGCAGAGCAGAAGTAGAGCTTTTCTAGTAGTTTCTTAACAGTAGAGAAATTTTTCTGATTGAACCATAGCCCACTGCCAAAGAGCAGTCAAGATTTCAGAGCTGCTATGATTAACTGGCGTGATTCTTTAGTTTTGATGCCACAAGTTGTTTTAATAATTTGGGAGAGGGGGTTGAAGGAAAAATTTAAATTATTTTTAATAGTATCTATATGATTTTTATAAGTTAATTTAGGATGTAAATGGATGCCTAGCCATTTCATTTTTGAGGAAAATTCGATGAGGTATTTGTTGAAGTTAAAGGGTGAAAGATGAAAATTTCAATGAGTAAAAGCCATGATGCTGTTTTTTTATCAAACAAGGAACCATTTTTTAAGCCCCAAAAAAGTGAATAAGAGCAATCCTATTCAAATTTGAAGTGTGCAAGAGTCTATAGATGAAGCAGCTGTGAGATGTACAACATCATAAACAAAGCATATAGAGATCTCATCATCCAATAGTTTGGATATTTTTGGTAAGAGTAAGTTGGAATTATAAATGACATAGAGCGTGACTGAAAGGGGAGATCCTTGGGGGAGACCGTGATCAATTTCAAAAATATTGGAAACAAAGTTTTCTAATCTCATGAGGGTGGAGCAAGATGATAAAAAAGAGTGAATGGTATCAATAAGGTAAGTGGGGCAGTTTTGTTTTGGATTATCTGAATAAGGCAATCCCTATAAATAGAGGGATACACCAATTTGACATCCAAAAAAAAACCAAAGACAATCTCTTTTTCAAACCATTTTTTTCTAATCCATGAGTCAAAAATATTGCACCCTTTGACCGCACCCATGTGGCCTGGGGCTACTGAATTGTGGTTATCAATCCAATAAGCTAATCTATTATTGATGATTTTTTTGAATATTTTACCCAGAGTGTTAAGTAAGGCAATAGGCATATAGGAGTTTGGGTTAGAATAATTTTCTTTACTAGATCTTTAATAATAGTAGTGATGGCTTTACGCCACGGAATAGGAAAGTGTCCAGAAGATGATATTTTATGAAAGAAAGGGGGGAGTATCAATTTTAATTAATTAATGAGAAATTTAAGAACTTTGTTTTAAAATTTTATCCAGGCCAGGTGCTTTATTATCAGGGAGATGGAAAATGATATTTTCAACCTCAAAAGTGGAGACTGTAGTGAAGGAAAAATTGTCAGGGAGGCAATAATGAGGAATATCATAAAGGTCAATAGGTGATTCAACGACCAAGGTGCCTTGAAAAAGAATACTTGCTTGATATTCTTTATTAGTAGTAAAAGTATTACTTGAGTTGTGGAGAGGTTCAATAGTGATAGAGGCTTTAATTTTTGTGTAACAATAATCATTGTATACATGTTTGGGTCCTTTTAAAGCAAGGAACCGTTTTCAATGATTTTGCTTTAAATATTCAACTTGACCTTTAAATTTGGACTTCCATTCATGATAGCAGTGAAAAGCAGGTTGTGATCTAGTGAGTATTAGCCATTTATGGGCTATGTTCCTATTTTTGATAATACGGTCAAGTATAGTTTTATCCCACCAAGGTTTGACCTTAGAAGGATTAGATTTAACTGTTTTCCCTTTTTTTTTGAGGCCTTTCTGAATGATAGAAGAATGGTTGCTAGAAAAACTGTCTATGTGAGGATTAGAGGATAGATTATTATGACATAATAGATCAATGAGGTAAGAGTTGACTCTTTCACATAGAGCAACTTGGTCAATATATTTAATAGGGTGAGAAATGTAAGTGGGTGGAAGGAGAGGCTGTGAAGTAAATCTAAAGAGGGTTGTGATTTCTTGATGATCAGAACCGTGGTTGTTTAGAGGGATCTTGCTGTGGATTATGTGATTTCTAGATAAGTGATTTGCCCATGTAAGGTCAATGCAGGTGGGATGTATAGACTGACTATAGAATGTAGGGACACAAGTTGGGGAGAGTACAAAAGAACTTCTAGATGAACACATGCAAATAAGAGAAGTTGATTGGGGATGTGAATTAAATTAATTAGGAGGATTCCAATTTTGATGAGGTAAGTTGGAATCCATAGAGATGATGACTGGGTGTGATCTAGATGAGTAAGAAGAGAGCCATGATTTGAGAAAAGGTAAGCCTGAAAAGGATTTTGGGGGATTTTAAAAAGAGACAAAATTGATTTTATCATAAGTAGTCAAAGGAAAATTAATAGTGACAAAATTGAGTAAATTATTAGAATAATTGAAAGAATGTATAAAACTTGAAGAAATGGTTTTCCAGAAATATATGACAGTCCTGGGCTTGTCTTAGTGGCATTGTGGATTTTGGAAAGAGATAATTCTGTGCCAGTTAGGATGAATTGGATCAAGGAAATCATGAGAATAAACCAAAGTTTCTTGAAATAGAATAATCAAATTCTCTTTCTCAGTATTTAAGAAGCTTAGGATAGTATCTTTCTTATTGAAGAAATTCAACTGAAAAAAGGAGAAAGAATCCAGGAGAGGGGAAGGAGAGGGCAGGGAAGTTTTGTTCAAATTGGGGAAAAAGTTGATCAGAATCAAAAAAAGAGGATAATTGATCTAGGTTGCTAAGGAAATGGATGTCTTCACTCATTGGTATGATTATTTTTAATTCTTAGTAATTCTTCATATTTCATAGGACATTTGGAGCTAAAAGGGGAATGGTAATATTCATCATTAGAGAGATCATCAGATTCAATATTAATATTGTGCTTTTTTGCACAACTTTGACAGATATCACTAGGATTGTCAATTTGGCAATCATGAGAGTTGTGAGAGTCACCGCATTTGGGAAAGAAGGGGTTATTATTGCAGGTAGTAGCCAAATGAACCACTTGTAAACAATTAAAAAAAATTTAGGCCCTGGGATATATTTAGTGGGCCTAAGGAAGTTATAGTGATAAGTAAGACCTCCATTTTTGATTTTGGTGGGTAGCTTTTTAGTAGAAAAACTGATGATAAGACTACCATGTGATTTATTTTTGAAAATGGGATTGCCTAGCCACTTGATGGAGATAAGATAAATTTGAATCAATGTTGTTTTTGGTGCCTAAATCGGAATTGTGTGAAAACTTGTCAGGCAAAAAGGAAGAAGGAAAAGAATGAAAAATGACCAAAAAAGGGGGGTTTATTTAAACAATTGGTGTTGGATAAATGACTCCATTGATTTTTATTATCTAGAAGCCATTTAGCTCCAAGACAATTTTGAGTGAAAAATTTTACATCCCCAGAGGGGAATTTAGTAACTGCTTTGATTTTAATTCTAAATGGAAGGTCCTCAAGGTTAAGCTATGGACTAGGAAGGCCTCTCCAGGGTTTTCCAATCCCCATATCCTCTGTTCAACTCCCTCTAATTTTGCTTGCAGCCCGTTTTTTTTATTTCATTTTTTTTTGGCCAAGCCTGCGCGTGGACAGAAATCCCATCTCATAGAGCGTCCAATTTTTTGGGGGGGCCAAGCACACCCAGATCATCATCCTCATCATCCTCTCAACTCTTCCCACCACTCATCATTACTGAAACCATCCTTGTTCTCCTCCTTTGCCTGTTGATCAATGCTCATCATTGCATCCAATTTGGTTATCATCTCCTATCCCTTCAGGCAGGTTATGCCCTTGGAGTATCAATCCTCATTCTATGCAACCAACTCACAATCTGTAGCAATTACCTCAGATGTATCTTTCTCCTTGTCTTTGACCCTCCCCCTCACCAAGCAATTGAAAACCATCATCTCACCCATGCTTGTCAACAAACCTGTTGTCAGCTTGCTACTTGGACAGAGAAACCTGTAAAAGCAGAAATAAAATAATAAAATTAGAAGGAGTGAGAAATCCATCAAAATTATTACATAAATGGATTTCACACCCAAAATTAAGTAGGGTCACTCACTGACCCAACCCTTGAATTCTGACTCCTTACATTTTTAAATAATTATTAAACAAAATGACCACAGACCACGACACCACCATGGCACCTTTTGGCCATTTTAAAATTTCATACATTATGCCATGTATAGGTTTCACACCTAAAATTCAGTCAGAATTGAGGTTTTGTGTATACTTTAGGAGTTACAGGCGGATTTTTGTTGTGTCACAATTCCTGCGCAGAGCCCCGCATTCATACAGTAAGGGTACACACGCCTGACACTCAATATGTAGGCGCATGTCAAAAGGCCCGCATCCAAAATTACTGACTGGCCGCAGGCAACAGATTCCCGCCCGCATCTGTCAAGCCTGCGCGCATCAACAAAAATTGTACTAAGCCTGACAGCCAGGTACCGCAGGAACAGGCTACAACCTGCATGCATACATCATGTATATGTAATAACTTTACTGCCGGACATAGGGATGTCTGAAACCTAAGAATATTGAATAAAAAAGATGAAAATCAAAATTTAAAGCAAATAAATTATGGGAAACAATAATGAAGGTTGTCACGTAAATGAGATTGCCACATCTTTATGAACCACAAAACACAACAAGGAGTTAACCTAAAAATTATTAAAAATTCCCAACATGTGCAGAAGATGCCGCAGAATCTACTGATACCCACTTCTACCCATGTCACTCAAAAAAAATTAATAAAAAATAAGGAAATGTGTCTGAATCATAAAAATAACAAATTAACATTCAACATCTTCTGAAAATTATTTCACAAAGAAATATGACATAGACAAGGCTAGAAGATTGACAGCACCAGAACTACGTGCCAAACTAGCCCTGGCAAGCCCACTAGCCTCAGCCCCCAAGGACAAACCTCTCTACATGCCCTGAGAAGGTCTTGTTACCCTAAAAAGGTATATAAACAACCCTTTTTAAGTGATTTAAACCCCAGAGTAATTTTTAAGTATCAATCCAGAAACCTTGCCATCCGTGATCAAGTGTTTATTCAAGATAAAAAAGTGATATATGGCTATAGTCTGGTAGTATTATTAATAATTCTGGCCCCAACATTGATTCCGTGAAGAATATCAGCAAACAACCCCAACAATTGTCCTGAGACCCTTTAATACCATGAATATCTGCAAGCTTCCTGGAGTGAGTACTTAAACTTGTAAGTTGTCTCCTCCTTGCAACCTAGGCATAAGTGCTGTAAGACAGCCAGTCCACCCATCCCCTTGAGTTAGTCTTTTGTGAGAAATCATTTAAGACCTCATTATACCAAGTTCATTACACTTTTCAAAAGAGCCCCTTGAAGAGAGGTTGTTATCCAATAAAGATCCCCAGTTTGCACAAACTGTGGCCCATCTTGAAAAATATATATTTAAAAAAATTTAATCCAACCAAACCAAAGAAACTATGCACTTGCTTTTAAATCAATTATTTAAGCATTTTACCGTAATTTTCTTGGAATTATTATTCCAACACCAATATCACTTTCTGTAGCTAAAGGACGGCAAAGTTCCTGGCATCAGGAAGCTGACACCTGTTGGCCGGTTTGCTGAAAGTTGCCTTGCACTGATCAGCTTTTCATCATTTTGCGCTTGCAGTTGCCTTGAACCATCAACTGTTGCAATTTCATCATCCCAGGAATCCAGAAACCCATCTTCTTGCCCTTGCAGTCTGTTTCACCCTTGCTGTTGGATTTGCTGTTTGCATCTGGAAACCATTGCACACTTGCAGGCTTGCTGCCATTGGCTGTTGCATCTTCCCATCTGCTATTGTGCGGAAGAGAATCTGCTGCCCATGGTCATCTTTGACTCTGGGATCATTTCCTTTCCCATTTTTTTTTTCCTTATTTCATGATTTATCCTGTCATTATGTTTGATTTTTTTCATCAAGCCTGAAAAAATAAGTTTTTTTCCCCCTCTCATTTGTGTCATGCTCTTGTAAGTAGTCTACAGGGACTCTTACCCATAAAAGGAGGGAATCTCCCCTGCCATTTTGTCAGATCATCCATGAATCATCCACCATCTAAGTGAATCAATAGATGCATGGGGCCCTTCCGCTTTATCTGAGAATCCTTATCCTGGGTATATCTATGATTACCCCTTGATCCTTGAGCCTCCATAATCAAATCTTTGATCTGTCCCTCTGTGGCCTTATCCATTATCATCAACCAATAGCCTTTCTGGTTGAAGAAGAATTCATTTGGTTGGATTCTTGATTCTGTTATACCACTCCTTGATCCCTTTTTTGAACATACTGGTCTTGGGTCTTGATAATTCTTTGATTGTCTTTCTGGAATTGGTTATTTTTGACTAAGAGTTTTCATTAAGCTTGAAAACTGGAGTGTTAAACCTCCCTTTATTTCTTTGAAGTTTAATTTTTCCACGCTACTCTTGATTCCCTTGAGAAGTGCTGGGTTATTCTTGTTTGGATTTGTTATTGCTTTGCTTTATAGAGCTTCATAAAACAAATTGCTTGTTTTGTACAGCCAACCACAGTTATCTGGTACCCTTCAAGCGCTTGAATGTGGACATTTGAGCAGTTTCATTGAGAACCTGGAGGTTGTTTGGGATTGAGTTGGTCTTTCCTAATCCTCTTCTGAAGACCAGAGTTATTAGCTTTTGGTAATTGTTATATAAAAATGCCTTGTTATATTGAACTCTGAACAAAACTTTAGCCTATTTTTTTCAAGTTTTTTCCTGCACCATCTTGCCTCAGATAGTTTTGTTCCATTGCTACCAGTTACTATCAAACTTATCACTTCCCGTTGATTCCTCATTCATAAATTTCTGGACCTTGATTCCGGTTACATTTAAATATTTTTGTAACACTCAGGAGGGCAGCCTAAAAATGACCTTTCCCCTCCACGGAACTTCCTGTGGCTTAGCACCTTTTGGAGTCTTACATTTGGTCCCCCAGGCCGGGATTGAACCAGCAACCTTGGGATTTACTGTCAGCTGGCTACTATTCAGAACCAACTGACTAAAGCCTAAAAACAAATAAAATATAAATTAATAATAAACAAATATGGAAATAATAAAATAAAATAAAAATAAGGAATAAAGCCTTAATTTGTAAGAAATCCAAAAATATCATTAAAAAAATGTATTTGTGGTGCCAATTTAGGTAGGGTCACCCACTGGCACCACCCCCAAAATCCCACTCCTTCAGGTAGAACCATGGTTCACCTGTGCACCCTCCCATCACATCCGCAGGTATAGGTTTCTGACCAAAAATTTGGTCAGAAACCCATAATTGTGTTTATTTTAGGAGTTATGGACGAAAACTGGTTTTTTCCATAACCCCGCGCGCAGCCGCGGGTCATAAGCAGCCAGGCGCGCAGCTCTTAGGAGCCACGGCACAACCGGCCCCGCAAGTAGTTGAGCGACTACCTTGCGCAGGACCAAAGATGGCCCCGCAAGTAGTCGCCCGACTACCTCGCGCAGGACCAAAGATGGCCCTGCAAGTAGTTGCCCAACTACCTCGCACAGGCTCTAGGCGGCAGCTACCGACCAGCCTCGCGGGTAGTCGAGCAACCAGCCTTGCAGGTAGTTGAGCAACCAGCCTTGCAGGTAGTTGAGCAACTACCACGCAAGGCAGTTGCCAATTACCAGCCCGCGGGTAGCCAAGCGACCACCTCGCACGGCTGCCACTACCTATTGCCTGCCCCGCGAGTAGTCAACTGACTACCCTGCGCGGGCCCCTAGTGACCAACCAAGCCACCCCGCGAAGTGACTGGCCGGCTCACTGGCCAGCCCTCCCCTCTCCCAAAACGGAAACCAGGCTGTGGGGTACCTCCAATACACCCCATAGCCCTGTTCCACATCACATGGGGGCCAGAGAGCGCCACCATGTGGTGGGGAATAGTATGAAAGGGGATAAACAACCCAAAAATCCAGAAAAATTGGCCCTGCACCCTTTTTGGAACTGTACCAAAGGGTTGTCAGGGCCTCTGTAAAAGGGCCTGTACGGAAGATTTGTACCTAAAAAGGTATCTGTGAGTTACTTTAACACCCTGAGAGTGTGTACTGAGCATAAAAAGGGGCCTAGCTTTGTGCTAGATGGATCACAAGACACCAGGAATACATACAACACTCTCCTTACCCCTTATAATTCAAACTGTACGTAACTAGTCACAACTAGGGGTGTACTGTCCAATTAAGGAACTGTAAGACACCCCAATATGAGAAGAAGAGCCTCAGACTCAAAATGGCCTTGCATCATAAGGTCCCCATAGCCTGTGTTCAAGCCCCTGGCCTCAGGAAGCCATGGCTTATATTTATAAATATTAATTGAATACAACCTCTTTGGTCAATACAGTGAGGTCATTAAGGGCACATAAACGTGTATCAAGCCCAAAGCATGATGACATAGGGCTTCCTCTACCTCTGTAGTGACTAGAGCAGGTCCACACAAACACACTGATGGCTCCCTGGCCTCAGCACTAGCCTGGGTCACCCTCCTTTGGCTGGTAAAAGGACTGCACCAAGAGGGGACCCAAACGATATAAATAGAGGCCCTTCCCCCAGCCATTTCTAACAGATTCATCCAGTTATATAGTCATTATTGCTTCAGATATTTTCGTCCTCAAGCCATAAACCCCTTATAAGAAATAAGTGTGTGATCCTGGACCATTTTCTGATAAAATTGTAGACCATAATTCTTGAATCCCTGTTTTTTGGCCGAATTGAACAACCAACCATTCAGCCTGCCCTAGTACCAACTTCCAGCACCCTGAATCCTTGAATATTGGCCCATTCATCAATAATAAGTCCAGATCTAGACCTAGTAAGTGATCCTGCTGACTTATACCCTTTTTTTGTAGGTTTTGCATAACCTATGCTCCAAGGAAATTACACACACCCTTCTTGAAAGGAATCCTTGTCAACCCCACAGGCACCACAATTGCTCCTATATTGTCCTTAAAAGACATATACCTGTGTTCTGGAGGGCTCAACAACCCCATTAAGGTCTTGGCCCCTCCATTTAAATTTATTTTATAAATATATAAATAAATTTAACCCTTTTAGCCAAATCACATACTTGGCATTTTATCTTATTTTTGATCCAAACTTTCTATCACCTCTAGTAGCTAGAAGGAGTGAGTTCCTTGGCATCTAGTAGGCTGACATTTACAGTCCCAATACTTTTTGGAATCAAACTCAAAATAAAATCCTTTTTTTATCTTTTCTATTCTCTCTTATCTCAGATATGGTATTTGGAGGCAACTTATTTCAGAAGTACGTCCTCCAAATTGTGCACCACTTGTGCAAGATTCTTGTTGTTTTTTGTGAAACCCTACTCTTGCCACACTTGTGAGCCACTTTGGAATTATGCTCTTTGGATCCTCTAGGAAACTCTGTTATTCAAAATGGAATCCTCTGTTACTCCCACCACCTCTTTTTGAACTAAGATGGTCAGATCAAACCTCAGAACAAGAACTTAGGGTTCAACTGGGTAAATTTTGAATGGTTCTTGGACTCTTACAAAATGGCTGATGAAGTATATGGGGCAAGTGAACGCAATATGGCCTATAAGCTACAATTATTTATCTCCTCTGATGAAGTCAAGGAAGTAATCAAGTCATTTGATGGATTCTAATCCCATAACTTGACACTTCTAAGGGAAGCAATGTTGGAATATTGGGGGAAAATAGATGTATCTCAATTTACTTTGCAGGACTTGGATGATCTTCCATCTCAATGGATCTCAAATTGGGGTATCTCTTCAGCCTCTGACTATCAGTCTTTTGGAAAGTCAAGGGATCCAATCCAAAATTATCTTATCCAAAACAATCACATTGATACGGTGGACAAAGCTCAAGTGTAATTTTCCCAATCCTTTTTGCTAGCAGTGCAGGAAAGTATTAGGGATGAATAGCTCAAGTCTGGATCTGTCAGCTCTCTGATACCAGGAACCTTGCAGTCCTTTAGCTACAGAGAGTGATAAAAATACTGGAATAATAATTATTATTATTATTCCAAAACTAAACGCTTAAAGGCTCAAATAAATAATATAATAAGAACAGTTGCAAGGTTTAATTGGTTTGGTAATAAAAGGTTTTCAATATGTATATAAAAGAGGGGCCACAGTATTATACTACTGGGGGTCTTTACCAAAAAATCAACCTCTCTTCAAAGGGCCTCCTTAGGCAATTTAAGAACCTTGGAATGAAGATGGGGGCCTTAGAAAGGGATTATTCCACTAATGGAGGGGCATAACAGCGCACTGGCCTAGACAGGAAGGGAAACACTCACTCTGAGCACTTTATCACAAAAATCCTGCAATAATAGGAAGGGTTTCAGAGCAGATGGGGTGGATTGCCTGACTAAACTTCAAGGGTTGATTGGTTTTAAGAAATAAATAATAATACTACAGACTTGTTCATAAATCACTTGCTTAGACTCTTCATAAGCACTTGAATACCAATTTCACGGTGTTTGATTGATAATAATAATTCCTGGTAAACTGATGATGGAATAATGGATCCAAAGATGTCTGTATAAATACCTTTTTGGGGTGAATTTGAGCTTCTCAGGGAGCGTAGAGAGAGTTCTGCTCAGGGCTGAGGCTGGAAATCCAGTCAGAGAAAGATTAGCACGTCCACTTGGTGCTTTTAATCAGCTGACCTTAGATCTGCTGGATTTCTGTACTATTCTAGCCACAGGATCTGTTAATCTATTATAGAGTAAATTTGATCATTCTGCACTCATCCTTCATTTTTACTATTATTATTGCTTCAAAGTGAACAGATTTGGCCTTTTACTGTTTTCCCATGATCTTTTGATCACTTAGATAATTTTTAATAATTTTTATGAACACTCCTTGTAGTGTTTTGTGGTCTTCAAAGATCAGAGTCAATGATTTACGTGGTAATCCTTGATCTTTAATTTATTATTAAAAAATGTACTAAACTTAATTTTTATTAATTTTAATGAAGTTTTGATCTTTTTAGATTATTAATAATGCATATGTCAATTTTTTACATATGCCAGGCAACCCTAATTAGGTTTTAGCTCTTTTGAGCGGTAGCTGGTTGTCAGATTAGTCATGACGGATCCAGATGCAGGGATCAGTCAGTTCAGATGTGCGCGGGGTAGGATCTGCTGCGTGCGTGGCAGAATTAGCTGCGTGCGGGTCTCTTGCACGCGGGAAACTGCTACTATGAGTAAGTAGGGGTATTTAATGATGCAGGGCTGCAAGTAGGAATTGTGAAATAACACATTTCCGCGTGTAACTCTCAAAATATACACAACACCTAATTCTGAGTGAATTTTAGGTGTAAACCCTATACGTGACAATACGTGTGAAATTTTAGAATGGCCAAAAGGTGCCATACTGGTGTTGTAATTTTTAGTACTTTTCTTTTTAATTATTTTAAAAATGTAAGGACTTGGATTTCAAGGGTGGGGTCAGTGAATGACCCTAACTAATTTTGGGTTAGGAATACATTTCTTTAATAATATTCATGGATTTCTCACTCATTCTTTTTTTAAATGAGATATTCTTATTTTTCATAGTTATGTGTTGCTATGACAGGTTGCTCTGTACATAGTAGCAAGCTGACATTCCCCCACTCCAAGATATGTCTATCTCTGAAAAAAAAAATTCTGGGTCAATGCCTTCTTCTGGCTCTGCAGTTCCTTAGGTGTATGTGTCCATCAGGGATATTGTGTTCAGGCAACCATACAGCATTCTAAAATCTCCAACTATCCTTGACTTATCATTATGCCAAGCTATAATCACTGGGGTAGTGATATCCACTTGTTCATTGTCCCCTACTTTCCTTAAGACTTGTAAGTCAACCAACTCTTGAATATGAGTTTCCAGAGCAGCTCTAGATTCTGGGATAAAAGGGTAAGCAGTTCTCCTGAGGTTAAGTGGGTAAGGAGGCTTAATGGTTAGAGTAAGAATCATATTATGTCCTTTGATGTTACCAATGGGGTGATCCTTGGTACAGGAATCATTCTGATTTTCAAAGCATACTTGTAGGATGTCCCATTCTTGTTCTTCATTGAGCAGGGAATTCAAAGCTGCTTGAGAGAAGTATTCCTATGTCCAGAGAAGACTCAATACTTCCTTCAATAACATTGATGGGGTTAGTGATCATCAAATCATCCTCAGAAAGTGATCCATCAGTATCATCAAGGTGAGGGTCAGGATTATCATACCCTTTTCCTTCAATAGGATTAATCCTTTTCCTAGGTAGAGGAAAATCAGGTTTTACATGTCTTGTTTGGTTACAGTTCTGACATACTTTTTCCTTGGACTCTGGAGTCTTCTTGACCTCAAAGTTGGTTGGATTAGTGGCCGGGTACTCCTTAGTTTTGGCAGTATACTCTTCCCTGTTCCTAGTATTTTTTTTCCCTGGGGAGTCTGTTGACTCTCTTATCAAGACCATTCATATCAATAGTCTCTTCCAACAAACCTATCAAGGTAGAAAGATCAGAATCCATAGGCATCCTGCACCTTACACTGTGGTTGATTTTTCCGGGACATAAGTTGAGAAGTCTTTCATTGACTTCTTCTTTATCAGCATCTGGGTAAAAAAAGTCTAACCTCCTTTTCCTGTCTAAGCACCACTTATGAGGTTTTTCCTTGGATGGATCAAACTGGCAGGTTTCAAAATTTTTCATCATCTTTCTTTTCCAAATCCTAGTACCAAATTGTACTTTGATCAATTCTTTCCAAGAATTCCAGTATAAAGATCCAACTTCTTCTCTTTTATTGATAAACCAATGAAGAGCCACTCCTTCAAATATTATGGGCAATATTACCACAACTATTGTATCAGGGAGTTCATAAGAAGCAAGGGTATAATCAATAAATTTAATGAAACTGACATGGTTGTATTCTCCTTCTCTGGAGAATTTAGGCCATTCAGTAATGGGAGGAAGTAACTTCAAAGCCTTTTCTATTTCAGGAGTAGGACTGGGCCTAAAAGATTCATCCCTAGCTTTCCTAGTTCTGGCAGGAACACTAGGAGTACTGGTGAACCTAGCAGGTCTAGTTTCTTCCAGTTCAATGACTGGGGAGTTAGTAGAATTGACTTTAAGATCTCTAAGATCATTCTTAATCATACCTAACTCCAAATCAAGTTTGTTGTTTAGTAAATCAATGTTATTAATCAGGTGAGCTGAAGGAGTAGGACTAGTTTTCTTAACTTCTTCCTTAAGCTGGTTCATGGTTGCAAGAATATCTTCCTGAAGAATTGATTGGTTATCATAAATATGTTTCATCAGTTCCAACTTACTAGATTTTATACTATCCTTGATTTGTTGTATTTCTAACTCATCAATTCTCATAGTCTGAGACTGGGTATCAATCACTCTGAAAATACTCAGACTCAATCTGTCCAATTGTTGATAAACTTTGTCAAAACATTGGCTGATAACCATAAAATTGTGAGACACATTTACAGAAAAGCTATTAAAAGCTTCTACATCTAATTGTGGTTCACCTTTTTCCACTTCTGGGTTAGGGATATTATGCTTTCCCAATCCTTTGGGTTCCTTAACTTCTGATGGACTGAGGACCTTTTCTTTTTGGGGTCCTTTCCCTTTGAGGAAGCTAACTGATCCCAAGGATTCCAGTTCTGCACGTAGCCTTCTACTTCTTTCTTTGGGATCAACCTTTGCAGAGAAATCTGAGATTTCTTCGCCAGAGAAATAGCTTTTCTCATAACTGGCTGATCCTCCTGGGTTGGAGCCAGTTTGAATTGTTCCAAATAGCTCATGTGCTCTTTCACTAATACCTTGACTCTTTCCTCCTTGATTGATTCCAGCTGGGGTGGCATAGGAGGACGGGTATCCTCCTGGGATAACTTTTTGGGCAATGGGTGGTTCTCCAATGCTCTGTTGGTCAATTTGGTGGCCACAGTTGTCAACGTTGTTGTCCTGCGTGACGCTATGGTCACGGGTTTGAGCCCCCTCATTGCGCTTGCAGCTAGAGTCCTTGCGCGTACGGGTTCCTTGGAGCAGAGATCCATACAATGGGGCTCTACCTGTTGCAGGGGTGTTGCGCCTGTTTTGTTACATAGCACCAAAATAAATGAGTAAGTCTTTTGTCAAAACTTTTGAAAAAATACTTAAAAAATATTATTTTTTTTATAATATTTTTTGTGTATTTATACTTTTAATAATTTTTTATATATATTTTAACTTACTTAGAGTTGGATTCAAGGGTACAAACACTTGGTTGGGATCACAACTGTCCTTGGGGGTATTCCAACGGGGTCTGAGTGATTTCCAATTAGATCCTGGGATAAATCCAAGGGTAAGTCCAAGGGTACACTGTCTGGGATGTGCTCTGGGAGGTCCTGGTCAATGAGATCACCAAAAACCAGATCCACTGAGATGGATAAAGACAAAAAGATATAATTTTAATATTTTTTTGAGTTTTTACGTGGTAAGATGATGTTTTTAGAAAAATAATCACTTTTATTGGTTTTTGATTTTTCTTTATCTTCAGGATTATTTATTTTATGAATATAAAGCTTCCTTTGATATATTTTCCACTACTTATGTTGCCTTAATAAAGAATTGAAATTGATAATTCTTTCAAGCTCAAGTTCTTTGTCCTTTATAACCTGCTGTTTATAATAAAGCAATTTCTCTTGTTGTTGCTCAGGAGTTATAATAACAGGGACAAAGTTACAGAGTTTTTCTTCTTTTTTATTTTTAAAAAGGTTCAAATAATAATTGATCAATTCTCTGTTGGTCTTGAGATCCTTTAGAGAAACAAAGGATCAAAAATATATGTTATAAGTATTTTAACTTAATTTCAAAAAATAGACTGGTCCAAGGAATAAATAATCAAAGATTAATTATTTGAGGATATTTCCTGGCCAGACCCCAAGTTGTCAGCTCCCTGATACCAGGAACATGGCAGTCCTTTAGCTACAGAGAGTGATAAAAATACTGGAATAATAATAATAATTATGATTCCAAAAATAAACGCTTAGAGGCTGAAATAAATAATATAATAAGAGCAGTTGCAAGGTTTAATTGGTTTGGTAATAAAAGGTTTTCAATATTTATATAAAAGAGGGGCCACAGTATTATACTACCAGGGGGTCTTTACAGACAAAGCAACCTCTCTTCAAGGGGCCTCCTTAGGCAGTTTAAGAACCTTGGAATGAAGATGGGTGCCTTAGAAATGGCTTATTCCACTAATGGCCAGGCATAACAGCGCACTGGACTAGACATGAAGGGAAACACTCACTCTGAGAGCTTTATCACGAAAATCCTGCAATAATAGGAAGGGTTTCAGAGCAGATGGGGTGGATTTCCTGACTAAACTTCAAGGGTTGATTGGTTTTAAGAAATGAATAGTAATACTAAAGACTTGGTCATAAATCACTTGCTTATACTCCTCATAAGCAGTTGACTAAAAATAACATGGTTTCTGATTGATAATAATAATTTCTTGCAAACTGATGATGGAATAATGGATCCAAAGATGTCTGTATAAATACCTTTTTGGGGTGATTTTGAGCTTCTCAGGGCGCGTAGAGGGAGTTCTGCTCATGGGCTGAGGCTGGAAAGCCAGTCAGAGCAATCTTAGCACGTCCACTTGGTGCTGTTCATCTGCTGAACTTAGATCTGCTGGATTTCTGTACTATTTTAGCCACAGGATCTGTTAATCTATTATAGTGTAAATTTGATCATTCTGCACTCATCCTTCATTTTTACTATTAGTATTGCTTTAAAATGAACAGATGTGGCCTTCTACCGATTCTCCATCATCTAATGAGCAGGTTGATAGTTTTTAATAATTTTCATGAACACTCCTTGTAGTGTTTTGTGGTCTTCAAAGATCAGAGTGAATGATTTACCTGGTAATCCTTGATCTTTAATTTATTATTAAAAATTTACTAAAATTAATTTTTCTTAATTTCAATTAAGTTTTTATCTTTTTAGATTATTAATAATGCATATAACAACTTGTTACATATTCCAGGCAACCCTAATTAGGTTGTAGCTCTTTTGAGCGGTAGCTGGTTGTCAGATTAGTCACGACGGATCCAGACGCATGGATCAGTCAGTTCAGATGCGCGCGGGGGAGGATCCGCTGCATGCGTGGCAGAATTAGCTGAGCGTGGGTCTTTTGTATGCAGGAAACTGCTACTATGAGTATGTAGGGGTATTTAATTATGCGGCGCTGCACGCGGGAATTGTGACATAACACATTTCTGCGTGTAACTCCTAGAATATACACAACACCTCAATTCTGAGTGAATTTTAGGTGTAAACCCTATACGTGAAAAAACGTGTGAAATTTTAGAATGTTCAAAAGGTGCCATACTGATGTTGTAATTTTTAGTACTTTTCTTTTTAATTATTTTAAAAATGTAAGGACTTGGATTTCAAGGGTGGGGTCAGTGAGTGACCCTACCTAATTTTGGGTGAGGAATCTATTTCTTTAATAATATTCATGGATTTCTCACTCCTTCTTTTGTTAAGTGAGATATTTGTATTTTCATAGTTTTGTGTTGCTATGACAGGATGCTCTGTACATAGTAGAAAGCTGACAGGATCAATGATCACCACCAGGGATAATTGACTCAAGCTCCCTGTTTTCCTTGTCCTTACGGGTACTGTGGAGGAATTTATGAAAGTTCAAACTGCTTTAACTTTTGAAAAGCCTGGAACCATTGAGCCAGTCCATGCTCCTTCTTTCAAAGAATCCAAAAAAATCATGATTAAGATGGTGGCAGATTCCAGGCCTAAATCAATTCCTCAGTCCAACCGGAAATGTCCTACTGTAGACAAAATCACCAAGATACTCCAAGCTTCTGAGAGAAAAATATATCTAAAGATTTCTTCCCTTGCTACTCCTAAACCATCTAGCTCTGTTCCTAAATCCACTCTTGTCTGCTACTACTGTCATAGGGATGGGAATGGAACTTGTCAATGTGTTGAACTCCAGAAAAATAGAGAGGAAAGGTTTGTGGAGCAGAAGGGGAAAAATTTCTTCCTTCCTAATGGTTCTTTGATCCCTTTTGATTCATGTTGCCCTATTTTTCATGTGGTGGCATCTTATCAGCCACCACCACCTATGAAGGCATCTTTGGCTTCTTTCAATTTAAAATCTTCTTTTGGTACCCTTCAAACTTGGTATCCTCCAGCTATCTGCTCCTCCAGTCTTGCTGGAGCTTATCAATCTGATACAGCTAGGAAACAACATGAGTAACCCAAACCTCATAAAGCTCCTTCCTTGCCAAATTGAATTCTTTTAAAACTGGTTGAACATTGATCTTCACCTGAGCCTCCTTCCTCTGACGTAGAAGACAAGAAGGTGGAAAAGGAGCCACTCATGGAAAGGTTAAAAGATCACTCTGATCCTACTCCTTCATCTAGATCACCCCAATCTTCTGATCCTATCTTAGTCCCTGCTTCACCTCAACTTCCTCCCTCAACCCAGCCCAAAGTTTGGTTTGAGAGGGGAATTTCAAAGGACCAGCCCAATGCTGTGGAAGGGTTATTCAAGAAAATTTAAAATCTAAAAATTATTGATCTATCTGTGGCTGAACTCCTGTCAATTTCTCAATCTGTTTTTGAAGGAATGCAGAGATGGTTCTCTTGTCAACGTTGTAAGACTCCAAACGGTGCTAGGCTGTGGCAGTTTTGTGGAGGGGAAAGGTGCTGTTTAGGATGCCCTCCTGAGTGTTACAAAAATATTTAGATGTAACCAAGATCAAGGTCCAGAACCTGGTAAATGAGGAATCAAGGAGTAGAGGATAAAGATGATAATAGTTTGGTAGCAATGGAACAGCACTATTGGAGACAAGATTATGCAGGGAAAAACTTGAACAAAAGAAGTTAAAGTCTGTTTAGAGTTCAAGGAACAAAAGCTGTTGTATGTAAACAATGCCCACAAGCTAATAACTCTGGTTGTCAGCAATAGATTGGGGATGATCAACTCAAACCCAACCAACCTCCAGGTTCTCAATGAACCTGACTAACTCTCCGCAATCAAGCGCTTGAAGGGTACCAGATAACTGATGGTGGCTGTACAAGACAAATCAAAATGTTTAAGAAGCTCTAAAAGCAAACAGTAACTGATTTGAAGCAAGGATAACCTCAACACTTCTCAAGGGACTCAAGAGTAGGCTGGCAGAATGCAACTCCAAAGAAAATAAAGGGGGGTATAACACTCCAGGTCTTAAGCTAAATAAGACCTCTTCAATCAATTGTGATTGGCTCCAGAAAGATGATCAGGGATCAGGACCAGTATGGTCAGAGAAAGGGATCAAGGAGTGGTATAACACACTCAAAAAATTCCAACAGACAGATTTTTTCTTCACCCAGCAAGGCTATTGGTTGGTGATAAGGATCAGGCCACAGAGGGGCAAAGACACAGGGTCAAAAATGGATCAGGGGGTAATCAAAGATATACCAAGGATAAGGATCAGGATTCAATTTCTCAATAATGGGGGGACACAAGCACACACTCCCCTTGGATTATTTCCTATGATGATGATGCCCCAGAAAAAGCAGGGGAGAGCACCTCCTTTTATAGACCAGAGGCCTGTAGACTATTTACAGAGATACTACAAATAGAGCAGAGAAAAAAAAAGAAATTATTTTTTCTACGGATCAATGAAATAATAAGAGTAAATGAATGAGCAAGGGTGACGGGCCGCGCAGACAGGCCAACACCCCTTGGCATCTGCTGGCCCGCGGATGACTGCGCGGTCATAATCCTTGAGGGGCGTGGGACACATCACCAACCCGTACAGGGGACAGAAGACTTGCTCCGGAAACCGGTGATGCGTTGAACGCGCAGATTGGATGAGGGGTGAAGAGTAGATGGATGGGTTGACGGACGGGATGAGGCTGAGAGTCTAGGAAGTGAGCCAAGCGAGGGTCAGGGATGGGGGGGCCGACTTCTGAGGGCAATTGTTGGGGAGGGAGGATTGGAGGAGGAGGAGGATGCGGAGGAAAGTAGGTTGAGGACAACAGCAAGGTTGTTTGGCGGTCATGAGATTCTTATTGGATTGATTAGCAAAGACGGCCAGAAGATTGAGTAGGTAGAGGAGTAGGTATTGACTCGGAGAGCTTAAGGATGAGATGAAGGATTTGAATAACTTGATCTGAGTGGTTGATCGTGGGGATACTTGAGGAGGACTTCCTTGAGGTTGTAGAACGGGGGTTGGTCAATGATTGATTGGAGTTCCTTCATTTGTTTTGTGGAACCCAAGATTCTGAAGATACCTTGGATGAGGGTGGCATCCTGTTTGAGGTATAGACCGCACTTGGCGACAACGACGGGGATGAAGCCATAGATGTAAGCCTTGTGATCTTGAACCATCATGGAGATGGCCACGGAGGCTAGTTGTAATTAATCCTTGAGTCAAGTTCCGAAGACCCTAGGAGGAAGATGATGTAGGTCAAGGTTGGATTTTCTTTTTTTTACTTTTTTTTTTTTTTGATAATGATACCTATGAATGATGATAAGGAAAAATCATAAAAAAATTAAAATCTCCGCACTGGCCAGGGTGTCCAGGATAGGGCACCACATCTCTCCCCAAATTACAGACTTTCCCTAGTCTGCACCCAAGTTTGATGCCATAAAAAGAGAAAGGAAAGGAAGATGATTGAAACCAAGGAATGGTCATTCCAATCTTGAGAGTGATTGAAAAATAATATGTTGATTAATCCAAAGCAAAATCCTCAAAGTGGCTGAGATAAAATCAAGAAGACATCCCAGGTGCTCTTATGCGTGGAATGAAGTAGAGTTTCACAACAAAACGCAGCAGATGACCCTGGTGGTGCACAATTGGGAGGACTTACTTCTAGAACAAGTTGACTCCACAAGAATGAAATTTCTTGAACTGATCAGCAGAGAACCTTCTGGCCATCTGAGTACCATCCAGTTCCTCCAAAACATATGATCCACCTCTAACTTGACGGATCAATTGGTAAGGACCATTCCAGCGGTTAGAGAAAAGCTTTCCCCACTGAGTTTCCAAGGAACAATTATAAGCTAAGACTAGATCCCCAGGGTTCAAGGGATCCGTGATTTGCTTTGAATGCTTGTCTTCCAAATACTGAACTGATTTTTCCCTAGAATCCATCATCTTCTGATAAGCTTCATTACGGACATCTTCACTCCTTTCCAGCTGCTTGGATCTGGCAACTAATAGATCAGTGGTGGAAGAAACCTTTTTCCAAGAAATACCTAAGAAAGATTTGATTTCCAGATCCAGAGGAAGGAAAGCCCTTTGACCAAAAATGATTTTGTAAGGTGAGTAGCCAGTGGTTTTTTTAGTTGAAATACAATCAGAGAAGAGGACCAGGGGGAGGAATTTGCAACAATTCTTGCCACTTTCACCAGCCAGTTTGACAAGAGCAGCCTTCAAAGGATCATGGCCTCTTTCCACCATGCCTTGGCCTTCAGGATAATAAGGAGTGGTCACCCTATGTTGACCAGGAAGTGATTGGATCATATCAGCCAGTTTACCACCAAACTCGGAGCCGCCATCAGTCAAATAAGATTGTGCCAAGCCATGAGGCATTGTCCAAGTCTCATATAGGAAAGCTTCTACTGATTCAGAGCTGAGGTTCTTAAGAAACTTTGCTTCAACCCATCCAGAAAAATCATCTCTAGCCACAATGAGGTACTTAGCTCCACCAGCCTTAATGTGAACCACATCCATAGCAATCCTCCCAAAGACAGTGGACTCTCTAGTGGGGTAAAAAATTTTGGCCAGGCGCCTAAGATCACGTTTCTGGCACACTTCACAACTCCTACACCATTGAGCGACGGATTTCTTCAGGGATGGCCACCAAAACTGTTTGGATATTTTTTGATAAGTTTTGGTTTCCCCACAATGACCAAGGCCTTCATGGAGATTTTCCAGGATTGAATCTTTCTTAGAAGGGATAGTGACCACAACAAGGGCACAAGGAGTAGCTCTTTTCATAAGCCTAGAACCTTGGAAAAAGAAGTTGGAGGACTTCGTTTTAAGGGACCAAAATTCTTTGGCAGAGAGATCAGCGGGTCTTTGGAGAGTTGAAAGGTACTGCTCTAACTTAAGCCAGAAACCTTGCTGGAAACCAGAGTAATTTTGGGAGGAGAAGGCAAAGACAGGGCGGACCAAGGGTTCTTCCTCATCAAAATCCATTCCAACCTCTGATTCATTGTCTCCAACAGGTCTTCAAGATAAACCATCAGGCATGGTGAAAGATTTTCCAGGCCCGTGAACAATATCAAAAGAGAACAACTGGATGAAAGCCACCCAACAATTCATTGGAGCATTTGGGAGGCTGGGGGTGTTGATCATTTTAATAATGGATTGTGCATTGACTTGTAACTCAAAGTGTTGACCCCAAATGACAGTCTGAAGCTTCTTCAACATTTGGGCCACACCACAAAGTTCCAGTTTTGGCTGGGAGTACCTGGATTCCACATCTGAGAAAAGAAGAGATTCATACAGAGCAGGACAATCCAAACCATTTTCATCTTCCTGAGTAAGGGCAGCCCAAACAGATTGATAACTAGAGTCCACTGCCATCTTGATCTTGCCAGCTCCAGGTCCATAAGTGATCTTTTTCAAAACAAAGTCTTTTCCAACAATTGTTTTGAGCAACTGAAATGATTTTTTGCAAGCTTTGGTCCAAAGCCATTCAGCATCCTTCCTGGTTAAGCAACGCAAGGGAATACAGATTTTGGATAATGAGGGAATGAAGATCCTGACATAAGTTACAACACCTAGGAAACCTCTAACTTCCGTTGGATTTATTGGGGTAGGCCAAGAGATGATTTTGTTGACTTAAGAGGGTGCCATCCTTCTTCCTTCCTTGCAGACTATATAAAAAATTTCCAAGGCAGGGACACTAGGGGCAAGTTTTGATCCAGAGACAGTAAGGCCAGATTCCTCAATTCAAAACAAAATTCTTTCCAAGATAGTAGCATACTCCCAGATAAATTGTTGGATTCCTGAGTGCCAAGGTAAGAGCTCATTATCATAGTCAGAAACTGGACCTTTAATCCCACCATCATCAATAAAGATACCCGCATGGTCCGGGATGTTGTCCCGGAGGATCCACATCATCTGAGCCTGTCAGCTCTCTGATACCAGGAACCTTGCAGTCCTTTAGCTACAGAGAGTGATAAAAGAATTTGGAGCAATAATGTTCCAAAGAATAAACACTTTACAGCTCCAATAATGGTATGGTAAGAGCAAGTGCAAGGTTTAATTGGTTTGGTTATAAATATTTTAAATATAATATAAAAAGAGGGGCCACAGTAATATACTACTGGGGGTCTTTACAGACTTGGCAACCTCTCCTCAAGGGGCCTCCTTAGGCAGTTTATAACCTTGGAATGAAGATGGGTGCCTTCTAAGGCCTTATCCAATAATTTGGGCGGCAAAACAGCACACAAACCCAGAGCAGGAAGGGAACAACTTACTTGGGAAGTAATCCACAGAAATCCTGCAAAGATTCAGGTAAGAAGCTTCAGAACAGATGGGGTTGGTGGCTGGTTCAAACTTCTGGTTGTTGATAGTTATTTAGAAAATAATAATAATAATACTTCAGACTAGATCATAAATCACTTGCTTTCTTCTTTATAAGCACTTGACTAACAATGACACAATTTCTGATTGATAATAATAATATTTCTGATAACTGATAACTGATTGGGAACAGAAGGGCAAAAAGAGCCTGTTTAAATATTCTTTTTTGGGTGCTTGAGGGCCTCTAGAAGGGGTACTAGCCATGGGCTGAGGCTAGGGGGGCAGTCAGGGCAATATTGGCACGTCCTCAAGTTGCTGTTAGCCTGCTGGCCTTAGATCTGTCAAGGAAAAGCTCCTTTTTAGCTGCAGGATCTGTTAATAAATAGATTAGTCATTTTTCTGATCCTGCACTGATCCTCAATTTGTACTGTAAGTACTGGTCCAAAGTGAGCAGACGTGGATGTTTATTGATTCTCCATCCTCTGCTGATCCTGTATGTAATTTTTAATAATTTTTACGACCACTCCTTATGTAGTTTTGTGGTCTTTGAAGGTTCTGATCAACTCATGTCGTGGTGAGTCTGGAACTTTATTTAATTAATAAAAAATACTAAAAATTAGTTGATAACTAGATTTAATTGATTTTTAAGGTTTTTGAACTATAATCTATGCTTGTGTGGTAGCTTTACATATGTAGTGTAGATCCTACTATATTGTAGCTCCTCTGAGCGGTACCTGGCTGTCAGACTGATCACGGCAGGAGGCACAGGGATCAGTCCATTCAAATGCGCGCGGGGACTGATCCGCTGCTCAGATGCGCGCGGGGGACTGAACCGCTGCGCGCATGACTAGGTCATGGGATTACCTGCGCAGGAGTTCAGTTGCACGGGAGTCCAGCGCTGTAGGGACGCGGGGCTGCATGCGGGAGTTGGCGTACGCGGGAGTCCAACGCTGTAGGGACGCGGGGATGCGTGCGGGATTTTGCGTACGCGGGAGACCAGCGCTGTAGGGACGTGGGGCTGCGTGCGGGAATTGTGACAAAACACAATTCCCTGTGTAACTCCTAAACTACACACAACACCTGGATTTCTACTGAAATTTAGGTGTGAAACCTATAAATGACATATCATGTGAAATATTAAAATGGCCAAAAGGTGCCATACTGGTGCCATGGTCATTTACCATTTTCTATTAAATTAATTAAAAAATATAAGGAGTAAGAATTCAAGGGTGGGGTCAGTGAGTGACCCTACCTTATTTTGGGTGGGAAATCTATTTCTGCAATAATATTCATGGATTTCCTACTCCTTCATTTAATAATAATTTTATTTGTTTATTTATTTTTGTTCTTTTTATTTTTGTTAATATTATTATTGTTGTTGCTTTGTCAGGTTGCTCTGTGCTAAGTAGCAGGCTGACAGAGCCTGATAGACTGCAACCGAGTTGGTGGCGCCTTGAGGCAATCAAGTCAGTTGAAATCAACCAAGGGGAGTATTGAAAATAGTGAGGGGACAAGAAATAGGATGCAAGGATTGTTTGTCATAGCTGCCCATAATGTCACCTAGACCATAGCAAGCTCTCCCAGAGAAGGATTCAACAAATTCCTCAGTGGAAGGAGGCACGCCAGAGTCTTTAATAGTAACTTTATTAAGAGGTTGGAGATCATGAACTACTCTAAGTTTACCATTACTTTTCAGTACACAGAAAACAGGACTGGAATAGCTAGAAGTCAATTCTTTGTATAAACCGGTTCAGACTTGTTTGCGGACCAACTTGATGAATTTGTCAACTTTAGAAGCAGGGATTGGGATCTTTTTCTTTTGCCAAGGATCATGTTCAACTACAGGGATGATGTAAGGGAGACCATATGATTCTTTCAAGAGACCTCTCTCTTCTTCACAGAAAGCAATGGATTTTTCTCTAAGAGCTAGGACATTTTTGATCAAATTTAACTCATAAGGAAGAAGCCATCTATCTCGACCAAAGTTGACCACTTTCAGACATTCTTCAGTGACCCAACCAGAGGGAATGAATGGACCAGTGAGGGATTGGGATAGACCACAGTAAGGATCACGGGATAGAGGAGGACGCATAAGGGGAGGATTGAGGTTGAGAGGCATTGGTTGGTTGACTGGCTGGAACTTCTTTGCAACTGGTTTGCACTTGGTGGCAAAGGAGAGGAATCCTTGCTTCCTCCAAGCATTGACCAGTGGGACCTGACTACAAAAACTGAGACCATGTGCCAACATCTTCCAAGTTTGATGTTCTGCTGCCTCCTTGAAAGGTGCCTTCTCCATAAAAGAGGATCCAAAAGATAACACATTGCTCACATGTGTGGCACAGGGTAGAGTTTCAAAAATGACAGTAGTAGAAGCCCCTGGTGGTGCAAAATTTGGAGGACTTACTTCTACCCCAAATTTCCTCCACCTAAGACCATACTCCTTCATACCAAAGCCACCAAGAAAATAATTGAGATTGAGATCTAGTTTAGACTCATTGCAGAGATTCAAAACCAGAATAGAAGATGAGTGATCAGGCTGAAAAGAAAAAGGAAAAGAAGATACAACAGATCCAGACAGAGAAGAAATATTTTTGGATTTTTTGGATTTTTCATGTGTTTGATTTTTGATCTTATTTGGATGAGAAGGAAATGATGAGAAAAAAGAAAGATATGCCTCTGAGGTGGGAGTTGGTCCATGAGTCAAAGTCTGAGGCTGAGAAGAACTACAACTATCAGTAGGGCCAACCATTCTGCTAAAAAATGAGGATGAGAGGAATGGGAGTTTTCTTTCTGCTTTCCTTTCAGGACAGATTTGGGAGGATGACCAGGGAAGTCTCTTTCCCAACAACCAGAATCCAGAGAACAAAGAGGAACCTCAATCTTTCTGCCATCAGCATCAGGGAGGAGAATTCTCTCCCCAACTTGATCAGAAAACATCAGGGTAGCACCAAAGTCCATTAAGAAAGGCCTTCCCAAGATCATGGGACCATCCAGACGAGTAATCCAGAAGTGACAGGTGCCAACAATATTTCAACCAATTCAAACAGGGATATCCGCAGCAATACCAACCAGCTCACAGGACTGGGTCCCTATTCCATACACAGCAGAATTGAAACTGACCCTTGGGCTAAGTTTAAGCTTGCAGGCCATGGAGTCCAAAATCTAGTTGAGCTGAGAACCCAAATCCACAAGGAGAGAAACCGTTTTAGTTGAATCACCAAGATAACATGGGAGAAAGCCAAGAGGAAAGGAATACAGGTTGGTATCTGAAGAGGGATCTGTTCCACCAGAATCCTCCATCAGAGTACCAGAGGAGACCTTCAATTTGTCCGGACCAATTTCCACACGTCGACAAGAAACCCATTTCTTCATCCCTTCAGCCACAGATGGAGAGATTGACAGGAGTTCAGCCACAGATAGATCAGGGATTTGAAGATCAGAAATTTTCTTTAATACTCCTTCCACAGCATTAGGGTAGTCTTTGGAGATGCCCCTTTCAAATTGAACTATGGGCTGGGTGGCGGGAGGAAGATCAGATGAAATAGGTGCTGGAAGAGGATCTGAGGGTTGGACAGGTTGAAGAGGGGGAAGATCAGAGTTTTCCTGGAACCTTTCCATAAGTGATTCCCTTTCTACTTCCAGGTCTTCCACATCAGAGGAAGGAGGATCAGGTGAAGATTGACGTTTAACGGGTCTTTGCAGGATTGAGGATGGAACAGGAGGAGACTTATGAGGTTTTGGTTCCTCATGGTGTTTCCTAGCTGGATCAGATTGATAGGTGCCAGGGAAGCTGAAAGAAGTGATAGCTGGAGGATACCAAGGTTGCAGAGTTCCACAGGATGATCAAAAATCCACAGAGACCAAGGATGCCTTCTTAGGAGTTGGTGGTTGGTATGAGGCCACCACATGACGGATTGGACAAGATGAATTGAAAGGGATCAAAGCACCATTAGGAAGGAAGAAATTATTTCCCTTCTGCTCTACTAACTTCTCCTCCTTGTCCTTCTGGAGTTCAGGACATCTACCGGTACCATGGCCTTCCCTATGGCAATAATAACAGACTATAGTAGATTTGGGAACAGAATTAGCAGGTTTAGGAGTGGCTAAAGAGGATATTTTCTGATCTATTTTATTCTCAAATGCCTGAAGTAATTTAGTGATCTCATCTATATTAGGTGTCTCCCGGTGGGTCTGAGGATTGGGTTTAGGTCTGCAATTGGCTTCCATCTTATTCATGATTTTTTTAGATGCTTGAAAAGAGGGGGCAAGGACTGGTTCAGTGATTTTAGGTTTTTCAAAGGTGAGAGCTGTTTGACCTTTCATCACTTTATCCACAGTATTCCTAAGAAACATGAAAGCAGGGAGCTTGAAAAAATTATCTCTTGTCATGATCATGGATCCAGATTTCACCAATTCATCCTTAATTCTTTCCTGCACTCCTGGAGAGAAAGACTGAAAAAATCACACTCAAATTTTGTCCAACGTATCAATGTGATCGTTCCAAATAAGATAGGACTGGATAGGGTCCCAAGATTTTCTGAAAGCTTGATAGTCAGAGGCTGAGGAGATACCACCATTGGAGATCCATTGAGAAACCAGGGCATCCAAGTCTTGCAAAGTAAATCTGGCTACATCTATTTTTCCCCAATAGGCCAACATAGCCTCCTTCAGGAGCCGCCAGTTATGAGTTTCAAATCCATTGAACAATTCAATAACCTCCATAACTTTGTCAGAAGAGATAAAAAATTGTAACTGATAAGCCATATCATGTTCACTGGCACCATCCACTTCAGCAGCCATCTCATAGGAGTCCAGGAATTGTTCAACATTGGTCCCATTGAAGCCTAATTTTTTTTTCTGAGGTTTGATTTTGACCATCTTGGCCGGAAAAGATGAGGAGGATCCAGCAGGTTCCATATTGAAGGGTTCCTAAGAGATCCATACAAGCAGAGTTCCAAGGTGGCTCACAAGTGTGGCAAGAGTAGAGTTTCACAAAAACAACAAGTATCTTGCCCAGATGGTGCACAATTGGGAGGACTTACTTCTGGACCAAGTTGCCTCCACGGATCAGATCTGAAAAAAGAACAAAAGACAAAAAAAGAAAAAGATTGGATTGGATTTTGGAGTTGATTCTTCAAGTTGGGACTGTAAATCCCAAGGTTGCTGGTTTGATCCCAGCCCGGGGGACCAAATGTAAGACTGCAAACGGTGCTAGGCCTTGGCAGTTCTGTGGAGGGGAAAGGTGCTGTTTAGGCTGCCCTCCTGAGTGTTACAAAAATATTTAGATGTAACCAAGATCAAGGTCCAGAACCTGGTAAATGAGGAATCAAGGAGTAGAGGATAAAGATGATAATAGTTTGGTAGCAATGGAACAGCACTATTGGAGACAAGATTATGCAAGGAAAAACTTGAACAAAAGAAGTTAAAGTCTGTTTAGAGTTCAAGGAACAAAAGCTGTTGTATGTAAACAATGCCCACAAGCTAATAACTCTGGTTGTCAGCAGAAGATTGGGGATGATCAACTCAAACCCAACCAACCTCCAGGTTTACAATGAACCTGCCCAACTCTCCACAATCAAGCGCTTGAAGGGTACCAGATAACTGAGGGTGGCTGTACAAGACAAAGCACAATGTTCAAGAAGCTCTAAAAGCAAACAGTAACTGATTTGAAGCAAGGATAACCTCAACACTTACCAAGGGACTCAAGAGTACGCTGGCAGAATGCAACTCCAAAGAAAATAAAGGGAGGTATAACACTCCAGGTCTTAAGCTAAATAAGACCTCTTCAATCAATTGTGATTGGCTCCAGAAAGATGATCAGGGATCAGGACCAGTATGGTCAGAGAAAGGGATCAAGGAGTGGTATAACACACTCAAAAAATTCCAACAGACAGATTTTTTCTTCACCCAGCAAGGCTATTGGTTGGTGATAAGGATCAGGCCACAGAGGGGCAAAGACACAGGGTCAAAAATGGATCAGGGGGTAATCAAAGATATACCAAGGATAAGGATCAGGATTCAATTTCTCAATAATGGGGTGACACAAGCACACACTCCCCTTGGATGATTTCCTATGATGATGATGCCCCAGAAAAAGCAGGGGAGAGCCCCTCCTTTTATAGACCAGAGGCCTGTAGACTATTTACAAAAGATGCTACAAATAGAGCGGAGAAAAAAAAAGAATTTTTTTTTTTTTACAGGTCAATGAAATAATCAAAGGAAATGAATGAGCAAGTGTGACGGGCCGCGCAGACAGGCCAACACCCCTTGGCATCTGCTGGCCCACGGATGACCGCACGGTCAAAATCCTTGAGGGGCACGGGACACATCACCAACCCACGCAGGCGACAGAAGACTTGCACGGGAAACCGGTGATGCGTCAAACACGCGGATTGGATGAGGGGTGAAGAGTAGATGGATGGGTTGACGGATGGGATGATGTTGGATTGGATGAGGCTGAGAGTCTAGGAAGTGAGCCAAGCAAGGGTCAGGGATGGGGGGGGCGACTGCTGAGGGTGATTTTTGGGGAGGGAGGATCGGAGGAGGAGGAGGAGGAGGATGCGGAGGATAGTAGGTTGAGGACAACAGAGAGGTTGTTTGGCGGTTATGAGATTCTTATTGGATTGATTGGCAAAGATGGCCAGAAGATTGAGTAGGTAGAGGAGTAGGTATTGACTTGGAGAGCTTAAGGATGAGATGAAGGATTTGAATAACTTGATCTGAGTGGGTTGATCGTGGGGATACTTGAGGAGGACTTCCTTGAGGTTGTAGAACGGGGGTTGGTTGAAGATTGATTGGAGTTCATTCATTTGTTTTTTGGAACCTGAGATTCTGAAGATACCTTGGACAAGGGTGGCATCCTGTTTGAGGTATAGACCGCACTTGGCGACAACGACGGGGATGAAGCTGTAGATGTAAGCCTTGTGATCTTGACCCATCATGGAGATGGCCACGGAGGCTAGTTGTAATGAATCCTTGAGTCAAGTTCCGAAGACCCTAGGAGGAAGATGATGTAGGTTGAGGTTGGATTTTCTTTTTCTTTTTTTTTTTTTGATAATGATACCTATGAATGATGATAAGGAATAATCATAAAAAAATCAAAATCTCCGCACTGGCCAGGGTGTCCAGGATGGGGCACCACAACTTTTGGAGATTGATAACTCTTGTTGAACAAATTGCTCCCCAGATTCAAACCTTTACTCCTGTCCTCTTGGTTTTCTTCCTTTTTACCTCGGTGATTCAGCTAAAACTGTTTCTCCTCTTTTGGATTATGGTTCAGAGCTCAACTTAATTTTGGATGCCATGGCCTGTAAACTCAAGCTTAGTCCTAGGGTTAGATTCAATTCTGTGGTTTATGAGATAGGGAATCAATCTTGTGAATTGGTTGGTATTGCTGAAGATTTCCCAGTTAGGATTGGTTAAAATATTGTTGGAACCTGTCACTTTTGGATCAATTGTTTGGAAGGTCCTATGATCTTGGGTTGACCATTCTTAATGGATTTTGGTGCTATCCTGTTGTTTTCTGATCAAGTTGGGGAGAGAATTCTTCTCCCTGATCCTGATGGTAGAAAGATTGAATTTACTCTCTGTTGTTTGGATTATGGTCATTTGGAAAGAGAATTCCCTGTAAATCCTTCTAAATTGTCTGTAAAGGGGAAGCAGAAGGATAAATCCAATTCCTCTCATTTTTTATGGGAACAGTTGATCCTACTGATAGTTGTAGTTCTTCTCAGCCTTGGTATTCAGCTCAAGTATCAACTATCATCCCTGAGGCTTATTTTTAATTTTTATCATCATTTTGTTCTGATCTGGAAAGTATTAAAAATCAAAAACATGTCAACATAGAAAATTCCAAAAATATTTCTTCTCAATCTGGGTCTGTTGTGTCTTCTTTTCCTTGTACTCTTAGGTCTGATCAATCTTCTTCCAGTCCTGGTTTGAATCTCCACAATGAGTATAAACTATATCCTGATCTTGATTTTATTCTTGGTGGCTTTGGTATGGGGGAACATGGGCTTCAGTGGAGGCAATTTGGGGTAGAAGTAAGTCCTCCCAACTGTGCACCTCTAGGGAAATCTTCTACTGTCATTTTCAAAACCCTACCTTGTGACACACATGTGAGCAAAGTATTATCTCTTAGTTCTCCCTTTATGGAAAAGGAACCCTTCAAGGACGTTGTGGAACATAGGAAGTGGAAAATGTTGGAAGTTGGTCTCAGTTTTTCTATTCAAGTCTCACTGGTCAAATCTTTGAGGAAAAAAGAAATTCTCTCTTTTGCTACCAAGTATAAGCCAGTTGCAAAAAAGCTCCAACCAGTCAACCAGCCTATGCCTCTCAACCACAATCCTCCTCTTATGTGTCCTGCCTTATCTTGTGATCCTTACTGTGGATTATATGGATCTCTTAACGGTCCCTTTGTGACTAATGGTTTTGTCACTGAAGAACTTCTGAAAGTGGTAAACTTTGTTCCAGATGGATGGCTTCTTCCTGATGAGTTAAATTTTATCAAAAATGTCATATCTCTAAGGGAAAAATATATTGCTTTCTGTGAACAAGAGAAAGGTCTCTTAAAAGAATCCCATGGCTGCCCTTATATAATCCCTGTAGTTGAACATGAACCTTGGCAAAAGAAAAAGATACTGATACCTGCTGCTAAAGTTGATTAATTTATCAAGTTGGTCTGCAAAAAATTTTTTACTGGTCTATATGAACAGTCAACTTCCAGTTATTCCTTCCCTGTCTTCTGTGTCCTCAAGAGTAATGGTAAACTTAGAATAGTTCATGATCTCCAACCTCTTAAAAAAGTTACCATTAAAGACTCTTTTATCCCCCCTGATACTGAAGAATTTGTTGACTTCTTTTCTGGGAGAGCTTGCTATGGTCTAGGGGACATTATGAGAGTTTATGACAAACAATCCTTACATCCTATCTCTTTCCCTTGCACTACTTTCAATACTCCTCTTGGTTGATTCCATCTTACTTAATTGCCTCAAGGTGCCACTGATTTGGTTGCATTTTATCAGGCTCAGGTGATGTGGATCCTCCAGGATGAAATCCCTGATCATGCTGGTATATTTATTTATAATGGCAGAATTAAAGGTCCAGTTTCTGACTATGATAATGAGCTCTTATCCTGGAATTCAGGAATCCATCAATTCATCTGGGAATATGCTACTACTTTGGAAAGGATTCTGTTTTGAATCAAGGAGTCTGGCCTTACTGTCTCTGGATCCAAATTGGCTGCTTGTGTACCTGCCCTTGAAATTGTTGGTCATGTGGTCTGCAAGGAAGGAAGAGGATGGCACCAGCCAAAGTCAACACAATCATCTTAAGGCCAACTCCAATCAATCCTGATGAAGTTAGAGGCTTTCTAGGTGTTGTAACCTATGTTCAAATCTTTATCCCATCTTTATCTGAAAGCTGTGCACCCTTGCGTTGTCTAACAAGGGAAAATACTGAATGGATTTAGACCCAAGGTTGTGAAACAGTTGCTCAAAATGATTGTGGGTAAAGAAATATTTTTTGAAAAGATCTCTTATGGACCTGGAGCTGGCAAGATCAAGCTGGCTGTTGATTCTATTTATTAATCTTTTGGGGCTGCTCTTACTCAGGAAGATGAAAATGGTTGGGACCATCCTTCTCTTTATGAATCTTTGTTATTTTTAGATGTAGAATTGAGATACTCTCAGCCAAAACTAGAAATCTGTGGTGTGGCTCAAATGATGAAGAAATAATTCAAAATGTTGATCCCAGAGAGTCAATGCTTGATCCATCATTGAAATGATCAATGCTCCCAGCCTCCCAAATGCTCCTATGACTTTTTGAGTGGCCTTTATCCAGCTTTCCTCTTTTGATGTTATCCACAGGCCTGGAAAATCTTTCACCATGCCTGATGGTTTATCTTGAAGCCCTCTTGGAGATGACAAATCTGATGTTGGAATTGATTTTGGTGAAGAAGAACCTCTAATCCAACCTGTCTTCTCCTTATCCTCTCAAGATTATTCTGGCTTTAAACAAGGGTTCTGGCTCAAATTAGAGCAGTAACTTTTAACTCTTCAAAAACCTCCTGATCTCTCTGCTAAAGAATTTTTATCCCTTAAAAGAAATTCCTCTAATTTCTTTTTACAAGGCTCTAGTCTTAAGAAAAGAGGAAATCCTTGTTCTCTCATTGTTGTCACTATCCCTTCTAAACAAGATTCGATCCTTGAAAGTCTCCATGAAGGCCTTGGTCATTCTGGGGAAACCAAAACTTATTAACAATGATCCAAAAAATTCTGGTGGCCATCTCTGAAGAAATCCATTTCCCAATGTTTCAAGATTTGTGAAGTTTTTAAAAAACGTGATAATAGGCCCCCAGCTGAAATTTGTTATCCTACTGTGGAGTCCACTTTCTTTGGAAGGATTTATATGGATGTGGATCATATTAAGGAAGGTGGTGCTAAGTACCTCATTTTGGTGAGAGATGATTTTTCTGGATGGGTTGAAGCAAAATTTCTTAAGAATTTTAGCTCTGAATCAGTGGCAGCTTTCCTCTGTGAGACTTGGAAAATGTGTTAGGGCTTGGCTCAATCTTACTCTACTGATGGTGGCTCTGAATTTGGTGGAAAACTTGCTGAAATGATCCAATCTCTTCCTGGAAAACATAGAGTTACTACCCCTTATTATGCTGAAGGCCAAGGCATGGTGGAACAAGGCCATGCTCCTTTTAAGGCTGCACTTGTTAAAATAGCTGGTGAAAGTGGCAAGAATTGTTGCAAATTTCTTCCTCTTGTTCTCTTTTCTGACTGAATCTCTACCAAATGTACCACTGGCTGCTCAATTTATGAAATCATCTTTGTTCAAAGAGCAGTTCTCCCTTTGGATCTAAAAATTGAATCCTTCTTGGGTATCTCATGGGAAGAAGTGTCCTCAACCACTGATATATTAGTTGCTGGATTGAGGCAACTGGAGCAAAGTGAAGATGTTTTTGATGAAGCTTATCAGAAGATGATGGAATCAAGAGAAAAATTGGTTCAGTATTGGGAAGATAAGCACTTAAATTGAATCAGGGATCCCTTAAATCCTGGTGATCTATTTTTAGCCTATAATTCATCTTTGGAGACCCAGTGGGGAAATCTGTTCTCAAACTGCTGGAATGTTCCTTATTGGGTGGTTTGCCAAGTCAAAGGTGGATCTTATTTTTTGGAAGAGATGGATGGTAATTATTTGGCCAGAAGGTTCTCTGCTGATAAATTCAAGAAGTTTCATGGTCATGGAGGCAACTTATCTCAGAATTAAGTCCTCCCAATTGCGCACCACCAGGGTCATTTGCTGTGGTTTTGTTTTAAACCTCTACTTCATGCCACATACATGAGCACCTGGATTCCTTCTTTGTTTTATCTCTGCCCCTTCTAGAGCTCTTTTGGATGGGTGAAGATATTTTTCAACTCCTCCATCACTCTCAAGATCAAGAAATGGCCATTCTTCTGTCTCAATTTCTTCATATTCCTCCTTTTTTTAATATATTCAAATTTGAAATTCAGACTAGGGACAGTCTGTAAGTTGGGGAGAGATGTGGTGACCAATTTGGGACACCTCAGGAGAAGGTAAATTTTTTTACATATAATCTTTCATCACAAAAAAAAATATAATATATATATATATATATCCCTGTGTTACTATGGCTACTCTTCCTCTCTCCCATCTCCCAACTTGTTCCTGTCCTAGCCAACTAGGAAGGCCTCTCCAGGGTGTTCCAATCCCCATATCCTCTGTTAATCTCCCTCTTGTTTTTGTTTCAGCCCTTTTTTTTATTTTTGGCCAATTGCCCGCACAGACGGCAATCCCATCTCATACAGCATCCAATTTTTTGGGGGGCCAAGCGTGCCCAGATCATCATCCTCATCATCCTCTCAACTCTTCTCACCACTCATCCTCACTACTGCCATTCTTGGTCTCCTCCTTGGCCTGTCAATCAATGCTCATCATTGCATCCAATTTGGTTATCATCTCCTATCCCTTCAGGCAGGTTATGCCCTTGGCCTATCAATCCACATTCTGTGCAACCAACTCACAATCTGTGACAATTACCCCCAATTTATCTTTCTCCTTGTCTTTGACCCTCCCTTGCACCAAGCAATTGGCAACCATCATCTCACCCCTGCTTGTCAACAAACCTGTTGGCCACCTTGCTGACAGTTGCCTTGCACTGATTGTCTTTTCATCATTTTGTGCTTGTGGTTGCCTCTCACCATCAACTGTTTCACTTTCATCATCCCAGGAATCCAGCAACCAATCTGCTTTCACTCGCAGTCTGTTCCACCCTTGCTGTTGGATTTGCGGTTTGCACCTGGCAACCGTTGCGCACCCACTGGCCTGCTGCCATTGGCCTTTGCATCTTCCCATCTGCTATTGTGCAAAAGCTAATCTTCTGCCTGCGGTCATCCTTGAATCCAGGCTTGTTTCCTTTCCCATTTTTTTTCTTATTTCATGATTCATCCTTTCATTATGTTTGATTGTTTTCATCAAGCCAAGAAAAAAAAACTTTTTCTTCCCCTCTCATTTGTGTCATGCTCTTTTAAGTAGTCTACAGGGCCTCTTGCCCATAAAAGGAGGGGCTCTCTCCTGCCTTTTTTCCGGATCATCCATGAATCATCAATTATCTAAGTGAATCAATAATTCTTTGGGGCCCTTCCCCTTTATCTGAGCATCCTTATCCTGGGTATATCCATGATTACCCCTTGATCCTTGAGCCTCCATACTCAGATATTTGATCCATAAATCTGGGGCCTTATTGGTTATCACCAAACAATAGCCTTTCTGGTTGAAGAATAATTCATTTGGTTGGGTTCTTGAGTGTGCTGTACCACTCCTTGATCCCTTTTTCAACCATACTTTCCTTGATAATTCTTTGATTGTCTTTCTGGAATTAGTTACGTTTTACTAAGAGGCTTCATTAATCTTAAAACCTAGAGTGTTAAACCTCCCTTTATTTCTTTGAAGTTGAATTTTACCATGCTAATCTTGAGTCCCTTGAGAAGTGCTGCGTTATTCTTGTTTGGATTTGTTATTGCTTTGCTTCTAGAGCTTCATAAAACGAATTGCTTGTTTTGTACAGCCACCCACAGTTATCTGGTACCCTTCAAGCGCTTGATTGTGGAGAGTGGGCCAGCTTCTTGAGAACCTGGAGTTTGGTTGGGATTGAGTTGGTCTTTCCTAATCTTCTTCTGAAAACCAGTTTTATTAGCTTGTGGGTGTTGTTTCTTACAACTGCCTTGTTCTATTGAACTCTGAACAAAATTTAACTTATTTCTTTCAAGTATTTTACTGCACCATCTTGCCTCAGATAGTGCTGTTCCATTGCTACCAATTAATATCAAACTTATCCCTTCCCATGGATTCCTCATCCATAAGTTTCTGTTACTTGCTTTTGGTTACATTTAAATATTTTTGTGAAATTCAGGAGGGTGGCCTAAAAAGCACTTTTCCCCTCCAAAGAACTGCCTGCAGCTCAGCACCATTTGGAGTCTTACAGCAGTAATGGGATTTGGAAAAGAAGAAGTGGGAGGAAGTGACCATCTGGAAAGGGGATTACTAGAGTGGAAAATGTTAAAGAGATAATTGTTTCTTTTTTCAAGTGTGTCAATGCAATTGCATAGATTTTCAATCTTGATTACCAATCTGTTCATGTCACCTCAATTAAGTTGTACATGTTGGGTAGAAACTATAGGGGGGGAAGATGAATCTTGGAAGAGAAATTAGAGAAGTGTTTATCAAGAGAAACAATTTTTTTCTGAAAGCTAAAGATCATGTTGATAAAGGATTTGTTTTTAAAGGAGATAGGATAATCTTTATGGCTATCCATAACATCAAATTTAGAACTAGAATGGGAGAGGTTCATGAAAAACAAGAGCAATGGGGCAATAAGGAAAAAGGAGCAGGGCTAAGGCTCATTCAATTTAAGTAATTAGAAAAAGAGAACAAGGAGAGTAATAAAACTGAAGAAATAGGTAAATGATCTACAAAAGGAAGATAAAGGAAAATAGGTGGATGAGAAGTGGGAAATGGTAATGATAATTAAATTTTTTAGTATTTGGTTTTTGGGATGAACAGAAAAGGTTGGTAATGTGATGTTAGAGTGGAAGAATACCCGGCATGTGTTCCTCAGTACATATATATTTATGTATGTACAGTGGGTAGAAAAGAATAATGGGACTGATGCCCTTATTTTTTTTGTTTAACCCATTTATTTTTTTCATGTTATTTTTTATCACACATATATACAGGAAAAAAAGGTTATATTTTTTTTATTTCATTAATTAAGCATCTTGATTTTATTTCAAAATGAGTATTTTTGAATTTAAAAGAATAGATAATAAACAAAAAATGAAAAATGAAAAATGAAAAATGAGCTACAAATACGCTTAAAATTGATGATAGATAAAAAAAATATATAGAAAGTCATGTACCCTCAAAAAATGATGGGAGTTTCAGAAAATAGGAATAAGGTGATGAGGAATTAGAAAAGGGGGGCAAAAAAACATAAAATTGATCCTACAATTGGGTACAACCACCACCAGCCTTGATGACAGCCTCCATTCAATCAGGCATGGATTTGATGAGATTGTTGAGGGTTTGATTCAGAAGGTGGTCCCAGGTGCTTTGGAGAGCTCTTTCCACCTCTGGGGTGGTCTGTGGGTTGTGCAATGGTCAAATGTTACATTTTAAAATTTTCCATAATTTCTTGATTGGATTGAGGTTGGGTGATTGAGCTGCCAAAACAATTTTTTCAATTCCTTTGGAGTGCTGCCAGTACTTGCTTATTTTGTCCTTATGGAATGGGGCCCCATCTTCCATTAAAAAAAAAAAAAAAAAAAAAAAAAAAAAAAAAAAAAATAGAGTTGCTGAAATTCTTGATCCATGGGCCAAGACCCCTTTTGTAAACAATTTTGATAAAATCCTTTGCAGTCTGTTGTTTAGGTGGAATGATGATGACTGGGGTGGTTCTCTCACCAATGAACACACCCCAAACCATAACTGATCACCTCCCACTCATGAATGTGGGGGCCAAGCATTCTGGTTTGAATTTTTCTTGAGGGTTTCTCCAGGCAATGACTTGATGCAAGTCCTTTCCAATTTCAAAGCTTGATTTTTTGTTCCAAATCACCTTCATCCAATCTTCTATGGTCCAATGGGTGTGCTTGAAAGCAAAGGTGAGTTGCCTTTTTTTGTTCATTGGTCAGATTAGGCTTCTTGGAAGCCACCCTTGAATAGAAAACCAATTCATGGGCTCTTCATTGAATCTTACAACTCAATATGTCTTGCACAATCAAATTATGGATCTTGGGGGCCTTCAACTCCTGGTGGTTCCTTATGATTTGGCTCAGCTGACAAAGATCCCATTCCATTATTTTTTGAGGCCATCTGGATTGTTTTGAAGACTTGATGGTCCCTCAATTGCAGAATCATTTTAGGAAATTATAAATTGTTGTACTTGGAATTGCTAATTTCAATTCAATTTTGTTCCCCAATGTGCTGGTTGTCATACATACCAACAATCCTTGTACATAGATGCATACCTGCGGCCTTTGGCACAGGTTACTAACTAGAGAGGGCCTCCTACATTCTAGTTGTAGAAGAAGGTGATGTGCCATGATCAGTTAGTTGGTTGGTCCAATGTGAGTCATTCAAACTAGTATAAGAGCCTCAACGCACTGCACTTGTGGCACTTTTGGATGCCAAAAACACAAGCTTTAAATGGCTCACTGCCCTGTATTAATCAGGAATTTCTTGACAGAGGCCTTGGGCCAAAACAAGCTGGGCAAGCCCCAAGTCATGGCAAAGTCCACAAACTGATGATGTGAGGTCATATAGACCCCCCCCCCAATAAAAAAGCTAGAACTGAAATTATGATGAGCCATTGGAACTTGTAGCTCATAGTCATACATACATATATACTTACATAAAACTATGTGTGACTGGATCCAGTTGTGTTGGGATCAAGATTATGGATCAGTGTAGGAGAGAGAGTGAGGGTGGAGAAAGCTTTGGCAAAACCCATTTAGGATCCGGATCAAGGTGATGATCATGTATGTATGTACATACATAGATACATATGTACATATGGCAAACCTTGATGGATGAATTAAGCTTCCCAGAAGTTTAACTCTTCTGTCTCTCAGCATCTGCAATTTTTTTCAATAAATTTTTACTAGGTAAGCCCTTCTTAGCTAAAAAAAAAATAGAAAGCAAGTGCTTTAGAAAGTGGGAACTGCAACTGTATGTACATACTTGTTAAGCCTGCACATCAGTTAGCTAAAAAGGGTCAATCCACAATCACCCACCTCACTGCAACCACTTTCCA
Organism: Puccinia polysora; assembly: GCA_025617555.3. NCBI lineage: Eukaryota > Fungi > Basidiomycota > Pucciniomycetes > Pucciniales > Pucciniaceae > Puccinia > Puccinia polysora. The sequence goes on from CM062629.1 coordinate 28,833,217, forward strand.
CCTTTGAAGGGGAAAAGGGGATATGAGGGGGGGTGGATGATATGGAAGGATGAGAGAATATGGTGGAGACTTACCTTTATGGGGGGATGGTATTCTAGATTTGATTAATGGATGACTTGTTGATGGTATGTATTGTGGAGTTATGGTGGGTATCTTGAATCCTGCCAAGGGTTGGTATTAGCAAGCCCCATAAATTTTTATAAATTTTGCAATTGTTGACTAAATTTATGAAGCATTTGTCATAGTGATTTCCTATTCAGGACACATTTTTAAGTTGCACTTGGTAAACTTAGCTAAGGAGCAGGTTTACCAAGAAAATCTTGGATTATTATAAAGTCCTTATTCCTCATCTAACAGATTAAATCTAGAAACTTCTCAGATCATCCACAATTTTCTTGGTAAAACTGCTCATGATCTAAGCTTAAAAATTGATTTTCAAAATTTTGAAACCATGAGGGGCTTGATAGAGAGCAAGCTCCATAAGGTTTCTAGATTTTTCACAAAGTTTGGTAAGATCTAGAAAGCTTGCTAGCTCCATCCTTCAATATCACCTCCATATCCTATACCCCATCAACAAGGTCCTTTCAATCCCTTCAATATCACCTCCAATTGTCATCCCAGCTCCAATATCACCTCCCACCACCATCCCAGCTCTGATGTCCCCTCACCCCAGCCCCAGCTCCAATTTGCACCATTCCCCCAACTCCCTGCCTTCTTGGTTTAAATCCTCCGTATCCCCTCCTCTGCCATCAAAATACAATTTTAACCTCAAATCAAAATCATCAATGATGGAACCAGCCAACCTCTCATCTAGCACTTCAACCAATACAAATTAAAATCAAAAGAAACAATATCCAAACTGGATCCCTCAAGAAGAGCAGAAGCTTGCTCAATCTTGAATCTAAGTGAGTGAATATCCTAAATTTTCAACAAACCAAACCACCATCAACTTCTTCAAGAGGGTTGAGGAGGACTTCAAACTCCACAGCAAGCCAACTCTCACTGTGATTGGGATTATGTATCTGTACCAGCTGAAGATTTTTTTTTTTGTTTTTTTTCCCCTTAAAGTCTTACCAATCTTGGTCAATGAACTCACCATTTTTCTAAATTTGAAACTGTAAATGAGCCAACCTTAACACTTCAAATTTTTATATTTTCTACAATCTATCATTCCATTGAAGGATAACCAAAAATTGGATCTAGTCCAATCGAACGGATGCTTCAAGCCACTGATATGTATCAAAAAAAAAAAACCAGGGGCCATTGGTTTTCAGGTTGAAGTGGCCTGGGAAACTCTTTGAAAATATCTGCAATGGATTGGAAAACCCACTTAAAGTTACAGCTACTGCAAATCCCATGCCCCCCCCCCCAGACAACTCTCATTGTTGCCTTCCATCTCTGTCTGATTCCCTGTCCTGTTCAGGAGTTATAAAGGTTTCAAAGCATTTTTGTATGGAATTGGTGACAAATTCCAACCAAGCCAAAGAATTGGTAAATCAAATGGATTTATTAATCAAATACAATAAGGTTGAGGTATGACAGAATGACCTTGTCCAGAAGATGTACAACATGCAATCTTGTATTCAAAAAGGTGGGTATGAAGTTTTTGATGGATAAATAAACTGAGTTTTGAAGGCTGAAAAAGGCTTCCCTCTCTTGAGAATGCTGAATTAAAAGCTCCAAACTCAACTTAAATATTGATTTAAGAAATATATATGTGCATATAATATATCTTTTCATGTCCACCAATGATATATACTTACTGGTTCTTTCTTCTCTCAAATTCAATGGTTCCTTTTCATCTCACTGCTTAATTTTTTCTGGGTATTCTTTATTGTATTTTGGATTTATTATTAATCTCTGGAAGGATGAAATGGGAATCATATGAATTCAGTATAGGGATTGTTTTATAGATTGGAAAAAACCAAAACAAGGATGAAAAAAAAATGCAGATCAAATGGTTGATAAATTGTTGTTTCAAAATCTTCTCAGATCAAAAGAGGAAAAAAAAAATCAAAAATAAAAAATGAAACAAATGAAAAAATAAAAAAAAATGAAAAACAAAATCAAAAAAAAAAATGAAATGAAAAAGTGGTCCCCAGCTAGCTACTTGGTGTGACGTGATAGATTGCACAATTTTGAAATGGCTCCAATGAGATCCTCTTACCAGTTTTTTTTTTCTATCAACTTAAATACTATGAATTTCAAGAGAAATATTCAGAGTATAATTTTTTATGCATGCCTGAATGGGCATCATGACAAAAAGAAATGCACTGTGTAGGCCAAGAACTGGATTCAAAAAAGAAAAATTGATTCCTGGGTATTTTTTTTTGTGACAGGTTGGCAGCTGTATGATGTTTTCTGTCTGAGGTTTTTCTCAATCTTGACAGGAAGTTGTGGCCCTTAACTCCATCCACCAACCAATCACTATTATCAAATTTTATTGATTTTTTTTTGGTTCAAAAACAACACTGGCCACTTGACTTGTCCTGTGGACTTAACCCTTGGGCGGACCTGAGCAATTCTCACCTTCAATACATTTTTGAAAGGCCTTATCCTGTTGATGAATGAACTTGAATTTTAAGGTTCCTTCCTCACTTAAAAACTGAATAAACAGTTCACTTGTTCACTAGACTCTTTTTTACTAGGAACAGTAGTATAAAATCAGATAGCATTCCTTGAATCACAGGAAATGTGTGTGTGTGTGTGTGTGTGTGTGTGTGTGTGTGTGTGTGTGTGTGTGTGTGTGTGTGTGTGTGTGTGTGTGTGTGTGTGTGTGTGTGTGTGTGTGTGTGTGTGTGTGTGTGTGTGTGTGTGTGTGTGTGTGTGTGTGTGTGTGTGTGTGTTTTATTTATTTATTTTATGAGATAAACCATTGAATTTAGGACAAAAAAAAACTTTAGAAAGGAGGAAAAAAAAAAACAAAAACGATTGAAAGAAGAAAAACTGTGAAGAAAAGGGCCAAATTCATGAAGAAAAAAAAAAAAAAAAAAACATGACAGTATTCTTGTGATCCATAGAGATTATGTAAACTGATCAGCTACATATGTTCTCAACTTTCTCTCTCATGTTCCCTCCTTGGTCCCCAAACCTGCCCCTGCTCAGCCTACTGCTTTCTGATAATAATTCTTTACAACAATGGGAGGAGGAGGAGGAGGAGGAGGAGGAGGAGGAGGAGGGAAATCCTCAGAGGCTTGGAATGATGAGGTCTAAAAACTTTAAAAATTGAGGCAAATTAAATGGAGTATGAAGGAGGAGATCAAATTTTGAGGAAGATTAACTGATGATTTATCAGTATAACTACAGGTTAAAAATTTTAGAAGGATTTCAAGAGGAGAGAGACCATTTTTGGGAAGGATCAGGATCAGAATCTCTGGAGTGATTGAGTGATTGAGATTGAGAGATCTTGGAGGATTGAGATGAAAGTGCAAGTACTTTCTTTTTTTTTAAAAAAAAAATTAATTAGTTACTGAAAAAAGGGTGTCAAACATAGGGACTAGGATCAGTTCACATCCATCCTGGTACAGGGGGGGGATTTTAATTTTTTTTTTTTTTTTTTTTTTTGAAAAATAATCTGAACAGGAACAAATTCAATCCCAATTAAACCCACTTGAATCAAAATAAACATTAAAAAAGGATTAAAGATGTCTTACCCTTTTATTTTATTTTTTTACATATTGATTAATCTCTGCCTGAATTTTTTTTTTTTTTTTTTTTTTTTAAAAAAAAAAAAATTGATTGCTCAGGAAGTTTTTGGATTTTTGGCCAAGTCATATTCAACATTTAATACTTGATTTCATTTGGATTTTTTTTTTTTTTTGGTTAAAAAAGTTTTAAAATCATTCATCAGATCAAGACAATTTATTAACTCAAGTTTTTTTTTTTTTTTTTTTGAAAAATGTTAATTAGTTTTCAAGCAATGGGAAGAGCCCCTCCTGAAAACCAACAAAACCCAAGAAATGTTGGGAGGATTCTGAAAGCTCTAAAAGAAGGGGGAAATCTTCAAATCAAACTATACTTCAGCAGGACTCAAATATCATAACGAACACATTCTACTTGAATCTGATGAGTTCTCAGATGCCTATTATGATCATTCAATTGGAATTTCATCAAACTCACAAAGAAATATCACATTAATCTGATTTGCCTTTTCCCACAAATGGAAAAAATCAAATCTCACCAGTTTATTTTTTTTTCCTCTTATAGTGGTATTCTGATTCTTCCCTAAAGTCAAATATGGATATCAACAATGACACAAAACTTCAAACAAATGGCTTCACTTTCTTTCTCTCTCTTTCTGAACCATCTACTTTGGGCTATTTTTGACCACCTTGTTGTGATGAGTTTTGAAAGAACAATTGGTGGAGCGTTCAACTCATCAATCAAGTCTTAGTTTAACAAACAGGTGCTAAGACAAACAATCCTTCAATTTATAAAAATAAGTCTATTGTTCTTTTTTTGGACTGGAGAGATTGGGTTTGAAAGTGTGTCTGAAGATCAAAACACAGATTTTGGTTGATTGGTGGGAAGACTTACAAGACCAGGAGAACTGATGGATCTGGTCACTTGGCTCAAGGCTAAGACTGGCTAGGAGTAGCCTAATCACGTATCTCTCAACCTTGATCCACCGTTGACATGAAAGACTGATGATGGATGGATGGTCTTCCGATTTACAAGGAAGGCCAGCTCTGAGCAGGCTTGGCAACAACCAACTGGGTGTCCATGAATGGCACCCAACCACCGGGCCGCGCCTGGCATGTCAGAGCAGGGGGCATGCACAATGGGGGATTGTGAGCTTGCCGCACTACTCCCTGCATGTCCTATCATCAACCTGTCAACCTCCTGGATGCCAAGACCCTTGCTATGCTTTAGCTAACAGATGTGATAGAATAAATAATAAATATATTATTCAATAAATGCAGAAAAAATCCGTGTGGCTTGGTTATGGTTTATTGTTTTAATTAAATATGAAGTAATTGATTATTGAATATTTTTATATAGGGGCCACAATTATATTGGGGATCTTTAACACCTCTCTTCAGGGATTTCAGTATGAAAACACGTAGTCCTGGTTACTTTGGGCTCTTTAGTTTAAAGGATATTTTACCCAAAGATAATATGTATATAAAATACACGGTGGAGTGGCAGGGACTTGTAGCCAAGCTGCCACAACAGAGAAAAGGATAATAAAACTCCCTGGTATATTATTAAATCCTTTGGGTATCTGTTTGAGACATGCACTGATGGGTTAAACCTGTATGCTGGGTTTATAAGGTTGTTCAGAAGTTTTAATTGATAAAAAAGAGGTTGAGGACAGATATTATTGATCAGACTTAGCCATTAATAACTTACTTATCTCTTATAAGTACTTGATTAACTTGGAAGGGTGTCTGGATATAAATATAACTGGGTCTCTGCCCATCAATATCCTCAAAAGAGCTCTTTATTTATAGCTTTTGGAGTCCCAACATTGTCTTTCTGAGGGGAGCAGGGTCTCAAAGGGACGGACACTAAGGCTAGCAGATTAACCAAGGGTAGCCTGTCATTTGTTCTTGGTTCTATAGCACGGGTAGCATCTAATTCCTCAGGGTATGGGAATTATTCTACTTCATAATAGATATTATGACCTGTGAATAACACTAATCAGTCCCATTTATGTATTATTTAATTAATTATCCTTTGTCAATGTTCCCATTAATTTAATAATTATATAAATAGAAATTTCTACGGACATCCTGATGTCAGGTGAGCTCTCATTATGTATTATATAACTGGAGTAAAAGTCATGATATTGATTTCACTCCTTATTTTTGAGTTCCAGTTAATTTACTAAGATAATTACTTAAAGATATAAGTCATGGGAATTCATGTAATATTTTTACATCATTAGTTTTCTTAGTATGTCACAAAGATATTGATGTCTAGAAATTCTCATAATAAAAGTATATTAAAGTATTTTAATATATTTTTAGAAGTTGTCATTGTCTTATTTTTGACATTCTTGGTACTTTGAATTATATTAAATAAAAAATACGTATCAGGATTATTTAAGTATTTTTATATAATATTATGTACTTTTAGACTATCTACTATCCATGGGAACATTTATCACATATGTAGAATGTTCCCGTGTGGGTTGTAGCATGTTTACACAGTACCTGAGCCTCTCAGGCCACATGTCACTCTGTCAACCCATAGTCCTGTGGCTGCGTACTTGTCAGAGGCCCGGGGCTGCGTACACAACCTTGACAGAGTGACAGGACTGTATCTCAGCCGCGCGCTGGGGCATTGGCTGCCACGGCTGCATGCGGGAATTGTGACAAAACACATTTCCATCCGTAACTCCTAAAATATACACAACACCTCAATTCTGACCAAATTTTAGTTGTGAAACCTATATGTGACAATGTGTGTGAAATATTCAATTGACCAAAAGCTCAATAGTGGAGCCATAGTATTTTGGTCTTTCTTTCCTTAATTATTTAAAGATATAAGGAGTTGGATTTCAAGGGTGGGGTCAGGGAGTGACCCTACCTCATTTTGGGCGGAAAATCCATTTCTGTAATAATATTTATGGTTTCCCTACTCCTTCTTAGGTTAATTGTATTATTATTATTTTATGTTATTTTTGTTACTTTTGCAGCTTGCTCTGCAATAGTAGCAAGCTGACACAACTGCTGTTATTACTTGTGCCGGCGTATGGGGGAGTCTCTTCTTTTGAAGAGGATCCCCCCACCCCCCCCCAAAAAAAAAAACCAATCCTAGACCAAACCAAACATACAAAAAAACAAAACAGAAAAGAACAAGAAGGATGGCAGAGAGAGGGAGGAGGTGAAGAAGGAAGGGTAGGGAACACAACAAAAAAAAGGGGGTTTGGAGGGTGTTAAAAACTCTATAGATATGGTTCACAATCCTCACTTCTCCTTCCTCCTCCTCCTCCTCTCTTGTTTGGGACAATGTGAGTCTATAACTTTTTTGGGGGTATTTGCTTTTTTTTTTTTTTTTTTTTAAGAGTCGAAGGGGGTTCCAATACAATCGGGACAGAGAAAGAGGTGGGGACTAAAGAAAAAAGATACAAGTAGTACACGAAAACCATGAACAAAAAAAAAAAAAGAAGAGAAAAAAAAAAAGGATATTAGATACAAATAATAAGTTCCCCCCCTCCCCCCCCTCCTTTTTTTTTCTTAGTGACGGATCCTGACGACCGAGACCGGACTTGCAGGGCTCGGATGGGCAACTTGATCGGGGGATGTGGCTGGATGATTGAGCCGGCCATCGAATTGAGTGATATCCTTTTCGAGCAGCAGTGATGGTGTGCGATGTTGAGTCCCGAAGGAGGCTGGTAGATCCGATGATTGATGACGATCATGAGGAGGGATAGGCGGATCGTCGGGTGTAGAGGAGACGAACTCGGGAAGCCCACGTCGTTCGAATTCTTCCTTGACGATCGGTCTCAACTTGCGCATCCTCATCCAGACGATGTAAGCCGAGAGGATCGTGAAGAAGGCGGTGATGAGGAAGACAACGACAGAGATGATATGATGAGAGGTCGAGGAATCGTGAGATGATCGATCACCATCCTTATCATCATCCTCCAACGACGGCAGGCTGGGATCACCGAGCATGACACCAACGTAAACCAGGGCGAATTGTTTGGGTAGTGTCACGAAACATGCGATCGTGAAGATCCAGAATCCGATCCCGATCGTCGCTTGCATGGCCGTACAAACGTGACCGGGCATCGCCGAGGCTCGGACTAGGATGACCATCATTAGCCCTCCATCTCTCATCAGTTTAGCTAACGTGGCATAGGTCACCGATCGTTCTTCTATCTTTTGCGACCGTCGACTGATCATGTGTTTGAATGCAAAGTACGTTGCTAGTTCACCTAAGAACGTCCCAGCGCAAGCGATCGCAAAGCCAATCCAGAGTCCCCACACCATGCCAGCCACAAGAACTAGGTACATCAATCGAGATCGCCGTCAGTTTGTAATCTTCAACGTTTTTTTTTTTTTTTTTTTTTTTTTTACATTGTCTTCTAAAAGACGGGCCCCAGGATACAACCAGGCTTCGGATAAACTCGTAAAGAAAAAGAGAGGTGCGTGAAAACCAACTGACTTATCAGCTCATGTCCAAAGAGTGGTGGGAATGAGACTATGATCAAGAGTACTGTGGGTATGATCCAGGACCAAGAAGCCTTAGAAATCTGGTCCTGATAAGGCTTGAGATACATGGCGATTTGAGTGTGCTGTGTGGATACGTGGAAGGTTGTGCGTGCAATTTTTTTTTTTTTTTTTTTTGGTCGGAAAAACAAGTCACGATTGAGATGGATACAAAGAGGTATACAAAGGTTCAGTACGTGACTTGATCCTGGGTGCACATATTTATAATAACTGTGTAGATCGCAGGTTGAGGATGAGAATCAGTGGTAAGTAAATGGGATCACACGCACGTAAGAGCTTAGCAATGAACTAAGGGTGAAGACAACGACCACCAGGATCCACCATCCCCAGTACTTTCTTTTGCACATCTTCCGGAGGGTGGACTTCCAATCATGACGTTTGACGAACTCGAAAACTTCACGAGATGCTTGTTTGAAATCTTCAACTTCATCCCGGACTGCCCTTCTGAACCTCTCAAAGATTGATGATGATGATGACTGAGGATGACGATTCAGTTTTGATTTTTCGGAAGAATAGGGGATAGAGACTTGAAGGGTAGCGTGAGCTGATGATGATGCCGATAGTGGGATCGGTTTTTTGAGAGTCTCTGATGATGATGATGAGGAGGAGGAGGAGGAGGCAGAAGAAGAGGGTACGAGATGATGATAGGTTAGGCCGTTTGGATTCGAATCTTGACAGTAGTAGGTAGGTGAAGGGGTTAACAGCGGTTGAAAGGAGGGAGTGAGAGCGACGGATTGGTCTTGTCGATAGATTAATTCTGTTGTGGTTTCCATAGCGGGAGTCGAAGGTGGAAGTGGAAGGTGCTGAGGCTTCAATGTTTCAGAGTTAGCAGTATTGTTGTTAGTAGTAATATGATGATGATTCCGATCTAGTTGAACCATCTCTTGGGTTGATTTTACCATCTTGATCGAGATGGCCTGAAATTTGGATGGGTGTGTATGTAGAGGCAATGGGACTGGATCTAAATTATCCTGGACAGATTAATATTTTTCTCCTATCTCTGATGGTGGTAATGACTATGATGGAAACGTGGATTATGTTGGCTGGAGAAGGGATGGAGCTCAGGCCTGGAGGGTTGAAGGATTGATGATGAGCCTGTCGATGATAGCGTTGTTGGCGGTAGGCTCCTTTTCTTCTTTCATTTTTTTTCCCCCCACCCGTCTATTGATCGTGTACGTCGCGTCGTGAGGGTTCTTGACTAGTTAAGACCAGTGGGTGATGGTGTGTGTATGTATCTATGTACGAGAGTCAGTGGATCTGACTGGTAACCATGGAAAGATAACGATCGGTCGACTCGGGATGGATACGATGAGAGTATGAATGGTGGATGTTTGTATAATTTTTTGGCCTCGGCGGGGGGGAGGGGAAAGATTTGAGATCGTGAAAGGCAAGTGAGTTTCAACTCAAGCGTCAATCGGCCAGAGGAATGGATCGACTACGAGTCTTGCTGAGAAATGGTTCTTGATCCCAGAGCGTGGGTGTCCGGTACAAGACCTGGTTGGATGGCGATACCGGTCGGATTCGTGGGAAAAAGGGATCGAAAGGATCTGAATCCAACGAGGGCGGGTGGGTTAAGGGTGGATTGAGTGAGGAGTTGATAATCGGCTCTAATACAATCTTTTGTATAAATCTAGATATACTTCTCTCCGTCTCTCCTGTCCTGTTTTGGTGATGAGGATGGTGGTTGCTACTGGTAGCTATGTAGGTACTAAGCGGTCGGAAGTTCACGAGTAGATGGGTTGGATTGAGTCAAGTTGGCCTGCTGGATTCAGTTGGTGGTGGTGATGGTAGTGGTGGTGAAGGACAGTGGGCTGACTGGGTAGTAGGTGTCGAGATCATCTGGCCCTCTCGTTCGAGTCACGACGATAAATGGTTTCTCTGACCGAACCATGATAGATCAACCTTGAGCTCTGGGGGATGCTTGCAGCACTACGAGACTTTTGGTTGGATAAATAGGTATGAAGCCGCAAGAACTAAAGATCTAGCTTCATGGACGACGATGTTAGATACTGATTCAGATGAGCGGCATCGAGGGAGTTAGCTCATGAGGTGGTTCATAACTTATATCGAGCATGTATAGATAGATAGGGTGAGATGAGATGAGCCGATGAACTGTTGATTCAATCGGTCTCCGTACCACTTCGAGTATGGATCGATGGGACTCTGATGAGATGGAGGGAATCTAAAGTGAAAGCAAACACAGTAGAGAGTGACCCCAAAAGTGGGAAGGGGCGTTGATGGAGAAGAGCAAGGATGGCCGATGGAGTGCTAGAGGATGAGTTTGGAAGAAGTCACGATCGACAGAGTAAATCTCTCTCTCTCTCTCTCTGTCTCTCTTCTCTGATGGAATTCATCATAATCTACAAGTATATGTATCGTCATCTGATCTAGTCATTCTTGAGTCTAACGACTCTCTCTGAGTTCGATTGAATCGGTTTCGGTGTCCAACTTGGGATGCATCCCCCGCACTGATCAGCCTTCCCAATTCGAGATGATGAGATGGGCCGGCGCGATGGTCCTGGGTTGGGTTGGGCGGAGGAGGCAGACGGGGAGAGGGACTAGATGGGAATCCAAACACTAGGCCGAACGGGTCGAGTGACAGGTTCATACTCGAGTCATCATGAGTATGTATGTATACATCAAGGGGTATATATGGATGATAATTAATACTTGTGGATCAAGTACTCACCATCTGATCCGTCATAAATAAACAAGTATTGACGCCGCAGAGCACTCAAGTTCATCCTGAGGTGGCGTGTCATCATCATCAAGGAATTTTGAAGAAGAAGAGTCGAACTATGGACCAGCTCAAAGTGGACATAAACATTGATGTGTACCACATAACCTATCATTCATGATATCTCGACAGCTTCACTTATAATTATGATCAGCTGCGGCCTGGGTGTCTGGTCAGTTGTAGCAGTGTAGTGATCGGTATCAATATACTAAATTGTAAAACTACCCCCTAACTAAAATAGGATACTACACTTTACCCTGAAGCTAGACACGATCGGATGAAGGTGGATCCAAGATAAACGTGTATCGAAGTCAAGATTGACTCAAAGGTCTAAACGGTGTTGCGTTGCTAGGACCCTGCAATCAGACAGTCGACAATTGACTTCTCATGTTGACCTGTCAACTTGGTCATCAAGTCATCATCTATCATTAATAAAAATATCTTCACGAAGCAGATCTAGTGAGCTCATCAACCTCATCATCAGACGTGTCTCAACTCTCGGCGCAGCTACTTCCTCAGGTTTTACACAGCTTAAATATTGATCTACGTAGCATCGCTACTCTTACGGCGATACTTGACTCACTCATCCCTATCACTCCTCCATCAACCTAACCCTCGTCATCAAACCATTCATCCTTTCCGTCAGTTTACGCCATAGATTAATTACCCCCCTTCTGCGACTCTTCTCGCCTCCGTTTGAACCGCTCCATCCCACTCACCACACCTAATTATGATCGTGATGAGCTCGATCATCATGGTGTATACACTTACGACTCATACCTCTCTCGTTTTGATCAAGAACTCGAATCGACCACTAGCACGTCAATCAATCATAAATACATTAGACCGCCTCATCGGTGACCCGTGGGTCGTCTATCTATCATGATTTTCAACTTTGGATGGATGGATGGATGGATGGATGGGTGTACGCCGTACGGTATACGATGTGCATAAATACGCATTCAAAGGTGTAAAATCGAAGGATACATATTTTAAATATTGACATGTATATTTCATCTCGAGCCGTGATATCGGAATCGTATACACCCACGCATGAATAGGGTCGGGCGCGTGAAAATTTAGATGATATCCTGAATTTGAGCTTACATCAATCGGCCTCAAATCATGCTGACAACCGGGGGATTATCATGGCACTCAAGTTGATAAGCAAATATCCAACACCAGGACCAGTAGTCATCAGGGTTACCCCCGAATCTTCAACCCTGCAGGGATCCGAAGGGGGGTATTTGATGACTACTCATCACACCAAATCATCAGCTGATCGGTAGGATTGATTGTAAAAGATTAGTAGTAGTTTTAACCATATCTAGTGCTTAAATCTCTTGAGCTAGAGGAAAAATGTATGCCCTGTGCGAGGATTTCGAATCGAACCGATTGGATTTTAAATCATCAATAGATAGAGATGACTCTCATAAGTAACCAATCGATTCGAACTTACCTTCTGATGAACGGCCTAGTGATCCATCCCATCGTGATCGATACGCATCTATCATCTAATCTCGCTCAATCCATCATTCTTGCTATGGACCCATCTACTACTGTGTGCGGGGTGAGTACACATGCCGACTAGGATGGCCTAACGGCGAATTTTAACTCTTTTTACGATCTTGACGATGCTTTTTTTTTTTTTTTAACAAAAAAAAAAAAAATCTTGCCGACTTTCCAACTCAACTCAATACCACACCGGGATATCTCAAGCCCGCCCCCAAGTGAAAGCAATCAGTTGAAACGTGGCGGATCGTCAACCGGGTTGGTTACGTTAACGTATCTATGTACACGTACTTAGATGACTCGTGTCTCTCCAAGCACCCGTTCGATCAATCATTCCCATCTCGTCAAATCGAAACCGTTTGGAAATCTGAATCGAGGGACCCATTAACGAGACCACTGCGCGATCCATGATGACGACGATGATGATGATGATGATGATGAAGGAAATCTCCAGAAAATATCCACGCGTGAAGCCCATCCGCTATCCTTCAATCAAACAAATAATAGAAATCAGAGATCTATATCAAACGTTCGACAAGGGATCAAGGATTGAGAAGAAAAAAAAAAAATAAACCTTGTGTTCGGATCAAAGCTTGGACGGCGCGCGACTTGTCTTTTTTTTTTTTTTTTTAAAAAAAAAAAAAAAAAAAAAAATTAAAAAACTTGATGCCATTTCTACCCAGGTTTCATTTCTGCCTTTTGCACCGGGTTCCACCACAGAAAATCTGATGGCACTTACTAGCAAGTGAGAAGAAGGAGATCAGGCTAGATATATGACCAAACTGGGGCCAACCTCCAAGCAAGCTCAGGTCAAGCTTTAACAAAGTTCAACTGTACATACACCAAAACCTTGGTTGAAGAAACAGGATAGCTTCAACCTTGGATTGGAGACAGCTTCAACAAGAGATTCCTTGCAAGTAAAATCAAAGCTTTCTTGGTGTTTATTCTTCAAATTTTCATCCCATTCTTCAAACAACTGCAACCATTCTTGTTTTTTTTTTCCCATTCATGGAATTGGATCAACTGCCCACATCCCACTGCAAAGGTTTAAATTAATTTCACAATTCAGAATCAAGCACCCCTGATCCAGTAGTCCAATCCATTATTCAATCTGGTAAGACATTGACTGCCTTTTCTTCTAATGAAGCCTCTCACAATACACCTGGTTTGATTTTCTTCATCCCTTTTTCTATTGTTTATTCTTCTGTAGTGGGCTAAAAAATGTACTCTGATGCAAGATGGCTAATTTTTTTGTTTATCAAATGTTTTGTGTCAGCTCTCTGATACCAGGAACCTTGAAGTCCTTGAGCTACAGAGAGTGATAAAAATACTGAAATAATAAATATAATAATAATAATATTCCAAAGATAAACACTTAAAAAGCTCAAATAATAAATATGTTAAGATCTGGTGCAAGGTTTACTTGGTTTGGTAAAAAAAGGTTTTTGATATGTTATAAAAAGAGGGGCCACAGTATTATACCACTGGGGATCTTTATAGAAAGACAACCTCTCTTCAAGGGGCCTCCTTAGGCAGTTTAAGAGCCTTGGAATGAATAATGGGTGCCTTATAAGGACTTATCCACTTATATGGCCAGGCAAAACAGAACAATGGCCAAGGCAGGAAGGGAAACAAATTACTCTGAGAAATAATTCCATAGAAAGCCTGAAAAGATTCAGGTAAAGGGTTTCAGATCAGTTGGGGTTGATTGCTTGACTATACTTTGATGAATCAGGTTGATTGTTTTTAGAAATAATAATAATACTTCAGACTAGGTCATAAATCACTTGCTTATGTTTTTATGGTATGTCCACTGAGTTTGGTTTGTTTTTCAACTTAGTGGGTTTTTTTGTTAAACCCCAGTTGATGGGTGCTCAAAGACGCATGGTGGTTAGTCAACCACCGCTTGTCAGGTGGTTAACCAATGGGGGTGTTCCGTCAACTTGGCCGTGGTGGCTTTCAACTGAAGCCACCAAGAGTTTTGGATTGATGGGAAGCCATTCTAGGGGTGGTAGCAATCATGAGGATCACAACAGAAGCAAACTTGTTTCTTTTTGCTCTGAGTTGATCAATGGCAAAGCTGGGTTGATGAACCAACAAGTCGGGGCCCCCTTGGCTATTACCCCATCAACCAATTTGGTCAGGCCATCAACCACAGCTTGTTGCATGACCAGCGGGACTTGACCACCCAACCAAACTCACTTGATACACCATATAAGCCCTTGATCAACAATGACATGGTGTCTGATTGATACTAATAAATTCCTGGTAAAACTGATGAGGAATAATGGATCCAAAGAGGTGTGTTTAAAGACATTTTTTGGAGGGGGGGATAAAGAGATTCTCAGGGGATTTAGAGAGGGTTCTGCGGATGAGTTGAGGCTGGAAAGCCAGTCAGGTCAAGTTTAGAACATCCACTTGGTCCCGCCAACCAGATGACTTCAGATCTGCTGGATTTCTGTACTAGTTTAGCCACAGGATCTGTTAATCTATTAATTATGATATTTTGATCATTCTGCACTTATCCTTGATTTGTAATATTAATATTGGAATAAAGTGCTCAGATTTGAATATTTATTGTCCATCATCTACAGAGCACGTAGTTAATTTTTAATAATTTTAATGGACAATCCTTGTAGTGTTTTGTGGTCTTCAAAGATTAGGATCTGTCTGTGTTGTGGTAATCCTTAATATTTGATTTTTAATTGAAAAATGATTTAAAATTGGTTATAAGCTAATTTTATGTAACTTTTAAGGTTTTTAGAGAATTTTTAATGCTTGTGTAATAGTATTAAATATAACAGGTGAATCCAACTAGGTTGTAGCTCTTGTAAGCGGTACCTGTCAGCCTCCTGGATGCCAAGACCCTTGCTATCCTTTAGCTACCAGAGGTGATAGATTAAATGATAAAATATTATTTAATAAATGCAGCAAAAATACATAAAATATTTGGATTAAGTTTATTGCAAGGTTAAGTGGTTTGTTTATTGTTTATTGTTTTAAATCAATATGAATAAATTGATTATTAAATATTTTCATAGAGGGGCCAAAATTATATTGGGAATCTTGAACACCTCTCTTCAGGGATTTCAGTATGAAAACACGTAGTCCTGGTTACTTTGGGCTCTTTAGTTTAAAGGATATTTTACCCAAAGATAATATGTATATAAAATACAAGGTGGAGTGGCAGGGCCTTGTAGCCAAGCTACCACAACAGAGAAAGGATAATAAAACTTACTGGTATGTTATCAAATCCTTTGGGTATCTGTTTGAGACGTGTAATGATGGGTCAAACCTGTATACTGGGGTTATAAGGTTGTTCAGCAGTTTTAATTGATAAAAAGAGGTTGAGGATGGATATTATTGATCAGACTTAGCCATAAATCACTTAATTATCTCTTATAAGTACTTGATTACCTTGGCAGGGTGTCTGGATATAAATATAACTGGGTCTCTGCCCATCAATATCCTCAAAAGAGCTCTGTATTTATAGCTTTTGGAGTCCCAATACTATCCTTCTGAGGGGTACAGGGGCTCAAAGGGACAGACACTAAGGCTAGCAGGGTAACCAGTGGTAGCCTGTCACGTTTTCTTGGTGCTATAGCACAGGTAGCATCTAATTCCTCAGGGCATGGGAATTATTCTACTTTATAACTGATGTTTGGATGTGTGAATAACACTAATCTGTCCTTTTTATTTATTAGTTAATTAATTATCCTTAGTAAATGTTCCCAGTAATTTAATAATTATATAAATAGACATTTCTACGGAAATCTTGATGTCAGGTAAGTTCTCATTATGTATTATATAACTGGAGAAAAAGTCATGATATTGATTTTACTCCTTATTTTTGAGTTCCAGTTGATTTACTAAGATAATTACTTGAAAATATAAGTCATGTGAATTCATGTAGTATTTTTACATCATTAGTTTTCTTAGTATGTCACGAAGATATTGATGTCTAGTAACTTTCATAAAAGAATATTAAAGTATTTTAATATATTTTTAGAAGTTGTCATTATCTTATTTTTGACATTCTTGGTACTTTGAATTATATTAAATAAAAAATACGTATAAGGATTATTTATGTATTTTTATATAATATTATGTACTTTTAGACTATCTACTATCCACGGGAACATTTATTACATATGTAGAATGTTCCCGTGTGGGTTGTAGCATGTTTACACAGTACCTGAGCCTCTCAGGCCACGTGTCACTCTGTCAACCCGTAGTCCTGCGGCTGCGTACTTGTCAGAGGCCCGGGGCTGCATACACAACCTTGACAGAGTGACAGGACTGTATCTCAGCCGCGCGCGGGGGCATTGGCTGCCGCGGCTGCATGCGGGAATTGTGACAAAACACATTTCCATCCGTAACTCCTAAAATATACACAACACCTCAATTCTGACTGAATTCTAGGTCTGAAACCTATACGTGACAATGTGTGTGAAATATTTAATTGACCAAAAGCTCAATAGTGGAGCCATAGTATTTTGGTCTTTCTTTCCTTAATTATTTAAAGATATAAGGAGTTGGATTTCAAGGGTGGGGTCAGTGAGTGACCCTACCTAATTTTGGGTGGAGAACCCATTTCTGTAATAATATTTATGGTTTCCCTACTCCTTCTTAGGTTAATTGTATCATTATTATTTTATGTTGTTTTTGTTACTTTTGCAGCTTGCTCTGCAATAGTAGCAAGCTGACATGAGTTTTTACAACCCCAGTTCATCAGAATGTTATATTTTAATCAATTTTTACCTTGTGAAGGAGTTTTTTGAGGAAAAGGATCATCCTTAACAGATGTAAAAAACTCATTACTATAGGGTGTATCAGAGTTAGAGAATCCACCATTAGAAACCCACTTTAAAAATCAAACCTGCCATTTAGAATTTCAGGTCTCTGAAATACACAAAACCCTTAACTGATGTATTTCAAATTGGAAAGTTTCATAAATGTGGCAGATTTCAAAAATGAAACCAAACTGTCACACAACCACCCCATGTACTATAGGGAAATCTTCAATTATTGTGAGCGCAAATGAAGTTAGTGGATGCAAGGGATAAGTGCAAGATAGAGAGGCTAACTGTCAAGTTCAAAGTGTGGTTTGATGGCTCAAAAAAATGCAAGGAGAATGATTGGTTCCAATGGGAGGAAACTAAAGCCAAGCCCAGTGTGATGACTTTCTTTTAGAAAAAAGCAAGAATGTATGAAATCAACTAACTGAGGAGACAATATCCAGGCAGGCCGCTTGGTCTTTTTAAGGTAATAAGATCATTACTAGATACAAACCCATAGAAGGCTACCTATAGATAGGGAGCAATGATGCAATTAATGGCAGTAAAAAAATGGGAAAATTGAATAACAGTACAGTTGTTTCTGAGGTTGTAGTGCAGGTGCAAGAAAATAGAATGTGAGAGTACAGAGAGGTAATGTATGAGAAATGGAAAGAATGAAACATGGGGAAAATGCAAATGAAAAGATATATTTATGCAGGGAGGGGAGATGGTCCATTAGCAAATTATACAGTTGATGTGGCTGTCTAGGAATTAGTGAGAGCTAGTGTGATTGGGTGACTTGGAATTGGAGTCCAAGGGTTGATGGTACCCCAGTTTAGAAGAGAAAAGCTCAAATGGATGGTCAACCAGATTAGAGTTAACTGCACAGATTTTCAAGTATATACTGAGTTTCCAAGATTGGAAGGTTTTTATGCAAGCCAGAGTTAGTAAACAGGAGGCACCATTGATGTTGTGCTTTATTTGTGTCACAATTATGGACTGAGGAAGATGGTACTGAGGAAAATGATATGTCAAAATTCTGAAGAAAATGACCCTTAACCTTTGATTGTGACAGTTGCCCAGGTATAAAGTTGAAAGCTCCTGCAAGAATCTGGATAATTTTGAATCAATTGCAAAAGTTTTTACCTCACTGTATAACCTTAAATTGTACTTAATTGCTTGAAATAAATTTAGAATTAATCATGTTTTCATCCTCCTCTTGCTGTTGTGAAAACTCTATACACCAAAACAAGAGGTGTGGTTCAAGCACTACTGCCTGTGGTATTTGAGGCAAGTGAAAGCAATGTAGAGACTCCTGTGGGATTATATAAATAAAGTATCAAATAGCTTGCTGGCAGTCCTTGAAGGGGAGTTTAGTATTACTTCTTCTCCTTTAGAGTATTAGTAAGACTAAGAGTGATTTTGAATTTCCCATGCCCTTCTAGTACTATAGTAAGTCTGAACAATAATTTATTTAAATTAATGGCTGGTTTCTTTGAGACTTAAAATAGGTCTCAGATCAGACCTAGATTAGTTATTAATTGTTATTGGTAGGGTTTGTTGAAGAATGGACCAGATGTATTGAATTATTGGTCAATTATTGATCATATATATGTGATCTAAACCAATATCCCAATATCAAAGGGTTCAAGGGTTTATCAAAGGGATGTTTCAGGAGAGGACCCAAGGATGGGTTTACCCACAGGGGGCTGGGTAGAGGAAAGGTTTGTAGTTTCTTTTTGTTGTGCTCTCTTTCTTTGTAAGGGTTATTTATTAATTAAAGGGGGTGGTTTTTCTTTAATCTGGTGCTGAATATTTAGGTCACAGAAGAACCCTTATTCAAGCACCTGGTGGGTGGTTTTAATTGGTTAAAGATGGGTTATAACTTGGTTTCTGATTTCCTGTTTCTTTATAATTGGTTCACTAATAATATTTATCTGGGTAGGTACCAAAGATGGATGGGTTGGATTGGGTTAGGTGTTTCAGCTCTCTGATACCAGGAACCTTGCAGTCCTTTAGCTACAGAGAGTGATAAAAATTCTGGAATGATAATAATAATTATTATTCCAATAATAAACACTTAGAAGCTCAAATAAATGATATAATAAGAGCAGTTGCAAGGTTTAATTGGTTTTTTAATAAATGGTTTTCAATATAATATAAAAGAGGGGCCACAGTATTATACTACTGGGGATCTTTACAGACTAGCAACCTCTCTTCAAGGGGCCTCCTTAGGCAGTTTAAGAACCTTGGAATAAAGATGGGTGCCTTAGAAAGGACTTATTCCACTAATGGCCGGGCTTAACAGCACAAATGGCCAAGAAAGGAAGGGTAACACTCACTCTGAGCACTTTACCACAAAAATCCTGGAATAACTGGAAGGGTTTCAGAGCAGATGGTGTAGATTGCTCAAATAAAATTCAATGGTTGATTGGTTAATAAGGGTAAATAATACTACTACAGACTAAGTCATAAATCACTTGCTTATCTTCATATAAGCACTTGATCAACAATGACATGGTGTCTGATTGATAATAAATAATTCCTGGTAAACTGATGATGGAACAATGGATCCAAAGAGGTCTGTATAAGTACCTTTTTGGGGTGATTTTGATCTTCTCAGGGCACATAGAGAGGGTTCTGCTTGTGGGATGAGGCTGGCAAGCCAGTCAGGGCAAGATTAGCACGTCCACTTGGTGCTGTCAATCAGCTGTCCTTAGATTTGCTGGATTTCTGTACTATTTTAGCCACAGGATCTGTTAATCTGTTATGGCGTAAATTTGATAATTCTGCACTCATCCTTCATTTGTACTATTGATATTGCTTCAAAGCGGGAAGATGTAGATTTTTAACCCTTTATCCATTATCTGCTGATCATGTAGATAATTTTTAATAATTTTTATGAACACTCCTTGTAGTGTTTGGTGGTCTTCAAAGATCAGGGTCAGTGATTTACATGATAATCCTTGATCTTTGATTTATTATTAAAAAATGTTTTAAACTTAATTTTCATTAATTTTATTTAAGTTTTGATCTTTTTAGATCATTATTAATTCATATGTCAGTTTGTTACATATACTAGGCAACCCTAACTAGGTTGTAGCTCTTCTGAGCGGTACCTGGTTGTCAGATTAGTCACAACTGATCCAGACGCAGGGATCAGTTAGTACAGATGCGCGGGGGGTAGGATCTGCTTCCTGCGTGGCAGAATCAGCTGCGCGCGGGTCTCTAGTACGTGGGAATCTGCTATTACTAGTACGTAAGGATATGTAATGATGCGGGGCTGCGCAAGGGAATTGTGACATAACACATTTCCGCGTGTAACTCTTCAAATATAAATAACACCTCAATTCTGAGTGAATTTTAGGTGTAAAACCTATACGTGACAATACGTGTGAAATATTAGAATGGCCAAAAAGTGCCATACTGGTGTTGTAATTTTTAGTACTTTTCTTTTTAATTATTTTAAAAATATAAGGACTTGGAATTCAAGGGTGGGGTCAGTGAGTGACCCTACCTAATTTTGGGTGAGGAATCCATTCCTGTAATAATGTTTATGGATTTCTCACTCCTTATCTTTTTAATTGAGATATTCTTATTTTTCATAGTTTTGTGTTACTATTTGACAGTTTGCTCTGTAAATAGTAGCAAGCTGACAAGGTGAGTGCTGGTAGGCCAGATGGCATCTGAGGGCATGTTGATACAACCTGGATAGGGCAGAGAGGCCCTCCTTAAATAGGAAATATGGTTCTCAGGGGATGCTCAGGGCTGCCCCTGAGGGTGCCCTGGGGCTTCCCCTGTTAAAGTGGGATACAGGTACATGAGACATTTTAGCTGGTTGGAAAAAGACACTGCATGAAACTGAGGCAATTCTGCTGGTTAGACAAAAGACACTGCATGAAACTGGGGCAATTCTGCTGGTTGGGAAAAGATTGTACAGGGTTTTCATGCCTGCACAGCCTTTCACAAGCTACTGTGAGGTTCTGATAAGGTTGGTCTGGTGCTGTTTGATTATTTGGTACTGACTGTTCTTCCTGCATGTATTTCTGTTCATTCACTGGTGGTTTGTTTGGTATCACATGCTTCTGACTACATAAATTTCTGTGTGGTGCTGGGGGTTGTTGGTACTGGTAGTTTGTTTGGCATCACATGTTACTGGCTGCATAAATTACTGTGTGGTGCTGGTGTGGGTTGGTACTGGTAGTTTTTTTGGTTCTGTTTGATACTGGTCCCACTTTCTCCTGCCTATACTGCTCCTGTATACTTCTGCACAACTTTCTGTATGTATATTTGCTTGCTTTTTTGGTTCTGGTTGAGACTTGTGTCACTTCCTAATGCCTGCACTGTTCCTGTATACTTCTTCACAGCCTCCTGTATGTTTATTTTCTTGTTTTTTTGGTGAGGTTACAGGATATGAAATGGATGCACTGCCTCCTGTATCTGTATTGCTGTATTCTGGCTGAGGTGATAGGGTTGTATGGTCCTGGTGTTGAGGGTAAGCTGTTACTGGTATGTACTTGAGGGTTTCCAAGGTATTTCTTCATGCCATCCACAGAGCTGTGACACCTTGTTGGGTAAGAGTTTGCAACAGTTGGAGGTTTGTTCGGATGTATCTTCTAATCCATGAGAGATAGGGGGGTACTCTGGCTGAGTGACTATGTGTTATTTCTGATGTAGAATCTAATCCTGAGGTTAATTTGAGGGTTTGAGCTTTTTTTACACTGGAAAAGTGAGTCTGATGGCTATAGGAAAGGTTTAGAATACCACAGAAATGTTGTCTTTGGAAGGTGGTTGTTCATTTCCTTTAGATAGAAAGCTGTTGGTTGATACCCTGAGGCTTCTACAAGTGAAGTCCAAAGTCAAAGATCTGCTCTGCAGGTGAATTATCACATTCCACCAGTACCAGACATTGAGGTTCTTGGAGTGTGGCACCCAGTTGAGTGAGATTAGAGAAAATTGGATTAATTAATTGAAACTAATATAATGAAAATTTTTCCCTTCTTAGTATTTCCAAGGTTCTGTAAATACACCACCAATACCCCACCACCATCTCCACCATATTTTGGACTGTCAACCAAATTTCAGATGAGTCAAGTGGAGTCCAAAGTGCAAAGTGAAGAGTGGGTTAAAGTAATTGCCAAGGAAGCAAGGGAGTAACAAGATGAAAATGAAGGAGGAGAAAGAATGGAAAGGGAGGAAGGAAAAGGAGGAAATGAAGATGAAGGCAGGAAAGGAATTCAACAAGAGGGAGGAAATTGGGAGGAAAGGGTTGGAATGGAGGGAAATAGAATGGAAGATCAAAGCAAAGGAGCCCAAATGCAAGTTTTAGTGCCATAAAAACTGATGCAAGAAGGTTGAATGGCAATATTGGAGAGGGTTTGTTGTGAGTCCAAAAGAAGAGAGCCCATGAAGAGCTCTTAGAGGCAGATGAATGGAATTCTCAAACAAAGAGGGCTTGGACTGCAAGGTGAAAGGAGATCTTTGGGGAGGCATTGGTTGCATAAGTTCTTGTATTGAAATAGATTTCCTGTTTGATAGATAAAGAAGATCTTGAGGAATTTTAAATGATGGTGAAGGAGTTAAATTAAAATTGCAAAGAGGTGGAAAGAACAATAAGAGGAAATTTATAATGTATTATATATATATTGTTTTATTTTACTATAGCTATTTTATGATTATTTTCTTTATAGTATGATTTTTTTTTGAGAAGTGAAACAAAGGTTATGCTGACAGGATTGAGAAAGAAATAAAATAAATTTAGAAAATAAGGGTTTGTTATGAGAATGTAAAAGAAATAAATTAAGAGAAAAAGAATGAGATAGGATGGAATGGCATGGGAGTTTTGATGGGATTGGATGAGATGGGATGGAATGGGAGTATGGAATGGAATGGGATTTGATGGGGTGGAATTTAATGAAAAGATGGAATGGAATGGGACTGGATGGGATAGAGTTAAGCTTGGCAAGGTTTGCAAGGGTAGTTTTCATGGAAGTCTTGGACCAAGTTGGGAGAATTGCAAAGGTGATGGGCTGGTTCCCACAAGGTTAAATTATTGTTGAAATGGAAGCCAGTCCATTCAACAAGGTATTGAAGTTTTCCTTAGAATAAGCTGGAATCCATAATAAAACTTACTTTCCACTTTAAATGATCTTGGATGTTGACTGGTTCAGGAGGGGGATGAGTCTTGCCCAGGTATAGAACTCAAGCTGGCCCTAGGAGGGACACATGAAAGAATGGATGGATACCTTTCCATTTTGCAGGTAGAGAAAGTTTGAAGGTGTTGGGAGAAATGACTGATTCAACTTTGAAGGGGCCAAGTTTTATTTCAGAGAGTTTTTGGGTTGGGCAAGTACTGCAAATTTTGTGAGCATCAAGCCATACATGATCTCCTACTGCAAAGGTTGATGCCATAGTGAAAAGTTGGTCTGCTTGCTCCTTTTAGTGCTGTTTTGCTGCTTTGAGGTTGGATCAGAGCTGCAATTGAAGAGATTGGATGTGGGTAAGCTAATTGTTTTCAGGTTTAGAAGGTGCTATGTGAATGGAAGCAAAATTTGGGTTTCTTCCTTAAAGAGTCTGGTAGGGAAACTGTTTGGTGGAGGAAAGAGTAAAATTGTTATAGGAAAATTTGGCTAATGGGAGTCATTGCAACCAGTTTTCCTGTTGATAGGAGATCTGCATTCAAATATACAGTTTGAAAATCTGATTAAATTGCTTGGTTTTCCCATACATCTCCGGGTGGTAAGCTGTTGATGTCAGCTCTCTGATACAAGGAACCTTTAAGTCCTTTAGCTACAGAGAGTGATAAAAATACTGGAATAATGATAATAATAATATTCCAAAGATAAACACTTAAAAAGCTCAAATAATAAATATGTTTAAGAGCTGGTTAAAGGTTCAATTGGTTTGGTCAAAAGGGTTTTCAATTTTTTATACAAGAGGGGCCACAGTATTATACTACTGGGGATCTTTACAGAAAGACAACCTCTCTTCAAGGGGCCTCCTTAGGAAGTTTCAGAACCTTGGAATGAATAACGGGTGCCTTGTAAGGACTTATCCAAAGATATGGCCAGGAAAAACAGCACAATGTCCAATTCAGGAAGTTAAAAACTCACTCTGAGTCAATAATCCACAGAAAAGCCTGAAAAGATTCAGGTAAAGGGTTTCAGGGAAGATGGGGTTGATTTCCAAACTAAACTTTAATGAATCAGGTTGATTGGTTTTGGGAAATAATAATAATACTGCAGAATAAGTCATAAATAACTTGCTTATCTCTTTATAATCACTTGATTAACAATGACATGGAGTCTGATTGATAATAATAAATTCCTGGTAAAACTGATGGGGAATAATGGATCCAAAGAGGTCTGTATAAATACCTTTTGGGTTGATAATGATCTTCTCAGGGCACATAGAGTGGGTTCCGCTCATGTTCTGAGGCTGGTAAGCCAGTCAGGGAAGTTTTGGCACTTCCAAATGGTGGTGTCAATCAGCTGTACTCAGATCTTCTGGATTTCTGTAATATTTTAGCCACAGGATCTTTTAATCTGTCAATGGCTTAATTCTTATCATTCTGAACTTATCCTTGATTTGTACTATTAATATTGGTTTGAAGTAGACAGATATAGCCTTGCTGGTTGAAGAAAAATTCTGTCTGTTGGAATTTTTGAGTGTGTTATACCACTCCTTGATCCCTTTCTCTGACCATACTGGTCCTGATCCCTGATCATCTTTCTGGAGCCAATCACAATTCATTGAAGAGGTCTTATTAAGCTTAAGACCTGGAGTGTTACACCTCCCTTGATTCTCCTTGGAGTTGAATTCTGCCAGCCTACTCTTGAGTCCCTTGAGAAGTGTTGAGGTTATCCTTGCTTCAAATCAGTTACTGTTTGCTTTTAGAGCTTCTTAAACATTGTGCTTTGTCTTGTACGGCCACCCTTAGTTATCTTGTAATCTTCAAGCGCTTGATTGCGGGGAGTTGGGCAGGTTCATTGAGAACCTGGAGGTTGTTTGGGTTTGAGTTGATCATCCCCAATCTTCTGCTGACAACCAGAGTTATTAGCTTGTGGGCGTTGTTTACATACAACAGCTTTTGTTCCTTGAACTCTAAGCAGACTTTAACTTCTTTTGTTCAAGTTTTTCCCTGCATAATCTTGTCTCAGATAGTGCTGTTCCATTGCTACCAAACTATTATCATCTTTATCCTCTACTCCTTGATTCCTCATTTACCAGGTTCTGGACCTTGATCTTGGTTAAATCTAAATATTTTTGTAACACTCAGGAGGGCAGCCTAAACAGCACCTTTCCCATCCACAGAACTTCCACGGCCTAGCACCGTTTAGAGTCTTACATTTGGTCCCCCGGGCCGGGATTCAACCAGCAACCTTGGGATTTACAGTCCCAACCAACTTAAAGAATCAACTCCGAAATCCAATCCAATTTTTTTTCTTTTCTTTCTTTTTCTGTTTGTTCTTTTTTCAGATCTGATCCATGGAGGCAACTTGGTCCAGAAGTAAGTCCTCCCAATTGTGCACCATCTGGGCAAGATCCTTGTTGTTTGTTGTGAAACTCTACTCTTGCCACACTTGTGAGCCACCTTGGAACTCTGCTTGTTTGGATCTCTTAGGAACCCTTCAACATGGAATCTGCTGGATCCTCTTTATCTGTTTGGGCCAAGATGGTCAAAATCAAACCTCAGAACAAAAATTTAGGCTTCAATGGGACCAATGTGGAACAATTCCTGGACTCCTATGAGATGGCTGCGGAAGTCAATGGTGCCAGTGAATATGATATGGCTTATCAGGTACAATTTTTTATCTCTTCTGACAAAGTTATGGAGGTTATCAAATTGTTTGAGGGATTTGAAACTCACAACTGGAGGCTCCTGAAGGAGGCCATGTTGGCCCATTGGGGAAAAATAGATGTAGCCAGATTTACTTTGCAAGACTTGGATGCCCTGGTTTCTCAATGGATCTCCAATGGTGGTATCTCCTCAGCCTCTGACTATCAGACTTTCAGAAAATCTTGGGACCCTATCCAGTCGTATCTTATCTGGAACAATCACATCGATACGTTGGACAAAATTTGAGTGCAATTTTTTCAGTCTTCCTCTCCAGGAGTGCAGGAAAGAAGTAAGGATGAATTGGTGAAATCTGGATCCATGATCACAACAAGAGACAATCAGTTCAAGCTCCCTGCTTTCATGGTTCTTAGGAATACTGTGGATAAAGTGATGAAAGGTCAAACAGCTCTCACCTTTGAAAAACCTAAAATCACTGAACCAGTCCTTGCCCCCTCTTTTCAAGCATCTAACAAAATCATGAATAAGATGGAAGCCAATTGCAGGCCTAAACCCAATCCTCAGACCCACCGGGAGACACCTACTATAGATGAGATCACTAAATTACTTCAGGCATTTGAGAATAAGATAGATCAGAAAATATCCTCCTTAGCCACTCCTAAACCTGCTAATTCTGTTCCTAAATCTACTATAGTCTGTTATTATTGCCATAGGGAAGGCCATGGTACTGGTAGATGCCCTGAACTCCAGAAGGACAAGGAGGAGAAGTTAGTAGAGCAGAAGGGAAATAATTTTTTCCTTCCTAATGGTGCTTTGATCCCTTTTGATTTGTCTTGACCAATCCGTCATGTGGTGGCCTCATACCCACCACCAACTCCTAAGAAGGCATCCTTGGTCTCTGTGGATTTTCAATCATCCTGTGGAACTCTGCAACCTTGGTATCCTCCAGCTATCACTTCTTCCAGCTTCCCTGGCACCTATCAATCTGATCCAGCTAGGAAAAGCCATGAGGAACCAAAACCTCATAAGTCTCCTCCTGTTCCATCCTCAATTCTGCAAAAACCCATTAAACGTTGATCTCCACCTGAGCCTCCTTCCTCTGATGTGGAAGACATGGAAGTAGAAAGGGAACCACTTATGGAAAGTTTCCAGGACAACTCTGATCTTCCCCCTCTTCAAACTGCCCAACCCTCAGATCCTCTTCCATCACCTATTTCACCTGATCCTCCTCCCTCCACCCAGCCCAAAGTTTGATTTGAAAGGGGCATTTCCAAGGACTACCCTAATGATGTGGAAGGAGTATCAAAGAAAATTTATGATCTTCAAATCCCTGATCTATCCATGGATGAACTCCTGTAAATCTCTCCATCTGTGGCTGAAGGGATGAAGAAATGGGTTTCTTGTCAACGTGTGGAGATTGGTCCGGCAAATTAAAGGTCTCCTCTGGTACTCTGATAGAGGATTCTGGTGGAACAGATCCCTCTTCAGATACCAACCTGTATTCCTGTCCTCTTGGTTTTCTTCCATGTTATCTTGGTGATTCAACTAAAACGGTTTCTCTCCTTGTGGATTTGTGTTCTCAGCTCAACTTGATTTTGGACTCCATGGCCTGAAAGCTTAAACTTAGCCCAAGGGTCAGTTTCAACTCTGCGTTTTATGGAATTGGGAATCAGTCCTGTCAGCTGGTTGGTATTTCTGAGGATATTCCTGTTCAAATTGGTCAAAATATTGTTGGCACCTGTCACTTCTGGATCACTCGTCTGGATGGTCCCATGATCTTGGGAAGGCCTTTCTTAATGGACTTTGGTGCTACCCTGATGTTTTCTGATCAAGTTGGGGAGAGAATTCTCCTCCCTGATGCTGATGGCAGAAAGATTGAGGTTCCTATTTGTTCTCTGGATTCTGGTTGTTGGGAAAGAGACTTCCCTGGTCATCCTCCCAAATCTTTCCTGAAAGGAAAGCACAAAGAAAACTCTCATTCCTCTCATCCTCATTTTTTAGCAGAATAGTTGGCCCTACTGATAGTTGTAGTTCTTATCAGCCTCAGACTTCAACTCATGGACCAACTCCCACCTCAGAGGCATATCTTTCTTTTTCCTCATCATTTCCTTCTCATCCAAATAAGATCAAAAATCAAACACATGAAAAATCCGAAAAATCCAAAAATATTTCTTCTCTGTCTGGATCTGTTGTATCTTCTTTTCCTTTTTCTTTTCAGCCTGATCACTCATCCTCTATTCCATTTTTGAATCTCCGCAATGAGTCTAAACTAGATCTCAATCTTGATTCTTTTCTTGTTGGCTTTGGTATGAAGGAGTATGGTCTTAGGTGGTGGCAATTTGGGCTAGAAGTAAGTCATCCCAATTGTGCACCACCAAGGGCTTCTACTACTGTTGTTTTTGAAACTCTACCCTGTGCCACACATGTGAGCAATGTGTTATCTTTTGGATCCTCTTTTATGGAGAAGGCACCTTTCAGGGATGCAGCAGAACATTGGACTTGGAAGATGTTGGAATATGGCCTCAGTTTTTGTAGTCAGGTCTCACTGGTCAATGCTTGGAGGAAGCAAGGATTCCTGTCCTTTGCCACCAAGTACAAACCAGTTGCAAAGAAGGTCCAGCCAGTCAACCAACCAATGCCTCTCAACCTCAATCCTCCTCTTATGCATTCTCCTCTATCCCGCAATCCTTACTGTGGTCTATCCCAATCCCTCACTGGCCCATTTAGTCCCTCTGGTTGGGTCACTGAAGAACGTCTGAAAGTGGTCAAATTTGGCCCAGATTGATGGCTTCTTCCTGATGAGTTAAATGTGATCAAAAATATCTTGTCTCTAAGGGAAAAATCTATTGCATTCTGTGAAGAAGAGAGAGGTCTCTTGAAAGAATCCTATGTTCTCCCTTAAATCATCCCTGTAGTTGAACATGACCCTTGGCAAAAGAAAAAGATCCCAATCCCTGCTGCTAAAGTCAACAAATTCATCAAGTTGGTCCGCAAATGAGTCCAAACCGTTTTATACAAACAATTGAATTCTAGCTATTCCAATCCTGTTTTCTGTGTTCTAAAGAGTAATGGTAAACTTAGAGTAGTTCATGATCTCCAACCTCTTAATAAAGTTACTATTAAAGACTCTGGCGTGCCTCCTTCCACTGAAGAATTTGTTGAATCCTTATCTGGGAGAGCTTTCTATGGTCTAGGTGACATTATGGGTGGCTATGACAAACAATCCTTGCATCCTATTTCTTGTCCCCTCACTACTTTCAATACTCCCCTTGGTTGATTTCAGCTGACTTGATTGCCTCAAGATGACACCAACTTGGTTGCAGTCTATCAGGCTCAGATGATGTGGATCCTCCAGGACAAAATCCCGGATCATGCGGGTATCTTTATTGATGATGGTGGGATTAAAGGTCCAGTTTCTGACTATGATAATGAGCTCTTACCTTGGAACTCAGGAATCCAACAATTTATCTGGGAGTATGCTACTATCTTGGAAAGAATTTTGTTTTGAACCAAGGAATCTGGCCTTACTGTCTCTGGATCAAAACTTGCCGCCTGTTTCCCTGCCTTGGAAATCATTGGTCATATATTCTGCAGGGAAGGAAGAAGGATGGCACCCTCTAAAGTCAACAAAATCATCTCCTGGCCTACTCCAATAAATCCAATGGAAGTTAGAGGTTTCCTAGGTGTCCTAACATATGTCAGGATCTTCATTCCCTCACTATCCAAAAGCTGTATTCACTTGCGTCGCTCAACCAGGAAGGATGCTGAATGGATTTGGACCCAAGACTGCAAAAAATCATTTCAGTTGCTCAAAACAATTGTTGGGAAAGACATTGGTTTGAAAAAGATCACTTATGGACCCGGAGCCAGCAAGATCAAGCTGGCAGTGGACTCGATTTTTATCAATCTGTTGGGGCTGTCCTTACCCAGGAAGATGATAATGGTTTGGATTGTCCTGCTCTGTATGAATCTCTTCTTTTCTCAGATCTGGAATCCAGGTACTCCCAGCCAAAAATGGAACTGTGCGGTGTGGCCCAAATGTTGAAAAAGTTTCAGACTGTCCTTTGGGGTCAAAACTTTGAGTCACAAGTCAATGCACAATCCATTATTGAAATGATCGATGCCCCCAGCCTTTCAAATGCTCCAATGACTTGTTGGGTGGCTTTCATCCAGTTGTTCTCTTTTGATATTATTCACAGGCCTGGAACATCTTTTACTATGCCTGATGGTTTATCTAGGAGACCTATTGGAGATGATGAATCAGATGTTGGAATGGATTTTGATGAGGAAGAACCCTTGGTCCGCCCTGTCTTTGCCTTCTGCTCCCAAAATTACTCTGGTTTCCAGCAAGGTTTCTGGCTTAAGTTAGAGCAGTACCTTTCAACTCTCCAAAGACCCCCTGATCTCTCTGCCAAAGGATTTTGGTCCCTTAAAAGGAAGTCCTCCAACTTCTTTGTCCAAGGTTCTAGGCTTATGAAAAGAGCAACTCCTTGTGAACTTGTTGTGGTCACTATCCCTTCTAAGCAAGATTTGATCCTGGAAAGTCTCCATGAAGGCCTTGGTCATTGTGGGGATACCAAAACTTATCAACAAATATCTGAACAATTTTGGTGGCCATCCCTGAAGAAATCCGTCGCTTAATGGTGCAGGAGTTGTGAAGTGTGCCAGAATTGTGATCTTAGGCGCCCGGCCAAAATTTTTTACCCCACTGGAGAGTCCACTGTCTTTGGGAGGATTTCTATGGATGTGGTTCACATTAAGGCTGGTGGAGCTAAGTACCTCATTGTGGCTAGAGATGATTTTTCTGGATGGGTTGAAGCAAAGTTTCTGAGGAACCTCAGCTCTGAATCAGTAGTAGCTTTCCTTCATGAGACTTGGACAATGTTTTATGGCTTGGCTTGATCTTATTCTATGGATGTTGGCTTGGAATTTGGTGGAAAACTTGCTGAAATGATCCAATTGCTCCCTGGACAACATAGAGTTACTACTCCCTATTATCCTGAAGGACAAGGCATGGTGGAAAGAGGCCATGCGCCCTTGAAGGCTGCTCTGGTTAAATTGGCTTGTGAAAGTGGCAAGAATTTTTGGAAGTTTCTCCCCTTGGTCCTCTTCTCTGATCAAGTTTCCACCAAGCAAACCACTGGTTACTCTCCTTATGAAATCATCTTTGGTCAGAGGGCTGTTCTTCCTCTTGATCTTGAAATGGAGTCTTTCTTGGGCATCTCCTGTGAACAATTTTCCTCAACTACTGACCTATTAGTTGCCAGATCAAAGCAACTGGAGCAGAGTGAAGATATTCGTAACAAAGCTTATCAGAAGATGATGGAATCAAGAGCAAAATCAGTTCAGTATTGGGAAGATAAACACCTAAATCAAATCAGGGACCCTTTAAACCCTGGTGATCTGGTATTGGCTTATAATTGTTCCTTGGAAACTCAGTGTGGAAAACTTTACTCTAACCGCTGCAATGGTCCTTACCAAGTGGTCCTTCAAGTTAGAGGTGGATCATATGATTTGGAGGAACTGGATGGTACTCAGATGGCCAGAAGGTTCTCTGCTGATCAGGTCAAGAAATTTCATTTGCGTGGAGGCAACCTGTTCCAGAATTAAGTCCTCCCAATTGTGCACCATCAGGGTCATCTGCTGCGTTTTGTTGTGAAACTCTACTTCATGCCACGCATGCGAGCACCTGGGACGTCTTCTTCATTTTATCTCAGCCACTTCTAGGATTTTCCTTTGGATGAATTGACATATTCTTTTTCAATCACTCTCAAGATCAAAATGGCCATTCCTTGGTTTCAATCATCTTTCTTTCCTTTCTCTTTTTATGGCATCAAACTTGGGTGCAGACTAGGGACAGTATGTAAGTTGGGGAGAGATGTGGTCCCCCATCCTGGACACCGTGGCCAGTGCAGAGATTTTAATTTTTTTATGTTTTCTCCTTATCATCATTCATAGGCATCCTGATCCTTAAAAAAAAAAAAAAAAAAAATCATAAGAATCAAAAACAATACATAACTACTAGGAGTAATCCTCAATCATACTCATCATGATCCTCTAGTTAAACTCATCCTCATCCTCATCCTCATCCTTGAATGAGACTATTGAGACATCCCCATACACCTCCAGCCTTATCTTAATGTATCATTTGTCCAGTCCAGACCTATGACTGACCTCGTAGAGTCAAAACTTGTCTCAAAACCAGTTGAATTTGCTTCAGCACACTCCTTTTGTTGTCCCAATCTCTCAATATGTCCAACCCACCATCAAATTTTGTAAAGCCCTCCACGTTACCATCCTTGCTCAGCCCTTGTCAAACATCCCCTCGGAAGACCCAACCCCATGCTTATTCACGCCCACCGCCAATTGTTGTTCTGTCCCCCAAACATTTGAAAGCAGCCCTGCTCTTCAAATCACCCTTGCCCAAGATTCCCACCTCAGGTTCTTGAACTAAATCCCCTGTCAAACCTCTGGATTCTCCCTCCTTCTTGAAGGGAGACCTTAACTTTTCAACCTTTCCAGAGCGAGCAGCCCTAGCCATTGCTGAATGGGGTCCATCCCCTACGGGGGCTCATTTCCCAGCAAACGACACCCGCCTGCTTACCCCGCACCGGAATCAAGCTGGCCCTAGCCATTCAAATCAGATTGCTAGCAAAGGACTCCGGGTCCCTAGCAACGCAGGCCATCAGTTGGCCGTCGCGTCACACTTTTCCTCACAGCCTCTCAACCACCATCATTGTCACCCCTCATCCAATCTGCGCTCTTGATGCATCACCGGTTTCTTGTGCGATTCTTCTGTTGCCTGCGCGGGTTGGTGATGTGTCCCGCGCCCCTCAAGGATTATGACCGCGCGGTCATCTGCGGGCCAGCGGATGCCAAGGGGCGTTGGCCTGTCTGCGCGGCCCGTCACCTTCGCTCATTCATTTCCTTTTATTATTTCATTGATCCGTAAAAAAATTTTTTTTTTTTTTTTTTTTTCTTTTTCTTTTTTCTTTTTTCTTTTTTTTTCTTTCTTCTCCGCTCTATTTGTAGTATCTCTTGTAAATAGTCTACAGGCCCCTGGTCTATAAAAGGAGGGGCTCTCCCCTGCTTTTTCTGGAGGATCATCATCAGAGAATCATATCCATGGGAGTGTGTGCCTATGTCCCCCCCATTATTGTGAAATTAAGATCCTGATCCTTATCCTGGGTATATCTCTGATTGCCCCCTGATCCATTCTTGACCCTTAGTCTTTTCCCCTGTGTGGCCTGATCCTTATCACCAACTAATAGCCTTGCTGGTTGAAGAAAAATTCTGTCTGTTGGAATTTTTGAGTGTGTTATACCACTCCTTGATCCCTTTCTCTGACCATACTGGTCCTGATCCCTGATGACCTTTCCGGAGCCAATCACAATTGATTGAAGAGGTCTTATGAAGCTTAAGACCTGGAGTGTTACACCTCCCTTGATTCTCCTTGGAGTTGCATTCTGCCAGCCTACTCTTGAGTCCCTTGAGAAGTGTTGAGGTTATCCGTGCTTCAAATCAGTTACTGTTTGCTTTTAGAGCTTCTTAAACATTGTGCTTTGTCTTGTATGGCCACCCTCAGTTATCTGGTACCCTTCAAGCGCTTGATTGCGGAGAGTTGGGCAGGTTCATTGAGAACCTGGAGGTTGGTTGGGTTTGAGTTGATCATCCCCAATCTTCTGCTGATGACCAGAGTTATTAGCTTGTGGGCTTTGTTTACATACAACAGATTTTGTTCCTTGAACTCTAAGCAGACTTTAACTTCTTTTGTTCAAGTTTTTCCCTGCATAATCTTGTCTCAGATAGTGCTGTTCCATTGCTACCAAACTATTATCATCTTTATCCTCTACTCCTTGATTCCTCATTTACCAGGTTCTGGACCTTGATCTCGGTTACATCTAAATATTTTTGTAACACTCAGGAGGGCAGCCTAAACAGCACCTTTCCCATCCACAGAACTGCCACGGCCTATCACCGTTTGGAGTCTTACACTGGCTAGCAACTACCTCAGGCTTTTTCCAGGTAGTTTCTTGACTGCTTGCGGAGCCCGCTGGTGCTATGCCTCAATTGTGCGGTGGCGGAGGGTCCACGGCTGCGTGCAGGGTTATGGACAAAAGCATTTTTGTCCATAACTCCTAAAATATATAGAATTTGGGGTTTCTGACCAAATTTTAGGTCAGAAACCTATACCCATGGATGAGATGGGTGTGATACCCAGGTGTTTGTGGTAACACCCAAAGGAGTAGGATTTTGGGGGTGGTGCCATTGGGTGACCCTACCTAAATTGGCACCACAAATTCATTTCTTCAATAATATCTTTGGATTTCTTACAATTTCAGGTTTTCATTTCTTATTTTTATTCTAATTTATTATTTCTGTATTTTTGTATTATGTGTTTTTTATTATTCATTTATATATATTCTATTTTTTGGGGCTTTAGTCAGTTGGCTCTGAATAGTAGCCAGCTGACATGGACAATTTTATTTTGTGTTGCACAAATACAGCGGTCTATAACATTAATACATTTCTAATGTATTCTCTTCCTGGAAATGAAGAAAAGCAAAATATGAAGACTTATTACAGCTGTGACTCTGTTGAAGATGATACTCAAAATCTATACCAACAAGAGTTCCTCAATAAATTATTTCTTTTAAACTTTCCTCCTCATAGCTTGACACTGAAAGTTGGTGTGCCTGAAATAATTTTAAGGAACATGGGCCATACAATTGGGCTTTGCAATGGAGCCTGCTTGAGTGCTGTCAGATTGGGAAGCAATTTTATAGTTGCCAAGATTGCAACTAGTGATTCATTGGGAAGGCTGGTTGCTATTCCCCACACCCCCTTGGTCAATGAACAGGAGTAAAATGGCCTTCCTTTCAAGATGATTTGTTAATCTTTGGGATTATATTGTATGGAACTAAGAACCAGCAAGGCTGAACAAAGTAGAACAAGTAAGAATATGAAATAGCACAGGATAGAAAGAATATAAGAGAAAAGAAAAGGAGATCCTACAGCTCTGGTCAATCATAAGAGTTGAACTAAGTAGCACGGGTAAGGCAACGTCTTCAAGATGTGTAGTATGGGTTGGGCAAAAGCTGGTGTTTGTGAAATTGAGGGTTAGATTACCCGGATGATCTTTTTAGGAGTTCAAGATCTTACCAGGCAGAGATTGAAAGAAGTCCAGCCCTCAAGTTGAGGTTTGTACCAAGTGTTGATGACGGAAAGAAAGAATTTGAATAAAGAAAGAAAGATAGCAAGAAAATGAAATAAAGAATAAGAGAAAGAAAGAACAGAAAAAGAAAAGAATGGCCGAGTCAACTTGATTTGATCTTTGATGTATTTTGACGCATTCTTGAGTTAGATTGATGTTGATTTGTGATTCAATGGGTGGTGATTTGTTTTTGGTCAAGTCGAGTTGGGGCAGGAAAGGAAAAGGGGGAGGGGTAAAAGAGATAAGTTGGGGGACCGTCCGGGTTGCGCTGTTAAGGTTGCGCAGAGATTTTGTGTGAGTGTGCTGCGAGGAGAGTGGGTGTCGTGGATATGTTTCATAATCTTAAAACCCCTCATGGCTGGTAAGAGGAGAAGTCAAAGGGTGATGATTCTTGGTCCCACAGAATATCTCCTCTTGAAGAAATTTGATCACCTGGAATGAGGTCGCCTTGGTCAAGGAGTCAGCCATCATCTTATCTGAAGGAATGAGACGTAATTCATACTTCTTGAGCAAAAATTCTTCTCTTAAGCCTTTAGTCTTGATATCTATATGCCAAGATTTTAAATGGGATCCAAAACTTTTTATTTTGTCTTTGAGTCCTTTATTATTGATATAGATTGTGGGTTTGATTGAGTTGTTGAGATAGATTTTGCCAACCAGATGGCATATCCATTTTAATTCTAAGTAGCAATCTAACATAGCATTCAGTTTGGATTTGGTGGAGGGATAGGTTATGTTTTGTTGTCTTGACAAGTTCCAGATGACGGGACTTCCGTAACAAAAAATGATATAGCCTGTTTGAGATTTGCAAAATACAGGATTGTCGCCCCAGGTTGCGTCGCTGTGGCTGGAGATGATCTCATGATTGGGGTTGTATTGGAGGATGAGCTTGAGATGCTTGGTAGTCTTGAGATATTTCCAAACTTTCTGGACCTCTCTCCAGTGTGTGTGACCTGGTTTGGCATTGAACCTTGCCAAGCTCAACATGGCAAAGGAGATGTCCGGTTGGGTGTATTGAGAAATGTGGTTCAGGAGACCAATTGCAGATTGGTAATTGATGTTGAGTTGTGTAAATTCTGCGTGGTCCTCGTCTGAAGCGGGTTCGAGATGTATATTTTGAGTTAGGGGAGAGTTGAAATCCTTACAGTCAGTAAGGCCTAATTCTTCAAGTCCACGGGTGATATGGTTTGATTGGATGAGCATGATCTTGTCTTTGTCAAATTCCATCAGCATTCCAAGGATTGTATTGGGGGAGTGGCAAGAAGAATTAGCAAATCTTTTTAAAAATTTTGACGCAAAATTGTCAGTTCTTCCCACAAGGATTAGGTCATCCACGTGGAAATAGATGACCTCCCCAGAATCTGAATTGAGGAACAGGCAGGGGTTGCTGGTAGATCCATGAAATCCTTGGGACTTGATCCACACGGTCAGAGTTTCATACCAGTTCTTTGGTGATTGTTGGAGACCCTATAAGGATTTCTTCAATTTTAGAAAGGGAGATTTCCTATCTGATCCTTCAGGGGTTTCAATTATGACTTTTTTGTTCAAGGGAGCATGTAAGAAGGCTCCCTTCACGTAGAATTGAGTAAAATTCATATTATTTTTGAGGCCGTATAGGAGAGCTAGGCAAAGGGATCTGAGTTTTCCAGTAGGTGCCCAGGTCTTGTCAAAATCAATACCTTGAATCTGATCAAAACCTTGCATGCACAATCTGGCTTTATATGAAAAGGTTCTCTGTAACCTTGCATGCACAATCTGGCTTTATACTTAACAGGTTCTCTGTGGCAATTTTCCTTCACCTTAATACCCAAGTAGTGTTCAGAATGTTTTCTGGGGTGTTGTAATATTCTTCCCAGACGTGTTGAGATTCTATTGAGAGTAATTCTTCCTTTGAGGCTTTCTCCCATTTTGGCCATTCCGGGCATTTTTGAGCAGCTTTATAAGAAGGCTGTTTGTAATAGTAGTGAAATCCGTATCTTTGTGGTTTTTGAGTTTCTCGTTTGGGACGCAATGGTGTATTAGAGGCATGAATGGTTTGAATTAGAGGATTTTGAATTGGAGGGTTTGTTAATGGGGTATCTGAGGGCTACTTTCATCATCAGAGTTGGAGTCCGACTCAAGACATTCATTGTTGGTCTTGAGGATGGCATATTGTTTTTCAGATGTGGAGAAGTCTGATTCATTCAGATCCAAGCTAGATTGGGAGAAGATATCCAATCCAGGTGACTCAAGGAGCGGGAAATTGTCCAAGTTTGTCTTGAGGAATTTGACGTGCTTCATCTCTATAACAGCTCCGAGTGAGTTGAGGATGAGGTAGGAGTGAAAGACTGGGTTGAAACCAATTAAGATTCCTTCAAGGCCTTTTTCATTGAACTTGCGCCCCTTTTGCGTAATATTTGCAAGATATATTACTGATGTACCTACGGGTTTTAAGTAATTAGTTGGTAGTTTCTTACCAAACATATGCTCCCAGGGAGATTGATTTTTAGCTTCCCAAGGAACCTGGTTGAGAATGAAGCAACAGCTTCTGGTCACGATGTGCCAGTAGTTCTTGGGTAATCTTGAAGCCAAAAATGTAGCTCAAGCAGATTCTACAATTGTTTGATTGGCTCTTTCAGCACGGCCATTATGTTGAGAGTGGTAAGGTTTGGAGGTTAACAGCTTGATGTGCTTTGACTTAGCAAAATCTTTGAGAGTAGAGTTGGTAAATTTTGGTTCCTTTATCCAAAAATATTTTGGTAGGGTAGTAATTCAGCCTTTTTTGTTTGGTTTTGAGTATGCTGATGATGTTATTGGGAGTCTTGTCCTTGGATTTGAGAGGGAAAACCCCTAAATAGCCAGTGTAGTTGTCAACAGGGGTGATTAAATAGTGATGGCCGGACTTGGATTGGGGAGAGATGGGGCCAATCAAATCAAGGTGGATTCGCTCCAGAGGCTTGTTAGCGGAGGTAGATACATTAGGAAATGGGGCTTTTGTGATTTTACTTTTGACGCAGTTCTCACATTGGAACTTGAGGAGTTCCTCATTGGGGTAGTGATCTTTCAGAAGAGGTTTAAGAGTAGAAATGGAGGCATGGCCATAGGTTTGGTGAAATTTGAGTAACGAGGGAGGTGTAGAGGAAGATTGATTGGAGAGATTTATGATCTGATTGTTCCCAGCGGTCCAAGGTTTCTTGATGACAAAGAGATGATCACCAATAAGGCCTTTTAGGACAGTCTTATTGTTTCTGGTAAAAAAGAAGTTGTTGCGTTGTTGAGTGAGGTTACAACCTTTCTTAGCTAGAAGGCCCGGACTGATTAGATTCACTACTATATTGGGCACGTATGCGCAGTATTTGAGAGAGATTGTAGATTCATTCCATTTTAACTAGACCATGCCAGTTCCTCAAATCTTGAGGTTAGCTTCAAGTTTACCGGTTTTGATTTCCTCAAGGTTATCTTGCATCTCAAGCAAGGTAAAATACTTGAGGTCGTTGAAGATATGGACGTTGGCTCTGGAATCTAGAAGGAGGTTAGGATTGCTATCAGAGTTGATCCAGAGAGTAAGGAGGGCTTGATAATTGATTGCTGGATTTCTTTTGTTTTTGTTCTTCCATTCTGATTGTTGCTTGATCCACCATTCTGGGGCGGTCTCAGGATGTAGATGGAAACAAGACGACTTGGGATGTGGAGCTTTGTGGTGCACCATTTTGGACACCTTGATCCAAAAAAAAAAAAAATTCCTTGCGCGTCCCGCGTTGCTCATCATCATTGCGCGTCCCAATCTCCTATCCGCTGTTGTGCATCCTGATCTCCTATCCGCCCGTCACGCGTCCAGATCTCCTATCCGCCCGTTGCACGTCCCAATCTCCTATTGGCCCGTCTGTTGCTCATCCTTATTCTCGGCCGTCGCGCGTTGCTCATCCTCATTGTTATTGTTGCGCGGCGCTCATCCATGACTTACCAAACCAATCCCAACCGCACCTCCATGCGCTTGTCCAATCCTCGGATCCGTCAATCTCCCACCTCACTCAATCTATCAGTCGCCAATCTCAAGCCCATCAGGATTTACTCAATTGCCTCAAGCCAATCTCCTATCCGCCCATTTGCGCTCTCAAAAAATTCATCCATTGTCCTTCCTAGGACTCTCCCACCCCCTTTCCATCTCTGGGCGGGGGTGGAGAGTGTTGACTACCGCCTGCGGACATCTGCAGTGGTCTGGTTCATTTTCCTTTCCCACCCCGTCAGCCTTTGGACAAGGGGTGGGTGATTCCGGTATTGTAGCGCGCGCCCATCCACGGATGGACGCAAGAGATGACCTGATTTTCTTTCTCTTTCCGCTCTATATGTAGAATCCGTTGTACATAGTCTAACAGGGCCTCCTGCCCATATAAGGAGGGGCTCTCCCCTGCCTTTTGAGGGAGCATCAAATCAGCAAACCCTTGATCCTTGAGCCTCCATACTCAAACCCTTGATCCTTGAGCCTCCATACTCAAATCCTTGATCCTTGATCCTTATCACCAACCAATAGCTTTGCTGGTTGAAGAAGAATTTTTCTAATCAAATTCTTGAGTGTGTTACACCACTCCTGAGCCCTTTATCTGATCATACTGGTCCTGATCACCCTTTGATTATCTTTCTGGAACCAGTCATGTTTGACTGAAGAGGTTTTATTAAGCTTAAAACCTGGAGTGTTAAACCTCCCTTCCCTTCTTTTGAAGTTGAATTCCGCCACGCTACTCTTGAGTCCCTTGAGAAGTGTTGGGTTATTCTTGTTTGAATCAGTTGTTTTTTTGCTTCTAGAGCTTCTTCAAACAATTAGCTTTGTCTTGTGCAGCCACCCACAGTTATCTGGTACCCTTCAAGCGCTTGATTGCAGAGAGTTGGGCAGGTTCATTGAGAACCTGGAGGTTGTTTGGGATTGAGTTGATCTTTCCCAAGCTCCTGCTGACAACCAGAGCTATGAGCTTGTGGGCTTTGTCACTTACAATTGCCTTGTCTTGTTGAACTCTGAACAATTCTTGACTCCTTCTATTCAAGTGTTCTCTGACATCATCTTGCCTCAGATAGTGTTGTCTCCCAGCTACCAACCGCTACAATCTTTATCCTCTTACTTTTGGTTCCCCGTTTACCAGGTTCTGGACTTTTGATCTCAGTTACATTTAAATATTTTTGTTACACTCAGGAGGGCAGCCTAAGAAAGCACCTATCCCCTCCAAAGAACTGCCAACGCCCTGCGACGTTTGGAGTCTTACAGCGTTAGGGTTGTGGTAGCCTTCTCTGCAGCGCATTTTAATCTTGCGTTCATCCTTATTGTGTTTTGTTTTGGTCGTCACAAGAGATACATTGGCGGAAGGTTTTGTTACTTTGATTTGCGCTCTTCTATTGTTATTGTACTGAGTGAGATGATTGAAGACCACGTCCACAGTTAGGTTCTTCTCAACGTGCATGATCTGCTGCTTGAGGTTCACAAGGATGGGGGGAAATTTGAAGAGAAGTAGATAAGCAATTATGTCTTTTGGGAGTTCTATTC
The DNA here is from genome assembly GCA_025617555.3 of Puccinia polysora. Lineage (NCBI taxonomy): Eukaryota > Fungi > Basidiomycota > Pucciniomycetes > Pucciniales > Pucciniaceae > Puccinia > Puccinia polysora. Next base: position 28,873,950 of record CM062629.1, read on the forward strand.
CCACGTCCATCATCTTTGTGATTGCTTTTCGCATCTCAGTGATGAATCCGTTGATAACATGTTTGCTGAATGCTGAGTGAATGAAGTGATTAAAAATCCTGGCTTGGTTTGCCGTCTCCAATGGTGCAAATCTCCGCGTGATTTTGGCCCATAGAGGTTTTGAAGACGTTATGTTAGTGGAGTTGACTACATTTGAGTGTGTGGTACTATCAAGTTTTGAGAGGATGATCACCCGTATCTCTTGGTCTTGCTTGGTCAACATCTGTCCAGAATTCCTTGTAATGGCATCTTTGATGTCCTTGAGATTGAAGATCATAAGCATTTTATCATGCCAGATCAAATAGTTTTCTTCATTGAGCGGAGGTATGGCGCTGACCAAAGCTTTCAGAGCTACTTGATGAAAATAATCCAACGCTCCTGCTGGTTTGTTCATATCTTTAAGTTATCAGGTTGAGGTTGTTGGGTTTGGCTTTTAACCGTGTTAATCTTTGGGATTAGATTGTATAGAACTAAGAACCAGCAAGGCTGAAAAACATAGAAAAAGTAAGAATATGGAATAGCGCAGGATAGAAAGAATAGAAGAGCAAAGAAAAGGAGATCCTACAGCTCTGGTTGATCATAAGAGTTGAACTAATTAGCAAGGGTAAGGCAACGTCTTCAAGATGTGTAGTATGGGTTGGGCAAAAGCTGGTGTTTGTGAAATTGAGGGTTAGATTACCCGGATGATCTTTTGAGGAGTTTGAGATCTTACCAGGCAGAGATTGAAAGCAGTCCAGTCCTGAAGTTGAGTTTTGTACCAAGTGTTGATGATGGAAAGAAAGAATTTGAATAAAGAAATAAAGATAGAAAGAAAATTAAATAAAGAATAAGAGAAAGAAAGAACAGAAAAAGAAAATAATGGCCGAGTTGAGTTGATTTGATCTTTGATGGATTTCAATGCAGTCTTGAGTTAGATTGATGGTGATTTGTTGAGTGGTGATTTGTGATTTGATGGGTGTTGATTTGTTTTTGGTCAAGTCAAGTTGGGACAGGAAAGGAAAAGGGGGAGGCTTAAAAGAGATAAGTTGGGGGACCATTGGGGTTGCGCCGTCAAGGTCGCGCTGAGATTTTGTGTGAGTGTGCTGCAAGGAGAGTGGGAGTCAGGGATATTTTTCATAATTTCAACATGATTTGTAAAAGTTTTCCACTTAATTTGGCTTTCTGATTGAAAATCAACAAACCTCAAGGTTTGAAAATTTGAAAACTTGGTCTTTATCTGCAAGATCCAGTATTCAGCCATGGTCAGTTATATGTAGCCTTTTCAAGGAGCAGATCCAGCCACTCAACAAGGGTAGCAGTCACACATAGAACTGACAACAACATTCAAGTTGAAACTGATCACATTTTTTACAATGACATCTTAAATGCTGTATATACATCCCAGAAACTGATGTATTTTCAATGTATATTTTGTTTGAATTACTCCTGTATCTAATTGACTTATAATTTCTAGCTTGATCCTGATTTAATTCAAAATTAAAAACTATTTTTGTTTTTCACATTTTTCCAATCAACCCATGTTTTATTCCCAATCCAAGTAAATGAACTCAAATCAGTCCCCAATTTTGGGGGCAATACTCTACTCATCTTATAGGCAGAAGATGGTTTTCACAGCAGCTTGTATCTTTATCCAGTTTGGATATATTTTTTCTTCTTCTTTTCCTTTCTTTCCTTTCTGATTTATTTTTTTGGCCTTTCCATTATTGATTCACTACATGAATCAGAACTAAGCCCAACCAATCACATCTTATCTCTTACATCTATATTTATTTAGTTCACTTTACTAGCTATGCCTACATCCAGACCATCTATTGTATTTACTACTAGATTTGTGCAATCCGTCAAATTCAGTATTGATTCAGAGAAGAAGAAAAAAATTCATGCGCCCTCCAATGATTTTGAAGGAGATGCTCTGATTAGCAATGCTGCGGCACGGCTGTGCATGGTTTCCCCTCCACCCATCCGGAGAGCGGTGTTGCAACTTTAGACTTGAGTAGCTCAGGTTAATGGTAAAGGAGTTGGGAAACGGAATTAATTATTATATTTCTCGTGTGCGCGCGGGCTTTCATTTTATCCTATATACATATGTCACGGTGTGGTGACCAATCCGGGTCACCACGGAAAAAAAAAAAAAAATATTTTTTTGGTTGTACCCCTATGGGTACCTTCATTTCCCCCCATCTCTCAACTTCTCCCTGTCCTAGCGGTCTAGGACAGGCCTCTTACCTGTCTCTCCGCTTCGATCCCCCCCTCCTATGTTCAACTCCTACTTGTTGCGCTGGCAGCCCTGACTTTTGGCGACGCGAGCGATCGTCAAACCACCTTTGACAATCCCGTCAATCCTTCCATCCTCCGTCCAACCTTGATCAATCATCCTCAACATCCATGACGCGACAATTAAACCTTTGGGGTCTCACCTTGGGGAAATCACCCTTGTCGCACCTAGCATCACCAGCATTTTCCCCAGGTTCACTCACCAAATGGGGTGAGATTACCATCGACCTCTCCTCTCGATTAGCACCCACCCAAGCCGTTGGATCAAATTCATCCTAAAGATCTCTTGTTGGTAGTATAAGGTTCAAATCGATCCTCATCCCTCACAACCCCCTCATTCGATCCTCCCCGATTCTCTCATCCAACCAATGCCGTCGCTTGTCGCAACAGTCGTCAACCATTGATTTGATCTCCTCACTCCCACCAGCCGTCCAGACCAAACCATCATCCCTAGCCCCGATCCTCACTCAACCCTTGTTCGCCCTTCCACTCAACCCCACCATCATCCTTCACACCACTCGTTTGTGAACCCCTTGGCTAGACATTCATCGCCTCAACCGGAGCCAGAGATTATTGTCATTGATGACTCATCTCACTCGGAATCCCCGGCTCCCTTGGGTTCATCAGATCCTCCCAAACTCAACCCTGCTCATCCGAGTTCAGATCCTCGCCCATCATCTGATCAGACCAACAACCGCGAGCGACCGCTCGCGGCCGTCGGAACCTTCACCCCGCTGTTGCCGCCGATTGGGCGACGACAGCCGTTGTCAACACACGCGACTGCTGTCGCGGGTGTCCATCTGGTTGCCCGCGGTCATTCTCAATGCGGGCAACATTTCTTTTTTTTCCCCTCATGTCATTTTCTTTTTTTTTGTTTTCATTTTCCCGCACCTATTTTTAGTATCTCTTGTACATAGTATACAGGGACTCATGTCTATAAAAGGAGGGGCTCTCCCCTGCCTTTTGGCCCAGGATCCCAGCAGACCATCATCATCTCATCTCATCCGTCTCCCTCATCATCAGAAATCAACTTATCAGGGGGCATCCTTCCCCACTTATCTGAGAAATTTATCCGGGTATATCCATGATTTCCCCTTGATCCTTTGAGCCTCCATACTCAAACTCTGTCCCTTGTGACCTTGATCCTTATCACCAACCAATAGCCTTGCTGGTTGAAGAAGAATTCCTGTCTGAATTCTTGGGTGTGTTATACCACTCTGATCCCTTTTTCCGACCATACTGGTCTTGATCTCTCCTTGATCATCTTTCTGGAGCCAATCAGGTTTGATTGAAGGGGTTTTATTAAGCTTAAAACCTGGAGTGTTATACCTCCCTTCTTCTTTAAGGTTGAATTACTCCACGCTATTCTTGAGTCCCTTGAGAAGTGTTGGGATATTCTTGCTCAAATTTGTTATTGATTTGCTTCTAGAGCTTCATAAACAAATTGCTTTTGTTTTGTTCAGCCTCCCACAGTTATCTGGTACCCTTCAAGCGCTTGATTGCGGAGAGTTGGGAAGGTTCATTGAGAACCTGGAGGTTGGTTGGGATTGAGTTGATCTTTCCTAATCAGCTGCTGACGACCAGAGTTATTAGCTTGTGGGCGTTGTTACTTACAACTGCCTTGTTCTATTGAACTCTGAACAAAATTTAACTTATTTCTTTCAAGTATTTTACTGCACCATCTTGCCTCAGATAGTGCTGTTCCATTGCTACCAATTAATATCAAACTTATCCCTTCCCATGGATTCCTCATCCATAAGTTTCTGTTACTTGCTTTTGGTTACATTTAAATATTATTGTAACTCCTAGGAGGGCAGCCTAAACAGCACCTTTCCCCTCCACAGAACTGCCACGGCTTAGCACCGTTTGGAGTCTTACATTTGGTCCCCCGGGCCGTGATCAAACCAGAAACCTTGGGATTTACAGTCCCAAGACATTTAAAATCAACCTCGAAATCCAATCTTTTTTTTCTTTTTCCTATTTTTTTCTCTTCTCAAATCTGATCCGTGGAGGCAACTTATCCTAGAAGTAAGTCCTCCCAATTTGTGCACCGCTTGGGAAAGATACTTGTTGTTTTTGGCAAAACCCTACTCTTGCCACACTCGTGAGCCACTTTGGAAATCTGCTCTTTGGATCCCCTAGGAACTCTGTTATTCAATATGGCATCTTCCGCTACTCCAACCACCCCTGTCCGACCTAAGATGGTAAAGATCAAACCTCAGAACAAGAATTTAGGCTTCAACGGTACAAATGTTGAGCGATTCTTGGACTCCTACGAAATGGCTGCTGAAGTGGATGGAGCTAGTGAATTTGATATGGCTTATCAGTTGAAATTCTTTATCTCTTCTGATGAAGTTATGGAGGTAATTGAGTCTTTCGAGGGATTTGAATCCCATAACTGGACGCTTCTCAGGAAGGCTATGTTGGCATACTGGGGTAAAATAGATGTGGCTAGGTTTACTCTGCAGGATTTGGATGCTCTGGTTTCTCAGTGGATCTCCAATGGTGGTATTTCTTCAGCCTCTGACTATCAGATTTTTAGGAAGTCTTGGGATCCCATTCAAAACTATCTTATCCAAAACAATCACATTGACACAGTGGACAAAATTTGAGCAAAGTTCTTCCAATCTTTTTTGTTGGCTGTGCAGGAAAGGATTAAAGAAGAACTGGTCAAATCTGGATCCATGATTACCACCAGGGATAATCGATTCAAGCTCCCTGTTTTCCTCACCCTTAGGAGTACTGTGGATAAAGTCATGAAAGGTCAAACTGCTCTTACCTTTGAAAAGCCTAGAACTACTGAACCGGTCCATGCTCCTTCTTTTAAAGAGTCAAACGATATTATGATTAAAATGGAGGCAGATAGTAGGCCTAAAGCAGATCCTAATTCCAATCGAGAACCTACTACTATAGATGAAATCACCAAGTTACTTAGAGCCTTTGAGAACAAAATAGATCAAAAGATTTCTTCGCTAGCTACTCCTAAAACTTCTTCTTCTGTCCCCAAATCAACTCTGGTCTGTTACTACTGTCATAGGGAAGGCCATGGAACCGGACGATGCCAAGAACTTCAGAAGGACCTAAAGGAAAAGTTGGTAGAGCAGAGGGGGAACAACTACTTCCTCCCTAATGGTGCTCTAATCCCTTTTGACTTGTCTCGTCCTATCCAACATGTGGTGGCCTCTTACCAGCCATCACCTCCTGTGAAAGCATCTCTTGCTTCCTTTGAATTTTGATCATCCTGTGGTACCCTCCAAACTTGGTATCCTCCAGCTATTTCTTCCTCTAGTCTTGCTGGGACTACTTATCAATCTGATCCAGCCAGGAAACGACATGAGGAACCTAAACCTCATAAGGCTCCTTCCTTGCCAACTTCAATCCTTTGAAAACCCGTTAAACATTGATCATCACTTGAGCCTCCTTCCTCTGATGTAGAAGACATGGAGGTGGAAAAGGAACCACTCATGGAAAGGTTCCCAGATCACCCTGATCCTTCTCCCTCACCTCAACCTTCTAATCCTATCTTATATTCTGCATCACCTGAACTTCCTCCCTCAACCCAGCCCAAAGTTCGATTTGAAAGGGGCATCTCCAAGGATCACCCCAATGCTGTGGAGGGAGTATTAAAGAAAATTTCTGATCTCAAAATTCCTGATCTATCTGTGGCTGAACTCCTATCAATCTCTCCATCTGTTGCTGAAGGAATGAAGAAATGGGTCTCTCGTCAATGTGTGGAAATTGGCCCTGAAGAACTCAAAGTCTCCTCTGGCACTTTAATGGAGGACTCTGGTGGAACCAGTCCTTCTTTAGACTCCAACCTTTATTCCTGTCCCCTTGGCTTCCTTCCTTGTTATCTTGGTGACTCAGCTAAAACTGTTTCTCCTCTTGTGGATTCTGGATCTCAGCTTAACTTAATCTTGGATGCTATGGCCTGCAAGCTCAAACTTAGTCCTAGGGTCAGCTTCAACTCTGCAGTGTATGGTATAGGAAATCAAGCTTGTGAACTGGTTGGTATTGCTGAAGATGTACCGGTCAGGATTGGTCAAAATATTGTTGGAACCTGCCACTTTTGGATCACTCGTTTGGACAGTCCTATGATCTTGGGACGACCCTTCTTAATGGACTTTGGTGCAACCCTGATGTTTTCTGATCAAGTTGGGGAGAGAATTCTTCTCCCTGATGCTGATGGCAGGAAAATTGAAGTTCCTCTTTGCTCTTTGGATTCTGGTTGTTGGGAAAGAGATTTTCCTGGTCATTCTCCCAAATCATCTTTTAAGGGGAAGCAGAAGGATAACTCTAGTTCCTCTCATTTTTTAGGGGAATAGTTGATCCTACTAATAGTTGTAGTTCTTTTCAGCCTCAGACTGCAACTCAAGGGTCAACTCCCATCCCTCAGGCTTATTTTTCATTCCTTTCATCATTCTCTTCTGAGCTCAAGAATATTAAAAAACAAAAACATATCAAAATAGAAAAATCCAAAAATATTTCTTCTCCATCTCCTTCTCTCTCTGGATCTGTTGTGTCTTCTTTTCCGTCTACTTTTGAGTCTGATCAATCTTCTCTCAGTTCCGGTTCAAATCTCCGCAATGAGTGTAAACTAGATCCTAATTGCAATTCCGTTTTTGGTGATTTTGGTATGAAGGAATATGGGCTTCAGTGGAGGCAATTTGGGGTACAAGTAAGTCCTCCCAATTGTGCACTGCCAGGGCAATCTTTTACCGTCATTTTCAAAACCCTACCTTGTGCCACACATGTGAGCAACGTATTATCTCCTGGTTCTCCTTTTATGGAAAAGGCACCCTTCAAGGATATTGCAGAACATCGGACTTGGAAGATGTTGGAACTTGGACTCAGCTTTTGAAATCAAGTCTCTCTGGTCAACTCTTGGAGGAAACAAGAACTCCTCTCTTTTGCCACTAAGTATAAACCAGTTGCTAAGAAGATCCAACCAGTCAACCAGCCTATGCCTCTCAACCTCAATCCTCCCCTTATGTGTCCTCCTCTATCTTGCGATCCTTACTGTGGTCTTCCTCAATCTCTTACTGGTCCCTTTGTGCCTAATGGACGGGTCACTGAAGAGCGTCTGAAGGTGGTCAACTTTGGTCCAGATGGATGGCTTCTTCCTGATGAGTTAAATTTAATCAAAAATTTCTTATCTCTAAGGGAAAAATCTATTGCTTTCTGTGAAGAAGAGAGAGGTCTCTTGCGGGAATCCTATGGCCTCCCTTATATCATCCCTGTAGTTGAACATGATCCTTGGCAAAAGAAAAAGATCCCTATCCCTGCTGCTAAAGTTGACAAATTCATCAAGTTGGTCCGTGAACGAGTTTGAACTGGCCTGTATGAACAGTCAACTTCTAGTTACTCCAGCCCCGTCTTCTGTGTCCTCAAGAGTAATGGTAAACTTAGAATAGTTCATGATCTTCAACCTCTTAATAAAGTTACTATCAAAGACTCTGGTATCCCTCCTGCTACTGAAGAATTTGTTGAATCCTTCGCGGGGAGAGCTTGCTATGGTCTAGGGGATATTATGGGTGGCTATGACGAACGATCCTTACATCCTATTTCTTGTCCTCTCACTACTTTTGATACTCCTCTTGGTCAATTTCAACTTACTCGATTGCCTCAAGGAGCCACCAACTCGGTTGCAGTCTATCAGGATCAGATGATGTGGATCCTTCAGGATGAAATCCCTGATCATGCTGGTATCTCTATTGATGATGGAGGAATTAAAGGTCCAGTATCTGACTATGATAATGAGCTCTTACCTTGGCATTCAGGAATTTGTCGTTTTATCTGGGAATATGCTACAACCTTGGAGAGGATTCTGTTTTGAATCAAGGAATCTGGCCTTACTGTCTCTGGATCCAAACTGGCGGCTTGTGTCCCTGCTCTGGAAATTGTTGGTCATGTGGTCTGCAAGGAAGGAAGAAGGATGGCACCAGCCAAAGTCAACAAGATCATCTCTTGGCCTACCCCAATCAATCCAACTGAAGTTAGGGGCTTTCTAGGTGTTGTCACTTATGTTAGAATCTTTATCCCATCTTTATCCGAAATATGTGCACCCTTGCGTCGTCTAACCAGAAAAGATGCTGAATGGATTTGGACCCAAGATTGTGAATGTGCTTTCCAGCTACTCAAAAGGATAGTTGGTAAAGACATAGTTTTGAAAAAGATCTCTTATGGACCTGGAGCTGGCAAGATCAAGCTGGCTGTTGATTCTAGTTATCAATCTGTTGGGGCCGTCCTTACTCAGGAAGATGAAAATGGTTGGGACCGTCCTGCTCTTTATGTATCTTTGTTGTTTTCAGATGTAGAATCTAGATACTCCAAGCCCAAACTGGAACTTTGTGGTGTGGCTCAAATGATGAAGAAACTTCAAACCGTTCTCTGGGGCCAAAATTTCAAATTGCAAGTTGATGCTCAATCCATCATTGAAATGATCAACGCTCCCAGTCTTCCCAATGCTCCTATGACTCGTTGGGTGGCCTTTATCCAGCTTTTCTCTTCTGATATTGTTCACAGGCCGGGGAAATCTTTCACCATGCCTGACGGTTTATATCAACGACCTCTTGGGGACAACAAATCTGATGTTGGAACCAATTTCAATGAAGAGGAACCTTTAATCCAGCCTATTTTCTCTTTTTCTTCTCAAAATTATTCTGGCTTTCAACAAGGCTTCTGGCTTAAATTAGAGCAGTACCTTTCAACTCTACAAAAACCTCCTGATCTCTCTGCTAAGGAATTTCAATCTCTTAAACAAAAGTCTTCTAATTTTTTTGTTCAAGGTTCTGGACTTATGAAGAGAGGCAATCCTTGTGCTCTTATTGTTGTTACTATTCCCTCTAAACAAGATTCTATCCTTGAAAGTCTGCATGAAGGCCTTGGTCATTGTGGGGAAACCAAAACTTATCAACGACTATCCGAACGATTCTGGTGGCCATCTTTGAAGAAATCCATCTCCCAATGGTGCAAGAGTTGTGAAGTTTGTCAAAAACGTGATCTTAGGCGCCCAGCTGAAATTTGTTATCCTACTGGGGAGTCCACTGTCTTTGGAAGGATTGCTATGGATGTGGTTCATATTAAGGCAGGTGGTGCTAAGTACCTCATTGTGGGTAGAGATGATTTTTCCGGATGGGTTGAAGCAAAATTTCTGAAGAACCTTAGCTCTGAATCAGTGGCAGATTTCCTCTACGAGACCTGGACAATGCGTTATGGCCTGGCTCAATCTCACTCTACTGATGGTGGCTCTGAATTTGGGGGCAAGCTTTCTGAAATAATCCGATCCCTTCCTGGACAACATAGAGTTACTACTCCTTATTATCCTGAAGGCAAAGGCATGGTGGAACGAGGCCATGCCCCTTTGAAGGCTGCAATTGTTAAACTGGCTGGTGAAAGTGGCAAGAATTGTTGCAAATTCCTTCCTCTTGTTCTCTTCTCTGATCGAATCTCAACCAAAAGGACTACTGGCTACTCATCTTATGAAATCATCTTTGGTCAAAGAGCAGTCCTTCCTTTGGATCTTGAAATGGAATCTTTCTTGGGTATCTCTTGGGAAGAGGTGTCCTCAACCACTGATCTGTTAGTTGCTAGATCCAAGCAACTGGAGCGAAGTGAAGACGTTTGTGATGAAGCTTATCAAAAGATGATGGAGTCCAGAGCAAAATCCATCCAGTATTGGGAGGACAAGCAATCTAATTGAATCAGGGAGCCTTTGAACCCTGGTGACCTAGTTTTAGCTTATAATTGATCTTTGGAGACCCAGTGGGGCAAGCTTTTCTCTAATCGTTGGAATGGCCCTTATTGAGTGGTTCATCAAGTTAGAGGTGGATCTTATGTTTTGGAGGAGCTGTATGGTACTCGGTTGGCCAGAAGGTTCTCTGCTGATCAAGTCAAGAAGTTTCATTGTCATGGGGGCAACTTATCTCAGAAGTAAGTCCTCCCAATTGTGCACCACCAGGGTCATTTGCTATGTTTTTGTTGTAAAACTCTACTGTATGCCACATATGTGAGCACCTGGGACGCCCTCCTTGTTCTATTCCTGCCGCTTCTAGGGCTCATTTGGAAGAATCAAGATATTTTCCTCAACTCTCCAATTGCTCTCAAGATCAAGAAATGGCCAATCTTTGCTTGAATTTCTTTGTTCCCTGCTTTTTTTTTAATCCCTTCAAAATTTAGATGCAGACTAGGGACAGTCTGTAAGTTGGGGAGAGATGTGGTGACCAATCTGGTGTGGTGACCAATCCGGGACACCACGGAAAAAAAAAAAAATCTTTTTGGTTGTACCCCTATGGGTACCTTCATTTCCCCCATCTCTCAACTTCTCCCTGTCCTAGCGGTCTAGGACAGGCCTTTTACCTGTATCTCCAATATCTCACCCTCCCTCGTGATCAAGATTGCTTGGCCCTACTTTGTCAAAGGTCCCATTTGTTATCCTCAGAGGATCTTAAGCTGCTCGGCTCTCAGTTTTGCTGGAATGATTGTCATCGTCATCTTTTTATCCGTCCCAATGAGATTATTTGGAATCAGTCTAGCCAGTCTATTGTCTGGATTAGGCAAGATGACCTTCTTACAACTCACCACTCGTTATCCCACTCAACCTGGTGTCGCTTGGTTTGCATCCGGTAACGGCGCAGCTGGTGTCGTTGGTGCCGCTCTTTGGTGGCTACTGAGACGATTGGGCGTTCAGATTGGCCTTGGTTTAAGTTTGATCCTCCTGATCTGTCTCTCAGTGATGTATTTCTTCTTATTACCATCCCCGAACAAAATCCAATTTAAGAACAATGATCAAATCACTAGGGGTGATTATACCGTCCTAGCTGAGACGGATGAAGTCACCAGACCACCCGATAGTCCTACGCTCACAGTCTCATCCTCATCATCGCCATCCTCATCCTCATCATCCCTCCATGATGGGTCAATCAAACCCCCCCCAGACTAGGCAACCACTTCCCAGTCTCAATTTTGCTGATCAGGATCTCACCAATGCATTCACCGATCAACCCGATGGCTCCCATTCTTCCATCTCCAGTCTTGCTCATCCCCGCGGTAGTACTCCCATCTCCGCACTCAGCTCCCGTCGTTCGACTCCTTCCAATCCATTATCCATCAATAGCGCCCAATCAAGAAGGACACTACCCAACATGTCCGCCTTGATCGATTTCCTAGACGAGACTCACCCCAACAACCATCCTCTACACCATCTCACCGGCTTGTCTGTTGCCCGCGCGGGTCTCAGCTGTCTCCCGGGCCCATCAGCATGTCCGCGGGCCCCTCAATAGCTACTCTCCTGCACGTGCCCACCATTGACACGTGCCAGGGTCTTGATTGAACTCTTCTTTTTTTTTTCTGAGCGTTTGTTTGTTTCTTTTTTTTTCTTTTGTTTTCTCATGTCAATCATCCTCAAAAAAAAAAAAAAAAAAATCTTTTTTTTCTGCTCTATTTGTAAATCTCTCTTGTACATAGTATACAGGGCCTCATGTCTATAAAAGGAGGGGCTCTCCCCTGCCTTTTGGCCCAGCATTAGAGGATCCCATCATCCTATCAGACCATCATCAGTAATCAACTTATCTGTGGGCATCCTTCCCCACTTATCTGAGCAATTTATCCCGGTATATCTATGATTGACCCTTGATGCTTTGAGCCTCCATACTCAAACTCTGTCCCTTGTGACCTTGTTCCTTATCACCAACCAATAGCCTTTCTGGTTGAAGAAGAATTTCTGTCTGTCTGAATTCTTGGGTGTGTTATACCACTCTGATCCCTTTTTCCAACCATACTGGTCTTGATCTCTCCTTCATCATCTTTCTGGAGCCAATCACGTTTGATTGAAGAGGTTTTATTAAGCTTAAAACCTGGAGTGTTATACCTCCCTTCTTCTTTAAGGTTGAATTACTCCACGCTATTCTTGAGTCCCTTGAGAAGTGTTGGGATATTCTTGCTCAAATTCGTTATTGATTTGCTTCTAGAGCTTCATAAACAAATTGCTTTTGTTTTGTTCAGCCTCCCACAGTTATCTGGTACCCTTCAAGCGCTTGATTGCGGAGAGTTGGGCAGGTTCATTGAGAACCTGGAGGTTGGTTGGGATTGAGTTGATCTTTCCTAATCAGCTGCTGACGACCAGAGTTATTAGCTTGTGGGCCTTGTTACTTACAACTGCCTTGTTCTATTGAACTCTGAACAAACCTTGACTTATTTGTTCAAGTCTTTACCTGCACCATCTTGCCTCAGATAGTGTTGTTTCCATCGCTACCGACAACTCTTATCCTCTTCCCTTGCTTGGATTTCTCACCCATAAGGTTCTGGACCTTGATTCCGGTTACATTTGAAAATTATTGTAACTCCTAGGAGGGCAGCCTAAACAGCACCTTTCCCCTCCACAGAACTGCCACGGCTTAGCACCGTTTGGAGTCTTACACCGGGACACCACGAAAAAAAAGAGATTTTTTTTTTGGTTGTACCCCTATGGGTACCTTCATTTCCCCCCATCTCTCAACTTCTCCCTGTCCTAGCGGTCTAGGACAGGCCTCTTACCTGTCTCTCCGCTTCGATCCCCCCCTCCTATGTTAAACTCCTACTTGTTGCGCTCGCGGCCCTGACTTTTGGCGACGCGAGCGATTGTCGAACCACCTTTGACAATCCCGTTGATCCTTCCATCCTCCATCCAACCTTGATCAATCATCCTCAACATCCATGATGCAACAATTAAACCTTTGGGGTCTCACCTTGGGGAAATCACCCTTGTTGCACCTAGCATCACCAGCATTTTCCCCAGGTTCACTCACCAAATGGGGTGAGATGACCATCGACCTCTCCTCTCAATTAGCACCCACCCAAGCCGTTGGATCAAATTCATCCTAAAGATCTCTTTTCGGTAGTATGAGGTTCAAATCGATCCTCATCCCTCACGACCCCCTCATTTGATCCTTCCCGATTCTCTCATCCAACCGACGCCGTCGCTTGTCGCGACGGTTGTCAACCATTGATTTGATCTCCCCACTCCCACCAGCCGTCCAGACCAAACCATCATCCCTAGCCCCAATCCTCACTCAACCCTTGTTCGCCCTTCCACTCAACCCCACCATCATCCTTCACACCTCTTGTTTGTGAACCCCTTGGCTAGACATTCATCGCCTCAACCGGAGCCAGAGATTATTGTCATTGATGACTCATCTCACTCGGAATCCCCGGCTCCCTTGGGTTCATCAGATCCTCCCAAACTCAACCCTGCTCATCCAAGTTCAGATCCTCGCCCATCATCTGATCAGACCGACGACCGCGAGTGACCGCTTGCGGCCGTCGGAACCTTCACCCCGCTGTTGCCGCCAATCGGGCGACGACAGCCGTTGTCAACACCCGCGACCACTGTCGCGGGTGTCCATCTGGTTGCCCGCGGTCATTCTCAATGCGGGCAACATTTCTTTTTTTTCCCCTCATGTCATTTTCTTTTTTTTGTTTTCATTTTCCCACACCTATTTTTAGTTTCTCTTGTACATAGTATACAGGGCCTCATGTCTATAAAAGGAGGGGCTCTCCCCTGCCTTTTGGCCCAGGATCCCAGCAGACCATCATCATCTCATCTCATCCATCTCCCTCATCATCAGAAATGAACTTATCAGGGGGCATCCTTCCCCACTTATCTGAGAAATTTATCCGGGTATATCCATGATTGCCCCTTGATCCTTTGAGCCTCCATACTCAAACTCTGTCCCTTGTGACCTTGATCCTTATCACCAACCAATAGCATTGCTGGTTGAAGAAGAATTCCTGTCTGAATTATTGGGTGTGTTATACCACTCTGATCCCTTTTTCCGACCATACTGGTCTTGATCTCTCCTTGATCATCTTTCTGGAGCCAATCACGTTTGATTGAAGGGGTTTTATTAAGCTTAAAACCTGGAGTGTTATACCTCCCTTCTTCTTTAAGGTTGAATTTTGCCACGCTATTGTTGAGCCCCTTGAGAAGTGTTGGGATATTCTTGCTTGAATTTGTTATTGATTTGCTTCTAGAGCTTCATAAACAAATTGCTTTTGTTTTGTTCAGCCTCCCACAGTTATCTGGTACCCTTCAAGCGCTTGATTGCGGAGAGTTGGGCAGGTTCATTGAGAACCTGGAGGTTGGTTGGGATTGAGTTGATCTTTCCTAATCAGCTGCTGACGACCAGAGTTATTAGCTTGTGGGCGTTGTTACTTACAACTGCCTTGTTCTATTGAACTCTAGACAAACCTTGACTTATTTGTTCAAGTCTTTACCTGCACCATCTTGCCTCAGATAGTGTTGTTTCCATCGCTACCGACAACTCTTATCCTCTTCCCTTACTTTGATTTCTCATCCATAAGGTTCTGGACCTTGATTCCGGTTACATTTAAATATTATTGTAACTCCTAGGAGGGCAGCCTAAACAGCACCTTTCCCCTCCACAGAACTGCCACGGCTTAGCACCATTTGGAGTCTTACAACGGGTTATGTGATATCCCGTAGTGATATTCTGTAGTCGGGTTTGATCCACTACAACACCCCCCCCACAAACCAGACTATAGATGATGAGAAATGAAACCAAATAAACAAAAAACTGAAGGAACTTCAAGAAATATGAGAAGCACAATAACAGTCATGATGTGACAATGTCAGAGAAGAATTTTTTGCATAAATTATTTTGTTTGTTTGGGCCAAGGCGTTTGGTCATCACGTTGGCCAGTTGATCATCCGTTTTCACCCAATTAACAGTAAGCTTCAGTTGTTGGATTGTGTCATTAATAAAAAAGAAATTTCGTGATATATGTTGCATCCTCAACGGCAAACCGTTGTCGTTTGCCACAAGCACCGCCGCACAATTATTGCAAGAGATAGAAGAAGAAATAGAAGGAGAAAAATTCAGGACTATATTATGTAATGATATAAAAATTCCACCGCCATTCCAATTGATATGAATTCCGCATTGCAAGTTGACGTTGCCACGGTTTTCTGTTGTTTAGTACACCAAGAAATTGGGCAGCCATTCAGTATGATTAAGAAACTGGAATTCAATCAATGGAATTCACCCCCCCAGCTTGCGTCTGTCCATAGTTGGAGGCCGGTAACGGATGGTTGGAATTTCAACTTGTAATGTGATGTAGAATTGATGTATTGGATGAGATGGGGGAGGGCTTCCCAATGCGTAACTTGCAGGCACTTGTTGTACCTTGATAGGTAGTTCACACCGTAAGATATGTTGGGTTGAGATCCTAACGTAAGATAGTTTAGCAAGCCAATGAAAGATTGATAAAGGTTGGTGTCAATACCGGGTGTTGATTTGTTTGTCTGAAGCTTGTTATCCGGTAATACAGTAGTTGTTCTTATGAGTTTGTTGCATTTTAGGAGTTTCCACTTTTTGACAATTTGATTTGCCAGCAGGTGTTGATCCAAGTACAAGGTATTACCTATAGTTTCAAGGTTGATTCCTACAATGCAATGGCATCCTTCCTGCCATTTTAGCTTGACTCAGGTAGACATATTGTGATGTAAGTTGGATAGTGTCTTAGCATTGTTACTGACAACCAGGCCATTGTCAACATGGAGCCATATTGCCACAATTGCCATGCCTTTCTAATACAGATAGACAGTCTTTTTGATGCAATCGCCGGTGAAGCCTAAGTTTTCAAGAAGGGATTTAAAAAATTTCCACCAGCACCTTGCGGCCTGTCTTGTGACGTACAATGATTTTTTCAGCTGCATTGCCATTCCTGCTAGCTCGGGACGGACATGGACTGGCTGTTCAAAGTAAACAAGTTCATCAATTGGGGAGTGTAGGTAAGCCGCTGAGATGTCAAAGCTATTGATGATCCATTTGTTTGACGTAGCCAAGGCTAGCAGGAGGCGCAGGGAAGAATGGGATGCTGTTGGTGCAAAGGTTTTGTAGCAATTGACCCTTAACTTCTGGCAAAATCCTTTGGCAACGTAGCGTGCTTTTGGCATGTCAACGGTTCCGTCCGGCTTCTGTTTCAACGTGAATACGTACTTAGCACCAATCACCTTCATCCCCAGCGTCCGTTTGACAGCCTCCCACACATCCATGTCAAACAGTTGATCAATTTCTTTCCTTAATGGTGGTTCCCATATTTGGCGCAAGTCTTTGGATAGTGCTTGCAACACGGATGATGGCAGGTTGTTGTTGGGGCAATTGGGGATATCTAGGATGAACAAGTCTTGCGCATGACATATTTTGTTGGTTGGGGTTTTGCCAAGTCGGAGATTTATCAATCAGAGTGTTGGGTCAATGGAGTCAAGTGCAGTCGGGGTTGGAATGAAGGGTTTGGGGACAGATTCAGGGAATTTGGCAACGTTGGTGTATTTCAAGCTTGATGATTTTGGATTCCAGACCACGTAACCGCGGTTTTCATCTTGGAAACCTAAGAAAACAGCCCATTTTGCCCTGTTGTTGAGTTTTGAGCGTTTTTCTTTGGGGATGTGCACAATGCCAATGGAGCCAAACGGGTAAAGGGTGATGTTGGTTGGGGGAGGGTTATATAGGAGTTTGGTGGGTGTTTTATTAGATGTTTGAGAGTCTGGGATTCAATTTTGAAGGAAACACGCATGTTGGTAGGCAAAAGACCAAAATTTGTCAGGGAGTCAAGCATATTTCAGCATTGTTTGGGCCATGTCTCCTAACGTTGTGGTGTCAATTTATAGACATGGATTGGGAACTGCGTTGCGGCTGCGCGCTCAGCATTGGAGGCAGCGGGCTCAGCATTAGGGTATGCGGAGTGCTCAGCAGCGGCAGCTGCTGGATCAGCAGCAGCAGCTGTTTGGCTCCGCACCTAGTGGACGGGTCGGGCTCAGCATTGAATGCGGCGTGGGCGGCGATCCGCACCGGAGATCGTATTCAGAAGGTAGTGCGCTTGACTAGGTTTGCGGGCGCGCCGGTTTGGATACGGAGGGGCGGAGAAATCCACGGGCTATAAAGGAACAGATGGAGCGCGCGTGCAAATGCATGGATCATGCCGGATATTGCCGGACATCCACGACGGGCGCGGACAAACGGATACGGACAGGCGCGGGGGGCTCTGAGTAGGGCGCAGTGCAAGGACCGCGTCATGAGAAGGACAAACCGGATGGACGGAACGGCGTACGGACGTTGGGGGGAGTTTGGTACAGAGGTGGGGAGAGGAGGCTAGGGTTTCTGTTTTGGGATTGTTTTCTGTTTCTTTGTCATACTGTTATTTGCGCGTGTACTTAGGTTAGGGTTGAGAGGGAGGACTTATCCTCACTCTCAACTCCGGGTTGGGGAGAAGGGGGGGCATGGAATGCAGCAAATCATACCATCACATCACTGGATTGGATCAATCATCTCACCAAGAGATTAAAGGAACTCATACCGGATACACATCCAGGTGGAAAGTTCTTAGGATTGAAGGATTGGCGATTTCACTCTCTCTCTACTTTCCTTTATCTCTTTATCTCCTTATTTCTATCTCTCATTTACGTGAAACTTCAGGCATCCCCATCTCCTTTCAAACGCAGGGCACCATTAACTTCCAAACCTTGGGACAATTATAGGGGGATAACCCCTTATTCTTTCCACATCTGGGGGTCTGGCCGGGAATTGACCTTCCGTTTCTTGTCTTTCAAAGGTAACTGGGCGCAATTTCCTATCCATACCTCCCTACAGTTGCTTCCTTTTCTTCTTCTTCTTCTCCTTCTGTTTCTGGGTCCGCTACTCCGACCCCACTTGCGTCTTCCATCCCTCCGCTCGACCCAGGACAAGCTATGCCATTCCCCCATAGGTCTCCAGTGACCATGAACCCACTCATCCGGTTTGCATCAGGCCGCGCAACTACCCTCACATCTGATTCAACACTGCGGATGTGGAGCAATTCATCTTGAGATACAAAGGTATTGCAGATGCGGAAGGTGCGTTGGACTCCAATAAGGCCTGGCTTGTTGTCCTGTTCATTATGGACAAAGAGAAGCTCCGGTATGTGGAGGAGATGGAAGGCTACAAGAATCAAGATTGGCCAAAACTGAAGGCGGAGATCCTAACGCGGTGGGGTAGGCGCAAACCTCGATTCTGGGAAAGCAATTTTGACCGCGTGGCCTTGGAGGCAAGCGCGCGCGGAGGAGTCAGAACGTGGGTAGAGCTGGCGGATTACACCTTGACATTTGATTGGATCTATTGGTACTTGTCAAAGAACAAGGTGGTGGCGGGACAGACGGGGGCCATGAAACGCGCATTTCTGGGAGGTTTAGGCGCTCAACTCCGGGCAAGGGTGCAGCGGCATCTTTACAATCACAACTTGGTAAAGCGGTCATTGGATGGGAGCATCGTGCTCCTTCCGGAGCTGGCTGTCATTTGCCAGGCTGTGGAGAGTGAGCTTGACTTGGAAGAGCTTATCGAGGATACTGCTAAGTCCTTCCCAGCGGGACCAAAGAAATCCGCCCCCCAGGTTTTGGCTCCGGCGCAATTCCCGGCCCCGGTTCCGCCTACTTCAACGCGTCTTCCGGCTCCTCAACCCGCGCCCACCCCTCCGGTAAGTGAATTGACGGAGCTTATGAAGGATTTGAAGATCTGCATGAGCCGTATGGGCCAGAAGCAGCCGCAAGGGCCTCCACCGCACATGGTGGAAGGGTTTTGGCCGCCCGGTACCTTTGTGCCAAGGGGGTGTTTGTACTGCGGGGCAAACAGTCATTGGCAATTGGCGTGCAAGGAGCTTACAAAGGATCTCCACGCGGGATTGGTTTGACCGGTGGGGATGGGGTACATGTTTCCAACGGGCAAACAGATTCCGATGGATCCAAGCCAGCCAACCGCAATGCAGCAGGTGCGCACACGGGGTCAGGAGGCGGGAACAACGGCGCGAGCGTCACTAGGCATCATTACCGGTCCCGGATTGTGGCAACCACCTTGGGTGGAAGCTGAGGTAAGGGTAGTGGCAACGGAAGAGAAGGTGGCAGTCTCCGATAAGATGGAGGTGGATGCAAAGGAGCAACCCCAGTCGACCGTTCCGAAACCGGCTGCACGCGTTCCAGGAATCAAGGCGCCGGCAGCAAATCCTGTAGAGAAGAAGAAAGCGGCGGACATTGTGCAAAGGGTGATGGCTAACAAGACTCCGGTCCCGCTGACCTTGCGGGAACTGGCGGCTGTGTCTCCGGTGGTGGTAGACAAGATGGTTCAGGCGTTGCAGGATTGCGGTCAGGGCCGGGTACCTCAGACGGTGTAGCGGGTTCATGTGGCGCGGAAGGAGGAGGGGGCAAGGAGTGTGAGTTGATATTGGTTTTGACTCCGCTTGCTTACATTCCAATGGTCATAGCGGGGAGGAAGGTGTGGGATATGGTGGACAGCGGTTCAATGGTGAACCTGCTGCCATCGCGGATGGTAGATGATTTGGGGTTGGTTTGGCGGAAATGCGCAATGGGTCTCTGCGCACTTAACGGAGGGGAGTGTCGTGTGGATGGGGTAGTTGAGGAGGAGGAGGTCAAGGTCGCAAGGGTCCGTAAGCCTCTTTCTTTTCTTTTGGTTGATTTTGGGGATGTGATTTTGGGAAGGCCGTTCATTTTTGGGTTCCAAGCACAAATGGTTTTCAATCCGGAGGCGTTGACGGTGGAGGATTTGTCCGGCGGAAGGTTTGAGACAACTATCTGCAATTACAGGAAAGGAAAGCGGAGGAGAGTTTTGGAGTATGAGGAGGAACCGGACGCGAGGTTGGCCTGCAACGGGCTACCCTTGGAGGATTTTTTCTAGTCAACCAAGGAGACCGCCAGAACAAGCTCCGGTTTTGCGCGGGCGGTCAACTAATGAGGAGCAAGGAGGGGAAGGAAGGAAAGTGCAGGGCGCGCATGTTGCAGAAGTAATTCCCTTTTCTCAGTATGAATTGCCCAAGGGTACTACGCTTCGAAAACCCTATCATCATGCCACACTCGTGAGCAAAGGCAAAAGCCGCAGTTCCGTTCTGTGCAGGACCTACAGAAAAGGATGCGTACGGATGATGCGGTGCAATGCTGGCAAGTACAAGCCGGTGTTGCGGAAGGTCCAACCAAGGAATGAGCCGATGCCCCAGGAATTGAAAAGACCGCTTCAACCATTCGCTTGGTTGCAGGACCCTTGGGTCACGCCAATTAAGGCTTTGGGGTGGGTTACTAGTTTGGCGCGGATCACAGAGGAGAGGATTGCAGCTTTCAATTTTGGCCCAACGGGATGGTTGAGTACAAAGGAGCGCAAGTTGCCAATTTTGGTTCTGGTTCTTTGATAAAGAGCGCTTGCGTTCGGACCTGAAGAGCGGGGGCTTCTGAAGAACAATATTGGTGACCCCTATGTCATCCCCACTGTCAATCACAAGCCGTGGCAGATCAAGCCAATTCCAATACCGCAGGCAGTCCGGGAGCAGTTTCTGGAGTTGGTGCGGGAACGGGTGAAGACTGGCCTCTACGAAAAGTCAACGTCTACTTACTCCAGTCCAATCTTTGCGGTAGTTAAGCAGGACGGAAAGTTGTTGAGGATTGTCCATGATCTACAGCGGCTCAACTCTTTTACAATCTGGGACGCAGGATGGCCCCCTCGCGTTGACGAGTTCCTTGAGTCAATGGCGGGGCGCGCTTGTTACGGTTTAGTGGATGTGATGGGGGGATACAACCAGCGCGAGTTGGATCCTTGCTTGCGGCCTCTAACGGCATTTGAGACTGGGTTGGGAAGAATGCAGCTGACTCGGCTACCGCAGGGGGCGACCAATTCTGTGGCGGTGTAGCAGGCCCAAATGGCTTGGATCCTGAAAGATGATCTTCTGGAGGGAGTCCAAATCTTCATCGACAACGCAGGCATCAAAGGTCCAAAATCCAATTACGGAGGAGCAGAGCTGGTTGGAGTTCTTGGCTTCCAACTTTTTGTGTGGGAATACGCGCAGACATTGGAAGGCATCCTGTTTTGCATTGAGGAGGCAGGACTGACGGTGTTGGGGAAGAAGTTGGCGGTTTGCGTTCCGGCGCTCGAAGTCCTTGGCCATGTTGTTGCTTCTGACGGCCGGCGCATTGCAGAGAAAAAGCGGAACAAGGTCCTCAAGTGGCCAACCCCGCGGACGGTGTTGCATATCCTTCAGTTCTTGGGATTATGTAGCTACGTCCGTATGTTCATCAAGAGGTTTGCGGAGGTGGCAAGCCCGCTCCAATCACTAATGCGGAAAGGCACAGAGTGGAAGTGGGGAGAAGAGTGTGATTGCGCGTTCCGGAAGCTCAAGGAGATCGTGGGACGTGACATTGTGCTCCGCAATCTTGACTAAAACGCAGGAGGAATTAGGCTAGCGGTTGATTCCAGCAAATTTGGCGCGGGGGGTTTCTCACTCAAGAGGACAACGGCAAGGATAGGCCGGTGCTTTACGAGTCGGTCACCTTCACTCCGACGGAAAGCCGGTACTCTCAGCCAAAGTTGGAGTTGTGTGGGGTCACCAAGATTGTGCGGCGGCTTCAGTACCTTTTGTGGGGGGTTCACTTTGAGCTTTTGGTGGATGCGGAGGCGCTGGCGCGGATGATCAATTCCCCGGCATTACCCAATGCTCCCATGACCAGGTGGTTGGTGTTTCTTCAACTTTTCTCCTTTGCTGTTGTTCATGTCCCAGGGAAAGCGTTCACTATTCCTGACGCGTTGTTGCGGTATCCAAGGGACAACCCTTTCAAGGACGCAGAACTGCTCAATGTGGAGGCCCCGGTTGTCAAGGTAGGGGTTGTGGAGGTGGGCGTTCAGCTGCCGCTCCGGCAGACTGGGCAGTACACTATTCTTTGTGATTAATTGCAGGACCTTTGTTTTCCCGACGGAACTACGGAAAAGCACATGCAATGGGCAAAGCGGCAAGCGGGGAACTTCTACATACAGGAGGGGCAGCTTTGGCGGCGGAAGACTCCGGTTCCTCTTGTGGTTACCACTTCAAGGGCGGATCAGGAAGCTATCCTCCAAATCCTTCACAAAGATCTCGGCCATTGAGGGGAGGTTGAAACGCGGAGGCGGGTGAAAGGGCGGTTCTGGTGGCCGGGGGTAGTGCGTGCGGTACAAGAATGGTTGGCTTGCTGCAAAGCCTGTCAACGGCGGAGCACGAGATTGCCTAAGGAAGTCAGAAACCCCACAGGGGAAGATGCCCTCTTTGGTCAAGTCTTGCTTGATGTTGTCCACATCAAAGCGGGCAAGTTGGCCTATCTGCTTGTTGCGCGGGACAACCTGTCCGGTTGGGCAGAAGCGCGTCCGTTGGTCAAGCTCTTGGCGGAAAAAGTTGCTCTGTTTCTGGAGGAAGATTGGTTTGTGCGGTACAGGTTGCTTTGTCTGGTTACGGTGGACGGAGGGGCCAAGTTTTACGGCCGTTTGGTCAAATTGGTGAAGAGTTGCGGAGCCAAGTTTGGCCAAGTAACGGAGTATTATCCCAAGGGGGCCGGCATGATTGAGCGCGGGCATCAACCAATCAAGGACACCCTGGTCAAGATGTGCGGGGAGGATGGAAAGCGCTGGCAGGAGACCCTTCCAATGGTTCTGTTTGCGGATTGGATTTTGGTGAAGCAGTCAACAGGCTACTCGCCGTACAAGTTACTTTTCGGACAGCGCCCCGTGCTTCCAGTGGACATTGAGTTGGAGACGTTCCTGGGGTTTGACTGGTGGAAGGTGAAGACTTCTGCCAAATTGCTTGAGGCTCGCGCCAAACAGCTCCTTCAACGGGACGAGATGCTCACAAAGGCCACGGACCGGCTGAAGAAGACTCGGACGGCATCGGTGCACTATTGGGACAAGCGCTGCTTGTATTGTCTCCGGGATCCTTTGCGGAAGGGGGATTTGGTGCTTCTGTACAACCAAAGTCTGGAGTCTCAGTGGGGGAAGTTGTTTGCTAACCGGTGGAACGGCCCGTTCCACGTGTCTTCCAAGTTTGAGGGCGGCAGCTATCAGTTGGCGGAATTAGACGGTACTCTGCTGAAACGGAAGGAGGCAGCTTTGCATGTCAAGCGCTTCTTTGCACAAGGATCTACCTCGTTTGAAAAAACAGCAGAAGGGGGTGACGGATCTGACAAGGGGAGTGTGGAGCGCGGCCATGGTGTAGGAACACGATCCAGGGATTTGTCTTTGGGCGGAGAAGCGGAGACCGTGCCATTGCAACAGAGTAGGCGGTTGCGACCAGCTCGGGACAGTGGCCAAGTTGGGGGGGAGACGGTGGGGTATGGGGATAAGTCTTGATTTGGTGAGGGGGTGCTCTAGCCGGTTCACAGCCGGAACAACTAGACACCCCAGAATGTTTGTTTCTCTATTTTTCTTTCTTATCTGGATTGTGGGGTCTTTGCTGGCTTGGGGTTTTTGCAGGAAACACCGGCGCGGCACAAAGCCGGGCCCGTGGACGCAAGGACAAGCCCCGGGGAACCGGGACGCAAGGACAATCCCGCGGATGGGGGAAACGGGACAAAGAGCAATTTGTGGCGGTCTACGGGCATTGCGCAAAAAAAAATATGTGTTCTTTTCTATTTTTCTTCTCTTTTGGTTTCTTTTTCTCTTTTTCTTTTCTCTCAGGATATCTCGAGGATGGGTGGTTTTTATGGGAATATGCTTAATTTGGTGAGGGGGTGCTCTAGCCGGTTCACAGCCAGAACAACTAGACACCCCAGAATGTCCGTTCTCTTACTCTCTCTCTCTCTTCCCTTACGGTGGCGCGCGCTGGTGTGTTGGTTGTTGTGTTTGCTACAGGATGGGTACGGGGAACTGTGTGTCAGTTTGTCTGGGGTGGTCCAGGTGCCTCTTTTGGAACGGCTGGTCACTTACGGTCGCTCACAAAGCAAAGCGCGCGGACTCAATCTCAAGCTCACTCTCGAGAGCGTGGTTGGGCACTTTTTCTCAGAAGGTTAAGACCTCGCGCAGATACGTGTATTTTCTTAGGAAAAGGGGAGCGCGGTACAACCAAAAGAAGAGAGAAGGAAGAAAGGGAAAGGGGGGGCAATGCGCCTAAGCCATCCTCATCATCTCCTCCATTCCGCCCTCAACAACGCCAGCAAGGCCTGGAAGGACTCCAGGAGCTTGCGCCGGGATTCTGAGGATTGAGCGTTGGGGATCGCAAGGAAATCCCGAAGCATTGTGGTCAACCTTTCCACAAAAACCTCGAAGCCGGCCACAGGGAGTGCCATTACAATTGGAATTTCCGGGATCTCGGGAGGGCTGGGGGGAGGAGCGGCCGGTGAAGATGGGGCCTCCGGGGAACCAACAGGGGGGCTCGGTCCAGCTGGAGGCGATGACAGGATGACAATGGGTGATGGAGGCGGAGGAACGTTGGGGGTTTTAGGCCTCTCATCCAAGGCTGCTGGTGGTGCGGGCGGTGTTGGCGGTCGTGGAGGAGGAGGAGAGGGTGCTGGCGCGGCCACGGGTTGTCTGAAAAGCCTTGGGTCCGGTACCGTTTGGTTCACGCCAACAGCGGCGGCCCTAGCGCAGGTCACTGCGCACCATTCCTCCGAGGTTTTGTATTTGCTCTGTTGCGGAGGTCCGGCCCGGCGGAGAGGTGATGCCGAGTTGCGGCTCACGTGCGAGGTGGGGGGTGACGGAGCTTGGGGGCGGCGGGATGGAGGTGAACCGGGGGGTGTCCACGAGCCTTCCAAGATCAAGTCATTGTCCAAAACCACAAACGGGTCCGGATGAGCCCTCTTGCGCGGCCTGGGGCAAGAGCTGGATTGGGGGGGAGCTCGGGGCATGCTGTCGCTAAGCAAGCAGCAACGGTGGCCGCGACGGCAAGCAACGCAGGCGCGTTTACCAGGGATGATTGAACACGCGTGCCTGTTCCGGGTGCAGAACTTGCATGGGAGCATGGTGGCGATGGAGCGGGTGGAGGATGGGGGAAGGCAGTAGTGGGAGTGGAAGTAGCGGGGGTGGTGGTATGGTGAAGCAATGGAAGACTTCTGGGGACAGAACTCAAGTTGGGGGGGGATGTGGTGTCAATTTATAGACACAGATTGGGAACTGCGTTGTGGCTGCGCGCTCAGCATTGGAGGCAGAGGGCTCAGCATTAGGGTATGCGGAGTGCTCAGCAGCGGCAGCTGCTGGATCAGCAGCAGCCGCTGTTTGGCTCCGCACCTAGTGGACGGGTTGGGCTCAGCATTGAATGCGGCGTGGGCGGCAATCCGCCCCGGAGATCCTATTTGGAAGGTAGTGTGCTTGACTAGGTTTGCGGGCGCGCCGGTTTGGATACGGAGGGGCGGAGCAATCCACGGGCTATAAAGGAACGGATGGAGCGCGCGTGAAAACACGCGGATCATGCCGGATATTGCCGGACATCCACGGCGGGCGCGGACGAACGGATAAGGACAGGCGCAGGGGGCTCCGAGTAGGGCGCGGTGCAAGGACCGCGTCATGAGAAGAAAAAACCGGATGGACGGAACGGCGTACGGACGTTGGGGGGAGTTTGGTACAGAGGTGGGGAGAGGAGGCTAGGGTTTCTGTTTTGGGATTGTTTTCTGTTTCTTTGTCATACTGTTATTTGCGCGTGTACTTAGGTTGGGGTTGAGAGGCAGGACTTATCCTCACTCTCAACTCCAGGTTGGGGAGGAGGGGGGGCATGGAATGCAGCGAATCATACCATCACATCACTGGATTGGATCAATCATCTCACCAAGAGATTAAAGGAACTCATACTGGATACACATCCAGGTGGAAAGTTCTTAGGATTGAAGGATTGGCGATTTCACTCTCTCTCTACTTTTCTTTATCTCTTTATCTCCTTATTTCTATCTCTCATTTACGTGCGACTTTGTGAATCCCCATCTCCTTTCAAACGCAGGGCACCGTTAACTTCCAAACCTTGGGACAATTATAGGGGGATAACCCCTTAGTCTTTCCACAACGTGCGGTTGACTTGTGTCAGCTCTCTGATACCAGGAACCTTGCAGTCCTTTAGCTACAGAGAGTGATAAAAGAACTTGGAGCAATAATATTCCAAAGAATATACACTTTAAAGCTCCAATAATGGTACGGTATGAGCAAGTGCAAGGTTTATTTGGTTTGGTTATAAATATTTTAAATATAAAATATAAAGAGGGGCCACAGTATTATACTACTGGGGATCTTTACAGACTAGCAACCTCTCTTCAAGGGGCCTCCTTAGGCAGTTTAAGAACCTTGGAATAAATATGGGTGCCTTAGAAAGGACTTATTCCACTAATGGCCGGGCTTAACAGCACACGTGGCCTAGACAGGAAGGGAAACACTCACTCTGAGTACTTGACCACGAAAATCCTGGAATAATTGGAAGGGTTTCAGAGCAGATGGGGTTGATTGCCTGACTAAACTTCAATGGTTGATTGGTTAATAAAGGTAAATAATACTACTACAGACTAAGTCATAAATCACTTGCTTATCTTCATATAAGCACTTGATTAACAATGACACCGTGTCTGATTGATAATAAATAATTCCTGATAACTAATTAACTGATTTGGAAACAGAAGGGCAAAAGAGCCTGTTTAAATATTCCTTTTTGGGTGCTTGAGGACCTCTAGAAGGGGTACTAGCCATGGGCTGAGGCTAGGGGGGCAATCAGGGCAAGATTGGCACGTCCTCAAGGTGCTGTTAGCCTGCTGGCCTTAGATCTGTCAAGGAACAGCTCCTTTTTAGCTGCAGGATCTGTTAATCAATAGATTAGTCATTTTGCTGATCCTGCACTGATCCTTAATTTGTACAGTAAGTACTGGTCCAAAGTGAGCAGACGTAGATTTTTATTGATTCTCCATCCTCTGCTGATCCTATATGTAATTTTTAATAATTTTTACGACCACTCCTTATGTAGTTTTGTGGTCTTTGAAGGTTCTGATCAACTTACTTCGTGGTGAGTCTGGATCTTTATTTAATTAATAAAAAATACTAAAAATTAGTTATTAACTAATTTCAATTGATTTTTAAGGTTTTTGAACCTTAATCTATGCTCGTGTGTTGGCTTTACATATGTAGTGTATATCCTACTATGTTGTAGCTTCTCTGAGCGGTACCTGGATGTCATAGGAGGCGCGGGGATCAGTTCATTCAAATGCGCGCGGGGCCTGATCCGCTGCTCAGATGCGCGCGGGAGTTCAGCGCTGTAGGGACGCGGGGCTGCGTGCGGGAGTTGGCGTACGCGGGAGTCCAACGCTGTAGGGACGCGGAGCTGCGTGCGGGAGTTTGCGTACGCGGGAGACCGGAGCTAGGGACGCGGGGCTGCGTGCGGGAATTGTGACAAAAACACAATTTCCCGTGTAACTCCTAAACTACACACAACACCTGGATTTCGACTGAAATTTAGGTGTGAAACCTATACATGACATATCATGTGAAATATTAAAATGGCTAAAAAGTGCCATACTGGTGCCGTGGTCATTTACCATTCTGTATTAAATTAATTAAAAAATATAAGGAGTACGAATTCAAGGGTGGGGTCAGTGAGTGACCCTACCTTATTTTGGGTGGGGAATCCATTTCTGCAATAATATTTATGGATTTCCTACTCCTTCATTTTATAATGATTTTATTTATTCATTTATCTTTATTTTGTTAATATTATTATTGTTGCTGCTTTGTCAGGTTGCTCTGTGTTAAGTAGCAGGCTGACAACTTGTTTGGCTTTGCCGTTCTTCTCCGGTGTGTAAGGGCTGGTGAAAATTGGTTTAGTATCAATTGATTCTAGGGAGTTGGTGAGTGATTTTGTATGGTATTCTTTTGCATTATTGGATTGGATGTGTACTGGTGCTGATCCCAGTCGGTTTTTTAGGTATTGGACGGTGGACAAGATTAACTTTGGAACTTTGGAATGGTTTTTGAAGGCATGGACAAAGATAAAGGTTGAGACATGGTTGCGGATAGTGATTAGGTATTGGTTACCATTGCAGTCAGGGGTTAACTGGCCTAGCACTTCTGTGACCAGCAAATTGAGAGTTTTGTTCTTTGGAATTGTATTGGGGAAATATTCACATTGGCGTATGCTTTTCAAAATCTTGCATGGTTTGCAAATGAACGGTGTACATAATTTGATGTCAAAAGATGGCACATGGGTTTTGAGATACTGCTTGACAATGTCATTGGATATGTGTCCAAGGGTGCAGTGATAGTAATAGGGAAGGGAAACAAACGGAAGAGGGGAAAGAGATAGGGACACGTTGCAGATGGTGTGGGGTAGATGGTCTGGGTGATTTATTTGGTGGACTGTCCACGTGCAATTGTTGTATTCAGAGGTGATGATATGGGAAGGGGAAGATAATATAATATTACAATTGGAGAAACGGTGTGTGTATCCTGATTCAATGAGATGACCTAGTGATAGGAGTGTCCCTTGCATAGTAGGACAGTACAGCACGTCATTCAGTAGGGGGTCCCCAGGGCCCCCATACTGGTTTGTTGACAGTTGAATTGTCCCTCTGCCCACGGCATACAAGGATGCGTTAGGGTCTGCTAACCTCAGGGACATTGGTTTGGAAAAGGCAAAGTAGGAAATAAAGGAAGGGAAATAACCGCTCACCATCAAGGTTGCCCCAGAATCAACTACCAATGTGTTAGGTCCATTCACCAATTGGATCATGGCCAGATTGGGGCGATCCCTGTCAGTGACCCGCGTATCATGGGGTTGTACCGCGTTAACTTGTTGGGGTGGTGGTTGATAGCCGGCACAAGTCAATTGGTTGTTGAGGTGAGGAGCGCCCTCTCTTAATACACCGGGCGGGGGTAAACCCGCGTTGGCTCAAAGGATTGGGCATTTGGATTGCCAGTGATCGGGAGAACGACAATACGCACACGAACCGCCTAGTTGGTTACGCACTTCCAGGGGTACAGGACGGTTGCCGTTGTCAATGTTGTTTTGGGCAGCCTGGATGTCTTTGGGGGTTGGTTGGTGGTAAAACAATCTTGGTTGTGATGATTGATTGTTAGTACCGCGCGGTTGGGTTGGTTGGGGACGTTGCCAAGTGTAAGGGTTGAGGGCGTTGATGGTGTACGGGTTATTGGTTGCATTCCCTTGAGTGATTTCACTATAAAAGGACGTCAAGATCAATTGGGTGTCTGCGGGGCTAGGGCTCTTGAGGCAATCAAGTTGCGGTCCAATGCTCTGGATCAGTTGAGACCTGGTTGTACCTGGCGGCGGAGGTGTTAGGACTTGCATGATTAATGATATCAGAGGATTCAGAACTGGGCAACCCAGTTGGCTTAGTTTTGATGAATATGTTGGAGATTTGGGTGAGATGCAACAAGACGGAGCCTTCCATCGTAGTCATTTTAAAAAATAGTTTGCTGAGTAATTCCACTTGGCAAGTTTGGCTGGATAACTGGAAGTTCTTCTGAATGGTGTCAAACGCCTCCCAAGCCGTTGGCTGGTTGGACACAAGCATATTGAGCTCTCAATCAATGGTCAGAGTGAAGAAAACGCGCAATGAGATGCTCTTGAAGTGATCTAGTGCTTTAAGGTTTCCAATGTTGGAGGTGAAATTTGATTTGCCAAAGATCAGTAGGCCTATCTCATCTATTCCTCCAATCCATTTGTCAATATTACTCCCATCACATTGTAGAGTCTCAACTTTAGCCACGTATTTGGTAGGATTTGCTAGGAATTTCACCCTTGCCGTGTTCATGCCATGGGTTGTGGTCACTTCCGGTTTGGTGGGTTCCATCTTGCCATATTTGGTATTTGCTTCTTTGTTATCAGGGGCTACACCAGGTCTTCCAGGTCGTGCTTTTCTGCGGCGGGGATTGATCATACAATTGCTTGGTTTGAGTTTGTTTCTTTCTCTTTTTTTTTTTATTGGTAAATGGACGATTGGTGTTGATCGGATTTTGGAATGTTTGGTATGGATGATTAACGGCGGATGAAGAGAGATCGGATTACGGAACGGTTCCTATATAGATATACGTGATAACGGTAACGGGTAGAGCAGGCTTTTAACCTGTAGACTTGAGTAGCTCAGATTAATGGTGAAGGAGTTGGGAAACGGAATCAATTATTATATTTCTCGTGTGCGCGCGGGCTTTCATTTTATCCTATATACATATGTCATGGGTTATGTGATATCCCGTAGTGATATTCTGTAGTCGGGTTTGATCCACTACAACAGCAACGTTGCATGTCTGATTGTAGCTGTCACCTGGACTGTCACCCTCCTTGGCTTGGTCGTCTCCCCCGGGGATGTCGCTCGGTTGATGACGCCATCGACGACTACACCCCTCGATTCGATTAAGCCCACGATTTCCAAAATCGAACCGACGCATGATTGGATGGATGATGGTCAAGAGCGCTTGAAGAGGAAGAGAGAAAGTTGAACGAACCAAGAACCGTGAGAATCGATGGGAAGAAACTATCGAGGAGAATGGGATTCAAGAGTGACTGATTCGACCTCACGGCCTGTAAAATTGTAAAGGATTCGTGAAGCAGATTCGGAGCTCGTCACCATCGTCGATCTCGATTCGAATAATCGATGGACTATCATCATCAAGCGTTGCCATCATCACGTCAAAGCGCCAGTAATAGTACTCTCAATAGTGACACCATCAGTCACCCATTGGCCCATTCACCGACCGATTCGAATTCATCCCATCAATCCAAAAGCGTGCTCTCATCTACCAGCGCTCGGCCTTCTCATTCGACTCAAATCTACAACCGTAGCTCATCTATCACATCGACCATGCTCAATTCAAACGACAAGAGCTCTCACTTCTCCTCTCCACAGAAGGGAAAGCACAAGGCTCGATATTCGGATCCAAATCATCCTTCACACTCCAACCATCCTCAACATTCTTCGAGCAATTCAGGTCGCGATCATGATGAGTCAGGTTGGGCTGATGACTTGGAAGCTGAAGAACAAACAACGCTACTCGATCGAGATCGTCCTCAAACTTTGAAATCGAAAAATCCTAACCTGACCATTCAGGCAAAACTACGTCCCAGGGCCGGTCGTTCGAATCCTCGTCGCCGAGCTCCTCCCATCGAAAAAGAATCTTTCATAGACTCTATTAGAAGGCTCGGGACTCGCAGTTATATCGGCAAGTCTAGGACCATACCGTTTAATCCACCCGGTGCGTGCAGGGTGAGAGTGATACCCCTTCGCCCTCGGTCTAGATTCCTATCGCACTCTCCCCGACTGTTGTCCGATTTTTAACTGAGTCGTGGCACTGGTTTGCAAAAAATAAAAATCTAGAGAATTTCAAATCCCGCTTCCCTCCAAACATCGTCCGAAACCAGAAATACAGTTTTATGAGTTTCTTACCTCTTGTACTCTATGAGCAGTTCAAGTTTTTCTTTAATCTTTATTTTTTGGCCGTCGCCATGTCTCAATTCGTACCGGCTCTGCGAATCGGCCTCTTGATGACCTACGTTGCTCCCCTGGCTTTTGTGCTCCTCATCACAATCGGGAAGGAGGCGCATGATGATTACCTTAGACGCCAGAGGGACTCGATCGCTAACTCAACAAGATACCAAATCCTAGACTGGTCCTCCAAATCCTTTGCAATTCCCTTGTCTAACTCTCACCATACTTTCAACATCAATAGCGCCTCACCCGAGCCTCTACCAACGTCGACAATCCTTCCGATCAAGACGATTCCTTCTGCTCAGATTCGAGTTGGAGATATTATTCTTCTGGATAAAAACATGCGCGTACCAGCTGATTTGGTCTTACTTCGCACGTCCGATCTCAACTCAGGCTCCTGCTTCATTCGAACCGACCAACTTGATGGTGAAACTGATTGGAAATTAAAAGTTGCTCTCGAATTCACCCAGGGCCTTCCCGAAGGCGACGCGGGCCTGCTGAAGTTGGATGGTCAATTGAGCCAAGAAGATGACCAATTGGCCAACAGCGTTAATGGGAAGGATTTTGACTCCAATAAAAGGGTTGAGATTTATGCTGATAAACCAATCATGGACATTCACACGTTTGTCGGAACCCTGATCATTCACGACTTAGAAAAGGAAAATCCTGACGAAACCAGTCCTCATCCGTCAAACCAAGTTCGACTCGGTGACGATTTAGACCCCGTAAGGGATTCGATTGATGACATCGAGATTAACTCGATCCATGACATCCTACCTAGCGTCAACCAATCTACTGGAGCCGTTACTAAAATCCCTATTACGTCGGAAAACGTACTCTGGGCAAATACTGTCCTAGCCGCTGGTCAAGCTGTTGGGATTGTTATCTACACCGGTACTGAGACGAGGGCGGTGATGAATACTTCGTACCCCAAAACCAAAATGAGCCTGTTGGACCTCGAAATAAATAAATTGGCTAAAATTCTCTGTGTCGTGACCTTCTCATTGTCCGTCGCCTTGGTCGCATTCAATGGTTTTCGGGGCCCTTGGTGGATCTATGTGGTTAGATTCCTGATTTTGTTCAGCTCGATCATCCCAATCTCGTGAGTTGTAGAAATGGGAGACAGAACGACGAAGCCTCGGCGATCGTGCTGACTTTTTTTTTTTTTGGTAATTTCTCGTCTGCGGCAATGATCCGTTAATATAGATTGCGAGTCAATTTGGACATGGGCAAGACCGTGTATGCGCATCAGATTGAAAATGATAACGAGATCCCGGGGACGATCGTGAGAACTAGCACCCTTCCTGAAGAATTGGGACGGATCGAGTATCTCCTGTCCGATAAGACCGGCACACTCACCCAAAACGGTACTTTAAGAATTGCCCTGCCCAACCTGCAGCTTCCTGCGCTAATGCCTTCTCTGGTTGACCATTGTATATGCTGATATCCTTATGTTGACCCGACAAACCATTGCCACTTTCAAACATAGAGATGGAGCTAAAGAAGCTTCACATGGGCACTGTGGCTTATGGACTAGACTCTATGGACGAAGTTGCTCTTCAGCTGGCGACCGCATTTGGAGAAAATGCTCCAGACGCTGCGGGCGTTTCAAAAAGCTCTGTTTTACCTACTGGAGCGGGTTTAGCGTCTCGAGGCAGGCGTGACATGTCATCCCGGGTGAAGGACGTGATCTTGGGTCTAGGCTTGTGCCACAATGTGAGGTTTTTCCCACCTCTGTCCTCGACTAGTGTTTTCTTGAATCGTTCTCCTAGGGCAATGATTACAGGAAGCATTTGGCTTATTTATTTACTTATTGTTTAGGTCACACCCGTCATTAACGATGACGAATCAGTAACCTATCAAGCGTCTTCACCCGATGAGGTTGCTATCGTGACTTACACTGAATCAGTTGGTCTCAAATTAGTCTCCAGGGATCGCAACGCGATGTCAATTAGAACAACATCAGGGCTCATCCTAGAATTCGAAGTATTAGAAATTTTCCCATTCACATCTGAGTCGAAAAGAATGGGGATAATCATCAAGGACAAATCGACGGGCGAGATCACATTTTATCAAAAAGGTGCCGACGTGGTGATGGCTAAAATTGTTCAGTCGAACGATTGGCTGGAAGAGGAATGTGACAACATGTCACGGGAAGGCCTAAGAACTCTAGTAATGGCCAAGAAGAAACTTTCCTCCGATAACTATAAACGATTTACCCAGAGATATCTCGCAGCCCGAGTCGACCTCATCGCCGAAGATAGACATGAGGCGATTCAAAGGGTGATTCGAGAAGAACTAGAGAACAACTTGGAGCTTTTGGGTGTCACAGGAGTGGAGGATAAATTGCAAGATGATGTCAAGGGGACCTTAGAGTTATTAAGAAATGCAGGTTTGAAAATTTGGATGTTGACTGGGGACAAGATCGAAACTGCAACTTGTATTGCAATCTCGAGTAAACTAGTGTCGCGTGGGCAGTATATTCATCAAGTTTCAAAGCTTAGAAGTCCGGATTTGGTCAAAAAGGAATTGGAGTTTCTACAACAGAAGCAGGATTGTTGTTTGGTAATCGACGGTGAATCTTTGCAAACGTCCTTGACCTACTACAAAAACGAGTTCATAGAGGTGGCCACCAAATTACCAGTCGTTGTTGCCTGTAGATGTTCGCCCACTCAAAAATCAGATATTGCGAAACTTATCCGATCGTACACTCAAAAACGAGTTTGCTGTATCGGTGATGGAGGAAACGATGTTAGCATGATCCAATCGGCTGATGTGGGTATTGGTATCGTTGGAAAAGAGGGAAAACAAGCTTCTCTGGCAGCCGATTTTTCGATCAATCAGTTCAGCTTCCTGACTAAATTGTTGGTTTGGCACGGTCGAAACTCTTACAAGCGATCTGCTAAATTAGCCCAGTTCGTCATTCATCGGTAAGTTCGACATGTGTCTGGTTTATTTCGATTTTCGACTTGCCCATCAAAGCTACTTATTTCTTCCATCGCTCTTACTCACATTGGATTTATTGATGATTTTCTTTTATGCACACTACATTCATCGGCAACCCCCTGGAATACGTTCCTTCGGTAGTGGACTCATCATCTCCGTCATCCAAGCTGTTTTCTCCTCCGTGCTTTATTTCGCTCCTGTAGCCATTTATCAAGGATGGTTAATGATGGTACGCAAGTCCTCCGCACCTGTTTTCAGACGTGTTGGAACCTTTCTGGAGTGCCCGGGCCTCATCGTTTACAAATTTCTACCTTCATTCTACCCAACGTTTCAAAGGGCTATGCTACTTGTTATACGATGGCACCAGTGTTTTCGTTGGTTTTAGATCAAGATGTTAACGAGGACGTTGCGTTACTTTATCCTGAACTATACAAAGAGCTCACTAAAGTATGTATGGTAGATTGTGCGCGATGTACGATTCAAATGAGTGGTGCATGGAGGGATTGACTTTTGCCATGTTTGGGCCGACGGATTTGAAACCCACAGGGGAGATCGCTATCATATAAGAGTTTTTTCACTTATTTTATGTCAGCAGTC
Source organism: Puccinia polysora (assembly GCA_025617555.3). Taxonomy (NCBI): domain Eukaryota; kingdom Fungi; phylum Basidiomycota; class Pucciniomycetes; order Pucciniales; family Pucciniaceae; genus Puccinia; species Puccinia polysora. The sequence goes on from CM062629.1 coordinate 28,909,030, forward strand.
TTTCAAGGAGGCGTGATCATGATCTCAAGTTTAATCTTATTCGAAAACGAGTTCCTGAATATCGTTTCGATTTCGTTTACCTCGTTGATTTTAACTGAACTACTAATGGTGGCTCTCGAGATTACCACCTGGTTCGTCCGATTTCATCTCTACTAGTTCTGTACTGCTCTTTCGCGCGTGTTACCGTCCAACTCACTATTTCTCTACTTTGTTGTAGGCATAAATATATGATCGTTGCTGAAGTCGCCACGTTGATTTTGTATCTCACCAGTATGGCCTTCTTGCCCGAATATTTCGGTATGGAGTCCTCATTTTTCATCACCTACCGAGGTTTTGCACGCTAATCTCATGGTTTTTTTTTGTTGCATGACTGAATCATACTGTCTACGGTATTTACGCCCAATGCGAATACTTATTCTAAAACCCATCCACTCTGGTCATGTCGTTCCGAAGACCTTTCATTTGTTTTAACCATCTCATTCCTCTGGAAGGTCTCCTTAATCACGGCCGTTAGCTCGGTGCCGTTGTACATAGCCAAGGCTTTGAGAAGTTACTTTGCTCCTGCGTCGTATGCTAAGTAAGTGATTTCCTTGCCCCTCTCTCTTGCCCGGTTCTTCTCCCTGTTTTTTTTTTTTTTGGCTGAATCCTTTTGGCGGTTTGGTCACCTGTTTTTGCCATAGATTAAGAGAATTCTGAATCCTTCTCGTGAACATATTAAATTTTAATACACAAACGAATATCCATCACTTATCAAGTTTTCTTTGACATCAATCTTTGCATCCGACTCTGTCCGAGCTGGGGCTTTATGCTCGTCTTTGCATTTTATCAATAGTGACCTTCTATTTTCTTCTCTCGGCTTTTCCATCAGTACTACTGCTTCATTCCCACAAATGCTCCCCCCTCCCATGATTTCCTGCACAAACGGACATAAATTATCGCTGGATTATGATTCTGAAGTAAATAGATTCCGAAGGATTTAGGTGTACTCGCATGGTGTAATATGTGAATTTTTGCCAGTTGGAAACCATTATGCACCTCTGTCTTTCGAAATGAATGGGGGAATGATTTTCATTTCTTCTTACCATCCATTTAGCCCTTCCCTACATTGAACGTGCGGAACGTTAGCGCAAGAAAGAAAAGTCCAGCATGCCTTGGGCTCCATGCAGTATCAAAAGATTTAGTTCTGAAGGTCAGCCGAAAGGAAGATAAGATGGAAAAACCTAGATACCAGGTTGGGACCGACGGCAACGAACGAAAGAAGATGGATCGTAGGATAGAAGGTTCGAACCCAGGAAATAAACCAAGTTCAGCTTCTTAGAATACTACGGATACTTCCCGGCGGACTAAGTGGTTGTATGAACAAAGGAGCGAAATATTTGATCACTTGGACGTCTTTCGAAAGGCGTGTTGTAGGTCAGGGGCTGTGCGGGCTTCTGTGTCAGAGACGAGCTATGGATGTACAGTGCATAGATGTGTACATACATACATGCATCCGGGTTCACAAGAAGCAAACCAGCCTTTTGTGTTCTCTGTTTTTACGCCTAGGTTATTATTATTTGATTCAGAAGATAAATTATGAATGTATGTACAATCGAATCAAATATTAGACTTGAGCTTGTTGGCCATCCTCTTCCTCTTCCTCCTCCTCAACTTCTTCCTCCTGATCTAGATTATCATCTTGATGAAGAGATCGATGGGTCTTCGAGGCCGTCAAGAGCTGCTGATGGACCAACTTCTCCTTCAAAGCTTCAAACTCTTTGAACTTTTCCTGCGAGATCAGATTCGATAATCGTTGATTGGTACAAGATCTTAAGGTTTTAATCGAATCGATTAAATCCTTGATATCGAACGTTCTTCTTCCATCGTCATCGCTAGGTCGAGGGGAGCCTACCGATAACCCCGAAACCGCTCGTTGGTGATCCTGGAGTAAATCATCATTCGTCACCGCTTCCTTCGCTCGAACTTCTTCGTCTGGGGCTCCCGAATCCTCAGGTGCGCGACCACCGATCAACTGGTATAAGCGAAAGATTACCCTCCTCCCTCTTGGAGCTTGAAGAGGAGCTGATGATGAACGCTCCGATTTTCCCGATCCCGATTCATCCTCTGGCGGCTCTGGTCGTCCGACCAACTCGGTATCGACCGTGGGCTCGTAGATCGATAGTGTCAACTTGATCGAATTTCTTAGATCGGTCGTCGGACCATCCTCGGTGCTCTGAACATGGTCGTCGATAGGTCTAGAGTCCATCGGTGTGAATGGTATGGCGTTTGGACCTTATTCAATGACGCCTGGTTTACCGGGATTTGGTTCGTTGGTAGTGTTCCACGGTTTGCGGCCAACACCAACGAGAGAGGGTTCCAGGAACAAGTTCTGGACGCGAAAGTCTCCATTTTGTTGGAATACAGAGATATTTATGGGCACGATTATATAATCAGGGAAAACCTCTAGAGTTCACAGATCTGGGATGTCACCTGCCGTTTGTATGTATGTACACCACGGGTCCACTTTGGACCGTTGGGTGCCGCGGATCCGACGCCAGGGGCCTGTTTGACGTCGCCCGCGTTGACCGACTGTCAAATCGACGGCTAGGTCGGTCGACGGTTAATTGACCGACGAATGACGGTCGACCGACCCATTTGTCGAATCGACAGCTGGATGGCCGATGACCCGCCGTCAGTGTCGTGGCGACGTCACCTCGAACCCGCCGTCGAATCATCAGCGGGGCGGGCTCGCCTGATCGAGGCCACTCCGGTAGTCGCGCGGCTACTCAACTCCCGCGCGACTACTGCCAGCTCCCCTCTTGCCGCTTCTCCCTCAAACCTCTCATCCTTCCTTATCACCAACCTCCAACGACCAATACAGTCCACGGTTGATGGGTTTTTAAAAAGATTAATACAGAACAAAATTCAGGACTGAGAAAATTTAAATTCATCAATTTATAATTTCCAAACAAATTTTTTTTAAAAAAAATCATTCTTTGAGAAAGTGTATAGTTTTGAAACCATTTTATTTGAAAAATTCTCATTTTCTTTAATTTTACACACCAGTTGATTTTAATTATTATTTTGTTGATTTTTTGTAGTGGCTCTAATTTCAAGGGATGTCATTTTTAAATTACAAAAAATTCAAAGCATTACTTGTGAAGTGCTGGCCTCAAGAGTCAAGCACCATGAAAAAAAAGGCAGCACCTGCCAGCAGGTGTAGCACCTGGGTTTGTGATTGAAACATGTTTTGACTTTGTTGTGGTTTCTTAGTCAAACATCAAATTGATTCCTGGAAGGTCTCAGAATAATCCTGCAAAGCATTTATGTAATGCATGGATTGAATTGACTATCTTCACATAACAGGAATATTTGGGAACTTATGTATTTATTTCTAATTTGATATTTCTATCACTGCTTTTAAGAACATTGGTTTGGAGCTATGTGACAAGGAAGTTTATTTTGGATGGTATCAAGCTTAAAAATGAAATGATATCAATTCTATTGAAAAAGCTTAAATTCAATTATTGTTTGTTGGCTAATTTTTGTTTGTTTTTTTCCTCCCCAAAGAAGAAAGTTCATCCTGGTGGCACATCAAAATCTGATTTTGGAAAAAATAAAATTAGGAAATTATATTGAAAAAATTGAAAGAAACAAGGGCTGAATGCCCTCAGACCCATAACCTGCATGTGAGAATGAATCAGTGTTTTCACCAAATACATTTGCCTTTTTTTCAAAAAAAAAATTACTGCTTATTGTTTTCTTTGTCTTTTCCTTTTTCTTTTGGTATCTTCAATATGGCTTTGAATCAATTGGTTAATTTTCAATTTAAATTCTTTATATTTGTTTTGATTTTTGATTTTTGATTTTTTTATTATTGTCATTTTTTTCATTGTTTATGTTTCTAATGTATTTTATTTTTGAGCAGTGCTTAATTTGAAACGGTTCACAACCTGTTCACAACTCACAATGGGTTGTTTTTTAAGAATATTGAACCATTTGAGTTTTTGATGGGCTAAAAGTGTATATTTATGAATTTTTTTGATCTTTTTTTAATTGTTTAATTTTTTTTAATTTTTATTTTTTTTGTCTATTTTAATATATTTTTGTATTTTTTTTTACTTTTCTATATTTTTTTACATTTTCTTTTATATTGTTTTATATTTTTGTAAATATTTTTGTATATATTTATTTATATATTTTCTTTATATTGTTTTATATTCTTTCATTTTTTTTAGATTTTTTCATTTTTTTTAGATTTTTGTAAGTTTTTTTATGTTTTTTCATTGTTTTGTATTTTTGTCTATTGTGTTTATTAATTATTTCAAGGTTCAGGAAAAATAAATTCAAACTAATCCTAAAGATTAATTTTTTGATGCCTGAAACCTCTTCTACATTGTTGATGTTCCTCCTCAGACACTAGCTCATCCTCACTACAAACGGTGCTTGTGAAGCATCATAAAACATTGAATTTTTTCAACCCCATTTCAGGGATGGGAACTCCTATATAGTAGGGCATGACCAGGAATTTGAGCTGGCAGAACTTATATGTGGTTTGGGGGCCTTCCCCCCCACCCATTTTTGTTTTGAATTTTTATATATATTTATGTATTTTTTTGTATTTTCCATATTTTTCTATATTTCTGTATATTTTTTTGCAATTTTTTTCTTCATTTTATTTTTTTACATTTTTGTATTTTATTTGATATTCTTTGTATGTTTTTTATATTTTTATTTATGTTTTTACATCTTTTAGTATTTTATATTTTGTTTTATATTGTTTTATGCTGTTTTACATTGTTTTACATTTTTTTTATATTAGTTTCTATTTCATTTTATTTTATAATGATTTTTAATTTTTTAAATTAACAAGATTGCTCAAAGTTGGTTTTGAGTTGTGCCACAAGACCCATGTTGATTCATGAATGTGTCTTAAAATGTTGTGAATTTAGTGCCACCATCTTTTGATTCTTGATTTTTTTTTTTTTTTTGATTTTGATTTTTTTTATTCTGTTTTGATTTTTTTTTTGTATTGTTTTATATTTTTGTATATTTTTGTATATTTTTGTATATCTTTTACATCTTTTTTCATCTTTTTTATATTGTTTTATATTTCTGCCATTTTTACATATTATCTGATATTTTGATAATTTTTTATATTGTGATATATGTTTACTTTTTTTTTTACATACAAATTTATTCTTTGAAGGGTCACAAAGAATATGTTTAAAATAATCCTAAAGAGTTATTTTGTTGATGATTGAAAAATCTTTTAGAATGTTGATGTTACTCCTCAGACAAGGGCTCATCATCACTACAAACGTTACCTGTGAAGCATCATCAAACATTCAATTTTTTCCAACCCATATCACTGATGTGACCTCCTATATAGTAGGACAGGACCCAGAAATTGAGCTGGCAGAACTCAAATGTGGTCCAGGGGCCTCCCCCTCACATAGCCACTTCTTAGGTGTTTTTTTCATATTTTTGTATATTTTTGTATATTTTTGTATATTTTTTTGTATTTTGATGTATTTTTTCATATCTTTCTATATTTTTTGGAATTTTTAAAATTTTTATTTACTTTTTGCCAATTTCTTGTATTTTTTCAATTTTTTCCAATTTTGTATTTTTTTTGGATTGATTTTGATTTTGATTTATTTTGATTCTGTTGTGATTTTTTTTTTTTTTTTTTTACCCTGTTGGGTTGATGGACAACTTATGATAAGTCGTTCAACTCCCCAAGAGTTGATCCCTGCGCGGCCCCTTCAATTTTGCAGGGGGGACCATTTGGGGCTCAACCATGCAATTGGCAACTGCCAGTGTGGTGGTTGACTTGTTCTAAGTTGACCATCCTGCTGACAGGAAGCCAAAAAAAAACAAAAAAATAAAAAAATAAAAAAAAAAATAAAAAAATTCAAAAAATAAAAAAATCAAAAATAAAAATTAAAAATAAAAAAAATAAAAAAAAATAAAAAAAATAAAAAAAAACAATCAAAAATGAAAGAAAATCAAAAAAATCAAAAATCAAACAAATAAATAAATAAATAATAAATAATAGAAAATCACAGGCAGTGCTAAATTGACAACCCTGGGTTGTGAATGGGTCATGAATGGTGTAATTTTTGAAATCAACACGTTTTCAAGAATCAGAAAAAAAATTGGTATTTTCAAAATAAGTCATTCTCCCTTTTGACCATTTAAGTAATGAAAATGGTAATTATCACCAATATTTCACAGTAAACCCAAAAATTTGATTAAATCCAATTATTAATCAAAATAAAAATAATTTTCTTGATAGTATCCTCAAATTTATTTATTACATAGATTTGACATTCTGCATAATTCTAAATCTTCTGTATTCCATGCATGCACTAGAATTACTTGGAATCCTCAAGAACTGATACAAACAACTAATCTCAGGTTTCAACTCAAGTTAGAAAAAGAGTTTTATCAGAGTCAAAACAAAGTCAAAACAAGTTTCAGGTGCTACACCTGCCGGCAGGTGCAGCCTTTTTTTTCATGGTGGATGTCCTTGTCTTGGCTCACCCCACCTGGCCATGGCTTAGGTCATACACTCAACCCATTGCCCAGGTTCAATGGTTGGAGTGATCAACCTGGCTACTGACCTGTGCTCCTCAGCTGCATGCAATGCACCTGAGTTAAGAATCCAATGATTGAAGCTTGAATGGATAACTTCCATGGTTCTTTGAGAGGTATCTTGACGCTCAACTTGGGAAATGTGAGTTTTTTGAAGCTGGCAACTACCATCATGGCAATTGTGCTGCAAGTTCAAACAACCTTTGATGGCCTGTATTCAATTCAAATCAATTTTTGTTAAGCAAGAATCTGTGGAATCTGAAATTGAAAGGAAGAAATTGCTAACCTGAAAATTCACTGTACATTCAGAGATTGTTTCAACAAATTCCCTCATGTTGTAGAATGGATTGATTCCCATGGGTTCAAGCTTGTTTACTTGGACAAAATATTTGGTGGTTCTAATTCCATGAGTCTGCCATATTGAAGTGATCTTACCAATAAAATCCACTGAGTTGGGAGATTCAATCTGATGCCAAAAAAAAAGAAAGAAAGAAAGAAAAAGGTAAATGTTTTGAATTTTTTCTCTTCAAGTAAAGCCAAAAACTTGCCAAGATATGGTGATTCTTTTGGATGATATCGTGTTTGTTTAATTGAATTTGGTTAATTTGTTCAACATTTGAAGGGAATTTTTCTCTGAGTATCTGAGGAACTTGCACTCTTTCTGCATTGGGAACAGATTTTTGTTTAGCAAAGGGATATTGGTTGAGGGGATGATAAATCTTGCTATTATAACCCATGGAATGTTGAATGACTGGATTATCTTCAAATATACTTGTAATTGTTGAACTGCTTTGAAATGTTATTTGAGTCTCTGGATTGTATACCACACCAGCAGAGAGAAGAAAACGTAGAGACTGATAATTACTGAAGCTGATGGCCAAATCACATCCTGGACTGATCTTGTTTGAATGAATTGATGCTTGGCGTAAAATTCCATTGTAACTTTCAAATTTTTCAGTTGAAAACAGACCAGCTGGCCCAAAATGCAAAATTGAGCCTGGGAGGTGAAGAAGCATGTGAACCTTGGGTTTGTTGATCCATTGGCCAGACATCTTGATCAAATGATATAAGAAGTGTTTTATTTGCGCCTTCAGTTGAGTTTGGTATTCATTCATGTCTTTGATGTGAGTCTGAAATATGAAGGTGCAAAGTTGAAAAAGGGAGGTCCACAGAATTTTTTGTTCAGCATTCATAAAGTGAAAAAAGGTGAAAGGTGCAGCTTGAAGTAATATTTTGAAATCTTTTCCAACCAGGCTCAGTGAATGTTTGATTAAATAGTTTGGCTGAAGAGAGGGCATGTTGAGTGAATTGGTGTTGAAAGACTGGATGTATCCACTCAGTAATGGGAATTCAGATTCCTTCAATGATTGAATAAAATCTCTGACCAAGTATTTGACAATACCAAGGACAACCACATGGAGAATTTCAACTGGAGTGTCAAGGCAGCCGTCAAATCCTGTTAAATTTTTTTCAAAAAAAAATAAAATTAAAAAAATATCAATGTCTGATTATAATAAAAAATTCATTAATTTAATGAGGAAAACAACTTCAAGCTTCAAAAATGGATTGAATAGTTTGGAGTAGTCTTTTTGTTCTAGTTCCTGGATTTTTTGAAGGATTGATGGTTCTCTCTTTTGTTCAATAAATTTCTTGTTGATTGAATCCACAAGACCATAGGATGAAGACATTATTTGAAAAGATTTTTGGTTTATTCTGGAAAGTTCATAGAGATGATGGGTCTTTTCAATGGTTTCAGTCCAAAGTCTGGTGGGATTAGGAGCCTAGAAATATACAAAAAATTTTGACAATGATGATCAATTTGATTTCAAGAATTAAACAATTCACCTCAAAGCTATTCCTATCAAGTTGAAGGAAATTTTGAAGATAAGAAATTTTTTGCTTATTTTGCCTCTTGGGGACAGATAATTTGAAATCCAACATGGGTTGAGTGATATTCCAGGAACTGGAGTGTTGTTAACTTCTGCATGCATTGGGGAATCTGCCAAGAAACATAAGACTGTGGTGATCACTAAAACTGGTTCAGAAATGGTGATATCAAAAGCAGAAAATCCTTGGGTGGCCAGTTGACTGTTTTCAAATTCAAAATTTCAATATCATCTCAATGGATGTTTAATTTTGGGACTTAATTAATCTCTTCAACTATTTGATCTGCCATTTCAAGTACTCCAGCTCTGTTGGATGTTGACAAAAAATGACAATTGTATTCTTGATTGGATAAATGAGGAGGAAGACCAGATAGTGTCAAGTAGAATGATTGGTGTTTGTTAAATTGCTTTGATATATTTCCTGAAGTATCATCTGAATATAATGTTATTGGTACATGTCTAATAATCTTTCCCTGAGCCTTAAAACGCCATGGATTAGGGAGACTGATGATATTTTCCCTTTCTTCATCAATTTCTTTGTAATAAAATGGCATAATATAATCAAACAAAATGTGAGAATTAAATCCTCATGATCATTTTATTTTCATCAATCAACTCACCATACAATTTGTTGCCACAGATGTCTGATAAGAAGACTCCATCTTGTTCTATTTTGGTGTACTCATTCAGAAATTGATCACTACAAATGTACATCAAATTTGCATCCATGAAATTCCCTTGAGCATGAATGGTGATCTTCACTGTGGTGGAATTTAGCATGAAAAATTCCAGTGGGGCACATTTGGTGTATATTTTTGATTCAAAACAGTAAATAAAAATAGGAACCACAATTTCTTGAGAAATCAATTGTGCAGGTTCAAATATATAAAAATGTTGGGAGTTCTGAATAAACATTTGGTTTCTTAGGTTGGGTGACAGAAGTTCCCGCCATTTCTTGGATTGAGATAGCTTGGAATGATCCAATCCACAGGTTTCTTCTGGATAAAAGTCCAAAAAAGGGTCCACATACGGATTGGACAGCTCCTGGAATGTTCAAAGAAGGCCAAAAAAAACCATTGAAAAAAAAATTAGTAACAATTAAATTCCAAATTATTTAAAAAGTTGAAACTTCTCTAAAATAGCCTACATGGGATATGATCCCCTTCAACTTGAGGGAGAAGCATGGGATCCCCAACACGGACATTTGTGATTGTGTGGCAAAGTCCCAAAATTTGCGGATACGGGTGCGTGTGCGCCGGATTGAATTCCACAACGGCAATTTCACCCCGCATAGGCCCAAAATCCCCAAAATCTGTCCATAGAGAGATTGCAAGACCATGTGGTGAGTATAACCCACAAGCATTGATCCAACTAACTCCTACCAAAAAACCGTTATCCAAGGTCAGTTTTCCTCAATCATTTTTTTCTTACTCAGTATTTGGTTGCTTATCTCAAAATTTTACTGACATCCTTATTTGTAAAAGGAAACCATTGATCATCTCCCCCCTGCCGTGATAGCTCCAACTGTTCATCATCAAGTTCAAAATTCCCAGGAGTTGAAGGATTGCTAAGGATTCAATTCAAATCTGCATGGACAAACTCTTGCCATCCATCTCAATTTTCCATTGAATCAACATTGTTGCTCAAATCCAACTGCATCCCCAAAGGATCAATCTGAAAGGTTTCACTGATTTCATCCATATCAACTGGTGATTTGACTTGATCAAAATTGATCCACAAGTCATCATTTAATTCAACATTCCCAAAGTCATTGTTTGAATCCATTTCCGTAGGTTCTTGGTGAGTCCCTTTTTCAACATTGCTAAGTTTCATTTGATGAGTGGGAGTTTTCACATGTCTTTGCCAATGTTGGCTATTCATGGGCCTCCCTTGGCATATTTTGCATTGATATTTGAATCCATTTGGCGTAGGAATCACCTCAAACCCTTCTTTAAAAAAAAAACCAACATCCACAATCAATTCCATCCTGCGAATGAGTAAGATCTAAAACTGACCCTCATCCATTTTGGCTCCCTTAGTATTCAGTTGATTTGAGAAGGAGCAGTTTTTTTGCGCCGGATGATTGGATAGACCGGAGAACTTAGTCGCATGCAAGAACCAGTGGCCCCACCAGAAAAAAAAACCTATGACTTCATCAAGTGACAACCGTTGTGGACCCAATGAACGTTGAGTAACCTAATCTTCTTTCCGTCCGTCCCACTATTACCTGAGAACCTTGTCTGATACAGGATTTTCAAGATTGACCAATTGTCTTTTTCCCCTTTCAAATTAAATTTCAAACTCTGTTGTCATTACCTCTCTCCCAGTTGTTATTTCATACATCACTCCCTTCTCACCCCCCCCACAACCAAAACCAATCTCAAAATGCCCCCTTCATTCCGTAACCATTTCCAAAACCAACCTTGTTTGGCCCAACCCACTGCCCTTCACTCTTCCAACCTTAATCCTTCCAAGCAAAGACATCTTGATGATTCTGAGGATGATGATCCTGATTCCCCCAGCCGTCCCAGCTTACCTGTTGAATCCTGTCATACCACCCCAGATTCAGATGATCAATCTCTCCACCAATCAACTAGCCCACTGGAGGATGTGTCAGCCAATTTGTTTCAAAGCAAAATGATCAACATGTTTCCACTGTCAAATGAGCTCAAAGAACTCTTGAACCAATATGATGATGTAAGTTTCTTGCTTTTGTTAATTGGCTTAATCCAATGTTACCATCACCAACTCAAACTTCCTTTTGTTCTTATCTCCATTGGTCTCTAATTTTAATCTTGCATATTGAGATGACTGACCATCAACTAATGATGGTTCTCATCCATATGAACCTGAGCCTCTACCATCAAGGCCACCAGACAACCTCTTCCGTCTCAGAACCATCCAACACAGCCACCAACTCGGACACGCAATTACAACAATTGAACAATATTAAATGTTATCAATACAGTGACTACATACAGGTAAGCTCTTTCTGTCTCATATCATCAAAATGAAGTACTTACATCAAGCATATGAAAACAGTTGATGGTTCAAGAGGAGATTTGAGCCAAGATCCTCCAATGCAACATTGAGACCTATGGAGAGACAAACAATTTGCTTGGTGAGCCAATCAAAGGCTCACTACTACTGTCAACAATTGTAAGTTTTCCTCCTTTTTTAAAAAAAATTGAATATTCAGAGCAATTGAAATCGGTTGGTCAGGATTTCTTGGTGAGACAATCAGGCCATGTCAAAAGAAAAACCTGCCCCCTGGTTATGACACAAACAACCCAACTGCACAAAAAGATGTTGCATTGTTTGTTGGCAAACTGGTAAAGTACAAAAAATCCAATTTAAGAAACATTGTAAGTTTGATTTTTGATTCCAAAGATTCAATTTGTATATTACTAACTATCTTATGGTCATAATGGTTACAAGCTGCTCTATAACATTACAGATACGAGTACCCACACAAGTAATGGACCCATTCCAAAGTTGTCCAAACTATTAGTTAAGGTATTTGATTTTCTTTTAACAAAGCAAGTTGGGAATCAATTTCAATTGAACTGATTAATGACTTAATTACAGATTTACCAGGAATTTGGACCCAAAAACAAACACAACCTGGAAAACAGTTTCATCCGCAAAACCCCTCTCCAAGCAAAGGTCAAATTTGCTTTCTTACAACTCAGAATCTCAATTCATCTTTCCAGTCCTATACGTGGTGATGCTGTACACTGGAAGACTATCAATCAAGAATTGCAAGAATTAAAACAACAGCCGTTGTCTACTATCACAGCGTAAGCATTTTTTTCCCTTTTTGTTTGCATTATTTGATATTAATCTTGAATTGTTGTCAACAATTCATCACAGCTGGGCCAAAGCAGTCTTGAAAAAGGATGAGGACTTGTTTGATGGTAAGACCATGGAAAATGATCTTACAACTGAGTCATTAGTCATGCCAACGGAGGCCAAAATCCTCAAATTGGAATGAACTCTCAAGAAATCAAAACAATTTGTTTTTTTCCCCAATTTCTATCATTTTCTATCTTTTTCATTGTTAATAAATGATTGTAATAAACAATTATAGCTTTTCCCTTGTCAAAAAAAAAATAAATTATGTAGTATTTATTATGGCTTACAAAAAATCAACAATGAAAATAAGGTAATAAATTAATTTATTTGTCCAAAAAAGCAAGCCACCAAAGGAATAAAAAAAAAGGTTGAAGCCTTGTTGAGGTCGACAGAATTTCAACCAATATTTGACCTTCTGACCATTGAGTCAAAGGACTGTCAAATTGACTCTGACAGCAAATCAACGGCGTTTCCACGGCACCAAGGGTTGAATTTGCGTCAAAATGTTGGCAGGCTCTCAACCAGCCTTGACGTTTTTGCTTGCCAACGTTATTTCAATGGCTTCTGCCCACTAAGGGCGTGCCTTCGAACCAGCGTTGCACAAACTGGTGGCTTGACGAAAAATTGGGCCTGTGGTGTATGTACTACAGATAGTCTTTTCAAAAAAGGTTGGATACTAATTTTTTAAATGCAGTTGTGCATATTGCATTACGCACTATGAATTTAACTATGGGTTTGGGCCAGAGGCCATACAACTAGGGGGCAGTACCATCTGTGGCATGGTGAAATACAAGCTTATCTGATAGGTTTCTTTGAGGGGAGCAACAGATGATGCATGACAAGGGGGGGGGGCTTTTGTTGTGCAAGATGAAAATTCCCCCAAGGGAAATACATTTCTTAGATCAGAGGTGGCTATATATATTGATTCTATATACATATTTGGGGTTGTTGAGCAACAAATAAGTGCATATTTGTAATCCCATAAGCATGAAATTTGAAAATATAACGGTGAGAGTATGTTATCAATATGAGACAAATAAGAACATATTTTCTCTGCATAACAGCTTTGATGTTGCTGTTGAGGGGTTAAAGTCCCATCCCTCCTCATTTCATCAGTAAGATCAAGGTTTATATATGATTGTACATAGGGGGCATTATATGACATGGCGAGAGAATTTGTATTTAGCATTAAGACAGCCCAACACCCCCCCCTTGCCAAGTCATCAAGGAGCTTCTGCTTACCACAAAAAAAAGTTTGTTCATTCTTGTTCCAAATACTGAAAAATCAAAGGCCATCCCCAAGCTCTGCTCCTCTCCCCCCCTTCCCCATGCCCCCTCCCCCCCTTCCCCATGCACCCTCCCCCCCCCAGACCCCACCCCTCCTGATCACCAAGGTTTCCAGGCTACACACACCAATGCATTCCAACACATGATGGCTGCAAGAGCAAAACACCCCGCTCACTCTGAAACAACCAATGCTGAAGAAGCAACCATGGATCTATGCAAAGGCCCTGCCCACCAGGATGTATGCAAGAACCATGCCCATCACATCCCCCTCTCCAACCCACTGGACCTACCAAACAGACCACTCAGCAACCCCCAGGTATCTCCCTGCTGATAAGCTTCCCACAGCACTCCATTGAAGCAGCCAGTAAAACAGGGTCAGAAGCCCCACACCTTGACCCCACCACCACCAAACTACTCATGCACCTCATCAAGGGAATTATTAAACATCAACACACCCAACACCTCCTCATAGAACAACTCCCAGCACACAATTCCAGAATTGAACACCTCAAACTCAACCAGTTAACCAACCAACCTCCCCTTGTGGAAATCAGAAGAGGAATTCTCCTAAAATGGTTCCCAAGTTTGGAAGTTATTGATCCCTTGCGTCTGTAAACCCTGAGTGTGACTGTTCACCCTTTGACTAAGAGATAGAGAGGTAGAGAATAAAGAGATGACCCTAAAGAGCCTTGCAACCACCAATGTGATCCTCTGTGATCTGATATCCTCCCTCCTCCATCCAGGTTGAGGGTGCGGTTTAAGTACACCTTCCCCTCAACCCTAACCTAAGTACAACCGGAAGCAAGAAAGGATAATGAAATACAAACCCTAAGTACAGAACCCTAGCCCCAACCCTATCCTTCCTTCCCGTCCCATGATCCACATCCCATATCCCATACCCCATATCCCATCCGTATTGCCTGCCTGCCATTACATCCACCTGGTTTGTCCTTCTCATGATGCGGCCCTTGCCCCACGCCCAACTTGGAGCCCCCTGTGCATGTCTGCATCCACCCAACATACCATTCCAGATATCCAAGGTACATTTGCGCATCTTGCGACACGCAATTGGAGTGCAATCCAATCCGCCCTGCCTCTTGGGATGCCAAGCCCAACCTGACTGCTGCTGAGCCCGCAGCGTGGCTTGCTGCAGCAAGGCCGCACCCATTGCTGAGCGTGCCGCCACTGCTGAGCCACCAATTGCTGAGCAGCTGCCACTGCTAAGCCTGCTGCTACTTCTGAGCGTGCAGCGCGCAGCCCATTCCAACTCGCGTCCATAAAAGACCACCACATCCCCCCCAACTTGAGTTCTGTCCCCAGAGGTCCACAACTATCTCACCTACCCCCGCCTTCCCCTTTGCACCGGTTCATCACACCAAAGAAAAAAAGCACCCCATCCACCCTTCTTCATCCAAACATGTCCTGCACGTATTGCAGCCGGAACGGCCTCTCTTGCCATATATTTCTGGGCCAGAACACCTGTGTTCCGTGCCAAACCGGACACCACCACTGCTCCCTATCTGATGGAATGCCTCACCACCATCCTCAAGGTTGCCCGCACAAGAGGACCCAGCACAACTCATTTGTGGTCTTGAGCAATGACAAGATCTCCACCAATGAGTGGACCCCACTGTGGTGACCAAATCCTAGATGCGGAAAAATTCAAATTTTTTTTACAATTCTTTTATTTAGGTGTTATTCAAAAAAAAAAAAAAAAAAATTGGAATTTTTTTTTTTTAGTATCACTCCTTCAATTCCCTCATCCTGCCAAGCGTTCCCCTTTCCCAGTAGTCTTGGACAGGCCTGTGTTGGTCCCATCCCCTAGGCATTGTGTTTGATCACTTCTCTCTTTGCTCCCCCCTTCTTTTTGGCCAAACGCGCAGGCTAATACCCGTTCAGCTCAAACTTCCATCATCCTTCCATCCACCCCAAGCCGGAGTGATCAACATCTTGGATCATCATTGATTCCACCACCACTAATCCGTCACCAATTGGAGCCATTTTACCCAACAACAGATCAACTCATCCAACCACCACCATCCTTGTCAGATCAATTAAAGGTCCGATTATCCACCCTCCAACCCAACCCAATTCTCATTGGCCTACAATCAATTGGGTGGTTCAAGTAGTACTATCAGAAGGAACGCTAACTACAATGGTCCACCTTGTCCACATCATCCCAGTACCACCAGGTCCTACAAAGATCACAATCATCCAACAACAACCACAACCACCCCCACAACGCTCACCAGGTCCTCAGCCTCTCAATGGCAATCCAATTGATCTCCAAGCCTTGATTCAATCCACTCATCCTTCCTGGGACTCTCCCACCCCCTTCCATCTTTGGGTGGGGGTGGGAGAGTGACGTCTACCGCCCGTGGACACCCGCGGGCGGTCTGGCCCATTTTTCTTGTCCCACCCCTTCCGCCTTTGGGCAAGGGGTGGGTGTGATCCGGTATTGTTGCGCGCTTCCGTCCATGGACAGACGCAGGATAGGTGAAGGGATGAAGAAGGATCCCACCCCGGTCAGGCAGGCCGGACTTCCACCGGCCTGTGTGATCAAATTCTTCTGATCACCTAAAATCTGTAAATCAAAAAAAAAAAATTCTTTTCCGCTCCATTTGTAGTATCTCTTGTACATAGTCTAACAGGGCCCCCTGCCCTTATAAGGAGGGGCTATCCCCTGCCTTTTGGAGTAGATCCCATCATCCTAGAACCAAGGAGCACCATAGGAGGACATCCTATCCTACATCATCCTACATCAGATCAGCACATCCAAGCCCATCATCATCAGATCAGATCACACCATCATCAACACAGGGTATCATCATCATTTTCACCTTGCAATACATAATCCGTGGGGTTTTTATTCCCCTTTATCTGAGACAAAAATTTAGCTATATCTATGATTGCCCCTTGATCCTTGAGCCTCTGTACTCAAACCATTGATCCTTGATCCTTATCACCAACCAATAACTTTGCTGGTTGAAGAAGAATTTGACTAATTGAATTCTTGAGTGTGTTACACCACTCCTGATCCCTTTATCCAACCATACTGGTCCTGATCATCCTTTGATTACCTTTTTGGAACCAGTCACGTTTGACTGAAGAGGTTTTATTAAGCTTAAAACCTGGAGTGTTAAACCTCCCTCCATCTCTTTTGAAGTTGAATTCTGCCACGCTACTCTTGAGTCCCTTGAGAAGTGTTGGGTTATTCTTGTTTGAATCAGTTATTTTTTTTGCTTCTAGAGCTTCTTCAAACAATTAGCTTTGTCTTGTGCAGCCACCCACAGTTATCTGGTACCCTTCAAGCGCTTGATTGCGGAGAGTTGGGCAGGTTCATTGAGAAACTGGAGGTTGTTTGGGATTGAGTTGATCTTTCCTAAGCTTCTGCTGACAACCAGAGCTATTAGCTTGTGGGCTTTGTTACTTACAATTTCCTTGTCTTGTTGAACTCTGAACAAACCTTGACTTCTTCTATTCAAGTTCTCCCTGGCACCATCTTGCCTCAGATAGTGTTGTTTCCCAGCTACCGACCAATATGATCTTTATCCTCTTACATTTGGTCCCCCCTTTACCGGGTTCTGGACTTTTGATCTTGGTTACATTTAAATATTTTTGTAACACTCAGGAGGGCAGTCTAAACAGCACCTTTCCCCTCCGCAGAACTGCCACGGCCTAGCACTGTTGTGGTGACCAATCCGGGACACCACAAAAAAAAAATTTTTTTGGTTGTACCCCTATGGGTACCTTCATTTCCCCCCATCTCTCAACTTCCCCCTGTCCCAGCGGTTTAGGACAGGTCTCTTGCCTGTCTCTCCGCTTTGATCCCCCCGTTCTATGTTCAACTCCCACTTGTTGCGCTCGCGGCCCTGACTTTTGGCGACGCGAGCAATCATTGAACCACTTTTGACAATCCCTTCTCCTCTCCACTCCATCATCATCAACCACCACTAGCATCATCATCATCATCATCATCATCACTAGTACACCAGCGACAATCTCTCATCACCGATAGAACCAACCAGATCATCCCTCATCAGATCCTCCTTGGCCTTTGATCGTAGTCCCACCCTATCCAATTGATCCTCATCCACCCATGATCACCACCATCTTCACTCCCCACTCAAGATCACTCGACTCTACCAGGATGAGCTACTAGAACAAGCCAAGCGTAGAGATGTCATCATCCACGCCGATACCGGTACCGGTAAGACCTTGGTCGCCATGGAGCTCATCAAATCCATCGCCGCCCATCCCCCCTCGCCTCCGCGTCATCTCATCCAAGCCTTCCTAGTCCCCACTCGTCCTCTCGTCTTCCAACAGGCTCGATCCATTCAATCTCTCACCCATCTCACCGTCGAAAGCCTAAACCGGTGAGATCCAACCCAAACTCTGGAACATGGATCGATGGCAATCCGAATTGACTCAGACCAACCTCATCGCCTACACCGCTCAAACCCGTCATCTCTGCCCATCATCTAATCCGACCGACGACCGCGAGCGACCGCTTGCGGCCGCTGGAACTTTCACCCCGTTGTCGCCGCCAATCGGGTGACAACCACCGTTGTCGACACCCGCGACCGCTGTCGCGGGTGTCCATCTGGTTGCCCGCGGTCATTCTCAACGCGGGCAACATCTCTTTTTCCTCTCATGTAATTTTTTTTTTTTTTTTTTTTTTTTTTTTTTTTTTTTTTTTTTTTTTTATTTTTTTTTATTTTTTTTATTTTTATTTTTTTTATTTTTTTATGTTTTCATTTTTTTCCGCACCTATTTGTAAATCTCTCTTGTACATAGTATACAGGGCCTCATTTCTATAAAAGGAGGGGCTCTCCCCTGCCTTTTGGCGGAGGAGGGGGGCATCAAAAAAAAAAATCCCATCATCATATCCCCGCATCATCATAATCAATTTATCTGTGGGCATCCTTCCCCACCTATCTGAGCCATTTATCCGGGTATATCCATGATTGCCCCCTTGATCCTTTGAGCCTCCATACTCAAAATCTATCCCTTGTGACCTTGATCCTTATCAACAACCAATAGCCTTGCTGGTTGAAGAAGAATTCCTGTCTGTCTGAATTCTTGAGTGTGTTATACCACTCTGATCCCTTTTTCCGACCATACTGGTCTTGATCTCTCCTTGATCATCTTTCTGGAGCCAATCACGTTTGATTGAAGAGGTTTTATTAAGCTTAAAACCTGGAGTGTTATACCTCCCTTCTTCTTTGAGGTTGAATTTCGCCATGCTATTCTTGAGTATTTCGCCATGCTATTCTTGAGTTCCTTGAGAAGTGTTGGGATATTCTTGCTCAAATTTGTTATTGATTTGCTTCTAGAGCTTCATAAACAAATTGCTTTTGTTTTGTTCAGCCTCCAAAAGTTATCTGGTACCCTTCAAGCGCTTGATTGCGGAGAGTTGGGCAGGTTCATTGAGAACCTGGAGGTTGGTTGGGATTGAGTTGATCTTTCCTAATCAGCTGCTGACAACCAGAGTTATTAGCTTGTGGGCGTTGTTATTTACAACTGCCTTGTTATATTGAACTCTGAACAAACCTTGACTTATTTGTTCAAGTCTTTACCTGCACCATCTTGCCTCAGATAGTGTTGTTTCCATTGCTACCAACAACTCTTATCCTCTTCCCTTAGTTTGTTTTCTCATCCATAAGGTTCTGGACCTTGATTCCGGTTACATTTAAATATTATTGTAACTCCTAGGAGGGCAGCCTAAACAGCACCTTTCCCCTCCACAGAACTGCCACGGCTTAGCACCGTTTGGAGTCTTACATTTGGTCCCCCGGGCCGGGATCGAACCAGCAACCTTGGGATTTACGGTCCCAACTTGAAGAATCAACTCCAAAATCCTATCCGATTTCTCTTTCTTTTTTTTGTTCTTTTTTTTTTAGATCTGATCCGTTGAGGCAGCTAGGTCTAGAAGTAAGTCCTCCCAATTTGTGCACTGCTTGGGCAAGATACTTGTTGTTTTTGGCAAAACCCTACTCTTGCCACACTTGTGAGCCACTTTGGCAATCTGCTCTTTGGATCCTCTAGGAACTCTGTTATTCGATATGGAATCTTCCGCTACTCCAACCACCCCTGTCCGACCTAAGATGGTAAAGATCAAACCTCAGAACAAGAACTTAGGCTTCAACCGTACAAATGTCAAGCAATTCTTGGACTCCTACGAAATGGCTGCTGAAGTGGATGGAGCTAGTGAATTCGATATGGCTTATCAGTTGCGATTCTTTATCTCCTCTGATGAAGTTATGGAGGTAATTGAGTCTTTTGAGGGATTTGAATCCCATAACTGGACGCTTCTCAGGGAGGCTATGTTGGCATACTGGGGTAAAATAGACGTGGCTAGGTTTACTCTGCAGGACTTGGATGCTCTGGTTTCTCAGTGGATCTCCAATGGTGGTATTTCTTCAGCCTCTGACTATCAGATTTTAAGGAAGTCTTGGGATCCCATTCAAAACTATCTTATCCGAAACAATCACATTGACAAAGTGGAAGAAATTTGAGCAAAGTTCTTCCAATCTTTTTTGTCGGCTGTGCAGGAAAGGATTAAAGAAGAACTGGTCAAATCTGGATCCATGATTACCACCAGGGATAATCGATTCAAGCTCCCTGTTTTTCTTACCCTTAGGAGTACTGTGGATAAAGTCATGAAAGGTCAAACTGCTCTTACCTTTGAAAAGCCTAGAACTACTGAACCGGTCCATGCTCCTTCTTTTAAAGAGTCAAACGATATTATGATTAAAATGGAGGCAGAGCGTAGGCCTAAAGCAGATCCTAATTCCAATTGAGAACCTACTACTATAGATGAAATCACCAAGTTACTTAGAGCCTTTGAAAACAAAATAGATCAAAAGATTTCTTTGCTAGCTACTCCTAAAACTCCTTCCTCTGTCCCCAAATCAACTCTGGTCTGTTACTACTGTCATAGGGAAGGCCATGGAACCGGAAGATGCCAAGAACTTCAGAAGGACCTAAAGGAAAAGTTGGTAGAACAGAGGGGGAACAATTACTTCCTCCCTAATGGTGCTCTAATCACTTTTGACTTGTCTTGTCCTATCCGACATGTGGTGGCCTCTTACCAGCCATCACCTCCTGTGAAAGCATCTCTTGCTTCCTTTGAATTTCGATCATCCTGTGGTACCCTCCAACCTTGGTATCCTCCAGCTATTTCTTCCTCTAGTCTTGCTGGGACTACTTATCAATCTGATCCAGCCAGGAAACAACATGAGGAACCTAAACCTCATAAGGCTGCTTCCTTGCCAACTTCAATCCTTTGAAACCCCGTTAAACGTCGATCATCACGTGAGCCTCCTTCCTCTGATGTAGAAGACATGGAGGTGGAAAAGGAACCACTCATGGAAAGGTTCCCAGATCACCCTGATCCTTCTCCCTCACCTCAACCTTCTAATCCTATCTTAGATTCTGCGTCACCTGAACTTCCTCCCCCCACCCAGCCCAAAGTTTGATTTGAAAGGGGCATCTCCAAGGATCACCCCAATGCTGTGGAGGGAGTATTAAAGAAAATTTCTGATCTCAAAATTCCTGATCTATCTGTGGCTGAACTCCTATTGATCTCTCCATCTGTTGCTGAAGGAATGAAGAAATGGGCCTCTTGTTGACGTGTGGAAATTGGCCCTGAAGAACCCAAAGTCTCCTCTGGCACTTTAATGGAGGACTCTGGTGGAACCAGTCCTTCTTTGGACTCCAACCTTTATTCCTTTCCCCTTGGTTTTCTTCCTTGTTATCTTGGTGACTCAGCTAAAACTGTTTCTCCTCTTGTGGATTCTGGATCTCAGCTTAACTTAATCTCGGATGCTATGTCCTGCAAGCTCAAACTTAGTCCTAGGGTCAGCTTCAACTCTGCAGTGTATGGGATAGGAAATCAAGCTTGTGAACTGGTTGGTATTATTGAAGATGTACCGGTCAGGATTGGTTGAAATATTGTTGGAACCTGCCATTTTTGGATTACTTGTTTGGACAGTCCTATGATCTTGGGATGACCCTTCTTAATGGACTTTGGTGCAACCCTGATGTTTTCTGATCAAGTTGGGGAGAGAATTCTTCTCCCTGATGCTGATGGCAGGAAAATTGAAGTTCCTCTTTGCTCTTTGGATTCTGGTCGTTGGGAAAGAGATTTTCCTGGTCATTCTCCCAAATCATCTTTTAAGGGGAAGCAGAAGGATAACTCTAGTTCCTCTCATTTTTTAGGGGAATAGTTGATCCTACTAATGGTTGTAGTTCTTTTCAGCCTCAGACTGCAACTCAAGGGTCAACTCCCATCCCTCAGGCTTATTTTTCATTCCTTTCATCATTCTCTTCTGATCTCAAGAATATTAAAAAACAAAAACATATCAAAATAGAAAAATCCAAAAATATTTCTTCTCCATCTCCTTCTCTCTCTGGAATTGTTGTGTCTTCTTTTCCTTCTACTTTTGAGTCTGATCAATCTTCTCTCAGTTCTGGTTCAAATCTCCGCAATGAGTCTAAACTAGATCCTAATTGCAATTCCGTTTTTGGTGGTTTTGGTATGAAGGAATATGGGCTTCAGTGGAGGCAATTTGGGGTACAAGTAAGTCCTCCCAATTGTGCACTGTCAGGGCAATCTTTCACCATCATTTTCAAAACCCTACCTTGTGCCACACATGTGAGCAACGTATTATCTCCTGGTTCTCCTTTTATGGAAAAGGCACCCTTCAAGGATATTGCATAACATCGGACTTGGAAGATGTTGGAACTTGGACTCAGCTTTTGTAATCAAGTCTCTCTGGTCAACTCTTGGAGGAGACAAGAAATTCTCTCTTTTGCCACTAAGTATAAACCAGTTGCTAAGAAGGTCCAACCAGTCAACCAGCCTATGCCTCTCAACCTCAATCCTCCCCTTATGCGTCCTCCTCTATCTCGCAATCCTTACTGTGGTCTTCCTCAATCTCTCACTGGTCCCTTTGTGCCTAATGGACGGGTCACTGAAGAACGTCTGAAGGTGGTCAACTTTGGTCCAGATGGATGGCTTCTTCCTGATGAGTTAAATTTAATCAAAAATGTCTTATCTCTAAGAGAAAAATCTATTGCTTTCTGTGAAGAAGAGAGAGGTCTCTTGCGGGAATCCTATGGCCTCCCTTATATCATCCCTGTAGTTGAACATGATCCTTGGCAAAAGAGAAAGATCCCTATCCCTGCTGCTAAAGTTGACGAATTCATCAAGTTGGTCCGGGAACAAGTTCAAACTGGCCTGTATGAACAGTCAACTTCTAGTTACTCCAGCCCCGTCTTCTGTGTCCTCAAGAGTAATGGTAAACTTAGAATAGTTCATGATCTTCAACCTCTTAATAAAGTTACTATTAAAGAATCTGGTATCCCTCCTGCTACTGAAGAATTTGTTGAATCCTTCGCGGGAAGAGCTTGCTATGGTTTAGGGGATATCATGGGTGGCTATGACAAACGATCCTTACATCCTATTTCTCGTTCTCTCACTACTTTCAATACTCCTCTTGGTTGATTTCAACTTACTCGATTACCTCAAGGAGCCACCAACTCGGTTGCAGTCTATCAGGCTCAGATGATGTGGATCCTCCAGGATGAAATCCCTGATCATGCTGGTATCTTTATTGACAATGGCGGAATTAAAGGTCCAGTATCTGACTATGATAATGAGCTCTTACCTTGGCATTCAGGAATCCGTCGTTTTATCTGGGAATATGCTACTACCTTGGAGAGGATTCTGTTTCGAATCGAGGAATCTGGCCTTACTGTCTCTGGATCTAAACTGGCGGCTTGTGTCCCTGCTCTGGAAATTGTTGGTCATGTGGTCTGCAAGGAAGGAAGAAGGATGGCACCAGCCAAAGTCAACAAGATCATCTCTTGGCCTACCCCAAACAATCCAACTGAAGTTAGGGGCTTTCTAGGTGTTGTCACTTATGTTAGAATCTTTATCCCATCTTTATCCAAAATCTGTGCACCATTGCGTCGTCTAACCAGAAAAGATGCTGAATGGATTTGGACTCAAGATTGTGAATGTGCTTTCCAGCTACTCAAAAGGATAGTTGGTAAAGAAATAGTTTTGAAAAAGATCTCTTATGGACCTGGAGCTGGAAAGATCAAGCTGGCTGTTGATTCTAGTTATCAATCTGTTGGGGCTGTCCTTACTCAGGAAGATGAAAATGGTTGGGACCGTCCTGCTCTTTATGAATCTTTGTTGTTTTCAGATGTAGAATCTAGATACTCCTAGCCCAAACTGGAACTCTGTGGTGTGGCTCGAATGATGAAGAAACTTCAAACTGTTCTCTGGGGCCAACATTTTGAATTGCAAGTTGATGCTCAATCCATCATTGAAATGATCAACGCTCCCAGTCTTCCCAATGCTCCTATGACTCGTTGGGTGGCCTTTATCCAGATTTTCTCTTTTGATATTGTTCACAGGCCGGGAAAATCTTTTACCATGCCTGACGGTTTATCTTGACGACCTCTTGGGGACAAAAAATCTGATGTTGGAACCGATTTCAATGAAGAGGAACCTTTAATTCAACCTATTTTCTCTTTTTCTTCTCAAAATTATTCTGGCTTTCAACAAGGCTTCTGGTTTAAATTAGAGCAGTACCTATCAACTCTTCAAAAACCTCCTGATCTCTCTGCTAAGGAATTTAGATCTCTTAAAAAAAAGTCTTCTAATCTTTTTGTTCAAGGTTCTAGACTTATGAAGAGAGGCAATCCTTGTGCTCTTATTGTTGTTACTATTCCCTCTAAACAAGATTCTATCCTTGAAAGTCTCCATGAAGGCCTTGGTCATCGTGGGGAAACCAAAACTTATCAACAATTATCCAAACAATTCTGGTGGCCATCTTTGAAGAAATCCGTCTCCCAATGGTGCAAGAGTTGTGAAGTTTGTCAAAAACGCAATCTTAGGCGCCCAGCCGAAATTTGTTATCCTACTGGGGAGTCCACTGTCTTTTGAAGGATTGCTATGGATGTGGTTCATATTAAGGCAGGTGGTGCTAAGGACCTCATTGTGGCTAGAGATGATTTTTCCGGATGGGTTGAAGCAAAATTTCTTAAGAACCTTAGCTCTGAATCAGTGGCAGCTTTCCTCTACGAGACCTGGACAATGCGTTATGGCCTGGCTCAATCTTACTCTACTGATGGTGGCTCTGAATTTGGGGGCAAGCTTGCTGAAATGATCCGATCCCTTCCTGGACAACATAGAGTTACTACTCCTTATTATCCTGAAGGCCAAGGCATGGTGGAACGAGGCCATGCCCCTTTGAAGGCTGCACTTGTTAAACTGGCTGGTGAAAGTGGCAAGAATTGTTGCAAATTCCTTGCTCTTGTTCTCTTCTCTGATTGAATCTCAACCAAAAGGACTACTGGCTACTCACCTTATGAAATCATCTTTGGTCAAAGAGCAGTCCTTCCTTTGGATCTGGAAATGGAATCTTTTTTGGGTATCTCTTGGGAGGAGGTGTCCTCAACCACTGATCTGTTAGTTGCTAGATCCAAGCAACTGGAGCGAAGTGAAGACGTTTGTGATGAAGCTTATAAAACAATGATGGAGTCCAGAGAAAAATCCGTCCAGTATTGGGAGGACAAGCACTCTAATTGAATCAGGGAGCCCTTGAACCCTGGTGACCTAGTTTTAGCTTATAATTGATCTTTGGAGACCCAGTGGGGCAAGCTTTTCTCTAATTGTTGGAATGGCCCTTATCAAGTGGTTCATCAAGTTAGAGGTGGATCTTATGTTTTGGAGGAGCTGGATGGTACTCGGTTGGCCAGAAGGTTCTCTGCTGATCAAGTCAAGAAGTTTTATTGTTGTGGGGGCAACTTATCTCAGAAGTAAGTCCTCCCAAATTGTGCACCACCAGGGTCATTTGCTGCGTTTTTGTTGTAAAACTCTACTGTATGCCACATATGTGAGCTTCTGGGACGCCCTCCTTGTTCTATTCCTGCCACTTCTAGGGTTCATTTGGAAGAATCAAGATATTTTCCTCAACTCTTCAATTGCTCTCAAGATCAAGAAATGGCCAATCTTTGCTTCAATTTCTTTGTTCCCTGCTTTCCTTTTTTTAATCCCTTCAAATTTTAGATGCAGAATAGGGACAGTCTGTAAGTTGGGGAGAGATGTGGTGACCAATCCGGGACACCACAAAAAAAAAAAGAAAAAAATTTTTGGTTGTACCCCTATGGGTACCTTCATTTCCCCCCATCTCTCAACTTCCCCCTGTCCCAGCAGTTTAGGACAGGTCTCTTGCCTGTCTCTCCGCTTTGATCCCCCTGTTCTATGTTCAACTCCCACTTGTTGCGCTCGCGGCCCTGACTTTTGGCAACACGAGCGATTGTTGAACCACTTTCGACAATCCCTTCTCCTCCTCTCCACTCCATCATCATCAACCACCACTAGCATCATCATCATCATCATCATCATCATCACTAGTACACCAGCGACAATCTCTCATCACCGATAGAACCAACCAGATCATCCCTCATCAGATCCTCCTTGGCCTTCCATCGCTAGTCCCACCCTATCCAATCGATCCTCATCCACCCACAATCACCACCATCTTCACTCCCCACTCAAGATCACTCAACTCTACCAGGATGAGCTACTAGAACAAGCCAAGCGTAGAGATGTCATCATCCGCACCGATACCGGTACCGGTAAGACCTTGGTTGCCATCGAGCTCATCAAATCCATTGCCGCCCATCCCCCCTTGCCTCCGCGTCATCTCATCCAAGCCTTCCTAGTCCCCACTCGTCCTCTCGTCTTCCAACAGGCTCGATCCATTCAATCTCTCACCCATCTCACCGTCAAAAGCCTACACCGGTGAGATCCAACCCAAACTCTGGAACATGGATCAATGGCAATCCAAATTGACTCAGACCGACCTCATTGCCTACACCGCTCAAACCCGTCATCTCTGCCCATCATCTAATCCAACCGACGACTGCGAGCGACCGCTTGCGGCTGCCGGAACTTTCACCCCGTTGTCGCCGCCGATCGGGCAACGACCACCGTTGTCAACACCCGCGACCTCTGTTGCGGGTGTCCATCTGGTTGCCTGCGGTCATTCTCGACGCGGGCGACATCTCTTTTTTTTTTTTTTTTTTTTTTTTTTTTTTTTTTTTTTTTTTTTTTTTTTTTTTTTATGTTTTCATTTTTTTCCGCACCTATTTGTAAATCTCTCTTGTACATAGTATACAGGGCCTCATGTCTATAAAAGGAGGGGCTCTCCCCTGCCTTTTGGCGGAGGAGGGGGGCATCAAAAAAAAAAAATCCCATCATCATATCCCCGCATCATCATAATCAATTTATCTGTGGGCATCCTTCCCCACCTATCTGAGCCATTTATCCGGGTATATCCATGATTGCCCCCTTGATCCTTTGAGCCTCCATACTCAAAATCTATCCCTTGTGAACTTGATCCTTATCACCAACCAATAGCCTTGCTGGTTGAAGAAGAATTCCTGTCTGTCTGAATTCTTGAGTGTGTTATACCACTCTGATCCCTTTTTCCGACCATACTGGTCTTGATCTCTCCTTGATCATATTTCTGGAGCCAATCACGTTTGATTGAAGAGGTTTTATTAAGCTTAAAACCTGGAGTGTTATACCTCCCTTCTTCTTTGAGGTTGAATTTCGCCACGCTATTCTTGAGTTCCTTGAGAAGTGTTGGGATATTCTTGCTCAAATTTGTTATTGATTTGCTTCTAGAGCTTCATAAACAAATTGCTTTTGTTTTGTTCAGCCTCCCACAGTTATCTGGTACCCTTCAAGCACTTGATTGCGGAGAGTTGGGCAGGTTCATTGAGAACCTGGAGGTTGGTTGGGATTGAGTTGATCTTTCCTAATCAGCTGCTGACGACCAGAGTTATTAGCTTGTGGGCGTTGTTACTTACAACTGCCTTGTTCTATTGAACTCTGAACAAACCTTGACTTATTTGTTCAAGTCTTTCCCTGAACCATCTTGCCTCAGATAGTGTTGTTTCCATCGCTACCGACAACTCTTATCCTCTTCCCTTAGTTTGTTTTCTCATCCATAAGGTTCTGGACCTTGATTCCGGTTACATTTAAATATTATTGTAACTCCTAGGAGGGCAGCTTAAACAGCACCTTTCCCCTCCACAGAACTGCCACGGCTTAGCACTGTTTGGAGTCTTACACTGTTTGGAGTCTTACATTTGGTCCCCCAGGCCGGGATCAAACCAGAAACCTTGGGATTTACAGTCCCATCATCAATCATTAACTTTGTAATCCAATCTCTTTCTTTTTTTTGTGTCATCATATAGATCCTTGGAGGAAACTTGTTGTAGAAGTAAGTCCTCCCAATTGTGCACCACCTGGGCAAGATACTTGTCATTTTTTGAGAAACCCTAATCTTGCCACATTTGTGAGCCACTTTGGAAATCTGTTCCTTGGATCTTTTAGGAAACCTTGTCAAAATGGAATCCACCAGCAAAGCTTCTACTTTTCCTAAGATGGTTAAGATCAAGCCCCAGAAAAAGAACTTAGGATTCAACGGGACAAACATGGAACACTTCTTGGACTTGTACAAGATTGCTGCTTTGGTGGATGGGGCTAGCAAATTTGATATGGCCTACCAGTTACAATTTTTTATCTCCTCTGATGAAGTTATGGAAATCATCAAGTCGTTTGAAGGTTTTGAACGGCATAACTGGACCCTGGTGCGGGGAGCAATGTTGGCTTATTGGGGAAAAATAGATGTAGCACAATTTACTTTGCAGGATCTAGATAACCTTGTCTCCCAGTGGATCTCCAATGGCGGTGTGGCTTTGGCTTCCAATTATCAGTCTTTTAGGAAAGCTTGGGATCCCATCCAATCCTACCTTGTCTGAAACAATCACATTGACACAGTAGAAAAAATTTGCGTCTGATTTTTCCAATCTTTCTCTCTTGGAGTGCAAGAAAGCATCAAGGACAAACTGGTTGAGTCTGGATCCATGATCACTACCAGGGATAATTGATTCAAGCTCCCTAGTTTCCTTATCCTTAGGGGAGTGGTGGATAAAGTCATGAAAGGTCAAACAGCCCTCCCTTTTGAAAAGTCTAAAACCGCTGAACCAGTTCATGCCCCATCCTTCAAAGAGTCAAACAAGATCATGAATAAAATGGAATCTGATTGCAGGCCCAAGAACCCTCAGCATAACTGAGAAACCGCCCAAATGGACAAGATCACTAAAATGCTCAAAGCCTTTGAAAACAAAATGGATCAAAAGATTTCCTCTCTTGCTGTTCCTAAACCTTCTAGTGCTGTTCCTAAAAATACTATAGTCTGCTATTATTGCCACAGGGAAGGCCATGGAACTGGTCAATGTCTCAAACTCCAGAAGGACAAAGACAAGAAATTAGTAGAGCAAAAAGGGAATAACTTTTTTCTTCCTAATGGTGCCCTAATCCCCTTTGATTCATCTTGCCCCATTTGTCATGTGGTGGCCTCTTACTAGCCACCTCCTCCTATGAAGGCATCCTTGACTTCTGTGTATTTCCAATCTTCTTGTGGGACTCTTCAAACTTGGTATCCCCCAGCTATTTCCTTGTCTTCTCTGGTTGGTACTTACCAATCCAATCCAGCAAGGAAGCAACATGAGGAGCCCAAACCTCATAAAGCTCCATCCCTGCCAACCTCAATCCTTCAAAAACCACCCAAACAACAAACTTCACCTGAGCCCCCTTCTGATGTAGAAGAAATGGAGATGGAAAAAGAGCCACTCATGGAAAGTTCTCAAGATCACCCTGATCCTCCCTCATCTATTAAACCTCCTCAATCCCCTGATCCTGTTTCTGCTTCACCCAATCTTCCTCCCTCCACCCAGCCCAAAGTTTGGTTTGAGAGGGGAATTTCTAAAGAAAACCCCAATGCTGTGAAAGGGATATTAAAGAAAATTTCTGATCTTAAAATTCCTGATCTATCTGTGGCTGAACTCCTATCAATCTCTCCATCTGTTGCTGAAGGAATGAAGAAATGGGTTTTGCGTTGATGTTTGGAAATTGGTCCTGAGGAACTCAAGGTCTCCTCTGGAACTTTGATAGAGGATTCTGGTCAAACAGATCCCTCTTCTGAGTCTATTCTTTACTCATGTCCTCTTTGTTTTCTTCCCTGCAATCTTGGTGAATCAGCTAAAAAAGTCTTGCTCCTTGTTGACTCTGGCTCCCAGCTCAACTTGATCTTGGATTCTATGGCCTGCAAACTGAAACTAAGCCCTAGGGTCAGTTTCACCTCTTCAGTTTATGGAATAGGGAATCAGTCTTGCAAATTGGTCAGAATTTTCAAAGACGTTCCCATCTGGATTGGCCAAAACATCATTGGGATGTTGTCATTTCTGGATAACACGCTTGGATGGACCTATGATCTTGGGTCAACCTTTCCTAATTGATTTTGGAGCAACCCTGATGTTTTCCAATCAAGTTGGGGAGAGAATCCTCCTCACCAACTCCAATGGTAGAAAAATTGAGGTTCCTCTTTTTTCTTTGGATTCTGGTTGCTGGGAAGGAGATTTCCCCGGTCATTTTCCTAAACAGAAGGATAATTCCAGTTCCTCTCATTTTTTATGGGAGTAGTTGATCCTACTAATAGTTGTAGTTCTTTTCAGCCTCAAACTTCAACTCAAGGGTCAACCCTCATCCCAAGGCCTATTTCTCTTTCTTTTCAACGATTTCCTCTGATCTAAAAAATATCAAAAATCAAAAACAAAACAAAACAGAAAAATTAAAAAATATTTCTTCTTCATCTGTTGTTTCTTCTTTTCCTTGTACTCTTATTCCTAATCAAACTTCTTTCAGTTCCAATTTGAATCTCTGCAATGAGTCTAAACTAGATCCTGATCTCAATCCTATTTTTGGTGGCTTTTGTATGGAATAATATGGGCTTCAGTGGAGGCAAATTGGGGTAGAAGTAAGTCCTCCCAATTTTGCACCACCGGGGTATCCTACTACCATCATTTTTGAAACTCTACCTTGTGCCACACATGTGAGAAATGCATTATACCCCAGGACTTCTTTTATGGAAAAGGCACCTTTCAAAAACATTGCGGAACATCAAACTTGGAAGGCGTTAGAACCTGGTATCAATCCCCGTAGTCAGATCTCTCTGGTCAACTCTTGGCAAAAACAAGAACCACTCTCTTTTGCCTCCAAATATAAACCAGTAGCCAGGAAAATCCAACCAGTCAACCAACCAATGCCTCTCAATCTCAATCCCCCTCTTAGGCGTCCTCCTCTATCCCACAATCCTCACTGTGGTTTACCTCAATCTCTTGCTGGTCCATTCATCCCCTCTGGCCATGTCACTGAAGAACGTCTGAGAGTAGTCAACTTTGGACCAGACGGATGGCTTCTACCTGATGAGTTGTATTTGATCAAGAATGTCTTGGCTCTTAGGGAAAAAGCTATTGCTTTCTGTGAAGAAGAGAGAGGTCCCTTGAAGGAGTCCTATGGTCTGCCTTATATCATTCCTGTAGTAGAACATCATCCCTGGCAAAAGAAAAAGATCCCAATCCCTGCTGTCAAATTCAACAAGTTCATCAAGTTGGTCTGGGAACAAGTCCAAACCGGTTTATATGAACAGTCAACTTCTAGCTATTCCAGTCCTGTTTTCTGTGTCCTTAAAAGTAATGGTAAACTTAGAATATTTCATGATCTCCAGATGCTAATAAGGTTACTATTAAAGACTCTGGTATTCCCCCTGCTACTGAAGAGTTTGTTGAATCCTTCTCTGGGAGAGCTTGCTATGGTCTAGGTGACATTATGGGTGGCTATGACAAACGGTCCTTACATCCAATTTCTTGCCCTCTCACCACATTCAATACTCCTCTTGGTTGCTTCCAGCTTACTGGATTGCCTCAAGGCACCACCA
Organism: Puccinia polysora; assembly: GCA_025617555.3. Lineage (NCBI taxonomy): Eukaryota > Fungi > Basidiomycota > Pucciniomycetes > Pucciniales > Pucciniaceae > Puccinia > Puccinia polysora. Next base: position 28,940,510 of record CM062629.1, read on the forward strand.
ACTCAGTTGCGGTCTATCAGGCTCAGATCGTTTGGATCCTCCAGGATGAAATCCCCAATCATGCTGGTATCTTCATTGATGACAGCGGAATTAAAGGGCCAGTTTCTGACTATAACAATGAGCTCTTACCCTGGCATTCAGGAATCCGTTGATTTATCTGGGAATATGCAAGCACTTTGGAAAGGGTCCTGTTCCAAATCCAAGAATCTGGCCTCACTGTATCCGGATCCAAATTGGCTGCCTGTGTCCCTGCTCTGGAAATTGTTGGTCTTGTGGTCTGCAAGGAAGGAAGAAGGATGGATCCATCCAAGATCAACAAAATCCTCTCTTGGCCTACTCCCATCAACCCAACTGAAGTCAGGGGTTTTCTAGGTGTTGTCACTTATGTTTGAATTTTCATCCCATCTTTATCCAAAATCTGTGCTCCCCTACGTTGCCTGACCAGAAAAGATGCTGAGTGGATCTGGACCCAAGAGTTTGAAAATTCTTTTCAGGGGCTTAAAATGATTTTTGGCAACAAAATAGTCTTGAGGAAGATCTCTTACGGACCGGGAGCTGGCAAGATCAAATTGGCTGTTGATTCCAGTTATCAATCTGTTGGGGCTGTCCTCACCCAGGAAGATGAAAATGGTTGGGACCATCCTGCTCTCTATGAATCCCTGTTATTTTCAGATGTAGAATCCAGGTACTCCCAACCAAAAATGGAACTCTGTGGCGTAGCTCGGATGTTGAAGAAACTCCAAACTGTCCTCTGGGGACAAAACTTTGAGTTACAAGTTGACGCACAATCCATTGTTGAAATGATCAATGCCCCCAGCCTCCCAAATGCTCCTATGACCCATTGGGTGGCCTTTATCCAGCTTTTTTCATTTGATATTGTTCATAGGCCTGGCAAATCCTTCACTGTTCCCAATGGTTTATCTCAAGGCCCCCTTGGAGACAAAGAATTGGATGTTGGAATAGACTTTGACAAGGAGGAGCCTTTAATTTGTCCAGTCTTCACATTTTCCTCTAAAAATTATTCTGGCTTCCAACAAGGTTTCTGGCTAAAATTAGAGCAGTACCTTTCCACTCTCCAAAGGCCTCCTGATCTCTCCGTTAAAGATTTTTTGATCTCTCAAGAGGAAATCTTCCAACTTCTTTGTCCAGGGTACTAGGCTTATGAAAAGAGGCAATCCTTGTGCTCAAATTGTTGTCAAAATCCTCTTCAATCAAGATTCAATCCTTGAAAGTCTCCATGAAGGCCTTGGGAATCTTGGGGAAACCCAGACCTATCAGCATATATCCAAACAATTCTGGTGGCCATCTTTGAAGAAATCAGTCTCTCAATGGTGCAAGAGTTGCAAAGTATGTCAGAAACGTGATCTTGGGCGCCTGGCTGAAATTTGTTATCCCACTGGAGTGTCCACTGTCTTTGGAATGATTGCTATGGATGTGGTTCACATTAAGGCTGGTGGAGCTAAGTACCTCATTGTGGCTAGAGATGATTTTTCTGGATGGTTTGAAGCAAAGTTTCTTAAGAACCTCAGCTTGGAATCAGTAGCAGCTTTCCTTTACAAGACTTGGACAATGCGTTATGGCTTGGCTCAATCTTATTCAACCAATGGTGGCTCTGAGTTTGGTGGCAAACTGGCCAAAATGATCCAATTGCTTCCTGGTCAACATAGGGTGACCACTCCTTATTATCTTGAAGGACAAGGCATGGTGGAAAGAGGCCGTGCCCCTTTGAAGGCTGCTCTTGTCAAGTTGGCCGGTGGAAGTGGAAAGAATTGCTGCAAATTTCTTCCTCTGGTCCTCTTCTCCAATTGAATCTCAACTAAACAAACCACTGGCTACTTGCCTTACAAAATTATCTTTGGAAAAAGGGCTGTTCTTCCTCTTGATCTGGAAATGGAATCTTTCTTAGGTATTTTGTGGGAAAAGGTTACTTCAACCACTGATCCATTGGTTGCAAGATCCAAGCAACTGGAGCGAAGTGAAGATGTTTGTGAGTAAGCTTATCAGAAAATGATGGAGTCAAGGGAGAAATCAGTCCAGTATTGGGAGGATAAGCATTCCAATCAAGTCAGGGACCCCTTGAATCCCGGTGATCTAGTTTTAGCTTACAACCAATCCTTGGAAACTCAGTGGGGAAAGCTTTTTTCCAATTGCTGGAATGGTACTTATCAAATAGTCTATCAAGTCAGAGGTTGATCATATCTTTTGGAGTAACTGGATGGTACTCAGATGGCCAGAAGGTTCACTGATGATCAGGTCAAGAAATTTCATTGTCTTAGAGGTAACTTTGATCAGAAGTAAGTCCTTCAATTGTGCACCTCCAGGGTCATCAGCTGCGTTTTTGTTGTGAACTCTACTTTATGCCACATACATGAGCACCTGGGACACCTTCTTCATTTTATTGCAGTCAACTCTGGAAGATCTTCTTTGGATGGATCAAGATATTCTTTTCAATCAACCTCAAGATCAAATGGCCATTTCTTGTGTTTGATCATCTTTCCTTTCTTTTTCTTTTTTTTTTATGACATCAAGCCCAGATGCAGACTAGGGACAGTCTGTAAGTTGGGGAGAGGTGTTGTGATCAATTCTGGACACCCTGGACTAGATGCGGAAAAATTCAAATTCTTTTTACAATTCTTTTTTTTAGGTGTTATTCAAAAAAAAAAAAAAAAAAATCAGAATTTTTTTTTTAGTATCACTCCTTCAATTCCCTCATCCTTCCAAGCGCTCCCATGTCCCAGTAGTCTAGGACAGGCCTCTGTTGGTCCCATCCCCTAGGCATTGTTTTTGATCCCTTCTCTCTTTGATCCCCCCTTCTTTTTGGCCAAACGCGCGGGACAAGACCCGTTCAGCCCAAACTTCCATCATCCTTCCATCCACCCCAAGCCGGAGTGATCAACATCTTGGATCATCCTTGATTCCACCAACACTCATCCATCACTGATTGGAGCCATTGTACCCAGCAACAGATCAACTCATCCAACCACCACCATCCTTGTCAGATCAATTGAAGGTCCAATTATCCACCCTCCGATCAAAACCATCATCCAACCCAACCCAATTCTCATTGGCCTACAATCAATTGGGTGGTTTGAGTAGTACTATCAGAAGGAACACTAACTACAACAGTCCACCTCGTCCACATCATCCCAGTACCACCAGGTCCTACAAAGATCACAATCATCCAACAATGACCACGACCACCCCCACAACGCTCAACAGGTCCTCGGCCTCTCAATGGCAATCCAATTGATCTCCAAGCCTTGATTCAATCCACTCATCCTTCTTGGGACTCTCCCACCTCCTTCCATCTTTGGGTGGGGGTGGGAGAGTGACGTCTACCGCCCGCGGACACCTGCGGGCGGTCTGGCCCAATTGTCTTGTCCCACCCCTTTGCCTGCGGGTGTCCGCGGGTAGTCTGGCCCAATTGTCTTGTCCCACCCCTTCCGCCTTTGGGCGAGGGGTGGGTGTGATCCGGTATTTTTGCAGGCTTCCGTCCACGGACAGATGCAGGATAGGTGAAGGGATGAAGAAGGATCCCACCCTGGTCAGGCAGGCTGGACTTCCACCGGCCTGCGTGATCAAATTCTTCTGATCACCTAAAATCTGTAAATCCAAAAAAAAAAACCTTTTCCGCTCCATTTGTAGTATCTCTTGTACATAGTCTAACAGGGCCTCCTGCCCATATAAGGAGGGGATCTCCCCTGCCTTTTGGAGTAGATCCCATCATCCTGGAACCCAGGAGCACCATAGGAGGACATACTATCCTACACCATCCTACATCAGATCAGCACATCCAAGCCCATCATCATCAGATCAGATCACACCATCATCAGCACAGGGTATCATCATCATTTTCAACTTGCAATAGATCATCCGTGGGTTTTTTATTCCCCTTTATCTGAGAGAAAAATTTGGTTATATCTATGATTGCCCCTTGATCCTTGAGCCTCCATACTCAAACCCTTGATCCTTGATCCCTATCACCAACCAATAACTTTGCTGGTTGAAGAAGAATTTAAATAATTGAATTCTTGAGTGTGTTACACCACTCCTGATCCCTTTATCCAACCATACTGGTCCTGATCATCCTTTGATTAACTTTCTGGAACCAGTCAAGTTTGACTGAAGAGGTTTTATTAAGCTTAAAACCTGGAGTGTTAAACCTCCCTTCATCTCTTTTGAAGTTGAATTTGGCCACGCTACTCTTGAGTCCCTTGAGAAGTGTTGGGTTATTCTTGTTTGAATCAGTTATTGTTTTTGCTTCTAGAGCTTATTCAAACAATTAGCTTTGTCTTGTGCAGCCACCCAAAGTCATCTGGTACCCTTCAAGCGCTTGATTGCGGAGAGTTGGGCAGGTTCATTGAGAACCTGGAGGTTGTTTGGGATTGAGTTGATCTTTCCTAAGCTTCCGCTGACAACCAGAGCTATGAGCTTGTGGGAATTGTTACTTACAATTGCCTTGTCTTGTGGAACTCTGAAAAAAACTTGAATTCTTCTATTCAAGCTTTCCCCGGCACCATCTTGCCTCAGATAGTGTTTTTCCCAGCTACCAACCACTATAATCTTTATCCTCTTACATTTGGTCCCCCGTTTACCAGGTTCTGGACTTTTGATCTTGGTTACATTTAAATATTTTTGTAACACTCAGGAGGGCAGCCTAAACAGCACCTTTCCCCTCCACAGAACTGCCACGGCCTAGCACCATTTGGAGTGTTAAAACGCCCGGCTTACCTTGCAATCAACTGCAATGCGCCGCTCAAAACACTCTGTTGTGCAAGAGCCATGACTTAGGCTCACCATTCCATTGGGCTGGACCACCGTGGCGCCAGGAAGTTTTGGAATTTGGGGCTTATTGGAATGCCGCCCACAAGTGGGCTGCACGGGTACGGATGAATGTAACAGCAACGGAACCAAGAATCTTTAACCGTCCTGTTGCACCTCCCCCACCACCACAGCGTCCTCCTGCTCCTGCTCCTCCTCTGCCCCCACCGCTCCCCCCCACTCCTCCAAGACCTGCTCCTCTGGCCCCAACTCCTCTGCTGCTGTCTCCATCACTGGAACCCACCCGCGCCAACTCCCATGGTTATCAAGTTGTCACCAGAACCCGCGGCCGCTGCAACTCCTCTGGCCGCCACTCCCAAGATTCTGGAGATCCCCTTGATTCCGGAACTTCCACTGGCAAGGTTTGACGCAATGGGGAACAATGCGGACAAGCTACTCCAGCGTTTTCTAGCAGTCCCCCACATGCAACACAAAATTTTGGCAGAATTCCAAACCCTAGCTGCGGCGGCTTGCGCAGAGGCGGAGGAAGTGGTGAGGACTCAGCCAACATAGGTGGATTGCACCCCCTTTCTTTATTTATTCCATTTTGTTTCCATCCCAACGCCTATTTGCAAAGAAAAAGGACTTTTGCCACACCATCCTAAGTAGCCTTTGGGCTTGTGAGAATCCTGAGATAAATAATAGCCGGGCACAAGATCCGCAAGAGTGAGGAGAATCTGCGCCACTGAGAGTATCCGCTGAGAGTGAGAAAATCCGCACCACTGAGAGTATCCACTGAGAGTGAGAACATCTGCGCCACTGAGAGTATCTTCTAAAGGTACCTGGACCACCCCAGACAAACTACCACACAGTTCCCCTTACCCATCTACAGAACAGAGAGAGCACAAAGAAAACCAGCAGTGTGGGCACATCCTTGAGAGAGAGAAAGAGAAAAAGTATCTGCCCAAACCCATCCATACCTTCCATCTACAAGATAACCAAAGAAAACTTAAAGAGAGAGATTTTTTTTTATAAGCACCAACCAATTGCCAAGCCCACACTTCACTCTTCAACCCACATCTGTTCTGCGCCACACGCTTCCCCAGTTCCGTGAATCATCCATTGGAAATTTTTTGTGCATTTGTTTCCAGAATGCGGGGCTTGTCCTTGCCTCCACAGACCCAGCTTTTCCCATGCCCGTACCTAAAATAAACTCATCAACTAGCCAGCAATAATCCCAAAAAGCCAATCCAGAGAGAAGGAAATAAGAAAATGAACATTCTGGGGTGTCTAGTTGTTCTGGCTGTGAACCGGCTAGAGCACCCCCTCACCAAATCCAATCATATCCCCTATTCATCCATTGTTTCCCCCTCCTTGACTGCTGTCCCCAGCGGTCTGCAGCCGTTTACTCCAACGGACACAAAACACCTGCACAGGCTTGTCCCCAGACAAAGGATCCGCTTTATCATCCCTGTTGCTATCCAAACCAGCTGTCTTGGGGAATGAAGTCAAGCCCTGCACGTAGAATTGTTTCACGTGCAAGGCCCCAGCCTTCCACACTTGCGCGTCCCGCGCTTCTTCCCCACTTCCACTGCGTACTCCTACTCCTCCCGCAAAATACCAAGTACAATTCCCCAACCCTTGATTGCAGATTTTATTTTTGAATCACCCACCGGAAAAATCTTCCACTGTCAATGCTTCCATCCCCATCCCCGGATCAAATGTCATTTGCACTCCAAGCACAAACACAAATGGCCATCCTAAAATAGCCTCCCTGCAATCAACCAATAGAAAAGAAAGTGGTTTATGGACCCTTGCAACCTCAACCTCTTTCTCCTCCAAAACCCCATCCACGCAACACACCCCACCGTTAAGCGTGCAAAGCCCCATCACACATTTCCGCCCAACCAATCCCATTTCATCAACCAGTCTAGAATGAAGGAGGTTCACCATGGAACCGCTATCCACCAGCATCCATGCCTTCCTTCCAGAAATCTTCATTGGAATGTAATCCAGAGGAGTTGCAACAGATTTCATCCCCACTAAGTTGCGCTCTGCATCATCCCAATCCAAGTTCAACCACTGCACCATTGGAGGGATCCTATTGTGTCTGCAATCCTTCAACGCTTGACCATCTCATCTACTACCACTGGCAACACCACCACCAAATTCTTCAAGGTCAAGGGAATAGTCGTTTAATTCCCCATCACTCTGCGCACAATTTCCACCGCCTTATTTTTCCCCGCCGGATTCACTGGGTGTCCATCCATTTCTGGAACGCGCGCAATTGGGTTAGGAGCTGCAAGAGGTACCCATTCCTTGGCATCCACATCCATCCTTTCAACCGCCGCTGGTTCCTTTGTTGCTATTATGCTCACTTCCACTTCCACGCGCAGTGGTTGCCATAACCCGGGACAAGTGACAATCCCCAACAAAGCTCAAGCAGTTACCCCCAATTCCTGTCCTTGAGCGCCCACTTGCGCCATGGCGGTTGGATTCCCAGGTTCTGTGGAGCTCTGCTTGCCCGTCGGGAACATGAATCCCATTCCCACCAGTTGAACCAATGCCGCTTTGAGGTCCTTTTTCATTTTATTGCACCCCAACCCCCAATGCTTGCTGTCCCTGCAGTAATTGCATAACAGCGTAGTGGGCGGGTTTGACGGCAGAAGTGGTCTCCCAATGTGAGGAGGCGGATTGCCCTGCCCTGACAACAGTTGACTCAGGAAGATCCATAAATCCTTCATCAATTCCGTCATCTTGCTAATCTCTGGGATTGTTGTTGGTGGTGTTGCCGGAGCATGTCCCTTATTTGAGGGACCTGGGACCGGAGCCTGTTTTGGTGCTGCCGGAGGGTGAGAAGAGGAGTTCTTTGACACTGTTGGGAGTGACCTGACAGTGTCCTCCATCAGTTACTCAAAGTACAAATTGCTTTCCACACCCCAACAAATCATAAGGATGTTGGGAAGAAGTGCAATACTCCCATCCAACAACCTCTTTACCAAGTTGTTGTTGTACAAGTGCCGCTGCACCTGCCTGCGGATTCGGGGACTGAGTCCGCCCAGAAACACCCTCTTCATTGAACCCATCTGACCCGCTATTAAATTGTTCTTTTCCAGGTAGCGGTAGATCTGGTCCAACATTGCTACATAATCCCCCAATTGCGCCCACGTCCCGACTCCACCATTTGCACTTGCTTCTGCCACGGCTGGCTCAAATTTGCTTTCCCAAAAGCAAGGTTTGCGCCTTTCCCACCACACCAAGATTTCCGCCTTCAGTTTTGGCCAATCAAGTTCCTCATACCCTTCCATCTCCTTCACATCACAAATCTTCTCTTTGTAAATAAGAAGAGGACAAAAAGACAAGCCTTATCAAAACCTGTTGCACCTTCCGCATTAGCAATTCCTTTGTATTGCACAAGTAATTGCTCAACTTCCTCAGTGTTGAACCAAATATGTGGGTAGTCCCGCGGCCTGATGCAAATGGGCTTGTGATTGGCGCCATTGTTGGAGAAAGGGAAACCATACCCTGTCCCTGATGAGGGTTGCTTCTGAGAAGCCAGAGGAGGAGGAGGAGGAGGAAGAGGAGTGGGGGTCACATTAGCTGTACCCAAGATGGTCAATGGGAGGTACTGGGACATCACGCTTGTTAGTTTTGAGAGATGAGGAACAAAAGTTTACTTACCGGCCAGACCCCCAGATGTGGAAATCAGAAGAGTACTTCTCCTAAAGTGGTTCCAAAGTTCAGAAATTATTGATCCCTTGCTTCTGTAAACCCTGAGTGTGACTTTTCACCCTTTGACCAAGAGATGGAGAGGTAGAGAATTAAGAGATGAGCCCAAAGAGCCTTTCTACCCCCAATGTGATCCTCTGTGATCCTCTGTGATCTGATATCCTCCCTCCTCCATCTGGGTTGAGGGTGCGGTTAAATTACACCTCCCCCTCAACCCTAACCTAATTAAAACCAGAAGCAAGCAAGAATAATGAAATACAACCCCTAAGTACATAACCCTAGCCCAAACCCTATCCTTCCTTCCCATCCCATGATCCATATCCCATATCCCATCTGTATTTCCTGCCTGCAATTACATCCACCCGTTTTTTCCTTCTCATGATGGGGCCCTTGCGTCGCGCCCAACTTGGATCCCCCTGTGCATTTCTGCATCTGCCCAACACGCCATACCAAATATCCAAGGTACATCTGAACCTCAATCTGCATGCACTCCGTCCAATCCAATCCAATCCACCCCGCATCTCCAAATGCCAAGCCTGACCTGACTTCTGCTGAACCCACAGCATGGCTTGCTGGGGCAAGGCCACACCCATTGTTGAGCGCACCACCACCCATTGCTGAGCAGCTGCCACTTCTGAGCCTGCCGCTACTGCTGAGCGCGCAGCACGCAGCCCATTCCAACTTGGGCCCATAAAAGACTACCACACTATACGGCCTAGCAACCCAGAAACCACCAGATATGCCTCTGCCACCACCAAAAGAGTGGCTAGGGACCCCTTTCACCCTACTAGATCAGAACTTGTAACAGCAAGGACAGGCCGCACAATCATCCACGCCAAGGTTGGTACAAACTCTCTTGGAAGCGCCAATTTCTTGGAAGTAGTAGCAAGGACCAACTCAGTCCTGAGAGAAATGAATGACACCTCAAATGGAGAAAGGGTCCAGATCAAAGGGGTCCAAGTCCTACCCTCAGGAGACATCAGCTTCTACATGAAAAATAACAAACAGAACAAGTGGATCAACACCAACAAACATGAATGGAGAAAACAGGTCCACCCCAATATGGAAGCCTCCATTAGCACCTACTCTGTATTGGCCCATGAGGTAGCGCTAGATTTGGACCTGCAAAGAGATGACTTCAAAGAAAAAATCATGGAAAAGAACAACATTCCAAGGAATTCAGTCCACAGGGTCTGGTGGCAAGGCAGTGCCGCTAGCCCAATCTCTCAAAAGAGGGCAGGAACCATAGTCATCTCCATTTTGGACTCCCTTTGGACCAACAAACTGATGAAATCCGGCTTTTAGAAGGAGGATTCTACAGGAAAGAACAATAAAAGAGACTCACTCTGCAATGCTTCAAGTGCCTGGCTATGGGACACTATGGCAGGTGGTGCCAATCTCCTTCAAGATTTTCCAAATGTGGTAATAGCCACAACTCAGCAGACTGCATGGACATGGCAGGCAATGGGGATGCTATTTTCAGAGTTTGCAAAGAATTAAGTAAGCCTCCAAGTACTTGGACCACTAATGGCCCCCTCCAAGAATATTGCCCAACAAAACAGGAATGGATCACCACCATAAAGCACAAGAAAAATGTATAATACACCCTCACCCAACCCTAGCAAGCACCCCACCACCCACCCCACACCCCCTGCACCCTCTGCAACTGGCCTCCTGCCCAACCTCCTTGACACAGCCATGCCTGACCACCCCAAACAATTGCCACTTCAAATATCACATCTAAGTTTTAACAACAGCCAAATCACCACCATAGGCATCCTCAACACTTTGGCCCTATCACTTCAAGAGCCATTGATAAAACTGCTTACCTGCATTCCCCCCAACCACAAAGCCTGGTGGATGGTCTACAGCCCAACCAACTCCCCTGAAGACATGGCAGACAAGAATTGAACAACTGTACATTAACAAGTCCCTTGATTCATCTGACATATCCTCCCTACCCAGTAGCGCCAAATTCTTAATAGCAGTGGACCTACGCATATCCTCACAAAACACCCTGAAAATGATAAATATGAACAACCCACCAACTACACGCCATGTTATTCAAATCCTATCAACATTCCTCTCTCACCACAACAACTCCAAATCCCCACACTCATCACAACCAAGGCCAACCTGCATCATTGCGCTTGGAACCCACCGGGATATCACCACGTACACCAGGACACCAATGAAATAATCAAAATATGCGGCACAAGTGGATTTTGACTGAAAATTGAGCCTCAAACCCCCACTTTTGTCTCCCCAAGGGGGAAGGCAACCATTATCAACATGATCTGGTGCAACTTCCTCAGCCAAAAACTAGTAATATTGGTCTCCACAACAAGCAACAACCATGGATCAGACCACCAGCACATAGAACTTATAATGAATTTAACTAGGAGGAAAAACTCCCCACATGTGGCCCCCCCCTTGCAACTCTGGAAATAACCCTGCTGAGAACACACTTGGCTAATTTCATGCCTACATCTCCACCCCAAAAAAGCTCAACTGCTGACTTGGACTCCTTTAAAAATGATCTCAAAATTCCAATCAGATTTGCCTGGATGAAACAGGGCAAATTCATCATGCATGACCATACCAAAGAAAAGAAGTGGTGGGACCACGCATTACTAAAAACACTTGTCAGAGAACAAAATAACAGCCAGAGACTGTTCCTAATTACCAAGACACCAGAGAACCATGCGTGGTTCAACCACTGGAAGAAAGTCTTCAAGAAGAAAGTAGCCAATCTGAAGCAAGACCATTGAAACCGCTTTCTAGCCAACACCAACTCAACCAAAATATACCAAGATCTGAAGTAAAAAAAGCCTGGATGTGGAGGATAAATTCTTCCCCTCAGGGACACAAATGATCAGATCACAGCCAACAAGGAAGAAATTACCTCCCTACTATTTGAAGGGCCATTGGTTGCCCAAACAGCTTGTGAAACCTCAGACATTCTAGAAAAATCCAACCTCCACCATGTAGTGTACCAGGAAATAATGGTGGAAGAGACCCAAGGATTACTCAAAACACTTGCCAAAAGGAAGGCCTGCAGGCCTGATGGTATCCCCAATGAAATCCTAACCACATGTGCCAACATCCTAGCCCCAAGACTGACCATCTTCTTCAACAGGTGCTTGAAGACTGCATACTACCCAACCAGCTGGAGAATCACCACCACAGCCATCATTTGCCAGTTCAACAAATCATACTACACTGGCCTGGGAGCATACTGGCCCATTGATCTACTCAACTTGCCAGCAAGAACTTTGAAGCCATCTTGGCTTACCAACTGACAAAATGGGCAGAAACCAACAACGTTTTAGCAGAAGGACATATAGGAGGTAGATGGGGCAAGGGAGGCAAGGATACACTACTGGAAATGTCATTGTGGATCAAGCAGAAGTTGCAGGAAGACAAGGTAGTAGCCAGAATCTTCCTGGATTTCAAATCACCCTACCCATCAGTTTCACCAACCTGGCTCATCCACACCTTGTGGAAGAAGGGCTGCCCAGTGTATGTATGGAAGATCCTCCAAAAATTCCTTCACCAACAGTCCAAAAATCTCTGACTGGGAGACTAAATCTCCAAGCCTTTTGAGCTGGCCCCGGGCCTTCATACAAGGATCCCCCCTCTCTGTCATACTATACATAATCTACAATTACAATTTGCTGATAACAAATTTCTCCTTCTTGCAAGACCAGGTCTCATTAGGCTTCATTGAAAATGTATTCCTCCTAGTAGCCCAACCACAACTACATCTGGAAATAACAACCCTGGAGGAAGAAGGCTGTAGGAGCTTGGAGAGGGGAAGAAAGCACAGACAAATATTCAACTTCCAGAAGGAAAAATTTATGTTATTCTTGCACCACAGGCAGGAAAAACCAACTATCTTCCTTGGAACAATTGGGCTGGAACCAGCAATGGAGGTAAAGTGGTTAGGAATAATCCTGGATGAAAAACTGAAATTTTCCAAACACATAAAAACCGCAAGCAAGGCAGAAAATAAAATGCTAAGCCAACTCCAAACTATAGGGAGATCTACGTGGGGCATCAAGGAGAAGGAAAAAGGACTTCTGGCTACTACAGTTCCATCCTCCAGACTACTGTATAGGATAAAAATATGGTATACATGCTCCAAAAAAAAGGAAAGTAACTGATCTCTTGACCGCAATAAACAACAGAGCAGCAAGGTTTGCACTTGTCTGCACCAACACCACCCAAATCAACTATCTCTCCATGAATAAACAATTCAGAAGCATACCAGAAGCAGCCCAGCTACATATAGGCAAATATTGTGCAAGAAAACTCACCAAGTCAACCTTTGACAGGTCACCAATTGAAAATAGGATAGAAGCTGACTGGTTTAACCCAATGAGCCATTTCCAAAAACAAGTCTACACATGCGTAGTTAGGGACCAATTTCATGAACTGGACACCCGCAATGCAGAACATATAAAGACATTCTACTGCACCCATCTGCATTGGTGTTTCTTCCAAAAGGTGGATGTAGTTATAGGAGCAGCAGAAAAATCCAGAGAAACCCAACACATCATGGATTTCATATCCAATCACCCCAACCTCCAGAGGCTAATCTTCACTGACAGCTTGGCCCATTTGGAAAAGGGCCTGAGGGCAGCCGCAAATACAGAAGACAGGATGCACCACTGAAAGGCCTACTTGGGAACAGCTAGCTCAGCCTCAAACTTTGAATGAAAAGTGGTGGGGATCTCCTAGGACTGGAACTTGGATCACAACTGATTAAAAATGGAACCACAACCAGAAGCACCATACTCTCAGACAGCCAACCAGCCCTGCAATGGCTTCATACTCCCCTAGTAACTTTACCAGGGCAGTACCCAATGATACTTTTAATCCAAAATATACAACAGATCCCTCCTGAAGCACCAATTACTTTCCTATGGTGCCCAGGACACATGGGCATACAGGGCAACAAAGAGGTGGTCAAATTAGCAGAATTGGCAATCCCAGACCCCACAAAAACCTACATGGACACAACCAAGGCTCCAAAACTGATTGGAAAGCTCAAAACTAGTCACAAAAAACCAGTGACAACTCCTGCGCTGGACTTCCCAATCTCAGCAATCATACACCAATTACAATCAAAAAATGCACAACTCAACCAATACCTATTCAAATTCAAGAAAATGCAATATCCAGTGTGTTACGGGTGCATCACAGAGGAGACAGTCAGCCACTACATCACTTGCTGCAAACAATGCTGCAAAGAAAGAACCACAATCTGCAAAGAATAAAAAATCCTCAAACTGAGGGCCACAACCCTTGATGCAATATATCTCCTTCATCATCCAAAAGCTTTTGGCACCTTTGCAAATTACATAAGAAAGAGGGCTTGCTTTCCCATCCAAAAAATTTACCTTTGGGATCACACAAAATAGAAAATGCCAACATCAAACCCCCTCTATATTTTTTTCTTTCCTACTCAATTGCACAAGAATATCCCATCAACTGTCAAGGCCTCTCCCATCTCCTCTTGATGGAAGACTCAATCATATGCCCAAATAGGTCCCAGGGAAGGGGAAATCCCGCAGTTGTACCGGCTGTGACCAAAGAAGTATTTTTTTGAATATGCATAGTGTGCAATGTAAAAAAAAACTGCACTTAAAAAAAATTAACCCATGGAAATATGATGAAGCACGGAATAAGAAAGAGCAAAGGATATTACAAAACCAATAAAATTGAGACAACTGCCATTCACGCTGGCCTTAGCAAGGCGTCTGATAACCTACAAAATCTCTCTAGGGGAAGGCTATTTGTGAGGATGAAGAGACCCAGTCCACAGAGGCAGAACCAGAGAAAATTGCCTTGTTAAGTGCAAAAAACTTGTGCTCCAAATGACAGCAGAGCTTGTTCAAGTTTTCATCTGTGCTGACCTGGATTTCAGATTGATTGTCAAATTTTGAATGAATTTTGAAATCCTGGGCCAGCATGTTGTGGAGCAGATGTTGTATCCATACAGCTTGCTGAGTTGCAATCCCAAGGCCCATAAATTCAGCCTGGAAGGTGGATAATACTACTGTGGTAAATCTGCGGTCTACCCATAGGATAGGAAAATCCAGGAATGTAAGGAATATGCCGTAGGTGGACTTAGAGTACCAACCCCCCCCCACAATGTGTCAACCTAGACCATAAGGGGCTTGTTGCTAAACTTTGGGAAAATATTAATCAGTTTATCCCTTGAGGCCATCACAAACTTGAACAAGTGTTGAAGTGCTTTCTAGTTATACTGACCCAGGGAAGCCAAGTAGCTTGACAATGTATTGACAGTGTATTCAATATCAGTTCTTGTGCCAGTATCCAGATAACTCAAAGACACAACAACTCAAAGATAGGAGGTGGTGGTATCAGTTTTCCGGTTGGGGTCAGCAACAGGTTAAAAAGAGGCTGGCAAGGGGTTGCTAGCCATAGAGGTGCCATCCCAGAATCTAGTGGCAATTGTCCTTAGCAGCTTTTTTTGATGAAGGGAAAAACCTTGGGCGTCCCTGGTGATGTTGATGCCAACAACAGATGTTAAATTTTTCTCCCACTTGAGCTCCAGGAATCTGCCCAGGTCCTTTTCCAGTTGACAAAGGAGCTTGTCAGAAAATGCTGTAATCATGCCATTGTCAACATGGATCCAGATGATTCCTTGTTTGGCTGGGTCCCTGAAGATGTATTAGCTGCTATTTTACAAACTTCCTGCATACCCAAGGTTTGAAAGGACACCTTTGAGGTATTTCCCACAATGGCAAGCGCCTTGCCTTGTCACATAGAGTGACTTGATAAGATACAGTGCGTGAACCTCCTGAATTTTTACACCCAGTGGAGGTTTTACCAATAACTCTTCAACAATAGGAGAGTTTAAGTATTCTGCAACAAAATTAAACAATTGTACTGGCCAGTTAAAATGCTTGGCCATGGAGAGCAATAGTTGGAGGGAGGCAAATTTTTCTGTTGGGGAAAATGTGTCCTTGAAGTCAATCCCCTCTTGTTATCTGTCATCCATAGAAACAAATTTTTCTTTCCTGTTTATTGGTCATCCATTTGCCCAATCCTTCACCTTTATCACCCAATTTGTTGGAATCATTCCTTTTCCTGCCAGCAAGGGTTCTGAGAATTAGACTCCCTTGCAATAAATGTTCCCCATCTACTTTTCAAACACTGGTACCCACTCAGGGCCATCCCCACCATTCACTGAATCCCAATAGGACTTTGGAACTGAACCTGAGGGAACCAAAGCATCTTGCAGCCTACTAGATGCCAAGGTCCTTACTCCTACTAGCTACTAGAGGTGATAGAAAGTTTGGAGTAAAAATAGGATAAAATGCCAGGTATATGATTTGGATAAAAAGGGGTAAATTTATTTATATATTTACAAAATAAATTTAAATGGAGGGGCCAAGACCTTGTTGGGATTTTTGAGCCATTCAGAAAGCAGTTATTTTTCTGTTAAGGACAATATAGGGGCAATTGTAGTGCCTGTGGGGTCTGCAAGGATTCATTTCAGGAAGGGTGCATATAATTTCCTTGGGAGATGGGTTATGCAAAACCTACAAAAGGGGTCTAAGTCAGCAGGATCACTTACTAGATCTAGATATGGACTTATTCTTGATGAATGGGCCAATAAGCAAGGATTTTGGGTGCTGGAATTTAGTACTGGGGCAGGATGAATGTTTTGTTGTTGATTTTGGCCACAAAATAGGGATTGAGGAGTTTTGGTCTACAATTTTATCACAAAATGGTCCAGGATCACACAATTATTTCTTATAAGGGTTTGATGGCTTGAGGAAGAAAATATCTGAGGAAATGATGACTATATGACTGGATGAATTAGTTAGACATGGCTGGGGGAAGGGCCTTTATTTGTATTGTTTGGATTGCCTCAAGGTACATTTTTTTTACCAGCCAAAAGAGGGTAACCCAGGAAGGGGCTGAGGCCAGGGGACCATCAGTGTGTTTTTTTGGACCTGCTCTAGCCACTACATTACTATGGAAAGCCCTATGTCATCATAATTGGGGCTTGATACATGTTTCTGTTCCCTTAATGACCTCACTGTATCAACCAAAGGGGTAGTATTCAATTAATATTTTAAAATATAAAAAATGGCTTCCTGAAGCCAGGGGCTTGAACACATGCTCTGGGGACCCTATTCTAAAGGATGATTTTGAGTCTGAGGCTCTTCTGTCCAGATTGGTGTGTTTTGAAGTCACACAATCAGTTAGTACACTCCTAGTTGTGACCAGTAATTTACAGTTTTATTAGCAGGGACACAGGAGTGTGTTTTATGAATTTTTAGTGTCCTCTGGGACATCTAGAACAAAGCTAGGCCTCTTTCTATCCTTAGTACACACTCTCAGGGTGTTACAGTAACCAATGTAAACCCTTTTGGGTCAAAATCTTCTTTAAAGTTCCTATTAAAGGGGCCCTGACAACCTTGAGTATAATTCCAAAAACAGTGCAGGGCGCAATTTTCAAGATTTTTTGTTGGTTTGGTCATTTTCATACTGTTCTGCACCACATTGTGGTGCTCTTTGGGCCCCATGTGGTGTGGAAAAAGGCTGTTGGGTGTATAGGTAGTACCCTACAGCCTGTTTCTGTTTTTAGGGAGAGGGGGGGCTGGCTAGTGAGCTGGCTGGTTGCCTTGCACAATGGACCTGTCAGTTGCTAGGGGCCTGTGTGAGGTAGTTGGTAAACTACTTGAGGGACTGGCTACAGGTAGCAACCACCATGGGCTGGTTGGTAGCAACTAACTTGCGCGGTAGTTGCTGGAATACCCGTGGCTTAATTGGTAGCAACTGCCTTGCGCAGTAGTAACTGGCTAGCAACTACCTCAGGCTTGCGCAAGGTAGTTTCTTGACTCCTTGGGGAGCTGGCGCATGCCCTAGCTTGATTACAGGGTTGCAGAGGGTCCACAGCTGCGCGCAGGGTTATGGACAAAAATTTTTCTGTTCATAACTCCCAAACTAGAAATAATTATGGTTTTCTGACCAAATTTTTGGTCAGAAATTCATACATGCAGATGTGATGGGGGGTTACACGGGTGTGTAAGATTTCTACCTGAAGGAACAGGAAATGGGGGGTGGCGCCAGTGGGTTTCCCTACCTAAATTGGTGCCAGGAACCCATTTCTGAAATAGTATTCCTCTTTCTCTCATTAATTAGGGGGTTTTTTATTCTTTTTTTGTTCTAATTTGTTATTTCCACACTTTTTGATTTTTATTTATTTATTATTATTATTATTATTATTATTATTATTATTATTATTATTATTATTATTATTATTATTATTATTATTATTATTATTATTATTATTATTATTATTATTATTATTATTATTATTATTATTATTATTATTATTATTATTATTATTATTATTATTATTATTATTATTATTATTATTATTATTATTATTATTATTATTATTATTATTATTATTATTATTATTATTATTATTATTATTATTATCATTATCATTATTATTATTATTATTATTATTATTATTATTATTATTATTATTATTATTATTATTATTATTATTATTATTATTATTATTATTATTATTATTATTATTATTATTATTATTATTATTATTATTATTATTATTACAATTATGTTTATGATTATGATTGTCATTCATCATTCTCTATATACAAAAACTTGGACCCAGTCTGTTTCATTTCATCATTTTTGAAACTAAATCTAGTTTATTATTTTTCAGAGCTCACCAAATTTTTTTTTTTCCTCTATCAAAAGACAGCACTTCAAGCTTTCTCTTTCAAAATCAATTTATATTTTTTTTGGTTAATCCTTCATTTAAAATTCCCCCCCTCTCAACTCAATCCATGAAAAAATTGAATCTGTTTCCAACATTGGGTAATTTTTCAATTGATCTTTCCTAAGAATTTGTTTTCCATTTGAGTCATCATGAGATTCAAGGAAAGAATTTTTTGTAATTTTTTGATGGATTGTTACTATTTTTCAATGGTATTTTTTTTGGGATGATGGTTTAAGAGTATTCTTTTCAAATAAATGGAAAGCTATTGAAAGAAGTTAAGTAACAATTGATCAGAATAAATTCATACCTTCAGGATTTAAGAATTCAATAAATGATCAATGCAAAAAAATTTAAATTAAGAAATGCGGTAATTAATATATTCAAAAAAAATCATAAATAATTGCTGGTAGGTGTGGCCAGAAATCAAAGGAGGCCCTGAAAAATTTATTTCACTAAAAAAAATATTTTAAACTCTCCTCAATAGAATGAAATTTTCTAAAAATTTCAACCATGGGGAAATGGTGCCTCCCCTTTTTGGACTGCACTAAGGGGACAGGGGAATGTTTGAACTACCTGCCTTGCAGGTTTTGACATGGAAAAGCCTGAATAATTGGAATTGATGAGGAAAATGGCTTTGAGGTGTTTCAAAATTAAAATGAAAAAGAATCAAAAGAAATGTTGATGAAAATTTTATTCAAAGAAAGCTCAAAGGAGCTTTGAGATTGAACTAAAATTGATAAAAAAATAAATCAAAGAGTGAATACTCAATTAATTAAAATTCAAAATTGGGTGACTAGGGATTGTTTTTGAAGACAAAAAGAATGACATGGACAATAATTTTCATTGGAAATTTTGAAAATTCTCATGGAAAATTAATCAAAAATAAATTTGAAGTAGCTAAAACAGGGATCTAGAATCAGAGTTAATAATAAAGATGTTTATTCCCCAAATAATGCTCATTTGTCAACCCATTTTTGTCATTTTTTTTTGGTTTTCATTTCCAACTTTCCACATCATTTCATTAACTGAGCAAAAAAAATTCTTTTCTTTCCCCACTAATTTGTAGCATCTCTTTTAAGTATTCTACAGGGTCTGTTGCCCATAACCCAAGGGGCTCTTCCCTGCCTTTTTTCCATCTTATCACCCATCTTATCATCAATAATTGAATCATCATCATCTAGGTAATAAATTCATGGGGCCCTTCCCCTTTCTGAGCATCTTCATCCTGGGTATATCTTTTGATTGCCCCTTGATCCTTTGAGCCTCCATACTCAAATCCTTTGATCTGTCCTCTGGAACCTTATCCTTATCACCAACCAATAGCCTTGCTGGTCAAAGAAGGATTGATTGGGTTGAATTCTTGAGTGTGTTAAGCCACTCCTTTGATCCCTTTCTCTGACCACTTTGGTCTTGATCATTCATTTGATTGCATTCCTGGAACCTGTCACATTTGACTGAGAGGTTTCTTTAAGCTTGAAACCTGAAGTGTTGAACCTCCCATTATTTCTTTGAAGTTAAATTCTGCAAAGCTATTCTTGAGTCCCTTGGGAAGTGCTGGGTTATTCTTGTTTGAATCTGTTACTTTTTTGCTTATACAGCTTCATAAAACTAATTGCTTTGTTTTTTATAGCCACCCACATTTATCTGGTACCCTTCAAGTGCTTGATTGTAGAGAGTTGGAAAGGTTCATTGAGAACCTATAGGTTGTTTTGGATTGAGTTGATCTTTCCTAATCTTCTGCTGACAACCAGAGTTATTAGCTTGTGGGCATTGTTACTTCAAACTGCCTTGTTCTATTGAACTCTAAAAAAAACTTTGGCTTGTTTTTTCAAGTATTTTCCCTCACCATCTTGCCTCAGATACGGTTGTTTCCATTGCTACCAACTACAATCAAACTTCATCCTTCCCATTTATTCCTTATTTACAAGGTTCTGGATCTTGTTTCCGGTTTTTGTAACACTCATGAGGGCAGCCTAAAAAAAAACTTTTCTCGTCCACAGAACTGCCTCCAGCTCAGCCCCATTTGGAGTATTACATTTGGTCACCCAGGCCGAGATCAAACCAGCAAACTTGGGATTTACAGCCCCAAGATGTTTGGAATCAACTTCAAAATCCAATCTTGTTTACTTTTTTTTCTGTTTCTCTTTTTCAGATTGGATTTGTGGAGGAAACTTATCTCAGAAGTAAGTCCTCCCAATTGTGCACCGCTGGGGAGAGATTCTAGTTGTCTTTGTGAAAACCTACTCTTGCCACAATTGTGAGCCACTTTGGATCCTCTAGGAACTCATTCATTCACAATGAAATTTAATGATACCTCCTTCTCCTCTGTTTGTGCTAAGATGGTCAAGATAAAACCTCAGATCAAGAACTTGGGTTTCAATGAGAAAGATGTCAAACAATTCCTGGATTCTTACAAACTGGATGCAAAAGTGAATGGAGCTAGTGAATAAAATATGGCCTACTAATTAAAATTCTTTAATTCCTCAAATGAATTTATGGAAGTAATCCAGTCTTTTGATGGATTTAAATCTAATAACTGGACTATTCTGAAGGAATAAATTGTTAGATTACATAATTTCCATGAGCAGTTCAATGACTGGTTTGTGCCACCCACATCATAGAATGCTGGGATAAGTACAACTCTTCTGGGGTGATCAGCCAAATAGATATGAATTGACCGCTCCTTACTCAACAGCGCACTTAGCTCAATTGGTAATAGCATCACTCATATAAAGAGTCTGAGGTTGTGGGCTTGAATCCCACAGTGTTCATTTGTTTTCATATGACTTCTGAAAGAAATTCTGGCATATTTGGTAAAGATAGATATAGATTGATTTATGCTACAGGACCTGGATGATCTTGTCTCTCAGTGGGTCTCAAGGGATGGTATTTCTTCAGCCACCAATTATCAATCTTTTAGGAAATCTTGGGATCCTATCCAATCTTATCTCCTTAGAAATGACCACATTGAAACCTTGGAAAAAATTTGAGTATGATTTTTCCAATATTTTTCTCTAGGATTCCAGGAGCCAATATAGGAAAAATTAGTTAAATCTGGATCTATGATCCCAATGAGGGATAATTTTTATAAGCTTCCTGCTTTTGTTTTCCTTAGGAGTGCAGTGGATAAAGTAATCAAAGGTCAAACTTCCCTAAACTTTGAGAAATCTTGCACCACTGAACCTGTTCCTGCTCCCCCATTTTCTGAGTTCAATGAAATTTTGAGGAAAATGGAGGCCATTCATTGTTCTAAATCAAATACTCAGGCAAACAAAGAAATGGCAAATATTGATAAAATCATAAAACTCCTCCAAGCTTTTGAAAAAAAAATGGATCAAAATGTTTCTGCTCTTTCTGCTCCCAAACCTCCTACTTCCATTCCTAGATCCACTCTGGTCTGATATTATTGTCATAGGGAAGCTCATGGAACCAGAAAATGTCCAGAACTCCAGAAGGATAAGGAGGAAAAATTGGTGGAACAGAAGGGAAATAATTTTTTTCTTCCTAATGGTGCTCTGATCCCTTTTGATTCACCATGTCCTATTGGTCATGTTGTGTCCTCTTTTCAGCCATCTCCTCCCAAGAAAGTGTCTTTGGCCTCTTGGGATTTTTGATCTTCCTGTAGTAATCTTCAACCATGGTATCCTCCTGCTATTTCTTCCTCCAGCTTCTTGGGAGCTAATCAATCTGATCCAGCTAGGAAACAACATGAGGAACCAAAACCACACAAAGATCCTCCTATGCAATCCACTATCCTTTGTAAACCGGTCAAATGTCAATCATCCCCTGAACCTCCTTCCTCTGTGGTGGAAGACATGGACATAGGAATGGAACCTCTGATGGAAAGGTTCCAAAACCCCACTGATCCTTCTCCTGTTGCAACACCTCACCCTACTGATCCTGTTGTAATCCCTGCCTCACCTGATCATCCTCCCTCCACCCAGCCCAAATTTTGGTTCAAGAGGGGAATCTCTAAGGACCAACCCAATGCTGTGGAAGGGGTATTAAAGAAAATCTCAGATCTTAAAATTCCTGATTTATCTGTTGCTGAGCTCCTGTCAATTTTGCCCTCTGTTGCTGAAGGGATGAAGAAATGAGTCTCTGGTTGACATGTTGAAATTGGCTCTGACAAATTGAAGGTTTCCTCTGGAATGTTGCTTGAGGACTCTGGCAAAACTGGTCCTTCCTCAGATTCCAACCTGTACTCCTGTCAAATTGGTTTTCTCCCTTGCTTTCTTGAAGACTTGGATAAAACAGTTTCACTCCTGGTCAATTCTGGTTTTAACTTAACCTGATCTTGGATTATATGGCCTGAAAACTCAAGCTCAGTCCTAGAGTTAGCTTTAAATCTGCAGTGTATGGAATAGGAAATCAGTCTTGTGAGTTAGTTGGTATTTCTGAAGATGTTCCAGTTCAAATTGTTTAAAATATTGTCTGAACCTGTCATTTTTGGATTACTTTTTTGGAAGGACCTATGATCTTGGGTTGACCGTTTTTAACAGATTTTAGTGCTACCTTGATGTTTTCTGATCAAGTTGGGGAGAAAATTTTTCTGCCTGATGATGATGGAAGAATGATTGAAGTTCCTCTCTGATATTTGGATTCCGGTTGTTGGGAAAGACATTTTCTGGGTCATACTCCCAAATTGATTTTCAAGGGGAAGCAGAAGGATAATTCTAATTCCTCTCATTTTTTAGAAGCTTAGTTGATTCTACTGATAGTTGTAGTCCTTCCCAGCCTCAAACTCCAAATAACGGATCAAATCTCATCCCAGAGGCTTATTTCACTTTTTTTTGATCATTTTCTGCTGATCTGGAAAGTATTAAGAAACAAAAAAATAACAAAATAAAAAATCCTAAAAATATCCCCTCTCTCTCTGGATATGTTGTTTCTTCTTTTCCTTGTTCTCTGAATCCTGTTCAATCTTCCTTTAATTCTGGTGCAAATCTCCGCAATGAGTATAAAACAGATCCTGATCTTGATTCCCTTCTTAATGGTTTTGGTATGGAAGAATATGGACTTCAGTGGAGGCACTTGGGGGTAAAAGTAAGTCCTTCAATTATGCACCGCCAGGGCATTCTTCTACCATCATTTTTGAAACTCTACCATGTGTCACACCTGTGAGCAATTTATTATCCATTGGTTCTTCTTTTATGGAAAAGGCACCCTTTGAGGACATTTCAGAACATAGGACATGGAAAATGTTGCAACTTGGTCTTGGTTTTTGCAGTCAGGTCTTGCTGGTCAATGCTTGGAGGAAGCAGGGACTTATCACTTTTGCCACCAAGCATAAAAAATTTTCAAAAAAGTTCCAACCAGTCAGCCAGCCCATGCCTCTCAACCCCAATCCTCCTCTCATGCGCCCTCCCTTTTCCTGCAATACTTACTGTTGTTTACCTTGATCTCTTAATGGTCTCTTTGTGCCTTGTGGTTTTTTCACTGAAGAATTCCTGAAAGTGATCAAATTTGGGCCAGATGGATGGCTTCTTCCTTATGAGTCAAATTTGATAAAAAAATTCTTATCGCTGAGGGAAAACTCTATTGACTTATGTGAAGAAGAGAGAGGTCTCTTGAATGAATCCTATGGTCTCCCTTACATCATCCCCGTAGTTGAGCACAATCCTTGGAAAAAGAAAAACATTCCAATCCCTGCTTCTAAAGTCAACAAATTTATCAAGTTGATTGGCAAAAGAGTCTGTACTGGTCTATATGATCATTCAACTTCCAGTAATCACAGCCCTGTTTTCTTTTTCCTTAAAAGTAACATTAAACTTAGAGTATTTCACAATCTCCAACCTCTCAACAAAGTTACAATTAAAGACTCTGATGCTCCTCCTGCTACTGAGGAATTTGTGGAATCTTTGTCTGGGAGAGTTGGCTATGGTCTGTGTGACATTATGGGTGGCTATGAAAGACAATCTCTACATCCTATTGCTTGTCCTCTCACTACTTTTGGTACTCCTCTTGGTCGATTCCAGCTTACTTGTTTTCCTCAAGATGCCACCAATTTGGTTGCAGTCTATGTTTCTCAGATGATATGGATCCTACAGGATGAAATCCCCAATCATTCTGGTATCTTTATTGACAATGGCCACATTAAAGGTCCAGTGTCTGATTATGATAATGAGCTCTTATCTTGGCATTCAGGGATTTTGAAATTCATTTGGGAATATACTACTAATTTGGAAAGGATTCTGTTCCAAATCAAGGAATTGGTCCTGAATGTTTCTGGATCCAAATTGGCTGCTTATGTCCCTGCTCTGAAATTGTTGGTCATGTGGTGTGGTGACCAATTTGGGACACCATGTAAAAGGGGAAATTGTTTCAAATTTTTTGATACACATTCTTTCATTCATCATTAATCAAAAACAATGGGTTTCTATGGGTACTCCTCATCTTTCCTCTCTCTCAACATCTCATTTTCCTAGCGGTCTAGGAAGGCCTCCCCTGGGTTCTTCAAACTCCCATCTATTGTGTTAAATTCCTCATCCTTGCACCTGCTCTCAGCTCATTTTTGGGCCAATGCGCGTGGGTGGCCAACCTCATGGCCTTTCCATTCATCCTACACTTCAACTTGCCACCCATCATCATTGATCTTCTTCAACATCTCAAGTTGTCATCTTGTCACCAATGACACCACCTTCCTCTTTCTCAGTCACTACTGCTGCTCCTCAATCCTCCTCAATCATCTTCAAACCACCCCCTTCAAGATCCTTCTCTGCTATTCTCAATTGTAGAACCATCAAGATCAAACTGTCCTTGCAACAACAGCAAAAAACTCATCCTCCTCCTCAGCCCATCTTATCATCTGATGATCTTTCATCCACGCATCAACTTCCCCATCTGCTTGCACTTGCAGTCCATTGCTGCCTTGCTGTTGGATCTGTGGTTTGCGCCTGGCAACCGTTGTGCACTTGCCAGTTTTCTGCCATCCTCATCTTCCAGATCAAGCAACCAATGTTGCCATCAATCATCTGTGACTGCTTTCACAAGTGTTCATCCCCCTCTACTGGTCATCTGCGGACTTGAAGATGTCCATCCACCACCTGCTTTCATCTGTGAAGTGGGCTTCTCTCTCCTTTCATGTTAATCCACTGCCCGCCGTCATCCCCAAAGAGGGAAGGTTTCCTTCTTTCCCATCTTATTTTTCCTTTTTTTCCCCACATGTCAGGTGCTTCTTGTTGAAAATTCTTACTTCCATCAGCACTTGTTTTCCTTTCTCACCCCTATCATCCTTCATTATAAAAAATGGAAAAAAATTCCCGCTTTCATTTGTAGTAATCTGTTGTAAATAGTATACAGGGCTTTTTTCTATAAAAGGAGGGGCTCTCCCATGCCTTTTGCCCATATAAGAGATCATCTATCTATCATCCATAAATTATTTCTTTGAATCAATAAATAAGTGGGGTCCATCCCCTTTTTCTGAGCATCACATTATCCTTATCCTGTGCATATCTTTGGATTTCCCCTTGATCCTTTGAGCCTCCATACTCAATCCTTTGATCCGTCCTCTGTGACCTGATTGGTATCACCAAGCAATAGCCTTGCTGGTTGAAGAAGAATTCATTTGGTTCAATTCTTGAGTGTGTTAAGCCACTTTGTGGATCCCTTTCTCCAACCGCTTTGGTCCTGATCATGCATTTTATTGTCTTTCTGGAACCAGTCATTTTAGGCTGAGAGGTTTCTTCAAGTTTGAAACCTGGAGTGTTCAACCTCCCTTTATTCCCTCAAAGTTGAATTTGGCCATGCTATTCTTGAGTCCCCTGAGAAGTGTTGGGTAATTCTTGTTCAAATTTGTTACTGCTTTGCTTCTAGAGCTTCATAGAAAAAATTTCTTTGTTTTTTACAGCCACCCACAGATATCTAGTTCCCTTCAAGTGCTTGATTGCACAGAGTTGGGCAGGTTCATTGAGAACCTGGAGGTTGGTTGGGATTTAGTTGATCTTTCCTCATCTTCTTCTGAAAACCAGAGGTATTAGCTTGTGGGCATTTTTACTTAAAACTAACTTGTTCTATTGAACTCTGAACAAACTGTAAAATTATTTGTTCAAGTTTTTTTCTGCACCATCTTGCCTACGCTAGTGTTTTCTTCCATTGCTACTGAATACTTCAAAACTCATACATCTTATTGATTCCTCATTCATAAGCTTCTGGACCTTGATTCTGGTTATATCTAAATATTTTTGTAACTCTTAGGAGAGAAGCCTGAAAACCACCTTTCCCCTCCACAGAAGTTCCTCTGGCTCAGCACTGTTCAAAGTATTAAATTTGGTCCCCCGGGCCGGGATTAAACCAGCAACCTTGGGATTTACAGTCCCAGTAACATTTGGAATCAACTTCAAAATCCAATCTCCTCTTCTTTTTTTTCTGTTTCTCTTTTTATCAGATCTGATCCATGGAGGCAACTTATGTCAAAAGCAATTCCTCCCAATTTTGCACTGTGTGGGCAATATTCTTGTTGTTTTTTGTGAAATCATACTCTTGCAATACTCACAAGCCACTTTGGAAATCTGCTCTTTGGATCCTCTCGGAACGCTGTTATTTGAAGTGGCATCTTCTGGCACTCCCAACACCTCCATTTGACCTAGGATGGTCAAGATGGAGCCTCAGAACAAAAAATTAGGGTCCAACAGGGTAAATGTTGAACAGTTATTGGACTCCTATGAAATGGTGGCTGAAGTGGATGGGGCAAGTGAATTGAACATGGCCTACCAGTTACAATTCTTTACGTCAGCTCTCTGATACCAGGAACCTTGCATTTGTTATTTGTTATAAAAGAGGGGCCACAGTATTATAATACTTGGGTCTTTACAGACAAACAAACTCTCTTCAAGGGGCCTCCTTAGGCAGTTTAAAAACCTTGGAATGAATATGGGTGCCTCAGAAAGGGCTTATTCCACTGATATGGCTGGGAAAAACAGCACAATGGCCAAGACAGGAAGGAAAACACTCACTCCAAGCACTTTACCACAAAAATCCTGCAATAATAGGAAGGGTTTCAGAGAAGATGTGTCAGCTGGCTACTATTCAGAACCAACTGACTAAAGCCTAAAAACAAATAAAATATAAATCAATAATAAACAAATATGGGAATAATAAAATAAAATAAAAATAAGGAATAAAGCCTTAATTTGTAAGAAATCCAAAAATATTATTAAAAAAATGGATTTGTGGTGCCAATTTAGGTAGGGTCACCCACTGGCACCACCCCCAAAATCCCACTCCTTCAGGTAGAACCATGGTTCACCTGTGCACCCTCCCATCACATCTGCAGGTATAGGTTTCTGACCAAAAATTTGGTCAGAAACCCATAATTGTGTTTAGTTTAGGAGTTATGGACAAAAACTGGATTCATCCATAACCCCGCGCGCAGCTGCAGGTCATTTTTTTGCAGCTAGGCGCGCAGCTCCTAGGAGCCACGGCACAACCGGCCCCACAAGTAGTTGAGCGACTACCTCGCGCAGGACCGTAGATGGCCCCGCGAGTAGTCGCCTGACTACCTTGCGCAGGACCAAAGATGGCCCAATGAGTAGTTGCCCGACTACCTTGCGCAGGACCAAAGATGGCCCGGTGAGTAGTCCCCCGACTACCTTGCACAGGCTCTAGGCGGCAGCTACCGACCAGCCTCACGGGTAGTCAAGCGACCAGCCTTGCGGGTAGTTGAGCAACTACCAGGCAAGGCAGTCACCACTCACCAGCTCGCGGGTAGCCAAGCAACCACCTCGCGCGGCTGCCGCGACCTATTGCCAGCCCTGCAAGTAGTTGACTGACTACCCTGCGCGGGCCCCTAGTGACTGACCAAGCCACTGCATGAAGTGACTGGCTGGCTCACTGGCCAGCCCTCCCCTCTCCCAAAGCAGAAACCAGGCTGTGGGGTACCTCCAATACACCCCATAGCCCTTTTCCACATCACATGGGGCCAGAAAGCGCCACCATGTGGTGGGGAATAGTATGAAAGGGGATAAACAACACCAAAATCCGGAAAAATGGGCCCTGCACCTTTTTTGGAACTATACCAAAGGGTTGTCAGGGCCTCTGTAAAAGGGCCTGTACGGAAGATTTGTACCTAAAAAAGTATCTGTGAGTTACTGTAACATCCTGAGAGTGTGTACTGAGCTTGAACAGGGGCCTAGCTTTGTGCTAGATGGATCACAAGACACCTGGAATACATACAACACTCTCCATACGCCTTATAATTAAAACTGTACGTAACTAGTCACAACTAGGGGTGCACTGTCCAATCAAGGAACTGTAAGACACCCCAATATGAGAAGAAGAGCCTCAGACTCAAAATTTCCTTTCAGAATAAGGTCCCCATAGCCTGTGTTCAAGCCCCTGGCATCAGGAAGCCATGGCTTATATTTATAAATATTAATTGAATACAACCTCTTTGGTCAATACCGTGAGGTCATTAAGGGCACAGAAACGTGTATCAAGCCCAAAGCATGATGACATAGGGCTTCCTGTACCTCTGTAGTGACTAGAGCAGGTCCACACAAACACACTGATGTCTCCCTGGCCTCAGCACTAGCCTGGGTCACCCTCCTTTGGCTGGTAAAAGGACTGTACCAAGAGGGGACCCAAACGATATAAATAAAGGACCTTCCCCCAGCTATTTCTACCAGATTCATCCAGTTATATAGTCATTAATGCTTCAGATATTTTTTTCCTCAAGCCATCAAACCCTTATAAGAAATAGGTGTGTGATCCTGGACCACTTTCTGATAAAATTTGTAGACCATAATTCTTGAATCCCTGTTTTTTGGCCAAATTGAACAACCAACCATTCAGCCTGCCCCAGTACCAACTTCCAGCACCCTGAATCCTTGAATATTGGCCCATTCATCAAGAATAAGTCCGGATCTAGACCTAGTAAGTGATCCTGCTGACTTATACCCCTTTTTTGTAGGTTTTGCATAACCTATGCCCCAAGGAAATTACACACACCCTTCTTGAAAGGAATCCTTGTCAACCCCACAGGCACCACAATTGCTCCTATATTGTCCTTAAAAGACATATACCTGTGTTCCGGAGGCCTCAAAAACCCCATTAAGGTCTTGGCCCCTCCATTTAAATTTATTTTATAAATATATAAATAAATTTAACCCTTTTAGCCAAATCATATACCTGGCATTTTATCTTATTTTTGATACAAACTTTCTATCACCTCTAGTAGCTAGAAGGAGTGAGGTCCTTGGCATCTAGTAGGCTGACAATTGGGGGTCTGGCCGGGAAATAATTGATATAATTATTGATCCTGTGCCATTTTTAATAATTTTTTAATAAATTTTCAAAAATTAACCAAAAATTCCAAAAAATCATTATAAATTACCAAACTTCAAAAATACTTAAAAAATACAAAAAAAATCTGAGAAATTATTTTCTGATATTTTTCCGGACTTTTTACTCTGCAGTGGACTTGAAGACCAACGCAGAACTTATTAAATACTACCTTAAACTCCTAAAACTCCGAAAAGAAGAGTATATCAAAATTACAAACCAACTGATTGGGAACTTCTATCTCCTTTCAAACAGAAGAAATTGATTGCTCTCCACTCAAAACTCAGAGAGGAAAAAGAATTTGAAGAAAGGTTTTGTGTCAACCTCATCTTGAAGTATCACAGAGATTGGGCTAAGACTCAAGCCCCTGCTCATATAAGATTCAAGCTATTAAAAAGTGAGATTTTTCCGAAAATCTCTTTAAAATTTTTTAATTATAAACTAACTTATAAATCTTATATCTGGTACTTTCTAGTGTCTGGACCGCCCACTGCGCCATCAACTCCAACTTCTGCCACTACAGAGGTAGCTGCTCCACCAGTCACCACTCCAGTAATAGTTCCCAACTACCCTGTTGTAGAAGCTCCTATCCAACCTAGGTCAACAACTAGAGAGGAATCTGTGGCCACTCTCAACTCAGAGGATAAGCAACATTATCTCACTTGTTTTAAGAATCTATATAATTTACTGATTGCTTTTAATAAAATATGTCTAGACTCAGAGGACCAGATCAACGCTTCACCTCTCTCACCCACTCCAGAGCCAAGCGGAATAATCCATCCGTTGACTCTACAAAGAATGAAAGACTTGGTTATCCAGCCAATCCAGAGGATCCCATCCCCAGCTCCTCTTCCCAGCTCCTCCTCCCGAGCTCCTTCTCAAGGACTGCAAGAGGAGTCCTGGAAAATGCTGATCAAGGAACACATGTCCTTGTGGCAAAAGGTAGTACAAGCGGAGAAAGATGCCAATGTGAAGATCCAAGTCTTCTATTGCAGGCAGGCCCAGATCTCTCAAAAGGCTCCGCAAAAGTTTATAACCAAGCAAGAGCTAGAGGAGTATGTGAATGGGTGGAATACATGGGATCACCTCAAGAAGATCCAACCTCCTCCCAACAAAAAGGGAAAGCAAAGGTCCTCCAATCACAGGAAACCAAAGGAGGATTTCAACAATCCAAAAATTTGGGCAGAAGTGAAAGCTCTAGCTCAAGCTTTAAAGGGGGCCTACAAGAGCTAGTTGTAGATAGTTCTTTTGCAAATAGTCTTAGGAATAACTTTAGTGCTTTAGACAATAACATTTGTTTGTGCCTCCAAAAGATCCACCAATTGGAAGAGAAATTGAGGAGTCCGGAGTATCTCCTTGAGTTGAACATGGTAGTAACCACTGCCCTTATCAAAAATGGAGTTTCTTCTGATCTAGAAGAAATTAAGACCCTGATCTTAGAGGATAGAACTAAGAACAGGATAAACTATGAGAAATCATTTTCCACCTTAAGAGAAGATGCAATTCAACACCAGTCTTCTGCAAATAATGTTTCCTTTGAAAAAATTTTGAGAGAACACAAAAACCAGTTGGATAATTCCATCAATGAGCTCAAAACTGGAATGGATATGCAGCTTAATATGATTAAGAATGATATCAGGGACGTGGAATTGTCTCAGATTTTGCAATCTGAAGCTAATAACCATTCTGAGCACCCTTTTCCGCCTAGATTCCCCAACCCTAGGTTTAATCTTGTTCCTCCTCACCGGAATTATTCTCCTGACATGGAGCAAGCTATCAAATTGTTGCCCCCTATCACAGATTGGCCCAAGTTCTCTGGAGAAGGATAATATGATCATATAAGTTTTATGAAATATATTGATCACCATATCATTTCTTCTGGTTTACCAGAAACAATAGCCCTAGTAAGGTTGCCCAGAATTTTTGAAGGGGTAGCTTTAGATTGGTTTATCTCCAAAAGAGAACTGGTAGGAGATGATCCTTGGGAGGATTGGAAATAACTGATCAAAGAACAGTTTGTTACCCAAGTTTGGAAAAAGAAAATGCTCAAAGCTTTTGCGCAGGATTTCTTTGATCTGGTTAGAGATCAACCTCACCAATGGTTTTTGACTCAGAAAAAGAGAATTGAATGTGTCTATCCTCAAGCTTCCATAGAAGAGATCAATGAGCAACTACTAGGACAATGCAAAGGACACCTAGAACATAATGTCCGGTGTAGGATATCAATTGTTGCTGATCTTCCCACTCTTATAGGAGTCATGGAAGAAATAATTGACATGATGGAACTTAATATAAAGCCCAGAGACAGGCCCAGAGAGCTTCAAACCCAACCCAGAGAGACAAAAGAGGTCAGTAAGGAACTAGTGCTAGCTGCTCCCCAAGGGAATGCTGTTGTTAAAGCCAACCCCTCTCTTGAATGCTGGATCTGTGGAGAGAAGGGGCATAGATGACCTGACAGTCCTCATCCTAGAAAAAGGATAAATAATATAAATTGCAACTCTGATTTGAATCAAGCTCTTTCACCATTTCTTTCCTGACTTCAATCCAGTCTTGTGAGATCCTCCCCACACAATAGACTGCTGCTCTGAAGCCACATTTTCCATCCCCTACATCTTGAACATGGGTGATATGTGGAATTGCTGTTTTGGTGGAAATGGAACCTTTGCATTGGAACTAAAACCAAAAATCAGAATTTTTTATAACAGAAAATATGGACTAAAGATAATAGTCACTTCTTCAATTGAAAACCTCTTTTAGGCTCAAAAATATCAAAAAACTGCAGCATAAGTTCACAAAGAATTCAAAATAAACATTTAAATTCTTTGCTATGTTTTGAACTTGCACCCATTTTTTTCACAGGGAGACAGACCCCAAATATTTCCGCCCAAAAAAATCTGAGGCTTCTTTCTGTTCTGAATTGAATATTTTTGATTCAAATCATATAAAAAACTAAACAAAATTTGATTTAGAAATGGCTGAAAACCAATAAAATTCCACATATCTCCCATGTTCAAGATGTAGGGGATG
The DNA here is from genome assembly GCA_025617555.3 of Puccinia polysora. Lineage (NCBI taxonomy): Eukaryota > Fungi > Basidiomycota > Pucciniomycetes > Pucciniales > Pucciniaceae > Puccinia > Puccinia polysora. The sequence goes on from CM062629.1 coordinate 28,973,109, forward strand.
GAAAATGTGGCTTCAGAGCAGCAGTCTATTGTGTGGGGAGGATCTCACAAGACTGGATTGAAGTCAGTGACAACTTAGACCTAGTCATCCAAAAACACAAAGAAGAACCAGACTTGCACCCTATCAATGTCATCTCAGGAGATATAGGTTCTAGCATGGAAATTAATCATTTTAAAGGAGAGTATCAACTACCTCAGAAGTGGGATGAATCCATGAACTTAGACCACATCTCTGACGCCAAAACTTTGACAGTAAAACCAGTCACTGGCAGGAGCTAAACTCTGGGTAAAAACTGCTTTGCCACTGGTTTGTTTGAAAAGAAACCGGTCAGAATTTTGCTTGATGGTGGAGCTTTTTGCTCATGCACCAGCACTGATTTCTTATATTTTCACTACCCTATGTGGAAAGAACACTTACTTCCTGTGCCCAAAGTTAAGTTCAGTAGTTGCAATTCAGCTATGGATACCTTAGGAGTCATAACTATGCCTATTGTTTTCCCACACAGTAAAGGATCCATAAGGCTTCAACTTGAATTTTTAGTCTTGAAAAATAGCCTATGTGATTACTTAGTACTAGGTAATGACACTTTCTGTTTATATGGGATAGATATTATCCAGAGCAAGGACCAATACTTCACCGTTGGAGGAGAATGGAAAAGGAAATTCCAGATCTGTCACATATCAACCTCCATAGAAAACAAACCTCTAGAGTCTTTTAAAAGTGAATATTTTTCTCAAGCCTCTCTTAATGATCAACTTACCTCTGATCAGCAAGACAACCTAGTCAACTTATGTTTTGAAAATATGGGTGCCTTTTGCACTAAAGATCACCCCATAGGTAATATCAAGGGACATGACTTGGTACTAACCCTCACCATAGAACCTCCTTTTCCTCCAATCTTGAGGAGACCTGCTTACCCAGCAAGCCCTAAGTCCCAAGCGGCATTGGAAGAACACATAACTGAGCTCATGGATTTAAGAGTCCTCAGGAAAGTAGGGTATAATGAGCAAGTGGAAATCACCACTCCCGTCATCATAGCCTGGCATAATGACAAGTCCAGGATGGTTGGAGATTTCCAAATGTTTAACAAATACACTAAATCAGATTACTACCCTATCCCTAGGATAGATCATTCCCTCCATAATCTTTCCAAAGCCAAGTACATTACTACAATGGATATGCTGAAAGGACTCCACCAGATACCCAGTGAAGCTAAAAGCCAAAACTATATGAGGATTATCTGCCACTTAGGCATCTATGAGTACCTGAGGATGCCTTTTGGGATAAAGAATGCCCCTTCCCATTTTCAAAGGATGATGGACACAGTCTTTGGAAATTTTATCCAGAAAGGGTGGATGATGGTGTACATTGACGATATTATCATCTACTCTGATGATTGGGAAACTCACTTAGAGAAGATAGGCCTGGTTCTGAACACAGTATCAGATGTTGGACTATAGATATCTATGAAGAAATGCAACTTTGGTTATGCTGAACTAAAAGCCTTAGGACATGTAGTCTCAGGATTGTCCCTAGCAGTAGACCAGAACAAATTTGCTGCCGTAATCAATAGGCCAATGCCTCAAAATAAGACTGAGTTACTCTCATTTGTCTTTTTCTGTAGTTATTATTGGCAGTTCATACCCAACTTTGCTACCATAGCCAAAAACTTGTGTGAGATATGTAACAAGACTTTTATATTCAAAATGACTCATGAAAGAGTACAGAGCTATGAAACCTTGAAGGAAGCCATGACCACCGCCCCCGTCCTAACTCAACCTGACTACTCTAAGCCTTTCCGCTTATATATTGATGCCTGTCTTGACAGACTTGGAGCTGCTCTTCACCAATCCAAAGTAGAGAATGATGTACCTGTGGAAAAAACTATACTATTCATATCTAGACGGATTAAAGATACGGAGAAAAGGTATGGAGCAAGCCAAATGGAATGCCTAGCGTTGGTCTGGTCCTTAGAGAAACTTCACTATTACCTGGAAGGAAGTACCTTTGAAGTAATAATAGACTGCACGGCGGTAAGGACACCCATGAACATGAAAAACCCTAACCGCCACATGCTTAGATGGCAAATAGCCATCCATCAGTATAGAGGACAGATGAAAATCATGCACAAACCTGGAAACAAACATCAGAATGCAGATGGACTCAGTAGATGGGCTCTTCCTAATGACCCTAGTAACCCTGCATATGATCCAGATGAGAATGACATCTTCCCAATCTTGGGCATCCATGTTTTTGATCTAGATTTGGAATTCTTTGATTCTGTCCGAGAGAGGTATGACCCGGAGCATCTTAAGTTGCTAGAGATTATGAAAAGCGAAAACCCTTCTAATGAGTTAATACAAAGTTTAGACAAGGAACTCTCTATATATTCCCTATAAAGAAGGAAGGTTTACAAGCTTAGATGGTCTTTTATACTTCCGTCATAAACACTCTAGTGTGATTGTCCTCAACTCAGAAACCCAAATTAAAACTATACTTCACGAGTGCCATGATAACTGCACTTCAGGGAACTTCTCATTAGAAAGGACTATTGAAAAGGTCAAGCAGACAGCTTGGTGGATTGAATGGAGAGAGCAAACCACTGACTATGTCAAGTCCTGTGACAACTTTCAGAGAGCTAACAAACAAAAAGGAAAGAGATTTGGTCTTCTCAAAAAGATATCAGAACCCACCAATAGATGGGAGATAATAAACATGGACTTTGTCACCGGTCTACCGCCAGGGGGACCATAATCTTATAACTCTGTGGTAGTGATTGTAGACAGATTCTCCAAGAGAGCAAAATTTATACCTAATCACAAAGACAACACAGCTATGGAAGTAGCTCTGTTGTTCTGGAACAGAGTCATGGCTGAGGTTGGTATCCCCAAAATAATAATCAGTGACAGAGACCCAAAGTTTACTTCTGAATTCTGGAGGAACCTCCATTATATTCTAGGAAAAAAATTGGCTTTCTCCACAGCTTATCATCCCCAAACTGATGGTCTAGCTGAGCGCATGATCCAAACTTTGGAAGACATGCTAAGAAGGTTTTGCTCTTTTGGTTTAGAGTTTAAAAACCATGATTGGTACACTCACGATTGGGTAAGCCTGCTGCCAGCGCTAGAAATAGCGTACAAAAGCAGTATGCACTCTACTACTCAAGAGGTTCCTTAAATTCTAGAGAGGGGATGGATACCTAAGATGCCCAAAGAGAGTGTTAACCAAAACCTTGTCAATGTCCACCCAACAGCCCTGGACTTCAAGAAAATGTTGGACAAAGCTAATCATCATGCCCAAGAATGTGTACAGCAAGCTGTTGAGTATAATAAAACTAGATGGGACAAAAGACACAAGGAACCTGACTTTGAAGTAGGGGACAAGGTCTTACTGTCCACAGTGAACTTCAAAAACCTAGGGAGAAATAAGAAACTGAAACCAACCTTCATAGGCCCTTTCTGCATTAAAATGCTCCATGGAAAGAACGCAGTTGAAGTTATCCTCAGCAAGGAATTGTCCAAGAAACACCCAGTCTTTCCGGTTAGTCTGATTAAGCACTATAGCCCTAGGGAATCTGAAGACCCACCTGCCCAGAATATTTGCTTGAAAATCCCCCAGGAAGGTAGCAAGAACAAGGTAAGCAAAATCCTCAAAGAAAAGAAAGAAAGAGTGAATGGAAAGGATGTCAGGTTGTACCTTGTCAGATACAGAGGAGAATCAGCAGACAAAGATGAGTGGCTACCAGAAAATAACATACCAGATGGCCCCATCCTTCTGAGGAATTTCAGAGCTGCAAAGAGGAAAGGATAAAATTCTCCACCCCAAAAACCTTTTTCTGGGTACACAAATCTTGGAAGTGGGGAATTTCAGCTGGCTACTATTCAGAACCAACTGACTAAAGCCTAAAAACAAATAAAATATAAATTAATAATAAACAAATATGGGAATAATAAAATAAAATAAAAATAAGGAATAAAGCCTTAATTTGTAAGAAATCCAAAAATATTATTAAAAAAATGGATTTGTGGTGCCAATTTAGGTAGGGTCACCGACTGGCACCAACCCCAAAATCCCACTCCTTCAGGTAGAACCATGGTTCACCTGTCCACCCTCCCATCACATCCGCAGTTATAGGTTTCTGACCAAAAATTCGGTCAGAAACCCATAATTGTGTTTAGTTTAGGAGTTATGGACAAAAACTGGTTTTTTCCATAACCCTGCGCGCAGCCGCGGGTCATTTTTTTGCAGCTAGGCGCGCGGCTTCTAGGAGCCATGGCACGACTGGTCCCGCGAGTAGTTGAGCAACTACCTTGCGCAGGACCAAAGATGGCCCTGCGAGTAGTCGCCGGACTACCTTGCACAGACTCTAGGCGGCAGCTACCGACCAGCTGTGCGGGTAGTTGAGCAACTACCAGGCGAGGCAGTCGCCACTCACCAGCCCGCGGGTAGCCAAGCAACCACCTCGCGCGGCTGCCACTACCTATTGCCGGCCCTGCAAGTAGTCGACCGACTACCCTGCGCGGGCCCCTAGTGACCGAACAAGCCACCGCGCAAAGTGACTGGCCGGCTCATTGGCCAGCCCTCCCCTCTCCCAAAACGGAAACCAGGCTGTGGGGTACCTCCAATACACCCCATAGCCCTGTTCCACATCACATGGGGGCCAGAAAGCTCCTCCATGTGGTGGGGAATAGTATGAAAAGGGATAAACAACCCAAAAATCCGGAAAAATGGGGCCTGCACCCTTTTTGGAACTATACCAGAGGGTTGTCAGGGCCTCTGTAAAAGGGCCTGTACGGAAGATTTGTACCTAAAAAAGTATCTGTGAGTTACTGTAACACCCTGAGAGTGTGTACTGAGCTTAAACAGGGGCCTAGCTTTGTGCTAGATGGATCACAAGACACCTGGAATACATACAACACTCTCCATACCCCTTATAATTAAAACTGTACGTAACTAGTCACAACTAGGGGTGTACTGTCCAATCAAGGAACTGTAAGACACCCCAATATGAGAAGAAGAGCCTCAGAATCAAAATGTCCTTGCAGAATAAGGTCCCCATAGCCTGTGTTCAAGCCCCTGGCCTCAGGAAGCCATGGCTTATATTTTTAAATATTAATTGAATACAACCTCTTTGGTAAATACAGTGAGGTCATTAAGGGCACAGAAACGTGTATCAAGCCCAAAACATGATGACATAGGGCTTTCTGTACCTCTGTAGTGACTAGAGCAGGTCCACAAAAACACACTGATGGCTCCCTGGCCTCAGCACTAGCCTGGGTCACCCTCCTTTGGCTGGTAAAAGGACTGTACCAAGAGGGGACCCAAACAATATAAATAAAGGACCTTCCCCCAGCTATTTCTACCAGATTCATCCAGTTATATAGTCATTAATGCTTCAGATATTTTTGTCCTCAAGCCATCAAACCCTTATACAAAATAAGTGTGTGATCCTGGACCACTTTCTGATAAAATTTGTAGACCATAATTCTTGAATCCCTGTTTTTTGGCCAAATTGAACAACCAACCATTCAGCCTGCCCCAGTACCAACTTCCAGCACCCTGAATCCTTGAATATTGGCCCATTCATCAAGAATAAGTCCGGATCTAGACCTAGTAAGTGATCCTGCTGACTTATACCCCTTTTTTGTAGGTTTTGCATAACCTATGCCCCAAGGAAATTACACACACCCTTCTTGAAAGGAATCCTTGTCAACCCCACAGGCACCACAATTGCTCCTATATTGTTCTTAAAAGACATATAACTGTGTTCCGGAGGGCTCAACAACCCCATTAGGGTCTTGGCCCCTCCATTTAAATTTATTTTATAAATATATAAATAAATTTAACCCTTTTAGCCAAATCATTACCTGGCATTTTATCTTATTTTTGATCCAAACTTTCTATCATCTCTAGTAGCTAGAAGGAGTGAGGTCCTTGGCATCTAGTAGGCTGACAAGATGGGGTAGATTTGCTTGAATAACTTCAATGGGTTGATTGGTTTTGAGAAATAAATAATAATACTACAGACTAAGTCATAAATCACTTGCTTATCTATTTATAAGCACTTGACTAACAATGAAACATTTTCTGATTGATAATAATAATTTCTGGTAGACTGATGGGGAATAATAGGTCCAAAGAAATCTGTATAAATACCTTTTTGGGGTGACTATGAGCTCCTCAGGGCTTGTAGAGAGGGTTATTTGCTTGGGCTGAGGCTGGAAAGCCAGTCAGGGAACAATTAGCACCTCTACTTGATGTTGTCAATCAGCTGGCATCAGATCTGCTGGATATCTGTGCTATTATAGCCACAGAATCTGTTAATCTTTTATGGCGTAAATGTGATCATTCTGCACTCATCCCTTTTTTTACTATTAATATTATTTTAAAGTGGACAGATGTGGAGTTTTACTGATTTTCTATTATCTGCTGAGCACTTGGTAATTTTGAATAATTTTTTTGATCAGCTCTAGTATTTTTTTGTGGTCTTTGAAGATCAGGATAAGTGATTTACATGACAATCCTCAATATTTGGTTTATTATTAAAAAATACTTCAACTTAGTTTATTATTAATTTTATTTAAGTTTTAAAGTTTTTAGACTATTACTAATTCATATGTCAAGTTATTAAATATGTCAGACAAACCTAACTATGTTGTAGCTACCTTGAGCAGTACCTGGTTGTCAGGTTTGTCACAACTTATTCAGGTGTGGGGATCAGTCAATTCAGATGCGCGCAGGGTAGGATCCGCTGCATGCATGGCAAAATTATCTGCGCGCATGACCTCTGTACGTGGGAATGTGTAGCTATGGGGATTTAGGATTGTGTAAGGATGGGGGGCTGCGCGCAGGAATTGTGACCTAACATATTTCCGTGTGTAACTCCTAAAATATACCTAAAAACTCCAATTATGACTGGAATTTAGTTTTAAAACCTATACGTGACAATACAGGTGAAATATTGAAATGGCCAAAAGGTACCATATTGGTGTTGTGGCTTTTGGTCCCTTTTTTATTTAATTATTTAGAAATAGAAGGAGTTGGATTTCCAGGGTGGGGTAAGTGAGTGACCCTACCTAATTCTGGGTGGGAAATTCATTTCTGAAATAATATATGTGGATTTCTCACTAATTCTTTAGTTAATTTTACTTTTCTTATTTAATTTTTTATCATATTTCTTCTGTTACTTTGACAGGTTGCTCTGTACATAGTAGCAAGCTGACACTTTATCTCCTCTGATGAAGTCATGGAATTTATCCAGTTTTTTGAAGGATTCAAAACCCATAACTGGACGCTGCCAAGGGAAGGAATGTTAGAATATTGGGGGAAAATAGATGCAGCCCAAGTTACTTTGCAGGACCTGGAAAATATTGTAGCCCAGTGGATCTCCAATGGTAGTGTCTCTTCAGCCTCTGACTATCAGTCATTCAGAAATTCATGGGAAACAATACAAAATTATCTTATCCAAAACAACCACATTGATACAGTGGATCAATTTTGAGTGCAGTTTTTCCAGTATTTTTTTTTAGAAGTGAAAGAAAGAATTAGGGATGGATTGGTCCAATCTGGATAAAGAATCACCACCAGGGATAATCAATTAAAGATCCCTGCTTTCCTTTTCCTTAAGGGTAATGTGGAAAAAGTTATGAAAGGTCAAACTGCTTTAAATTTTGAGAATCCTAAAACAAATGAACCAGTCCATGCTCCTTCTTTCAAAGAGTCAAAAAATATCATAATTAAGATGGAGGTATATTTCAGGCCTAAAGCAAATCCTCAGTTCAACCAAGAACCTACTACCATGGACCAAATCACCAAGATACTTTGATTTTTTGAGAGAAAAATTGATCAAAATATTTCCTCCCATACTACTCCTAAACCCTCTAATTCTTTCCCTAAATCTACATTGGTCTGCTACTAGTTTCATAGGGAAGGTCATGGAACCAGACAATGCCTTGAAATCCAGAAGGGAAAGGAGGAAAAGTTGGTGGAGCAGAAGGAGGACAAAAGATTTCTTCATAATGGTGCTATAATCAATTTTGATTCATCTTGTCCTATTTTTCATGTGGTGGACTCTTATCAGCCACCACCTCCTGTGAAGGCATCCTTGGCTTCTTTCAATTTTCAATCCTCCTGTGGTACTCTTCAACCTTGGTACCCTCCAGCTATCTCCTCCTCCTCACTTTCTGGGGCCTATAAATCTTATCCAGCTGGGAATAGACATGAGGAACCAAAACCCCATAAAGATCTTTCTTTTCCACTTCAATTCTTTGAGAACCCTTTAAAAATTGATCCTAAACTTAGCCTGCTTCCTCCAATGTAGAAGACATGGAGGTGGAAAAAGAGCCACTAATGGAAAGGTTTCCAGATCATTCTGATCCTCCTCCTTCATCTAAATCACCTCAACCTTCTGATCCCATCTTGGTTCCTGCATCACCTGAACTTTCTCCCTCCACCCAGTGCAAAGTTTGGTTCAAGAGGGGAATATCAAAGGATCCCCCCAATGATGTGGAAGGGTTATCAAAGAAAATTTCTGATCTTAAAATTCCTGATCTATCTGTGGCTGAACTCCTATCAATCTCTCCATCTGTTGCTGAAGGAATGAAGGAATGGGTCTCTTTTCAATGTGTGGAGATTGATCCTGAAGAATTAAAGGTCTACTCTGGCACTTTGATGGAGGACTCTTGTGGAACAAGTCCTTCCTCAGATTCCAACATTTACTCCTTCCCTCTTGTTTTTCTTCCTTGTTATCTTGATGATTCAGCTAAAACTGTTTCTCCTCTTGTGGATTTTGGATCTCATCTCAACCTAATTTTAGATGCTATGGCCTGTAAACTCAAACTCATTCCTAGGGTCAGCTTCAATTACGCAGTTTATAGGATAGGGTATCAATCTTGAAAATTGTTAGTATTTCTGAAGATTTCCCAGTCAGAATTGGTCAAAATATTGTTGGAACTTTTCATTTTTGGATCACTCTTTTGGAAGTTCCTATGACCTAAGGTCAAGCTTTCTTGATGGATTTTGGTGCTACTCTGAATTTTTCTGATAAATTTGGGGAGATAATTCTTCTCCCTGATTCTGATGGTAGAAAGATTGAAATCCCTTTGTGTTCTTTGGATTCTGGTTTTTGGGAACGGGATTTCCCTGGTCATCCTCCTAAATTGTCTTTAAAGGGGAAGCAGAAGGATAATTCTAATTACTCTCATTTTTTATGGGAATAGTTCATCCTACCAATAGTTGTAGTTCTTCTCAGCCTCTGAATTCAAACAAACAATCAACTCTCATCCCTCAGGCTTATTTTTATCGTTTCTTAACATTCCCTCCTAATCTAGAAAGTATCAAAAATCAAAAACATGTTGAAATAGAAAATTCCAAAAATATCTCTTCTCTCTCTGGATCTGTTGTGTCTTCTTTTCATTGTACTCTTAGGACTGATCAATCTTATCTCAGTTCCGGTTCAAATTGCCGAAATGAGTATAAACTAGATCCTTATCTAAATTCTATTCTGGGTGGTTTTGATATGAAGGAATATGGGCTCCAGTGGAGGCAATTTGGTGTAGAAGTAAGTCCTCCCAATTGTGCATGGCCAGGGCATTCTTCCACCATGGTTTTTGAAATCCTACCTTGTGCCACACATGTGAGAAATGTATTATCTCCTTTTTCTAGCTTTATGGAAAAGGCACCCTTTGAGGATATTGCAGAACATCAGAAATGGAAAATGTTGGAACTTGGTCTCAGTTTTTGCAATCAAGTTTCACTGGTCAACTCTTTGAGGAAACAGGAAATTCTCTCTTTTTCCACCAAGTATAAAGCAGTTGCTAAAAAGTTCCAAACAGTCAACCATCCCAATGCCTCTCAACCTCAATCCTCCTCTTATGTGTCATCCCTTATCTGGTGATCCTTACCGTGGTCTATCTCAATTTCTTACTGATCCCTTTGTGCCCAATGGTTGTGTCACTGAAGAATGTCTGAAGGTGGTCAACTTTGGTCCAGATGGATGACTTCTTCCTTATGAGTTAAATTTGATAAAAAATGTCTTATCTTTAAGGGAAAAATCTATTTCTTTCTGTGAAGAATAGAGGGGTCTCTTGAAAGAATCCTATGTCCTCCCCTATATCATCCCTTTAGTTGAAAATTATCCTTGTCAAAATAAAAATATCCAAATCCCTGCTGCTAAATTCAACAACTTTATCAAGTTGGTCCGCAAAAAACTTTGTACTGGTCCAATGAACAGTCAACCTCTAGTTATTCCAGCCCTTTCTTCTCTTTCCTCAAGAGTATTGGTAAACTTAGAATAGTTCATGATATCCAACCTCTTCATAAAGTTAATATTAAAGACTGTGGTATCCCTCCTGCTACTGGAGAATTTTTTGAATCTTTCTCTGGGAGAGCTTGCTATGCTCTAGGGGACATTATGGGTAGTTATGAAAAAAAATCATTAAATCCTATTTCTCACCCTCTCACTACTTACAATACTACTCTTGGTTGATTTCAACTTACTCAATTGCCTCAAGGAGCCACCAATTTGGTTGCAGTCTATCAGGCTCCAATGGTGTGGATCCTCCAGGAAAAAATCCCTGATGATGCTGGTATCTTTATTGAAAATGGTGGAATTAAAGTTCCAGTTTCTGAATATGATAATGAGCTCTTACCTTGGAACTCAGGAATTCATTGCTTTATCTGGGAATAAGCTACTAATTTGGAAAGGATTCTGTTTCAAATCAAGGAGTCTGGTCATACTGTCTCTGGATCCAAATTGGCTGCTTGTGTCCCTGCTCTGGAAATTTTTTGGTCATGTGGTCTGCAAGGAAGGAAGAAGAATGGCGCCAGCCAAATTCAACAAGATCATCTCTTGGCCCACTCCAATCAATCCTACTGAAGTTAGAGGTTTTATAGGTGTTGTGACTTATGTAAGAATCTTTATTACATCTTTATCAAAAATCTGTTCACCCTTGAATTGCCTAACCAGGAAACATACTGAATGGATTTGGACCCAAGAGTGTGAAAATTTTTTTCAGTTGCTCAAAATGATTGTAGGAAAGGAAATAGTTTTGAAAAATATCTCTCATGGAACTGGAGCTGGCAAGATCAAGCTGGCTGTTGATTCTAGTTATCAATCTGTTGGGGCCATTCTTACTCAAGAAGAGGAAAATGGTTGGGACCGTCCTGCTATTTATGAATGGTTTTTATTTTCATATGTAGAATCCAGATACTCTCAGCCAAAACTGGAACTCTGTGGTGTGGAACAAACAATGAAGAAACTCCAGACAATCTTCTGGGGTCAAAACCTTGAATTACAAGTTGATGCTTGATTCATAATTGAAATGATTAATGCTCCCAGCCTTCCCAATGCTCCTATGACTCATTGGGTGGCCTTTATCCAGCTTTTCTCTTTTGATATTTTTCACAGGCCTGGAACTTGTTTCACCATTCCTGATGGTTTATCTTGATGTCCTCTTGGAGATGACAAATCCAATGTTGGAGTGGATTTTGATGAGGAGGAATATTTGATCCATCCTTTCTTCCCCTTCCCCTTTCCAGATTATTCTGGCTTTCAACAAAGGTTCTGGCTCAAACTAGAGCAGTACCTTTTAAGTCTTCAAAAACATCCTGATCTCTCTGCTAAAAAATTTTGCTCTATCAAAAGAAAGTCCTCTAATTTCTTTGTACAAGGCTCTAGGCTTATGAAAAGAGGAAATCCTTGTGCTCTTATTGTTGTTAATATCCCTTCCAAACAAGATTCTACCCTTGAAAGTCTCCATGGAGGCCTTGGTCATAATGGGGAAACCAAAACTTATTGATGATTATACAAAACATTCTGGTGGCCATCTCTGAAGAAATCTGTCTCTCAATGGTGCAAGAGTTGTGAGTTTTGTCAGAAAAATGAACTTAGGCGTCCAGAAGAAATTTGTTATCCTACTGGGGAGGCCACTGTCTTTTGAAGGATTGCTATGAATGTGGTTCATATTGAGGCAGGTGGTGCTCAGTACCTCATTTTGGCTAGAGATGATTTTTCTGGATGGGTTGAAGCAAAATTTCTTGAGAATCTTAGCTCTGAATCAGTTGTAGCTTTCCTTGTTGAGACTTGGATGATGATTTATGGCTTGGCTCAATTGTAATCTACTGATGGAGGCTCTGAATTTGGTGGGAAACTTCCTGAAATGATCCAATCTCTCCATGGATAACATAGAGTCACTACTCCTTATTATCTGGAATGCCAAGGCCTGGTGGAACAAGGCCATGCTCATTTGAAGGCTAAACTTTTTAAACTTGCAGCTGAAAGTGGCAAGAATTGGTGCAAATTTCTTCCTCTTGTTCTCTTCTCTGATTGTATCCCAACCAGATCCAAGCAACTGGGGCAAAGTGAAGATGTTCATGATGAAGCTTATCAGGAGATGATGCAATCAAGAGTAAAATTTTTTCATTATTGGGAAGATAAGCACCAAAATGGTTTCAGCCTACTAGATGCCAACAACCTAGCTCCTTCTAGCTACTAGAGGTGATGAAAAGTTTAGATTAAAAATGTTAAAAAATACCAGAGATATATTTTGGCTAAAAGGGTTAAATTTATTTATATATTTATAAAAATGAACTTAAAAGGAGGGGCCAAGACATTAATGGGGTTTTCAAGCCCTCTGGAACAAACATATATTTCTTTTAAGGAAAATTAAGGTGCAATTGTTGTGCCTGTGGGGTTTACAAGGAATCCTTCCAAGAAGGGTGTGAGTAATTTCCTTGAGGTTTGGGTTATGCAGAACCTAAAAAAAGAGTATAAGTCAGCAGGATAACTTACTAGGGCTAGAAATGGACTTATTCCTGATAGATGAACCAATATCCAGGGATTCAGGGTGCTGTAAGCTGGTGCTGAGGCAGGCTGAATGGTTTGATTTTGATTATGGCCAAGAAGTAAGGATTAAAGAGTTTTGTCTATAATTTCAGAACATGGTCCAGGATAAAACAATTATTTATTATGAGTGTTTTATGGCTTGAGGAAAAAAATATCTGAATTAATAATGACTATATGACTGGAATGAATGATTTAGAAATGGCTGGAGGAAGAGGCTTTATTTATATTGTTTGGGTCCCCTCATGGTACAGTCTTTTTACCAGCCAAAGGAGGGTGACCCAGGCTAGTGCTGATGACAGGGAGCCATAAGTGTATTTTTGTAGAACTTCTCCAGTTACTATAGAGGTACAGGGAGCCCTATGCCATCATGCTTGGGGCTTGATACATGTTTCTGTACCCTTAATGACGTCATTGTATCTACAGAAGAAGTAGTATTTGATTAATATTTTCAAATATAATTCATGGCTTCCTAAAGACAGGGGTTTGAAAAAATGCTCTGGGGACCCCATTCTGCCAGACTATTTTGAGTCTGAGGCTCTTTTGTCCATATCGGGGTGTTTTTCAGTCACTTAATTGGACAGTACACTCCTAGTAATGATTAGTTATGTACAGTTTTAGTTACCACAGACACAAGGGGGGTCTTATATGGGTGTTTTGTATCTTTTGAGCCATCTAGCACAAAGATAGGCCTCTGTTTATCCTTAGTACACACTCTCAGGGTTTTAAGTTAACTAAAATGTGCCCTCTTGAGTCCAAGCCTACCATACAGGCCCTTTGACAGGGGCCCTGAAAACCTTTGATGTAGTTTTAAAAAGGGTGCAGGGCCCATTTTTCCAGATTTTTTGTTGGTTTATCTGTTTTCATACTATTCCTCACAACATGGTGGCACTCTTTGGGCCCCATGTTGTGTGGAACAGGGCTTTAGGGTGTATAGGTGGTACCCTACAGCCTGTTTCCCTTTTGAGAGAGGGAGGTTCTGTCCAGTGAGCCAGCTAGTTGCCTTGCGCAAAGGCCCTTCTGGTTTCTAGGGGCCTGCGCAAGGTAGTTGGTTGACTACCTGCGGGGCTGGCAACAGGTAGCAACCGCTGCGCGCAGTAGTTCCTTGACTACCCACAGGAGTTGGCTGCCTTGCGCGGTAGTTGCTGGACTACCCACGGGAGTTGGTAGCCACTTCCTTGCTTGGTAGTCACTCAACTACCCGGGGGAGTCAGTAGCAACTTCCATGCGCGGTAGTTGCTGACTAGCGACTACTCCAGGCTTGCACAAGTTAGTGGCTTGACTGCTTGCCGGGCTGGTGCATGTTGTAGTTCCTTTGCATGGTTGTAGAAGGTATGCGTCTGCGCAAAGGGCTATGGAAAAACCTTTTTTTGTCCATAGCTCCTAAACTAGGCATAATTATGGGTTTCTGACCAAATTTTTGGTCAGAAACCCACACCTGCAGATGTGATGGGAGGGTACACAGGTGAACCATGGTTCTACCTGAAGGAGTAACTTTTTTGGGGTGGTGCCAGTGGGTGACCCTACTTAAATTGGCACCAAAAATCCTTTTCTTTAATATTATTTTTAGATTTATTACAGGTTAAGGTTTTATTTCTTAATTTTTATTTTTCATTGATTATTTCCATATTTTTGTATTTATTATTATTATTCATTCAGTTTTATTTTTGGGGGCTTTAGTCAGTTGAATATGAATAGTAGCCAGCTGACATTCCTCCCTTTCAAGATTGGTGTACCCAAAAGGAATTTTGGGAGGAGCAACAGGTAAAAAGAGGTTCTTGGGTGGAGATTTTAATCTTTCCTTTTTGCAGATCTGAAATTCCTCAGAAGGATGGGGCCATGTGGTATGTTACTTTCTGGTAGCAACTCATCCTTGTCTGCTGATTCTCCTCTGTATCTGACAAGGTAAAGCCTGTCATCTTTCCCATTGACTCTTTCCTTGTTTCCTTTAAGGATTTTTCTTTATTTTCTCTTGCTACCTTCCCGTGGGATTTCTAAGGGAATGCTTTGGGCAGGTGGGTTTTCAGCTTCCCTAGGGTTATAGTGCTTATTCAGACTATCTGGAAAAACCGTGTTTTTCTTGGACAATTCCTCACTGAGGATGAATTCAACCACATTCTTTCCATGGAGAATTTTTATGCAGAAAGGGCCTAAAAAGGCTGGTTTCAGTTTCTTATTGCCTCCTAGATTTTTGAAGTTCACCATGGACAGTAAGACCTTGTCCCCTACTTTAAATTCAAGTTCCTTGTGACTTTTGTCCCACCTAGGTTTATTATAATCAACAGCTCTCTGAAAAAATTCTTGGGAATGATCATTAGCTTTGTCCAAAATTTTCTTGAAGTCCAGGGCTGTTGGGTGGACATTGACAAGTTTTTGGTTGACACTCTCTTTAGGAATACTGGGTAACCATCCTCTCTCTAGAATATAAGGAACTTCTTGAGTAGTTGAGTGCATACTGCTGTTGCAAGCTATTTCTAGGGCTGGCAGGAGGCTTACCCAGTTGTGCGTGTACCCATTAGGGTGTATCAAAGTTAGCAAACCCGCCATTAGAAACCCGACATTTTTTTTGAAAAAACCCGCCATTTTTAATGGCGGGTTTCTGAAATACACATACCCCCTAACTGGTGTATTTCAAAATGGTGTGTTTCATGAAAATGGCGGATTTCAATCATCAAACACGCCATTAAACCCGCCATTTATGCATCATCATCCATCCACCATCCATCACATCAAAAACACCCATCCACATCAGCAAATCCATACCGGTCCCATCTCCATTGCATCACACACATCTCTGTTGTTTTTCACATACCTTCACATACCCATCTTCACACGAATCCCATCATCATCTCATCACCCCACATCACTCACCACCTTTCTCAACATGTCCAATCAAACATCCCGCCAGCAAGTTGAAAACGCAAAAAAGCTGACTGAACTTTTGCTACTGTTTGACTCCCATTCAGACTCTGATTCAGACTCCGATTTGGAATCAACTTGGTTAGCTTTGAATTCTCTGTTGGCAAAGCAATACATGGTTCCAAGAATACACACTCTCCATAACCCCATGTATGAAAGGCAAAAGCTTCATCTCATCCCTGACTTAAGCTTCCAGCAACTGTTCCAAACTTTGTTGCATTCTTTCATGAAACTTTTGGCAATGATTGAAGACCACCACATCTTCCAGAACAATTCTCGCAATCCTCAACGCAATCCAGCCATCCAACTTGCCGTTGCTCTTTGTAGATTGGGGTCAAATGGAAATGGAGCAGCAATCCATCAATTGGAAAATCTATTTTCAGTCAGTTACGGAAGCATTGACTTATACACCAAAAGAGTCATGATTGCTATCCTATATTTCCGTCGCTTGGTCCTTTCATGGCCAACCAAAGAAGAACGCAAGGAGATATCTCAAGTAATCAAGACAGAAGGCTTTCCTGGTTGCATTGGTTTTGTTGATGGAACCACCATCCCCTTGAGTCAAAAACCCAACCTAGATGGAAACCACTATTTTGATCATAAAAAAAGGCAATTGATTCATTTCTTTTCCAATTGCTATGATAAAACTTTGGATCACACACTGACCAAATATGTTCCATCTCTTTGTTTAGATACTCCATGGCACTACAACTTGTTTGCAATAACAACAAGAAGTTCATCTCCCTCCATGCTGGCCTTCCAGGTTCTTGTCATGTTTCATATGTTTTCAATTGGATGCGGATTGCCCAACAACCAGAGATCTACTTTGACCAAGATCAATACCTTCTGGCCAATTTGGCTTATGCTAGTGGGAAATATGTAGTTCCAGCATACCGGAATGTTTTGTCCAATGATCAAGGAAAAACCAATTTTAACTATCATCTTGCCCAATCATGAGTTTGGATTGAGCATGCCATAGCAATTCTGAAAGGAAGATGGGCCAGCTTACAGGAGATGCGAAACCAGCTCCAATGTTCCAAAGATATGAGGTTCCTCATCAACTGGATTATCACTTGTGTAATCCTTCACAACCTTTTGGCCGACATCAAAGATGAATGGGACAAAATATTCCAAGATGATATTCCTGATCCGCCTCAATTCATCCCTGTCTCATCTGGTCCCTCATCTTCTTCTATGAGAGAGCGGATTCTTCCTCTCATCCTTGCTTGCTTTGATGAGTAATTTTTGATTTTGAAATTGGTAAAAATTCCCTTCACCATATTTTTTTGGTTTTGGTTGTTCACCCAAGATTCATAGGCTGAGTTTTTTTTTTATTTTTTTTTTAGTGGACTTGAATCCAAAAACACCTCCACCTCAAACCCTGCCACTCACCAAATGCCACCCCCCTCCCCCTCACCACTCAACCCCTTCAACCTCACCCCACTCACTCACCGGTCAAACCCTGCCTCCTCCTCACCAAACCACCTCACTCATCACCACCACCTTGCTCACCAACACCACCTCATCTCACCTCACTCACTGAATCCCCTCCTCCTAATCCTGGTAAGCCCCCTCCACCCTCTTCCTCTTCCTTCCCCTCACCAGTTGCTGATCCTTTGATCATTCAACCTTTAGTCCCCCCCTGAATCCATTTCTCTATCCATCAAGGTGAGCCCCTCCCCTCCTCCAATTCCTCCTCTCATTGATCGAGCAATTGATTGCCAATGTTGGGGGTATTTTATTGGAATGAGATGGTGACATTATGAAAACCAAGGGGAAAATAAACAAAAGGATTGATGTTTCAGGCATGGCGCGGCCACAGCCCAATCAATCGAATACCATCATCAATTAGAAAGCACTTTGCATGGTTTCCTTAATGGACGCATTCATGCAAGGCATTCAATCTCCGGCATGCTTTGGTTGAAAAACCAAAGCACCTTTTAGGGAAACACGGAAAGAGTGAAGAATGCCTTCTGGCACGGTTGAACTTCTTGTTACTTTTGGATGTTGAAGTAACATCTGAGTCTGATAGTCTGTGTTGTTTTCCTACTACTAGAGGCTTCAATCCATGTTGTGTCTCCTTGGCATCTCCTGAAACGCCAAGCTCATCAAAACTACAAACTGTGTTTCAGGATGACACCCAGGAATCACAAAATGAATGGAAAACCCAAAGAAAAATAATGCAGAATCAAAACTAGAGGCTTTGATCCATTTTGTGTCTCCTTGGCATCTCCTGAAACGCCAAGCTCATCAAAACTACAAACCGTGTTTCAGGATGACACCCAGGAATTACAACATGAATGGAAAACCCAAAGAAAAATAATGCAGAATCAAAACTAGAGGCTTTGATCCATGTTGTGTCTCCTTGGCATCTCCTGAAACGCCAAGCTCATCAAAACTACAAACCGTGTTTCAGGATGACACCCAGGAATCACAACATGAATGGAAAACCCAAAGAAAAATAATGCAGAATCAAAATTTCAATTAGTAATTTTATTGTTGAAGGATATTGAGGAATAAAGCTTAAATCCCATACCCATTTTTACTAGACATGCCTTCATTCAATTCCATCAATATTGATATCTACAAAAAATGAAATTCCATCAATATTGATATCTACAAAAATTGAATACCCTCTTTTTTTTTAAAAAAAAAAAGGTTACTTACCAATGGGGTGGTGGTCGTGGTGGATGTGGTGGATGAGGTGGGTGGTGGTGGGTGGTGGTTGGTGGTGGTTGGTGTTGGTATGGTCCAGGTTACTAAATAGCTTCCTAGGTGGGGAGGGGATTGGAAAACCCCCCCACCAAGCCTGTCCCTCCCCCCTTTCCCGCTTGCTAGGTGGGGAGCGGATTTGAAATCCCTCTCCCCTTGCTCAATCGCTAGGTGGGGATGGAATTTGAAATCCCCCATCCCTCCCCCCTTCCCACCCCCCTCAATCTCCCCCCTTTCTCAATCGCTAGGTGGGGATGGAATTTGAAATCCCCCCCTCCCTCCCCCCTCCCTCCCCCTCCCTCCCCCCTTGATCTCCCCCCTCTTTTGCTCGCTAGGTGGGGAGCGGATTTGAAATCCCCCCCCCTCCCTCCCCCCTCGATGTCCCCCTTGCTCCCTCGCTGGGCGGGGGGTGATGAAGTTCCCCCCACCGCGAGCCCCACCAGCTCCTTCCCCCTTGCTTGCTTGCCGGGCGGGGGGGTGATGCAGTCCCCCCCACCACAAGCCAGTGGCTCGCTCCTCCCTTGCTCGGTCGCTGGGCGGGGGGTGATGAAGTCCCCCCCACCGCAAGCCGGTGGCTCGCTCCCCCCCTTGCTCGGTCGCTGGGCGGGGGGGTGATGAAGTCCCCCCCCACTGCAAGCCCCACCGGCCCCCCCCCTTTGCCGCTCGCTTGGTCCGCCCACCAAGCCGGCCCCCCCCACTGCAAGCCCCACCGGCCCCCTCCCTTTGCCGCTTGCTTGGTCCGCCCACCGAGCCGGCCCCCCCCCACTGCAAGCCCCACCAGCCCCCCCCCCTTTGCCGCTTGCTTGGTCCGCCCACCAAGCCGGCCCCCCCCACTGCGAGCCCCACTGGCCCCCCCCCTTTTGGCCGCTTGCTTGGTCCGCCCACCGAGCCGGGCCCCCCCACTGCAAGCCCCACCAGCCCCCCCCCTTTGCCGCTGTGGAAACTTTTGAGGTTATCCCTCACGAAGTTGTCCCTAGTTATGGGATCAATGGTCCTAGCGTCTGTAAGACCGAGAATGCTTCCTTTTCTTTACTCCGAGAGAGAGAGAGAGAGTGACAGTCTGATGGATGATGAGATCCCCCCTACAACCCAGAGTCGAGGGGAAGGGTATTTGAGCCCTCCCCCTCAACCCTAACCTAAGCACAAGCACAAAGACAGACTGGCAACCATGAAGAAGGAACCCTAGACCCAGAACCCTGACCCATCCCTAAACCCATACCCATACCCTATCCCCGCCAGCTCGCCTGTCATTAAGCACATCCGGTTCGTCTTTTTGTGGCGCCGCCCTCCGCTGCGCGATACCCAAGGTTCACCGCGCTTGCGCGCATCCACCCAACGCGCCATCGTGGATTTTCCCGTCCCGTGGCCGGCCCGCGCTTGCGCACGGCTGCCCACGCATATAGCCCCGCTGTCGCCCCGCTTTTTCCTCCCCCAACTAGCCGTTCCGAGAACCTGGTTGGCCCAGCTCCATCCATGAGTCGGACATCCAAGCGGGTCGCGGCCCGCCTCCCTTAGTCAGGCCCGGCCCGCAGTCGCGTGCCCGATCCCGCCACGCCCACTGCTGAGCCCGCAGCGGCTACTGCTGAACCCGCAGCGGCTACTGCTGAGCCTGCAGCGGCTACTGCTGAGGACCGGCGCACCCCCACTTCTGAGCCTAACCTACCAGATGCTGAGCGCGCAGGCCGCGACGCAGTCCCCGACCCGAGGCTATATAATGACACCACATCCCCCCCCAACTTGAGTTCTGTCCCCAGAGGTCCCTTCCCATCGCCACCTCGACTACCCGCACCCCGCTCCTCTCTACCCACTCCCCTTTTCACACTCCACCAACTCCCCTTCCACGCTCATCGCCGTCATGCTCCCCTGCAAATTCTGCGCCCAGACCGGGCAGGCGTGCTCGATCGCTCCTGGTCAACGCGCCTGTGTCGCTTGCCATCGCGGCCATCGCCGTTGCTCGCTTAGCGATGGCATGCCCCGAGCTCCCCCCAACTTCGGCTCCCGCCCCAGGCCGCGCAAAAGGGCTTGTCCCGACCCATTCGTGGTTTTGGACGACAACACCATCTTGGAGGACTTGTGGACTCCGCCGGGCTCCCCTTCCCGCCGCCCTCCGCCGAGCGAGGGCCGCGACTCGGCTTCCCCCTTTCGCTGCGCGGGACCGCCGCGGAAGGAGGACTTCTCGTCCGTTAACGACTATTGGAGGGCCGTACGATTCTGGTCGGACCGCGTTCGGATGAGGGAAGGCGCGAGGGACCCGCGCCTCGATGAGATTCTCCGGCGTCGCGCTGCTGCAGCTCCGGTTCCCCCTCCGGCACCTACACCGGCTCCACAAGGTACTCCACCGCCGCCCGCGTCAACAGTGGTCTCGGATGGGAGGCCTACTACCCCCGAGGTCCCTCCTCCGCCGTCCCCGATCATCGTTCCGTCCTCGCCCCCAGATGGACCGAGCCCTCCGCGCGATGCCCCAGGGACCCCCTCATCACCTCCTCGCCCGCTCAGATCAAGCCCCGTCCCAGCACCGGCACCGCCTTCCTCCAACTCCCCCGAGATCCCGGAGATCCCGGTCGTGATGGCACTCCCGGCGGCTGGCTTCGAGGCTTTCGCGGAACGGTCGACCGCAATGCTCCGCAATTTCCTGGCAACCCCCAGAGCCCAATCCTCCGAATCCCGGCGCGAGTTCTTGGCGTCTTACCGGGCCCTTCTGGCATCATCGAGGGCGGACATGGAGGAAATGATGCGAATGGCTTAGACGCCCCCACCCCCTTCCTTCTCTCCTTTCCCGCTTACTTTCTTGTCCTATTGTTGTACCGCAATCCTTGGAGAAATACATCTTGCTGCGCGAGGAAAAGAAAGGGCCGCGTCTGCGCGTCCGGGTGGAAAGTGAGTGTGAGTGCCGAGATCCGCGTCCGCGTGAGAAGTGAGTGTGAGTGAGGTTGAGGTTGAGATCCACGTCCGCGCGCTCCCTCCGTGAGAAACCGTAAGTGACCAGTTATTCCAAGAAAAGGGGTACCTGGACCGCCCCAGACGGACTGCCACACAGTTCCCCGTACCCATACTACAAAACAAAACAAACACCGCGCGCTCACAACCGGGAGTATAAGGGAGAAGCAATGGGAACGAACATTCTGGGGTGTCTAGTTGTTCCGGCTGTGAACCGGCTAGAGCACCCCCTTACCAAGCTAAGCTTTAATCCGCGTCCATACCATCCCTGCCGGTCGCGCCCGTCCGTTGAAGAAAGAAACAGGAGAGAAATAGGAAAAAAAGGAAAGAAAACAGCCCAAATCCAAAGAAGAGAAAGAAAATATCCTATATTTATTATTCCATTCATTCCATTTTTTTTTTTTTTTTTTTTTTTTTTTTTTGCAGAGCTCTTCGTCTGGCCATCCGTGCGCGGGGCTTTTCCTCGCGTTTGCGGGCCCGACGCCACGCCGCGCCCGCGTACCTGCAATAAATAAACCATAGCCAGTACCAATCCAAAGCCAAGCCCAAACCAAAACATAAGGAAACGAACATTCTGGGGTGTCTAGTTGTCCCGGCTGTGAACCGGCTAGAGCACCCCCTTACCAAGTAAAGCTTAACCACCTAGAACCCCACCCCAGCTTGGCAGCTGTCCCCAGCCGTCTGCAACCTCCTACTTCTCCGGGGCCGCGCGTCGCGCGCCGCTACTTCGCTGTCCGAACGATCCGCCCCGTTGTCGGACTCTGGAACCGATTCGCCCCCGGTCCCCAAATCATTGCTCGCCGTCTCGTCGAAGGAAGTGGAACCGCGCGCAAAGAAGCGTTTCACGTGCGAAGCCGCGGCCTTCCGCTTGAGCGGCGTCCCGTCCAATTCCTCAAGTCCGTAGCTGCCGCCCAAGAACTTAGAGGCCACGCGGTACGGCCCGTTCCACCGGTTGGCGAAAAGCCGGCCCCACTGGGATTCCAGACTCGGATTATACAGAAGAACCAGGTCCCCCTTCCGCAGCGGATCCCGGAGGCAATGGGAACAGCGCTCGTCCCAATAGCGGACTGACGCCGTCCGGGTTTTCTTCAACCGCTCCGCGGCCTTTCCCAAGGTCTCCTCACGCCTAAGGAGCTGTTCAGCCCGCGCCTCGATCAGATCCGCGGACGTCTTAACCTTCCACCAATCCACGCCCAAAAACTTGTTCAGCTCGATGTCCACGGGAAGCACGGGCCGCTGCCCGTAGAGTAGCTCGTAAGGCAAATACCCCGTCAACCGCTTCACGGAGATCCAATCGGCGAAAAGGACCGCGGGGAGTGCCACCTGCCACCTTTTGCCGTCTTTGCAGCACATTTTCACCAGGGCATCCTTGATTGGTTGATGCCCCCGCTCGATCATCCCCGCGCCCTCCGGGTAGTATTCCGTCACGCGGCCGAATTTCGCTCCACAACTCTGCACCAGCGTCATCAGGCGTCCCCGAAACTCCGCCCCTCCGTCAACGGTGACCAAGCGAAGCAACCCGTAGCGCGCGAACCAGTCTTCTTCCAGAAACTGAGCCACCTTTTCCGCCGATAGTTTTGCTAGGGGCCTCGCTTCCACCCACCCAGACAGATCGTCGCGCGCAACCAGCAAATACGCAAACTTACCCGCCTTGATGTGGACCACGTCCAGCAAAACGCGCCCGAACAGCGCGTCCTTGCCCGTGGGGCGGCCGACCTCCTTGGGCAGCCTTGAGCTTCGCCGTTGGCAGGCCTCGCACAACTTCACCCAGTCGCGCACCACGCGAACGACCCCCGGCCACCAGAACCTTGCTTTCACCCTCCTCCGCGTTTTGACCTCACCCCAATGACCGAGGTCGTCGTGCAGACTTCCTAGAATTACCTCCTGGTCGGCCCTAGAAGTCGCGACAACAAGAGGCACGGAACCGCTCCGCCGCCATAACTGACCGTCCTGTAAGAAGAAGTTCAGAACGTTTCGCCTCACCCATCGGGTGACCGTTTCCGTCGTGCCCTCGGGGAACCGGAGATCCTGCAAATAAGAGCACAAGACCGCGTAACGTCCCGACTGACGCAACGGAAGACAAACCGCCGCCTCCGTCTTCCCTACCCGAACGACCGGAGCTTCCACATCCAAGGGTTCCGCCCCCTCGTATGGGTCGTCCCGCGGGTACCGCGACAGCGCGTCCGGCATCGTGAACGCCTTTCCTGGGATGTGCACCACGTTAAAGGAGAATAACTGGAGGAACGCTACCCACCTGGTCATGGGCGCGTTCGGCAGCGTCGGTGAGTTAATCATTCCCGGCCAGACCCCCAGATGTGGAAACTTTTGAGGTTATCCCTCACAAAGTTGTCCCTAGTTATGGGATCAATGGTCCTAGCGTCTGTAAGACCGAGAATGCTTCCTTTTCTTTACTCCAAGAGAGAGAGAGAGAGTGACAGTCTGATGGATGATGAGATCCCCCCTACAACCCGGAGTCGAGGGGAAGGGTATTTGAGCCCTCCCCCTCAACCCTAACCTAAGCACAAGCACAAAGACAGACTGGCAACCATGAAGAAGGAACCCTAGACCCAGAACCCTGACCCATCCCTAAACCCATACCCATACCCTATCCCCGCCAGCTCGCCTGTCATTAAGCGCATCCGGTTTGTCTTTTCGTGGCGCGGCCCTCCGCCGCGCGATACCCAAGGTTCAACGCGCTTGCGCGCATCCACCCGACGCGCCGTCGTGGATTTTCCCGTCCCGTGGCCGGCCCGCGCTTGCGCGCGGCTGCCCACGCATATAGCCCCGCTGTCGCCCCGCTTTTTCCTCCCCCAACTAGCCATTCCGAGAACCTGGTCGGCCCAGCTCCATCCATGAGTCGGACATCCAAGCGGGTCGCGGCCCGCCTCCCTTAGTCAGGCCCGGCCCGCAGTCGCGTGCCCGATCCCGCCGCGCCCACTGCTGAGGCCGCAGCGGCTACTGCTGAACCCGCAGCGGCTACTGCTGAGCCCGCAGCGGCTACTGCTGAGGACCAGCACACCCCCACTGCTGAGCCTAACCTACCAGATGCTGAGCGCGCAGGCCGCGACGCAGTCCCCGACCCGAGGCTATATAATGACACCACACCGCTTGCTTGGTCCTCCCACCAAGTCGGCCCCCCCCTTTACCACTCGCTTGGTTGGGGGGTGATGAAATCCCCCCACCAAGCTGCCCCCCCCCTTCGCCGCTTGCTTGGTTGGGGGGTGATGAAATCCCCCCACCAAGCCGGGCCCTCCCTTGCGCCTTGCTTGCTCGCTTGGTTGGGGGGTGATGAAGTCCCCCCAACGAGCTGCCCCCCCCTTTGCCGCTTGCTTGGTTGGGGGGTGATGAAATCCCCCCACCAAGCCGGGCCCCATCTCCCGCCTTGCTTGCTTGCTTGGTTGGGGGGTGATGAAGCCCCTTCAACAAGCCAGGCCGTGCTTGGTGCATTGACCTCTTTGAAAAAAGCAAAAAAAAAAAATCAAAAAAAAACCCAAAAAAAAAACCCAAAAAAAAACCCAAAAAAAAACCCAAAAAAAAACCAAAAAAACCAAAAAAAAACCAAAAAAAAAAACCAAAAAAACCAAAAAAAAAACCAAAAAAAAAACCAAAAAAAAAAACCAAAAAAAAAGCATAAAAAAACAAAAAAAAAACAAAAAAAAAACCATAAAAAAACCATAAAAAAACCATAAAAAAACCATAAAAAAACCATAAAAAAAACCAAAAAAAAACACCAAAAAAAACACCAAAAAAAACAAACACCAAAAAAAAACCAAAAAAAAACCAAAAAAAAAAAGAAGTCTTCAATTGATGGCTTGAATGTGAAAAATCATAGGGTATATAAATAAATAAACCCCACTTTGCTCAAAGCAAGCCCGCGGCCATCTCCATTGGCCATGCTTGCATCTGTGGGGGGCGGTTCCCCCTTGCTTGCAGCAAGCCCAATGGGGGGCGGTTCCCCCCTCGCTTGCAGCGAGCCCGCCGCCGTCTACCACAGCCATCCCCCCTTGCTTGCATCGCAAAGCATTATCAGACTAAGCTAACAATCTGACTTTATAGGAGGTCATTGTTGTGGCGTATGTTTGACCCCAAAGTATTTCAGCGCTGGAAATGGTCAACATATTGGGCCAGTGTCTGTATATCAATGAGATCGCGGCCTGTACGACAGCATAATCCATTGGGCCTTTTCAATGGTCGTCAATGTGAGAGGATTGGAACTTGGTCAGTCGGGCCAAATTGTTTCATTTGCAACCTTGGGTTTGAGTATAACTGTGATCCCTTTGCAGGAAAGTATGATGTTCAAGACCATTGTGTGACAGGGTCTGGTTTGATTTAACCCACAGTGGCACCGCCTTGAGCAAAAAATTGTCTCCTTGCCCACATCAGGCTCAAACAACTGGGCCAAAGTCCTTTAGTTGCAAGCTTGATTTCAAGCAAAAAGGTATAGTCAAAATGGTTTGGGCGGCTAACAAGTACAAGCACTGTACTTCCCAGCTGTGGACACAGCAACCCATACCAGAATGGCCATGTCACTCCAAATTAATAAAAAAAACTCAGAGCACTTGTAGGGACATGAAAAACGGCCAAATTTACTCTAGAGAAAAAAATATCAATAAAAACAAAAAAGATTTGTATATTGGTGGGGTCAAGAATGCTCTCAAACGTTGTTGTAGTAAAAAATAATTTGTTTTTCTTTCATCCATGCAAATATATTTACAAGCCCAGCATTTGAGTAATCTGCTGTATTTCTTCTACCAATCTACCACTGCCAATGCAAGCCAAAGCTACTGATACCTTATCCTTTTTTTCATTTGCCCGTTGTTCCCTCTCCTTTTCCAGTTGCACTTGCTGTCAATCCTTCTCCTTTTCCTCTTTTTGAAACTCTAGCTCAGCTTGTCTCAACCTCCACTCAGCATCCAATTTTTGTTGATTAGCCAAAGTCTTGGCTTGCTGCTTTTGACCATCCATGGCCAGTTGGCAATCCCACTTTTGCTTTTCAAACTGAATTTTATCTGATTCAATTTGTGATTTAACTGTTTTTTGGAGGGGAATGGCAATGAGCATGATTTCGAAAGCAAGGATATTGAATCAATCAACTTACATGAATCTTGCGTCTCCATGATTTCTTCAAAGCCCAAAAAACTGGAAGTGTTTCTCCTCTTTTGATGACTTTCGGGGTTGACATTGATGGAATTGGAGGCCTTTTGCTTACCCTTGGCAGAGGAGGTTTGAGTCTGAAAGTCCTCACTAGTATTTGAAGGCAATGTGGGAGGCCCCATTGGCTTGAGTTTTCTGCCAATCAAAAATGGATGAGCCTGTTTTTTTACAATGTAAATCAGTCCGGAGCAACCAGACAGAATCAAAAACAATTTAGTTCCTTACTTGAGCAGATGTTGATGGCAACGGTGATCCAGGAATAACATCCTCCTCATTGGGCAAGTTGTCCAGTTGTTCTGCCCCAGGAAGAGAGCAATCAAAAGAAGGAATTGAGGGGTCCAAGGTTGGGATTGACTGATCAATCAATACCAAAGTAGAAGTGATTGGAGCCGATTGTGTTTGAATATCCTCCTCGTCATCAGATGGGGGCCACTCCAAGGCCAAGGTTTCATCAAGGTCCCCGTTGGTAGGCTGAGCATCCCCAGCCAAGTCCTCGGCATCAACGGAATCGGATTGTTGGGCATCAAAAGCAGCTAGGGGGGTGATGTTGGCCTTCTTTCCAAAGATTTCATCCATTTGAATATAAAAAGGACAAATGGAGTCCAACTTATCAACCACCGAGTTGATTCCTTTGGCTTTTTCCAAGTCGGTGATACCAAAGCCAGTGGAGATAGACATGGAGTGGGCCTTTTTGTACTTGGCTCAATAGTTTTTGAACCGCTCCCTCATCTGTTTGGATGACAGATCCAGCATAACTTTTGTTTTGTTCTTGAGTTCATTGGCCATCGGGAGATAACCATTGACCTTAGAGGATTGAGGTCGGCCAACACGTGTTTCATTTTCGGATCCAAAGCAGGCATTGTAGTTGGAGGAAATTTTCAGCCAGTTTACCAGGATGATGTGATCAGCTCTCTTGAGCTGACTTGAGCCCTTTGAAGCTGATGGGGGAGGATTGTTTGTTTTGGAGTTCCTTGGCAATGTTCTCTTGGGTGTGTTGGACTTGTGGGGGCAGGTTTGCTGAGGGGCCATTTGAATAAGTTTGGGCTACGCAAGTGATGAGAGCAATAAAGTGATGAGAGTGGTGAAGTTTTGAGAGCGATAAAGTGGATGAGAGTGATCAAGTGATGAGAGTTATGAAGTTTTGAGAGCGATGAAGTGGATGAGAGTGATCAAGTGATGAGAGCAATAAAGTGATGAGAGTGGTCAATCAATTTTATGATGAGGATGGGGGTAAAACATTTTCCAATGAGGTCGGAGGTAGAAGGAGGTGGGAAGACAGGGGTGTATGACGCGGACAGGTGGTGGAAGCATTTAAATACTTTATTTGAAAAAACCCACTTATTTCAGGTTAACTTTGACACGTCTGATCTGAAATAAGTGGGTTTTTTTGATTTTTAATGGTGGATTTGAAATGGCGGATTTGGGTTGAAACCCGCCATTTTTTAATGGCGGGTTTGGTTAACTTTGATACCCCCTATTGTGGTTTTTCAACTCTAAAACAACAGAGGAAAACCTTCTTACATGTCTTCCAAAGTTTGGATCATGCGCTCAGCTAGTCCATCATTTTGGGGAAAATAAGCTGCGGAGAAAGCTAATTTTGTTCCAAACATATCATGAAGGTTCCTCCAGAATTCAGAAGTAAACTTTGGGTCTCTGTTGTTGATTACAATTTTAGGGATAACTACATCAGCCATGACTCTGTGCCAGAACAGCAGAGCAACTTTCATGGCTGTTTCATCTTTGTGATTAGGTATAAATTTGGCTCTCTTGGAGAATCTATCTACAATCACTACCACAGAGTTATAGGAGTATGGTTCCCCTGGCGGTAAACCAGTGAAAAAGTCCATGTTTATTATTTCCCATCTATTGGTAGGTTCTGATATCTTTTGGAGAAGACCAAATCTCTTGCCTTTTTGTTTGTAAGTTTTCTGATGGTTGTCACAGGAATTGAAGTAGTCAGTGGTTTGCTCTCTCCAGTTGATCCACCAGGCTGTCTGCTTGACCTTTTCAATATCCTATCTAATGAGAAGTGACCTGAGGAGCAGTTATCATGGCATTCATCCAGTATAGTTTAAATGTGGGTTTCTGAGTTGAGGACTATAACACTAGAGTGTTAATAACAGAAATATAACAGAAAATATAAGCTTGAGAATCCCCCTTCTTTATAAGGAATGGAGAGTTCATTTTGTAGACTTGGTATTAAGTAATTAGAGGGATTTTTGCTTGTCATGATCTCATGTAACTTTAAATGCTCTGGGTCATAGCTCTCTTGGACGGAATCAAAGAAAGCTAGGTCTATATCACAAACATGGATCCCTAAGATTGGGAAGATGTCATTCTCATCTGGTTCATATGTAGGGTTACTAAGGTCATTAGGGAGAGCCCATCTACTGAGTCCATCTGCATTCTGGTGTTTGGTTCCAGGTTTGTGCATGATTTTCATCTGTCCTCTATACTGCTGGAAAGCTATTTGCCATCTAAGCATGTGGCAGTTAGGGGTACTCATGTTCATGAGCGTCCTTACAGCCGTGCAGTTGGTTATTACTTCAAAGCTACTTCCTTCTAGGTAATAGTGAAGTTTCTCTAAGGACCAGAACAACACTAGGCATTCCATCTGGCTTGCTCCATACCTTTTCTCTGTATCTTTAATCTTTCTAGATATGAATAGGATAGGTTTTTCCATGGGGACACCATTCTCTACTTTTGATTGGTAAAGAGCATCTCCTAGTCCATCAAGACAGGCATCAATATATATACTGAAAGGCTTAGAGTAGTCAGGTTGAGTTAGGACAGGGGCAGTGGTCATAGATTTCTTCAAATTTTCATAGCTCTGTACTCTCTCATGAGTCATTTCAAATATAGAAGTCTTTCTACATATCTCATACAAGTTTTTGGCTATGGTAGCAAATTTGGGTATGAAATGCCAATAATAAATACAGAAACAGACAAATGAGAGTAATTCAGTCTTATTTTGAGGCATTGGCCTATTGATTATAGCAGAAAACTTTTTCTGATCTACTGCTAAATATAGTCCTGAGACTACGTGTCCCAAGGCTTTTAGTTCAGCATAACCAAAGTTGCATTTCTTCATAGATATCTTTAGTCCGCCATCTGCTACGGCTTTCAGCACAAGACCTATCTTCTCTAGGTAGGTGAGTTTCCCAATCATCCAAATGAATGATAATGTCATCAATTTAAACCATCATCCAAATTTTCCGGATGAAAGTTCCAAAGACTGTGTCCATCATCCTCTGAAAATGAGATGAAGCATTCTTTATCCCTAAAGGCATTCTTACGTACTCATAGATGCCTAAGTGACAGATAATCCTCATATATTTCCTGATCTTAGCTTCAATGGGTACCTGATGGAAGCCTTTCAACATATGAATTGTGGTTATGTACTTTGCTTTGGAAATATTATGGAGAGAGTGGTCTATTCTAGGGATGGGATAGTAATCTGCTTTAGTATAGTTGTTAAATATTTGGAAATCTCCAACCATCCTTGACTTGTTGTTATGCCAGGCTATGATGACAGGAGTGGTGATTTCTACTTGCTCATTATTCCCTACTTTCCTAAGGAATCCCAACTCCATGAGCTCAGTTATGTGTTATTTCACTGCCACTTGGGATTTGGGGCTTTCTGGGTAAGCAGGTTTCCTCAAGATGGGGGGGGTAAGGAGGTTCTATAGTCAGAGTTAAAACTAATTCATGTCCCTTGATATTACCTATGGGATGATCTTTGGTGCAAAAATAACCAATGTTGTCAAAACATAAGCTGAATAGGTCTTCTTTTTGATCAGACGTAAGTTTATCATTAAGAGAGGCTTGCAAAAAATATTCATTTTTGAAGGACTCTACAGGTTTGTTCTCCATGGAGGTTGATATGTGACAGATCTGGAATTTCCTCTTCCATTCTCCTCCAATGGTGAAGTATCTGTCCTTGCTCTGGATGACATCTATCCCATACAAGCAGAAGGCATCATTAACTAGTATCAATTAGTCACATAGGCTATTTTTCAAGACTAAAAATTCAAGTTGAAGCCTTATGGATCCTTTACTGTGAGGGAAAACAAATGGCATAGTTACAACCCCTAAGGTGCCCATAACTGAGTTGCAACTGATGAACCTGGCTTTGGGAACAGGGAGTAAGTTCTCCTTCCACTTGGGGTGTTGAAAATCAAGGAAATTAATGCTAGTGAATGAGCAGAAGGCTCCACTTTCAAGAAAAACTCTGACTGGTTTCATTTCAAAAAGACCTTTGGCAAAGCAGTTTTTACCTAAAGTATAGCTCCTTCCAGTGACTGGTTTTACTGTCAAGGTTTTGGCATCAGAGATGTGATCTAAATTCATGTATTTTTCCCACTTCTGAGTTAGTTGGGACTCTCCTTTGACATGTTTAATCTCCAAATTAGAACCTATATCTCCTGACATGACATTGAATGTACATGAGTCTGGTTCTTCCTCATGTTGTTGGATGACCAGGTCTAAGCCATCACCTTCCTCTTCACTATTGAATTCAGCTTTGATATTATTTATCTTTCTCCTAGGATGAGGACAGTCAGGTTTTCTGTGCCCCTTCTCTCCACAGTTCCAACATTCAAGAGAGGGGTTGGCTTTGACAACAGAATTCCCTTTGGGGAGCAGCTAACACCAATTCTTTACCAACCTCTTTTTACTCTGTGGGTTGGGTCTGGAGCTCTCTGGGCCTGTCTCTGGGCTTTTTATTTAGTTCCATCAGGTCAATTATTTCTTCCATGACTCCTATGAGAGTGGGATTGTCAGAATCAATGGATTTTCTGCACCAGACATTATGTTCTAGGTGTACTTTTCATTTCCTACAAATTTCTCATTAATCTCCTCTACAGAAGCCTGTGGGTAGACAAAGTAAATCCTCTTCTTCTGGTTCAAGCACCATTGGTGAGGGTGATCTCTAACTGGATCAAAGAAATCTTGCTCAAAGGCTTTGAGCATTTTATTCTTCCAAACTAAGTACCCTATTTTTCCCTTATGAGTTCTTTCCATTTTTCCCATGGGACATCTCCTACTTGTTCTCTTTTGGATATAAACCAATCCAATGCAACCCCTTCAATGAGTCTAGGTAATCTTACTAGGGCTATGGTCTCTGGTAAGCCTGAAGAAATAATATGATGATTGATTTATTTCATGAAAATTTGATCATATTCTCCTTTTATGGAAAACTTAGGCCAATCAGTGATAGGATGCAGCAGCTTAATAGCTTGTTCCATGTCAGGAGAATAGTTTCTGTGCAAGGGGCAAGTTTAAACCTATGATTGTGGAATCTAGGAGGAGGCATGTGATTCTCAGAACATTTAACAGATTCAGATTGAAAAATCTGGGATAATTTTACATCTCTGATATCATTCTTAATCATATTGGGCTGCATATCCAATCAAGTTTTGAGCTCATTGATAGAGTTCTCCAACTGGTTCCTATTCTCTCTTAGTGTTTTTTCAAGGGAGTCTTTACTAGCTGAAGGTTGATGTAAAAATAAATTGTTAAGACTATTGCCAAAAGAACCATCTAAAACTAGCTATTTTAGGCCCCCTTTAATGCTTGAGCTGGAGCTCTCACTTCTGCAAATTTCTTTGGATTTTTGAAATCCTCCTTTGTTCTCTTCTGGTAAGAGGATCTAACCTTTCCCTTTTTGTTGGTAGGAGGCTGGATTTTCTTGAGGTTGTACCAAGGATCACACCCCTTCATCTACTCCTCTAGCTCCTGCTTGGTTATGAACTTTTGAAAAGCTTTTTTGGAAATCTGGGCCTACCTGCAATAGAAGACCTGGATCTTGACATTGGCCTCTTTCTCTTCTTTCATTACCTTTTGCCACAAGGACATGTGTTCCTTGATTAGAATTTTCCAGGACTTGTCCTGCTTTCCTTGAGAGAGAGCTTGGGAGGAAGAGCTGGGAAGAGGAGCTGGGGATGGTATCCTCTGGATTGGCTGGATACCCAAGTCTTTCATTCTTTGTAGAGTCAACGGATGGATTATTCTGCTTGGCTCTGGAGTGGGTGAGAGAGGTGAAGCGTCCATCTGGTCCTCTTAGTCTAGACATCTTTATTAAAATAAATCAGTAAATTATATAAATCCTCAAAATAAGTGAGATAATATGTCTTACTCTCTGATTTTTGAGCGGCCACAGATTCTTCTCTGGTTGGGGACCTAGGTTGGATGGCAGCTTCTATGACATGGTAGTTGGGTACTATCACTGGAGTGGTAACTGGTGGGGCTGCTACTTCAGCAGTGGCAGCGGTTGGATTTGATGGGGAAGTGGGAGGTCCAGACACTACAAAGTACCAGATATAAAATTTATAATTTAGTTTATAATAAAAAAATTTTTGAAGAGATTTTAGGAAAAATATCACTTTTTGATAACTTGAATCTGATTTAAGCAGGGGGTTGAGTCTTAGCCCAATCTCTATGATACTTCAAGATGATTTTTACACAAAACCTATCTTCAAATTCTTGTTCCTCTCTGATTTTTGAGTGGATAGCAATCAATTTCTTCTGTTCTAAAGGGGATAGAAGTTCCCAATTGGTTGGTTTGTGATTTTTGATATAATCTTCTTTTAGGAGTTTTAGGAGTTTAAGATAGTATTTGATAAGGTCTGAGTTGATCTTTAAGTCACCTCCAGAGTTAGGAGTCAAGAAAAATATCAGAAAATAATTTTTCGAATTTGTTTTAGTATTTTTTAAGTATTTTGAAAGTTTGGTAATTTATAATGATTTTTTTTGGAACTTTTGGTTAATTTTTGGAAAATTATTCAAAAATCAATATAAATGGCACTGGATCAATAATCATATCCATTGTTTCCCTCCCAGACCCCCAATTTTCAGCCTACTAGATGCAAAGGAACTAGCTCCTCCTAGCTACTAGAGGTGATGAAAGGTTTAGAGTAAAAATGTTAAAAAATACCAGAGATATATTTTGGCTAAAAGGGTTTAATTTATTTATATATTTATAAAAATAAACTTAAAAGGAAGGGCCAAGAAATTAATGGAGTTTTTGAGCCCTCTGGAACACAGGTATATGTCTTCTAAGGGAAATAAAGGTGCAATTGTGGTGCCTGTTGGGTTTACAAGGACTCCGTTCAAGATGGGTGTGTGTAATTTCCTTGGGGTTTGGGTTATGTAGAACCTAAAAAAAGAGTAAAAGTCAGCAGTATCACTTACTAGGTCTAGATACAGAATTATGATTGATTGATGAAGCAATATGCAGTGATTCAGGGTGCTGGAAGCTGGTGCTGAGGCAGGCTGAATGGTTGGATGTTGATTTTGGCCAAAAAGTAAGGATTCAAGAGTTTTGTCTATAATTTTATCAGAAAGTGGTCCAGGATCACACAATTATTTCTCATAAGGGGTTTTTTGGCTTGAGGACAAAAATATCTGAAGTAATAATTACTATATGACTGGAATGAATGATTGAGAAATGGCTGGGGGAAGCGCCTTTATTTATATTGTTTGTTCCCTCATGGTACAGTCTTTTTACCAGCCAAAGGAGGGTGACCCGGGCTAGTGCTGAGGCTACAAAGCCATCAGTGTGCTTTTTTAGAACTGCTCTGGTCCCTACAGAGGTACAGGAAGCCCTATGTCATAATGCTTGGGGCTTGATACATGTTTCTGTACCCTTAATGACCTCATTGTATCTACAGAAGAAGTAGTATTCAATTAATATTTTTAAGTATAAGTCATGGCTTCCTGAAGCCAGGGGTTTGAAAACATGCTCTGGGGACCCCATTCTTCAAGAACATTTTGAGTCTGAGGCTCCTTTGTCCATATTGGTTTTTTTTTCAGTCACTTAATTGGATAGTACACTCCTAGTAATCATCATTTGTGTACAGTTTTAGTTACAAGGGACACAAGGTGGGTGTTTTATGGGTTTTTGGTACCATGTGAGCCATCTAGCACAAAGAAAGTCCTTTGTTTATTCTTAGTAAACAATCTCAGGGTGTTACAGTAACTAAGATGTACCCTTTTGAGTCCAAAACTACAATACAGGCCCTGACAACCTTTGATTTAGTTGTAAAAACGGTGCAGGGCCCATTTTTCCAGATTTTTTGTTGATTTATCTGTTTTCATACTATTCCCTACCCCATGGTGGCGCTCTTTGGGCCCCATGTGGTGTGGAACAGGGCTGTAGGGTTTATAGGTGTTACCCAACAGCTTTTTTCCATTTTGGGAGAGGGGGGGCTGTCCAGTGAGCTGGCTGGTCACTTTGCGCAATGGCCCATCTGGTTGCTAGGGGCCTGCCCAAGGTAATTGGTTGAATACCTTCAGGGCTGTCACCAGGTAGAAACTGCAGCGCAGGGTAGTTGCTTGACTACCTGCAGGAGTTGGTAGCAACTGCCTCAGGTGGTAGTTGCTTGACTGCCTTGCGCGGTAGTTGCTTGACTGCCTTATGTAGTATTCTCTTGACTGCCTTGCGCAGTAGTTGCTTTACTGCCTTGCGCCATAGTCTCTCAACTACCCGCGGGAGTTGGTAGTAACTGCCATGCGCAGTAGTTTCTTACTAGTGACTACTCCGGGCTTGTGCAAGGTAGTCCCTTGACTGCTTGTGGGGACAGCACATGCTGTTGTTCCTTTGCGCAGTTGCAGAAGGTATGAAGCTGCGCAGGGGGCTATGGAAAAAGCCTTTTTTTGCCCATAGCTCCTAAAATAGACATAATTATGGGTTTCTCACCAAATTTTTGGTCAGAAAACCATGCCTGCATATGTGACAGGAGGGTACACAGGTGGAACATGGTTCTACCTGAAGGAGTAACTTTTTGGGGGTGGTGCCAGTGGGTGACCCTACCTAAATTGGGACCAAAAATCTATTCCTTTAATAATATTTT
Source organism: Puccinia polysora (assembly GCA_025617555.3). Classification (NCBI taxonomy): domain Eukaryota; kingdom Fungi; phylum Basidiomycota; class Pucciniomycetes; order Pucciniales; family Pucciniaceae; genus Puccinia; species Puccinia polysora. The sequence goes on from CM062629.1 coordinate 29,008,524, forward strand.
TAGATTTTTTACGTTTTAAGGTTTTATTTCTTAATTTTTATTTTTAATTGATTATTTCCGTATTTTTGTATTTATTATTATTATTAACTCAGTTTTATTTTTGGGTGCTTTAGTCAGTTGGTTCTGAATAGTAGCTAGCTGAAAAATTGAATCAACGCTCCCTTCAATCATGCTGAAGTAGTTTTAGCTTTCAATTAATCTTTGAAAACCCAGTGGGGTAAGCTTTTCTCAAACTGCTGGAATGGTCCTTATTGGATGGTTTGTCAAGTTAGAGGTGGATCATATGTTTTGGAGGCGCTGGATAGTACTCAGTTGGCCAGAATTTTCTCTGCTCATCAATTCAAGAAGTTTTATTGTTGTTGAGGAAACTTATCTCAGGAGTAATTCCTTCCAATTGTGCACCACCACGGTCATTTGCTGCATTTTTGTTGTAGAATCTACTGTATGCCACATATTTGAGCACCTGCAATGCCTTCATTTTTTTATCTCAGCCATATCTAGGGATCTTTTGGATGGATCAATATCTTTTTAAACTCTTTAATCACTCTCAACCTCAAGGAATAGACATTCTTCTATCTCAATTTCCTTGTATTCCTTCTTTTCTTAATATCTTCAAATTTGGATGCAGACTATGGACAGTTGGTAAATTGAGGAGAGATGTTGTGTTAAATTTGGGACACCATGTAACAGGGGAAATTTTTTGAAATTTTTTGATATACATTCTTTCATTCATCATTCATCAAAAAAAATATTTGAGTTGCTATGGGTACTCCTCATCTTTCATCTCTCTCAAATTCTCATTTTCTTAAAACTCCTGCAAAAAGGTGACATTTTCTCTAGAGAGTTTCCAGGACATTGGGCCCGGGCCTGCGGGAAATTGAATAATGATTGGAATGCCAAGTGATGCTCCCCTTGACGTTCCAAGGTGTTCCTTTCAATGAATCTGATCATCCTGTATGATCAGTTGCCTAGCACTGCGTGCCTGCAGGGGATTGATGAGTTGAATTTGAGTACGTATCTTTGTTTGGAAGGAGACTAGATCATCTTGATTAGGATGTTTGATTCCATACAGCAAGTCACTAGTGAGACAGTGAGATGAGAAGATGAAGATAAGTAAAGAAGTATGGCCCTTGATGTATTTGTCCCACATTTCATTGTTTTGAGATTCTTGATTAAATCTATCATCTTATTTGCTTCCATCACAAAAAAAAAACAAAATAAGAAAAGCCCTCTTGACCTCCATTTTTTGTTAGCTACTTCTCCATCATTCAACCTTTGTCATGGATTCCAACAACTTCTTTTTACAATCAGAAACCAACTTGGTCAATGTGCCCCCAACTCATGTAAACTTAGACACTCAAAGAATGAGTGACCTTCAGCCAAATTTAGCTCAAAAGGACCAAATGATTGCCCAGCTGCTTGATAAAGTCAATGCCATAGAGTTACAAAATAACAATTCAAAGTAAAAAGCTCCAAAAAATACAAAAAAAACTACAACTGCCATCACACCAACTTAGAACCAACCAGGAAATGCCCAAAAGTCTAAGACTTCCACCCATCCCAAGACAAAATCCCCAGAAAGCAATTCTGTTCAAAAGGAAACTCTGAATCAAGAACGTGCCCATTCTGCAACTCCAGCAACATCTGTCCCAAGCAGCAAGACCTGGAGTGTACCTGCAACCAGTTCAAACAAGAAAAGTCTTCTCCAAATGGTTAAGCTGGACCATTAAAGTGATTATGAAAATACAAAGGTAGGTTCCACCTCCTTTCATTTTATTTGATGGTTATTCCTCAATAATTTGAATTTTCAGGAGGCATTATAAGTCCATGTTAGACTCTTATGGGGCCTTATTCCTCAGGGAACTGTGCCAACTGACACTGTTCCAGAGAAACTTCAAGAATTTCTTCAAAAATTCACTAAAGCTGAGGAAAACTCAAAATTGCCTTGAACAAAAGGATGGGCCAAACAGGTTACCAATTGAAACCATACAGTTCCTTTGCAAGGCTTGAGAGAATAAAACAAAAATTTGTCAACATATTCCACTTGCCTGATTTCATAATCAGATATGTCCATGTTGCTTTAAAAAAGCTTGGTATCCAAAACTGGGCATCCAATCTTAACAAAAAACCAGGCTCCCTTTATAATAAACCTTGCCGGATCTCTGCATGGATAAATTTCCAAAACTTGGTTGTGGGTGGGTGTTAGAATTTAATGAACATCAACCGCACATACCTGAACAAATTTAAGCTCTTGAGTCAGTCCTATGATCACTATGTGCACTATTTCTTAGCCAACATTTATCACAAAGAAAAGAAAGAGCAAGGAAAACATCTACAAGATGAAGAAAGAACAGTCATTGCAAAATCTTTTCAATGTGTGAGTACTTATCTTCACATTGTATAATTTAAAATTTCTAAGATTTCTAATATTTATCTGCTCCAGCTACGTGATTCAAGGTACAAGTTTTCTATGAACAAGAACTTCCAAAAAAGCTAATTGAGGATAATCAATTCATTAAAAGTCCACAGTTAAAACAAATACTATCCCAAAGATAACTTCTACCTTGTCAAGAAGCTTCCCTTCCAATCCAAGGCTGCCACTAACTTAATGCAAAACCTTGACAGGGTCATCCAAAGGACCAATCAAGCTCATGGAAAAAGGTTCCAAAAGGGTTGAAGTGTTCAAATGGAGAATCCTGTGCCAATTCTTTTCCACAAAGCACCAAAGGGTTTACCTTTGGATTTCTACAATGTTGAATTGTATAAAAAAAGCTTACCAGCACAAAAAAAAAAAAAAAAAAAGGACCACCAATCTCTTACCAGCACAAAAAAAGGACCACCAATTTGGATGCTGTTGCTTTCTTGAAGAACTTGGTTGAATTACTCCCATTAGAAGATCCTGATGAGCAAATGAATGACAAAAACTTCACCCAAAAACATTGGGACCATGCTACCAAGGCCTACAATTTGAACTTCCTTCAGAAAAAAGAATCTAAATCCAAAGAAGAAAACAACAAGAATGACATCAGCAATTATTGAAAAAGCATTGATTTGACCTTGTCAAACGGTGAAGACAAAAATGAAGAAGATGAGGAAAATGAGTATGAAGAGGAGGAACAGTACAAGAAAAGTGAGGTGGATAGTATCTACGGTAAATTTGATGAAGAAGATGTCATGATGGAGAGTCAAGAGGCTGAGGGAAGTTCATACTGCAATGGGATGACTCAAAATTAGTGGGAGGATTATCAGTAAACAATTGCTGATCACAAAATTGGTTTATGCTTGTATTTTCTGGTTTATTTGATCTCTAGGCCTTCTAGGTCTCTTTCCTATCTCTAAGATCAACGTAGTGTTTTTCTGCTTGGGATTGGATTTGCTTGGAATATTTTATACTTTGTTTTCATGGCTCCAAAAAACTTGCTTGGGGTTTTTTTATCTCCTATTTCCAAAAAGAATGTTTCTTTTTTTTAAGAATGAAACAGTTTGTTTACTTCCCACTTCAAAAAAGTTGAAATAAATCAACTCTAAGATGAACAGAGAACAAGGCGCTAGCAGTTTAAGACTCCAAAGGGTGCTATGCCATGGCAGTTCTGTGGAGGGGAAAGGTGCTGTTTAGTCAAGGTTCAGAACCTGGTAAATGAGGAATCAAGTAGTAAAGGATCAAGATGATAGTAGTTTGGTTGCAATGGAACAGCACTATCTGAGCCAAGATTATGTGTGAAAAACTTGGAAAAAAGAAGCTAAAGTTTCTTGAAAGCTACAAGAACAAAGCTTTTGTATGTAAAAAACTCCAACAAGCTAATAACTCTTGTTGTCAGAAGAAGATTGGGGATGATCAACTCAAACTCAACCAACCTCCAGGTTCTCAATGAACCTGCCCAACTCTCCGCAATCAAGCGCTTGAAGGGTACCAGATAACTGAGGGTGGCTGTACAAGACAAAGCACTATGTTTAAAAAGCTCTAAAAGCAAATATTAAACTGATTTGAAGCAAGGATAACCTCAACACTTCTCAAGGAACTCAAGAGTAGGCTGGCAGAATGCAACTCCAAAAAAAATAAGGGAGGTATAACACTCCAGGTCTCAAGCTTAATAAGACCTCTTCAATCAATTGTGCTTGGCTCCAGAAAGATGATCAAGGAGGGATCAAGATCAGTATGGTCAGAGAAAGGGATCAAGGAGTGGTATAACACACTCAAGAATTCCAACAGACAGAATTATCTTCAACCAGAAATGCTATTGGTTGGTGATAAGGATCAGGCCACAGAGGGCAAAAACTAAGGATCTATGGGTCAGGGGGCAATCATAGATATACCCAGGATGAGGTGAGGATCAAATTTTGGGGGACATATGCGCACACTCCCCTTGATTCTTAGAAAAAGGTAGGGGAGAGGCCCTCCTTTTATGGGCCATGGGTCCCTAAAGACTATTTACAGGTGATAAAACACATAGAGCAGAAAAAAACACAATATTTTTTTAATTTTTTTTTTTACACACATGAGAAAAAAGACAAAAAGAGAAACTGATAAGAACCCAGACAAAAAATAAAAAAATAAAAAATTGAAACAATAAGAAGATCTTGGATGGGCACAGGCAGGAGAGCTGCAGGTGGGGGATCACATGGAAAGGCTGAAAGGCCCTGGCAATTGCTGACCACAGATGATTGCACAAGAGCAGCTGGAGGTTGTTGTTGGGTGAGATTGTTTGGATGGCTGCTGGAGTCAGTTGAAATGGAGGTGGTAGCGGGGGGTTGATGATCAGAGGAGAACTATTTGGCAAGATTTTTGGTCCGTTGGTTGGATGACCGGCCAAGGTGGGAGATATGGGTGCAAGATTGGTTGTGGGAACAACCAATTGAATCAGCCAATGAAGGTTGTTCCCTTGACCAACCTTGCGCGGATGACCAGATTGGATTGCAGCAGGGTGAGATGATTGTGCTGGATAATCAGAAGGTGGATGCTTGGGCAATGAAAATGCAAGACGGGTTGTGGGAACAACCAATTGGGTCAGGGGATGGAGGTCATTCCCATGACTGACATTGCACAGGTGACCAAACTGGGTGAAGGGGGTGAGGGATGTGAATCATGAGGTCTTATTGGGGGAGTAAAGAGGATGAGTCTATGGGTCATGCAGAGTGGATGAGTAAAATATATGACCAATCCCTGGAAGTTGGCGGTGGAGAAGTTCTCATCCCCTCCTGTATGGTTTAAGAAGGGATGCTGATCATGATTTGATGCTGATCATGATTTGATTCTGATAATGATTGGATGCTGATCATGAGCATGACAATCTAGGGGACTGGAGGTTGAGGAGGAGGGAAGGTAGGAAGGAGTGGTTGTAGGATGAGATTGGATGGGATTGAGCAATTGGAGTTGGAGGTGAGGATGACCATGAATGGCCATTGCCATGGGTGTGGACAATGATGCCAGCACCGGCTAGAAGCCCGCAAGCCAAGCCGGTCTTCATCCGCGCGTTTGCCAAAAAAAAAGGTGGATAACAGAGCAAAGCAAGGGCAAATTAAACATAGGACCAGGCGCTAGACACCCAAGAGATGATCCTAGAAAAATAGAAGAGTGGGAGCTGGAAGTTTGGGAACTGGATATGGGAATCATTCTGGAAAAAAAGTTTTTTTTTTGGATCTAAATGGAGGCTATAGAAAAGTTCATAAAAATTTTACTTTTTACGTACTTGTCCAGAGGTGTCCCAGATTGGGCACCAAATCTCTCCCCAACTTACAGACTGTCCCTAGTCTGCATCTGAGCATCTTTGATGATATATATAAAATAAGAAACTGAGGAATTGAAACAGAAAAACACCCGTTTGATCTTGAGGGTGATTGAAAAAGGGATCTTGATCCATTCAAAGAAAAGGTCCTGGAAGTGGCTGAGATAAAAGAATGAAGAAGGCGTCCCAGGTGATCACATATGTGGCATACAGTGGATTTCACAACAAAATGCAGCAGATGACCCCTAGTGGTACACAATTGAGAGGACTTACTTCTGGAACAAGTTGCCTTCACAACAATAAAATTTATTGACCTGATCAGCAGAGAACCTTCTGGCCATCTGAGTACCATCCATCTCCTCCAAAACATATGATCCACCTCTTACTTGACCAACCACTTGATAAGGACCATTCCAGCGGTTGTAGAAAAGCTTTCCCCACTGAGTTTCCAGGGATCAATTATAAGCTAAGACTAGATTCCTGGGATTCAAGGGATCCCTGATTAGATTGGAGTGCTTATCCTCCCAATACTGGACTGATTTTTCTCTTGACTCCATCATCTTCTGATAAGATCTGTCACAAACATCTTCACTTTGCTCCAGTTGCTTGGATCTGGCAACTAATAGATCATTGTTGGAAGAAACCCTTTCCCAAGAAATACCTAAGAAAGATTCCATTTCAAGATCAAGAGGAAGGACATCCCTCTGTCCAAAGATAACTTCATAAGTTGAGTAGCCAGTGGTTTGTTTAGTTGAAATTTGATTGGAGAAGAGGACCAGAGGAAGAAATTTGCAACAATTCTTTCCACTTTCACCAGACAGCTTGAAAAGGGCAGCCTTCAAAGGAGCATGGCCTCTTTCCACCATGCCTTGACCTTCAGGATAATAAGGAGTGGTCATCCTATGTTGACCAGGAAGCAATTGGATCATTTCATCAAGTTTTCTACCAAACTCAGAGCCACCATCAGCTGAATAAGATTGAGCCAAGCCATAAAGCATTGTCCAATTCTCATAGAGGAAGGCTGATACTGATTCAGATCTGAGGTTCTTAAGGAATTTTGCTTCAACCCATCCAGAAAAATCATCTCTAGCCACTATGATGTACTTAGCTCCAGCAGCCTTAATATGAACCACATCCATAGCAATCCTTCCAAAGAAAGTGGACTCTCCAGTGGGATAAAAAAGTTCCACTGGGCGCCTAAGATCATGTTTCTGACATACTTCACAACTCTTGTACCATTGAGAGACTTATTTCTTCAAGGATGGCCGCCAGAATAGTTTGGATATTCAACAATAAGTTTTGGTTTCCCCAGGATGACCAAGGCTTTCATGGAGACTTTCAAGAATTGAATCTTTTTTAGAAGGGATGGTGACCACAATAAGAGCACAAGGGTTGCCTCTTTTCATAAGCCTAGTACCTTGGACAAAGAAATTGGAGGACTTGCTTTTGGGTAATCAAAAATCTTTAGCAGAGAGATCAGCAGGCCTTTGGAGCGTGGATGGATACTGCTCTAATTTAAGCCAGAATACTTGTTGGAAGGCAGAACAATCTTGAGAGGAAAAGGTGAAGAAACAACAAATTAAGGTTTCCTCCTTGTTGAAATCCACTCCAACATCCAATTCTTCATCTCCAAGAGGGCTTCAAGATAAACCATCAGGCATGGTGAAAGATTTTACAGGCCTATGAACAATATCAAAAGAGAACAAATGGATGAAAGCCACCCAACAAGTCATTGGAGCATTTGGAAGACTGGGGGCATTGATCATTTTGATAATGGATTTTGCATCAACTAGTAACTCAAAGTGTTGACCCCAGAGAACATTTTGGAGCTTCTTCAACATTTGGGCCACACCACAAAGTTCAAGTTTTGGCTGGAAGTACCTAGGTCCACCTCTGAAAAAAGAAGAGATTCATACAGAGCAGGATGATCCAAACCATTTCCATCTTCCTGAGTAAGGACATCCCCAACAGATTGATAACTAGAGTCCACAGCCAGCTTGATCTTTCCAGCCCGAGGTCCATAAGTGATCTTATTCAAGACAATGTCTTTTCTAAAAATTGTTTTGAGCATCTGAAATGATTTTTCACAAGCTTGGGTCCAAAACCATTCAGCATCCTTCCTGGTTAAGTAATGCAAGGGAATGCAAATTTTGGATAGAGAAGGGATAAAGATCCAAAAATAGATTACAACACCTAAGAAACCTCTGATTTCAGTTGGATTGATGGCAGTAGGCCAAGAGAGAATTTTGTTGACTTGAGATGGAGCCATCCTTCTTCCTTCCTTGCAGACCACATGACCAACAATTTCCAAAGCAGGGACACAGGCAGCCAATTTGGATCCAGAGACAGTGAGACCAGGATCCTTGATTCAAAACAGGATCCTTTCCAGAGTAGTTGCATATTCCCAGATACATTGACACATTCCTGAATGCCAGGGTAAGATCTCATTTTTATAATCAGAACTGGACCTTTAATCCCGCCATTGTCAATAAACATACCAGCATGATCAGGGATTTCATCCTGGAGGATCCAAACCATCTGAGCCTGATAGACTGCAACCAAATTGGTGGCACCTTGAGGTAATTGAGTAAGTTGGAAACACCCAAGAGGAGTATTGAAAGTAGTGAGAGGAAGAGAAATTGGATTTAAGCTTTGTCATAGACACCCATAATGTCACCAAGACCATAGCAAGCTCTCCCAGAGAAGGAGTCAACAAATTCTTCAGTAGCAGGGGGAATACCAGAGTCTTTAATAGTAACCTTATTTAGAGGCTGGAGATCATGAACTATTCTAAGTTTACCATTACTCTTGAGAACACAGAAAACAGGACTGGAATAGCTAGAAGTTGATTGTTCTTATAAACCGGTTTGGACTCCTTTGCGGACCAATTTGGTGAATTTTTCAACTTTAGCAGCCGGGATTGGGATCTTCTTCTTTTGCCAGTGATCATGTTCTACTACAGGGATAATGTAAGGGAGGCCATAGGATTCTTTCAAGAGACCTCTCTCTTCTTCACAGAAAGCAATAGATTTTTCCCTAAGGGCTAAGACATTTTTGATCAAATTGAAATCATCAGGAAGAAGCCATCCATCTGGACCAAAGTTTACCACTTTCAGAAATTCTTCAGTGAAACAAAAAGAGGGGATGAATGGGCCAGTAAGAGATTGAGGCAAACCACAGTAAGGATTGCGGGATAGAGGGGGCGCATAAGAGGTGGGTTGAGATTGAGAGGCATTGGTTGGTTGACTGGTTGAACCTTTTTTAAAACTGGTTTATACTTGGTGGCAAAAGAGAGGAATCCTTTCTTCCTGCAAGCATTGACCAGTGAGACCTGACTACAAAAACTGAGGCCAAGTTCCAACATCTTCCAAGTTTGATATTCTGCCTTGTCCTTGAAAGGTGCCTTTTCCATAAAAGAGGATCCAAAAGCTAACACATTGCTCACATGTGTGGCACAGGGTAGAGTTTTGAAAATGACAGTAGTAGAGGCCCCTGATGGTGCAAAATTGGGAGGACTTACTTCTACCCCACATTGCCTCCACTTAGGACCATACTCCTTCATACCAAAACCCCCAAGAAAAGAATTGAGATTGGAATCTAGTTTAGACTCATTGCGGATATTCAAAACCGGAGTAGAAGATAATTTATCAGGCTGAAGGGAAAAAAGAAAAGAAGACACAAAAGACCCAGAGAGAGAAGAAATATTTTTGGAATTTTTGGATTTTTTATGTTTTTGAATATTCATCTTATTTGGATGAGGAAGAGATGATGAGAAAAACAAAAAATATGCATCTGAGGCTGAATTTGATCCATAAGTTGAAGTCTGAGGCTGAGAGGAACTACAACTAACAGTAGGATCAACTAATCCAATAAATAATGAGGCTGAGAGGAATTAGAATTTTCCTTCTACTTTCCCTTTAGAACTTTTTTGGAAGAACAACCAGGAAAATCTTGTTACCAACAAACAGAATCCAAGTAACAAAGTGGAACTTCAATTTTTCTGCCATCAGCATCAGGGAGAAGGATTCTCTCCCCAACTTGATCAGAAAAAATCAGGGTAGCACCAAAATCCATTAAGAACGGTTGGCCCAAGATCATAGGACCTTCCAAACAAGTGATCCAGAAGTAACAAGTTCCAACAATATTTTGACCAATTTGAACAGGAAAATCCTCAGAAATACCAACCAGTTCACATGACTGATTCCCTATACCTTAAACCGCAGAAGTAAAACTGACCCTTGGGCTAAGCTTGAGTTTTCAGGCCATGGCATCTGATATTAAGTTGAGCTGAGAACCCAAATCCACAAGAAGAGAAACTGTTTTAGCCAATTCACCAAGATAGCAGGGAAGAAATCCAAGAGGGCAGGAATACAGATTGGCATCTGAAGGGGGATCTTTTCCACAAGAGTTCTCCATCAAAGTGCCAGAAGAGACCTTCAATTTGTCTGGACCAATTTCCACACGTCAATGACAAACCCATTTCTTCATGCCTTCAGACACAAATGGGGAGATAGACAGCAGTTCAGCCACAGACAGATCAGGGATTTTGAGATCAGAAATTTTCTTTAATACTCCTTCCACTGCATTAGGGTAGTCCTTGGAAATGCCCCTCTCAAACCAAACTTTGGGCTGGGTGGAGGGAGGAAGATTAGGTGAGGCAGTTACTGGAAGAGGATCAGAGGATTGAAGGGGTTGACCAGATTGAAGAGGAGTAGAAGGATCAGAGTGGTCCTGGAACCTTTCCATGAGTGGTTACCTTTCTACTTCCATGTCTTCTACATCAGAGGAAGGAGGCTCAGGCAAAGATCAACATTTGACAGGTTTTCAAAGGATTGAAGATGGAACAGGAGGAGACTTGTGAGTTTTGGGTTCTTCATGGGGTTTCCTAGCTGGATCATATTGATAAGCACCAGAGAAGCTAGAAGAAGTGATAGCTGGAGGATACAAAGGTTGAAGAGTTCCACAGGATGATTGAAAATCCAAGGAAACCAGAGATGCCTTCTTGGGAGTTGGCGGTTGGTATGAATCCACTACATGACGGATTGGACAAGATTAGTCAAAAGGGATCAAAGAACCATTAGGAAGAAAGAAATTATTTCCCTTCTGTTCTACTAATTTCTCCTCCTTGTCCTTCTGGAGTTCAGGACATCTACTGGTACCATGGCCTTCTCTATGACTGCAATAGCAGACTAAGGTGGATTTAGGAACAGAATGAGCAGGTTTAGGGGTAGCTAAAGAGGAAATTTTCTGATCTATTTTATTCTCAAAGGCCTGAAGTAGCTTAGTAATCTCATCTATGGTAGAAGTATCCTTATTGGCCTGAGGGCTTGATTTATGTCTGCGATTTGCTTCCATCTTGTTCATGATTTTGTTGGATTCTTGGAAGGAAAGAGCGTGGACTGGTTCAGTGATCCTGGGCTTTTAAAAAGTTAAATCAGTTTGAGCTTTCATGACTTTGTCCACCACATTCCTAAGGACCAGAAAGACAGGGAGTTTGAATTGATTATCCCTAGTAGTGATCAAGGACCCAGACTTGACCAATTCATCCCTAATCCTTTCCTGCACTCCTGGCAAAAAAGATTGGAAAAATCAAACTTGAATTTTGTCCACCCTGTCAATGTGATTGTTCCTGATAAGATAAGACTGAATAGGATCCCAAGACTTTCTGAAAGACTGATAATCAGAGGCTGCAGACACACCACCATTGGAGATCCATTGAGAAACCAGAGCATCCAATTCCTGTAAGGTAAACCTAGCCAAATCTATTTTGCCCCAATAAGCCAACATAGACTCCTTCCAGAGCCTCCAGTTATGAGTTTTGAATCCATCAAACAATTCAATCACTTCCATAACTTCATCAGAGGAGATAAAAAATTGTAACTGATAGGCCATATCATGTTCATTTGCACCATCCACTTCAGCATCCATTTCATAGGAGTCCAAAAATTGTTCCACATTTGTTCCATTGAATCCTAGGTTCTTGTTCTTTGGTTTGATCTTGACCATCTTGGCCCAAACAGTGGTGGATGGAACAGATTTCATTTTGAAGACAGAGTTCCTAAGGGGATCCAAAAAGCAGAGTTCCAAGGTGGCTCACAAGCGTGGCAAGGGTAGAGTTTCACAAAAAACAACAAGAATCCTTCCCAGATGGTGCAACATTGGGAGGACTTACTTCTGAAACAAGTTTCCTCCAGGGATCAGATCTGGATGATGACAGAAAAAAGAAAAAAAAAGGATTGGATTGGATTTCAGAGTTGATTCTTCAAGTTGGGAATGTAAATCCCAAATTTCTGGTTTGATCCAGGCCCAGGGGACCAAATGTAAGACTCAAAATGGTTCTAGGCCGTGGCAGTTCTGTGGAGGGGAAAGGTACTGTTTAGGCTGCTCTCCTGAGTGTTATAAAATATTTAAATGTAACCAAGATTGAGGTCCAGAACCTGGTAAATGAGGAATCAAGTATTAAAGGATAAGGATGATATTAGCTTGGTAGCAATGGAACAGCACTTTCTGAGCCAAGATTATGTGGGAAAAACTTGGACAAAAGAAGCTAAAGTTTGTTTAAAGTTCCAAGAACAAAGCTGTTGTATGTAAACAACGCCAACAAGCTAATAACTCTGGTTGTCAGCAGAAGATTGGGGATGATCAACTCAAACCCAACCAACCTTCAGGTTCTCAATGAACCTGCCCAACTCCCCACAATCAAGCGCTTGAAGGGTACCAGATAACTGAGGGTGGCTGTAAAAGACAAAGAACTATGTTTAAGAAGCTCTAAAAGCAAACAGCAAACTGATTTGAAGAAAGGATAACCTCAAAACTTCTCAAGGAACTCAAGAGTAGGCTGGCAGAATGCAACTCCAAAAAAAATAAGGGAGTGATTGGCTCCAGAAAGATGATCAAGGAGGGATAAAGACCAGTATGGTCAGAGAAAGGGATAAATGAGTGGTATAACACACTCAAGAATTCCAACAGACAGAATTATCTTCAACCAGAAAGGCTATTGGTTGGTGATAAGGATCAGCCAACAGAGGGGCAAAGACTAAGGATCAATGGATCAGGGGGCAATCATAGATATACCCAGAATGAGGATGAGGATCAAATTTCAATGATAACGGGGGACATATGCACACACTCCCCTTGATTCTTAGAAAAGGTTAGGGGAGAGCCCCTCCTTTTTTGGGCAATGGGTCCCTATAGACTATGTACAGGTGATAAAATACATAGAGCGGAAAAAAACACAATTTTTATTTTTATTTATTTATTCATTTTTTTTACACACATGAGAAACAAGAAAAAAAGAGAAACTGATGAGAACCCAGACAAAAAATAAAAAAATAAAAAATTGAAATGATAGGAAGATCTTGGATGGGCACGGGAAGGAGAGCTGCAGGTGGGGGATTGCGTGGAAATGCTGAAAGGCCCTGGAAATTGCTGACTGCGGATGATTGTGCAAGAGCATCCCGTGGTTGTTGTTGGGTGAGATTGTTTGGATGGCTGCTGGAGTCAGTTGAAATGGACGTGGTAGCGGGGGGGTGACAATCAGAGGAGGACTCTTGGGCAATATTGTTGGTCCATTGGTCAGATGACCGGCCAAGGTGGGAGATAAGGGTGCAAGATTGGTTGTGGAAACAACCAATTGAGTCAGTGGATGGAGGTTGTTCCCATGACCAACCTTGCGCAAATGACCAGATTGGATGGCAGCCGGGTGAGATGATTGCGCAGGATGATCAGATGGTAGACGCTTGGCCAATGAGAATGCAAGATGGGTTGTGGGAACAACCAATTGGGTCATGGGATGGAGGTCATTCCCGTGACTGACATTGCGCAGGTGACCAAACTGGGTGAAGGGGATGAGGGATGTGAATCATGAGGTCTTATTGGGGGAGTAAAGAGGACAAGTCTATGGGTCACGCGGAGTGGATGAGTACAATAGATGACCCAACCCTGGAAGTTGGCGGTGGAGAAGTTCTCATCCCCTCCTTTATGGTTTAAGAAGGGATGCTGATCATTATTGGATTCTGATCATGATTGGATGCTCTTAAGAGATGAATTTGAGATTGAAAACAAACCAACGTGCTAGTTCATGGGAAACAAATGAATGAGTAAGAATGGAAAGAGACAAGAGGTGCTGGAGAACAAGAATGAAACCAACAGATCTTCAAGACAGCTTCACGCCAATGATTGGGGCAGTGAATCAAGCATTGGTTGAGTCTCAGAGGATTGATGAGCTGAGATGGGTGGTTGATAATGAGTCGAGGAGTTAGACCTTAGGAGCTTGAGAGAAAAAACGGACTGGCTCTTACCAGTTACCAGATGGATGAGGTCAAGTGCCCAATGGTGTGTGTTTGGAGGATTGTGGTCGAGTTGAACAGCTGACGGATGATTGATAGGAGGTTGGAGGTGTTGAGGAGATAAGGAAAGAGGTAACAGGACAGAACAGAATGAGAGAACAACAAATAAAGAGATGAGAATGAGACTTCTGAGAGAGGAGACAACCACAATCCAAAGCATCCAAGAGTAGGAGATCCAGAGAAGACCAGTCAGGTAGCTCCTCCCTTTCCCCCAGGGGGGAATTTGTGATCTTGCCGCGGAGCAACTGGAGTGATGCGCACAGTCTGCTTGGCGGCAGTAGGATGAGAGTGAGTGAGGGAAGACCCAGAAGTCAACACCCCCCATAACTGGAAAGAGTCAGTGTGATCAGCAGGTAGGGAGTGCAAAGGAGGGCTGGATCAGGTGGACTAGCTTGGCCAGGATGACTTTGGGGACCGCCTTGGTGAGCGGGTTGGCAAACATTTGATCGGAGGGTGTGAGTTGAACAGAGAAATTACCTAGCTGAAGTTCCTCTCTGAGACCTTTAGTCTTGAGGTTGATGTGACAAGTTTTGGCATTCAAACCGAACCTCTTCAGTTTATCTTAGAGCCCCTTGTTGTCAATGAGGTGGAGTGGACTGGGAATGTTGATCGAGAAGACCTTGCCAATCAGATTCGGCAACCATTTTCCTTCAAGAAATGAGTCAAGAAGTGCGTTGAGTTTGGCTTCAGTGGTGGATTAGACAATGTTTCTTTGTTTGAAGCTATCCCAAGAGATGAGGGACCCAAAGGACAACCCAAGATAGCCGGTTTGAGACTTGCGGGTTGCTGGATCTTTGGCCCAAGAGGCATCGCTGTAAAAGACGATGGGGTCAGCCTTGTTGTTCTACTTGATTGTCAGTTTCAGATCTCTTGTGGCCTTCAGGTATTACCAAGTCCGCTTGAGTTCTCTCCAGTGGGTGAGGCCAGGTTTATTCTGGAAGCGGGCTAGGCTAGATACAGCAAGACTGAGGTCGGGTCTGGTCCTGCAGGCAATGTAGTTGAGAAGACCTATCCCTGACCAATAGTTGATGTTGAGCTCTTTGAAGGCCTCAAAATCTTCATCTGTTGCCGCGCTTAGTTGAAGGTGAGGTGTGAGCGGAGTAGAAACAGGTCTGCAATCCTGGAGTCCAAGTTCTTCGAGTCCGTGGTCAATGTGTTTGGGTTGACTGAGTAAGACAGAGTCTCCGGACCTTTCAAACTTCATCCCCAGGATAGTGTCCGGATCATGGCATTGAGAATTTTCAAATCTTGAGTTGAATTTATATTTGAAACCGTTCACATCCCCAACAAGGATGAGGTCATCCATGTGAAAGAAGATGAAAGAGTCCCCGTCCTTAGATTTGTAGATGCAGGGATCACTGTCGGACTCAATGAACCCAACGGATCTGATCCATTCAGCCAGAGTGTCATACCAGTTCTTAGGGGATTGTTTCAATCCGTAGAGACTTTTCTTAAGTTTGAGATATTTGGAAGGTTGATCACAGCCATCTGGAGTCTTGATGAATACATCCTCTTTGATGGGAGCATGGAGGAAGGCGGATTTGACGTTGAACTGCCTGATCAAGAGATCGCGTTTGAGACTGAGTTGTAGGATTGCACATAGAGAGGGGATTTTTCCCGTTGGGGCAAAGGTTTCCCCGTAATAAAGGCCATAGATCTGGTTGAATCCACAAACGCATATCCTTGCCTTGTGGATAAGTGTGTTGTCATGGCAGTTATCTTTGATTTTGAACACCCACGTAGTTTCAAGCGGGTTTTCCGGATCTGGCCCATTGTATTCTTCCCAAACGCCCAGGTCTTTGCATTGTTTCAGTTCCTTCCTGATGGCTTCTCTCCATTTCTCAGCATCCTCACACAACATAGCCTTCACATATGTTTTTGGCTCATAGTAGTGGTGGAAGCCATACCTTTGGGGCGGCCTTAGGGTAGATCTGTCTCTCAACGTCCGTCTAGGAAGGCTGGTGTTGGGAGTCTGAGTTGAGGTAGATTGGTCACCGAGGGAGTTTGAGGTGATTACCGTCTCTTGAGGTGGTAGGTTTTCTTTGGAAGATTTTTGAGTTATATTGTCTGAGGTTGAGTCCTCTGAGGCAAGAGAGTCCAGAGACCTGTCACAATAATGTTCAGTATTTCTGATTCTATCAGGCTGGCAATCGGAATTTGTCTCATTGGGCTCAGGTAGACCGTAGGTTGAGTCCTCAATCAAGAAGTCGCAATTAGATGAGTCATTACCTTCCAGGTTTTCAATTGACTTGAGATCAAATCTTACGTGTTTTGATGATAAGATACTCCCATTGGGTTTGAGAATTCGATATGATCTGAAGTCAGGGTTGTAGCCAATCAGCTTCCCCTCCAGTCCCTTTGGATGAAAATTCTTTCCTTTGACCCTACATTGATTGAGGTAGACAACCGACGTTCCGAGTGGTTTGAAGTAGGAGAGCGGAAGGGAGCTCTTGTGCATTTGCTCCCAAGGAGAGCAGGAGTCTCCCTTTCTTGGTATTTGATTGAGACTGAGGCAGCACGCCTTCAGGATTTTGGGCCAGAGTCGGACCGGTAGTTTGGAGGAGCTGATGGTGCACCGTACGCTTTTGACGATCATCCTGTTAGCCCGTTCCGCTCTGCCATTGTGTTTGGGATGATGTGGTTTGGAAATCAGTTGTCTGATTGCATTGTCCTTGCAGAATTGAACTAACCTCTGGTTTATGAATTCTGTTCCTCCGTCAGAGCACAGTTTGCAGGGAAGGTAACCCAGTTTTGACTTTTGTGGCTCCAACACGGCAATGAGGACTTCAGGAGTTTGATTCTTGCTTTGAAGAGGAATCCCACTCAGGTATCCGGTGAAATTGTCCACCACTGTGAGGATGTACCTCTCCTGTCTGGGAGATGGGGGCTTGAGAGGACCAATTAGGTCCAGGTGGATTCGCTCAAAAGGTCTGGAGGCGCTGGTTGACTGTAGTTTGAACGGGGCCTTGGTGATTTTTCCAACAGTGCAGTCCTTACAGTAGAATGAGTCAAGATCATCTTTGCTGAGCTTGACGTCTCTGATCTCGCAAAGTTGACTAGTTGAGGCATGACCAAGAGCAAGATGGAGCTCTTTCAGGTTCATGCCGGGGCTGTTGTTCACGGACAGGAGGCAGTGGTTCTGGCCGATTTGTTTTGGGTTTTGAACCACAAAGAGATTGTCAATGATTAGTCCTAGAAAGATGAGGGAGTTGCTGTTAGAGATCTGAAAGTGACCCTTCTCTGAAGTCATTTGACACCCTTTGCCTATGAGAATACCCGGACTGATGAGGTTGACCACTATTTCCGGGACGTAGAGACAGTGGTTAAGGACAACCGTGTGTTTTTTCCACAAAAGTTTGACTGTGCCAGTTCCTTCAATAGGCAAGTTGGCTCCGTTCTTGCCTGTAGAAATACTCTCTCCAATACATTTGTTGAGAGTGAGGAAGAATTTTTTGCCGTTGAAGATGTGGGCGGAGGCTCCGCTATTGACAAGGATATCCTGAATGGATAGAGCCTTGGATTTGATCCATTTTGAGAGGAAGGCGTGGTAGTGGGCCATCTCATTCTTTGGCTTCTGTTTCTCCTTCCATTTGGATTGTTTTTCTATCCACCAATTGGGGGCCTTGTCTGGGTGAAGGTGGAAACATTCTCTTTCTGAGTGGTTTTTGTCTTGTTTGGGGTTGTGATAGCCTTTGACGCACCGACTAGTTTGTTGATTCTTGAATTTAGTCTTGTTTGTGATTAACGCTGAATCAGTGAAGGAAACAGATTTATCAGAATTCTCGGCTTTGATTTCATTGTTGAACTGAGTGAGATGGTTGCACACAAAATCTACGTGGATAGTCTTGTTGGAATGCATGAGTTGCCGCTTAAGATCTTGAAGCAAAGAAGGTAATTTGAAGAGTATTAAATAAGCAAGGATATCTTGCGGTAGATCTATTCCAATATCAACCATCTTTTTGATTGTGGTTCTGACGTCAGTGATGAATCCGGCAATGTTATCTTCTTGGAAAGTGATGTGGAGGAAATCATTGAAAATGCGTGCTCTGTTGGAGGCTTCGGAGGAGGAGTATCTCTCTTTGATGGACGCCCAAATCAATTTGGCTGAATTCACATTTGCTGCGCTGATGATGTTGTTGTGGGTGATTGAGTCAACCTTTGAGATAAGAAGGAGTTGGATCTTGTTGTTGTCTTGGGATGAGAGAGCCGTTGATTTGGATTCCAAGGCGTGGAGGACTCCTCGTAGCTTGAGCAAATAGTTCATCTTGTCCTTCCAGATACTGTAATTGTCCTCAGAGAGTAAGGGAATAGTTTCCAAGGCTGTCTTGAGCATGGCCTGTCTGAATCCATTGTTTTTGTTTTGGGGCAGAGAGGTTGAGGCCATGGCTCATGCTGGTTTCTTCAGTTGATGGAGCTTTCGGCTTTTAACTGTCTTAAGAGATGAATTTGAGATTGAAAACAAACCAACGTGCTAGTTCATGGGAAACAAATGAATGAGTAAGAATGGAAAGAGACAAGAGGTGCTGGAGAACAAGAATGAAACCAACAGATCTTCAAGACAGCTTCACGCCAATGATTGGGGCAGTGAATCAAGCATTGGTTGAGTCTCAGAGGATTGATGAGCTGAGATGGGTGGTTGATAATGAGTCGAGGAGTTAGACCTTAGGAGCTTGAGAGAAAAAACGGACTGGCTCTTACCAGTTACCAGATGGATGAGGTCAAGTGCCCAATGGTGTGTGTTTGGAGGATTGTGGTCAAGTTGAACAGCTGACGGATGATTGATAGGAGGTTGAAGGTGTTGAGGAGATAAGGAAAGAGGTAACAGGACAGAACAGAATAAGGAGAACAACAAATAAAGAGATGAGAATGAGACTTCTGAGAGAGGAGACAACCACAATCCAAAGCATCCAAGAGTAGGAGATCCAGAGAAGACCAGTCAGGTAGCTCCTCCCTTTCCCCCAGGGGGGAATTTGTGATCTTGCCGCGGAGCAACTGGAGTGATGCGCACAGTCTGCTTGGCGGCAGTAGGATGAGAGTGAGTGAGGGAAGACCCAGAAGTCAACAGATGCTGATCATGATCATGACAATCTAGGGGACTGGAGGTTGAGGAGGAGGGAAGGTAGGAAGGATTGGCTGTAGGATGAGATTGGATGGGATTGAGCAATTGCAGTTGGAGTTGAGGATGATCATGAATGGCCATTTCCTTTGGTGTTGAAAATGATGCTGGAGCCAGCTAGAAGCCCGCAAGCCAAGCCAGTCTTCATCCGTGTGTTTTCCAAAAAAAAGGTGGATAGCAGAGCAAAGCAAGGGCAAATTGAACATAGGACCGGGCGCTAGGCACCCAATAGGTGATACTAGACAACTAGGAGAGTGGGAGCTGGAAGTTTGGGAACTGGATATGGGAATCATTCCGGATTTTTTTTTTTGGATCTAAATGGTGGCTATAGCAAAGTTCATAAAAATTTTACTTTTTCCATACTGGTCCAGAGGTGTCCCAGATTGGGCACCACAGTTGTACATTAGGGTTGAAAATGGGAAGGATATTTCCAATTAAGCCCCAAGAAAGGGTTCAGAGATCCACCTCCATGGCATCTGCTTCTGAAAGGCCACAACTGCCTTAATCACTGAGCAGCCTAATGAGATATGAGTTGTCAGGGTCCCCCAGGGCCCATGCTGCAAGGGGAGGGTAAGCAACCAGGCACATCAAATCTGAGGCTAGTATGATGTCTGGCCTACCCAAATTTACCTGCCAGACCCCCAGTTGACCTAGAAACATGGCCAGTGAGTCATCTCTGCTCAAAATTTACAGATGCCTCACCCTTACAATTGTTGCATCAATTTCTCCAAGCATCTTGTATATTCCAGTTAAAATGGCATACTACTCCCTCCCTTCT
The DNA here is from genome assembly GCA_025617555.3 of Puccinia polysora. Classification (NCBI taxonomy): domain Eukaryota; kingdom Fungi; phylum Basidiomycota; class Pucciniomycetes; order Pucciniales; family Pucciniaceae; genus Puccinia; species Puccinia polysora. Next base: position 29,028,489 of record CM062629.1, read on the forward strand.
TTGGCATAAATCATCAAGTTTTTTGGCTTCTTCTTGCTGATATGTTCCCCGGTCCACAATCCAATGATCAAATTTTGTATGCTTTATTGTAAAACACTTGCAATTTATCTAGATGTGGAAAATCATTGTATGCTCATAGATTATTTCATAGTCCTTTTCATTCACTGCAATCATTTTATTTTGATAAACATGCTTGCTAACAATCTAACTTGAACAATTTAAGCCATTCTGGACAATAAATTGTTGCCGCTGGAAACAACTGGTCACAATTGAAAGAAAAATGTGTTCTTGTGACCCAGGTCAGTTTTTAATCAAAGAGGAACAGATAAAAAAAAAGAATAACTGACATGGATCATGTTTGATTTCACTTTTGAAGCAGCCCAATCATGCCTTGTAAGACTCCAAATGGTGCTAAGCCCCAGGCAGTTCTGTGAAGGGGAAAGGTGCTGTTTAGACTGCCCTCCTAAGATTTAAAAGAATATTTAAATGTAACCAGAATCCAGGTCCAGGATCTTTTAAATAAGGAATGAATATAAGGGATGAGTTTGCGAATAGTTGGTACCAAATGAATCAATACTATCTGAGGCAAGATGGTGTAGGGAAAGACCTGAACAAAATAAAAGTTCTGTTCAGATTTCAATGGAACAAGGCAGTTGAAATTAACAACACTCACAAGCTAATAACTCTGGTTGTCAGCAGAAGATTAGGAAAGATCAACTCAATCCCAACCAACCTCCAGGTTCTCAATGAACCTGCCCAACTCTCCCCAATCAAGCGCTTGAAGGGTACCAGATAACTTTGGTTGGATGAACAAAAAAAAAGAAATTTTTTGTGAAGCTCTAGAAGCAAAGAAATAACATATTCAAACAAGAATAACCCAAAACTTCTCAAGGAAATCAAGAGTAGTGTGGCGTAATTAAAATTAAAGAATAGAGGGAGGTCTAAAGCTCAAGGTTTCAAGCTTAAAGAAACCTCTCAGTCAAACGTGACTGGGTCTGGAAAGATGATCAGGGGAGGATCAAGACCAGTATTTTTGTAAAAAGGGATCAAGGAGTGGTTTAACACACTCAAGAATTCCAACAGAAAGAATTATCTTGAACCAGCAAGGCTATTGTTGGTGATAAGGAGCAGGGTGACAGATGGATCAATCAAATATTTGAGTATGGAGGCTCAAAGGATCAAGGGGAAATCATGGATATACCCAGGATGAGGATTAGGATTAAATTACTATGATTACATTGGGGACATACACACACACTCCCATGGATGATTTGATGATTCAGAAAAAGCAACAGAGAGCCCGCCTATTTATAGACCAGAGGCCTGTAGACTATTTACAAGAGATTTTTACAAATGAGAGCGGAGAATTTTTTCTTTTGCTATAATAAAACTAAAAGATAAGACCAAGGGAAGCCATTAGCACGTGCCAATGATGGGCCTGGGCAGGTGACAATGACAGGTGAGGCCCGCGCAGGAAGATCACTGACTGGCGTGGCCAACGGACGACCTTGGATGAGAGGCAGCAGGCCCTGGGTGAAATTACAAGGGATCTGTGCGGACTACTGATGAACCAGGTGGGAGACCTGGGAGCTAGGGAATCAGCAGATTGAAGGGGGGGAACTGGAGAGCAATGACGGCTTGTGATGGATGCAAGCAACCACTTGTGGGCCCATTCAATGTTCACGTAGCAATGGGTTCCTTTGTTGATTGCATGGGTTGGATGAGGGGATGAGTAGGGAGCATTCCAGATGAAAAAACACAAGGGTTGGAAGGTGATGATTTAAGAGGATGGAGTGGATGATGATGATCATAATGATTGGGGTTGATGGCTGTCTGCGTGCGCTTTTGGCAAAAAAAAGAAGAAAGAAGGGAATGGAAAGATAAGGAGTGAAGCAAGAAGGACTTGAACACTGGGAACAGGTTTCTAGGCACTGAGAGATCTGCCTAGACAGCTAGGAGAAGGGAAAGATGAGAAGTAGAAACTGAAATAGGAAATCATTCTGGAATGTTTTTTTTTTTGAAGTTGTATTGATGGATAAGGGAATGTAAAAAAAAATCAAAAATTTCCATAATCCATGAGGTGTCCTGGATTGTTCACCACATCTCTCCCCATATTGCAGACTTTCCCTAGTCTGCATCTTTGATCTTGAGGATATGAAGAGGAGTAAAAAATACAAAGAAATTGAACAGAATATTGGCTATTTCTTGATCTTGAGAGGTATTAAAGGGTTGGAAAATATCTTGATCCATCCAAAAGAGCCCTAGAATTGGTAGAGATAAAAATCAGAAGGCATCCCAGGTGCTCAAGTATGTGGCATACAGTAGAGTTGACAACAAAAATGCAGCAAATAACCCTTGTGGTGCATAATTGGGAGGACTTACTTCTAAGACAAGTTGCCTCCACAACAATGAAACTTCTTGACTTGACAGCAGAGAAACTTCTTGCCAGTTGAGTACCATCCAGCTCCTCCAAAATATAAGAGCCAAATCTAAGTTTGCAAATTACCCAATAAGGACCATTCCATAAAATGAGAAAAGCTTTCCCCATTGGGTCTCCAATGAACAATTATAAGCTAAAAATATATCCACAGGGTTCAGGGAGTCCCTGATTTTATTGGAGTGCTTTTCCTCCCAATACTGGACTGATTTTGATCTGGACTCCATTATTTTCCAATAAGCTTCATCACAAACATCTTCACTTTGGTCCAGTTGCTTGGACCTAGAAACTAATAGATCAGTATTTGAAGACACCTTGTCCCAAGGGGTCCCCAAGAAAGATTCCATTTCCAGATCCAGAGGAAGAACTTCTCTTTGGCCAAAGATGATTTCATAAGGTGAGTAGACAGTAGTCCTTTTGGTTGAGATTCAATCAGAGAAGAGAACAAGAGGAAGGAATTTGCAAAAATGCTTTCCACTTTCACCAGCAAGATTAAAAAGTGTAGCCTTCAAAGGAGCATGCCCTTGTTCCACCATGCCTTGGCCTTCAGGATAATGAGGGGTAGTAACTCTATGTTGTCTAGGAAGAGAGTAGTAACTCTATGTTTTCCAGGAAGAGATTGGATAATTTCAGCAAGTTTGCCACCAAATTTGGTGCCACCATCAGTAGAGTAGGATCAATCCATGAAATAACACATTTTCCTGGTCTCATACAGGAAATCTGCCACTGATTCAGAGCTAATATTCTTAAGAAACTTTGCTTCAACCCATCCAGAAAAATCATCTGTAGCCACAATGAGGTACTTAGCACCATCTGCCTTAATATGAACCACATCCATAGCAATCCTTCCAAAGACAGTGGACTCCCCAGTGAGATAAAAAATTTCAGCTGGATGCCTAAGATCACCTTTTTGACAAATTTCACAACTCTTGCACCATTGGGAGACTGATTTCTTCAGAGGTGGCCACTAGAATTGTTTGGGTAATCCTTGTTAAGTTTTAGTTTCTCCACAATAACCAAGACCTTCATGGAGAATTTCAATGATAGAATCTTGTTTAGAAGGAATATTAAAAACAATAAGAGCACAAGGATTCCCTCTTTTCATAATCCTAGAGCCTTTTACAAAGAAATTAGAGGATGTTCTTTTAAGAGATCAAAATTCTTTAGCAGAGAGATCAGCAGGTTGTTGGAGAGTTAAAAGGTACTGCTCTAATTTAAGCCAGAGGCCTTGTTGAAAGCCAGAATAATCTTGAGAAGAGAAAGAGAAGACAGGTTGGATTAAAGGTTCTTCTTCATCAAAATATGTTCCAAAATCAGATTCATTGTCTCCAAGAGGTCTTCAAGATAAAACATCAGGAATATTGAAAGATTTTCCAGGCCTATGAACAATATAAAAAGAAAAAAGCTGGATAAAGGCCACCCAAAGAGTCATAGGAGCATTGGGGAGGCTGGGAGCATTGATGATCTCAATAATGGATCAAGCACCAACTTGAAGTTCAAAATGTTGGCCCCAGAGAACGGTTTAAAGTTTCTTCATCATTCCAGCCACACCACCAAGTTCTAATTTGGGCTAAGGATACCTAGAATCTACATCTGAAAATAGAAAAGACTCATAAAGAGCAGGATGGTCCCAACCATTCTCATCTTCCTGAGTAAGGACAGCCCCAACAGATTGATAACTAGAATCAACAGCCAGCTTGATCTTGCCAGCCCCAGGTCCATAGGGGATCTTCAAAACTATATCTTTTCCAACCATTTTTTGAGCAACTGAAAAGAATGTTCACAATCTTGGGTCCAAATCCATTCAGCATCTTTCCTGGTTAGACAACCTAAGGGTGCACATATTTTGGATAAGGATGGGATGAAGACTCTAACATAAGTGACAACACCTAGGAAGCCCCTAACTTCAGTGGGATTGATTGGAGTAGGCCAAGAGATGACCTTGTTGACTTTTGCTGGTGCCATTGTTCTTCCTTCCTTGCTGACCACATGACCAAAATTTCCAGAGCAGGGACACAAGCAGCCAGTTTTGATCCAGAGAAAGTAAGTCCAGACTCCTTGATTCAAAACACAATCCTTTACAAATTAGTAGCATATTCCAAACTAAAACAACAAATTCCTGAATGCCAAGGTAAGTGCTCATTATCATAGTCAGAAACTGAACCTTTAATTCCACCATCTTCAATAAAGATACCAGCATGATCAGGGATTTCATCCTGGAGGATCCACACCATCTGAGCCGCATAGACTGAAAAGGCACCTTGAGGCAATTGAGTAAGTTGAAATCAACCAAGAGGAGTATTGAAGGTAGTGAAAGGGCAAGAAATAAGATTTAAGGATTGTTTGTCATAGCCACCTATAATGTCCCCTAAACCATAGCAAGCTCTCCCAGAGAAAGATTTGAAAAAATTTTCAGTAGCAGGAGGAATACCAAAATCTTGAATAGAAACTTTATTAAGAGAATAGAGATAATGAACTATTCTAAGTTTACCATTATGAGGAAACAGAAGAAAGGGCTGGGATACCTAGAGGTTGACTGCTTTTATAGGCCAGTAAAAACTTGTTCTCAAACCAACTTGATGTATTTCGCAACTTTAGCAGCAGGGATAGGGATCTTCTTCTTTTGAAAAGGATCATTTTCAACTACAGGGATCATATGAGGGAGGCCATAGGATTGTTTCAAGAGAACTCTCTCTTCTTCACAGAAAGAAATAGATTTTTCCCTTAGAGATAAGACATTTTTGATCAAATTTAGAAGCCATCCATCTTGACCAAATTTCACCACCTTCAGACATTCTTCAGTTACTTGAACATTGGGCATAAAGGGACCAGCAAAAGATTGAGGAAGACCAGAGTAAGGATCACAAGATAAGGAAGGATGCATAAGAGGAGGATTGAGGTTGAGAGGCATGGGCTGGTTGACTGGTTGGACTTTCTTGGCAACTGGCTTTTACTTGGTGGCAAACAAGACAATTTCTTGTTTCCTCCAAGAGTTGACCAGTGAGACTTTATTATGAAAACTGAGTCCAAGTTCCAACATTTTCTACATCCAATGTTCTGCAATATCCTTGGGGGGTTCCTTTTCCATAAAGGGAGAACCAGGAGATAATATGTTTCTTACATGTGTGGCACAAGGTAGGGTTTCAAAAATGATAGTAGAAGATTTCCCTGGCAGTGCACAATTGGGAGGACTTACTTGTACCCCAAATTGCCTCCACCAAAGCCCATATTCCCCTATACCAAAACCACCAAGAATAGAATTGAGATCAGGATCTAGTTTAGAATTATTACGGAGATGCAAACTGGAACTGAGAGAAGATTGATCATACCTAAGAGTACAAGGAAAAAAAGACACAACAGATACAGAGACATGTTTTTGATTTTTGATATTTTCTAGTTTAGATGAAAAAAATGAAAATAATGAAAAATAAACCTGAAGGATGAGAGTTGACCCTTGAGTTGAAGTCTGAGGCTGAAAAGAACTACAACTATTAGTAGGATCAACTATTCCCATAAAAAATGAGAGGAATTGGAATTATCCTTTTGCTTCCCTTTAAAGACGATTCAGAAGACTGACCTGGAAAATATCTTTCCAAATGACCAAAATGGAAAGAACAGAGAGGAACTTCATTATTTCTACCATCAGCATCAGGGATAAGAATTCTCTCCCCAACTTGATCAGAAAACATCAGGGTAGCACCAAAATCCATCAAGAATGGTCATCCCAAAATCATAGGCCCTTCCAAACAAGTGATCCAAAAATGACAGGTTCCAACAATATTTTGACCAATCCTTACTGGAACATCTTCAGCAATAACAAACAATCCACAAGATTGATTACCTATCCCATTGAGTGCAGAGTTGAAGCTGACCCTAGGACTGAGTTTGAGTTTACAGGCCATAGAATCCAAAATTAAGTTGAGCTGAGATCCAGAGTCCACAACAGGAGAAACAGTTGTAGCTGATTCACCAAGATAACAGGGGAGGGAACCAAGAGGAAAAGAGTAAAGATGAGAATCTGAAGAAGGACTAGTTCCACCAGAGACCTCTATCAAAGTGCCAGAGGAGACCTTTCATTTGTCAGGACCAATCTTGGCATGTTGACAAGAGAACCATTTCTTGATTCCTTCAGCAAAAGATGGAGAGATTGACCAGACTTGAGCCACAGATAGGTCAGGAATTTTGAGATCAGAAATTTTCTTTAATAATCCTTCCACAGCATTGGGTTAGTCCTTGGAGATGCCCCTTTCAAATCAAACTTTGGGCTGGGTGGAGGAAGGAAGTTCAGGTGAAGCAGGAGCTAAATGGGATCAGAAGGCTGAGGTGACTTGGATGAAAGAGGAGTATCTATGTGATCTGGAAACCTTTCCATAAGTGGTTCCTTTTTCACTTCCATTTCTTCCACATCAGAGGAAGGAGGCTCAGTTGAGGATCAACGTTTGACTGGTTTTCAAAGAATTGAAGTTGGCAAGGAAGGGGCTTTGTGAGGTTTAGGTTCCTCATGTTGTTTCCTGGCTGGATAAGATTGATAATTAGTCCAAGAAAGACAAGAGGAAGTGATAGCTGGAGGATACCAAGGTTGAGGAGTACCACAGGAAGATCAGAAATCAAAGGAAGAAAAGGATACTTTCATTGGAGATGGGGGCTGATAAGAGGCCACCCAATGAAAAATAGGGCAATATGAATCAAAAGGGATCAGAGAACCATTAGGAAGAAAGAAATTGTTCCCCTTCTGCTCCACCAACTTTTCCTTTATATCCTTCTGGAGGTCCAAGCATTGTCCAGTTCCATGGCCCTCCCTATGAAAGTAGTAACAGACTATGATAGATTTAGGGAAAGAAGTAGAGGGTTTAAGGGTAGCAAGAGAAGAAATCTTTTTATCTATTTTTTTCTCAAAAGCTCAAAGAATCTTGGTTGTTTTGTCCAGAGTAGTAGGTTCTCAAGCAAAATTAGGATCTGCTCAAAGTCTTTTATCAGCCATCATCTTTTTCATAATATTGTTGGACTCTTCCAAAGAAGGAGCATGGACTGCTTCAGTGGTTCTAAGTTTTTCAAAATTTAAAGCAGTTTGACCTTTCATAACTTCATCCACAGTACTCCTAAGGATGGGGAAAAGAGGGAGCTTGAATTGATTGTCCCTATTGGTGATCATAGATCCAGATTTGACTGATTTGTCTTTAATCCTTTCCTGCACAGCCAAAAAAAAATTGAAAGAATTGTGCTCAAACTTTGTCCACTGAATCAATGTGAAGGTTTTGGATAAGATATTTTTGGATAGGGTCCAAAGACTTCCTGAAAGACTGGTAATCAGAGGCTGAAGAGACACCAAAATTTGAGATCCATTTAGAGAAAAGATCATCCAAATCCTGCAAAGTAAACCAAGATACATCTATTTTACCCCAATATGCCAACATTGCCTGCCTCAAAAGCTTCCAGTCATGGGATTCAAATGCTTCAAACAACTCAATTAATTCCAAAACTTCATCAGAGGAGATAAAGAATTGTAAATGGTAGGCCATATTGTATTTTCTTGCTCCATCCACTTCAGCAGCCATTTTGTAAGAGTCCAAGAACCATTCCATATTTTTTACATTGAAGCCTAATTTCTTGTTTTAAGGTTTGATCTTGACCATCTTGAATTTAAAAGAGACGAAGGAGGTACCAGAAGATTCCATTTTGAAGATCAGAGTTCCTAAGATATCCAAAGAGCATATTTCCAAAGTGGCTCACAAGTGTGGCAGGAGTAGGGTTTCACAAAATACAACAAGGACCTTGCCTGGATGGTGCAAAAATTGGAGGAATTACTTCTGGGATAAGTTTCCCCCATGGATCAGATCTGAAAAGAGAAGAAAAACAGAGAAGAAAAAGAAAAGGATTGGACTTCAAAGTTTGATTCCAAGAGTTGATGTTGGGACTATAAATCCCAAGGTTGCTGGTTTGATCCCAGCCTGGGGGACCAGATGTAAGACTCCAAATTGTGCTAAGCCTCAGGCAGTTCTGTGGAAGGAAAGGTGCTGTTTAGGCTTTTATCCTAAGATTTACAATAATATTTAAATGTAACCAGAATCAAGGTCAAGGAACTTGTAAATAAGGAATCAATATAAGGGATGAGTTTGGAAATAGTTAGTAGCAAAGTAATAAACACTATCTGAGGCAAGATGGTGGAGGGAAAGACATGAAAGAAATGAGTCAGAGTTCTTTTCAGAGTTCAATGGAACAAGGTAGTTGCAAGTAACAACACCCACAAGCTAATACCTCTGGTCATCAGCAGAAGATTAGGAGAGATCAACTCAATCCCAACCAACCTCCAGGTTCTCAATGAACATGCCCAAAACTCCGCAATCAAGCGCTTGAAGGATACCATATAACTGTGGGTGGCTGAAAAAAAAAAATTTGTTTGTGAAGCTCTAGAAGCAAAGCAATAACAGATTTGAACAAGAATAACCCAAAACTTCTTAAGTAACTCAACATTAGCGTGGAAAAATTTGAATTTAAAGAATAAAGGGAGTTCTAACACTTCATGTTTCAAGCGTAAAGAAACCTCTCATTCAAACGTGACTTGGTCCAGAAAGAAGATCAGGGAAGGATCAAGACCAGTGTGGTCCAAAAAAGGGATCAAGGAGTGGTATAGCACACTCAAGAATTCCAACAGAAAGAATTGTCTTCAACAAGCAAGGCTATGTTGGTGATAAGGATCAGGGTCACAGATGAATGGATCAAATATTTGAGTATGGAGGCTCAAAGGATCAAGGGGCAATCATGGATATACCCAGGATGAGGATTAGGATGAAATTACTATGATTACAGGGAGGGACATACACACACTCCCATGGATGATTTGATGATTCAGAAAAAGCAGGGGAGAGCCCCACCTTTTATAGACCAGAGGCCTGTAGACTATTTACAAGAGATGTTTACCAATGAGAGTAGTTTGTTTTTTACTATAAAGAAAAATAAAAGATCAGACCCAGGGAAGTCATCAGCCTGTGCCAATGATGGGCGCGGGAAGGTGACAATGACAGGGGAGCCCCACGCGGGAAGATGACTGATGTGCCTGGAAAACAGATAACCTTGGATGAGTGGCAGCGGGCCCTGGGTGAGGGATCCCCGCAGACTACTGATGAACCGTGCGGGAGACCTAGGAGCTAGGAAATAAGCAGATTGAAGGGGGGGATCTGCAGAGCAATTATGGCTTGTGATGGATGAAAGAAACCACTTGCAGGCCCATCCAATGTTGAAAGAGCAACGGGTGCCGTGGTTGATTGGATGGGTTGGATGAGGGGATGAGTAGAGAGAATTCCAGATGAATGACCAAAAGGATTGGAAGGTGATGAGTTGAGAGGATGGAGTGGATGATGATGATGATGATGATGATGATGATTGGGGTCAATGGCCATCTGCGCACGCATTTGGAAAAAAAAAGAAAAAAGAAGGGAACTGAATGATGAGGAGTGAAGCAAGAAGGACTTGATCACCGGGCACAGGGTTCTAGGAACTGAGAGATCTTCCTAGAAAACTAGGAGAAGGGAAAGCTGAGAACTGGAAACTGAAATAGGAAATCATTCTGGAATTTTTTTTTTGAAGTTGTATTGATGGATAAGGGAATCTAAAAAAAATTCAAAAATTTCCATAATTCATGAGGTGTCCCAGATTGGTCACCACAGCATTCACTTGGGAACTCAGAGACTCCCATCAGAGGGCCCCAACATTGCATTTGATTGGGGATGCAAAGCGCATAGTGGTGATTAGGTAAAATGGGATGATTTGGGAACAGATCTTTTTAAGTTGATGTGTAGATACTATACTTTTTTGAAAACCAATCACTATCTCCAATTTTAACTTTCTGGGAGCTGAAAAGTAAGGTGCATTGAACCAGGGAGCACAAGTTGTTGATAACAAGTTGATGCTGGAACAAGTCCTCATCCACACCGTGTTGATGAACAAATCAATTACAGCCAAGGGCAAGTGAATAGTGAATAATGTATGTCATTCACTTGCCTTGAGCTTACCATTCTTGGCTCCTCCAAAACCTCTAGGCATGCAAGTAACCCCAGTAGGTACAATGACTTCAAGAATTGCTGAAATGAGTTGATTCTGCAGTTGTTTGTTCAGAAAGTGCATACTGTCACTTGGCTGATTTGAGTTAGTTTCCTTACTTGTATTTCCATTGAGACCCCAGCAAAATAAAAAATGATGTTTTAAAACCCCTTCAAACCAGTTATGCATCACTCCAAGCACCACATTTTTCACTGGATCCCAGCAAGGTCATAAATTTAACTCCAACCACCTTACGCCAGTCAACTTCAATAGTTTTGCAGGTTTGCTTGTGTTTTGTTCATCCAGCCATCTTTTCACAACACCTAGAGTATTCCTTTGAGACTGAGGCTTGCTGATTTCCATTAAACTGATATCAGGCTTAGACACATGGCACCACAAGCAGAAATGAGTGGCAGAGTGTGATGCAAACCCACCCACTTTATGAGTAGAAACAACATTTCCAAGTATGGCACCTAGCCTCACAAAAACCTTTTGGAAACCTGGAAACAAATGTGTTTGAATATAAATACCATTGTTCAAATCCAAGAGCTTGTCAACTAGGGGGAAAAGAACATGGTTGATAGTAACCATTTCAGGCTGGTTTTGAGCTTGGATCATACCAGATAAAAAGGTTTACTGTGGCTTGTATTGTATGGAGGGAGGTAGATTCAGACAATTCAGGAATATCACACCAAGCAAGAATTGCTTTCTAGCAAACGTTTTACCCAGAGGATTTAACCAATTTATGAAAAGAGTAAACACAAGATCAAGAGATTTGCCACCTTGGGGATTCTTTTGTGGGAAAATTTTCTGAAATGCTTTTGATTGACAATAATCAGAAACTATTTCATTTTCAAATTGGATTGAGGTGGTCCAGCCTTCAATTGAGTTTTCTATCTTGGGAAAGGATAAGAACCATTCCAACAAGTTGCAAAAGTCCTCTGTTACAAAAGGACTAGAGGGGTTGGTGGGGTGAGGGATCAATTTTTGGGATGTTTCATTTTTTTGCTTTTGGGCCCAAAGGAAATCATTGACAAAAGGTATTTCATGACCATTGAAGAGGTTCTTTTTGCACAAAGGTGATTTGGAATTGGTTTGAAAACCACATTCAAAAGGTGCGTATTCAATTGGATGAAGTGAGAAACATATTTCAAAACAGACATGATACTTGAGGGTTGGGTTGAGTTTGAGGCTCTTGGTTACAGTCCGGATATCTTTAGGGAATTTTGGTTCTGTTTTGTTCTTGGCAGGGATTTTAAAACCTAATTTCACCAGATAGAGCATGTAATTGGTAGCCATTTGACAGTTTGCCTGGGTAAGCCTGCAAGCAAGGTACAACCAAGCCAGGAACAATAGAAAAAAAACTACCAATAACACTTCATTAGTCAATATAGATTGAAAATAAGAATAAACAAGAGATCAAAATACTAACTGTTCATGTTTGTAATTGACTCACAGGTCTGCTCCTGGGTGTCATCAGAATCACTAGCACTGTCAATGGTTGGGCTGTTTGGAACTTGAGGTGGAGTTTTCAAAATAATTTTAAGTTTTTCCAAGGTAAATTCCTGAAGGGTTTGTGCAAGTTATTCCTTGGTGTTGCTGTTGATTTTTGCCCAATCTTGGCGGCAAGTACAAGTATTAACATATAATCCTTGGCGTTGAACATCATTGGAGTTGGTGAAAGAAAACTTGAGGCACTTGGGGCAGGTCCAGAGTTTGATGGATAGAGGGATAGTTGAATGGGCAGACATGGTCAAGGAGAAATACAAAAAGAGACAAGGATCAGTGTGAGGACTTAGTTGAACCTGGCCAGGAATTGGGAATACCAGCTGGTATTGGAGGTGACCCTTTGGGGGGAGTAAATCCCCGGACGGGGAATGGGGGATTGTTAGGATCATGTTTCTGGGGAACACCGCCTATTTGCAGGAGGTGTTAGTGGTCTAGGAAGGCCTCCCCTGGGTTCTTAAAACTCCCAGCTCTTGCATTAAATTCCTCATCCTTGCACGCCCTCTCAGCTAATTTTGGCCCAATGCACATGGGCAGCCAACCTCACTTGCTTTCCATTCATCCTACACTTCACCATGCCACCAATCACAATCAATCTTCTTCACCATCTCAAGTTTTAATCTCCTCACCAATGAAACCATATCCCTCTTGCTCAGTCACTACTTCTGCTCCTTGATCCTCATTGATCTTATTCAAACCACCCCCTTCAAGATCCTTCTTTGCTAGTCTTGATTGGCAACCATCAAGAGCAAACTTTCCTTGAAACAACAGTGCACAAGTCATCCTCCTCCTGCGCCCATCTTATCATCCAATGATTTTTCATCAACCCATCAACTTCCCCATCCGCTTGCACTTGTAGTCCTTTTCTACCTTGGGTTGGATCCGTGGTTTGCGGCTGGCAACTGTTGCACACCCGCAAGTTTTCTGCCATCCTCTTCCACCCAATTGAGCAACCAATGTTGCCATCAATCATCTGCAACTGCTGTTGCAGATGTTCATCCCCCTCTGCCGCTCATCTGCCAACTTTCAGATTTCCATCTTCTGCCCATTGTAATCTGTGGCCCAGGGTTGTCTCTCCTTTCATTTTCATCCACTGCTAGCCGTCATCCTTGATGGGGGCAGGTTTCCTTCTTTCCCTTCTTATTTTTTTTTTGCTCAAATTTCAGGCGCTTCTTTCTGCCAATTCTTTTGTCCATCACCACTTGTTTTCCTGTCTTCATACCTATCATCCTTCATTATATATATATATATATATATATATAAACTGCTTTCATTTGTAGTAATCTCTTTTAAATAGTATACAGGGCTTTTGTCTATGAAAGTAGGGGCTCTCCCCTGCCTTTTTCCCATATAACAGATCATCTATCTATCATCCATCCATTATTTTTTGGAATCATAAATCCTTGGGGTCCATCCCCTTTATCTGAGCATCACATCATCCTTATCCTGGGTATATCTTTGGATTTCCCCTTGATCCTTTGAGACTCCATACTCAATCCTTTGATCCTTCCTCTATGAACTGATCCGTATCACCAAGCAATAGCCTTGCTGGTTGAAGAAGAATTCATTTGGTTGAATTCTTGAGTGTTTTAAACCACTTTGTGGATCCCTTTCTCCAACCGCTTTGCTCCTGATCATGCATTTTATTTTCTTTCTGGAACCAGTCATTTTAGGCTGAGAGGTTTCTTCAAGTTTGAAACCTGGTGTGTTCAACCTCCCTTTATTCCCTCAAATTTGAATTTGGAAATGCTATTCTTGAGTCCCTTTAGAATTGTTGGGTCATTCTTCTTCAAATTTGTTACTTCTTTGCTTCTAGAGCTTCATAGAACAAATTGCTTTGTTTTGCACATCCACTCACAGTTATCAGGTACCCTTCATGTGCTTAATTGCATAAAGTTGGGAAGGTTCATTGAGAACCTGGAGGTTGGTTGGGATTGAGTTAACCTTTCCTAATCTTCTGCTGACAACAAGAGTTATTAGCTTGTGGGCATTGTTACTTACTACTGCTTGTTCTATTGAACTCTGAAAAAAATTTGAACTTATTTGCTCAAGTCTTTTCCTGCACCATCTTGCCTCAGATATTGTTTCCTTCCATCAATACTGAATACTTCCAAACTCATCCTTACTATTTATTCCTCATTCATAAGGTTCTGGAACTTGATTCCAGTGACATTTAATTTTTTTTAACTATTAGGAGGGCAGCCTAAACAGCACCTGTCCCCTCCACAGAACCGCCTCCAGCTCAGCAATGTTTGGAGTCTTGCAGTGTTCTGCAAGGAAGGAACAAGGATGGCACCATCAAAATTCAACAAGATAATCTCTTGGCCCACTCCAACCAATACCACTAAGTTAGAGCCTTTGTAGGTTTTGTCACTTATGTTAAAATCTTCATCACATCTTTATCCAAAATCTGTGCCCCTTTGTGTCATCTACCCAGGAAAGAAGATAAAAAGATTTGGACCCAAGATTGTGAACATTCTTTTCAGTTTCTCAAAATGATTTTTGGTAACAAAATGGTCTTGAAAAAGATCTCTTATGGACCTGGAGCTTGCAAGATCAGGCTGGCTTTTGATTAAAGTTATTGATTGGTTGGGGTTGTTATTTCTCAAGAAGATGAAAATGGTTGGGACTCTTCTGCTATTTATGGATCCTTGTTATTTTCATATGTGGAATCCAGATACTCTCATCAAAACTGTAACTCTGTGGTGTGGCTCAATTTTTGAAGAAACTTCAAACAGTCCCCTGGGGTCAAAGTTTTGAATTACAAGTAGATTCTCAATCCATCATTGAAATGATCAATTCTCCCAGCCTTCCAAATGCTCCCATGACTCTTTGGGTGGATTTCATTCAGTTGTTCTCTTTTAAAATTGTTTACAGGCCTAGAAAATCTTTAACCATTCCTGATGGTTTATCTCAACCTTGTTGAGGAGATGGTGAATTGGATTTTGGAGTGTATTTTACAAGGAGGAACTGATAATTCAACCTGTACTCTCTTTCTCCTTTCAAGATTATTGTGGCTTTCAGCAGGTTTTCTGGCTTAAATTAGAGAAGTACCTTTCAATTCTCCAAAGAACCCCTGATCTTTCTGCCAAATAATTCTGATCCCTGATAAGAAAGTCCTCTAATTTCTTTTTCCAACGTTCTAGGCTTATGGAAAGTGGAAATACTTGTTCTCTCATTGTTTTTAATATCCCTTCTATGAAAGATTCAATCCTTGAAAATATCCATGAGGGTCTTGGTTATTGTGGGAAACCAAAAATCATTGACACATATCCAAATGATTGTGGTGGCCAACACTGAAGAAATCTGTCTTTCAATGGTTCTGGAGTTGTGAAGTTTGTCAGAAACATGATCTTAGGCACCTAGATGAAATTCCTTATCCTACTGGAGAGTCCACTGTCCTTGGAAGGATTGGTGTGGATGTGGTTCATATTAAGGCAGGTTGTGCTAGGTATCTCATTGTGGCTAGGGATGATTTTTCTGGATGGGTTGAAGCAAAATTCCTTAAGAATCTCAGCTCTGAATCAGTGGCAGCTTTCCTTTATGATAACTGGAAAATGCTTTATGGCTTTGCTCAATCTTATTCTACTGATGATGTCTCTGAATTTTGTGGAAAACATGCTGAAATGATCCTATTTCTTCCTGGAAAAAATTGGTTTACTACTCCTTATTATCCAGAAGGCCAAAAAATGGTGGAACAAGGCCATTCTCTTTGGATGCTGCTCTTTTCAAACTGGCTGGTGAGAGTGGAAAGAATTTTTGCAAATTTCTTCCTGTGGTTCTCTTCTCTGATCAAATCTCAACTAAAAGGACCACTAGCTACTCACCTTATGAAAGTATTTTGGGACAAAAAGGGACCTTCCTCTAAATCTTGAAAAGGACTCTTTCCTGCGTATCTCATGGGAGCAGGTTTCCTCAGCCACTGATCTACTAGTTGCCATATCCAAGAAACTGGGACAAAGTGAGGAAATCCCTGAAAAAGCTTATCAGAAGATGGTGGAATAAAGAGAAAAATCATTTCAGTATTGAGAAGATAAGCATGCAAATCAAATCAGGGATCCCTTAAATCTTGGTGATCTAGTTTTGGCTTATAATTGATCCTTGGAGACTCAGTGGAGAAAGCCCTTTTAAAATTGTTGAAATGGTCCTTATTAGGTGGTTTGTCAATTCAGAGGTGGATACTGAATTTTGGGAGAACTGGATGGTACTCAGTTGGGAAGAAGATTCTCTGCAGATCAAGTAAAGAGGTTTCATTTTTGTGGGGGTAAATTGGGGGCAAAGTAAGTCCTCCCAATTGTGCAATTCCAGGTCATTTGCTGCGGTTTTTTGTGAAACTCTACTTTATGCCACATACCTGAGCACCTTGGATGGCCTCTTTGTTTTGCTCCCTCCACCCCCAGGGCTTCTTTGGATATATCAAGATATGTTTCCACTTTTCAACCACTCTCAAGATTAAGAAATGGCCATTCTTCTGTCTCAATTTCTTTGTATTCCTTTTTAAATTTCTTCAAATTTGAGATGAATACTAGGGACATTCTGTAATTTAGTTGGGGAGGAATTTGGTGAAAAATTTGGTACACCTCAAGAAAAAGGAGGCAAAAATTTAGTTTTTTTTTTTTAGGTTTTTATCTTACTGAAAATAAAATTGGTATACAATTTTTGTTTTCTTCCCTCCTCCAACTTCTGCCTGTCCTTGTGTTCTAGGGATTAAGGCTCATGGGTGTTTGAGTTCCAGGCTATGTTTTCAATTCCCCCTTTCTCACGCTTGAAAGTCCTTTGACCATTTTTGGCCAAAGAACCGGTGCAAGTGTTCTTGCTCAACCCATCCTGCCATCCATCACCAAGGAAAGTCATCATCCCCCCTACCGGTCCATCCTTGTTTGGATCTATTCTTATTCAATTGACAATCATCCCATATAATCACCCCTCATCCCATCCAATCACCTGGGGCCACAACTTCCACTAAATTGCAACAACTGTTATTGATGATGGTCTACCAGTTCAACCACCTCCATCTAATCACTTGCGGCCATCTGTTGCTTTGTTGACATCTGACAGGCCCACAAGTGGTTGCTTGCATCAATTGCAAGCTTCCATTCATCCATCAACCTCTGTATCCAACGGACCGCAAGCTTTTGCTTGCCGCGGTTGGAGTCATTGCAAGTGCTTGATCAACCATCTCACTCTCATCCTCCTTTCCTCAATCATGCAACCACTGTTTTCATCAATCATCCCCAACCCCTGTTGCCTCCCTGCAACAGCTGTTGCAGATTTTCCTCCCCCCTGCCTCTCATTTTTCAACCCATTTTTGTTTTGTTTCTTTATGTTTTTAATTTCCAATTTTCTGCATCATTTCATTAACTGAGCAAAAAGAATTCTTTTCTTTCTGCACTCATTCTAAGTATCTCTTTTAAGAAGTCTATAGGGTTGCTTTCCCATAAAAGGAGGGTTCTCCCCTGCCTTCATTCTGATCTTATCACCCATCTTATCATCAACAATTAAATCATAATCATCTAACTCATCAATCCATGGGGCCCTTCCCCTTCCTGAAAATCCTTATCCTGGGTATATTTTTTGATTGCCCCTTGGTATTTTGAGCCTCCATACTCAAATCCTTTGATCAGTCCTCTGTGACCTGATCCTTATCACCAAAAAATAGCCTTGCTGGTTGAAGAAGAATTAATTGAGTTGAATTAATGAGTGTGTTAAGCCACTTCTTTGATCCCTTTCTCTGACCACTTTGGTCTAGATCATTCATTTGATTGAATTTCTGGAACCAGTCAAATTTGACTGAGAGGTTTCTTTAAACTTGAAGCATGGAGTTTTAAGCGTTCAATTATTTCTTTGAAGTTGAATTCTTCCAAGCTATTCTTGAGTCCCTTGAGAAGTGCTGGGTAATTCTTGTTTGAATCTGTCACTGTTTTGCTTCTAGAGCTTCATAAAATCATGAATTTCTTTGCTTTTTACAGCCACCCACAGTTATCTGGTACCCTTCAAGGGCTTGATTGCGGAGAGTTGGGAAGGTTCACTGAGAACCTGGAGGTTAGTTGGGATTGAGTTTATCTTTCCTAATCTTCTGCTGACAACCAGAGTTATTAGCTTGTGGGCATAGTAACTTAAAATTGCCTTTTCATTCAAATACAAACAAAATATTGGCTTTTTTGTTGAAGTATTCTCCCACAAAATATTGCCTCAGACAGTGTTGCTTCCATTGCTACCAACTACTATCAAAATTCATCCTTCCCATTGATTCCTTATTTACAAGGTTCTGCATCTTGATTCTGGTTACATTTAAATATTTTTGTAACACTCAGGAGGGCCGGGAAAACAGCACCTTTTCCCCTCCCCAGAATTGCCTCAGGCTTGATACTGTTTGAAGTCTTGCAGCCTTCTTCCAAGGCTGGGCTGGAAAGATATTTTGTGTTTGGTAAATTCCCTGCAACAATATAAAGTTCTGCGCGCCAATCTCACTCCAAGTTCCGGAAAGCCCACTAGCATTTGAGTCACAATCCTGTAGCTTCTAAATTACTAATCAAACTCTGCTTCTGCCCTTCAGCCTGAAGCCACCAAAGCTAACTCAAAATGAAAAAATAGTAAATAAACAAGACAGAATCCCCAAAGAGCTCCTCACTTGAACTATGTCCCTAAATTTGACCTCCAAGAACTCTTGCTGGTAAATAAACTCCAAAGTAACAGAAGAAACAAATAACAATATAATATGTCTTGATAATCTCCAATAAAGGTAAACTCCAATGATGGTTAACTCCAATGATCATGAAATTGCCCCCAAATCTCCTAAAACCTGAATTTCTTCCCCCTACCCCTTACAACTAAAGGAAAGCTTCCTCATATATAAAACAAAAGAATTCAAGCTGCAAATGAAAGATCCCTCTTGCTTCCACGCATTCAACACTGACCTGCCTTTTCTATTCCAAAAAAGAAATGTGAAAAGCTAATTAAAGAACCCCTTTTTGCACCACCTCCATGCGTTCACACTTATTCTCTTTAAAAAAAAGTCCAATCCTTACCCAATCTGATGACTTGCAATAGATTTGGTGATCCTTTTGCCATTTGCCCCTAAAATTTGAATTGTGCCAATGAATGACTAACAACAGATCTTCCTTAATCTTCCCTAGTGGATCACTCCCAATCCCACATGCGGCATAACTATGAATCCCCAAAGATCCACACGCCGCCTCCTCAACTTTACAAAGGGCTAGGCAATCTCATTGAATATCCCAAAATTGACCTAATTGGTGCTGCTTGGATTTGATCACTTGCTTCTGCATTAGTCAACCCCCCGCTGCAGAGGGAAAGTTATTTTCAACCGCGCAATGTACACAAAAGGCAAAAACTCCGGCCCATTCTTGTCATTGTGCCTGCAAAAAGCACACGCCACACCAATTCCAAGCCCTCAGCTATTTTACTCTGGAATAGAAAGTCCACCAATGCACTTCTCTCAGCCTATTTTACTGTGGACTTCCACCCACAACTGAGTCTCTCCAAGTCAAATGTCCAGTAGTGCGGCACACTTGCCTCTGTGTCTATGAAAAACCACCACATCCCCCCATAACTTGAATTTTGTCTCCAGGATTCCCACGCTCCACAACAATTAGAACGTTGGCCTAAACCCTTTGAACCAAAACTCCTAACACCCTCTGAATTCCAAAAGAAAGACAAAATGCCGCCATCAAAACGTCCAAATACTCTGCAAAGATGTGGAGAACATTGAACCAACTTGCTGGTTTCCCAGCCTGAAATGCCTGTTGTCTAGGGAACTTCAGGTGAGGCCACTTCAGGTGCTTGTTTTTCACTCCAAGCCCTGGATCCTTGCAGACTTGCCCTCTTCCCTATCCTTGCTCTTCTTCCATACCCCATTGCAAACGCCAATGGCCAATTTTGTGTGGATGATGACAAGTCAATCAAGACCAAAGATTGGACTGCGCTGCCTCATTTTTGCCTTTTGCAGAGGCCAAAAACCATCTTTCCCCCCCTCCCTGACGCGTGGACTTCCCTACTGCTGCCACCTGGGGAGATACTAGCCAAGCCTGGGGCCAACACCATAACCTGAATGTTGGAATTGGCCAAGTACCATGCAGGCCCAACACAGCCCCTGTCTTTTTTTGAGTAGAAATCCCTCCAATACCCCCCCAACAGCGCCCAATCTCCCATTATTCCATTGGTCATCACCCACTCCTCCAGTTTTGACCAATCCAACCACATCCCTCACTTGAAATTTTTCCCTAAATATGACCTCCGAGAACTCTCACTTGTAGCTACACTCCAAAGTAACAGAAGAAAGGAAAAAAACTATAATATACCATGATAATCTCCAATAAAGGTAAACTCCAATGATGGTCAACTCCAATGATCATGAACTCTCCCCCAAATATCCTAAAAAAGTAATTTCCTACCCCTCCCCCTTACAACAAAAGGAAAGCTTCCTTATATATACAACAAAAGAATGCAAGGGGCAAATGAGAGTACCCTCTTGCCTCGTGCATTCTGCACTGACCTGCCTTTGCTACTCCAAAAAAGGAATGTGAACAGGTAATGAAAAGACCCCTTTTCCCACCGCCTAAGTGCGTTTGCACTGATCCCCCTTACCAAATAGTCTGATCCTTACCCAATCCAATGAGTTGCAGTAGATTCAGTGATCTTGTTGCCAATTCCCCCAAACAGTTTAGTTGTTCCAATGCCTTAATAAAGACAGATTCTCCTTGATCTTCCTTAGTGGATCACTCCCAATCCCGCATGCGGCATAACTATGAATCCCCAAAAAGCTCTACGCCGCCTCCTCAATGTTAGCGGTCATGGCCCCACAGCGCTCCGCAATCTTGGTGCATATGTCATAATTGGCCTAATCTGTACTTCTTGGCTTTGATCACTTTCTTCCGCATTGTTAAACTCACCGCTGCGGAGGGAAAGTTATTTTCAACCGCACAATGTCTGCAAAAGGCAAAAACTCCAGCCCATTCTTGTCATTTTTTCTGCAGAAAGCGTGGGCTGCACCAATGCCAAGCCCTCAGCTATTGTACTCAGGAATAGAAATTCCACCAATGCGCTTCTCTCAGCCTATTTTACTGCAGACTTCGACCCACAGCTAAGCCACTCAAAGGCAAATTTCCAGTAGTGCGCCCACTTGCCTCTGTGTCTATAAATAGCCACCACATCCCCCCATAACTTGAATTCTGTACCCAGGATTCCCGTTCTCCACAAAACATAGAACTTCCTCCAAAACCCTTTAAACCCCAACCCCAACACCCTCAAAATTCCAAAAGAAAGACAAAATTACCACCATGAAAACAAGAAAATACTGCACAAAGATGCGGAGAAAGTTTACCCAAACCACTGGTTGCCCAGCCTTCAATGCCTCTTGTCTAGCCCACCGCAGGTAGCGCAGGTGCTTGTTTGTTGCTCCAACCCCTGGATTCTTGCAGACTCCCCTCTGCCCCATCCTTGCTCTTCTTACGGATCCCATTGCAAAAGCCGCTGCCGCAGACCACTGGCAGGCTTTGTGGTGGATGATGAGAAGTCAATCAAGACCAAAGATTGGAATCCGCAGCTGGAATGCCCCGCCTCATTTTTTCCTGTTGCGGAGGCCACAGACCATCTTCCCCCCTCTCCTCAATGCGCGGACTTCCCTGCTGCCCCTGCCTGGGGAGATGCTACCTAATCCTGGGGCCAAGGCCACAACCTGAATTTTGGACTTGGAAAAGTACCATGCAGGCCCAACACTGCCCCTGTCTTTTTCCAAGGAGCAAGGCCTCCAATACCCCCACCAACAGTGCCCAATTTCCCACTATTCCATCAGCCATCAGCCACTCCTCCGGTGTCCACCACTCCAAACGTGTCTCCTCTGACCACAACAACTCCTGCAGAGGTTGAGTCCCTGCACTTGGTCATTGCAATTAGCTTAAATTTGCTGCCCGTACCTTGTGAGGGTTTTTTTTTTTTTTTTTTTTTTTTTTTTTTTTTTTTTTTTTTTTTTTTTTTTTTTTTTTTTTTTTTACTCAACCCTGCACTTCTTTGCACAGCTCACGTTCCTCATTCCAGACCACTGTTGCCTCCATTGCCAGTCAAAAGATCTCTGTGTTTCTTGTGTCCAATCTGGACCCTGTCTCCTTGGATCTTCTCACAGACCTTTGACTACCGCCCTTCTAGGTTGACCCAATTACGCCTGATCTCTCTGTACCACACGGCCCTCCAAAGCAACAAAAAGAAGGTGGCCAGGGAAATGAGGAAGCCAAAATTGAGAAGTACCTCTGCAAATTGGATGGGCAAATACTGGCCATCCTCAGCAGTTTGGTTGGGATTCCAGCTGCAGAGCGTTGTAAGAATCACTGTGCCGGTGGTGAGCTCCACCACTTCCTCTTCCTTCCTTAGATTTATTCCTCCTCTTGAATTATCACTTCCCCCTCCTCAAACTTTTACATAGAAATATAAATAAATATGATGCCTGGCCCGCCCCAAACAAGAATCCTCTTGATTCCCCGCACAATCCTACAAAAATGAGAAAAACAAAAGAAACTCTGCAACTCCTAGTGAGTGTCAGCTCTCTGATACAGGAACCTTGCCAGTTTAAGCTACAGAGAGTGATAGAAGATACTGGAATAATAATATTAATATTATTCCAATGATAAAAAGATAGAAAGCTCAAAAAGTGAATATTTTAAGAGCTGGTGCAAGGTTTAATTGTTTTGAGTAAAGGGTTTTCAATTTGTTATAAAAGAGGGGCCACAGTATTATACTACTGGGGGTCTTGACAGACAAACAACCTCTCTTCAAGGGGCCTCCTTAGGCAGTTTAAGAACCTTTGAATGAAGATGGGTGCCTTGTAATGGGATTATCACACTGATATGGCCGGGCCAAACAGCACAATGGCCAATACAGGAAGGGAAACACTCACTCTGAACACTTTGCCACAAAAATACAGCAATAATAGGAAGGGTTTCAGAGCAGATGGGGCAGATTTGCTTGACTAACTTCAATGGGTTGATTGGTTTTTGAGAAATAAATAATAATACTACAGACTAGTTCAGAAATCACTTGCTCATTTCTTTTATAAGCACTTGACTAACAATGAAACAATGTCTGATTGATAATAATAATTCCTGGTAAACTGATGGGGAATAATAGGTCCAAAGAGGTCTGTAAAAATACCTTTTTGGGGTGACTATGAGGTTCTCAGGGTACGTAGAGAGGGTTCTGCTCTTGGGCTGAGGCTGGCAAGCTAGTCAGGGCAAGATTAGAACATTCAATTGGTGCTGTAAATCAGCTGACATCAGATCTACTGGATTTCTGAGCTATTTTAGCCACAGAATCTGTTAATCTGTTATGGTGTAAATGTGATCATTCTGCACTCATCCTTGATTTGTGTTATTAATATTGTTTCAAAGTGGAAAGATGTGGATGTTTACTGATTATCCAGCATCTTCTGAGCACATAGGTAATTTTGAATAATTTTTATGATGACTTCTTGTATTGTTTTGTGGTCTTTGAAGATCAGGATAAGTGATTTATGTGTTAATCCTCAATTTATGGTTTATTATTAAAAAAATACTAAAAATTAGTTTCTTATTGATTTTATTTAAGTTTTATTGTTTGAGACTATAATTAATGCATATGTAAGGTTATTAAATGTGCTAGCTAACCCTAACTATGTTGTAGCTATCTTGAGCAGTAACTGGTTGTCAGATTTATTACAACTGATCCAGGCTTGGGGATTAGTCAATTCAGATGCCCGCTGGGTAGGATTTGCTGCGTGCATCGCAAATTTAGCTCCGCGGCTGACCTCTGTATGCGGGAATGGTTGTGTAAGGATGCAGGGCTGGGTGCAGGAATTGTGACATAACACATTTCTGTGTGTAACTCCTAAAATATAAAAAACACTCCAATTCTGAGTGAAATTTGGTTGTAAAAACTATATGTGAAAATTCATGTGAAATATTGAAATGGCCAAAAAGTGTCATATTGGTTTCATGGCTTTTGGTCCCTTTTTTATTTGATTATTTAAAAATAGAAGGAGTTGGATTTCCAGGGTGGGGTCAGTGAGTGACCCTACCTAATTTTGGGTGGGAACTCTATTTCTGCAATAATATTTATGGATTTCTTACTCCTTCTTCAGTCAATTTTACTTTTCTTATTTAATTGTTTCTATCACATTTCTTCTGTTACTTTGCAGGTTTCTCTGTACATAGTAGCAAGGTGACAGTGAGAAACCCTCCAAAATGAGAATGAGAAAAATAAAACTGAGACAAAGAAAAAAAATCCAAACTCTGCAAATAAATATCTCCTAAGGGACCTGGACCACCCCAGACAAAGGCCTCTAAGACTAGACCTTCCATGCTGCTCTGGTGATCTGAGCTTCCCTGTCCTCCCACAACTTGAATTTTTACCCCAGAGTTCATTTCTTCAGGGAATCCTCCTCTGAATATCCTTTCTCCTCCACAGCCAGTTCACTTACGTCAACCATTTCTTTATTTTCATCTCCCAAACCTGTGGTTTTTTCAAAATCCATAGTGCCCCACATGTGGAACTTCTTTACATGAGCGGCTTCCGCCTTCCACGTGAGCAGAGTTCCATCCAATTCCTCCGACTGATAACTACCACCTGGAAACTGACTAACAACCCAATAAAGACCAATCCAGAAATCCGCAAAAAGCTTACCCCACTGCGTCTCCAAGCTCCCATTTTAAAGCAGAACCAGGTTGCCTTTCCGCAAAGGGTCCCGCAAGCTATCAGCACAAAACTTGTCCCAGTACCAAACCAACTTAGCCCAACTGTCCCAAAGCCTCTTTTCCACCTTTGCCACCATTTCCTTCCACTGCAAAAGTTGCTCTGCCTATGCCACAACTAGATACTTGGTGGTCTTAACCTTCCACCAGTCGATAGAGAGGTAAGTTAAGGTCTTGATATCCACCAGAAGCACCAGCTGCCGCCCATACAAGAGCTTGTAAGGTAAATAACCTGTCCCCCACTTGACAGATATGCAATCCGCACACAGCACAACTGGCATGGTTTACTGCCACTTCTTCCCAATACTTCCGCAGATCTTTACCATGTTTTCATTGATTGGCTGATGTCAGCTCTCTGATACCAGGAACCTTGCAGTCCTTTAGCTACAGAGAGTGATAAAAATGCTGGAATGATAATAATAATTATTATTCCAATAATAAACGCTTAGAAGCTCAAACAAATGATTTAATAAGAGCAGTTGCAAGGCTTAATTGGTTTTTTAGTAAATGGTTTTCAATATAATATAAAAGAGGGGCCATAGTATTATACTACTGGGTATCTTTACAGACTAGCAACCTCTCTACAAGGGGCCTCCTTAGGCAGTTCAAGAACCTTGGAATAAAGATGGGTGCCTTAGAAAGGACTTAATCCACTAGTGGCCAGGCTTAAAAGCACGAATGGCCTAGACAGGAAGGGTAAAACTCACTTTGAGCACTTCACCACGAAAATACTGGAATAATTGGAAGGGTTTCAGAGCAGATGGGGTAGATTGCTTGAATAAACTTCAATGGTTGATTGGTTAATAGAGGTAAATAATACTACTACAGACTAAGTCATAAATCACTTTCTTATCTTAATATAAGCATTTCATTGCCAATGACACGGTTTCTGATTGATAATAAATAATTCCTGGTAAACTGATTAACTTCCTGGAATATTGGATCCAAAGAGGTCTGTATAAATACCTTTTTGGGTTGATTTTGGTCTTCTCAGGGCACGTAGAGAGGGTTCTGCTCATGGGCTGAGGCTGGCAAGCCAGTCAGGGCATAATTAGAGCGTCAGCTTGGTGCTGTCAATCAGCTGTCCTTAGATCTGCTGGATTTCTGTACTATTTTAGCCACAGGATCTGTTAATCTGTTTTGGCGTAAATTTTATCATTCTGTACTCATCCTTCATTTGTACTATTGATATTGTTTTCAAGCGTGCAGATGTGGATGAGTAATAATTCATCGTCATCTGCTGATCATGTAGATAATTTTTAATAATTTTTATGAACACTTCTTGTAGTGTTTTGTGGTCTTCAAAGATCAAGATCAGTGATTTATGTGGTAGTCCTTGATCTTTGATTTATTATTAAAAAATGTTTAAAAGTTAATTTTCATTAATTTTATTTAAGTTTTGATCTTTTTAGATCATTAGTAATGCATATGTCTATTTTTTACATATACTAGGCAACCCTAACTAGGTTGTAGCTCTTCTGAGCGGTACCTGGTTGTCAGATTAGTCATGACTGATCCACGCGCTGGGATCAGTTAGTACCGATGCGCGCGGGGTAGGATCCGCTGCATGCGTGGAAGAATCAGCTTCCCACAGCTCTCTATTACGCGGGATCCTGCTGCTACTAGTACGTAGGGTTATGTAATGATGCAGTGCTGCGCGCAGGAATTGTGACATAACACATTTCCGCGTGTAACTCCTAAAATATACACAACACCTCAATTCTGAGTGAATTTTAGTTTTAAACCATATACGTGACAATACGTGTGAAATTTTAGAATGGCCAAAAGGTGCCATTCAGGTGTCGTAATTTTTATTACTTTTCTTTTTAATTATTTTAAAAATATAAGGACTTGGAACTCAAGGGTGGGGTCAGTGAGTGACCCTACCTAATTTTGGGTGAGAAATCCATTCCTGTAATAATATTTATGGATTTATCACTCCTTACTTTTTTAATTGAGGTATTCATATTTTTCATAGTTTTTGTTACTATTTGACAGTCTTGCTCTGTACATAGTAGCAAGCTGACATTCCCCCACTCCAAGATATGTCTATAGCTGAAAAAAATTTGGGCTAATGCCTCCTGTTGGCTCTGTAGTTCCTCAGGTGTATAGGTCCATCAGGGATATTATTTTCAGGCAACCATTTGTCTTTATCAGCTGATTCTCCCTTGTATCTAACCAGGCAGAGTCTGACGTCTTTTCCATTGATCCTATCTTTCTTATCCTTAAGGATCTTGCTAATTTTACCTTTGTCCTTTTCAGGTTCTTCCGTAACAGGTATTGCAGGTGAAGGAGTATGTTCTCCATTTGTTGGGTGGTAGTGTTTGATGAGACTTACTGGGAAGACTGGATGTTTCCTAGAAAGCTCATCACTGAGGATTACTTCCACAGCATTTTTAACATGAAGTTTATTAATGGTGTAAGGTACAACAAAAGCTGGTCTAAGCTTTTTGTTTCCACCCAAGTTGATAAATTTAGTGGTAGAGATCAAGAATTGATCACCAATTTTGAAATCAGGTTCCTTATGGATATTATCCCACCTTTGCTGGCTATACTCTGCAGAATCCTGGACACATTTAACAGCATGTTTGTTGGCTACATCTATCATGTTTTTGAAATCAAGTGATGTAGGGTGAATATTGGTCAGCTTGTGGTTAAGGTTATCCTTGGGTAGTCTAAGAATCCATCCTCTTTCCAGTATGTAAGGTGCTTCCTTAGTGGTAGAGTGCTTGCTACAGTTGTAGGCCATTGCCAGTGCAGGTAAAAGGCTAACCCAATTGTGGCAATAACCGTCAGAATTCTTGTACTCTAGTCCAAAGCCACAGAATTTCCTGAGCATGTCTTCCAGGGTCTGAATCATCCTCTCAGCTAATCCATCCGTCTGAGGGTGATAAGCGGTAGAGAAAGCTAAGGTGGTTCCAAGCATATCATGTAGATTCCTCCAGAACTCAAAGGTGAATTTTAGAATCTCTGTCACTGATAATAATCTTGGGAACTCCAAAATCAGCAATGAGTCTGTTCCAAAATAATAGGGCTGATTCCATAGCAGTTTCTTCCTTGTGATCAGGTAGGAACTTTGCTTTCTTGGAGAACCTATCCACAATGACTAAGACTGAGTTGTAGGAATAGGCTCCTCCTGGTGTTAGTCCAGTTACAAAGTCCATATTGATGATCTCCCATCTCTTCTTGGGTTCAGCAATCTTTTGTAGTAGTCCAAACCGTTTGCCAGTAGTCCAGTTGGACTTCTGACAAGTTTCACAACTTGTAACGTACTGTATAGTGGAGTCTCTCCAATTAACCCACCAAGCAGTTGTTTTAACCTTATCCAAGGTTCTATCAGCAGACAAATGACCAGATGAGCAGTTATCATGGCACTCAGCCAGAACATGTTTGATATGGTCATTCTTAGTTAAGACTATGACACTTGAATGTTGATGCCTATAGAATACCAGACCATTCCATATGGTGAACCTTCCGGCTTTGTATGGTTTCAAAAGAGGTTCAGGTAGGCTATTGATCAATTCAGGAGGTGGAGAAGTACTTTCCATAATAGTGATCAGAGTCTTTATGCCAGAACTGTAAGCTTCTTTGATAGAGTTGAACAATGATTCATTTAGTTCACAAATGTGGATGCCCATTATAGGAGCTTCAATTTTTAACCTTTTAATATTAAAGATAGGGAAGATTTCATTATCCTCTGGATCATAGGCAGGGTTACTTGGGTCTTTGGGTAACGCATTACTGCTTAAACTATCAGCATTCTGATGTTTAGTCCCAGCTTGATGAACTATGGTCATCTGTCCTCTGTTTTGTTGTATAGCTATCTGCCATCTCAATATATGCCTGCTAGGGGTCTTCATGTTCATCAAGGTTCTGAAAGCATTGCAGTCAGTAATAAAAGTTAATTTGGTGTCTTCTAAGTAATAATACAGTTTCTCTAGGGCCCATACTAAGGCCAGGCATTCCATTTGGCTTTCACCGTACCTTTTCTCAGTATCTTAAATATTTCTAGATATGAAGATTATAGGTTTTTCCACTGGTTTATCATCTTCTATGACTTGCTGGTTTAAAGCAGCTCCTAGCCCTTCCATGCTGGCATCTATGTAGAGCTTAAAAGTTTTAGAGTAATCTGGCTGGATCAGTACTGGGGCTGAGGTCATTGCAATTTTGAGTTCCTCATAGTTCTTGACTCTATCATGAGTCATTTCAAACACGGTGGTGTTGTTGCAGATCTCATACAAACATTTAGTTAGAAGAGCAAAATTTGGTTAATACTTCCTATAGTAGCTGCAGAAGCTGATGAAGGATAGGAGTTCAGTTTTATTCTGAGGCATAGGCCTATTCATTACTGCTGGTATCTTGTTTTGGTCAGCAGCTAAGGTTAGTTCAGAGACAATGTGTCCTAAGGCTTTGGGTTCCCAGTAGCCAAAGTTACACTTTTTCATTGATACTTTCAATCCTACAGCAGAGATGGTTTTGAGGACTAGCCTTAATTTCTCCATGTGAGTATCCCAATGATCAGAGTAAATGATAACATCATCAATGTATACCATCATCCATCCCTTTCTGATGAATAATCCTAGGACTATGTCCATCTTCCTTTGAAAATGAGAAGGAGCATTTTTAATACCAAAAGGCATCCTAAGATACTCCTAAATTCACAAATGAAAGATAATTCCCATGAATTTATGGCTATCAGGGCTGATAGGTATTTGGTGAAAACCTTTCAGCATATCCATGGTGGTTATGTACTTAGCCTTGGACAGGTTATGTAGAGCGTGGTCAATTCTTGGAATTGTATAATAATCAGCTTGGGTGTAGTTGTTAATCATTCTAAAATCTCCAACCATTCTTGACTTATCATTGTGCCAAGCTATAATTAATGGGGTAGTAATATCCACTTGTTCATTGTGGCCTACTTTCCTTAAGACTTGTAAGTCAACCAACTCTTGAATATGGGTTTCTAGAGCAGCTCTGGATTTTGGACTAGAAGGGTAAGCAGGTCTCCTGGGGTTAGGTGGGTAAGGAGGCTTAATATTTAGAGTTAGGATCATATCATGTCCTTTGATGTTACCAATGGGGTGATCTTTGGTACAGAAGGCATTCTGATTTTCAAAGCATACTTGTAGGATATCCTGTTTCTGTTCTTCATTGAGAAGGGAATTTAAAGAAGCTTGAGAGAAGTATTCCTGATTGAACTTCTCTGAGTGTTTTTCATAAGTTGAATCAGAAGTTTGAGCATTGAAATGACATATTTGGAACTTCTTATTCCAGTCTCCTCCAATGGTGAAGTATCTACCTTTGCTTTGGAATACATCTATACCATGTAGGCAAAGAGAATCATTCCCAAGGATAAAATAATCACATACTCCGTTTTGGAGCACTACAAATTCAATTTTCAGTTTGAGTGATCCTTTAGAGTGAGGGAGTATGATATCAGAAGACCATACTCCAACAGCATTGAGAGCAGAGTTAAAACTGCTGAACTTAGCCTGAGGTACTGGTAGTAAGTTCAGTTTCCAATTTGGGTCTTGTTTTTCCAGATAAGTTGAACCAACACAAGAGCAAAATGCTCCACTGTCTAGAAGTAACTTAACAGGGGAACCTTGGATTAAACCAGTAGCATAGCATGTTTTGCCTGAAGTGTAATGTTTACCGGCAGAAGGTTTTAGAGTCAAAGCCTTAGCCTCAGAGTTGTGGTGAATCTTCATGTTGGGATTCCATTTTTGAGGTAATTTAGAATCCTCATTGACGGAATTTATGTCAATAGAAGACTCAATACTACCTTCAATAACATTGATAGGGTTAGTGATTATTAGATCACAATCAGAGAGTGATCCGTCAGTATCATCAAGGTGAGGGTCAGGATTGTCATACTCTTCTCCTTCAATAGGATTGATCCTTTTCCTAGGTATAGGACAATCAGGTTTTACGTGTCCTGTTTGGTTACAGTTCCAACATACTTTTTCTTTAGATTCTGGAGTCTTCTTGACTTCCAAATTAGATGGATTAGTAGCAGGGGATTCTTTAGTTTTGGCAGTATATTCTTCCCTGTTCCTAGTATTTTGTTTCCTTGGAAGTCTATTGACCCTTTTATAAAGACCATTCATATCAATAGTTTCTTCCAATACACCTATTAAGGTGGAAAGATCTGAATCCATAGGCATTCAACACCTTACACTGTGGTTGATTTATCCGGGACATAAGTTGAGGAGTCTTTCATTGACTTCTTCTTTATCAGCATCAGGATAAAAACAGTCCAACCTCTTTTTCTGGTCTAAGCACCACTTATGAGGTTTGTCCTTGGATGGATCAAACTGAGAAGTTTCAAAAGTTTTCATCATCTTTCTTTTCCAAATACTGGTACCAAACTGCACTTTCATTAATTCTTTCCAAGAATTCCAGGATAAAGATCCAACTTCTTCTCTTTTATTGATAAACCAATCAAGAGCTACTCCTTCAAATAATCTGGGCAATCTTACCACAGCTATTCCATCAGGGAGCTCATAAGACAAAAGATTATAGTCAATAAACTTAATGAAACTGACATGGTTGTATTCTCCTTCTCCAGAGAATTTAGGCCATTCTGTGATGGGAGGAAGTAGCTTCAAAGCCTGCTGCATTTCAGGAGTAGGACTGGGTCTGAAAGACTCATTCCTAGTTATCCTGGCTCTGGGAGGAACACTACGAGTACTGGTGAACCTGGCAGGTCTAGCTTCTTCCAAGTCAATGACCGGAGAGTTAGTAGAGTTGATCTTAAGATCTCTGAGATCATTCTTAATCATACCTAACTCTAAATCAAGTTTATTGCTTAATAAGTCAATTTTGTTAGTCAGATGAGCTGAAGGAGTAGGACTAGTTTTCTTAACTTCTTCCTTAAGCTGGTTTATGGTTGCAAGAATATCTTCCTGAAGAATTGATTGGTTGTCATCAATATGTTTCATCAGGTCAAACTTACTAGCTCTTATACTATCCTTGATTTGTTGTATTTCCAACTCATCAATTCTCATAATCTGAGACTGAGTGTCAATCACTCTAAAAATACTTGAAATTAATTTTTCCAATTGGTGATAAACTTTGTCAAAGCATTGGCTAATAATAGTAAAATTGTGAGACATTTACAGAAAAGCTATTAAGAGATTCTATGTCTAATTGTGGTACACCTTTTTCCACTTCTGGGCTAAGGATATTACATTGTCCCAATCCTTTGGGTTCCTTAACTTCTGATGGGCTGAGGACCTCTTCTTTTTGGGGTCCTTTCCCTTTAAGGAAGCTAACTGATCCCAAGGATTCCAGTTCTGCACGTAGCCTTCTACTTCTTTCCTTGGGATCAACCTTTGCAGAGAAATCTGAGATTTCTTTTCCTGAGAAATGGCTTTTCTCATACCTGGTTGATCCTCCTGGGTCTGAGCCAACCTTAACTGTTCCCAATAGTTCAGGTGCTCTTTCACTAACATTTTGACCCTTTCCTCCTTGGTTGAGTCCAGCTGGGGTGGCATAGGAGGACCTGTACCCTCCTGGGATAACCTGGTGGGCAACGGATGGCTCTCCAATGGTCTGTTGGTTGAGTTGGCGGCCGCGGTTGTTGCCGTTGTTGTCCCGCAAGACACTATTGTCACAGGTTTGAGTCCCCTCATTGCGCTTGCGACTGGAGTCCTTGCATGCACGGTTTCCTCCGGGCAGAGATCCATATGACGGGACTCTACCGGTTGCACGGGTGTTGCGCCTATTTTGATACATAGCACCAAAAAAAATGTGTAAGTCTTTTGTCAAAACTTTTGAAAAAAGACTTTAAAATTATAAAAATAATAATTTTTGTGTGTTTTTATATTTTTAATAATTTTTTAAATATTTTAACTTACTTAGAGTTGTATTCAAAGGTACCAACACTTGATTGGGGTCACAACTATCCTTGGAGGTTATTCCAACGGGGTCTGAGTGAGTTCCAATCAGATCCTGGGATAACTCCAAGGGTAAGTCCAATGGTACACTGTCTGGGACGTCCTCTAGGAGGTCCTGGTCAATGCAATCACCAAAAAAAAATTCACTGAGATGGATAAAAACAAAAAAATATAAGTTTAATATTTTTTTTGTATTTTTACGAGTTACAGTGATTTTTAGAAAAAAAATAATCAATTATATTATTTTTGGATTTTTCTTTATCTTCAGGGTTATTTAGTTTATAAATATAAAGCTTCCTTTGATAAATATTCCACTCCTTATGTTGCCTTAATAAAGAATTGAAATTGGTAATTCTTTCAAGCTCAAGTTCTTTGTCTTTTTTAACCTGCTGCTTATAATAAAGAAATTGCTCCTGTTGTTGCTCAGGAGTTATAATAACAGGAACAAATTTACGGAGTTTTTCTTCCTTTTTCTTTTTAAGAAGGTTCAAATAATAATTGATCAATTCTCCATTGGTCTTAAGATCCACTAGAGAAATAAATGATCAAAAATATATTTTATAAGTATGTTAACTTATTTTTAAAAATAAATAGACTGTTCCAAGGAATAAATAATTAAAAATTAATTATTTAAGGATATTTCCCGGCCAGAACCCCAGTTGTAAGCTCTCTGATACCAGGAACCTTGCAGTCCTTTAGCTACAGAGAGTGATAAAAATGCTGGAATGATAATAATAATTATTATTCCAATAATAAACGCTTAGAAGCTCAAATAAATGATTTAATAAGAGCAGATGCAAGGTTTAATTGGTTTGTTAGTAAATGGTTTTCAATATAAGATAAAAGAGGTTCACAGTATTATACTACTGGGGATCTTTACAGACTAGCAACCTCTCTTCAAGGGGCCTCCTTAGGCAGTTTAAGAACCTTGGAATAAATACGGGTGCCTTAGAAAGGACTTATTCCACTAGTGGCCAGGCATAACAGCACAAACGGCCTAGACAGGAAGGGTAACACTCACTCTGAGCACTTTACCACAAAAATCCTGGAATAATTGGAAGGGTTTCAGAGCAGATGGGGTAGATTGCTTGACTAAACTTCAATGGTTGATTGGTTAATAGAGGTAAATAATACTAATACAGACTAAGTCATAAATCACTTGCTTATCTTCATATAAGCATTTGATTAACAATGACACAGTGTCTGATTGATAATAAATAATTCCTGTTAAACTGATTAACTTCCTGGAATAATGGATCCAAAGAGTTCTGTATAAATACCTTTTTGGGGTGATTTTGGTCTTCTCAGGGCACGTAGAGAGGGTTCTGCTTGTGAGCTGAGGCTGGCAAGCCAGTCAGGGAAAGATTAGCACATCCTCTTTGTGCTGTCAATCATCTGTCCTTAGATCTGCTGGATTTCTGTACTATTTTAGCCACACAATCTGTTAATCTGTTATGGCGTAAATTTGATCATTCTGTACTCATCCTTCATTTGAACTATTGATATTGTTTTCAAGGGTGCAGATGTGGATGGGTAATAATTGTCCGTCATCTGCTGATCATGTAGATAATTTTTAATAATTTTTATGAACACTTCTTGTAGTGTTTTGGTTTCTTCAAAGATCAAGATCAGTAATTTATGTGGTAGTCCTTGATCTTTGATTTATTATTAAAAAATGTTTAAAAGTTAATTTTCATTAATTTTATTTAAGTTTTGATCTTTTTAGATCATTAGTAACTCATATGTCTGTTTTTTACATATACTAGGCAACCCTAACAAGTTTGTAGCTCTTCTGAGTGGTACCTGGTTTTCAGATTAGTCACTACTGATCCAGGCACGGGGATCAGTTAGTACAGATGCGCGCGGGGTAGGATCCGCTGCGTGCGTGGCAGAATCAGCTGCCCGTGGGTCTCTAGTACTCAGGATCCTGCTGCTACTAGTACGTAGGTTTATGTAATGATGCGGGGCTGCGCGCGGGAATTGTGATATAAAACATTTACGCATGTAACTCCTAAAATATACTTAACACCTCAATTCTGAGTAAATTTTAGGTGTAAACCCTATACGTGACAATACGTGTGAAATTTTAGAATGGCCAAAAGGTGCCATTCAGGTGTTGTAATTTTTATTACTTTTCTTTTTAATTATTTTAAAAATATAACGACTTGGAATTCAAGGGTGGGGTCAGTGAGTGACCCTACCTAATTTTGGATGAGGAATGGATTCCTGTAATAATATTTATGGATTTCTCACTCCTTACTTTGTTAATTGAGGTATTCATATTTTTCATAGTTTGTGTTAATATTTGACAGTCTTGCTCTGTACATAGTAGCAAGCTGACAGCTGATAACCCCTTTCTACCACCCCTGCTCCCTCCGGATAATATTCTGTAACTTTCCCCAACATTTCTCTGCAAGATTCAACCAGCCTCCAAAGATTACCCCAAAACTCCACCCTGCTGTCCACTTTGATGAGACGCCAACACCCAAAACAAGAAAAAAATCCTCCTCCAAAAACCACCCCACCTTCTCCATGGACAGCTATACCAACAAAAACTCCTTTACCCACCCTGACAAGTTTTACCAAGCCACAAGCAGATCAGGGAACTTTCCTCCCTTGATATGGAACAGGTCCAGAGAGACCAGGGCATCCTGACCCATTGGAATACCAACCTCCCTAGGTAATCTGGTACTCTGCTGTTGACAAGCTTTGCAACTCCGCACCCAATCTTGCACTGTTTTCCCAAGTAGGGGCCACCAGAACCTGGTCTTAACCCTTTTCTGCATCTCCACCTCTCCCCAATGGCATAAGTCATTGTGAAGATTCTGCATCAACTCCTTCTGATCCTCCCACCTTGTGACCACAACCCAAGGTACTGGAAGTTCCCCCTTACACAACTGACCGTCCTGGCAAAAGAAAAGCAATACATTTTTCCAAACCCATCTAAACTCTGTTTCCAATAAAGCTTCAGGAAAAAGGAGCATCCAAAGATACTCTTCTAACAGCTGAAACCTTCCAGACTGTTTCAGGAGAAGTTTACCAACCTCTGCAGCTGTAGTTGCCACTGTCAGAAGCTTCTTATCCACTTCCAAATCCCCTTCTGCTGCGCGCCATACCTCTGGATACCATGACAAGGCATCTGGAATTGTAAACGCCTTCCCCAGAATGTGCCTGACTGTGAAATTGAACAATTGTAAGTATGCAATCCACCATGTCATAGGGGCATTAGGCAAGGTCAGGGAATTAATAATTCTGGCCAGTGCTTCCGCATCCACCAGGAGCTCAAAAGACAACCCCCACAGCACATGCTGTAATCTCTGCACAATCCTTGTCACTCTGCACAACTCCAACTTGGGCTGCAAGTACCAAGATTCCACCTCCAAAACGTTTACCAATTAATAGAGTACTAGCCTGTCTTTCCCTTTGTCTTCCTGGGTAAGCACAGCACTGGGAACAAACTTGCTTGAGTCCACAGCTAGATGGATCCCTCCTTTCTTTTAGTCAAGATCCTTCAACAGTATCTGCCGCCCAACAATTTCCTTTAGCTCCCAGAACGCAGGATTTCATTCCCCCATCCACACACACTGCGCCCCCTTCCTAATCAGCTTCCCCAACAGGCTTTCTAGCTCTGCAAAACTCTCAATGAAGATTTTTACCCATCTGCATAAACCTAAAAACTTGGAGACTTGAGTAGCATTCCATAGAGTAGGCCATTCCAAAACTTCCTTAATTTTGGCCTTAGTAATTTTCCTCCCTTTTGCAGAAACGTTGTGGCCAAGGACTTCTAAGGCAAGAACGCACACCACAAAGTTCTTAATGGAAACGGTCAAACCTGCTTCCTCAATCCAGAACAGGATTCTCTCCAAAGTCTGCACGTACTCCCAGACAAACTGCCTGATTCTTGAATTTCCAGCAATATTTTCTGCGCTGTGATTGCTCTGTGACCCCTTGATACCCAATAATCAATGCATATCTGTACTTTTTCTGGAACATCATCCTGCAAAATCCAAGTCATTTGCACCTGTTTAACGGCTACAAACTTAGTTGCCCCCTGACAAAGCCACCCTAACTGAAGTTGCTCCAACTGTGTTTCAAATGCCATCATCAGACAAGACTCTGGATGTAGCTCCTGCTGATTGTACCCCCCCATAACACCTAATAGCCTGTAGCAGACTCTTCCAGTCATATTCTCCACAAACTCCTCCACCTGCAGGCGCAACCCTGCATCTCAGATTCACCATGAAAAAAATGGTGGCACCTGCTGGCAGGTGTAGCACCTGAATCTTGTTTTGGTTTTTTTTTGACTCTGAGAAAACTCTGTTTCTAACTTGAGTTGGAACCTGAGAAAAGTTGTTTGTATCAGTTCTTGAGGATTCCAATTAATTCTAGTGCATGCATGGAATACAGAAGATTTGGAATTATGGGGAAATTTAATTTATGTAAAGTGATATAGAGGAGTGAAGCAGTGGGATTTCACACCTGAAACATACAAGTCACTCCCTGGATTGTATAAGTCAAGATTTTGATGCTTTTGTCTTTCTATTTCCTATTAGATCATTAAAAGAGGCTTGAGGGTCCTTTTTGTTTTTTCTTTTGACTTTGTGGTTGAAAAAAATTGTATTTTGTGAAAGGATTAAATTCATTTTTTAATATCTTCTTTTTTTTCTTGTGAAATGTAATGAATCTTAATTTGATGTAGGAAATTTAAAATTTGATCCAAATTTTAACTGAATATTCAAAAATCTGCTCAGACCTGTTGGAAATATTGTACCACATATAAATTGAGTTCAATGATATATTTCAAATAAATCAATTTAACATTGAAATAATTGGGAAGGTTCACATTTTGTTTTAAAAAATGAATGGATTTACAAGAAGAAAATCATTTCCTTGAATCAGTTGATTTATCTAGTATCTTTTGGCAGAAACTTTTTTTGAAACATTTCATATAATATTAGAAGCTCAAAAGAAGAAATCTAGTCATATTGAACTGTTTTATTTAGCAGGAATTAGTTAATAAATAAAAATGTTCTAAAATTTAGAGCTTTTTATTTTCTTTTCTGGGTGACAACAGATGAAATATAGAACTACTTGGAAATAAATTTACTCAAACCAATGTGGGGTTTCAAGAGATTTTGCTAATCTTTCTAATTTATCCTGTACTGGCTTCATCTCCAAAACCAATTTTGCTGTCCAATTTAATGTGGCAAGAAATAGAGGGCAGTGAAAATTAGAAGGGACGGCTTCACATGGTTTCATCTGATAATTTGGGACTATTTCATCATAAGTTCTTCCATATTCTCCTTGTTTTTTAGCTTGAAGTTCACCTTCCACTCAGATAAATAGTTGAGAGTGTTGTTATCACGATTATGAAGGAATTGTGAATAAACTTTGCTTCTCCAATACACTTGGACAGAGTGATATTTCCCCTCATTGTCCTCATCTGTATCTGAGAAGTGTTCCACACTAGGGAGAAGGTGTTTTGCCACATCCTTTCCCATATGGTGCTCTACAGTGGCCAAACGGTTTCTGATTATCTTGCAGATTGAAGACCAAAATTTTAGCTAAAAATATTTAGAAAATGGAGAGTAATCTTAAGCTTACTCTGTTTTTACTCTAGACATAGGCTGCTTGTTACTTGTCCTAGGCTTTGTTTAATTATCCTTCTTTCCACGTAGCAAACATTCCAGTAGGCCAAAGAGTACATCCTTCTTGCAAAACTCAATATCAAATGGATAATAAATAAATGCATCATTGTCCTTAGCATTTAACCAATGTTTTATTATCACTTCTTACAATATTTGGTCCCACTTTGTTGAATTATGAT
The DNA here is from genome assembly GCA_025617555.3 of Puccinia polysora. Taxonomy (NCBI): domain Eukaryota; kingdom Fungi; phylum Basidiomycota; class Pucciniomycetes; order Pucciniales; family Pucciniaceae; genus Puccinia; species Puccinia polysora. The sequence goes on from CM062629.1 coordinate 29,066,934, forward strand.
GTTACCATTGGAAAGTTGGAACATGTATGCCATAGCTTTCTGATTCTTTCTGGCATTGCTCTTTGAACGTTCCAGGAATGCTCTTCTTCCCTCAATAGAGGTTTTCATTTGTTTTTTCCATGTTGAAAAATTTGTTGTTTGGGTCAATTGTATTGATGCTTTTTGAGTTTAAAACTTGTACTTTATCTTCAGTGGGCGGGGGGGAACACTGTCTCCTCAAGATTTCATGTTTAAAATAGTCTTGACATAGTTAGGTAAGCATAGACTTATGGGGTCATTTGAATTTGGAAAATGTTCTGCTACTTCCTTGTTTAATGGGCAAGTTTTGATGGATTCTGAACTATGAGGAGGTCTAGAATCCATATTATGATATAGAGAAGTCTTCAATTAGTGCTTGAAACAGTTTTAGGGTTGTTTGAAGTGTAGATTTTGTGGAGGGAAGGAATTTCCAGACAATTGAATCTGACATTATCAGCCATTGAATATGATGAATTTTGAGAGATTATAAAGGGATGATTTACAAATTCAATATCTCAAATTAGTTATGAATATACTCCATAATTCATTTCAAATATGTGAGCCAAATTCTACATTGTGAAATGAAAAAAAAATATTGTCAGAAGGAAGAAATGTTTGGGAACTACCACTTGGATTTTGATAAAAATGACCACATTTTTATTCATGTTTGGCTTTACCATGGATCTTGATTAAGATGATGATTTTTTATCATTTTAAATGATTTGGAGAATAATAATCATTCTGTTCCCTTGACAGGCCAAAAGAATTAATCAAGAAAATAGATTGATACTTATCATCAAATTTCACAGTTGTAGTAATTTTGGAGATTTTAAAATGAAATTTTAAAGCTTGCTGTTGCAAACCAACTATCTACTTGGTAGATTTATTTAAAATCCAGAAGAAACATATCATTAAAAACAGAATTTTTCTCAAATTACTGGGATGAGCACTTAAGTTGTTTCAAAATTCACTTCCATTTTTCAAATCCACAGTATGATCAAGATGATCAATTTTCCTGAGGTTTAGTATTGAAATCAATGAAATGCTTCTATAATTTTTTACATGGAAAGTCAAATTTAAATTTTGAATTGGTATGAAACTGCTTGAAAAAAAAAATGTTTCCTCAAATGCAATCAAGAGGTGTGATTTTGATTCAACTTGCAGTGAAATCTGATTGTGAATCTGCTGTGATATCTGCTCCCAGTAAACAAAATATTGAAATTTTTCTTAGTAACTGAATATTTCTGGTGTTGAATGTAAATTTACAAGGATTCATCTGAAATTTTGAGTTCTGAAATTCTTGCTAATTGAAAAGAGGGCCAAGGAAATATTTTTGAAAAAACTGGTATGAAAAAGTCATTTCTGGGTCATTTACCACATTTTAGATAAAGTTTTTGCATTTGAAATTAGGTAGAATGTAATTTTCTGATTAAAATAATTTTCTTACTTCCTTTCATGTATTAAAACCATTTCATTTTATTTGTTTAATCATGAATTTTGAAGATTCAATTGAAATCTCTTGAGACATATATAAAACTGACTGCATAAATAAAATCCAATCTTACTACCCTTCCACTTGCTTTTACCTTCATGGGTTGGTTGGAGTTCATGAGAGGACAATATTTCACAAAAAGAGTTGAAGTTACTGGCCACACTCATCAAGATTTATTTTTCAACTTTTATTTTTGTTTTAAGCCAAATATGATTGATTTTCTTTACAAAGAGAGCTGCTTATGAAAAATTGGTTCTTTCATTTAAAGTCATGGTCAATTTTTCAAGCTTCTTTTGAGATTAAAATTGGGTGATCTCATCCAAAAATACTTTGATTTTATACCTTTGAGGTAGCAAACCACATTCATTGGAAAAATCCATGTATTTTCATAGGATGAAATAATTCATTTTATAAGGAAACCAATGGAAAATAAATCTGATTGGATTTTGCCACATATCAAAAAATTTATTGGACTTGAAGATTTAAAGATTATCAAAAAGTCAGACACTCCATAGTTGACAAAGTTCCATGTATTATTGATTTTTTCATGAAACAAAGATGAGGTTTTCTTTCCTCATTGCATAAAATAGGCTTTTTCTAGCATTGAATTTGAGATAAGGCACTTATTATTCTGTTTTCTTGTCAAAACTTGTGTTATAATTGAAAAGAGGTGGAATTTTCATGAAAGATCAAGTAGAGAATCCAATAATTGTGAAAATTACTGGTAATCATTGATGAGAAACATTTAAAAGTCCATTGGAATTGAACTTCTATTGACCACCAATGGAACAGCTGTGAAAGAAATAGAAATTAATGATAAATCTGATATGATTTTTGAAGCATAAGTACTTACACCTTCCAAGGAATTCACGCCTCTCCATCCAAAGGTCCCAGACATTTGGTTTTAATTGTTCTGGAATATGCAATTCTAAGGCCTCCCTGTCAATTATTCTTTGAAGTCTGCAAAACCAAACTCTTTCATTCTGCTCTTCATGCATCCTGACTTCACTTGGTGCCCAAATTTCAGGACATGGCTCAATTTTTTCCTTGAGCTCATGATCAATATGTTGGTGTGTTTCTTCCAACCATTATTTTTGTTCATGGGATAATAGAACCATTTTCTTTGCATGAAGTTTCAGGGCTGTTGGGAGCAATTGGTGGATTGGATAGGTGTTTTCTGTGAGGTATGAGTTGGTTTGATAAGTTGGGTACAAATCAATTTTGGTTTGATATTTATAGGAAATGAAAAGGAGTTATACTATTGCATGAATTCAAATTGAATATTGCATATATAAAAAGCTATGCATATATTGTATGGAGATCTTCATGGGTGCTTAGCATTATATGCATTAAATACAGTAATTGAAGAGTATTACATACTGTATTACTTTGGTAATAATTTGACGGATTTTAAAAAATTCCTGTGGCATTTTGAAGCAGAAATGTTGCATATTATTGGATCTATGGGTTTGGAGATGATATAAAAATTGGAATGAAGTTTCCTTGTTTCATTCATTTCTTAAGAAATGAATGATTGGTTGATAAATGAAGGTATTGTGAATCACTGATGTTGATAACCAAAAAAAAATCACAGCTAAACTTAAAATTAAGAAAGAGAGATATTTGCATTGATTTGGATTTTTTATTTAGTTGATTGATATTATGTACACTAAAAACAGCCATGATATGATCCCTTGCTTTGTTTTAATTTCTCTGAAAAACCAATCATAATCTTGAACAGAAGTTTTTGGAGATATCTAGTAATTTTTAAGCAGGGTGTTGTGCCTACTTGCTTTGAGTTGCATCCCATGACCTTTCTATGAGTGTTTCAGCAACACACTTCATCCATTCTGTTGAGGCAAAAAAAACATGATATTTTCAGAGGGAAAGCCCAAAATATTGGATCATTTCAATTTTTCATTTGCAGTGTTTTTAATATGCAAAATAATGTCATTCTTCTTTCATTGGTCCTTGAATCCCATGAAATCACAATATCAAATTAATTTCTTAACAAAAAATCAGCTATTCTTAATTTAATTTTTTTTCAAGATTTCTTCATAATTAATATGCTTTGCAGCACATGATATAAAAAATGATGGAATGGTCAAAGAATCTCATTATTGTCCAAAAATTTAGGGTTAGGTTTAAATTTAAAGACTACACTCAATGTTTGTTCAATTCCAAATCAGCAACTTAGTAAATAAATTTCATGGGCAGTATGATCATGGAGCATTCAATCATTCAAAAAAAACATGTTTTCAATTCAAAAATTTGATTATCCCAAGATCAGAAAAAAAGTTGAAATCAGGAAATATCCATTCATAAAAAACAATAGTCTAATTTCCTAAAAAGTCACCAGAATTAACTATGGGAAGCTTGGGGTTCTGAGGTAACTACAACTAAGTTAGAAGAGGTATTTTTTTCAACAGCCCAGACAGTATTGAAGTGGCAACCCAGATCATAGTCAGTAACCAGTACAATATCCTCCAGAAGGACCTCAGCCAATTTTTGATAAGAAAATCTTTCAGTAAAAATTCTAATTAAATCTCTCCAGTTGATTTTTTGGTTCTTAATAAAACCCATATCACTCAAGGCAGTGGGAATATATGCCCTTTTTTTACCAGGTTGGCCCCAGAGTGGCTCAGTAGGTAAGCCAGCTTTCAACTTTGACTCAAGAACAAGACTGCCAAATTCAAGGAGCATGCCAGACTTCCACTTTGGCATGATTTGTTTATTTCCTGGACATACCCATATAGCAGCAGGACCAAAAACTAACATGTGTGAAACACATGCTAGAGAATTGGTCCCCCATCAATTCTTCTTTTCTGCTGAGTCCTTTGAGATAAAAGGCTGCCAATGATCTTCTTTTTCATCAAGCCATAATTTGACAAGCCCATTGACTAGAAAGACAACATATTCATAAAAAGTATTAAGTCCACCTCTTCCAGCATTCATCTTGGCATCCTGGTTAACACCCAACCTCTTGTTTTGAGCAAAGGTGGAATAATCAATTACAGCTCCTTGCAAGTTGGCAAATTAGATTTGTGCTTTGAGTAAAGCCTCATTTGAAGTCCCATTAATACTGTCCATCAAGAGAAGGAAGTTTCTGGAGATTTTGTGTGAGACTAAACCTATGATGTCATTCAAGGTTTGCTTCAGCTTCATGTATGCCCCATGTATTGGCTCTCTGGTAGAAGTTAGGATCTTAGAGAGGGGATGCATATTGAGCTAGACTGTCTTCCTGGAGCAAGAGAGGGAGTTTGTGTTGATGAAGGTGCTTCCAACAAAAACATCATCTTTTCTGAGAAATATTTTTTCTGATAATTCAAACAGTAAGAATCAGAATATTTTCATGTGAGTGGAAGACAACATCATGTAAATTTACCATATTTACACCATGTCAAACAGAGGTCCAACAATTCTAAGATTTTTGATGATTTGGGGGGGTTTGACAGGATCCTTTGGCCAAGAAGGTTAAGATTGTTGTTAATTAAGAACTGGGTAGTACTGATAATTTTGGTATAGGTTGAAGGGGTTGCATTGTCCTTTAATTCTTCCTAGTATGACAACCTCAACAGTTCTTTCTTAGTCAAGCTAACAAAGAGTTCTAGGCAATGCAATAGAATTAGCTGCCATGATTTTCATTCCATCACAAAATGATTCCACTGAACTGGCCAATTTGAGCCAGGATTGATGTTGGCCCAATGGTTTGGGCCTGGGTTTCAGTTTGGCAACTAGCATGGCCTTCAGGTTGAGATGACTTGGTCAATGAAGGGTCCTCAATCCTTGGCCTTGAATTTCTATGTTCCAAATCGCTAGTGATGAGTCCGGCATTAGATGCATTCCGCTTTTGGGGTATTAAGGATGGGGCACTCTCATTCAGAAAGGGAAGATTAATTTGGAAGTCAATTTTTGGTTGATTATCCAGAATAGCATTCAAAATAGTAAAAAGACCCTCTCAGGGGATTTTGGGACTAGGGTGGGTGCAGGTGTGGGACTCCTGGGTGATGGCTCAATAATCATGATTTCTTGTTGCTCTGGTTGTGCATAACTTGAGCGTGTGAATTCTGTGTTGGAATCAGAGGAGTCAGAATATGCTTGAGAGCTAGAGGGCGCCCTTGTTGTTGATTGTCTAGCTGCTTGCCAATGAGCTTGGGCAGCCAGCCGGGCAGATGCCCTGTTTCCTGGAGCAATCTGGGGTTCTTCAGCTGGGGTTTCAGGGTTCAGCGCTGGGGTATTGTCAGAGGCCTGGACAGTGGCACAATCAAGGGCAACAACAGTGGCTTCCTGAACTGGATCCTCCAAAGGCACAGATGCAGTGGATATTTCAGGCTCACCTGGAAATATGGGAATGTATCAGCTTTGAATATTTGGATAATTTTTGATCAAAAATTTGTTTCATCAAATGATTCTTTCAACGGACTGGGTTTGTTGGACAGGTGCTCTCATGGAACCAACGTAAGTGGGGGGCCAGCAGATCTTGAGCGGTTGTGGTTTCATCATCCACTGATGGTACCTTGTGAGTTAATTGGACATCTGAACTATCAGCTATTGTTGGCTGTTGTTGTTCTTCAGTTGAAGGCTCAAGCAGACCAAGATCTATTGAGGTTTGCAACCTCAGCTGTTCCACCTTTGTGTCATACTTTTTCTGATAAAAATCAAGCATTGACTGCAATACTTGTTTATGGGATTTTTCCACATATTCCTCATGAAGGAGTGCATTCAATTGATTAAGAGCACGTTGTTCTATAAATTGATCATGCCAGCTCAAATAAGTATTAGACCAGACGGGACATAAGCAATTCAAACACTTACAAGGGAAATCAGCCATGATACAATCAAGGTAGTTGTCAAGGTGAAGAGGCTTGGGATGATTCTGTTTAAATCTAAGGGGAATGGTGCAGTTAAGATCAGAATTAACCAAGACCTCTGGTTGAATAAGCCATGGCTTATATACCCTGAAAACCTAGTCACACAGTGAATGTGTGTGTAAGATAAATGACAGTTGCTCATTGAGTACAATCTACATGGGTCATTTGTGTAAAAAGCCCACAGTATCACCAAATTTTCCGCTTCCCTGCATATTACATATTTATGTATTTCATTTGAAGGGAGGTGGTTGACTTATGATAAGTCGTCCACCTCCCTTGAAATGTTACACATGACATTGCAAAACTTTGTGAATCAGCTGGGGAGGTGGAAAAGTTGTGCTAAGTGGTCCACTTCCCTTCAACAACATGGTAGCTTGATTGTGAATATGCAAAATGATTAATGATCACTGGGACAGTGGACAACATAGCATAAGTTGTCCACATCCCCAGCTTCCCCACAAGGCTTTCACATGTCATGTGATTCCTGCATGCAAACAATTCCAGGGAGGTGGAAGACTTATCATAAGTCATCCACCTCACTGGACATGTGTGCATACAGGAATCACATGGCATGTGAAATCCCAGTGGAGAGGCTGGGGAGGTGGACGACTTATGCTAAGTTGTCCACCTCCCCCAAGTGATCCCATCTTACATTCAAACAAGTAAAAATTTTTTACAAGTCATGAACACTTTGACATCAGTTCATGAATTAATTGGTAAGTGTTTTGGCACAAGGAGTTTATATTTGAATTATATACATTGAAGCACATGTTTAACCATATCTAGCCTTCTTTCCATTTACTCTAGTAACAATTTCAGAAGGAGAAAAATTCTGAATTTTAAGAGAAGTCCTTGCTAGTTTTTCTTAATTTGGAAGGAGCAACCAAAATGAGTATGATGTTCAGTTGTTTGAAGGCTCAGTGGAGGAAAAGAAGTTTGATGAGTAAAAACAGAAGCTTTCCATAAAATTTCTAATATGCCCCCAGCTTTTGCATAATCAACTGTGAAACCAAGAGTTGGAAAGGAGAGACCATGGCCTGTTTCTTTAGAGGGAGGATGGATTGGGATTCCAGTAGGTTTTTCAATATAAGAGAACAAACCATAAGTATAACCATTCAATTATTCTTGATCCATATGAGGAACATTTGAAAAGTCATCACAAGTGACAATGCCATTAGAAGCATGAAGAAAAGAGTCCCTTTGGTCATTACAATCTGGAGATGTCCAGTTTGGAATTTTGAACTCCTCTGATACTTCCTTGTTTTTCAAATGAGCAGTGTTGGATAAACATTGTATTATGTTGAAAATCAGTTGGTTATTTACTGGAAGCTTGGACCACAACAGATCATCATTTGCTATTTGCTCTGTGTTCATATCCTGTCTCCTTGCATATATTCCTATTTAGAAATATAGTTGGATTGCAGTCAGTCAACAAAGACATGATTAGCAACTTTGTGGTGATTCCCAATTACCTGCAGAATTTCCTTGGTCAGTGCCCTGACAAAAGCAAATTCCAAACATAGATCCTGTTCTTGTGTTTTGGTTGGTTTTGTTCAGGTTCTGTCAATTGTTTGCCATCACATAGATATCTTGTACCATCTCTGAAAATTGAGTTGCTAGAAATGTATATGGTCTTTTCTGCAATGAATGATACTTGAGAACCACATAGGGTTTGTACTTTCTGTTGCAAACCACTTGTAGATTTACTTGTGGTCCTACATTTGGTACTACCACTTGGCATGGACTCAGGCACTTCTTCAGGGTGATGAAGTAGATTGACTCAGATACACACTCCTTCTTGCAATAATCACGCTCAGATTTACAATGCTTTTTTTGTGCTCTGGATGAGCATGGGATGGACATCATTAAGGGTCATGGTGGTTGCCTAAGAACAGAACAATCTTGGCTTGATTCCTGATGATGCTTTTGATTCAAGGGCTCATCCTCACTACAAAACTCTCCTCAAAAGCACCAACAGGAATCCAAGTGACATGGATTGAGATAAAAGCAAAAGGTTGAATTCAGTAATATTAAACCCTTTATGATGATTGAAGAACCATACATTTTGCTAAGTTTAACCACTTCCAAAGACACATCCTCATCATTGGTTTTTAATGGCAGCAGGTGGGCTTGAGATTGGATGAATGCATTGGAGTTTGCTTTATCCATGGTTGACTATTACACATGATGATGATGAGGTTATTCATGGTTCCAAAAGGGGTTCAGGGAAAAGCAGGAATGAATGAAGGATCAGTTGATGATAGGTTGATTGTTTCATTTCTGCTTAATGTAAAGAAAAGTAAAATGATGGATGGTGTTGATGCTGATATGTGACAATCAATGTTGAGTTGATTTAAAGAAGAAATGTGCTATGATTGAAAGAAGAAGAAAAAAGAATGGTGAGGAAGAGAAAGAATGAAGTCATTATTGGACTGATGAAGATGAAGGATTCAAGAGATTGAAATAGGTGCATGGTATCTTACCCTTGAAATGTAGTGATGAGTGGGAGGTGGCAGAGATGCCTTGGAATCAATGGGTAATAGCCAGAGTTGAATGGATGGTTTGTTTGAGATGATGAGTTTGATTTTGAGTATGGTTGGATGATGGAAATCTTGAGAGGTGATTGGATGATTCTAGATACCAGTAGAGCACAAAAAGAATCAGTCTGACTGTTTGGATGTTCAAACATTGAAAAAGAGGCTGAAATCTTACCTGGATTGACCTGCTTGGATGACTTTGGGATGCTGGTAGTATGTTGCTTGGATTCTTGTTTGCAAGTGCAAATGAGGTGCTCACTGATTTGCAAGCAATTGCTTGCAATTTGACAAAAAAGCCTCACTGCACAAGCCAGGGGCTGCGTAAGCGATTTTGCTTGCATTTGCTTGCCCCTGCAATACCGCTGGCGTTTGCTGGCGTTTGCCACTAGCGCGTCATGTTTCCAGGTCCAAAAAATGCGCACAGACGTCTCCCAGGGCCCTGGCAACCTGGGAGAGAGCAATGGGCTGGCATTTGGCCACCCAGTCACAAAACGGAGCGGATTTCATTGCTTGCGTTCCCCAGGAGGAAGGAAAGCACCCAAGGCACTGCCACAGGAGCTCCAGGCCCAATTTGGGCTTCTCCAGGGCCTGGAGCGCTTGAAGCCCATCAGGGCCATTTGTATGGGGACCTAGGGCAAGTGCCCATGAATTTTGGCTTTATGGAAAGGCCAGAACCCATCAGAGTGAGTTGGGGTCCTTGAAAAAAACAAAAAAGGCATGGATATCCCAGGCCATGAGTTTTTTTTGGAGGTTGTTATGATTCAAGCCAAAAAAAATTGAGGGATATGTCTTGTGCAAGAAGTATGCTTAAATTTAACAAGACAAAGTCATCTGACCAATATAAACTTTATTCATGAGAATAATGTGAGATGGGTAGATCCAGAGGATATTTTTTGATTTGAATGAGTTTTTTTTGAGTATTTAATTTTGTTAATTTGAGACTATTTTTGTAGAATTCCTGAATATAGAAAAGGAGTGGAGCAATGGCTTTCATGTTTGAAATTTCAAGGCTTCTATGTATTATACCTTGTTTATTTCACATCTGAAAAGGTTTAAAATCATACCTTCAACTTTGGAGGAGACATCTGATGAAACCAACATTCCCTGTTTTTCTCAAAACAATGTTGAAAGTAAGAAATAAGTTTTGTATTTAGGTGCATTCCTGTAAAAATTGATTTATAATCATGTTTTTTGTTTTACTACAGAAAAGGTGGCTTTTAAATAATTTTTTCAAAAGAAAATGTTTTCCAATGGTTATTTCACTGTTTTTAAACTCCAACTTAATAACTGGAACTAGTTTCCAAAATTCAATAATTTGAATATTTCAATAAACCTTGTATCCTTACATTTTTTTACTCTAAATGGTCAGAATAAAAAATACATGAAATATTCCCTAGGTGTTGGCCCCTCTGCATTTGCCTGATTACAAGCTTCATAAAGAGTAATGGCATTGCTCAATTTACCATTAAATTTGGGCAATAGGTCAATCGATCAAGGTGGGGTTGTAATGGAAATTGTCAGCTCTCTGATACCATGAACCTTGCAGTCCTTTAGCTACAGAGAGTGATAAAAATTTTGGAATTATAATAATTATTATTATTCCAATGATAAACACTTATAAGCTCAAATAAATGATATAATAAGAGCAGTTGCAAGGTTTAATTGGTTTGGTAATAAATGGTTTTCAATATAATATAAAATGGGGGCCACAGTATTATACTACTGGGGATTTTTACAAACTAGCAACCTCTCTTCAAGGGGCCTCCTTAGGAAGCTCAAGAACCTTGGAATAAAGATGGGTGCCTTAGAAAGGACTTATTCCACTGATGGCCAGGCTTAACAGCACAAATGACCAAGACAGGAAGGGTAACACTCACTCTGAGCACTTTACCACAAGAATCCTGGAATAATTGGAAGGGTTTCAGAGCAGATGGGGTAGATTGCTTTACTAAACTTCAATGGTTGATTGGTCAATAAGGGTAAATAATACTACTACAGACTAAGTCATAAATCACTTTCTTATCTTCATATAAGCACTTTATCAACAATGAAACGGTGTCTGATTGATAATAAATAATTCCTGGTAACTGATTCTGATTGGATCCAAAGAGGTCTGTATAAATACCTTTTTGGGGTGATTTTGATCTTCTCAGGGCACGTAGAGAGGGTTCTGCTCATGGGCTGAGGCTGGCAAGCCAGTCAGGGAAAGATTAGAACGTCCACTTGGTGCTGTCAACCTTCTGTCCTTAGATCTGCTGGATTTCTGTACTATTTTAGCCACAGGATCTGTGAATCTGTTATGGCTTAAATTTGATCAATCTGTACTCATCCTTCATTTTGACTATTGATATTGCTTTAAAGTGGGCAGATGTGGATGTTTCCTAATTTTCCATTGTCTTATGATCATGTAGATAATTTCTTAATAATTTGTATGAACACTCCTTGTATTGTTTCATGGTCTTCAAAGATCAGGGTCAGTGATTTACGTGCTAATCCTTGATCTTTGATTGATTATTAAAAAAATTTTTAAACTTGATTTTCATTAATTTTATTTAAATTTTGATCTTTTTAGATCATTAGTAATGCATATGTCAGTTTGTTACATATACTAGGCAACTCTGACTAGGTTGTAGCTCTTCTGAGCGGTACCTGGTTATCAGATTAGTCACGACTGATCCAGGCGCGGGGATCAGTTGGTACAGATGCGCGGGGGGTAGGATCCGCTGCGTGCGTGGCAGAATCAGCTGGGCGCGGGTCTCTAGTACGCCGGAATCTGCTACTACAAGTACATAGGGATATGTAATGATGCGGGGCTGTGCGCGGGATTGTGACATAACACATTTTGGCGTGTAACTCCTAAAATATACACAACACCTCAATTCTGAGTGAATTTTAGGTGTAAAACCTATACGTCAAATACATGCAAAATATTAAAATGGCCAAAAAGTGCCATAGTGGTTTTTTAATTTTTAGTTCTTTTCTTTTTAATTATTTTAAAACTTTAAGGACTTGGAATTCAAGGGTGGGGTCAGTGAGTGACCCTTTCTATCTTTGGGTGAGAAATCCATTTCTGTAATAATATTTATGGATTTCTCACTCCTTATTTTGTTAATTGAGATATTCTTATTTTCTCATAGTTTTTTGTTGCTATTGACAGTTTGCTCTGTACATATTAGCAAGCTGACAGAAAGAACAAAAATGTAAAATTGTTTCAGATTTCATTCAATTACCCTTGAGGATAAACATTTGGGAGTTCAAAATACATGTCATGATTTATATTCATTGAAAGAACTGGAGAAACTCCTCTATTGCATGATGATGGTTCATGCACATAAACCTCTGGGGACATGGTGCACTTAGCCTAAGTGCACTATGTCCCTTCAGAAAACCAGTTGGTGGTGGTTGTGGGTCACCACAAACCTACATGACAAGGTGTCCAGCATTGATGCTCTTAGCCCTCATGTTGGAAAACCTTGTCTTTAGGTATAGACATGGTTACTTTTTCTTGTTACCAGGTGGATATCATTTATCAATAATTAAAAAAATATTTTGGACCTTTGGGACATGAGAAATATGGAATATTTTGGGACATGGGAAGTTTGTTCAATAAATGAGCAAGATGGATTAAATATATCCAGGGCCATGCAAGAATCACAAAATCATTTACCTCTACCAGATTTCTTTTTAATATTTCCATGTTAATTATCTCTTTGGATGAAAGTTAATTGCAAACATGGGCATTTCACCAACCACTAGTACCTGGAAAAAACATGGTGGGCAAGTTAGCATAACTCATCCACTTTGCCATACCAATGACTAAGAGCCAATCATTTTTGGGAAATTCAAAATTTTTAATGGGAAGGTGGACAACTTAGGCTAAGTTTTCCACCTCCCTGGGCCATCACACACCCTATAATGTCAATATTTATGTCATGTTTTTAAATCATGTCTGAGTGTTGCAGAAAATGAGCTTGTGTGTGATTCTGCGGTTTGAAAAAAATCAATTTTGCTTTTTGATTTTACAACCTAATGATTCATTCATGTGACAACCAAAACTGCCATTGTCACACAAAATCAATGTTCTCTTAAGAAATATTTACCATTCATGAATGTAGGGTTTTTTTACATGTATATCATAATGAACTCTTACAATTTATCATTGATAATTCAGCATAACCAATCATCCCCAAGATATTGGCCTGGGTAAGTAATATTTCACTGTTTTCCCACTGAAAAATATTGTTCACCACATTAAATTCTTGGATCCTTGATCCTACCATCATTTTTTGACACTGGGTTCAATGAATGAGCAAGTTTAAGAAAATATTGTCAGGCACATGCAAGGATCTAAAAACCCTATTCCTGTACAAGATTTCTTTTCAATATGGCCATGTTGTGATTCATCTTCTTGGATGAAAGATATTTTCCAGAATGGGAATTTCAGTACCAGCATGTTTTTTCCTGAAACAAACATGGTGGACTGGTTGTGCCAAGTTTTCCACTTCCCCACACTATGGACCAAGACTCAGCTAATGTGGGGAAATTAGGAAATTTTCAATGGAATGTGGACAACTTAGCCTAAGTTTTCAACCTTCCTTTGAAAATTTCATATTGACTATATGGATATTCATGTTTTTTTGGGGGCATTCCATCTGGGTCTCCCAGGAAACAATGATATGTGGGAATCTGTATTTTCAAAAACAAAGATTTTTGTAAGTCATTTTTCAAACTATTGAATCTTCCATGACTCCACAAACCCAAGAAGTTATCATCAACCTCATCCTTCACCTTCACCCCTGGTTGATATTCTCTGAATTTCCTAGTTACAGACTGGATTATAGTAATATTACTTCACCAGAAGCTGATAAGAATGTAAAACTGGACTTTATCTCACCACCACACAAAAGATCTTCTCATGCTTATCAGTTGAGATTGGATACCAAGAAAAAATGATTCCAAGCCAGATCAAGTTGACCTATTTATAATTTCAAACCAAGCAGTTAATAACCACTTTCAGAAATTCACAAATTGAGCAGGAGAAGATACTTTGCAGGCCCTTTCAGAGTCTCAAAAAAGTTGAATTCAGCCACTGCACTTGCACCATTTGAGATGTTCAATATTTTTTTATGCCATGATTAAAACTCTTGTGGCATGTTTAGAGCTCATGATTGGAAAGTGACTGATAATTTTGGGTGGAAATCTTATTCAGATATCATAAAAAAACCTGTTTTTTTTCAGAAAATTCATTCATTCATCATCATTTCATTTCCTTGAAACCCCAAATGCCCACTAAAAAAGGTTTAAAACCACAAAATGATGTAAATCCATGGTTTTTTGTAACCATTTGAATATGCCATGCAATTTTATTTTTATTTGGAGGGTTTTTACCAGTCCAAATTTCCCCTTGATGGCTTGAACCACAGTCAAATAAAAGCACAAAAGCCTAGAATTTCTGTAAACTTCATGAAAAAGCCTAACAAAGATGTTTGGGGAACCAAAAGGTGATTCAAGGGTTATCAGGAGTGGAGATGGTTTTTCTCACTTTCTGTATTCATTTTCTAGTTTCAGGGCAATTCTTTGCCCCCAACCAGCAAGTTTATTGAATGTGGAAGGATGATGAGACAATAAATTTCAAATTTATAGTAATTTTTCATTTGCACAGGCACATACATCCATTTAGTTTGCTGATTCAGGATATAATATTCTGCAAGGGTTTGTAGAGTTGAATCCATTTGAGCTTCCAGAATAATCACTTGAACTTCTACAACCCAATGTTTGGAACAAGGCAACAAGTGAAGCAGAAGAAAATAGTGAATATTACCAAAAAGGTATAAGGATCACAGTCAGAAATCATTTGGGCAACAGAGAGTGGCCTCATTACCAAAGATTTGTTCTCAGACCAGGATTGAGACCCCAATTGCATTGGATTGAATTACACTGATCATTGGCTAAATCAATTGAGATGGAGGGATTGATTATGCCTAATGATTCATTGAAAGCTGCTGGTGAACAACCCTTGTTTTTGATTTTTTGTCAAATTAAAGTACAATAAATCCTTTTTGAGGCCCTTTTTATTTGAGAGACCCACAAGTGTTCTGGAGCATGACTAATTGGAAAAAGTTTCCAATTTGAGAGGTTTTACATATAATTAGACACTGAGTAAAAAATTATTTCTTTGGAAAGTGGCATTAGGATTTGGAATCATTGGATTTTATCCAAAAAAATGCTCATGTTCTGAAAAAATCAAGAAAATATTGTGTATTTCTTGCACAAGAAATTCAGTTTCTATGCTACTCAATATAAATTTCTTGCAAGTTCAAAATATTGAAAATTCAATTATTCCCCAAGCATGAATGGGAAATAAACCTTTTTTTGTTGCTTAGCAATGATTTCTGACTTTTCCCAGAGAATTTCATAGTGAGAATAATTGCCTTACCGTACCACCAAGTTTGATAAGTTGATAGAGGCAGGGAGGGAACAGGGTGTAATGATTTGAATGCAAAAAATTCCAAGACAGATATTCAGAAAGTAAATGACCAGCACTTGAAAATGAATTCATCATTCCAAGCAACTCTCCAACAATGCCCTCCAGTTTTTCCTGGTAAGGTGGTCCACTTGAGCTAAGTGCACCACCTCACCAGGAGGAAGCACCCCATAATTCCAGATTTAACAGCACTTGGAAGCCCAAATTTTTCAATCAGGGTGATCTTGTGTTGCACATCCAACTACTTTAAATGGGAAAAAATCCAGATATGATAAAAAATGTCCTTCAATGTATACAATTTAAAAATCACCTTTTTTTGCTGAAATGTCATTCCCAGGGAGGTGGAAAACTTATCATAAGTTGTCCACCTCCCTTGGAATGACATTGATCTTTATATGTAATATGCAGGAAGGCTGGGGAGGTGGACAACTTGTGCTAAGTTGTCCACTTCCCTTCAACTACATGGTGGCATGATTTTGAATATGCCAAAGATCAATGATTTCTGGGACAGTGGACAACTTATGATAAATCATCCACCTCCCTGGACTTGTGTGCATACAGTAATCACATGAAATGGGAATTCTTTGTGAAAAGGCTGGGGAGGTGGACAACTTATGCTCATTTGTCCACTGTCCCAGCAATCATTGATCATTTGGCATATTCAAAATCATGATACCATGTAGTTGCAGGGAAGTGGACAACTTAGCACAAGTAGTCCACCTCCCAAGCTTTCCCACATGATTTTCCCTTGACATCTCATTCCTCATACCCGTGGTCCTGGAGTGGTGGAAAAGTTATGATAAGTTGTCCAGCTCCCTGCACATGACTCATATTCATTTTTTGTGGCAAATCAGACACTTTGGTGATACACACCTGCCTATTCCAACAAATCAACTTGGTGAATCCAGCATAATTTAATCTCTCCATGATATTATGCACCCTGTTACATGTTTCTTTATTCTTTTGAGCTAAGTGATCCAGGCATGTTGAGTTCTCATATATTTATTTGGAATATTTATTTTGAAATTTCACTTATGTCTTTGATTTGAATTGATGGTGTAGCACCAGCCAGTAATTAGAATGCACTTTGCCTTCTTTACAAGAATTAGAAAGATTTCATATCACACCATTTTCAAAAGAATGAAATTGAAAACCATGCATTTTTCTTCTTGCCCTTTATTGTTTATATAATATTATCTGAGGAGATTTATTCACAATCAATTCAGGAAAGGGGAAAAATTATAACCCTCATTTCCAAGAATTAGCACAATGCAAAATCTGACACCCAATTCATCTTCTTTCTATATTATTCAGTGCCCAAAATTGAACTCTCAACAATCGGTCCTCACTGAATATCAATCCTTGCAGTAAAACTGAATCTTTGTGGTACCCAGCATTGCATTTTTGAGTAATTGGAGATTTAAAAAGTCTTATAATAAAAACACAGCAATGCAAAAAGCTATTGGACCCGTGCCACTATTATCCAACTCTAAAGTACTTGATATATTATTCAATTAGCACTTCAACCAAATCAATAAGATTGGCAAAGAGTAGTCTGAAGTCCATATTATGGAAATTTGGATCTTGATATATTTCAACTCCAGCTCTTTCTCATTGTGGCTGGAATTCTTGAGCTCAGTTTCTCATTCAATGCTTATTGGTCAATTCCATAAATATGAGAATTAGGGATTTTTTGGAAACACATAATGGTCAAGAATGCCTGCTGCCTGAAATTTTTTGTGATAATTAAAAACAAGGAAAGCAATGGGAAGCTTTTCATATCTATTATCTGAAGATATCCCCAGAATAAATAACTCAAATTTGACTGCAGGATCCCTATACATTTTTATGAATCATGCATAAGTGCCACAT
The DNA here is from genome assembly GCA_025617555.3 of Puccinia polysora. NCBI lineage: Eukaryota > Fungi > Basidiomycota > Pucciniomycetes > Pucciniales > Pucciniaceae > Puccinia > Puccinia polysora. The sequence continues at coordinate 29,084,208 of CM062629.1, forward strand.
AAAAACATGAGCACACTCTTTGGGGCAGATGGTAGCCACAGAGTCTCTTTTCTATGTGAATTATTAATTCATTTCTCATTGAGATCTTCCCTGGTTGAAGAATATTCTATTGAAATCTCCAAGTATACTATGTCCGTACCCTTTGCCCACTTTGAAGAAAATTTGAGAACAACGGGGAATCATAGGATATAATATCTTCATTTCTGAAAATTTTCAGAAGGTCAATAAAAGGAAATATGACTTCTTTTTTATCAGTTTGTGAAAAATCAATACAAAATCACAAAATCAGAAAAATTGTCATCTGGTTACTAAGTTGGAAAATTAGACCTGCAACCCGGTAAAAACTAATCCCCCCAGTATAAGATCTTCATGACAATAATACAACCTCATTGCTAAATCATGGTGTCTATTTTATGTTACTAAAATGCAGAAACCCCAGCTAACCCAACATCACCCACCCCTGAACCATCAAGAGTCCCCCTTCCAGATGACCAAGTCAATATGCCTGGTGTTGAGGAACATGAAGATTTTGAAAACTCTTCTGCCCCATACTACTTCATGATTGCACAAAAACTCTCTCAATCCCACCAACACCAAAAGAAGCAAAAACAATTGGCCCAAGATCAATATTCTCTCTCTTTCCATGCATGCAATCTTGGCATCCCTGCTTCTTCAAGTGGTATTTCCAAGTCCTTGCTTGATTGGACAAAATCAATTCTTGGAATAGATTCCAACAACAACAAACTTCCTAATCCTCAAACTGGTGGTGAACTAGCATCCCTCAAAAATTACATGGCAACAAAGAAGGCATCCATTAATGATTCCATAGCATCAAAAATTGGCCCGCGAAACCAGTACAGCTCCAATTCAAAACTGTGAGAAAAGGAGCTGAAACTTGTAGAGAAGGATGCCTTGCGTCAATTACAACAAAATATTACTTCAACATCTTGATCCCTGGAAACCACTGCTTTGGGCCAAATAAATTCTCATGATGAGATGTGGATAGCCCACACCAGGGACTTGATCCGAAATTCCGGTATTCCCAGATGCACCTATCATTGGGAACAGAATGCAAAATCCTGCTGGAATTCCTCTCTGACTGCAATAATCATCAGAGCCTGGGAGATGTGCCACAAATTCCTGGGGACTGCTTCCTATTCAATAAATTAGAATGACAAAACCCCATCCAACCGGGTTTCCGTAATAAATTGTTGGCTTGTCTCAATGAAGGATATTTGGAAGAAGGAGCACAAGGCAGAAGGAGGCTCCAGCAGCAGAAAATCTAATGTTTCTGCATCTCAAAGTCTCAACAAGAAGAAAGTGTGTCAAATCAATCTTTTTAAATTTTCTCTTCATGATCAATGACTAACTGCTTATCATTTTTTGAAATACAGAATAACAAGAAGGAAATTCAAAAGACCACAGTAGTTGATTTGGAAATTATGGAAATGTTCCCAGAAACTTCTGCTTTTTTCTTGGAAAGTGGATTCATATCTGAAGTTGAGGGTGAAGATGAGGAATTATTTGATCATGCAGATGTTTGGAGGGCTCCACATGTATCCCAAATATATCACTACCTGGATGAAGCATACATTCAGCTGGCCAAAAAACTGCGCATCAAGAGGGATAGACGATTGAAAATTAGTCAACTTGCTAAACCAAATAATTCACCAAGGGGTGATGACCCACAAACACTTCCTACTTCAATACCTCAAAACTGGTTAAGTGAGGAAGCTCTGAAGGATATAACTCCAGTTTAAAAAAGAGCCTTGGGTTTACTTCCAGACATTGATCTCACAGAGACAGTTTCATATCTCAGAACCCAAGTTTCCAAGCCCTCTAGCTTAATGGAAACCACACAAACATTTTAAATAAATTCCAAATAGTGAAATTTCTATATCAGTATTTTAAAAAATATGGAGGATAATGTTTGGATGCAACATTAGCTTTGGTGAAATTTTTCTTGAGTACTACATGTATTTTTATTTTCATCCCATTCTTGTTTTGTCAACCAGAAACTTGTAATTATATTTAAAGCTAGATTTACTGAATGTACAAAATCCAATTATGTGGGGTCACCCTGACTTGAAGAGGTTAAGAATGTAGGTTACAATCTTAATCTCTTGAAATTTTCAAATAAATAAATCTCTAAGAATTTGTCACATCCAAACAGATATTGAAGTAAGAGTGAAGAAAACCAACATCCACATTTGCACAGCATACCCAATCTCATTGAAAAATTCTGAGTAAATTTTGTTTTCTGCACCACCTTTTGGAAAGCTACATGATATCTTTTTTCAATCATAATATCCTGAATACATTTCTTTCCACTTTGCAGCAGTCAAGTTGAGATCACCCACTTGTTAACCATTCCCAAATATCTCTTTATGAAAGAAATATATATAAAATACACATTCCCAGATGTGAATTGTGTAATTTAAAAAAAGCCCACTAACTCTAGGCATTGGGATTTTACTTCAAATGGTGCATCATTAACATTTTGTAACACAAGAAGATGATTTGAAATCATGGTTTTGTGAAAGGATAATTACTATTAAGTTAGAATATGTGGTGTTCCATCAAGCCAATTGATCTTAAATTTGAAGTCAAACACCATGGGATAGGCTAAGTATTTTAGGTGGGCTAACCATGAGCAGTTGATATGATATATTGGTTTGAAAACTTTTTCAAAATACACAATCAATTGTTAAATCCCTTTCCCATTGAAGTGAATATGAATATTCAAAATAGAAGCATTTTTTTTTGTTGGAATACTTAAGCTCACCAGGAGGTATAAGATAAAATCAAAATTTCCATTCAGATTCATTTCTATTTCCCTTTGATATAATAAATCTCAGACAACCTCTGAAAATCTGATCACCACAACATTCAAATCAATTAAAAGTATGGAGAACACTACCAGAGTTGGAAACATTTGGATATGCAAATTTCCTCAATGTTCTCAAAGGACTTTTGAACATGGAAGGAAAATATAAAATGGTGTTGGAAGGTCCAAAAAAGCACATCAAAACCATATCATGCAATCAATTGATTCTACAAATGTATGTGACTGAATTTTCCTGCATTTTATCAATATTATCAAGGTCACTGATGAATTTTTATTGTTGCAAAACATAAACCCCAAAGACACCAAACATTTTCCAATCCTCTACTAGAAGAAACCCCACCAGGGAACCAATGGAAGCAAACATCAGGGCTGTAAGTGAAAATCATTCACAAGAGTACATTCCTTGATGTATACTTCAATTGGGAAACAATTTCTTATTTATCCTATCATTTTTCACATTCAAGCCATCAAATGAAGATTCCAATGCACAGCCAAACCATGAAATAGATCCTTGCTATTGTGAAATACAACAATACTCCCCACCAGAAAATATGGAAATTTACAATACATCTGAGATGAAACCTCTTCAATTTCTCTATCACACTCCAAGCGCCCTGATCTCATCACTCCAAATCCTTTATCAAAGTATTGAGGAAAACATTGGTGACCATGCTTGTCAGAAATAAATCAAGATGGAACATGAGAAAATCCGCATGAACTCAATTCTCAGTGGCAAGCCCAACTATTCAGCAGAAATACCCAAAAGTCTTTCAACATTGAAAAAAAGATTTTCAATTACCAATGATCTAGTGGAAAATGTCTGTTGTGACAATTGTTACCAACTTTATCCTTTAAATGAAATATTTTCTTTTTCAGAAGCCCAAACTGATGAAGAAAGTGAATGGCACAGGCATTATCCAAAGTGCCATAATATAGTTAATTCAATAGATGGGAAGCCTGTTACATGTGGATCAAAACTTTGGAAACAAGACAAGAACAAATCTAAATTTTATCCTCTGAAGCAGTTTGGGTACCAATTGCTCAAGAAGTGGACTGCCAGGCAATTTCTGCTCCCTTGGTTTGAAGAATTACTCAGTGCACCTCAAGAGAATCAAGCCAGTAATCCTACTAAACTTTGTGATATTTGGGATGGAACTATGTGGAAAGAATTCAAGGATCAAACCAATCAGATTTACACAGCAGAACCAGGGAACATTGTCTTTGGAATTTAAATTGATTGGATGAATCCCCATGGAGTCAAGACCAGTGGTAAAAGCATCTCTCTGGGTGTAATATTCTTAATATGCTTTAATCTTCCACCTAGTGTACATTACAAGCCACACTATATTTTTGTGTATGGCTTCACACCAACACCCAAGAAGTGCACCTCATTCTAACTGAATAATCTACTCAAGCCTCTTTTCTCTGAGCTACTGGATCTTTGGAAAGGAGTATTCTTCACAAAAACTAACAAATATCTAGACAAAAGAGTAATATGTTCTGTCATATTACCACTGATTGGTGATACACCTTCCTTACATAAAATGGGTGGATTTGCATCCCACTCAGAAACAATCTTCTGTGCCCACTGTAACCTCAAGCTAAATGATATCTTGAACACCAAAAAGGAGACTTGGCCATTAAAAAATAATCAAGATCACATCAAATGTGCAGAGAATTGGAATAATGCTCAATCAGTGAATGAGAAAACCAACATTCTCAAGCTACATGGTGCCCGCTACACAATTTTCCAAACTCTGCCATACTGGGCACCAACAAACATGACAACAATTGATCCAATGCATACCTTCATCTTGGGAATGCTAAGGGATTACAGCATCACCTACCTTGGAATAATCAAGGATGGCCAAAGTCTTCCAATATTGGAAAGGAGGAAAAAAACGTACCCAAGAAGTGTAAAAATTAGTCAGGTCATCAGCCTCAAATCTTGATCCAATTAAAAGAGCTATTTATCACCCAAAAACACCAAACGAGTCACCAGGAGGAGAGGTCAAACATTCCTAGATAGCTCCTCAAAAAACCATGAAGATATTTCTCCCAATCCAATTGAAAAGGTTCAAAATTGGGAAAATCAGCAGAAAGAAGGCTCATCAAATATTCAGCATAGAAATTCTTTACCCACTTTTTTAGTCCAGAAAATCCCAGGGCTCCATCCTCCCAGCTCCTCAAGAAGTTGGGAAAATTCTGCATCTGAACATCTTCAACCAACTTTAAGACGTTCTCCAAGGCTTCTTGAGAATGAATCCACAAGCAGCTCATGCAAATCTTGGCCTCAATCAAAGGACAAAGGAAAGCAAAAAGATACCTCACCAGGAAAAAATCCCATTAGATCTATTGGAAGCAAATCAGGAAGCCAAAATGAATCTGGGAAGAGGAAGCAAAGCTCCCTTCAGGAAAGCTCCTACCACTCTTTTGAAGATCAAAGCAATCCACATAAAGCAGGCTCATTGATACAAGAGACAAGTATTGCATCAAATTAATTGTGCCTTAAAACCCAAGAGCTCAGAAGTCTTCAAGAGGGTATCAATTCAATCAAATTTCCATCTTGGATTACTAGGTTTCCCAGAAACATTGGTTTGCCTGCTGCTGGTACTCCTAAGGCTGCTGAATGGTTGGTTTTGTAAACCATTTGTGTAGTGCTTGTTTTGATTCCAGAATGGAATTGGAACTCAGCAAGCAGCTTGCAGGAGCAAAAGCTTACCTCCACTACTTCCAAACTTATTGGTATCATCAACTTGGCAATGTCTCATCAACTTAAAGATTACCAGTTGTGCCAATTGGATGAATTAATTCTGGCTTACTGCAAGGAATTACTGCTGCATTGGGGATCTAAAATCAAACCCAAGCCAACAATCCATTTTTCTCAGCATATGACTTAGATGATCTGGTCCTCCCTCTATATTTTCATGTTGGTCAGGAGAAAGGCTGAATCACATCTTGACATTAGTTAAAAAAAATAAAAATACACATAAGTTACACACATTTCTGAAAAGTAGATTCTTGGTGGCACACTTTGAATTGATTTTTTTTTAATTTTAAGGTTTCCTTGATAAGTCCCTCTTGAATGGATTCCTTGAAAGGGCCAAGCCTCAAGGCTTGGTTGACCAAATTGGATCCAGCTGGAATGTTTTGGGGATCAATTCTGACCAACTCCCAGATCTGAAAGGTTTGTTCTATCCTTCCAAGACAGGTGATGTTTCAAGTGCTAAAAAAGACATGAATGTTTTGGAAGAAGAAAAATTAAAAGAATTCATTGAAAATAACTCAAAATAAAATTTCTTGCCATGGGACCAGCTGGAGTGGTTGCCTTGCAAATCAATGCTCTTCCATGGTCATCACATAACACCCGATTGCTACAATAAAATTAATTCTCAAATTTCCTTTTCATCAAAATCAAATCAAGGCCCTTGTGAGATGGGGAAGGTATTTTCCATCTTTCATGAACAAAACTGTGCACAATATTTCCTCATTGTTGAAACCTTTCCTCCTTTGGAACAAATTGATACTTCAAGAAATCCACACCTTGGCCTCAATTATCTCAACGCTCAAATGGTTTATCAAGAACGTGGATCAATATCTGTGATACATCAAGATAAAATATTAGGTTTTGTGGCAAGCATGGCTTATGAAGCAAAAAAAGCAAAAAATTCCAAGGATGTTTATTGTGTTGAGGCGATTAACTCTTTGGTAAGTTGATATCAAAAATACTATTTTTTGAAGGACTGTCATTTTTGATTTTTCTGACTGGTGATTCCTTACAAAACAGGAGGAAATATAAAAAGACACATGGACTAATTTTTTATTGTACTAGATATTGGTAAAAGATGAAATCAGAGGGATTGGTATTGTGTCACATATCTATCTGAAACAAGTGTATAAAGTACAGAATTCAAAAATAGAAATCAGATTTAATCTCACAAAACTGAAGCATCAATCAAAACTGCAAATTGGAAATTTGTGTTTGCATCATATATTTGAAATGATCATTATCTAAAAATTTGATTCTTCTCATTTTGTAACTTTTTACCATTGGAAATCATGGCCCATGATGTAAAATTCCAATAATAACAGCTGAAACGTTGTTCAATCAAAGTATTGTCTTACATTTAAATGAAGAATTCTCAATACTTCCTTTTATGTAATGAATTTCAATTCAATCTATGCATTGCATAAATATTCTGCATGAATCTTCTGAGTTCATCCAGAAATCAATTTTATGTTTGAATCCAAAACCTCAACAAAGTCAAAACAGGTTTCAATCATAAACCCAGGTGCTACACCTGCTGGCAGGCGCCACCATTTTTTTCATGGTGATTGTGACCAATTTTAGCCTCTGCAGGTTGTGGACAATTCAAAAACTCTTCCCATCCTCCTTTAGCACTTTAAAAATGGGACTCGAATAACTAGAACAAGAAGGCTTGTACAGACCTGTCCGCAAATGCTCCTGTACCAACTCCTTAAACTGATCCCTAACTGCTGCGGGAATAGGAATGGGTTTGATCTTCCAAGAGTTGTGAGGAACCTTAGGTATCCAGTAGGGTTCCCCAATCTCATGAATGAGTATCTCCCCCTCTTCCAGACTAAAAGACAGAACCCTCCTCCAAATGAAAATCACTGTCTTGATTAGTTTTACTTCCTCCTCTTGCAACTGCCCCTCCGGTGTAAGAGTCCAGATGGTGCTAGGCCGTGGCAGTTCTGTGGAGGGGAAAGGTGCTGTTTAGGCTGCCCTCCTGAGTGTTACAAATATATTTAAATGTAACCAAGATCAAAGTCCAGAACCTGGTAAACGGGGGACCAAATGTAAGAGGATAAAGATTATAGTAGTTGGTAGCTGGGAGACAACACTATCTGAGGCAAGATGAAGTTGGGGAAAACTTGAATAGAAGGAGTCAAGAATTGTTCAGAGTTCAACAAGACAAGGCAATTGTGAGTGACAAGGCCCACGAGCTAATAGCTCTGGTTTTCAGCAAGAGCTTAGGAAAGATCAACTCAATACCAAACAACCTCCAGGTTCTCAATGAACCTGCCCAACTCTCCGCAATCAAGCGCTTGAAGGGTACCAGATAACTGTGGGTGGCTGCACAAGACAAAGGTAATTGTTTGAAGAAGCTCTAGAAGCAAAAAAATAACTGATTCAAACAAGAATAACCCAACACTTCTCAAGGGACTCAAGAGTAGCATGGCAGAATTCAACTTCAAAAGAGATGAAGGGAGTTTTAACACTCCAGGTTTTTTAAGCTTAATAAAACCTCTTCAGTCAAACATGACTGGGTCCAGAAATATAATCAAAGGATGATCAGGACCAGTATGGTTGAATAAAAGGATCAGGAGTGGTGTAACACACTCAAGAATTCAATTAGTCAAATTCTTCTTCAACCAGCAAAGCTATTGGTTGGTGATAAGGATCAAGGATCAAAGGATTTGAGTATGGAGGCTCAAGGATCAAGGGGCAATCATAGATATACCCAAATTTTTTTCTCAGATAAAGGGGAATGAAGACCCCAGGGATGATGTATTTCAAGAGGATACTGATGATCTTAGGATGTGGTGTGTGTTAGGATACCATGTGCTGATCTGATGTGATGTAGGATGTGCTCCTTCTCCCCCAAAAGGCAGGGGAGAGCCCCCCCTTATATGGGCAGTAGTCCCTGTTAGACTATGTACAAGGGATACTACAAATGGAGCTGAAAAAGAAAGAAAGAATTTTTTTTTTTGATTTTCAGATTTTTAGGTGATCAGAAAAATTTGATCACGCAGGCAGGTGGAAATCCAGCCTGCCTGACCGGGGTGGGATCCTTCTCATCCCTTCACCATCTTTTGCGTCCGTCCATGGAGGGGCGCGTGCAACAATACCGGAATCACCCACCCCTTGTCCAAAGGCGGAAGGGGTGGGAAAGGAAAACGGATCAGACCGCCTGCGGGTGTCCATGGGCGGTAGACGACACTCTCCACCCCCACCTGGAGATGGAAGGGGGTGGGAGAGTCCCAGGAAGGGTGATGGATTGGTTGAGGAGCGGCTGGGGGATCAGATGGGGAATTGAGTTTGGCCTTGAGTTGGATGATTTGATGATGCTCAACAGATTGATGATGGTGGTAAGATAGGAGTGATAGACTGAAGATCAATTGTCTTTCAATTGCTTGTTGGTTAGTTTATATCAATCCAATGGTCTTTCTGATCCTGATCCGTTTGATTGAGTGAGTGGGTAGTAGTTTGATGATTGATGATGAATGAATTGGGTTGATCAACTTCATCTTTTCAAGCCTCATAGCCAGGTTCTTGGGCGGATGTGGAGTGGATAAGATTGTTTTAATTGACCACTACCGGTGCCCAAGAATTGTTTTATGGCACCCTGATGAGTCTTGAGTTTCAATCCGAGCCTTCTAGACTTTTTGGATGCCCCAATTGATTTCCATGGTTTGTTTGGGGGGGATGAGAAGAAGGAAGCAGAGGATGATGATGATGATGAGTGATGAGCCATGCGCAAGGATTAGGATGAGCAACGCGCAACAATGAGGATGAGGATGAGCGACGTGCGACAATGAGGATGAGGATGAGCAATGCGCAACAATGAGGATGAGGATGAGCAACGCGCAAGGATGAGAATGAGCAAAGCAATGAGGATGAGGATGAGCAACGCGCAACAATGAGGATGAGGAGGAGAGACGCAACTAGGACAGTTTTTTTTTTTTCTTTTTCACATTTTTTGAAATCTTTTCCCAAGGTGTCCCAAATGGTTCACCACACTGGCCCAAAGTTAAGTTCCTCCATCTTCTCCTTGGTCAAACCCATCAGCTCTTTCTCCAGGATTGCAAGTCTCAAAGGCCACTCATAAGGGTCCCACCACCAACGGATGGGCCTCATTGGTTTATTGAGTTCCTGTGGCATTGGCTCATTCTGTGGTCAGACCTTCTTGGAAACCGGTTTGTATTTGCTTCCAAAGGCCTGCACCTCAACCAAGTTTTCTCCCTTGGTTGTCTCCTCTATTTGACATTTTTGACCTGAAACAAAATAAGGGTTGCTCACAATTCTGGCACAAGGGTAGCTGCTTTTGGTGATACCTATTGGAGGTGCATACAAGGAAGGACTCACTTTTGATCCTATCTCTGCTCCCATCATTTTTGTGCCAATTCCCCTCTTCTCCATATTTCACAAAGCATGTTGGACCAACCTTGGGGGGTTCCTCCTCCCTGCTCCTTTTCTATTGACCGTCTGTGCAAGGATGGAGCCTTTGTTGCGCAGGCAACATGGCCAACATTTAAAGATCCTCTGCTGACTTTTCATGGCTGCCTTCTGAAAGAGGGCAGCCCTTCTGATTTTCCCATATGCCACTTTCAGGCCAACAGATGGTTGTCTTGTAGTGTTTCCCTGAGGCGTTCCCCACCGTAAGGAGTTCCTCTCTAGTATCTGGACAGAAGCCAAGAGATTCCCAGAAGGGAAAAGGAATAACCTAATAAATAAAACCTCCAACCCACTCACTACCAAATACAACAGCAGAGCCAATACCTTTGCCACTTCCATAATTTCTTTCTCCACCACCCCTTCAACATTCAAAACCTCCCAAATTCCACAATCCAATATTTGCCTTGTGACAGACCAATCCGGTGTTGGTTTCAAATTTAAATGGAAGGATGTTTACCATTGAACCACTATTGACCATTGCCCAGCACCGTTTTCCTCCAATACGCACTTCTACAAATCCCAATGGGCACATCATAGAACTGCTAACTCCTTAAATGTCCACCCCCCATTGAGAGAACCAACCTTTGCCTCTTCCCTGGTTTTTGGGTTGTCCTCCTTATTCCCTGAAAACTGCTTGAAGAGCACAACCATTTTCTCTGCCATTACTGATGAGATTGCCATTAGTTCCTTCAAAGTTAGGGAAACCAGCTGGTCCATTCCGCAACTTCTCCTTGCTATTTCTCCCTCCCTCCTGCGGTATCCCCCTGCTTTGACTACAGCTGCCTGCTCTGGTTCTTTTTCAGGAGTCAGACCATCAAGGGCCATTTTGATTTCATCAGAGCAGACGATCCTCACCTCTGCAAAAACCTCCGGGGGTTCCCAAGTTAAAGACAAAGCATACCCCCCCTGAAGCTATAGCTTCTCTCTTCTCCGCGGCCGCTGCATGGGCCAGATCTTGTGGCAACCATTGATCTGGGATATCCAGTATGGTTTCTCCTGAAGGGTAGAAGCATTCCCTTCCATTTGTCTTAACTATCTTTCTCCTTATGTCTGTGCTCAGATCTTTCTACATTATTTCAAGATGGCCAACCTCTTGGAAATAATAGCATTGGAAGACGCAATTTTTACCTTTGTTCCTTGGCTTCCCTCATGATGATCCCTGAGTTAGTGCATTAGACTTTTTTTTGAGTGGTTCCAGGACTGTTGCAGCCGGTTTTTCTATAGCTTTCTGCCAGAAAAAACCATTTTTTTAAACATCTCTGTCATTTCAGCAGTTTCCTTTGGTGTTACCAGCCCTTTTACTCTTTTCACCTGCACATCCTTCTTCTCCAAACCCTTTGGGTCTTCTTCCATGAGTTCTGCTAATTCCAACTTGCCTACAACAACCGCGCGGTGTGGTGACCAAATCTGGTCACCTCAAGACCACTGCGGAAAAATTTAAAGTTTTTATGATTTTTTATTCCTCATTTTTTTTTTTAAAAAAAAATGGAATAAGTTCCTATTTCAGTTTCCAAGTCTTAGCTTTCCCTTCTCCCTGTTGTCTAGGGAGATCTCTCAGTGCCTAGACCCATGTTCCTGGTGTTCAAGTCTTCCAAGCTTTACTCCTCATCCTTCAGGTCCTTTTTTCCCCCTTTTGCTTGCCAAATGCGCATGTGGATGGCCATTGATCCTTACCTCCTCATCATCCCATCATCCACTGTTAGATCTGACCACCCAACGCTGGACAATCTGGACGTTTTCCAAGATTTTTCCAAGCCATGATCATGGCGCTAGTTGGATCAACCCCAAGATTACCGCTACCGTCATCCGGTACCTCAAGGATCATAACAGGTTGGTTGAGATGATCAAGACCTAAAACACTGCTTTTCATCCTTCAAGGATGATGTTAAAACACCCATTGTCAATCAACAACATCTTCTTTCAATCATCCACCAATCATGCTCAAAATTTGATCACCAACAATTTATCCCCTTGTTCATTGGAGATAATCCAATCCTACCAACAACCAACTACCGCCCACCAAGCTCTCCCAAAACCAACTTGGCCTCAGCTTTGCTCCCCAAGATTGATCAAGGCCTTGCACCAGTATCTCAGAGTTGGGAAGATTCGTTTTCAAAGGCTCCTCCTCCACCTATGATGCCAGATCCCTCCAGCATCCCCCACTCCATCATGGAAACAAAACCAACACCAACACAATCATCATTACACCACCAACCATCATCCCCTGCCCAATCCATTGGCCAATGACCACAAGTGTTACATTCAGTTGTTGGAATCTTTGCAACAATGCCTTGATCCACCTCCAGCTCACCAGTCTCCCACACGGCTTGTCTGTTGCCCACACAGGTCTCAAATGTTGCCCAGGTCTGTCAGCACGTCCCCGGGCCCCTCATTAGCTACTCTCCTGCCCATGTCCATCATTGGCATGGGCCAGGGTCTTCCCATTCCTGTCATTTTTGATCCAATTCATCTTTTTTTTTGAATTTTTTTTTTGTTTCTTTTTTTCCTTTTATTTGCTCATGACAATCCTAAAAAAAAGAAAAAAGAAAAAAAAAGAAAAAAACTTTTTTTCCGCTCTATTTTTAAACATCTCTTCTAAATAGTCTACAGGCCTGTGTTCTATAAAAGGAGGGGCTCTCCCCTGCTTTTTCTGAATCATGCATGGGAGTGTGAGTGTATTTCCCCCCCCTTAATCTTAGTAATTTAATCCTCATCCTGGGTATATCCATGACTGCCCCATGATCTTTTGAGCCTCCATACTCAAATTTTTGATCAATCTGTCTGTGACCTTGATCCTTATCACCAAACATAGCCTTTCTGGTTGAAGAGAATTCTGTCTCTTGGAATTCTTGAGTGTGTTATACTACTCCTTGATCCCTTTCTCCAACCATACTGTTATTGATCCTTCCTGATCACCTTTCTGGAGCAAATCACAATTGATTCAAGAGGTCTTATTAAGCTTAAAAACTTCAGTTTCATACCTCCCTTTATCCTTTAAAGTTGAATTCTGCCATGCTACTCTTGAATGACTTGAGAAGTGTTGGGTTATTCTTTTTCAAATCTGTTATTGCTTTGCTTCTAGAGCTTCACAAACAAATTTTTTTTGTTTTGTTCAGCCACCAAAATTTATCTGGTACCCTTCAAGGGCTTGATTGCAAAGAGTTGGGAAGGTTCATTGAGAACATGGATATTGGTTGGGATTGAGTTGATCTTTCCTAATCTTCTGCTGAAAACCAGTGTTATTAGCTTGTGGGCGTTGTTACCTGCAACTTACTTGTTCCATTGAACTCTGAACAGATATTTGACTTATTTTATTCAAGACTTTCCCTCCACCATCTTGTCTCAGATAGTGTTGATTCCATTGCTACCAACTATTACCAAACTCATCCCTTACATTGATTCCTTATTGAAAATTTCCTGGATCTTGATTCTGTTTACATTTAAATATTATTGTAACTCTTAGTAGGGCAGCCTAAACAGCACCTTTCCCCTCCACAGAACTGTCTATGGCTTAGCGCCGTTTGGATTCTTACAACAGATGGCCTTCATTTCTGGAAGTAGGCTTACCCCTCTGTCCTGCAACCTAAAAATTAATCCTCTGTTTTAAAGCTTTCTGTGAACCCTTCCACTCAACTTGGAGCTATGCCCCCGCATAATAGTCCTCTTGACAGAGCAAGTGTTCTCCTCCAAAATTTCATTGCAGAAAAGGTACTTAAAAATGCAATCAAATGAAGAACAATACACACCAAACAACATCCAAAAGGAAACACCTCCTTCCTTTGCTGTTTAAGTTGCAAGATGCTCAGGATCCACTTTGTGGAACCTCTGCTACTGTGACCCTCATTTTTCCACAGTTTCCTCCTGAAACTTTGCCCAATCCTGTTCTCCATAACCCTCCGTATTCTCCAGGTCCCGCAGGTCCTGCTTGTCTGGAATGAATTTTACTATTTTCTGGACATGGTTGACATCATTCAAGCCTTTGCTGTTGGCCGCATTCTTGAATTGTTCCAGAAATTAGTGAACATCCTCCGGACAAAACCTAACTATGGGTTAGTCCCTTGGCCTAATTATTGCTCCACTCCCTTGCCGCTCCTTCAGCATCTCATTTGCCGCATACATTGATTGCCCACCCATGGGCACTGTTGGCGGCAGCCCCACCAGACTGGTGGTCTGAGGAGCGCCTCGATATGGTTGCCTGTGGGTGAGTTGGAAGTGAGTCAACCAAACGGGAATGGAAATTGCCAATCATCTTGTTGTAAAAGAAAGAATAAAAAAATAAAAAAAAGTATTTCTCTACAAATGAAATCAGGTATTATAACAGAGAAAGGACTTTCCTGGCAATACCCCCAATTTGTGGAAAGAGATTGTGTGTTTGGTAAATTTCCTGCAAAAATATAAAGTTCTGCGCACCAATCTTTCTTCAAGTTATGGAAAGCCCACAAGCCCTTGAGTTAAACTCTTGTACCTCTGCAATTTTTAATTGAACTCCGTTTCTGCACTCAAGCCAGAAACCACTCAAGCTAAATCACAATGAAATAATAGTAAATAAAAAAGACGGACTCCCCAACAAGCTCTCCACTTGAACTATTTCTGTAAATATGAAATCCGAGAACTCTTGCTGGTAGCTACACAGTAACAGGAGAAAGGAATAACACTTTTATACGCTGTGATAATCTCCAATAAAGGTAAAATCTAATGATGGTTACCTCTGATGATGATGAAATCTCCCCCAAATCTCCTAAAAACATAATTTCCTCCCTCCCCCCTTACAACTAAAGGAAAGCTTCCTTATATATATAACAAAAGAATGCAAGCCACAAATGAAAGACCCCTCTTGCCTTTGTGCATTCTGAATTGACCTTCCTTTGCTAATCCAAAAAAGAAATTAGAACATCTAATGAAAAGACCCCTTTTTGCACCACCTCTGTGCGTTTGCACTGATCCTCCTTACCAAATAGTCCAATCCTTATCCAATTGGATGATTTGCAGTAGATTCAGTGATCCTGTTGCCAATTCCCCCTAACAGTTTTTTTGCACTGATGCATTACTAAAAACAGATCCTCCTCAATCTTCCCTAGGGGACCACTCCCAATCCTGCATGCAGGATAACTATGAATCCCCAACAATCCGCACACTTCCTCCTCAACTTTAGCTTTCATTGCCACACAGTTCTCTGCAATATTAGAGCATATCCTATAATTGGCCTAATCCGTGCTACTTAGCTTCAATCACTTTCTTCAGCATTAGTAAACCCCCTGCTGCGGAGGGAAAGTTATGTTCAACCGCGCAATGTTCACAAAAGTCAAAAAATCTGGCCCATTCTTTTAATTGTGTTGGCAAAAAGCGGGCGCAGCACCAATTCTGAGCCCTCAGCTATTGTACTCCGGAATAGACACTCTGCCAACATGCTTCTCTGAGTCTGTTGTACTGCGGAATTCCACCCACAGCTGAGACACTCCAGGTCAAATTTCCAGTGATGTGCCCATTTGCCTCCGTGTCTATAAATAACCACCACACTGGTCATCAAGTTTCAGCAGCTTTTCTGGCCAGATGTGGACAACACAAGATCCCTAAAAATCCAAAGCTGATCAAATTGGGCTTCAAACCAAACATAGACTTGAAAAAAGTCTTTTTGAAATCTTGCGCATTGGGGAGTTTGTTGATGCAATAAGATTTCCAAATAAAAGAAAGGCTCCAGAAAGGCTTCCCAAGCTTGCTGTCAACAATTAGCATTTGCCCAATTTCAGCCAGCATCCTATTGTGTTGCTTGGCAGCACCATTCTGATGGTGATGGTAGAAAAGGCTGCATTCCAAAACTATCCCCTTCTTGGCTGCTCTAAGACTCCAAACAGGGCTGAGCCACATGCAGTTCTGTGGAGGGGAAAGTTGCTGTTTGAGGCTGCCCTTCTGAGCCTAAAATAATATTTAAATGTAACCAGAATCAAGGTCCAGAACCTTATGAATGAGGAATCAATGGAAGGGATGAGTTTGATAGTATTTGGTAGCAATGAAACAACACTATTGGAGGCAAGATGGAGCGGGAAAAGACTTGAAAAAACAAGTAAAATTTGTGTTCAGAGTTCAACAGAACAAGGAAGGTTTAAGAAACAAAACCCAAAATCAAATAACTCTGGTTTTCAGCAGAAGATTAGGAAAGGTCAACTCAATCCCAACCAAATTTCAGGTTCTCAATAAACCTGCCCAACTATCCACAATCAAGGGCTTAAAAAATAACAGATAACTTTGGGTGGCTGTAAAAAACAAGCAATTTTTTTTATGAAGCTCTAGAAGCAAATCAATAAAAAATTTAAACTAGAATAACCCAACACTTCTCAAGGGACTCAGGAATAGAGTGGCGGAAATCAACTTTAAAGAAATAAAGGGAGGTTTAAAACTTCAGGTTTCAATCCCAAATAAACCTCTCAGTCAAATGTGACTGTCTCCTGAAGGATGATCAAAAGAATGATCAGACCAGTATGGTCCAAAAAGGGATCACAGAGCATTATAAAAACTCAAGAATTCAATCAAATGAATTCTCCTTTAACAAGCAAGGCTATTGGTTGGTGATAACAGACAAGGTCAAATATGGAAGGATCATGATTTGATTATGGAGGCTCAAAGTTTAGGGTGAAATATCAAGATATAACTATGATAAGGATGCCCACATAAAGGGGAAGGGGCCCATAGATTTATTACTTAGATGATGATCATGGATCAAGGATCATGAATGATAAGATGGATCGCTTATCAAAAGGCAGGGGAGAGCCCCTGCTTTTATGGCAAAGAGGCCCTGTAGACTACTTAAAGGAGATAACTACAAAAGAGAGCAGGAAAACAAAGCAGATTTTTTTTTTTTGAAAAATAAAATGATGAGGGAAAATAGTAATGAAAACAACACACAAAACCAACAGGAAGATAGTGACATGGGAAAACACTTTTGAGAAAACAAGGAAACTAGCCTGGCTATGGAGATTAGCACCAGGTGGATGAATTTCCCGTGGATTTGAGGATATGAGGTGGTGGGATTGAGCTAGGTTATGATCAAAGCAAGCAGGGCAAATAAGAGACTAAGGTAAATGGGCAATGGCACCAACCCCAGCAAGCAACCGCTTGCCTGCCTGTTGGTGGTTGGTGACAAGGACGGATGGATGATTGATAAGGGAGAAAAGTTTATGAGACGGCTGAAAGTGACAGCTTGCATTTGGTCATCAAAGAAAGCAAGAGTGGCAAGGTAATTTGGGATGAGAATTTCCAGCAATGCCAATTAGTATTTGTTGTCCAGCTGGAGAAAAGGTGGGGATTGGATGTTTTATGGCATTTCAGAAATTTTTCAAGGACTCTTGCTTGCGTTGAACACTTTTCAGAGATAGGAGGGGTAAAGTATGCAGAGATCAATGAGGGAGACAACAATTGATAGCAACACCAACAACCGCAATTCACAGCTTGCTGGTTATCAGGTAAGCAAACCAAAGGTGATGATGGATGAAAGTTTCAATGGGAGGATGATGATGATGGTTGCAAAAGATGATTGAAGGAAGAAGGGCTTGGTGATGACAGTCTTTGATGGGATCGATTGTTGGATGATTGCAAACTTTAGTGGGAGATTGATGGAGATCATGACAACTGGCAATCCCAATAGCTGCAAGCAACAGCTTGCTGGTTTTTGGGTGAACAAACCAAGGGCAATGGGGACGGGAAGTTGATTAATGGCTACAAATTGCAAGCTGGATGGCGATATTGAGGATTAGGATTAGAATGGCTGTCTACATGTGCACTTGGCCAAAAATACAGGGCGCAAAAACAACAACAAGGAATTGAACAGAAGATCTGGGGATTTGAAAGCCCTGAAGAGCCCCTCCTAGTCCCTTAGGACAAGAAGAATTTGGGAGAAGGGAAGGAGAAAGAGTTCCCATAGTAACACAAGATTTTCATTTCCAAGAGGTGTCCCAGATTGGTCACCACACCGGAAAATTAATAAAAACTTTGGAGAAAACTTCCCCTCCATTATCACAGTGGATGATCTGCACATTGTGCTTAGATTGTAGCTCTAGCCCCCTCACGGCATGAATAATATGCAGGTTTTCCTTGCTCTTGGCTTTCAGGTGTATTTCCTGGCTAAAGCTGGATGTGATATTGTACATGGTGAGAAAATATTGACTTTTACCTATGCCCGTCACCTCAAATGGCCCCATGAGGTCAATGGCTAGATCCTCAAGGGGTTCAAAGAAGCTCCCAGCACAGGAGAGATTAGCTGAACCAGGGCTTTTAGCAATGCTGCAAGCATGGCAGTGTACAATCTCTGCCAGGAGGGACGTGGGAAAACCAGCCTGGTTGGGCGCATCCTTAATTAGGCCCTTAATGCAACATATACCACAATGGCCAAACATGTGGTGCCAGTCCAGGAGAATAATCTCATCCTTGGACAAGGAATTATGCCTGGGGTCATCTGGAGGGACATCTGAAAGCAATTGGACAGGGGAAGAAACAAGAGCTTGTATTTCATGACAGGTAGGAGGCAAAGGAAAAATATGTGGCAAAGGCATGATCAACTGATAGACATTATGTTTGAGAGGACAGCTAAAGAGATGTGTTCCATTGGCCAGAAAAATCTCAAAGTTATCAATTGGCTGGTGGTAATGGAATCTTAAGTCAGCTTGTTGGATTGCAGCCAGAAATATGAGAGTTGTATGTGTGTACTGATAATATAGAACTCCTGGTACCATGACCTCACCACCATCAAAAGAAAGGAAGAGCATCAATCCAATGCCTGTAATCATAGCCATAGCCTTGTAAGTAGCCCCTTTGAGGGACAAGGGCTTGATGGGATTAAAATTACATAATAGCCTACAATCACCTGTAAGATGGTGCAAGGCACCAATGTCTACAATGGGAGTTGGGGGGGTAAGTTGGCACCAGCGGAGTTGAAGTATGCTGCCTCAGGGGCAAGGCCATCCTTGGTTAATTCAAAGATATGCACCCAGGGGCCACTACTTGTAGAAGCAGTGGGAGTGCTTGTGGGCGGACCTGTGGAACTTACTGCAATTCTATTGGGCTGTTGAGTGTGCTGGGACATGGCGGGTTATGTGGCACCAAGACCAAGTGAAGCAATGATTGAAATACAGCCAAAGTTTGCTGGGAAAAAGGTGTGTGGTAGGTTCCCTTTGGAGAATTTACAACAGGGCCATGGTAAGGAGGGTGTTGGCAGTCAACAAGACGGTAGGGGAATTGATTCTTTACTGGGTCTAGAGCACCACAGTTCCAGCAAGATGGAGAACCAAATGCAATGGCACTGGGTTGCTGTTCAAAATCTGTATGGACATCTATTCCTTCCGTGATTGGCATAAAGAACAAGAGTTCCAACAAAGAGGAGGCAGAAAAGGAAATAGAAGCCGGCAAAGAAACCCCTGCATGGTTGGCAGAGACATTGTAGTTAGGCAAGAAAAATGGAAGTACCAGGAAATGGAAACCTGAAGTGGAGGTGTGCTTTTTTGAGAGTTCATAAATCTTCAGAAACTTGGAGAATGAGGGAGCAGGGGTTGATGACCCGCAAGTTGTCTCCCAATTAATCTTGATATTAAAATTTGAATAAAGATCCAATGTGGGGTCTATACCTGCCTGCAAGATGTAGCATGCAATGGCTTCCCCGCCAAGTTGACCACTGGTGTCCTCAAATTTTTCCACCTGTTTCTGGTTTTATTGTAGATCACCCATTGACATAGATGGGTCCACTAAAAAGCTAAACAGCTTCCAATATATCCTCATCTGTGATGCCCTTTTACTTGTATGAAAGTGGTCCTGAAGGGTCTTGAAGATAGCTTGGTTGTTAAGGCACTTTTATTTCATGCACTTAAGGGGAGGTGAAACTGATGCCAATAAGATTGGTCAAACTACCCTTTCACACTAGTCTTTGTACGCTCCCATTGCATATTGCCATCAGCTGCGATTGTTGCCTGGCCTGTTCTGCAAGGAGGTTGGAAGTTGCAGCTACTTCAGCAGGGGTGAGATACAACAAAAAGACCTTGCCAAATCAATGCTTGTCTTTTGAGGAAAATGGGAAATAAGTGTTGTCTGGAGGAGAGTACATGATTGAATAGAAGGAATTGAGAAATGGAAAAAATTAAAATCAAGGAAAAAGAAAAACACAGCTCAGGTCAAATCCAATTTCTTATCCTCACAGAAGCATCAAACAGGGAGTTCATGGGGGATGGGAGCATTTTCACACTCCTGGATGAAACAGGTGGCCAAAGCCTATCACTGCCAACAGAAAAAGCCAAAAAAAATTCCACTAAGGATTCAAATGGAAGGGATGCTGGCCATATGAAAGGAAGAAAGTGACAGATATACAGAAAGAAAATATGAAAAGGATATGGATGGAAGAAGTTAGTGATTTATCATGCTGGCTTATCATGGCTGATTTTCAGGAATTAGTATTTGATAGGGTTTATTGGATGCCCAACAATCACAAAAGAATTTCAAGATTTTTTTAGAGAATGATTCAAACTTGAGGAAGAGGGTTTATAATGATTCGAGGGGTTAAAGTACCATCCCTCCTCATTTAATAAGTAAGATCAAGTATTATATATGGATGTTCATAGGGATGCATTATATGACATGGTGAGGGAGTATGTATTAAGCATTAAGACGGCCCAACAGTTGGGACCATGTTTCAGGTCATTTCCAGTGGGTAAAGGGTATTGAAAGTTGAAAATCTTTATTAACATGCCCAAGGACCAACTAGTAAAGGATGTCAAAGGATTAAATGGGTTGGTGTAGCTGGCCAATGTATAAGGGGTAGCAGCCAGGATTCAAACACTGATGTAAATACTATTGCAGGGGTGGTACAAAGCTTCTGTGGGTGATGGTTACTGCCAGCTCATGCAGGCCCCACATATTGTATTTTCCCAAAAGCTTGGAAACTTTCCTAAATCCAATGAAACTTCCATCCCATAAGGTAGGAG
Source organism: Puccinia polysora (assembly GCA_025617555.3). NCBI lineage: Eukaryota > Fungi > Basidiomycota > Pucciniomycetes > Pucciniales > Pucciniaceae > Puccinia > Puccinia polysora. The sequence continues at coordinate 29,105,215 of CM062629.1, forward strand.
GATCATTTCCTGTACCACAATCTCCCTACCTCCCCCCAAAAAACCCCCAATCACCCAAATCATATATCATCACCCAAAAGTTTTGACCTTGATCCTCTTAATATCTCTCTCCCTGTGGCTGAATGCCCACACTCTTCCCCCCTGACCCACCAAATAAGGTGGAAATAACCATGGCCAACGCAATTCAAGCTCAGAACCCCCAACCCCAAATGGCGTTGATGCCAGGGTTTTGGTCCCTTTCATCTCCAATCTAATAGAAGATCCAATAATTTAAAATTCTAAAAGCAAGATCTTAATTAACAAGACCATGATGAAGCTTATAATTATCCTAGTCTGAACAGAAAAGGAGCAGCAATAGGCAAATAAGAACCACATCAAACAGATGAAAGAAATGGCTTCACAGATCAAAACTATACTTAACCTTCAACAAAAGGGCTCATCAACCACTGTTCTCCCACCTTGACACAACCAACCTTGTGCCCCAACTTATGTGGACCTTGTGGTGGCCAAGTCCAAAAACGTTGGACAGAAACCAACCATCTCCACGCTTGCAAAAGAAAATCATTGGATGCTTTTGCAAGGCAAAGATGTGATCCATTCCAAATGGGTGAATGACCAACTTGACAATTTACCAAAGGCTCTGTTTTTCCTGAAAGCAAAAAAAGCACTAGCAAAAATTAATGCCAGAGTACAAGATGAACTAGTAATGGTGACAAGCCCAGGTGTGATTCCATCAAGTGATGTGGTTTTCTATACTAAAAATAGGATTCACAAAAAATGCTTAATGGAAAATAAGCAATTTTGGTCCCAAAAGGTACACACTGACTTAGAAACAACCCCCAGTGCATGGTTGTTGCTGGTCCAAGGCATCCCAAAAACTTTTGAACTGTTTTCAGAACTCAGTAAAATAAATTTGGCACTAGAAAACAATCTCAAGAAGGAGGATATTTTTTGCATAAGATGGTTATCATACAACATACATATTTCTCAAAAGGCTGGATCAATTTTACTTTCACTAGTGGAAAAGGATCTTGCCAAACAAATCACTTACTTGGGCACATTTTTAGATTATGACTACCACTGAGTCACAAAATTCAAACCTTTCCAAGTGCAATGTTTTGAATGTTTAACAATGGGGCATTACGGAAAATTGTGCAGGAAGGCAGCTAGATGTGGCAGATACAAAAAAGGACACATGAATAAAGATTGCCCAATAGTTACCAATGATATCATCAAATATGTGAGAGGCAAGGAGGGCCTGCGCAAAAAGGAAGAAGGAGTAGATGATGCCCACCACTCAGTTTTCAGCACCCAATGTCGCTTCAAGAGTTCTTGGATCCAGGATAAGAAAAATACTCTCAACTCCTATCAATAGTAGAAAACAGCCTTTGAGACCTACATACTGATATCCCATCCTTGGCTATTACAAATCCCCTCTCCCACAGGCTTTCCCAACCTTGTATCACCAACATGCCCCAATCCTTAAACATTCCCCCCTACCCTTTCTCCCAATCAACTGCTGCCTGTACAAGGAAATCAATCTCACCCGTTTGAATCACACACACAAAAATTTGATCTTAATCATGCAGGAACTGTGGGTGAAACCACACAATCTTCTCCCCCCAAAACACCCCAACTGGCACATTTTTGTTGAATTTTAACATAAGCCCAAGAATTGGAGGGATCGGAAAAAATGCTGCATCTAGGTTCACAGATTGATAACCTCAGAGTCCCCACTCCAGATACCAAACAACTCAAAAAATTTAATAAGCCTGCAAGTCTTTGACACAAAAGGCCGCAAAGTAACCCTGGTAGACCTATAAAACCCACCTAGAACCAAAAATGGTCTTATGGACCTATCTCAATGGCTCAGAAAAAACAATGACAGGATGTTGCAAATGTATCTTTTCATGGAATTTAACCTCCATCACTGTTTGTGGAACCCAACAGGGCACTTTCTACTCATTGAGAGGCTGCGTACATAGTAAAGATATGCAGAAAACATGGTTTTTGCATTGCCTCTCCCAAAAATGTCCCCATTTTCCATTTGGCCAATTTAAGGGCACAACCATTCATCTTATATTGACTGACTTCAAAGCATGTGGTGTGGAGACTCCTTTGGGATTGGGTAAAGTTTAGCAAATAGCTTTCTGGCAGTCACTTGAGGGGGAATTTAGTATTACAACTACAAATAGGATAGAGCAATACTAAGGGTGGTTTTGAATTGCCTGCCCCTCTGAGTACTATAGTAGTCTCACAACAATAAAAGAAAAGAGATTTGGTTGCTGATTTTCAGATAGAGTTGCTACTATAGTAGTCTATATCAGACCTAGGATCAATGTATTCAAGCTTGATAAGGAAGAAATGGTGGAAAAGATAGGTGACCTGGTGGATAGAAGCTGAGTAAGGGAAGAATCCTTTCTCTAGTCTTATACTTTATATATTCTTTATTTTTTTATTGTTTACTGATGAATACTCCCTTGATGTTACAGGTGATGTTTGATAAAGTTGAAATGGTTGAGCCTATATTTGACAACTGATGATGATGATTGATGATGATTGATGATGATGATTATGGATAGTTGATGATGATGATGGATGATGATGGTGACTGATGATGATGATGGTAGGTGATGATGATGATGGATGATGATGATGACTGATGATGATGATGGTAGGTGATGATGATGACTGATGATGATGGTAGGTGATGATGTTGACTGATGATGGTAACTGATGATGATGATGGATGGTGATGATGGATAATGTTCAGGTTATGGGTACATGGTGGTGATGTTCAAAAGTATGGGGTATGGAGTGAATAATGGTGGTGGTGGATGGTCAAACTTATGGGTTATTGGGCTGGGTCATGGTCAAAAGTATGTGTTGATGATGGTGGATGGCAAAAAGTATGGGTTATTGGGCTGGGTCATGGTCAAAAGTATGTTTTGATGATGGTGGATGGCCAAGGGTAATAATGGTGGTTGATGGTTGATGGTGATGATTGATGTTCATGATGATGGTGATGGTGATGTTTGTTGGTATGGGATGGGATTGGTGATGGTTACAGTATGGGTTATGGGATAATGGTTGAGGATGGTAAAAGTATGGGTTAAGGGTGCCTAGGAGGCATGGTGATCCCTGGAGGGGAGGATGGGGGGAACTGATGATGGGACCTGGATGGGGGAGAGAGGCCCTCTATTTATAGAAAATCCTGCCCTCAGGGCTGCCCCTGAGGGTACACCTGGTACAGTGGACCCTGGTACAGTGAATACAGTTGAGGCATTTTTGCTGGTCAGAGGAGGAGGCTGTGCAGGATCTACATGCATGTACACCCTTGCATGCATTGCTGTGCTGCATTGATAGAGGTGCCTCCTGCATAAATTACTTCTTTATAGTTTCCTGTATGATGCTGTAAAGCCTCTGCATGCAGTGCCTTGCATATATTGCTATGTATACAGGTGATTTGTTTGGTTCTCCATGAAGTGCCTTGCATATATTGCTTCTGTATTATGTCCTTTATGATGCTGTCAGCCTCTGCATGCAGTGTCTTGCATATATTGCTGTGTATACAGGTGATTTGTTTGGTTCTTCATGCAGTTTCTTGCATAGCTGTGTATACAGGTGATTTGTTTGGTTCTTCATGCAGTGCCTTGCATATATTAATTATGTATACTGCTGCAGGTTTGTTTGGTACTGTATGGTTGTACTGTATGGGGTGTGTACTTGAAGGCATCCGGGGTATTTCCATGACCTTCACTGGTCTGTGACACCTGGTAGGGGTATGGGTAGGCCAGGGTTTATTTAAGCTGTATCTTCTAAACCATGAGAGATAGAGGGGTACTTTGGCTGAGTGACTAGGGGTTATTTTTGGTTTAAAATCCATTTTTGAGGTCTGTTTGATGATTGGAGCTTTCCTTATACTAGAAAAGTGAGTCTGATGGCTATAGGCTAGTTTTTGGAGCACCACAGTGGTGTCTTTGGAAATTTGGAAGTCTTGGAAGAAAACTACGGATCAGATCATCAGGGCCTCATGCCTAAAGGACCAAATTTATGCTAATCAATGGGAAAAAACAAAATTGGACACTCTAGACCAGGGCAATACCTGAAATAAATTTGACAATATTGCAGGGAACCTCCAATACTCTGGATCCATTGACAAATACACAGAAAATGTCACTGATGCAGTACACTTTGTCCAGCTCAGCCTAGGGAAAATTGTAAAACATAATGATATGCACTGCAAAATGTGCTGGGAACTATTCTTTAACCCATGCTGAAGGGAAGCAACTGTGTCACCAATGGATGATCCAGTCTGGAAAATAATATGCCTTTCAATTCTACAAGGAGTGGCATGCTTATTTCAGCCTAGTTGTCCAAAGGAAAAATTTTGAACACTGGAGGAAATATCTTGAAAAACCCAGTGCAAACCTAGCGTTAAACGCCCTACGCCAAATAAAACCCTTGTCTTTGGGTCAAATTATACCTCTGAAATGGGAAGGTGGATATTTTGCAACAGGGAAAGCAGAACAAGCAAATATGCTCTTTGGGGACACCTCAAACATTCAAAATGAAATCAAAATTTCTGATGTCCCTCCCATAGAAGCATGCCACACGGAAGTTTATGATGAGGTCAACCCAAAATAAGTCGCTTTTGCTCTATCCAAATTGGCTGCAGGGAAAGCACCTGGCCCCAGCAAGATATTCAATGAGTCCCTCCAACTGCTGAACCCCTCCCTTGGCCCTCACCTAGTCAAGCTGTTCAATAAAATACTATAACAGGGCAAATTCTTAGACTTCTGGAAGATCACTATAACTGCAATAATCAGAAAAGCAAATAAGCCAGATTATAAAAAAGTGGGTGGTTATAGACCAATAGCCCTACTCAAAACATTAGGAAAGACCCTAAAATTAATCCTTCCACAAAGACTAGTAGAATGGGCCTCAAAGACAGGAGCGCTCCCAGCCCATTAATTTGGAGGACCCAGAGGTGTAGGCACCAAAGATGTCAGCTCTCTGATACCAGGAACCGTGCAGTCCTTTACCTACAGAGAGTGATAAAAGAACTTGGAGCAATAATAGTCCAAAGAATAAACAATTTAAAGCTCCAATAATGGTATGGTAAGAGCAAGTGCAAGGTTTATTTGGTTTGGTTATAAATATTTTAAATATAATATAAAAAGAGGGGCCACAGTATTATACTACTGGGGATCTTTCCAGACTAGCAACCTCTCTTCAAGGGGCCTCCTTAGGCAGTTTAAGAACCTTGGAATAAATATGGGTGCCTTAGAAAGGACTTATTCCACTAATGGCCGGGCTTAACAGCACAAGTGGCCTAGACAGGAAGGGAAACACTCACTCTGAGCACTTGACCACAAAATCCTGGAATAATTGGAAGGGTTTCAGAGCAGATGGGGTAGATTGCTTGACTAAACTTCAATGGTTGATTGGTTAATAAAGGTAAATAATACTACTACAGACTAAGTCATAAATCACTTGCTTATCTTCATATAAGCACTTGATTAACAATGACACAGTGTCTGATTGATAATAAATAATTCCTGATAACTGATTAACTGATTGGAAACAGAAGGGCAAAAAGAGCCTGTTTAAATATTCTTTTTTTTTGGGTGCTTGAGGGCCTCTAGAAGGGGTACTAGCCATGGGCTGAGGCTAGGGGGGGCAATCAGGGCAAGATTGGCACGTCCTCAAGGTGCTGTTAGCCTGCTGGCCTTAGATCTGTCAAGGAACAGCTCCTTTTTAGCTGCAGGATCTGTTAATCAATAGATTAGTCATTTTGCTGATCCTGCACTGATCCTCAATTTGTACAGTAAGTACTGGTCCAAAGTGAGCAGACGTAGATGTTTATTGATTTTCCATCCTCTGCTGATCCTGTATGTAATTTTTAATAATTTTTACGACCACTCCTTATGTAGTTTTGTGGTCTTTGAAGGTTCTGATCAACTTATTTCCTGGTGAGTCTGGATCTTTATTTAATTAATAAAAAATACTAAAAATTAGTTACTAACTAATTTTAATTGATTTTTAAGGTTTTTGAACTATAATCTATGCTTGTGTGGTAGCTTTACATATGTAGTGTAGATCCTACTTTATTGTAGCTCCTCTGAGCGGTACCTGGATGTCAAACTGATCACTGCAGGAGGCGCTGTAGAGACTCCTGTGGGATTATATAAATAAAGTAGCAAATAGCTTGCTGGCAGTCCTTGAAGGGGAATTTAGTATTGCTTCTACTCCTTTGGAGTAATAGTATATACTAAGAGTGGTTTTGGATTGCCTGCCCTTCTAGTACTATAGTAAGTCTGCACAATAATTTATTTAAATTAATGGCTGGTTTCTTTGAGACTTAAAATAGGTCTCAGATCAGAACTAGGTTAGTTATTAATTGTTATTGGTAGGGTTTGTTGAAGAATAGACCAGATGTATTGGATTATTGGTTAATTATTGATCAGATATATGTGATCTTAACCAGTATCCCAATATAAAAGGGTTCAAGGGTTTTATCAAAGGGATGGTTCAGGAGAGGACCCAAGGATGGGTTTACCCACAGGGGGCTGGGTAGAGGAAAGGTTGGTAGTTTCTTTTTGTTGTTCTCTCTTTCTTTGTAAGGGTTATTTATTAATTAATGGGTGGTTTTTCTTTAATCTGGTGCTGAATATTTAGGTCACAGAAGAACCCTTATTCAAGCACCTGTTGGGTGGTTTAACTGGTTAAATATGGTTAATAAATTGGTTTCTGATTTCCTGTTTCTTTATAATTGGTTCACTACTAATATGTATCTGGGTAGGTACCACAGATGGATGGGTTGATGGGGTGGATGGATAGATGATGAGATGGGTGGTAATGATACAACTTGGATAGGGCAGAGAGGCCCTCCTTAAATAGAAAATTCCTGCCCCCAGGGGTGCTCAAGCCCTCCCCTGAGGGTTCTCCCTGTTCTGGTGAGGAACAGTGAGATACATTTACATGAGGCATTTCTGCTGGTTGGAAAAATGTTATACAGTTGCATGAGGCATTTCTGCTGGTTGGAAAAAGCTTGTACAGGGGTTTCCTGCATGCACAGCCTTGCATAAATTGTTGTGTAGTGCTGATAAGATGTATTGCTGTGCTGTACTGGTAGTTTGTTCAGTGCTACTTGATTCTACCTACATGTATTGCTGTGCAATACTGGTGGTTTGTTTGGTTCTTCTTAAGTCTGGTCCCACTTCCTCCTGCATATATTTCTCCTGTATAAATTCTGCACAGCCTCCTGTATTTATTGATCTTGTATTTTCTTCTGCACAGCCTCCTGTATTTATTGGTCTTGTATCTGCTCCTGCACAGCCTCCTGTATTTATTGTTCTTGTATTTGCTTCTGCACAGCCTCTTGTATGTATGCTTGCATGTTTGTTTGGTTTTGGTTGAGACTGGTTTGACTTCCTCCTGCATATATTGTTCCTGTATGCCTCTGCACAGCCTCTGGTTTGTGTATTTGCTGATGGGGTGACTGGATCTGGTCTGCTTGCACTGCCTCCTGGATTTGTATTGCTGTATGGTGATGAGGTGACTGGATCTGACTGATTGCACTGCCTCCTGGATCTGTATTGCTGTATTCTTATCTGGACTGGTTGTTGTGTGGTCCTGGTCTTGAGGATAACCTGCCACTGGTATGTACTTGAGGGTTTACTAGGTATGCCTTATGTCTTCCACAGAGATGTGACACCTGGGTGGGTATGAGTTTGCCACAGTTGAAGGTTTCTTGGGCTGTATCTTCTAATCCATGAGAGATAGAGGGGTATGTTGGCTGAGTGACTATGGGTTATTTTCAATGTAGAATCCATTTCTAAGGTTAATTTGAGGGTTTGAGCTGTTGTTACACTAGAAAAGTGAGTCTGATGGCTATAGGACAGGTTTGGACTACCACAACGCGGGGATCATTCCATTCCAATGCGCGCAGGGACTGATCCGCTGCTCAGATGCGCGCGGTGTGGTGCCCCATCCTGGACACCCTGGCTGCCTTAAGACCTCAATCCATAAACTGTTGCCCAAACGTACCGCCCGGCCAAACAACTTATCCTCAGGCTCATCCAAACCATTATTTACCCGCGCGCGCTGCGCTTCCATTATCCGCGTCGCGCGTCGCGCCGCGCTCCTTTCATCCGCGCGCGTCGCGCGTTCTTTATCCGTGTTGCTTGTCATCTCTGCCGTTGTTATAGCACGTCCTCATCTTTGTTGTTGCGTGTCTTTGTCTTTGTTGTTGCGCCTCCCAATCCCCTCATTGCTACCATCGCGCGGCGCTCATTCATGATCTACTGAATCCATCCCGACCGCACCCGCAAGCATTTGGCAGATCCTTGACCAACGCAAGTGACCACATGGTTGCCTTCCCTTTTCCGCTCTATTTGTAGAATCCGTTGTATATAGTCTAACAGGGCCTCCTGCCCATATAAGGAGGGGCTCTCCCCTGCCTTTTGGCCCGGCATCTCAGCATCTCAGCATCTCAGCATCTCAGCATCTCAGCATTGCAGCATCCCAGAATCCCAGCATCCCATCATTGGAGCATCAGAGAATCCCACCATTCTACCATCATAAACAATTTATCCGTGGGCATCCTTCCCCACTTATCTGAGCAAATTATCCGGGTATATCTATGATTGCCCCTTGATCCTTTGAGCCTCCATACTCAAACTCAGTCCTTTGTGACCTTGATCCTTATCACCAACCAATAGCCTTGCTGGTTGAAGAAGAATTCCTGTCTGCCTGAATTCTTGAGTGTGTTATACCACTCTGATCCCTTTTTCCGACCATACTGGTCTTGATCTCTCCTTGATCATTTTTCTGGAGCCAATCACGTTTGATTGAAGAGGTTTTATTAAGCTTAAAACCTGGAGTGTTATACCTCCCTTCTTCTTTGAGGTTGAATTTCGCCACGCTATTCTTGATTTCCTTGAGAAGTGTTGGGATATTCTTGCTCAAATTCATTATTGATTTGCTTCTAGAGCTTCATAAACAAATTGCTTTTGTTTTGTTCAGCCTCCCACAGTTATCTGGTACCCTTCAAGCGCTTGATTGCGGAGAGTCGGGCAGGTTCATTGAGAACCTGGAGGTTGGTTGGGATTGAGTTGATCTTTCCTGATCAGCTGCTGACGACCAGAGTTATTAGCTTGTGGGCGTTGTTACTTACAACTGCCTTGTTCTATTGAACTCTGAACAAACCTTGACTTATTTGTTCAAGTCTTTCCCTGCACCATCTTGTCTCAGATAGTGTTGTTTCCATCGCTACCGAAAACTCTTATCCTCTTCTCTTAGTTTGATTTCTCATCCATAAGGTTCTGGACCTTGATTCCGGTTACATTAAAATATTATTGTAACTCCTAGGAGGGCAGCCTAAACAGCACCTTTCCCCTCCACAGAACTGCCACGGCTTAGCACCGTTTGGAGTCTTACATTTGGTCCCCCGGGCCGGGATCGAACCAGCAACCTTGGGATTTACAGTCCCAACTTGAAGAATCAACTCCGAAATCCTATCCAATTTCTCTTTCTTTTTCTGTTTGTTCTTTTTTTTTCGATCTGTGGAGGCAACTTGGTCTAGAAGTAAGTCCTCCCAGTTTGTGCACCGCTCGGGCAAGATACTTGTCGTTTTTTGGCAAAACCCTACTCTTGCCACACTCGTGAGCCACTTTGGAAATCTGCTCTTTGGATCCCCTAGGAACTCTGTTATCCGATATGGCATCTCCTGCTACTCCAACCGCCTCTGTTCGACCTAAGATGGTAAAGATCAAACCCCAGAACAAGAACTTAGGCTTCAACGGTACAAATGTCAAGCGATTCTTGGACTCCTACAAAATGGCTGCTGAAGTAGATGGAGCTAGTGAATTTGATATGGCTTATCAGTTGTGATTCTTTATCTCCTCAGATGAAGTTATGGAGGTAATTGAGTCTTTTGAGGGATTTGAATCCCACAACTGGACGCTTCTCAGGGAGGCTATGTTGGCATACTGGGGTAAAATAGATGTGGCTAGGTTTACTCTGCAGGATTTGGATGCTCTGGTTTCTCAGTGGATCTCCAATGGTGGTATTTCTTCAGCCTCTGACTATCAGATTTTTAGGAAGTCTTGGGATCCCATTCAAAACTACCTTATCCAAAATGATCACATTGACACAGTGGACAAAATTCAAGCAAAGTTCTTCCAATCTTTTTTGTCAGCTGTGCAGGAAAGGATTAAAGAAGAACTGGTCAAATCTGGATCCATGATTACCACCAGGGATAATCAATTCAAGCTCCCTATTTTTCTTACCCTTAGGAGTGCTGTGGATAAAGTCATGAAAGGTCAAACTGCTCTTACCTTTGAAAAGCCTAGAACTACTGAACCAGTCCATGCTCCTTCTTTTAAAGAGTCAAACGATATTATGATTAAAATGGAGGCAGATCGTAGGCCTAAAGAAGATCCTAATTCAAATCGAGAACCTACTACTATAGATGAAATCACCAAGTTACTTAGAGCCTTTGAGAACAAAATAGATCAAAAGATTTCTTCGCTAGCTACTCCTAAAACTCCTTCTTCTGTCCCCAAATCAACTCTGGTCTGTTACTACTGTCATAGGGAAGGCCATGGAACCGGACGATGTCAAGAACTTCAGAAGGACTTAAAGGAAAAGTTGGTAGAGCAGAGGGGAAACAATTACTTCCTCCCTAATGGTGCCCTAATCCCTTTTGACTTGTCTCGTCCTATCCAACATGTGGTGGCCTCTTACCAGCCATCACCTCCTGTGAAAGCATCTCTTGCTTCCTTTGAATTTTGATCATCCTGTGGTACCCTCCAACCTTGGTATCCTCCAGCCATTTCTTCCTCTAGTCTTGCTGGGACTACTTATCAATCTGATCCAGCCAGGAAACGACATGAGGAACCTAAACCTCATAAGGCTCCTCCCTTGCCAACTTCAATCCTTCAAAAACCCGTTAAACGTCGATCAACACTTGAGCCTCCTTCCTCTGATGTAGAAGACATGGAGGTGGAAAAGGAACCACTCATGGAAAGGTTCCCAGATCACCCTGATCCTTCTCTCTCACCTCAACCTTCTAATCCTATCTTAGATTCTGCCTCACCTGAACTTCCTCCCCCCACCCAGCCCAAAGTTCGATTTGAAAGAGGCATCTCCAAGGATCACCCCAATGCTGTGGAGGGAGTATTAAAGAAAATTTCTGATCTCAAAATTCCTGATCTATCTGTGGCTGAACTCCTATCAATCTCTCCATCTGTTGCTGAAGGAATGAAGAAATGGGTCTCTTGTTGACGTGTGGAAATTGGCCCTGAAGAACTCAAAGTCTCCTCTGGCACTTTAATGGAGGACTCTGGTGGAACCAGTCCTTCTATAGAATCCAATCTTTATTCCTGTCCCCTTGGCTTTCTTCCTTGTTATCTTGGTGACTCAGCTAAAACTGTTTCTCCTCTTGTGGATTCTGGATCTCAGCTTAACTTAATCTTGGATGCTATGGCCTGCAAGCTCAAACTTAGTCCTAGGGTCAGCTTCAACTCTGCAGTATATGGGATAGGAAATCAAGCTTGTGAACTGGTTGGTATTGCTGAAGATTTACTGGTCAGGATTGGTCGAAATATCATTGGAACCTGCCATTTTTGGATTACTCGTTTGGACAGTCCTATGATCTTGGGACGACCCTTCTTAATGGAATTTGGTGCAACCCTGATGTTTTCTGATCAAGTTGGGGAGAGAATTCTTCTCCCTGATGCTGATGGCAGAAAAATTGAAGTTCCTCTTTGCTCTTTGGATTCTGGTTGTTGGGAAAGAGATTTTCCTGGTCATTCTCCCAAATCATCTTTTAAGGGGAAGCAGAAGGATAACTCTAGTTCCTCTCATTTTTTAGGGGAATAGTTGATCCTACCAATGATTGTAGTTCTTTTCAGCCTCAGACTGAAACTCAAGGGTCAACTCCCATCCCTCAGGCTTATTTTTCATTCCTTTCATCATTCTCTTCTGAGCTCAAGAATATTAAAAAACAAAAACATATCAAAATAGAAAAATCCAAAAATATTTCTCCTCCATCTCCTTCTCTCTCTGGATCTGTCGTGTCTCCTTTTCCTTCTACCTTTAAGTCTGATCAATCTTCTCTCAGTTCCGGTTTGAATCTCTGCAATGAGTCTAAAATAGATCCTAATTGCAATTCCTTTTTTGGGGATTTTGGTATGAAGGAATATGGGCTTCAGTGGAGGCAATTTGGGGTACAAGTAAGTCCTCCCAATTGTGCACTGCCAGGGCAATCTTTTACCGTCATTTTTGAAACCCTACCTTGTGCCACACATGTGAGCAACGTATTATCTCCTGGTTCTCCTTTTATGGAAAAGGCACCCTTCAAGGATATTGCAGAACATCGGACTTGGAAGATGTTGGAACTTGGACTCAGCTTTTGTAACCAAGTCTCTCTGGTCAACTCTTGGAGGAAACAAGAACTTCTCTCTTTTTCCACTAGGTATAAACCAGTTGCTAAAAAGATCCAACCAGTCAACCAGCCTATGCCTCTCAACCTCAATCCTCCCCTTATGCGTCCTCCTCTATCTCGCGATCCTTACTGTGGTCTTCCTCAATCTCTTACTGGTCCCTTTGTGCCTAATGGACGGGTCACTGAAGAACGTCTGAAGGTGGTCAACTTTGGTCCAGATGGATGGCTTCTTCCTGATGAGTTAAATCTAATTAAAAATGTCTTATCTCTAAGAGAAAAATCTATTGCTTTCTGTGAAGAAGAGAGAGGTCTCTTGCGGGAATCCCAAGGCCTCCCTTATATCATCCCTGTAGTAGAACATGATCCTTGGCAAAAGAAAAAGATCCCTATCCCTGCTGCTAAAGTTGACGAATTTGTCAAGTTGGTCCGGGAACAAGTTCAAACTGGCCTGTATGAACAGTCAACTTCTAGTTACTCCAGCCCCGTCTTCTGTGTCCTCAAGAGTAATGGTAAACATAGAATAGTTCACGATCTTCAACCTCTTAATAAAGTTACTATTAAAGACTCTGGTATCCCCTCTGCTACTGAAGAATTTGTTGAATCCTTTGCGGGAAGAGCTTGCTATGGTCTAGGGGATATTATGGGTGGCTATGACAAACAATCCTTAAATCCTATTTCTCGTCCTCTCACTACTTTCAACACTCCTCTTGGTCAATTTCAACTTACTCGATTGCCTCAAGGAGCCACCAACTTGGTTGCAGTCTATCAGGCTCAGATGATGTGGATCCTCCAGGATGAAATCCCTGATCATGCTGGTATCTTTATTGACAATGGCGGAATTAAAGGTCGAGTATCTGACTATGATAATGAGCTCTTACCTTGGCATTCAGGAATTTGTCGTTTTATCTGGGAATATGCTACTACCTTGGAGAGGATTCTGTTTTGAATTGAGGAATCTGGCCTTACTGTCTCTGGATCCAAACTGGCGGCTTGTGTCCCTGCTCTGGAAATTGTTGGTCATGTGGTCTGCAAGGAAGGAAGAAGGATGGCACCAGCCAAAGTCAACAAGATCGTCTCTTGGCCTACCCCAATCAATCCAACTGAAGTTAGGGGCTTTCTAGGTGTTGTCACTTATGTTAGAATCTTTATCCCATCTTTATCCAAAATCTGTGCACCCTTGCGTCGTCTAACCAGAAAAGATGCTGAATGGATTTGGACCCAAGATTGTGAATGTGCTTTCCAGCTACTCAAAAGGATAGTTGGTAAAGACATAGTTTTGAAAAAGATCTCTTATGGACCTGGAGCTGGCAAGATCAAGCTGGCTGTTGATTCTAGTTATCAATCTGTTGGGGCCGTCCTTACTCAGGAAGATGAAAATGGTTGGGACCGTCCTACTCTTTATGAATCTTTGTTGTTTTCAGATGTAGAATCTAGATACTCCCAGCCCAAACTGGAACTCTGTGGTGTGGCTCGAATGATGAAGAAACTTCAAACCGTTCTCTGGGGCCAACATTTCGAATTGCAAGTTGATGCTCAATCCATCATTGAAATGATCAACGCTCCCAGTCATCCCAATGCTCCTATGACTCGTTGGGTGGCCTTTATCCAGCTTTTCTCTTTTGATATTGTTCACAGGCCTGGAAAATCTTTCACCATGCCTGACGGTTTATCTCGACAACCTCTTGGGGACAACAAATCTGATGTTGGAACCAATTTCAATGAAGAGGAACCTTTAATTTGACCTAATTTCTCTTTTCTTCACAAAATTATTCTGGCTTTCAACAAGGCTTCTGGTTTAAATTAGAGCAGTACCTTTCAACTCTTCAAAAACCTCCTGATCTCTCTGCTAAGGAATTTCGATCTCTTAAAGGAAAGTCTTCTAATTTTTTTGTTCAAGGCTCTAGACTTATGAAGAGGGGCAATCCTTGTGCTCTTATTGTTGTTACTATTCCCTCTAAACAAGATTCTATCCTTGAAAGTCTCCATGAAGGCCTTGGTCATCGTGGGGAAACTGAAACTTATCGACGATTATCCAAACAATTCTGGTGGCCATCTTTGAAGAAATCTGTCTCCCAATGGTGCAAGAGTTGTGAAGTTTGCCAAAAACGTGATCTTAGGCGCCCAACCAAAATTCTTTATCCTACTGGGGAGTCCACTGTCTTTGGAAGGATTGCTATGGATGTGGTTCATATTAAGGCAGGTGGTGCTAAGTACCTCATTGTGGCTAGGGATGATTTTTCTGGATGGGTTGAAGCGAAATTTCTTAAGAACCTTAGCTCTGAATCAGTGGCAGCTTTCCTCTACAAGACCTGGACAATGCGTTATGGCCTGGCTTGATCTTACTCTACTGATGGTGGCTCTGAATTTGGGGGCAAGCTTGCTGAAATGATCCAATCCCTTCCTGGACAACATAGAGTTACTACTCCTCATTATCCTGAAGGCCAAGGCATGGTGGAACGAGGCCATGCCCCTTTGAAGGCTGCACTTGTTAAACTGGCTGGTGAAAGTGGCAAGAATTGTCGCAAATTCCTTCCTCTTGTTCTCTTTTCTGATTGAATCCCAACCAAAAGGACTACTGGCTACTCACCTTATGAAATCATCTTTGGTCAAAGAGCAGTCCTTCCTTTGGATCTGGAAATGGAATCTTTCTTGGGTATCTCTTGGGAAGAGGTGTCCTCAACCACTG
The DNA here is from genome assembly GCA_025617555.3 of Puccinia polysora. NCBI lineage: Eukaryota > Fungi > Basidiomycota > Pucciniomycetes > Pucciniales > Pucciniaceae > Puccinia > Puccinia polysora. Next base: position 29,120,355 of record CM062629.1, read on the forward strand.
ATCTGTTAGTTGCTAGATCCAAGCAACTGAAGCCAAGTGAAGATGTTCGTGATGAAGCTTATCAAACGATGATGGAGGCCAGAGCAAAATCCTTCCAGTATTGGGAGGACAAGCACTCTAATCAAATCAGGGAGCCCTTGAACCCGGGTGACCTAGTTTTAGCTTATAATCGATCTTTGGAAACCCAGTGGGGCAAGCTTTTCTCTAATCGTTGGAATGGCCCTTATCGAGTGGTTCATCAAGTTAGAGGTGGATCTTATGTTTTGGAGGAGCTGGATGGTACTCGGTTGGCCAGAAGGTTCTCTGCTGATCAAGTCAAGAAGTTCCATTGTTGTGGAGGCAACTTATCTCAGAAGTAAGTCCTCCCAATTGTGCACCACCAGGGTCATTTGCTGCGTTTTTGTTGTAAAACTCTACTGTATGCCACATATGTGAGCGCCTGGGACGCCCTCCTTGTTCTATTCCTGCCGCTTCTAGGGTTCATTTGGAAGAATCAAGATATTTTCCTCAACTCTTCAACCACTCTCAAGATCAAAATGGCCATTCTTTGGTTTCAATCATCTGTCTTTCCTTTCTTTTCTTTTGACGGCATCAAACTCGGGAGCAGACTAGGGACAGTCTGTAAGTTGGGAAGAGATGTGGTGCCCCATCCTTGACACCCTGGCTGCCTTAAGACCTCAATCCATAAACTGTTGCGCAAACGTACCGCCTGGCCGAACGACTTATCCTCAGGCTCATCCAAACCATTATTTACCCGCGCGCGCGCGCTGCGCTTCCATTATCCGCGTCGGGCGCCGCGCCGCGCTCCTTTCATCCGCGCGCGTCGCGCGTTCTTTATCCGTGTTGCTTGTCATCTCCGCCGTTGTTATAGCACGTCCTCATCTTTGTTGTTGCGTGTCTTTGTCTTTGTCGTTGCGCCTCCCAGTCCCCTCATTGCTACCATCGCGCGGCGCTCATTAATGATCTACTGAATCCATCCCGACCGCACCCGCAAGCATTTGGCAGATCCTTGACCAACGCGAGTGACCACATGGTTGCCTTCCCTTTTCCGCTCTATTTGTAGAATCCGTTGTATATAGTCTAACAGGGCCTCCTGCCCATATAAGGAGGGGCTCTCCCCTGCCTTTTGGCCCGGCATCTCAGCATCTCAGCATCTCAGCATCTCAGCATCCCAGAATCCCAGCATCCCATCATTGGAGCATCAGAGAATCCCACCATTCTACCATCATAAACAATTTATCCGTGGGCATCCTTCCCCACTTATCTGAGCAAATTATCCGGGTATATCTATGATTGCCCCTTGATCCTTTGAGCCTCCATACTCAAACTCAGTCCTTTGTGACCTTGATCCTTATCAACAACCAATAGCCTTGCTGGTTGAAGAATAATTCCTGTCTGCCTGAATTCTTGAGTGTGTTATACCACTCTGATCCCTTTTTCCGACCATACTGGTCTTGATCTCTCCTTGATCATTTTTCTGGAGCCAATCACGTTTGATTGAAGAGGTTTTATTAAGCTTAAAACCTGGAGTGTTATACCTCCCTTCTTCTTTGAGGTTGAATTTCGCCACGCTATTCTTGAGTTCCTTGAGAAGTGTTGGGATATTCTTGCTCAAATTCGTTATTGATTTGCTTCTAGAGCTTCATAAACAAATTGCTTTTGTTTTGTTCAGCCTCCCACAGTTATCTGGTACCCTTCAAGCGCTTGATTGCGGAGAGTTGGGCAGGTTCATTGAGAACCTGGAGGTTGGTTGGGATTGAGTTGATCTTTCCTAATCAGCTGCTGAAAACCAGAGTTATTAGCTTGTGGGCCTTGTTACTTACAACTGCCTTGTTTTATTGAACTCTGAACAAACCTTGACTTATTTGTTCAAGTCTTTCCCTGCACCATCTTGTCTCAGATAGTGTTGTTTCCATTGCTACCAAAAACTCTTATCCTCTTCTCTTAGTTTGATTTCTCATCCATAAGGTTCTGGACCTTGATTCCAGTTACATTAAAATATTATTGTAGCTCCTAGGAGGGCAGCCTAAACAGCACCTTTCCCCTCCACAGAACTGCCACGGCTTAGCACCATTTGGAGTCTTACAGCGGAGGACTGTACCGCTGCGCGCGTGACCAGGTCACAAGATTACCTGCGCGGGAATTCAGTTGTGCGGGAGTCCAGCGCTGTAGGGACGCGGGGATGCGTGCGGGAGTTTGCGTACGCGGGAATCCAACGCTGTAGGGACGCGGGGCTGCTTGCGGGAGTTTGCGCACGCGGGAGACCAGCGCTGTAGGGAGGCGGGGCTGCGTGCGGGAGTTGGCGTACGCGGCAGTCCAACGCTGTAGGGACGCGGGGCTGCGTGCGGGAGTTTGCGTACGCGGGACTCCAACGCTGTAGGGACGCGGGGCTGCGTGCGGGAGTTTGCGTACGCAGGAGACCAGCGCTGTAGGGACGCGGGGCTGCGTGCGGGAGTTTGCTTACGCGGGAGACCAGCGCGGGGCTGCGTGCGGGAGTTTGCGTACGCGGGAGACCAGAGCTGTAGGGACGCGGGGCTGCGTGTGGGAATTGTGACAAAACACAATTTCCCGTGTAACTCCTAAACTACACACAACACCTGGATTTTGACTGAAATTAAGGTGTGAAACCTATACATGACATATCATGTGAAATATTAAGATGGCTAAAAGGTGCCATACTGGTGCCGTGGTCATTTACCATTTTCTATTAAATTAATTAAAAAATATAAGGAGTAAGAATTCAAGGGTGGGGTCAGTGAGTGACCCTACCTTATTTTGGGTGGGAAATCCATTTTTGCAATAATATTTATGGATTTCCTACTCCTTCATTTTATAATAATTTTATTTATTTATTTATCTTTGTTCCTTTTAATTTTGTTAATATTATTATTGTTGTTTCTTTGTCAGGTTGCTCTCTGCTAAGTAGCAGGCTGACAAAAGATGCCATATTTGCTTTGGATTCCTGGACCCAAGATAGATGGACTGAAAGGAATATAGTAGTTGCTTTTTTTCTGGATTTTTAATTTGCTTACACAACAGTCCATCTGACCAGACTTGTAAAAATTAATGTCTTTAAAGGTTTCCCAGCATACCTTTGGATTGTCATCCAAGATTTCCTCATGCACCATAAAACCAACATGTGCCTTGAAAAATATGTTTCAGAACCAAAGCAAATCTCCTGTGGCCTCCCGCAGGGATTCCAGCTGTCTGTCATACTAGACATCTTATGCAAATCAGATCCTTTACAGCTCCTGGATACAACACCGCTTGTAAGAAAATAAATTGGATATGTGGATAGTATTGTACACCTAATGGCTAGCAAAACATCAGAAAATGCCCTGCAACTCATGAAAATTATAGTGGAGTGCTCCCTGGCTTGGTGGCAGAAATATGCATCAGTTTTTGATAAAGCTATGTCTCAAGTGATGATCCTGTCCAGAGCCAGGACACCACCCCCACTCAATTCCACTTTCCTCTTTGGGGAAGCCCCCCTTACCTTTTCTTATTCTGTCAGATGGCTAGCAGTTACTATTTACAACAAGCTGCTGTACCAAAAACATATTGGCAACCTCAACCAAAAAAGGTCAACTAAAATTACAAAATCTGAGAAGACTAGTAAATTCCTGTTGGTGCCTATTATAAGAAGATTTAACAAAGTTGATTGATGTGGTCCTGGATCCCAGGCTAACCCAAGTGGCACACATATGGGCAAGAAACAAAAATTTGACCAGGATAAAGATGAAAATGGCATATTTGAACCAAGACTGTGCCAAATTTGAAAAGGGCATATTTAGGATCAAAGATACAAAAGTGGCTTGAGCTTAACTTCTCCCACAGACCCCTCATGGAAGCTACTAAGAAAATTTATTTTTTATTTTTTCCCAGGAAACTAACCCAGAGAGGCGCACCACTTCAAAAAAATACAGGAAATTTTCCATGGTTGTTGGTGTCTGTGCATCTGCCTTATTACAAGATTCATAAAGAGTAATGGGATTGCTCAATTTACCATTAAATCTATTGATCAAGGCAGGGCTGTAATGTACAGAAAAACAATGTAAAATTGATTCAGAATTCTTTCAATGACCCTTGAGGATAAACATTTGGCTATTCAAAATACATACTATGATTTATATTCATTGAAACAACTGGAGAACCTTTTATATTGAATGATGATGATTCATGCACAAAAACCTCTGGGGTCATGGTGCACTTAGCCTAAGTGCACCATGTCCCTTCAGAAAACCAGTTGGTGGTGGTTGTGGGTGGCCACAAACCTACATGACACGGTGGCCAGCATTGATCCCCTTAGCCCTCATGCTGGAAAGCTTTTTTTTTAAGTATAAACATCCAACATATCTGGGACCTTTGGGAAATGAGAAATATGGAATTTTTTGGGTTATGGGAAGTTTCTTCAACCAAAGAGAAAGATGAATAAACTATATTCAGGGCCATGCAAGAGCCACAAAATCATTTATTTCTACCAAATTTCTTCCTAATATTTCCATGTAATTTATCTTTTTGGATGAAAGGTATGTGCCAATGTGTGCATTTCAGTAACAACTAGTTACTGGAACAAACATGGTGGACAAATTAGCATAACTTGTCCACTTTGCCATACCAATTACTAAGAGCCAACCATTTTTTGGAAATCGGATCATGATGGCTCAGGGAGGTGGACAACTTAGCCTAAGTTGTCCACCTCCCTGAGACATCACACACTTTATAATGTGACAATGGATGTTATTTTTTTGTATCATTTCTGGGTTTTTCAGAAAATTAGTATGTGTGTGATTCTGCAGGGTGAGAAAAATAAATTTTGCTCTGTGATTTTCAAATGTGCTGATTCATTCATGTGTCCACAAAAACTGCCAATGTGACCGAAAATCAATTTTATCTTAAAAAATAATTACCATTCATAACTTCAGGGTCTTTTTAAGTCCATGTCATAATGAACTCTGACAATTTATAATTGATAAGCCAGCATACCCAATCATCCCCAAGATATTTACCTGGGACAGAAATATTTCAGTGTTTATCCACTGAAGAATATTTTTCACCACATTTAATTCTTGGAGCCTTGTTCCTACCATCATTTTTTCAGGATGGGTTCAATGACTAAGCAAGGTGAAGAAAATATTGTCAGGGACATGCAAGGATCAGAAAAACCTGTACCTCTACCTATTTTCTTTTAAATGTGTCCATGTTTTCATTCATCCTCTTTGCTAAAAGATATTTTCCAGCATGGGCATTTCAGTACCAGAAAGTTTTTCCCAGAAATAAACATGCTGGACTAGTTATGCAAAATTGTTCACTTCCCCACACTATGGACTGCAACCAAGCTCATTTGGGAAAATTGTGAAATATGCATTGGGAGGTGGACAACTTAGGCTAAGTTTTCCACCTCCCTAGGCAACCATCCAGTTGATAATATGGGTATTGATGTTTTTTGGTGCATCTCTGGGTGTTTCAGGAAATAATAATATGTGGAAATCTGTAGTTTGAAAACCAATGATTTCTTTGAGTCATTTTTTAATCTAGTGAATCTTCCATAACTCACAAACACCATTGAATTTATAATCACCCTCATCCTTCACCTTCACCCCTGCTTGGTATTCTCTGAATTTCCTAGGTACAGCACTGGATGATAGTAATGTTAATCCACCAGAAGCTTATGAGAATGTCAAAATGGACTGTCTCTCACAACAACATAAAAGATCTCCTAATGCTTATCAGTTGAGAATGGCCTCAAAAAGATAGACACTCCAAACCAGATGAAGTGAACTTATTTATAATTTTGAACCAAGCAGGTCATGACCACTAGAAGAAATGCACAACTTCAGAAGGGCAAGATACTTTGCAGGCACTTTCAGAGACCATAAAAAGTTGAATTCAGCCACTGCAGTTGAACCTTTTGAGAGGTTGATTAGTTCTGTATGCCATGACCCAAACTCTTGTTGGATGTTTTGAGCTCTTGATTGGAACATGACTGATGATTTTCAGTGCAAATCATAGTCATATGTCATACAAAACCTGTTTTTTTTTCTTCTTTTATCTGGAAAATTCATTCATTCTTATCATCTATGTTTCTTGGAATCCCCCAATCCCACTCAAAAATGTTTACAACAACAAAAAGATGCAAATCTATGGTTTTTTGGAACCATTTGAATAAGCCATGCTGATTTAAGTTTATTTGAAAGGTTTTTACCAGTCCAAATTTCCCCTTGATGGCTTGCAGAACAGGCAAATAAAAGCAAAAGAGCCTAGAATACATGGTAAACTTCATGAAAAGGCCTAACAAAGATGGTGGGGGACCAATTGGTCATTCAAATTTTCTCAAGAGTGGAGATGGGTTTTCCCACTTTCTGTATTAATTTTTAATGATTCAGGGCAATTCTTAGCCCCAAGCCAGTGATTTTATTGAAGATGGAAGGATGATGAAAATGAATTAAATTCCAAATTTATATCAATGTTTCATTTGCACACCTAGATACATCCTTCAAGTTTCCTAATTTAGCATATGATATTCTGCAAGGGTTTGTATGGTTGAATCAAGTTGAGCTTCCAGAATAATCACTTGAAGTTCTACAACCCAATTTTGGGAAACTGGAACCAAGAGAGCCAGAACAAACCAGATAATATAACCAAAAAGATATAAGGGTTACAGGCAGAAATCATTGGGGAAACAAAGATTTGGCTCATTACCAGAGATTTGTTTTCAGATCAGGATTGAGACTACCATGGCATTGGATTGATTTAAACTGATCTTTTGCTAATTCAATTGAGATGGAGTTTATGATTCTGTCTAATGATTCATTAAAAACTTTTGGTTTAAAAACTTTGTTTTGAAATTCTTGTCAAATTACAGGACAATACATCCTTTTTGGGGACCTTTTTATTTTAGAGACAAACAAACATTCTGAAGCATGACCAATTGGAAAAATTTGCTAAGTTCAGAGGTTTTCCATATAGTTAGAGACTGGGTAAAAATTTCTTTTTTTGGAAAGTGGCATTAGGGTTTGGAATCATTAGATTTTATCCCAAAAAATACTCATGTTTTGAAAAGAATCAAGAAAATATCATGTATTTCTTGCACATGCAATTCAGTTGCAATACTACTCAATATAAATTTCTTGCAAGTTAAAACTCTTCAAAATTTAATTTTTCCTCAAGCATGAATGGGAACAAAACCTTATTTTATTGCATAACAATGACTCCTAACTTTTCTCAGAGGATGGCACAGTAACACTAAGTGCGTTACCATATCACAAATTTTTATATGTTGATAAAGGCAGGGAGGGAACAAGGTGAAATCATTTGAATGCACAAAATTCAAAGACAGATCTTCAGAAAGTCAATCACCAGTAATTGAAAAAGATTCATAATTCAAAGCAACTCACCAACAATGCTATCCAGTTTTTCCTGGTAAGGTGGTCCACTTGAGCTAAGTGCACCACCTCACCAGGAGGAACCACCCCTCAATCGCAGATTTAACAGCAGTTGGCAGCCCAAAGTTTTCAGTCAGGTTGATCTTTTTTTGCACATACAACTAAATTCCTTCCAGTGGCTATCTAATAAACAGAACAACCTACTAATTTTGCTTGCTCATTACTTCCCAAAGAAATTGTTGCCAGTGCCTCTGTTCAACTCCAAAATTGTCCTCCTTTTGAACTTTTCACCAGATAATGTGGTTAAAAATCCAGATATGGTTAAACATGTCCTTCAATGTATGTAATCCAAACATCACCTCTTTGTGCCAAAATGCTTACCAGTTATTTCATGAAATGAGATCAAAGTGTGCATGAGTTGTACAACATTTGTACTGGTTGGAATGTAAGATGGGATGAATTTGGATTGATGGACAACTTATGCTAAGTTTTCCACCTTCCCATGAAATTAGAAGTGGCTTTACTGCATGGTAAATGTATAGGTAATGCCCAGGGAGGTGGACAACTTATGATAAGTTTTCCACCTCCCTGGACCTGTGTGCCTACAGGAATCATATTTCAAGGGAAAATCATGTGGGAAAGCTGGACAGGTGGATGACGTGTGCTAAGTTGTCCACTGAACCAGAAATCATCAATCTTTTGGCATATTTAATATCCTGCTACCATGTAGTTGAAGGTAAGTGGAAGACTTATCACAAGTTGTCCACCTCCCCAGATTTCCCACATGATTTTACCTTGAAATCTGATTCCTGTATGCACACAGGTCCAGGGAGGTGGAAAACTTATGATAAGTTTTCCACCTCCCTGGAAATGTCTCTTATTAATTTGGTATGGTGAAGCAGACACTTTGGTGATATACACCTGCCTATTCCAACAAATAAATTAGGTGAATCCTGCACAATGTAATCTCCCCATGATATTATGCACCCCTGTTACATTTTTCTTTATTCTTTTGAGCTAAGTGATCCAGGAATTTTGAATTCTCATATATTCTTTTGGAATGATGATTGGGAATTTTAGTTATGTCATTGATCCTAATTACTGGTTTAAGAAGAGCCAGTAATTACACCACACTCTGCCTTCTTCACAAGACGTAGCAGGAATTCATATCACACCATTTTTAAAAGAATGAAATTGAAAAACATGCATTGTTCTTCTTGCCCTTTATTATTTATCTAATATGATCTGGTCAGATTTAGTCAAAATCAATTCAGGAAAGAGGAAAATTCTAATCCTCATTTACAAGAATTTGCACCATGCCAAATCTGACACCTGATTCATCATATTTCTCTATTATTCAGTTTCCAAAATTGAACTCTCAACAATCAATTCCCACTGAATATCAATCCATGCAGTAAACCTGCATCTGTGTGGTACTTAGCATTGCATTTTTGCATCTTTGGGGATTTCAAGAATCTTATAATAAAAACACAGCAATGCAACATGCTATTGGACCTGTGCCAGTATTATCCAGGTCTATGTGATATATTATTCAAATAGCACTTCAACCAAATCAATAAGGTTGGCAAGGAGTAGTCTGAATTTCATATGATGGAAAATTGGATCTTGTTATATTTCAACTCCAGCTCGTGGCTGGAATTCTTGAGCTCATTTTCTCATTCAATAATTCTTGGTCAATTCCATAGATTTGAGAATGAGGAATTTTTTGGAAACATATAATGGTCAAGATTGCTTTCTGTCAAAATTTTTTGTGATAATTAAAATCATGAAATGCAATGGGAAGCTCTTCCTATTTATTATCTTAAGAAATGCCCAGAATTAATAACTCAAATTTGACTGCATGATCCCTATATATTTTTATGAATGATGCATAAGTGCCACAAAAACAAATGATCACACTTTTTGGGAAGATGGCAGCCACAGAGTCTCTTTTCTATGTCAATCATGAATTGATTTCTAATTGAGCTCTTCCCTTGTTGAAGAAGATTCCATTCAAATCTCCAAGTATACTTATGTCCATACCCTTTGCCCACTTGGAAGAAAAATTTGAGAACAAAGGGGAATCATAATATATAATATCTTGATTTCTGAAAATTTTCCAAAGGTCAATAAAAGGAAACCTGACTTCCTATTTATCAGTTTGTGAAAAATCAATACAAAATCACAAAATCAGAAACATTGTCATCTGGTTACTAAGTTGGAAAATTAGACATGGAACCCGGTAAGAACTAATCCCCCCAGCATTAGATCTCCATGACAATAATACAAACCCATTGCTAAATCATGGTGTTTATTTTATGTTACTAAAATGCCAAAACCCCAGCCAACCCAACATCACCAACCCCTGAACCATCAAGAGTTCCCCTTCCAGATGACCAAGTCAATATGCCTGGTGTTGATGAAGATTTTTTGACAACTCTGCTGCCCCATTGTACTTCATGATTGCACAACAACTCTCTCAAACCCACCAACACCAAAAGAAGCAAAAATTTTTGGCCCAACAACAATATTCTCTCTCTTGCCATGCACGCAATCTTGGCATCCGTGCTTCTTCAAGTTGTATTTCCAAGTCCTTGCTTGATTGGACAAAATCAATTCTTGGAATGGATTTCAACAACAACAAACTTCCTAATCCTCCAACTGAAAATTAACTAGAATCCCTAAAAAATTACATGGCAATCAAGAAGGCAACCATTAATGATGCAATAGCATCAAGCATTGGCCCGCAAAACCAGTACAGTTCCAATTCACAACTGCCAGAAAAGGAGCTCAAACTTGTGAAGAAGGATGCCTTGTGCCAATTACAACAAAATATTACTTCAACATCTTGATCCCTGGAAACTAATGCTTTGGGCCAAATTCAGTCTCATAATGAGACATGGAAAGCCCATGCCAGGGCCTTGATCCAAAATTCCAGCATTCCCAGATGCACCTATCACTGGGAACAGAATGCAAAATCTTGCTGGAATTCCTCTCTGACTGCAATAATCATCAGAGCATGAGAGATGTGACACAAACGCGGGGGGACTGCTTCCTATTCAATAAATGAGAATTACAACACCCCAGCCAACAGGTTTGCCATAATATATTTTTGTCTTGTCTCAAAGAAGGCTATTTGGAAGAAGGAGCACAAGGCAGAAACAGGCTCCAGCAGCAGAAAATCTAATGTTTCTGCATCTCAAAGTCTCAACAAGAAGAAAGTGTGTCAAATCAATCTTTTTTAATTTTCTCTTCATAATCAGTGAATAACTACTAATCATGTTTTGAAATACAGAATAAAAAAAAAAGAAATTTGAAAGACCACAGCAGTTGAGCTGGACATGATGGACATGTTCCCAGAAACTTCTGCTCTTTTCTTGGAAAGTGGATTCATATCTGATGTTGAGGGTGAAGATGAGGAATTTTTCAATCATGCAAATGTTTGGAGGGCTCAACATGTATCCCAAATATATCACTACCTGGATGAAGCATACATTCAACTTGGCAAAAACCCGCACATCAAGAGGGATAGACAATTGAAAATTAGTCAACTTGCTAAACCAAATAATTCACCAAGAGGCAATCACCCACCAACACTTCCTACTTCAATACCTCAAAAGTGGTTAAGTGAGGAAGCTCTGGAGGATATAACTCCAGTTGAAAAAAGAGCCTTGGGTTTACTTCCAGATGTTGATCTCACAGAGGCAGTTTCATATCTCAGAACCCAAGTTTCCAAGCCCTCTAGCTGAATTGAAACCACACAAACATTGTAAATATATTACAAATAGTGTAATTTTTATATCAGTACTTTAAAAAATATGGAGGAGTATGTTTGGATGAAACATTGGCTTTGGTGAAATTTTTCTTGATTACTAGATGTATTTTCATTTTCATCCCATTCTTGTTTTTTCAACCAGAAACTTGTAATTATATTTAAAGCTAGATTTACTGAATGTAATAAATCCAATGATGTGGGGTCACCCTGACTTGGAGAGGTTAAAGATGTAGGTTACACTCTAAATCTTTTGAAATTTTTAAATAAATAAATCTCTAACAATTTGTTACATCCAAACAGATATTGAAGTAAGAGTGGACAAAACCAACATCCACATGTGGAAAGAATACAAAATCTCATTTAAAAATTCTGAGTAAATTATATTTGATGCACAACCTTTTGGAAAGCTACATGATATCTTTTTTGAATTGTAATATCCTGAATACATTATTTTTCACGTGGGCTAACCATGAGCAGTTGATATGATGTATTAGTTTGAAAGCTTTTTCAAAATGGAAAATCTACTGTTCCATGCCTTGCCCATTGAAGTGAATATGAATATTCAAAATAGAAGCTTTTTTTTTCTTTTGGAATACTTGAGCTCAACAGGAGGTAGAAGATCAAATCAAAAGTTCCATTCAGATTCATTTCTATTTCCCTTTGATATAATAAGTCTCAGACAACCTCCAAAAATCTGATTACCACAACATCCAAATAAATTAAAACAATGGTGAACACTACCAGAGTTGGAAACATTTGGATATTCCAATGTCCTAAATGTTCTCAAAGGACTTTTGAACATGGCAGGAATATATACAATGGTATTGGAAGGTCCAAAAAAGCACATCAAACCCATATCATGCAATCAAATGATTCTACAAATGTATGTGACTGAATTTTTCCTGCATTTTATCAATATTATCAAGGTCACTGATGAATTTTTATTGTTGCAAAACATAAACCCCAAAGACACAAAACATTTTCCAATCCACTACCAGAAGAAACTCCACCAGGGAACCACTAGAAGCAAACATCAGGGCTGTAAGTTAAAATCTTGCACAATAGTAAATTCCTTGATGTATACTGCAATTGGCATGCAATTACTTATTTATCCTATCATTTTTCACATTCAAGCCATCAAATGAAGATTCCAATGCACAGCCAAACCATAAAATAGATCCTTGCTATTGTGAAATACAACAATACTCCCCACCAGAAAATATGGAAATTTACAATACATCTAAGATGAAACCTCTTCAATTTCTCTATCACACTCCAAGCGCCCTGATCTCATCACTCCAAATCCTTTATCAAAGTATTGAGGAAAACATTGGTGACCATGCTTGTCAGAAATAAATCAAGATGGAACATGAGAAAATCCGCATGAACTCAATTCTCAGTGGCAAGCCCAACTATTCAGCAGAAATACCCAAAAGTCTTTCAACATTGAAAAAAAGATTTTCAATTACCAATGATCTAGTGGAAAATGTCTGTTGTGAGAATTGTTACCAACTTTATCCTTTAAATGAAATACTTTCTTCTTCAGAAGCCCAAACTGATGAAGAAAGTGAACGGCAAAGGCATTATCCAAAGTGCCATAATATAGTTAATTCAATAGATGGGAAGCCTGTTACATGTGGATCAAAACTTTGGAAAAAAGACAAGAACAAATCTAAATTTTATCCTCTGAAGCAGTTTGGGTACCAATTTCTCAAGAAGTGGATTGCCAGGCAATTGCTGCTCCCTTGGTTTGAAGAATTACTCAGTGCACCTCAAGAGCATCAAGCCATTAATCCTACTAAACTTTGTGATATTTGGGATGGAACTATGGGGAAAGAATTCAAGGATCAAACCAATCAAATTTACACAGAAGAACCAGGGAACCTTGTCTTTGGAATTTACATTGATTGGATGAATCCCCATTAAGATGTCCTCCAAGGCTTCTTGAGAATGAATCCACAAGCAGCTCATGCAAATCTGGGCCTCAATCAAAGGACAAAGGAATGCAAAAAGATACCTCACCAGGGAAAAATCCCATTAGATCTATTGGGAGCAAATCATGAAGACAAAATGAATCTGGGAAGAGCAAGCAAAGCTCCTACCACTCTTTTGAAGATCAAAGCAATCCACATCAAGCAGGCTCATTGATAGAAGAGACAATTATTGCATCAAATGAATTGTGCCTTACAACTCAAGAGCTAAGAAGTCTTCAAGAGGGTACCAATTCAATCAAATTTCCATCTTGGATTACTAGGTTGCCCAGAAACATTGGTTTGCCTGCTGCTGGTACTCCTAAGGCTGCTGAATGGTTGGTTTTGTACACCATTCATGTAGTGCTTGTTTTGATTCCAGAATGGAATCGGAACTCAGCCAGCAGCTTGTGGGAGCAAAAGCTTACCTCCACTACTTCCAAACTTATTGGTATCATCAACTTGGTAATGTCTCATCAACTTACAGATTACCAGTTTTACCAATGGGATGAATTAATTCTGGCTTAACGGGAGGAATTATTGCTACATTGGGGAGCTGAAATCAAACCCAAGCCAAAAATTCATTTTTCTCAGCATATGACTAAGATGATCAAGATCTATGGTCCTCCCTTGATATTTTCATGTTGGTCAGGAGAAAGGCTGAATCATATGTTGACATTAGTTAAAAAAAAATACAAAAAACACATAAGTTACACAGATTTCTGAAAAGTAGATTCTTGGTGGCACACTTTGAATTGAATTTTTTTTTAAATTTTAAGTTTTCCTTGATAAGTCCCTCTTGAATGGATTCCTTGAAAGGGCCAAACTTCAAGGCTTGGTTGACCAAATTGGATCCAGCTGGAATGTTTTGGGGATCAATTCTGACCAAGTCCCAGATCCAAAAATTTTGTTCTATCCTTCCAAGACAGGTGATGATTCAAGGGCTAAAAAAGACATGAATTTTTTGGAAGAAGAAAAATTAAAACAATTCATTGAAAAAAACTCAACATACAATGTCTTTCCATGGGACCAGCTGGAGTGGTTGCCTTTTAAATCAATGCTCTTCCATGGTCATCACATAACACCCCATTGCTGCAATAAAAGTAATTCTCAGATTTCCTTTTAATCAACATCAAATCAAGGCCCTTGTAAGATGGGGAAGGTATTGTCCATCTTTCATGAAAAAAACTGTGCACAATATTTCCTGATTGTTGAAACCTTTTCTCCTTTGGGACAAATTGATACTTCAAGAAATCCCTACCTTGGCCTCAATTATCTCAATGCTCAAATGGTTTATCAAGAAGGTGGATCAATATCTGTGATACCTCAAGATAAAATATTAGGTTTTGTGGCAAGCATGGCTTATGAAGCAAAAAAAGCACAAACTCACAAGGATGTTTATTTTGTTTTGGCAATTAACTCTTTGGTAAGTTGATATTAAAAATACTTATTTCTGAAGGACTGTCATTATTGATTTTTCTGACTGGTGATTCCTTACAAAACAGGAGGAAATATAAAAAGACACATGGACTAATTTTTTATTGTACTAGATATTGGTAAAAGATGAAATCAACGGTATTGGTATTGTGTCACATATTTATCTAAAACATGTGTATAAGGTACAGAATTCAAAAATAGAAATCAGATTTAATCTCAAAAAACTGAAGCATCAATCCTAACCGCAAATTGGAAATCTGTGTTTACATCATTTATTTGAAATGATCATTATCTAAAAATTTTACTCTTCTCATTTTGGAACTTTGTACCATTGGAAATCATGGCCCATGATGTACAATTCCAATCATAACCACTGAAAAGTTGTTCAATCAAATTATGGTCTTGCATTTAAATGAAGAATTCTCAATAGTTCCTTTTATGTAATTAATTTAAATTCAATCTATGCATTGCATAAATATTCTGGATGAATCTTCTGAGTTCATCCAGAAATCAATTTGATGTTTGACTCCAAAACCTCAACAAAGTCAAAACAGGTTTCAATCACAAACCCAGGTGCTTCACCTGCTGGCAGGTGCAGCCTTTTTTTTCATGGTGACTAATGATGCACTATATAAGGGTGAGACTAAGTTAGACTGGGTGGGTTCCAGAGACCAACTGGCTGAAATTCTGAAAAAACCACTTGGAAGTTTTTGAGTCATTGAGAGCATGTATCATGTGAGATTGCAGTACAGCAAAGGACAATTATGGTTGAGGGGGGGGATGTTGTAACTTTCAGCTGGCTACTATTCAGAACCAACTGACTAAAGACCCCAGAAATAAACATGAATGAATAATAATAATGAATAAAAAATACAGAAATAATAAATTGAATACAAAAATGAGATAAAAACCCTTAATTAGTAAGAAAATTAGGAATATTACTTCAGAAATGGATTCATGGTGCCAAATTACATAGGTCACCCACTGGCACCACCCCCCAGTTCCTGCTCCTTCATGTAGAAACGTGACACCCCTGTGTACTGTACCTCACATACACCCCACAGCCTTGTTCCAAACCACATGGGGCCCAAAGAGCACCACCACAAGGTAGCAAACAGCATGAGACTGCCCAAAAAAACAGAAAGTTTGGAAAAATTGGGCCCTGCATCCTTTTGAGAGCTGTATCAAAGGTTGTCAGGGTCCCCTGTAATGGGACCTGTACAGAATGTTTGGGCCCAAAAGAGTACACAATAGGTAAAGTAGCATCCTGAGAGGGTACACTGAGGATACACAGAGGCCTAGCTTTGTTCTGAGTAGCCCACACAACACCTGACACCTATACAGCCTCCTCTGTACCCTATACAAGGAAGACTGTATGTAACTAGTCACAACCACTGGCTTAATACCCAACTAAGAGGATTTAATTAGACTAATATTAGTTACTTTAGCACCCTGAGAGTGTGCAATGGGGATAAAAAGTAGATTGTCTTCCTTCTAACTTTCTCACAATATACCAGGCGCCCATAAAACCTCCCCTGTACCCTGTACAATGTAGACTGTATGTAACTAGTCACACCCAGGGGCTCACTACTCAATTAATGAAACCCCAATTAGGCAAATATGGAAAGAAGAGCCTCATACTTGGAATCAGCCCTCAGAAAAAAGTCTCCTGAGCATGTGTTTAAGCCCCTGGCCTCAAGAGACCATGTCTTATATTTAAAAATATTAATTGAATACAACCTCTTTGGCTGATACAGTGAGATCATTAATGGTACAGAAACGTGTACCAAGCCCCAAGCATGATGACATAAGGCTCTCCATACCTCTTTAGTGGCTATATCAGGTCCACACAACCACATTGATGGTCCTTTAGCCTCAGCATTAGCCTTGTTCACTATATTTTATTAATTGAATACTACTTCTTTGGCTGATACAGTGAGGTCATTCAGGGTACAGAAACGTGTATCAAGCCCCAAGCATGATGACATGGGGCTTCCTGTACCTCTGTAGTGACCAGGGTAGGTATAGAAAAACACACTGATGGCTCCCTGGCCTCAGTACTAGCCTGGGTCACCCTCCTTTGGTTGGTAAAAAGACTGCACCATGAGGGGACCCAAAATGATATAAATAAAGGGTCCTCCCCCAGCCATTTCTGAATGATTCATCCAGTTATATAGTCATTATTGCTTCAGGTATTTTCTTCCTCAAGCCATCAAACCCTTACAAGAAATAAGTGTGTGATCCTTGAACACTTTCTGATAAAATTATAGACAAAACTCTTGAATCCTTATTTTTGGCCTAAATCAGAATCCAGCCATTCAGCCTGCCCCAGCATCAGCTTCCAGCACCCTGAATCCCTGAATATTGGCCCATCCATCAAGAATAAGTAATTATCTAGGCCTAGTAAGTGATCCTGCTGACTTATATCCCTTTTTTAGGTTCTGCATAACCCAAACCCCAAGGAAATTACACACAACCTTCTTGAAAGGAGTCCTTGTAAACCCCGCAGGCACCAAAATTGCATTTATATTGTCCTAACAGACATATACCTGTGTTCTGGAGGGCTCAACAACCCCATTGAGTTCTTTGCCCCTCCTTTTAAATTTATTTATATATATATATAAATAAATTTAACCCTTTCAGCCAAAATATATCTCTGTCCTTTTTCAACATTTTTTCTCTAAATTTTCTATCACCTCTAGTAGCTAGAAGGAGCTAGGTCCTTGGCATCTAGTAGGATGACAGTAAACAACACAGACATGTTACATACATATCACATACAACCATAATCCTACCTATAAATAGTGAAATCCTGACGGTGTGAGAATTCAATGCAACAAATTATAACATCAAACCATTACAGGTCTGGCATCATGGGAAAATTGGCCTGAGTTTTCCAACATACCAGAGGGCTTGAGATTCTTTTTTATTATTTTTTTTGACTTTTTTTTATTTGATTTGTTTTTTTGGATTTTTTTTTTACTTTTTCAATTTTTTTGATTTTTTTTTTTGATTTTTTTTTTTGACTTTTTTTTTGATTTTTTTGGTGAAATAAACCATTATAAGAAAAAGAAGGGAATGAAACAAAATTTTAATAAATAAAACAAAACTCAAAGGAAAATAATTTAAACATAAATTGAGAAAAAAACAAGCATAAAAGAAAGGAAATAATTTGTTGAGACCCCCTGGCCATTTTCACAAAAATAATTTAAGTACTGGGGCTGTTTGCACGTTCTTTTTATCTACCTGTTTTGATATTTCCAAGAAAACTAAATACAGAAAAAATTTTCAAAGCATTTGCAATACCAATTGTTTTGTATGATAGAGCCCTTTAAGGATTTTCACTGAAAAAAAATTATATTTTATTCAAATATTTTTCATTTTTTTATCAATAGTTTTAAAAAAAAAGACAAGATTTCAAAATTGAGACCACCCAATTGAACACCCCTTTTGTTTTAAATTATTTTAATGGTGATCAATATCTCACAGTGTAAAATCTTTGATCAAAATGACAAATCATTTTCTTTTCAACCTTCTAACTATATTCCAAATACTTGACAAGAAAGAAACTTTCATTCTTGATCTTGAAAAAAATATTGAAAATGATGTGATTTTCAAAGTCCTTTTATATTCAATCCAATCTTAAGAAGTCTATAAAACATAAAAAAACACCAAGAAGATATTTTAAAGATTTTGAATTGATTTTCAACAATTCCAAGTCTTTGAATCACCAAAAAGAATCAAATTAGAAGTAAAAGGAAAAGTCTCAAAAATGCATCAAGACTCTTTTTTTATTTTCTTGGTTTTTGAATGAATTTTTGAAGGTCTCAAAATAATTGAAAAGTCTGAATGATTATTGTTAAGGGCTTTACATATCTACAAAGAGGTAGTGTTATAAATTTCCCCAAAAAAATACATGAAATTCCAGAGTTTCCAAGGAAATCTCTGTGTGCAGAACATCAGGGGTATGTAAAATATGTGCATATTCAAGCTTAAGGGTTGTGAAAAAATAATGGCCAGAATAAGAAAAAAGGACAATGTTAAATTTGTGACCCTGGGGTTACAAACGGTGTTTCACACCTGTTTGCAACCCATCTGATTTGTGAATGGCCCGTTGTGAATGTGTCAGCCTGCTACTTAGCACAGAGCAACCTGAAAAAGCAACAACAATAATAATATTAACAAAATTAAAAGGAACAAAGATAAATGAATAAATAAAATTTTTATAAAATGAAGGAGTAGGAAATCCATAAATATTATTGCAGAAATGGATTCCCCACCCAAAATAAGGTAGGGTCACTCACTGACCCCACCCTTGAATTCTTACTCCTTATATTTTTTAATTAATTTAATACAAAATGGTAAATGACCACGGCACCAGTATGGCACCTTTTAGCCATTTTAATATTTCACATGATATGTCATGTATAGGTTTCACACCTAAATTTCAGTCGAAATCCAGGTGTTGTGTGTAGTTTAGGAGTTACACGGGAAATTGTGTTTTTTCACAATTCCTGCACGCAGCCCCGCGTCCCCACAGGGCTGGTCTCCTGCGTACGCAAACTCCCGCACGCAGCCCCGCGTCCCTACAGCATTGGACTCCCGCGTACGCCAACTCCCGCACGCAGCCCCGCGTCCCTACAGCGCTGGACTCCCGCGCAACTGAATTCCCGCGCAGGTAATCCCGTGACCTAGTCACGCGCGCAGCGGTACAGTCCCCCGCGCGCATCTGAGCAGCGGATCAGTCCCCGCGCGCATTTGAATGGACTGATCCCGGCGCCTCCTATGACATCCAGGTACCGCTCAGAGAAGCTACAATATAGTAGGATCTACACTACATATGTAAAGCTACCACACGAGCATAGATTATGGTTCAAAAATCTTAAAAATCAATTAAAATTAGTTAGTAACTAATTTTTAGTATTTTTTATTAATTAAATAAAGATCCAGACTCACCATAAAATAAGTTGATCAGAACCTTCAAAGACCACAAACCTACATAAGGAGTGGTTGTAAAAATTATTAAAAATTACATACAGGATCAGCAGAGGATGGAGAATCAATAAAAATCTACGTCTGCTCACTTTGGACCAGTACTTACTGTACAAATTGAGGATCAGTGCAGGATCAGCAAAATGACTAATCTATTGATTAACAGATCCTGCAGCTAAAAAGGAGCTGTTCCTTGACAGATCTAAGGCCAGCAGGCTAACAGCACCTTGAGGACGTGCCAATTTTGCCCTGATTGCCCCCCTAGCCTCAGCCCATGGCTAGTACCCCTTCTAGAGGTCCTCAGGCACCCAAAAAAAAAAGAATATTTAAACAGGCTCTTTTTGCCCTTCTGTTTCCAATCAGTTAATCAGTTATCAGGAATTATTTATTATCAATCAGAAACGGTGTCATTGTTAATCAAGTGCTTATATGAAGATAAGCAAGTGATTTATGACTTAGTCTGTAGTAGTATTATTTACCTTTATTAACCAATCAACCATTGAAGTTTAGTCAAGCAATCAACCCCATCTGCTCTGAAACCCTTCCAATTATTCCAGGATTTTTGTGGTCAAGTGCTCAGAGTGAGTGTTTCCCTTCCTGTCTAGGCCACTTGTGCTGTTAAGCCCGGCCATTAGTGGAATCAGTCCTTTCTAAGGCACCCATATTTATTCCAAGGTTCTTAAACTGCCTAAGGAGGCCCCTTGAAGAGAGGTTGCTAGTCTGTAAAGATCCCCAGTAGTATAATACTGTGGCCCCTCTTTTTATATTATATTTAAAATATTTATAACCAAACCAAATAAACCTTGCACTTGCTCTTACCATACCATTATTGGAGCCTTAAAGTGTTTATTCTTTGGAATATTATTGCTCCAAGTTCTTTTATCACTCTCTGTAGCTAAAGGACTGCAAGGTTCCTGGTATCAGAGAGCTGACAGAATGGCCCTTTGTGAATGGCTGTTTGCAACCCATCTGAGTTGCACATGGATTTATATGTATATATATATTTGAAACATTTTTTTAATTTTTCTATCCCATTTTTTTGTTTTATTTTAATGAAAAAAAATAAATAAAAAATAAATAAATAAAAATGAAATAAAAATAAAAATGAAATAAAAATAAAAATAAAAATAAAAATAAAAATAAAAATAGAAATAAAAATAAAAATAAAAATAAAAATAAAAATAAAAATAAAAATAAAAAATAAAAAATGAAAAAATAAAAATGAAAAATAAAAAATAAAAAATAAAAAATAAAAAATAAAAAATAAAAAATAAAAAATAAAAAATAAAAAATAAATAAAAAATAAAAAATAAAAAATAAAAAATAAAAAATAAAAAATAAAAAATAAAAAATAAAAAATAAAAAATAAAAAATAAAAAATAAAAAATAAAAAATAAAAAATAAAAAATAAAAAATAAAAAATAAAAAATAAAAAATAAAAAATAAAAAATAAAAAATAAAAAATAAAAAATAAAAAATAAAAAATAAAAAATAAAAAATAAAAAATAAAAAATAAAAAATAAAAAATAAAAAATAAAAAATAAAAAATAAAAAATAAAAAATAAAAAATAAAAAATAAAAAATAAAAAATAAAAAATAAAAAATAAAAAATAAAAAATAAAAAATAAAAAATAAAAAATAAAAAATAAAAAATAAAAAATAAAAAATAAAAAATAAAAAATAAAAAATAAAAAATAAAAAATAAAAAATAAAAAATAAAAAATAAAAAATAAAAAATAAAAAATAAAAAATAAAAAATAAAAAATAAAAAATAAAAAATAAAAAATAAAAAATAAAAAATAAACTGATCCATAAAATCAAAAATATCAATATAAAAAAATAAAAAGAAATAAAAAGAAATAAAAAAATAAAAAAATAAAATCAATTAATTCAATTAAAAATATAAAAAAAATATAAATCAATAAATCTAAATGGAATGAAATGAATAAAAAATGAATAAATTTATCAAAATTTAATTAATTAATTAAATTATAAATATATATATATATATATAATGAAATAAATACTTAAATTAATTTTTTTTTTTTTGCAATTCACCACCCCAAATGGGTTGTGTGGCATGGTTGGTTTGTGACTTAAATTGGTTACAAATGGCCGTTCACAACCCAAAATGGGTTGCAAATTGCGCCACACAACCTGTTTTGGGTAGTGAATGGGGGTTGCAAGGTTTCAAATTTAACATTGGCCAAAAAAACACAAGCAAAAGTGTTGAAAAAAAATCAAAAACAATCAAAAAGAAAAGCAAGAGAAAGAAAATAAAAAAAAGGAAACATTGAAAATATGAATTTTGAGGGCATTATTTTTCTCACACATCCAACCCTTCATTTTAGGTATTTCAAAGTTGTTGCACAGTTGCAACCCCCTGGTATTTCATGCAAAAAAACTTTCTTTGACGCATGTTTCAAAAATTCATTTTTTTTAATTCTGACTGTGCAGCCCCCTAGCAGGGGTCCTTAAAACCCTAACCAAACTTTTTGGTAATTTTGCAGGCATAGAAACCCTTCAAAAATGCAATCAAAAAATGAAAGAATTCTGTAAAAACAAATTCTTGCATGGATTTTTCAATCCCTATTTTGGCTATTTTAATTGTTTTTGTTGTCATTTCAGCTGCCAAAAATTAAAACCAACATTGAAAGAGATTTGAAATATTTTTTTCATATTTTTGGATGTATCCTTTCACCTTAAAAAATTCCTTCAAAAAACACAGAAAATCAAACAAATCAAATTTCTCTTTGGACCTTTCAATCCATTTATTTCATTTTTTTGGGTGACTCAATTTATTGTAAAGTTAAAAAAACAGTTAAAGAGCATTCAAAGATTTTCTCAAGATTTTTTGGATTTATTACTTTACCTTGAAAAATTCCTTGGGTGATGTTAAATTCACGGCTACATGGCTACACCTGAGCCATGCAGACCCCACACAATTTGAGTGTGGTTGGGCTGTACTCCACACGGCACCTGACCTGCCGTGTGGTGGCTGCACAACTAAATTTGAGCCATGTAGAGCCCCACACAGCTCAAATTTAGTTGTGTTGCTGTGCCACATGGCCAGCCTGACCACATTTGAGCTGTGTGGGGCTCTACACACCTCAAATGTAGTTGTGTAGCCATGCCACACAACTACAAGTTTGGTGGGGAAAAATATTAGAAAAAATTAATTTTATAAAATAAAAAAAAACAAACTAAATAAAAATACAAAAAAGAACAGAAATCAACCAAAAGATCAAAAAAAGGGTTGATTTTTGGCCAAAAAAAACAATAAAATACGAAATAAAATAAAAATAAATAAATGAAAATAAAAAAATAAGCAATGAACACAACCAACTTTTTGTCTCCAGATTCAAGTAAAAAACTCAAGTTCAACTTGACTAGCCCTAAAGTAAAAGGGCAAAAAATGCAAGAAGTATTTTGACCAGCCAAGTAAAAGTGCCAAAAAAATACTAGCCTTTTGATCAGCCATAAAACAAAAAATGTCTTTTGACCAGCCTTCAAGTAAAAGTGACAAAAAAAATACAAGTCTTTTCACCAGCCTTAAATAAAAACACCAAAAAAAACAATTTCAAGTTGTGTTAAGCTGATCCCATCACACACTCAACACAAGTTAATCTTGTGTTGGGATCAGCCCAACACAAGTTGAACTGACTTACCATTAAAATCTCATTTAAAACACTCATCATAATCATTTTAACTCAAAACAATCAAAATAATGATGTGCAAAATGTGATAACCCTTCATATTAATAGAAGGACAATATCAGCATGTTAGAACCAAACCAAATGATTAAATTAATCTATAGGCTAGAACACAACTCAAGTGGATCTTTGAGGTGATCAACCCAACAAGCTGCTTTTTTAGAAATCATGGAACATGGTTTGGAAACCATGAGCTGGATTGGAATCAAATCTCCCTTAAGTACAAGCTGGACCCAACGGTTATTGTTAACAAAGCAAATCAACATAGGATCTAATTGCTCTTTTACACCCATTTCCATAGGAGTAAAAGAAAAAAATAATTCCAATGAAATGAAACATTTTGGTTTCCCATAAGTATCAGCTATTATTTGACCCATGTCAAGCTTTTAAATCCATTTTAAAGGTAGAATCTTTTCATTGATTTCATTGACATCAAGTGTTTGTTCTATCTTTTCAACATCTTTAATGCCACCAAGGATCTTAGAATAGCACCCCTTATTTTTCCTCAATGTTTCAAGCATTTCTTTCTGGACTTTAAACCATCCATCATCATCATAACCAAGTGATTTAGTAATGACTCTAAAACCACATTTTTCATCACCAATGGGGTTCCAAACCTCATCCAATATAAGTTCTCAGATTCTAATCTCATTAAAGGAATCACCACTCACCAAAGATGAGCTTCTTTTTGACTCCTCCATTGCTTCTGCTTCTTCTTTTCAAAAGGTATTGGATTCCAACGGCACCATACCTAATGAAATTTCAGTCTCTTCCACTGAACTATGAAATTCAGATGAAGAGCCTGACTTGGACTGTAAACATTTCTAAATCACTTCATTAAACCAAAAAATGAACCTTTAACAAAAGAAAAGACTTACAATCATTTGTATTTTCTTCTTTGGTTCCCTTCTACTTCTCTTTTCCTGCTTAATTTCCATTTCAATGTGTTCAAATCCAGAAGGATCTTGCTGGTTATCTGTAAATTTGGGAGGGCCTCTGCTTGATTGCAAGACTTTAGGTTCAATTCTTGGCTTTGATTGATAATTGGCCATCTCCTTCATCAAGTGCTTCAACAGCCCACAATAATCATGCACAGGATGATTCAAGATCATTGCATTGGGCTTTTCATGTAACTGAGAATTTTTGAGGATTTCATCAACATCAAAATTTAAAAATTTAAAAGGATCAAATATTATTAAAGTAGGAATCATCATTTTAGTCAAGTAGGAATCATCATTCAAAAAGAGTTTATCAAAAATCATTAATTACAAAGTGATTTGAACAATTGAAATTAAACCAACTTACAGAACTAGAACTGTAAGTGTCATAATCCAACCTCCAATGAGGATGAACATCTTCAGGAACAAAAGAGCCTCTTGACGCTAGTAGGTCCCCTATTTGGTGGGAACGGGGAAAACCCATAGTCAGTGAGTATGACTTTGTTCACACTTCCCCATCATTTTTCCGCTGTAAAATCTCTAATTGATCCCCAACAAGTTTTATTGCTTGTAAAGAAAACTTGTATCCAAATTTTAACAGTTCAGTAGGAAGAAGTATTCCAATCTTTATTCAAGAGTTGTAAAGCGCAGCCTGAAAAAATTCAATTTGATTGGAAACTGTGCCCTCTAGTTTTTGCCAAAAATCCAACATGTTTCCCAAGAATTCTGCAAGGAATTGTTTGAGAGTAGCATGGGCCCCTTCAACCCAAGACATTGATTTATTTGCAAAGTCTGGTTTTTGGAAAGTCCAAGCTGTTACAAAATTATCTTTTATATAGAAAATATTATGATACATATACTCAATTAAATCCTCAAGTTCTGCCAAAAAACATTCTATCAAAGTCATAATATAAGCAACCCAAAACTAGAAAGATTAAAAGGAGATGCAGTGATTTGGCACTTACTCTAATTTCTGCATTATTAAACTCTGCCTCCTCCATGGTTTTTGAGGCCCCATACTTAGCCTGCAGAGACTTGAAGCTTTTCCACCCTTCAATGTCATTATTAAAGCTCACTTTAGTTTGCTTGTATGTTTTTAGACAAGTGCCATTGACAGCAATGTCTTGTTGACTCAGGTTATGTTTGTTCTAGAGCATGGATAAAAGCTTCTTCATGGTCCGTCAAAAAGACTTTGGCAAGTCTCTTAGCATCATAAGCCAACTCCTTCAGCGCATTTACAGACCAAATGTAGAGCTCAAATGGTTCTATTTTTGTTAAAAAAAGAGCTTTTGTAAAAGCTTTCTGGTTGGAAGTAATTCCTACAACATGCAATAGGGGGATGGTTTACCAATTTGTCTTATAAGTACAATCCATCATAGCTATATGATGGAATTTCTTGAAAAGCTTTAATGACTCTGGGTGAGCCAAGAATAGGGCCTCCAAGTGACCCTCTCCACTGAATTTTTCTCAATGAACCCAACCTGAGTTACCAAGTTGTTCAAAGAGGACCTCCCTAACACTTTTCCCCTTTGGTTCTTCAAGCGCTGTGGAAACTAGAGAGGTGTACTCTCCAAGTTGTCCCTAGGTTCTAGAATTGATGGCCCTAGCGTCTGGAAGGATAAGGATGCGCCTGTTTAAAGAGAGAGATAGAGAGTAAAGGGATGAAATTCCTTCCATTTTCCACAAGATTTGATATATTATCATATATTGGACCTCCAAGCTGGGGTTGCAAGCACATACTTTATGCCCACACTCTCAACCCTAACCTGTGTACAAGCGCAATGACAGCTCAACAACAAATAGAAAAGAAACCCTAAAAACCATAAACCTAGCCTAAGCCTAACCCTAACCCTTTTCCATGCTGCAATCACCCTCAAGCCTGCCTACTGTTACACACACCCAGTTTGGCCTTCTAATGATGGGGCCCTCCACTGGGCCCTAATCAGAGCCCCTGGCATTTTCTGTATCTGCCCGGTGCTCCACTTGATTTCCTGCCCTGTGGGCCAGCCTTGTCCTTCTCATGAAGCGTCCCTCTGCCACACCCCACTTGGAGCCCCCCCACATTGTCCGTACCCACCTTGCGCACTGGGTGATTTCCTTCCCTGCAGGCCGGCCTGCGCTTGCAGGCACCTGCCCCACTCATATAGCTCTGATTTCCCCGCTCTACCTTCCCAAACTAGCTTCCTGTGAACCTGATTGGGCCAGCTCCATTCTTGGGTCTCAAATTTACAAGCAGGCTGCAAGCCCCCACACCCAGTGAAGCCCAACCTGCTCCCGGTATGCTGAGCCTGACCTACCAAATGCTGAGTGCGCCAACTGCAGCACGGTTCCTGATCCAAGGCTGTATAACAACACCACATCCAACCTAACTTTAGTTGTTTTCCCAGAGGTCTTCCCATTTCTACCTTGACTGACTTTGCAACTTCCCTGTTACACTTTCCATAGACAAGAAAACAGATTAATAAAGAGGAAAAGACCCAGAAGAGAGAAAGAAACAGAAGATTTTTTTTGCAGTTCTCCTTGTCCCACCTTCTGCTCCACCTTTTTTCTTTTGCTGCGGAGCTCATCCTAGCGTATAAAGACCCAGCATTGCACCTCTCTTGCGTCCCTGCAATCATCATAACCAGAGCCAGCACCAACCAAAGAAACCAATCAAATCAAAGAAGTAAGGAAATAAACATTCTGGGGTGTCTAGTTGTTGGTTTCCTTACTTCTTTGATTTGATTGGTTTCTTGGGTTGGTGCTGGCTCTGGTTATGATTGATTTGAGGCACTTCCATATAAGCTTGGATGAGCCCCGCGGCAAAAGACAAAAGGTGGATCCAAAGGTGGGACAAGGAGTGCTGCAAAAAAAACCTTTTTCTCCTCTTTTTTTCTCTTTTCTGGGTCTGTTTCTCTTTATTAATCTGTTTTTGTCTCTACAGATGGGTGTAATGGGAAGGTGCAAATTTGGTTTAGTTACACCACAAAAAAAGTAGTGGCACTTGCTAGAAAGTGCCATCAAGGAAGCTCTGGTTGAAGCTCTGTCCAATCTCTGGTTAAAGGTATTTTCATTCTCTAACATGTTTTTGTTTCACAGTGACTGTGCACAATGCAGAGTGACTGTGCAAAATGCAGAGGAACTGTGCACAATGCACCATGCACAGCAACCATGCATAATGCACAGGAACCATGCATAATGCACATCAACTGTGCACAATGCACAATGCACACAACTGTGCACAATGCCCAATGCACAGCAACTGTGCACAATTCAGAGTGACTGTGCACAATTCAATGTGACAGTTCTTAATGCACAGCAACTGTGCCCAATGCACCATGCACGGGGAACGTGCAAAATTCAGACTGACTGTGACCAATTCACAGTGAGTGTGCACAATGCATGGTGAGTGTGCACAATGCACAGTGACTGTGCACAATTCACAACACACAGCAACTGTGCACAATGCACCATACATGGCAACTGTGCACAATGCACAGCCACTGTGAAAAATGCAAAGTGACTATTCAAAATGCAAAGTGACAATCCACAATGCACAGCAACTCTTCACAATGCACATTGACTGTGCACAATGCACAGCAACTGGGCACAATGCACAGCAACTGTGCACAACAAACAGTAGCTGTGCATAATGCACAGCAACTGTGCACAATGCATAGAAACTGTGCACAATGCACAGCAACTGTTCACAATGAACAGCAGCTGTGAACAATGAACAGTAACTGTCAACAATGCCCAGCAACTGTGCACAATGAACAGTAACTGTGCACAATGCACAGTAACTGTGCACAATGCACAGAAACTGTGCACAATGCACAGCAATTGTGCACAATGCACAGCAATTGTGCATAATGCACAGCAATTGTGCATAATGCACAGCAATTGTGCACAATGCACAGTAATTGTGCACAATGCACAGCAACTGCCAACAGTGCACAGCAACTGTGCAAAATGCACAGCAACTGTGCAAAATGCACAGAAACTGTGCACAATGCACAGCAACTGCGCACAGTGCACAGCAACTGTGCAAAATGCACAGAAACTGCGCACAGTGCACAGCAACTGTGCAAAATGCACAGAAACTGTGCAAAATGCACAGCAACTGTGCACAATTCAGAGTAACTGTGCACAATTCAGAGTGACAGTGCTTAATGCACAGCAACTGTGCCCAATGCACCATGCAAAATTCAGAGTGACTTTGCACAATTCACAGTGAGTGTGCACAATGCACGGTGAGTGTGCACAATGCACAGTGACTGTGCACAATGCACAGTGACCATGCACAATGCACCATGCACAACACATAGCAACTGTGCACAATGCACCATACACGGCAACTGTGCACAATGCACAGCCACGGTGCAAAATGCAAAGTGACTATTCAAAATGCAAAGTGACAATCCACAATGCACAGCAACTCTTCACAATGCACAGCAACTGTTCACAATGCACATTCACTGTGCACAATGCACAGCAACTTTGCACAATGCACAGCAACTGTGCCCAAGGCACAGCAACTGTGCACAATGCACAGCAACTGTGCACAATGCATAGTAACTGTGCACAATGCACAGCAACTGTGCACAATGCACAGCAACTGTGCAAAATGCACATTAACTGTGCAAAATGCACAGCACCTGTGCACAATGCACAGCAACCATGCACAATGCACAGCAACTATGCACAATGCACAGCAACCGTGCAAAATGCCCAGCAATTGTGCACAATGCACAGCAATTGTGCACAATGCACAGCAATTGTGCACAATGCACAGCAATTGTGCACAATGCACAGCAATTGTGCACAATGCAAAGCAACTATGCACAAATGTTGCCATGCTCCAATGCACAGTTGCTGTTCATTGTGCACAGTTGCTGTGCATTTTGCATGGTTGCTGTGCATTTTGCACGGTTGCTGTGCATTGTGCCCACTTGCTGTGCATTGTGCACAGTTTCTGTGCATTGTGCCCACTTGCTGTGCATTTTGCATAGTTGCTGTGCATTGGGCACGGTTGCTGTGCATTTTGCACAGTTTCTGTGCATTTTGCACAGTTTCTGTGCATTTTGCACAGTTGCTATGCATTTTGCACAGTTAATGGGCATTGTGCACAGTTGCTGTGCATTGTGCACAGTTGCTGTGCATTGTGCACAGTTGCTGTGCATTGTGCACAGTTGCTGTGCATTGTGCACAGTTGCTGTGCATTGTGCACAGTTGCTGTGAATTTTGCACAGTTACTGTGCATTGTGCCCAGTTACTCTGCATTGTGCACAGTTGCTGTGCATTGTGCACAGTTGCTGTGTATTGTGCACAGTTGCTGTGCATTGTGCACAGTTGCTGTGCATTTTGCACAGTTGCTGTGCATTGTGCATAGTTGCTGTGCATTGTGCACAGTTGCTGTGCCTTGGGCATAGTTGCTTTGGATTGTGCATGGTGCATTGTGCACAGTCACTGTGCATTTTGCACAGTCACTGTGCATTGTGCACAGTCACTGTGCATTGTGCACACTCACTTTGCATTGTGCACAGTCACTATGCATTGTGCCCAGTCAGTGACTGTGCATTGGAGCGTTGATAAATTTTGACCTGAGCTTGGTAGGAGCTTGACCTGAGCTTGGTAGGAGCTTGACCTGAGCTTGGCCATATCTTGAACAAAAGATCCTTGATGGCACTTGCTAGCAAGTGAAATGCAGATTTCTGTGGTGTTAGCAAGGGGAAGACCCCTGGGGACAGAACTCAAGTTGGGGGGAGATTTGGTGTTTTTATATAGCCTCAGATTGGAAACTGCGCTGCTGTTGGAGCACTCAGAATTTGGTAGGTCAGGCTCAGCATTCTGGGCCTGGGTTGGGCTTAACTGGGTGTGGCAGGTTGCACCCAGCTTGGACATTGGAGACCCAAGAAAAGAGCTGACCCAACCAGGTTTGCGGGCAGCTAGCTTGGGAAGGTAGAGTGGGGCAATAAGAGCTATCGGAGTGGGGTGCGCTCACGCAAGCGCTTGCTGGCCCGCAGGGCAGGAAATCACACTGCGTGTGTTATCCTGGCTGTGAACCAGCTAGAAAACCCCCTAATCAAATCAGAATTTACCATTTAACACTAAACCCCCTCCAGCTTGGCCACTGTCCCCAACTGGACACAACCTTTGTGCCCATCAGAAGGTCTGCCCATTGGCTTCAACCAATCCCAACTTGTTGTCCCAACACACTGAAGTATGTTTCCCTCCACCAAGGCCCTCCTAACTTCTTTGGAATCCAAATACTTCCATGCACCAAACCCAAAAACAGGCAGCCCTTCCAAGATTGTCCTCTTTAACAAGGAGGGAAATGGCTTTTGAAACCCTTGCATCCCCAAACTCCTTGGAATCCGTTCCATTCACCCAATTCACTTCCCATCCTTTCAATTTCTGTGGCCTCCTTCTTCCCTCCAGATTCTGCAGACTGTACCTCCACCAACCCATCTGGGCCACGCTTCCCACCTTGTGTAACTACCACAGCCTCCTCCTCCCCTCCAGAGTTTGCAGGCCTTACCTCCACCGCCGTACTACGCATAACCATCAGATCCAATGGTTGCTCTTCCACATCCACTTCCATCCTATCCACCACCTCAACCACCTCCTCCACCACTACCATCCTAACCTCAGCCTCTACCCCCAGCAGTTGCCACAAACCAAAGCTGGTTGCAATACCAAGGCATGCTTGATCCATTTTACCCCCTTCCTGGGACCTCAATTGAACCTGCTGCGTGCCAGATAGCTGCACTGAGTCCACCAAAATCCTGTTGCCCGTAGGGGACATGTATTCTGTCCCTGCTTCCTTACCAGCCTCTTGCATTCTAACTGCCAATGACCATTACCACCACAATGAATGCACACCCAAGGCGCGGGAGCATGGGAGGTAGAAATTCCTTGGCTGCATGCAGCAGCAGGCCCCGTGCTTGTTTCAAAATCTAATTCATTTATATATTCAGAACCTTCATTAACTTTGTAAGTTTGCTGACCATTGGTTGTGTGATTGGGACGTGCCCCAAAGGTGATGGAGTGGTGGCTTGCATGGGGGCCAGAATCAGAACCACTGGAGGCCAAGGAGCAGACCTCTTTGGTTCCACAGGAAAGTGGTACTTATTTGTCTTATAAGTAAAATCAATCATAGATATATGATGGAATTGCTTGCAAAGATTTAATGACTCTGGGTGAGCCAAGAATAGGGCCTCCAAGTTACCCTCTCCACTGGATTTTTCTCAATGGACCTGTAAAGTCAGCACCACTTACTGTACCTCCCTGCGTGCTCCCCTACCTGGAGGTGGCTCCCCCAAATGTTCTCTCCCCTGGCCTAGTCAACTTATCTTCCAATATATGGAGGCGGTATCCTTTCCTTTCTGTTTTCTTTGGTCCTACTTCTCTTTTTTAAGCCTCAATCTCTTTGCCTCTGTTTCCGCTGTTCTTTCTTCTATCTTCTTTCTTCACCTCTGCTGCTCTTTTTTCTATCTTCTTTCCTCTTCCACTCTCTTCAACTATCTGCTCCGCCAACTCTCATCTATTGACGCACCACCACCATCTCAACCTCCTCAATCACAAGTGAATAAGTCTCTGCCTGGTAAGACTCCTACTTCTTGAATCTCCTCAATCAACTTCAATCTGATTTCCCAGTGCATCCAGTCTGACAGCTTGTTTTCTTCTCAGCCTGCCTTCTCTCAATCTCCATTGTGCTCCCTGAATAACTCATTTCCCTACTCAAGCCTCCAATGTCAATACTCTCTATTTGCTCTGGCTGTAGGATCCCTCCCTCATGTCTCTTCTTGTGAACTCCTGTTTTTTTCAGATTCTTTGTTCCTTATATTTTTTATTCTTTGCACAGCCCATTCTGGTTCTGAGTCATCTAGAAATCCAGCCCATTATTATCAAGGTTGAAATCCAAAGTCCTGCAACCAACTCTAACCAAACAAACCATAAACAAACCAGCTTGGGCAGCCAATTACTTAAATCAGGTGGCGCTGAAATCTTCTGTGAATGCCATCCCTTGGCTGAATGAAGAAAATTATTTGATATGGAGAGATAAGATTATCATGTTAATTGACCTGAAAGATATCAAGGATGCTATCACTCACAAATCTGGCCCATTGTCCACCAGACAAGAAAAATAAATAAGATCAATAATTCTATTGAAATTAGACACCACAACTCACGCTAATGTGGTCAACTCCTCCAACATAACTTCATACAAACTCCTATGGGACAAAATCACCCAGAGATTTGCCTCCTCAGAGACCGCTGATAGGGCAAGGGTATTTAATCACTGCCTCCACTCAGCTTTCAATGAGCACGCTATTGAGGGTTTCATCACCAAAATTCAAAAGTCAATTACAAGGATGACTGACGTAGGAATTGAATTGCCCAAAGACATACTTGCTTATTTAGTACTCTTCAAGTTCCCTCCAATTCTCAAAAACCTCAAACATAAAATAATGCATTTAGAAAAACACATTGCAGTGGATGTGCTTTCAACCATCTCACCCAATACAATAAAAAGAGAAAGTCACAATCTAATACCAACAAACCAGCCACAGATGTCTCCCTGGTGTCAACTAAGACCAAGATCCAAAAAAAAGAGAAGAAGGTGAAAATGAGATTCCAAGAAAGATATCACAACCCTAATGCCCCACACTCTGAATCCTCTTGATTCCATCTCCATCCTCAAATTGCACTGGAATGGTGGATTTAACAGAAAAATGAGTGGAAAAACAAATTGAAGAAGACCCTGACCATCAATCATCATGCCTTGTTAACTCTCTGGATCAATGCAGACAACAATACCAACCTACTTCTAGACTAAGGCAAAAATTTCCATATATTCAAAAACCTAAAGTATTTTTCCTCAATCAAACTTCAAGAGGAACCAGAGGAAATCAAAACCGTTAAATTATAGGCCAATCTCAAGATATGCAGAACTGGAATGGTAAAACCAGAATGGAAAGACTTTGTGATCATTCTCAAAGAATGTGTCTAAATACCCAACATTGTTGTGAAACTCATCAGCCCTGGTCTTCTTGCCAAGAACGGGTGCAATCTATCCCAAGTTAACAACAAGTTCTCAGTCACTCAAGGTAACCAACTTTTATGAAAAGGGTTAATTTGTGATAACCTATTTTTCATTGAAAAACCTCAATCAGCAGGCCAAAAAAAGTCTGTAAATCTTTCAAATATATCTTGCACACCTAATCTCTCCCTACTTGACATCCACAAAATGTATGGGCATGCCTCCATCTCTACTCTCAAGCCAATCGTAATGGACCTCTACACCCACAAAGAGCTCCTCAATTTCAATGTGACAGCTGTGTGAAGAGTAAGATTACAAGATCTCCATTCTCTTGTGTTTCTTCTCCGGCATTCAAACCTTTAGACCAAATTCACCTCAATCTCATTGACCCAATCTCACCACAATCCAAAGCAGGTCAGCACTACATCCTCACTCTCATAGACAACTACTCCGGCTACTTAGCAGAATTCCCTCAAACTTCTAAAGAAAAGACTACTGAAGTGATCATAAACATCCTAGAAATCAAACACAAGATATTGAACTGTTACCCTTCCAAAATTTTCTCAGACAAAGGAACCAAATTTATCAAATCTACCTTCAAAGACTGTGCCAAAGCCAAACATATCAAGTTAGAAACGTTGGAACCTTACCATTCACAACACAATGGTTGAGCTGAGAGAGCTAATAGAACAATTGTTGAATCAGCTGGGGCCATGTTCTCTTCAACCAGGCTGGCTAAAAAATATTGGCACATAGTAACTCAAAGCTGCTGCTTCATGCTTAATCAAATTCCTTGAGAAGGTAATCACCTATCTCCCTGGGAACTCATGTTTGGCAAGAGTCTCCCTGCTAATTATTTGAAACCCATAAGCACTTCCGTTATATATCTTGCTAATTGCACTCAAAAAGGACAAAATTTAGACAAGAAGGGACATTAAGGCATCTTGATTGGGTTCAACACTCCTTTCCAATCTTACCTTATCCTCAATTCACTTGCTGTAGTTGTGGAGACAAAACATGTAAGGTTCTTCAAAACACAACTGAGCAAATTCCCCTTTCTTGAATTTCCCAGTCTGGACCTATTTTCTCAATCTGAACTCAAAGGTCTCAAAACTGACTTCTCAAAAAATAAAAAGCAATATGAAATCAGATAAATTAGCCCTGAATGCCTTGAATCAGACTCCAATATGGAGGATACCAACTCCTTGGATGCTCATTCCCCCAATCCTCCTCTCCCTCATGTCCTGGATCCATTTATTCAAAGGACCAATCTGAGACCGCAAAGGCAAATCAAAAAACCTCAAATTTATGGCTTTGACCATTTCTATGAGCTCCCTTCTTATAAGGCGGCACAAAAATGTCCTGAATGGCCTAAATGGAAAAAAGGGTCAGAAGAAAAACTGAAATCTATTGAATCTTAAGGGGTCTGGGAAGAATACTACAAAAAACCAAACAAAATCCTGAACACCACCTAGGTGTTCAAAGTAAAAGAAAACTTTCATGGTGAGCCCGTAAAATACAAGGCCCAACTGTGCATGCAAGTGTTTGACCAGGTTCAGGGCTTGGATTACAACAAGACCTGGGCTCCAACTGGAAAACTATAATCTCTGGACCTTCCTCTGCTCTATGGCCTGAAGAAAAAGATTACCTTCACCCAATTTACTGTGAAAGGAGCCTTCCTTCACGCTCCATTGAATGAAACTGTCATTATTAGAACAACTGAAGGATCAAACAGAAAATCACCCTATCTAAAATTGAAGAAGTCTCTCTACGCTCTGTTCCAATCTCCCAAGAACTGGTACAAAACTCTTACCACCTGGATGAAATTGCAAGGCTTCCACAAGTCCACCAGAAATCCTTGCCTGTACCTGAAATTTTGTTTGAGAGAGGTTTTCTACTTCCATGTTGACAATCTTATACATGTTGGAAAGTCAAACATCTTTGCTACTAATTTTCTAAATAAATTCTTGAATTCCTCCTTCCACACTCCAAACACCATCCTTGGCATGCTGATGGAGATTGACCAAGACAAAATCCTCCTCCGGCAGCCAAGTCACATTGACCATGGGTTGGAAGAACTTGGTCTCAGTGAGTGCAAGGACACCAACTCTCCCCTAACTCAAAATTTTCATCTTGAACCAGCGTCAGATGAAGACCATGCCAAATTTTCTCAGCTCAATATAAACTACCAATCTTCTATTGGGCCTCTAAACCATCTCTTGCAATAAACTTGTCCAGATATTGAAATTTCTGTCTCTAGTATGGCTAGTTTCAATACAAAACCTGGATTATCACACTGGAGGGAAGTGCGCAAGGTGTAGAAGTATCTGAAAACAACCAGAAATTTCAAAATCACTCTCAAGTACAAACCCTCTCAGGAAATCATCTCGGGGTACATTGATGCAACTTGGGGTGATGACCCCACATTTTGAAAATCTCAAACTGGGTAAATCATTCTTTATTATGGAAGCCCTGTTATCTGAAACTCCTTGCGACAAAGAAACATAACCTACTCTTCCACCAAATCAGAACTCAATGTGCTCCTAGACTGCTATCTAGAACTCAAGTGGATTACCCACCTTGTCAAAGAAATCTACCTTTCTCCTGATTGTAAACCAAAAATATATATTCATAACAAGGGCTTATAAGACAAAATTAAGAAATTCAGGTCACACTCCAAATTTGGACACATTGATATCAAGACTAAAGGCTTTGAAGAAGATTTCTCTTCATCCAAGTTTGACCTTACCCTTATCTCAACTAACAATATGATAGCGGATAGTCTCACCAAAGCATCCTCTATTAATTCCCTCAAGATTCTTCAACAAGAAGTCTTCACCTAAGCCCCATTGTGGATCTTCTTTGTGCTTCCTCTTACCAGTGACAAGGGGTGTTAAGTCAGCACCGCTTACTGTACCTCCCTGCGTGCTCCCCTACCTGGAGGGGGTTCCCCCAAATTTTCTCTCCCCCGGCCTAGTCAACCTATCTTCCAATTTCTGGAGGCGGGATCATTTCCTTTCTGTTTTCTTTGGTCCTACTTCTCTTGTTTATGCCCCAATCTCTTTTCCTCTGTTTCTGCTATTCTTTATTCTATGTTCTTTCTTCACCTCTTCTGCTCTTTCTTCTATCTTATTTCCTCTTCCAATCTCTCAAGCTATCTGCGCCACCAAATCTCATCTATCAATGCGCCTCCACCATCTCAACCTCCTTGATCACAAGTCTATAAGTCTCTGCCTGGTAAGACTCCAACTTCTTGACTCTCCTCAATCAACTTCAATCTGATTTCCCAGTACATCCAGTCTTCCAACTTGTTTTCTTCTCAGCCTTCCTTCTCTCAATCTCTGTTGTGCTCCCTGAATAACTCATTGCCCTACTTAAGCCGCCAAACTCAACACTCTCTATTGGCTCTAGCTGTAGGATCCATCCCTCATGTCTCTTCTTGTGAAATCCTGTTTCTTTCAGATTCTTTGTTCCTTATATTTTTTAATCCTTGTACAGCCCATGCTGGTTCTGAGTCATCTAGCAATCTAGCCCAGTCTTATCACAACCCAACCTCAGTTCCAAAGTTGTTCAAAGAGGACCTCCATAACGCTTTTTCCCTTCAGTTCCTCAAGCGCTTTGGAAAATAGAGAGGTGTACTCTCCAAGTTGTCCCTAAGTTCCGCAATCAATGGTCTTAGCTTCTGTGAGGATAAGGATGCGCACATTTAAAGAGAGAGATAGAGAGAGTAAAGGGATGAAATTCCTTTAGTTTGCTGCAAGATGTGATATATATCATATATAGGACCTCCAAGCTGGGGTTGAGAGTGCAGACTTTATGCCCACACTCTCAACCCTAACCTGTGTACAAGCGCAATGAAAGCCCAACAACAAATAGAAAAGAAACCCTAAAAAGCAGAACCCTAGCCTAACCCTAATCCTTTCCCATGTTGCAGCCACCCTCAAGCCCACCTACCATTACACACACCGGTTTTGTCCTTCTTATGATGGGGTCCTCTGCTGCGCCCTACTTGGAGCCCCCCGTGTTTTCCATATCCACCTGGCACGCCACATGATTTCCAGCTCCAATCGCCCTTCTCTACCTTCCCAAAATAGCTTCCCACAAACCTTGCTGGCTGTCTCCATTCTTGGGTCTCCAATGTCTGAGCAGGCCACAACCTGCCACACCCAGTTAAGCCCAAGCTGCGCCTGGTGCGCTGAGCCTGCACACCATGGTACAGTTCCCAATCTGAGGCAATATAACAACACCAAATCACTACCTTATGCTTAGTGTTATAGATGGTTTGGTCATCAACATATTTGCCACCATTGATCTTTCTCAATTTTCTTTTAAGTTGAATTGTATTGAGCCCATCATTCATGCCTTCTGTTAGACTGTCTCAGGCTACCCCAGAGATTCTCCACAGGTGAGGATGCACTGAGGGGCATTGAGATGGTTCATGGTTATGTTGATCAGTCTTGTAGGAGATTTCCCACAAGGGATCCGCCTTTCTTTGACAATCACAGATTAAAAACTTGCACCCAACCTTCCTTGTGTGATTTTGCCTTGAATGTTTTGTGAGAAATTGCCCAGAGTACAAAACATGCCTATCACAGGCTAAATCCACATATTTATCATGCTTTGAGTTGACAACTGATAAAGCATAACAATGCTTCATTGCCCATGTTTGACAAGATGTTTGTGCCTCTTCCCTAGTATGAAAAGCCCTCACAGGAGGTGGGGCAAGTGGATCTGTCATATTTAAATAGTTATATTGATGGCATGCACTCCATCAGTTTCAATCAAATTCAATACGGAAAAGACCAGTAACATAAAATGTTACTCAACACCAGAGGTCATGTCCATTTCTGAAACATTTTGTTCCTCAATTTTCACCCTTGATGAGGATGAAATTGGGGCTTCCAAAAATTCATTATCCAAATCCTTCTTTTCCACTTTATTCATTGCACCAATCTAGTCATTAAAAATGGCCATGTTAAAAGGAGGGCTTGCCACTGTTCCCATAATGCAAAAAAATGAAAGCTACTTCAGCATTCAATCCAACTCCAATTGAACAACTACCAAGTTTGCTCACTTTCAAGTTGAGAAAGATCAATTTTGTAGGATTTGTTATTTGCATTTTCCTATAGTTTAACTTTAATTTGACATTAAATTCACTTGATTTCTCTTTAATTTAAATTTAATGTCACTTTATGATTTCTAGATGTGGAACAACAGTAAATCGTAAGCGTTGATCCCAAAATTTGGTTGATGGACCCCAAATGTGTTTCAGGGTGACCCAAAAAGTTTGGCACAACCCCCAGGGGGCTGGGTACCCCCGGAAACAGCTCAAAACCACTGTTTACAGGGGTGCAGGGCTCAGATACATCATGTACAGGGTGTAAATGGCTCCCTGAGGGTTGCTTGTGTTTGAGAAAACCCCTTGGGGGCATCTAGAGGCGGTTTTTTGGCCTGCACACCCATCTTGGATGCATTTTTGGCCCCCACGCATAAATTGGGCTGTGTAGCACCCTACAAAACTTCAACAAAGCTGGTATTTGTGAATTTAACATCACCCAAATTGCTTTCCAAAAGCAAAAATTCCAAAAAGGGTAATGATAAATTCACAAATCATTTGAGTTGTCTACACAACTAAAATGGGCCATGTGGCAAACTACACAACTACAATTGAGTTGTGTGGCCTCTAAAGGGATTGAATGTAGTTGTTTAGCTCCCACACAATGGTTCTGTGTTTTGTGGAACCCTACACAACTAAATTTGAGTTGTTTTGGGCTGTACACAACTCAAATGTAGTTGTTTAGAATGCCAAACAGCCAGAAGTGTTGTGGGTCACAATAAAAAAATTAAAATAGTAAAATAAATTGAATGAAAAGTCAAAAAAATCAACCAAAAAATCAAAATATGTTGATTTTTTGGTTAAAATAAATAAATAAATGAATTGTTAAATGAATTATTAATTGATTAATAAATAAATCAATAAAGTAATAAATAAATTAGTAAATTCAAGAAATAAACAGATAAATAAACAAATAAACAAATAAAAAATTAAATAATCAATTAATTAATTAAATAATCAATTAAATAAATAAATAAATAAATAAAAAATAAAGAGATAGATAGATAAAAAATAAAAGAAAGATGGATAAAAAATAAATAAATAATTGTGTTTGGAACAACCAATTCAACGCTTGTATGGGCCCCAGTACATGGATTGGGTTGTGTGGGGCCCTAAACAACTCCAACACAACTGGGAGTTGTGAATTCATCATCACCCTTCCAAAAAATGAATTTTTCTCATTGGACTTTTGGATCCTTATGCTTGCCATTGTGAATAATTATTTTTGGTGTTTCAAGTTTTTATAAATTTCAGAGAACTATTCAAAGCCTTATCACATTTTTTCATAATTATTGGATGTCATTTTTGACCTTTAAAAATTGGGTAATGTTAAATTCATGGCTATAGAGCCATGTACAGGGCTCTGGACAGGACTCAATGGGCCTCATGGCACCCTACAAAACTCAAATGGGCCTTGTGGCATGCTACAAGGCTCAAATGGGCTGGGTGGCATGCTACACATTCAATTTGAGTTGTATGACATGCTAAACAACTAAAATCAAGTTGTGTAGCCTCCACTAAATCATAAATATTTTGATGAATAATAAATAATAAATAATAGATTATAAATTATAAATTATAAATTGTATGGAAAATAATAAGTTATATATAATAAATAAAAAATAAAAAATAATGAATAATGAATAATGAATAATAAACAATAAACAATAGATAATAAATAATAAATAATAAATAATAAATTATATATAATATATTATATATAATAAATTATATATAATAAAGTATATATAATAAATTATAAATTATAAACTATGAATTATGAATTATAAATAATAATAAATAATAAATTATGAATCATAAATTACATGGAGTAGTGTATGGGCCCCCACACCTTGAGGGGCCCTTCACAACTCCCACAGGCTGTGTAGGGCTGGTTAAATGGATTCTACACTCCTGCAGCCTTTAACATGGCTCCCACATGACTGGAGCTCTCAATTTAAAATCACCCTTAAAAATTCCATGAAAAAACAAAAAAATTCAAAAAAATCACTTTTCTCACTGGAGTTTTGAATTTTTTTTTGGCCTTTATAAATGATTTTTTTGGGTGATTGAAGCATTCAGAATTCTAAAAAAACAAAAAAAGTTCATTAATAATTAAGATCATGCACATTCTTGAATACACCTTGCAAAATTCATTCAAAAAATTCAAAATGAATAATAAATCTGGATACAAACATCAAAATTTATTTAACTATGATTGGTTTTACTTTTCTACTTCATTTTGGTGAAGGGAACAAAACATCATTACCAAGATCCAAATTGCTCTCAACAATGGTTTTCCAAAATTTGGAATCCTTTTTCACAAAGCTTTTCCAAAGTAGATCTAACCCAGGAGCTGCCCTATGAACAGACTTGAACTTGAATGAGAATATATGTTTGGATTCTTCTAAAATAATGAAGTAAATAGGAGTAGTTTTGGAATTTGGAGTGAGAGGGGAATTAAGAGGAAGATAAGCTCAAGGCATTCAAGAAGAAAACAGACCCACTGGACACTCATATGTTTCAGCCAGAAGGAAACCATGGCATGGAAATTTGATTCACATATTTATGGGAGCTGGGCCATAAAGGTGGTTCAGTTTCCTTCTTGCTTCTTTGAAATTTTCACCCCAGATATCAAGCAGTAACACTTTTTCCTTGAAGATTTGGTTTGAATGAAGCTCTTTCACCATTTCTTTGCCAACTTAAATCCATTCTTCTGACTTCCTCCCCAAAAAAAATGGTGCTTCTGAAAATCCAAAGTTCCCATCCCCTATGACATCTTCAACATGTGAGATATATGAAATGACTTTTTTTGGGGAAACAAAGTCTTTTTATTGGAACTAAAAACAAAAATCAGATTTTTTTATAACAGGAAATATGGACTAAATCTAAAAATGACTTCTTCAATTGATACTTTGTCAAAGATTCCAGAATATGAATAAGATAATGCGCAGGAAACCTAGAGGAAAAACCCAAAAGAAATCAGACAAAATTAAAAAATGAGAAAATACCAAATTTAATCACTTTCTCACCAATTTTTGGGACAGCTAATGCCTTCCTTCCAGGGGGATGGTAAGGAGAATAGCCATCTTCATTGGATAAATTTAGTCTATTGATTCTTTTAACCAAATTTTATTCAGGAGAAACAACCCACTTATTCACAATGATTCTAGATCTCTGATAAACATTTGAATGAAGAAATTCATAAAAAATAATGTCCAACAAATTAGCCAAAATAAAACAAAATGAAAGCTCAACATCTTGATTACATCCAAATATGGTA
This sequence comes from Puccinia polysora, assembly GCA_025617555.3. Lineage (NCBI taxonomy): Eukaryota > Fungi > Basidiomycota > Pucciniomycetes > Pucciniales > Pucciniaceae > Puccinia > Puccinia polysora. The sequence goes on from CM062629.1 coordinate 29,161,989, forward strand.
CCTCTTCATCTTCTAAATATTACTCTTCAGGCTGAAATTCACCCTATGTTAAAAAATGACAAGGAATCATTAAAAAAACAACCCATTGCCAAGAAAATATGTATAGTTATAAAATTAACTCTTCCTCCAATTCCTTGTTTTTTTTTCCCATTCCCTTCCCTTGGATGACCTTGCATCTTCTTGAAATATAAAAACATAAGAAAAATAATTAATTTTGAAAGGTGGTATATTTTTTTGTCTAAAAAAATTTTGACTGACCTTTGAATTTGCTATGAATTTCTTCTTCGGCCTTCCTCTCCTCTTGGTTTTTTCTAAATATTGAAAACCAGATGGATCTCTTTTGCTTGAGGACTGAGAGATCTTCTTGAAATTATTGGCTGCTACTTTGGTTCTTCCTCTTACTTTGGATCTTTGAGCAGAATTTGGCTCTTCAATCAGGGTAAGTTGGTATTGGCCAATGTAAATCTTAATGCTTTCACCCAGATAATATAGCTGTTCTCCAACTGGCAACTTGCTCAATTCTCCAAGAAGTTTAGCAAAATATAGGGTTTCATTACTGTATTTGGTTGGAAATTCAAGTTTATCTGAATATTCAGTTGATTCAGGGTTCACAGTTAACTGGAGAAAGGAAAATCAAAATGAATCAGGAAATTACTCATTTTAGTATGAATCCCACCCCCCCCCCATAAAAAAGAGAAAAACTTACTGAGATGGGAGCTTTGACATGCCATTGGGGATGAAAATCATCAAGTTGGAAGATTTCACCCTGTCTGATAGCCAATTTGACTTTGTGAACACATGGTATACCCATGTAAGAAGAGTAATCAAAGTTGTTGCAATTGGTGGAAGAACCAGATGAAATGAATGAATGATTTTGAGGTCAAAGTGGCTGATCCTTCCAGAAAGATGATCTGCACAGTGAGGAAACCCAATTAGATGCTTGAATTTTTTCTGAGAGGATTCAATGGCTCTCTCACGGGTTGGTATGGTGATGGAACCATAAATTTTTTGAACTAAATTATGGAAAGAGCCAATAAAAGAATTGGTGAATCTTTTAATGTAGGAGTGAGAACCTGGATGGGAGGGTGAAACAGGTGAAGGGGGTGGTTTATAAGATAATTGGAGCGCTCCAAGGTGGGTAGTGGTACCAGGAATTTTTTTTGGTAATTTTGAATATATGCATGTGAAGGGCTCAAAGAAGAGTGAATTTTTTTGAATTTCTTGCTTTTTTGATGGAATTTTTTAATATTGAAAATGGCATCTAGGAATTCTGAAATAAATTTATGAAAATTTGTTTAGTAGTTCTCTTACAAAAATCAAAGCTTGAAGCACCAAAAAAAATTAATCAAAATGGCAAACATAAGGATCCAAAAGTCCAATGAGAAAATTGTATTTTTAAAATTTTTTGCTTTTTTAAAGAAATTTTTTAAGGTCAACTAATACATCCAAAAGATCTGAAAAAAGATATCTGAATTCTATTTGAATGTTGGTTCAACTTTTTGATAGCTTGAATCACCAATAAAAATGAAATAAAAAGGAAAATAGAAGGATTCAAATGTTCAAAGAGAAATATCATTTTTTTGGTTTTTTGTGTTTTTTGAAGGAATTTTTTAAGGTGAAAGGATAAATCCAAAAAAAAATGCAAAAAAATATTGAAAATCTCTTTGAATGTTGGTTATTATTTCTGCAAGCTTAAATAACCAAAAAAAAATAATGAAAATAGCCAAAATAAGGATCCAAAAACCCATGCAAAAATTTGTTTAATTTTTTGATTGCATTCTTGAAGGGTTTCTAATGGGCCCAAAATTTTAAAAGATTTTGGTTAGAATTTCAATAGCCCGTAATACAGAGCTGCGCAGTTAGAATTCAAAAAAATTAATTCTTGAAACATGCGTCAAATAATGTTTTTTTGCATGAAATACCAGAGGGGTGCAACCGCATGACAATGTCAAAATGCATGAAAAAAAGAGTTGGATTTGTGAGAAAAATGATGCCCAAAATTCAAGTGCAAAATAAAAATGAAAATGAAAAAAGAAATAAAAAATTGAATTTTCATGTATTGATGAAGAGCTCAAAAAAAAAGGGGTGAAAGTAACTTTGATTTAAGGTTGAATTATTCATAATATTTATGATTTTTTTTAAATTTTGGGTTATGGATCTGAGGGTATCCAGTCCATTGTGGTGACCAATTTGGTGAACCTCAAGAAAAGGGGCCAAATATAATTTTTTTTCTAAGTTTTTTATCTGAGCAAAAAAAAATTCTGTTGCTATGGGTACTCTCCTTGTTTCCCATCCCCCAGCTTCTTGTTTTCCTAGTGGTCTAGGAAGGGCCTCTTTCAACTTCTCCTTGTTGTGCTAGGCACCAAATCTTTTCTTTTTGGCCAAGTGTGCGCAAATGGTCTCCATCACCACCACCAATCATCCTCAGCACCCCTTCAGAGCTCTTTATCATCATCAAAACCATCACCTCCTTTATCCTGACAGACCTCAAGATGTTGCTTGTGGAGGTTGGAGTCATCCATCTTGCTTCCGACTCATTGGCTGCTCCTTGTCCTATCTTCTCCAGCCCACTGAGTCACCCATCCAACCCAATCTCCAGCTTGATCATTGATCCCATTGCTGCAATTCAATCTTGCTCATCCCTAACAATCAATCCAATCAATTCTAGGGTCAACCCAAATCTACTATTGCAGCAATTGACCACCCAACTGGTCCTTCAATCCACCACTTCCCCTTGCGGCAGTTGCTGACAGTTTTTGCCGCTGTTTGCAAACTTGAAGACGCCTGTCAGCAACCGGGTGCACCCACTCATCTCTTCCAGCAGGGCCATCTTCCCCCTGTTCATCTCTTTTATGGTTGTTTCTTCTAAGTTTTGTTATGTCATTATTCATTCATTTTAAAATCCTGATTTTTTTCTCATCATCCTCATCAATCTTTAATTTGGAAAAAAAATAAATCCGCTCTCATTTGTAGTCATCCTCTTGTAAGTAGTCTACAGGGTCTCTTGCCCATAAAAGGAGGGGCTCTCCCCTGCCTTTTTGCCCCATTATCCATTTTATCATCTATCATTTAATCCATAATCACCCAAGTAATCAATTCATGGGGCCCTTCCCTTTTCTCAGCATCCTTATCCTTGGTATATCTTTTGATTGCCCCTTGATCCTTTGAGACTCCATACTCAAATCCTTTGATCCATCCTCTGTGACCTGATTGTTATCACCAACCAATAGCCTTGATGGTTGAAGACAAATTCATTGGGTTGAATTCTTGAGTATGTTAAGCAACTCCTTTGATCCCTTTATCCAACCTCTTTGGTCCTGATCATTCATTTGATTTTCTTTCTGGAAACAGTCACGTTTGACTGAGAGGTTTCTCTAAGCTTGAAAACTGGAGTTTTAAAAATGCCTTTATTCCTTCGAAGTTAAATTCTGCCACACTATTTTTGAGTCCCTTGAGAAGTGCAGGGTTATTCTTGTTTTTAAACATGTTACTGTTTTTCTTCTAGAAGTTCATAAAACAAATTGCTTTTTTTGTACAGCAACCCACATTAATACACTACCCTTCAAGTGCATGATTGTGGAGAGTTGGGCAGTTCATTGAGAACCTGGAGTTTGGTTGGAATTGGATTAATCTTTCCTAATCTTCTGGTGACTACCAGAGTTATTAGCTTGTGGGTGTTTTTACTTGCAATTGCCTTGTTCTATTGAACTCTGAACAAAAATTTGACTTTTTTTCAATTATTTTCCCGCACCACCTTGTCTCAGATAGTGTTGTTTCTAATTCTAACAACTACCATTGAATTCATCCTTTCCATTTGATTCCTTATTTAAAAGTTCCTGGATCTTGATTTGGGTTTCATTTAAATATTTTTTTAACACTCAGGAGGGCAGCCTAAACTGCACCTTCTCCCCTCCACAGAACTGCCTCTGGCTCAGCACCATTTGAATTCTTACACTATTTTTTTTGAAATGTTTCATAGATAAAATTCTGAATTTTTTTTAAAAAAAATAAGATTAGTACAGCCACTGAGATGAAATTTATTCTTGGAGGAGAAATAAATAAAAAGTTTGTCTAGAAGTACAAATTGAATTTATTTTTTTAATTAAATCTTTAGCATGTATTTATGAAGCTTGATACAAATCTATTAAAAGTTCAATTCAACACAGGTCTGAACCAAATTCCTCAACAGTTGTAAAATAAACAAAGAATTAAGAATAAATACAGAAATTCCCAATTCTTCATGTTATGTAAGAATTTTCAATTAAGTTCATGCATGACCTAAATATTTTGCAGCAATATTTTGAGACCATCCAGTAATAAAGTTGATTTTTGACTCCAAAACCTAAACAAAGTCAAAACATGTTTTACTCACCATCCCAGGTGCTACAACTTCTGGCAGGTGCAGCAATTTTTTTCATTGCTTCATAAATTCACATATCCAGTGCTTCATTGCTTTTAATCTCAATTTCTTCAAACACATACTATAATCATCTCATCTCATATCATCACTTCCTTTCTCAACATTTCCAATGAAACTTGCTGGAAGCAAGTTGAAAGCACAAGAAAGCTGACCGAACTTTTTTTTATTATTTGGCTCTGATTCAGACTCTGATTTTGAATCAAATTTTTTAGCTTAAAATTTTCTATTTTAAAAGAAATACATGCTTCCAAGAAGATAGAATCTCCAAAACCCTTTGTATGAAAGGCAAAAGCTTCACCTCCTCCCCAACTTAATGTTCCAGCAACTGTTCCAAAATTTTTTGCATTAATTCATGAAGCTTTTTTAGATGTTTGAAGACCACAAAATCTTCCAGAAAAATTCTTGGAATCCTCAATGCAATCAAGCTATGCAGCTGGCTATTTCTTTTTTTAGATTGGGATCTAATGGAAATGGAGCAGAAATTCATCAATTAGAAAAGCTATTCTCATTCAGTTATAGAACCATTGACTTATAAACCAAAATAGTCATGATTTCCATCCTATCTTTTTGCCAATCATTCCTTCATTGGCCAAAAAAAGAAAAAACCAAGGAGATATCTCAAGTAATGGAGAATAAAGGCTTTCCTGGTTGAATTGGGTTTGTTGATGTGACCACTATCCCCTTGAGTCAAAAACCAAAGCTGGATGGCAACCACTTTTTTGATTGGGAAAAAGGCAATTGATTCATTTCTTTTGCAAAGTCTTTCATAGCACCTTTTATTACACACTGAAAAAATATGCTTTATCTGTTTGCATAGATGCTCTGTGGCACCAAAAATTGTTTGTGATAAGAACATGAAGTTCATATCCCACCATGCTGGCCTTCCAGGTTCTTGTCAAAATTCATATGCTTTAATCAGATGCCAATTGCCCAACAACCAGAGACCTACTTCAACCAAAATCAATACCTTCTGGTCAATTCAGCTTATGCTAGCAGGAAATATCTTTTTCTGGCTTATTGGAACGTTTCTTGCAATGGTCTCAAAAAACTAATTTCAAATATCATCTTGCTCAATCATGCATTCAGATTGAAAATGCAATAGGTTTGCTGAAAAGAAGATGAGCCAGCTTAAGGCAAATGCAAAACCAGCCTCAAAATCCCAAAAAAATAAAGATCCTCATCAACTGGATTATCAGTTGTGTAATCCTTTACAACTTTTTGGACAAAATCAATTATAAATTGGATGAAATATTTGAAGGAGATACAAATCCTCACAAATTCATCCCTGTCTCATGTTGTCCCTCATGTTCTTCCATGGGATAGTGGGTTTTATCCAACACACTTGCTCACTTTGATGAGCAGCCTTTGTTCTATAAATAGTTTAAAATTGAAATCACAGTACTTTTTTGTTTTTGGTTGTTCATGTAAGCTGGCTACAACTCAGAGCCAACTGACTAAGCCATAAATAATTAAAATAATAAATAAAACAAAAAATAAAAATACAGAAATATGAACTCAAAATAAATACATTAAAAATTAAGAAAATGAAGAATATTATTGCGGAAATGGGTTTCTGGTGCCAAATTAAGTATGTTCACCCACTGGCACCACCACCAAATTCCCACTCCTTCAGGTGAAACCACGGTTAACCTGTGTACCCTTGCTCATCACAGCCGCAGGTATGGGTTTCTGAACAAAATTTGGTCATAAACCCATAATAATGTTTACTTCAGGAGTTATGGACAAAAACAAATTTTTTTCCACACCCCATGAACAGCCACAGACTTTCCAAAGCTGCGCACATGAATCCTAAAGGCCACGGGAGCCACCACCAGCTGACAGGCAGCCAATTTCTTTTTTGACCAACTGCAAGCCCTGTGTGTATTCTCTTGGGCCAGGCCAGTTGGTTGCAAGGATCATGGCAGGCCACAGCCCTGTGGGTAGTCAACAGTCTACCTTGTGAAAGCTAGAAAAGTTATTACCAACTGCCAGCCCCATGGGTAGTTGAGCAACTACCTTGTGCAGGCCCAAGGTGCTTTCTACCAAACAGCCTTGAAAATAGTCACTCAACTACCTTGCAGAGGCCCAAGGTGCTTGCTACTTACCAACGTTGCAATTACTCACTCAACTAACTTGCACAGGCCCAAAGTAGTAGCCACCAACTGCCAGCCCTGCCGGTAGTAAAGCAACTACCTTGCATGGTGTAGAGACTCTTGTGGCATAATATAAATAATGCAGCAAATGGATTTCTGGTAGTCCTGGAAGGTTGATAAAGTATTACTTCTACACTTTAGAGTATTAGTAAGGCTAAAGTTCTTTTTAAATGCCTGCCCTTCTACTACTATTGTAATTCTGCTAATGGTCAACAACCAATATGAAGATGAAGATGGAAACAAAAAGATAGGAATGGCTTTTTCTTCCTCTGCCTTCAAGAAACATCAGGTGGCTGTAAGCAGACCCAATCAGGCCCTGCAAGTCACAACAGATATATTGCTATTACAAGGGAGCAGTCATGTAAAAGTGGAGAGGAGGGTTGGGAAAAGAGTTAACACTGTACATTCATGTGCTGATCTTATGATTGGCCTTCCATAATGATTTTCAGGTTTTGAACAACCCAGAAAGGAATGAAAGAAAAGAGCAAATTCAGATTCCACTTCACCAGGGAGGGCACTTGTTTGATACTGAAGACCTCAATAAAACTCTTTTCATCTAGTCCCAAGGAACAGTCTGCTTGTGCCTCTCCAAGCAGCAAAAATGTGCCTTGTTCATCAAATTTGTGACTTGGCAATCACAGATTTCTTGAAGACAGAGTGGGAGAACATTAAAAATCTGGGGAGGGAATTCAATTTTGATTCAGATAACATCATGAAGGAAGTACCTCTCAGCAAAGCCACTCTAACTCAAAGGCTAGGTTTTGAGCCAACCTGGAAACAAGGATATGCTGTCCAGAATGCTTCAAGCTGTATCCAATCCCAGACAAATCCAACAACCAAGCATCAATTGTCAAGAAATGTACTGCCAAGTTCTATTCCACTAGCAAAATCTTTGTGCGCCAAACTGGTAAAGAGCAGGGCATTTACTGTGATAAAGAATTGCTGATGAAGACCAGTGAGAAACATAAAAGACCCATTGAACCAGCTCAAACATTTCATTATCAAAGCTTGAAGGCATGGCTTGGTAGAAAATTATGGTTTGCAGAGTTTGAAAAGCTCATTGAAAGCAATCTTTATCATGAAACCCTTAATGAAAATGTGATGAGCAATGTTTGGGATGGCTCAGTTTGGCAAAACTTTGCTGGATGCGCAGACAAGAAGAGGAAATTGTCAGCTCTCTGATAACAGGAACCTTGCATTCCTTTAGCTACAGAGAGTGATAAAAATACTGGAATAGTAATAATAATAATTATTCCAAAAATAAACGCTTAGAGGCTCAAATGAATAATATAATAAGAGCAATTGCAACGTTTAATTGGTTTGGTAATAAAAGATTTTCAATATGTATATAAAAGAGGGGCCACAGTATTATACTACTGGGGGTCTTTACAGACAAAGCAAACTCTCTTGAAGGGGCCTCCTTAGGCAGTTTAAGAACCTTGGAATGAAGATGTGTGCCTTAGAAAGGGCTTATTTCACTAATGTTTGGGCATAACAGCACAATGGACAAGACAGGAAGGGAAACACTCACTCTGAGCACTTTACCACAAAAATCCTGCAATAATAGGAAGGGTTTCAAAGAAGATGGGGTGGATTGCTTGACTAAACTTCAAGGGTTGGTTGGTTTAAGAAATAAATAATAATACTACAGAATTGGTCATAAATCACTTTCTTAGACTCTTCATAAGCACTTGAATAACAATGAAATGGTTTCTGATTGATAATAATAATTCCTGGTAAACTGATGATGGAATAATGGATCCAAAGAGGTCTGCATAAATAACTTTTTGGGGTGATTTTGAGCTTCTCAGGGTGCTTAGAAAGAGTTCTGCTCATGGGCTGAGGCTTTCAAGCCAGTCAGAGCAAGATTAGCACGTTCACTTGGTGCTGTTAATCAGCTGACCTTAGATCTTCTTGATTTCTGTACTATTTTATCCACAGGATTTGTTAATCTCTTATTGCATAAATTTGATCATTCTGCACTCATCCTTCATTTTTACTATTAGTAATGCTCTAAAGTGAACAGATGTGAACATTTACTGATTTTCCATCATGTGCTGATCACGTAAAATTTTTTTAATAATTTTTATGAACACTCCTTGTAGTGTTTCATGGTCTTCAAAGATCAGAGCCAATGATTTACATGGTAATCCTTGATCTTTGATTTATTATTAAAAAATGTTCTAAACTTAATTTTTATTAATTTTATTTTAGTTTTGATATTTTTAGATTATTACTAATGCATGTTTCAACTTGTTACAAATGCCAGGCAACCCTAATTGGGTTGTAGCTCTTTTGAGCAGTACCTGGTTGTCAGATTAGTCACAATGGATCCAGACGCGGGGATCAGTCAATTCAGTGGCGCATGGGGTGGGATCTGCTGCGTGCGTGGCAGAATTAGCTGCGCGGGGGTCTCTAGTACGCAGGAAACTGCTACTATGAGTACTTAGGGGTAGGTAATGATGCGGGGCTGCACGCGGGAGTTGTGACATAACACATTTCCGCATGTAACTCCTAAAATATACACAACACCTAAATTCTGAGTGAATTTTAGGTGTAAACCCTATACGTGAAAACACGTGTGAAATGTTAAAATGGCAAAAGGTGCCATACTGGTGTCATAATTTTCTAGTACTTTTCTTTTAAATTATTTTAAAAATGTAAGGACTTGGATTTCATGGGTGGGGTCAGTGAGTGACCCTACCTAATTTTGGGTGAGGAATGCATTTCTTCAATAATATTCATGGATTTCTCACTCCTTCTTTTGTTAATTTAGATATTCTTATTCACCATGAAAAAAATGGCTGCACCTGCCGGCAGGTGTAGCACCTGGGATAGTGAGTGAAACCTGTTTTGACTTTGTTTTGGTTTTGGAGTTGAAGATCAAATTGATTTTGGGATGGTCCCAGAAGATTCATGCACCATATTTATGTAATGCATGAATTGAATTGAAAATAATTACATAAACCAAATGATTGAGAATTCTTTATTTAATTGTAAAACCATACTTTAATACAAGGACTTCCAATGAATTCCAATCAGAACTAGGTGATATGGGCTGTGATTGCCACCAATATAGAATTTGAAAATGAGGAAAATTCAATTGGTAGCTCATGATCAATTCAAAGTATTGTTGTGAACAAAGACTAGCAATTTTCTCCCAGCATGGATGCTTCAGCTTTTTGAGATTAAATATTTTTTCTATGTGAAAATTTTATACCTTATAAATGGGTTTAAGTTATAAAAATAATGCAAAAGATGCATCCTCTAATTTTGTTTTATACCAATATCTGGTACAATAAAATTTTTTTCCCTGTTTTTTCTTATATTATCTCCTGTTATCCAAGGAGATACCAGTCAGCTAGGTCAACACATACTGTCCTTCATAAACTAATGTTATTGATAATAGCTTACCAATTGGTTAATTGTAAAAACACAATAAACATTCTTGGAAGTTTTTGCAATTTTTAAATCATAAGCCATGGTTGCCACAAAACCTGATATGCTATCTTGATGTATAACAGATATTGATCCACCTTCTTGATAAACCATTTGACCATTGAGATGAGTGAGGCCAAGGTATGGATTTCATGAACTATCAATTGGTTCTAAAAGTGGAAAGGTTTCCACAATGAGGACATATTTCCCACAGTTTTTTTCATAAAATATGCAAAATACCTTTCCCATGTCACAAGCGCCTTGATTTGATATAGATGAAAATGAAATGTGAGAGTTACTTTTATTGTAGCAATGGGGTGTTATGCTATTACCATGGAAGAGCATTGATTTGCAAGGCAGCCACTCAAGCTGGTCCCATGGCAGCAGCTTGTATATTGACTGATTTTGAATAAATTCTTTTAATAGCCCTTCTTCCAAACCATTCATTTCTTTTTTAGACTTTGAAATGTCATCTGACTGAGAAGAATAGAATAAACTTTGAAGATCTTGTAGTTGATTAGAATTGATGCCAAAAGCATTTGAGTTGGATCCAATTTGTTTAACAACACCTTGAAGTTTTTCTCTTTCAAGGAATCCATTCAAGAGAGACTTATCAAGGAAACCTGAAATTTAACAAACCAATTAGCTCACTTCTCCCAATCAAAAAAATGTTTTTCAGAAATATGTGTCACCTATGTGTATTTTAATTTTTTTTTGATCAAGGTCAATATGTGATTCAGCCTTTCTCCTGACCAACATGAAAATATTGAGGGAGGACCATAGAGCATGATCAACTTAGTCATATATATGCTGAGAGAAGTTAATTGTTGGCTTTGGTTTAATTCCATTTCCCCAATGTAGCAATAATTCCTCCCAATAAGCCAAAATCAATTCATACAATTGGGTCACCTGGTAATGGGTAAGTTGATGAGACATGACTAAGTTGATAATACAAACAAGTTTAGAGGTAGTTGATACAAGCTTTTCCTCCCTTGAGTTGTTTGATGAGTTCCACTTCCACCTTGGAAGCAAAACAAGAACTACATGAATGGTGTACAAAACTAACCATTCAGCAGCCTTAGGAGTACCAGCAGAAGGCAAACCTATATTTCTGGGAAGTCTAGTAATCCAAGATGGAAATGCAATCAAATTGCTACCCTCTTGAAGACTTTTGAGTTCTTGAGGAGTAATTCTCATTGATGCAAAACTTGCCTCTTCTATTGATGAAGCTGAATGAAGTGGATAATTGGAATATTCAACAGAGAGATGTGAGCTTTCTTCCATAAAACTTTGAGCTCTGTTCCCAGTTTCATTTTGGCTTCCTGATTTACTTGTAATAGATCTAATTGGATTTATTCCTTGTGAGTCAGCTTCTTTCTTTCCTTTCTCATTTGATTTAGGTAATGATTTCAAATGGTGAGCTGTTTGTTGATTTGTTGTCAAGAAGCCTTGGAGAACGCCAGACAGAAGGTTGGAGGAGTTGAGATTCAGAATATTCCCAACTTTTTGAGGAGCTGGGACAATGAAGCCCTGGAATTTTTTGAACTACAACAATTGGTACTGAAGTTCTCTGTTGAATATTGGATGGTCCTTGTTGCTGTTGATTTTCCCAAATTTTCACCTTTTCAACTGGATTGGGAGCTGATTCCTCAAGGTTTTGTTGCAAGCTTTCTAGAAATTGTTGAACTCTCCTCCGGTTTACTCTCTGGGAGCTCTCTGGTTACAAATAGCACTTTCATTTGGATCCAGATCTAAGGCTGCTAACTTGACTAATTGTGACACTTTTTGGGTAAGTGCTTTGCCTTCTCTCCAAATTTTGAAGAGTTTGACCAGCCTTTATTCTTTCAAGGTAGTTGACACTATAATCTTGTAGCATTCCCAAGATAAATGTATGCGTTGCATCAATTGTTGTCATATTTGTTGGTTCCCAGTATGGCAGAGATTGGGAAATTGTGTGCCGGGCACCATGTAGCTTGAGAAGGTTGGCTTTCCCATACAATTATAAAGTGTTATTCCAAATTTCTTCCCATTTAATGTGATCTTGATTATTTTTGACTGGCCAAGTCTCTTTTTTGGTGTTTTGGATGTCATTGAGCTTGAGGTTGCCATTGGAACAGAATATTGTGGCAGAGTGAGATGCAAATTCACCCATTTTATGCAAGGCAGGTCTATCACCAATCAGAGGCAATATTACAGTAGGTATTACTCTTCCATTGGGGTATTTGTTGGTTTTTGTGAATTATATTCCTTTCCAAAGGTCCAGTATCTCAGAGAAAAGTGGCTTGAGTAGATTGTTCAGTTGTAACAAGGTACATTCCTTGGGTGTTGGTGTGAATCCATACACAAAAAGATTGTGCAGCTTGTAAGGGACATTGGGTGGGAGGTTGAAACATACTAAGAAAATTACACCAAGAGAGATGCTTTTTCCACTGGTCTTTATACCAGGGGGATTCATCCCATTAATGTAAATTCCAAAAACAAGGTTCCCGGGTTCTGCTGTGTCAACTTGATTGGTTTCATCCTTGAATTCCTTCCACATAGTTCCATCCCAAATATCAAAAAGTCTATTAGGATTACTGGCTTGATGCCATTGAGGTCCACTGAGTAATTCTTCAAAAAAAAGGAGAGGTAATTGTCTTGCAATCCACTTCTTGAGTAATTGGTGTCCAAACTGCTTCAGAGGATAAAATTTGGATTTTTTCTTGTCTTGAATCCAAAGTTTTGCCCCACACGTAACGGGCTCTCCAGTTGTTGAATGAAGAATATTATTGCATTTGGGATAGTGCCTGGTTTCATGATTTTCTTCACCAGACGGGGTTTCTGAAGAAGGAAGTGCTTGATCCAAGGGATAGAGTTTGTAACAAATTTCACAACAGACATTTTCAACTTGATCATTTGTAATTAAATTTTTTTTTTAATGTTGCAAGACTTTTAGGGATTTCTGCTGAATAGTTGGGCTGGCCAGTTAACATTGAATTAATGTGGATTTTTTTTTTCATGTTCTATCTTGAGGTATTTCTGACAAACATGGTCACCAACATTTTCCTCAATACTTTGGTGAAGGATTTGAAGTGATGAGATTAGGGCACTTGGATTGTGATAGAAAAATTTAAGAGGTTTCATCCCAGATATATCATAAATTTCCATGTTTTCTGGTGGAGGCGGTTGTATTTTATAATAGGAAGGAACCCTTTCAGGGTTGTTTGGTGCATTTAAATCTTCAATTCTTGGCTTGAATGTGATGAAAGAGAGGAAAAATAAGAAAAGGCACCTCAATTCAAGCACAAATCAAGAAGCATACATTTGAAGAAGATGTTCACTCACAGTGCTGATGTTTTCTTGTTGTGTTTCACTGACGGGGTTTATTCTGGTAATGGGATGGGAAATGTTTGGTATATTTTTTGTTTAATTTGTGCACCATGAGTGTTTCATCAGTTATCTTTCAAATATTGATCATAAGCAGCAAGAATCCCGTCACATACACTTGTAGAATCATTTGACTGCAATACATGGTTTTGATGTGCTTTTTTGGACCTTCCAACATCAGTTTATAGATTTCTTCCATGTTGAAATGTTCTTTCAGAACATTTGGCACATTGGCATATCCAAATATTTCCAACTCTTGTAGTGTGCTCCATTGTTCTGATTGATTTGGATTTTGTGGTAAGTCAGATTGTTGGAGGTTGTCTAAAATTTATTGATTCAAGCGGAAAAAGATGAGAATCATTATAAATATTCAATTTTTTTTGTATCTCCTGGTGAGTTTAAGTAATCAAATATTCTCAAAAATTTATTGCTTGCATTTTGAATATTCATATTTGGGCCAGTGGCCAAGGGATTGCACAGTAGATCTTCTATCTTTAAAAAGATTCCTAATTGATAGATCATAGAATAATTGGTCATGTGTAGCGCATGTAAAATACGTAAGAAATCCAAAGATATTTTGGTTTAAATTTCAATACAAATGCCTTGACCAAAAATCCTGTATCCAGTCTCAAAATGAATTATCTCAATAAAAACCCATTATAGTAATTTACATTTTGGCATTGAAAAATTTGAGTAGGCATTTTTTCCAAAAATAAATTGGCCATTCCTGAAGTCAGACTCCTTTTCTCAAAGTACTGAATTCTCATCTGGTGGTATGTATATTCCATATGTCTTTTTCCTAAAAATAATTTTGGGGATGTTCAAAATATGATTGATCTCAAAATTTCTTTTTTACATTGAGGAAAAGGCTTTTTGGGTGTTGTCAGCTGGCAAAGAAATGTTGGAGTATCTGAAAAAAAGATGGGGCACACAAAATGAAATTAATCAGTGTTTTTCAATGGGATATTTAATTCTGTAAACACTTGAATTTGGGTTTTTCCCAATCTTAGTTTAATTTTTGTGTGGTTTGTTGAGATAAAGTTTTAAATTCATTCATTTGCAAATTTCAGGAGGTTTTGAATGTGGCCTAATTGTTATAACTTAATTTAATCAGGCAGAACCTACATAATTTAGTTTCCTAAATTGAATTAATCTAGCTTTACATATGATTACAAGTTTCCAGTTGAAAAAGCATGAGTGGAAACCCAATTGAGATACATGGAATACTGGATAAAACTTTCACAATATCCAATGTTGCATCCAAACAAATTTGTCCCTATTCTTTAGAGGAAGAATAGAAAAAAGACACTATTCCTAATATTCCTAAAATGTTTGAGTGGTTTCCATTAAGCTTGATGGCTTGAAGAATTGAGCTCTGAGAAAGGAAACTGAATCTGTGAGATCAACTTCTGGAAGTAAACTCAAGGCTCTTTTTTCAACAGGAGTTATATCCTGCAGTGTTTCCTTGCTTATCCAGTTTTGGGGTATAGAGGTAGGAAGTGAAGGTGGGTCATCACCTCCTGTCAAATTGTTTGGTTGAGAAAGACTGCTAATTTTCACTTGTCTTTCCTGCTTGATGCATGGGTTTTTTCCTAGTTGAATGTATGCTTCATCAAGGTAGTGATAAATTTGGGATATTTGTTCAGCCCTCAAGATATTGGCATGATTGAAAAATTCTTCATCTTCACCCTAAACATCAGAAATGAAGCCACTATCCAAGAAAAGAGCAGAAGTCTCAGGGAACAAATGCATCATTTCCAACTCTACTGCAGTTATCTTCCTGATTTCCTTCTTATTATTCTGTATTTAAAAAAATCATGAATCGTTATTCATTGAACAGTGAGAGACATTTACAAAGTTTCAGAATATTCATTTGACCTAATTTCTTCTTGCTTAAACTCTGGGATGCAGAAACATTTGAATTCCTGCTCCTGGAGCCTCCTTCTACCTTTCTTTCCTTCTTCCAAAGAGCCTTCTTTGATAGGAGCCAACAATTGATTATGCCAACACAGTTTGCTGGGGTGTTGTCATTCTTGGTTATTTAATAGGCAGAAGTACCTCACGTTCATGGCAAATCTTTCATGCTGTGATTATGATTTCAGTAAGAGAGAAATTCCAGCTGGATGTTGGATTCCTTCCCCAGTGGAAGGTGCATCTAGAAATACTGGCATTTTGGATGAGAGCCTATGCATGGGATATCCATGTCTCATCATGAGAGTTGATTTGGCCAATAGAAGTGGCTTCTATTGATTGAGATTTTGAAGAAATGTTTTGTTTCAATTGGCGCAATGCATCCTTCTTGACAAGTTTGAGCTCCTTTTCACGTAGTTGTGGATTGGAATTGTATTGGTTGGGTTTACCAGTGTTTGATGATATGGCATTTGTGATGGATTCCTTCTTCTTTGAGATATGATTTTGCAGGAAAGATAGTTCACCAGCAGTTGGAGGATCAGGGATCTTGTTGTTGTTGGAATCCATTCCAAGAATTGCTTGAGTCCAATCAAGTAAGGATTTGGAAATACCACTAGAAGAAGGCGGGATCCCAAGATTACGTGCATGACAAGAGAGTGAATATTGTTCTTGGGCCATACGTTTCTTCTTCTTCTGGTGTTGGTGGACTTGGGAAATTTGTTGGGCAATCATAAAGTTTGATGGGGCTGAAGAGTTATCAAAGTCATCATCTTGCTAAAAACCTTCCATATTGACTTGGTCATCTGGAAGGGGGAAATTTGATGGTTCAATGGTTGATGGTGCTGGGTTAACTGAGCTTTCTGTAGTTGAGTAACATAAAATGAATGAAAACAAGAATTTATATTTGGGATTGTATCATGGTTATGGAGGCTTTGTGCTAGGGGAATTAAATTTTACCAGCTTGCATTTCTTAATTTCCAATTTGATAACCAGATGATAATGTTCCTGATTTGATTTTCCTCCAAACTGATAAATAGGAAGTCAGATTGTCTCTTGTTGGCAATCTGAAAAATTTCAGAAACCAAGAGATTGTATATTATGATTTCCCTTTGTTTCCAATTTGTCTTCCAAGTGGACAAATGGTATGTATATAAGTATACTTCCATCATCACAGTAAGGGATTAATTGCATCAAAGTAAAGTATTGTGGAAAATAATATCATCATCAAGGTGAAAAGCGGTGGTATTTTTCTCACCCTCCACCAACGTTTTGGTGATTATATTTGGTCAAGGCAGTGCAGAATCTCAAAGAATCTGCGGTGGAAAAATAGAATCTACAACATTTAAATTTTTTATTTTTGGAATTATGTAGAAAGAAAATTACTTTACAATTGAACAATTTGAATCCAGAACATCTTCTGCCATGACAAAGATCTTTGAACATGATTTAGGTGAGAGAATATTTTAATTTATATATACATGGGATACACCTATTATGATTGAATGGAAATATCAAATCAAGTGTATAATTAAATATGGAAAACATTTGAGTGGAGATTTTATTGAAAAATCAAATGAAGCATATTATATATTGTAGATGGGTGCTTTCCAAACTAATTAATTTGGTTAAACAGCCAATGGAATTAGTGTCATAAGTAGAGATGGAAATTAAAGGCAAAGCTCAAATTAGTTCATTTATAGCTGTCTTTATTTTTTGGTAAAGGATTTTAGCATCAAAATCCAGAAAAATTGGTTGTGAAAAGCCAATGGAGCAGGCTGGACAAGGAAAATTGGCATGCATGGAGGTTCACTTTTTGGAATGTTGATTTTGAAGAACTTTGAAGTATAAAAGAATATTATGATTGACTTCATCATCTTGATTTGTGCCCAATTTTCTGCATGGAAATCGGGATTAGGACTTTCATCTTCCAATTTTTTAGAAAAAAAATAATCTATTTTATCTCATTATATAAGCAGATACGTGCTTTGGAAGATCATCCCTGGATCTATAGTGCATTCTAAAGTTGGTTTGAAAGTGTAATTCATGGGGCAGTGGTTCCAAAACTTCCTTATTTCTGGTTGGTCACAATCCATTCCTTAAAATAAAACTGATGACTGAAGATATTTGATTGTCTGCTAATCAAGAAAATATAAAAAAAATTGAAATCTGGGGATCTTTTTCAAGTTAAACTAAAAATAACCAGCATGAAAAATTGTGACTACTTCAAGCCATTACACAAAAAAGTGGGAAAGGCATAACAATTATAAGATTTGTGTAAAAACGCTGAATAGAAAAATTTTGATGAACCAGATTAAGCAATCAAAGTGAAAATTTCCAAATGCAAATCACATCAAGAAATCAATAAAGGATAGATATTCTATTCTTCTATTACTTGATAAGAGATCAATATATAATTCCCAATGAAACTTGCCATTTCCTATTTACCAGAGGGTAAGATTTTCAAACCATTAATAGAAGTATACAAGAATTAAGTTGTAGAATCTCAAAATTTATATAATTTTTGGTATGATAAATGTGCACTAAATTTAACATCAAAAAAAACTCCAAAATCTATGTTTGGATATGATGGAATAAAGTATGAGGCATTAAAGTTCTGTATTATACAGACAAGTTTCTGTTTATTTCCAGTGTGAATTCTTGAAAAAACCATGCAATTACAATCACTAGTTGTTTTCAATCCAAGAAAAAGCAAATCATCATTCAGTGAGACAAAGAGTATTGGTGTGTAAGGATCATGCAGCTTGTGATGCATTTTACCTTAATCTGAATTGTTGTTTGTTATCTAGAGCTGTTATTTGATCTGGATAATGCAGGATACCCATGTGTTATTCATCTTGAAAATAAATAAATAAAAATGGTTTTTTGAGAAGAAAATTATTTTTTACATCCATCTCAAAAATTTCATTTTATCCAAGAAATGACACAGCTTGATATCAAATGAATTCTGAAGTGAATAATTTTGGGATGGATAATGATGCAACAGATGTTTTGGTTTCCTAACAATTTTTAACCATCTATCCAAAAAGAAATAACACTAATGAAAATTGGGGGTGGTCATGAGCTATTTGTTCTGGTATTGTTGGTCTGTGCTTCTCAACACCATGGTTCACTTAGGCTAAGTGCACCATGGTGCTGGAATTGGTTCCAACATTGCTGTTCAACTGCTGTAATGATTGTAGTTAATTACTGGTAACTTGGAATAATCATGGCAGACTGTAACTCTGAATTATTCCATGCAATTTGTTTTGGTAAGGACCAATGCCCTCAAGCATGATGGAGAATTTTTTGGGAGGATGGTGCACTTAGGCTAAATGCACACTGCTCCCACAAACTTTTATTATTTTTGAAAACTCACAAAAATACTTTTTATTGATATTTCTACTTTGTGAAACAAATGTGTTATTTTGTTTTCATCCTAAACCATTTTTGATCCCAAAGAATGAAATCTGAATTCTGAAAACCCTTTTGCTGTTGCAGGAGTGTGATGAAGTTCTGGAAATTTTTATTGGATGATTTTCAAGCCATCAATGTTTAAATGCAACAAAACCTCATGGAAAATTTTTAAAAGAATTAATCAGTTATGGTTGTGTATTCATGGCACTTCAGAACATGCATATTTTGGGTTGATGGAAGAAGCATTTAAAAGGCAACAAACAAGAAACGTTGAATTATATATTATTTCAGGTTTTTGGTTTGCGCATTTTAAGATGCTAATTCACTGAAGGAAGCAGGTGTATATAAACCAAATCTATTTTTAGATGGATTGATTGAAAGCACAAAAAAGTTCAGAAGACGGCGTTTCCTAACTCCCAACTGAAAATGAAATTTATTTACAGTTTTTGATATCATTTCATTCTGATGGGAATCTTGAGAAGCATGGAATTTGAATGCATTTTTGAAAGAAGAACAGGTGGGATTAAATTAATTGCATACCATTGTAAATATCTTGCGTTTTGGTAGTTTTTATGTTTTCTTTGCAGCATTTCTAATTTAAAATACATTATAGTAAATTATTTGGTGTATGTATTGAGCCAGATTTGTTTTGGATAAATAATCATTAAATAGGAAATATTATTAAACCCCATCATTCTTTCAATTAGCACAAACTGTCATAAAATCTTTTGTAACCATAAACATAACTTAGAAAAGAAAAGAAATTGCAATTCAGGCTTGCAAAAGCTAACTCATGCATTAATATGGATGAAAGCTGGTGATTTGTAACCAAAATTCCTGGGAAGTTTTCCATTTGCAGAAATTGTGACTGCCCCCACAGGTTACCCAGGTGATTGAGCATCAAATAATGCAATAGGCTTAGGTTCATAGTGTTTTGGTGATGGTAGAATCATGAAACAACAATTAACTGAAAGAGTGTACGGGGAATAAAAAATAATCTTTATAAAGCCTCCTCATTTTTTCTGTTTTTGGAAAAGTTTCATTTGTTTTTGACTATTTTCTGATGAAAAAGCATTTCAATCCACAATAGATGAGTGGAAGCAGCTATTTTTTGGAACACGCAATTCCAAATTTCTAACAGCTGGTGGATATAGTCTGAGAAAAATTCAAGATGCCTCAAAAAAAAGTGCAGGAAGACCAGGTGAAGTGTCTTTGAAAAGGATTTAGGCAGGAGCATATACAAGATCCCTTGATTTCACAAGTGGATTTTGAAGAGGATTTCATATCTTGAACCATGAATTCCGAAAAGAAAGGGATTTACTGTCCTTGCACATTAGGTTTTCAAGTTCACATTGAATGTCTACATATGAGATGAACTGAAGTTTTGGAGGATTTTCCTTGAAAACCATGTTCAAACAACATGGTGTCTCCAAAATCAACACTATTTTAGGCATAGTTTATTGATTGTTAGAAGCCAATCATACACTGGGCAAGGTGAGAAAATCATGAATATTGGGGCTATCTTGATCAATCCATGAAAGAAGGTTTTGCTCTATTTCTAAGAATGCATTCTTTCTGCAGAAAAAAATAATAAATTGGAGGTAAGTATAATCAGTGAATCAGACTACATGGATTTCAATATTTTTGCAAAAGCATTTGGAAGTTTTCTTATTGGAATAAATCAAAAAATCTTTTTTGAACTGAAAATGGATTATCCAACATTTGATGGGGGTTGTGGACAACTTAGGCCAAGTCATCCACCCCTCCACATCTCCTTGGAAAATTTGGGGAAAAGAGCCAATATAACCAATTCAATATGTCATGGGTAGGTATAATGGGGTTTGAATCTTTTCTGAAATTTTGTTCTGGTAACAATTGGATGGGTATTTGACCCTTTGCCCATCAAATAAAAACAAACAAGAATAAATCCAAGTCAGCATGGAATTCAAAGGCACCATGATGGAGTTGCCTGCTGTGCTGTGGGTTGCATGCACCTGATAGTTCATTATCCACATTATTGAATGATTGCATCCACCCTTCAATTTTAATTTTGTAAGAAAACTCCAATAATTGAAGAAACTGAAGAACATCTTTCATATGTAACCAGGTCACCAATTTTGTTATAATTATTATAAAAAGTGGAAGAATTAATTATGAGGCCTTAAGGAAACTCAGCTCTATTGTGTTTGGTTGAATGGTCAAAAAAATGGTGTGATTTTGGTCTCAATTAATATTTTGAAAAATTAATTGCATCTCTTCTGAGTTTTTTGGCCAGAAAGAAAATGAATTGGGTATTCAAACATACTTGAATTTGGACTGCATCCAAATTTGGGTATAAATATTGAGATCATTATAGACTCACTCAAGATAGTTTAAATATAAGATGGTGCTGAATAATCCTTGGTAAGGGGCCTGTCTTTCTCACCCTGTATTCAAAAAAGGCTACTGTAATAGATAAGTTAGTCAACCCTTTTTTAAAGCTTTAATCAATTACACTGCTGGTTACAATTCAAGAAAATGTGGAATAATTTTGTGAAAATTGTTTCTCTGATGAACATCAAACAGAAAATTTGATGGTGATTCTCCCAAACATCATTCCAAGGACAAATACTCTGGTGTGATGTTAGGAGTGGCAGGGTGGCTTCTTTAGTATTTAGGATCACAAATTGTGATTCTTTGGAGAGTGGAAATTTTTGGTTACATTGCAATCATAGTAATTTGGGATTATTTTTGGATATTCCAGAATTTGTCTAGGCTTATGTGAATGCATGAGCAAGGAATGATTTTTGTGGCCAACAATTTGAAGTAACCTTGTTCATTGCTTTCTAATTGTTTCCCACTTAGGTCTTTCTTATTGTGGCCATGTCTTTTATGTGATTCTGCACTTTCTGGAATAGTTTCATAAATTCCAAAAGATGGGAAATGATGTATGTCAGATTTCCTAGTCCCACAACCACAGTCAACTGTTCTTCAGCAGTGTGGTGCACCTAGCCTAAGTGCACCATGCTGCTGACAATGTACCATCCTAAGTAAGCATTGTCTGATTACCCCAGTTCTTATGATGAACCCCTTTGTATACACCACAGACTCAAATGTTTTTCAACAATTTGTTATCCAGAATCATCATGGCCAACATACTCTCAACCATTTAGGATCATGAATCCATGAATTAATCCCCTCCTGAGGAAATTAATTTATAGATAAATATTCAAATCATTAATAATACAATGCTATAATCAGTTCTGAGTCTGCTAATGAAAAAGTTCCTCAAACAGACACAGCACATACTTTTTTCACATTTCTTTAAATTTGTGTCCTGAATTGAACAAATATCAGCATATGAGTTTTGTTGATGGCAGTCAAATTTCCAGAATCATGAGAATTTTTTGGTGTCAAGATTTGGAGCCATAAAATCATGCCAAACCTTTTTAAAGTCTCTTCTCCAGCATCATACAAGTTTTAAAATAAATTTCCTTAATTTCAGCCATAATCCATAACATGAACCAATCTTTCAATGAATTATACTTTTTCTGAAAGTTATATCTCACAGTAACAATAATTTGTCAATGAAACTTTTGAAATGAAGCTTACTGCAAGCCAAAAGTAACATTTGATACAATGGCACATTTGAGATTACTACATCAAAATCTTTTATTCAAGTTTTTTCTTTGCCTTTGAAAGACAGTGTGCAGTCATTATTCCTGAAATAGTGAAATTTTCACAATATCACCCATAACACTTTTTTATACATGGTCAATTTTAGCATAATTACATCAATTCCATCTATTTCTGGTGTAAACTGACCAAGACTTTTGGACTCAGAAATATTATTTTGTATCTAAGCCCCATTTCTTTTATTTTCTGGTTACTTCTTCAAAAACACTCAACATCTATTGTTTTACTATTCAAAAATCCCAGGTTCCCCCTTTTTGGATGGTACACACTTCTTATTTTGCAATCACAATTTTTGATTAAAAGTTTTTAGGATCTCTTTTTTTTAACCAGATTGTGCTGATGCACAACCAATTTAAATTGTTGCCTCCACACCTGCCAAACAAATTGCCCCCACCATCATGATGCAGGGATTCATTGTGGCCACAACAAATCCCTTGATCCCCAGCCGCATGGCTTCCAAAACATCCTGGCCACCCCCTCGCGCCCCCCAAACCATCTGATTTCAAATTTTGGGGGGCCCTGCGTCCTTTCTATGCTGAAGGCTACACAAGCAAGCAAGATGAGTGTGGTAGAGGTGTCCCGACTTGTGTTGCTTTCATGTGGGCGCACACAGACCTTGATCCTTGTGCAAACTTCAGAGTTGTGCCTCATTATCGCTCGCACAACTCGGAACCTACCAAAATCATGGTTTGCTGTTGCAACACACCTTGATTCCAAAACTTTTTCTTCAATCTTTCCTGCATCATTCCTAGGCCTCATCCCACCACAAGCATCCCTTCTCAAATTTTGTTTGCCAATATCCTTGACTGTTTTGAACCCCTGCATTGCAAGCCCGTTTTGTGTTGTTCTTTGTTCCTCTTGGCCGGCCTCTGTCTCTCTTTATCTGGTAAGCACTCCTCCCACCCCTTCCCTCTTGATCATCATTACCTTTCAACCCTTTACTTCCAATTCAAATCACCTCCCACCTTTCATCCATTGTCTCTTCCCAAACTCCACAATATGAAGCTGACGCTTATAAACTCTTTGCCTATCTTCTCTTTTTTCTTCCATTGGTTCAACATTTCCCATTCTTGAATTGTGATTGAATCCTCAATAATGTGGTCCCCCCTCCTCATGGATATCTTTTCAATCCACGGCCCTTTTCTCATCATCCCCCAACCTTATTGCTGCTGATTATGCTTCTTTGTTCCAACTGATCATCATAAACAAATTCCAGCCATTTTATCACATTTTTCCTCCGCAAGTCCACTTCAAATCCCCTTGAAATGAATTCAAAATCAACCTCAGATCCTCCACTGTTGCCAAAAAACCTTATTAATGAGTGTACAACCCTCCAAACTGCTCAAAGTAGCCATACGTATGTATTTTCAAAACCATCAAGATCATTTCATCTCACTAATTATTATTTCTTCTTTTATTTGTTGATTTTTGGGACTTGGACATCTGTGAACGCTTCTGAAACATGGTTTGTAGGAAAGATGAGCTAGTGTCTCAGAAGCAGGATCAGTTTTCAACACCAGAATTGACTTATAAGACCAAGCCAGCACTCAACTTCATTCAATCAGAACCCGCCAAATCCAGAGCACATAAAAAACATCAGAAATTTTGACGTGATAACTGCAATTGGGAATAAACCTCTGAACCAGCCTACTTTGTTGATCTTAGGCCAAATCTTTAACCTTGCCAAGCTATAGTACCTCTTACAGGGCCACAAACCACCCTTCATGTTGTTTGTAATTGTAAATATGACTCATACCTAGTATTGAAGTATCATACACTCAATCAGTGTCCTTATACCTTACTGGCCACTCAATTCTCAGAAATGATATCTGATCTCTACACCATGGCCATCAACCAAATCAACCATAACAAAACCAATCAAATACCAAATCTGGCTTCATGTATGGGCTTGGCTTTTGCCAGGGAACTGATCAAGGATATTCTGCAGGTATTCTGATTTTAATTATAAATTTTTCATATCAAATAACAATTGAATTAATCAACAAATGATATTTAAATCAGGAATATATGCTAGAAGAAGAGACTTGACTGAAGAACAAATTGAAAATGATGATGCCTTGTGGGCTAAGCTTCCAGTTCACAATAAATTGGTCTTCAATTGTATTAAAGGTCTCTCCAACACTGCCCATATGAAGCACAAGAAAGTATCTGAAGATTTCAAAATACCGAACTGGACATCTCCAGAGTAGGGTGATCAAAGACAATCTTTCCTTCATGCATCCAATGTCATTGTGACTTGTGATGACTTTTCAAATGTTGTTCATACTGATGAGGATGATTTGAATGGTTATACTTATGGTTTGTTCTCATATATTGAAAAACCCACAGGCACCCCCATTCCACCTCCCTCGATTGAAACAGGCCATGGTCTCTCCTTCCCAACACTTGGTTTCATGGTGGATTATGCAAAGGTTGAGGGTATTGTTGATATATTATTGCAAACTTGTCTTTTTCCACATCATACTACTTTCCCTCCACCCAGTCTCCAATCAACAGAACATCATGCCCATTTTGGATTCTCATTCCAAATAAAAAAAAACTTTCCCATTGCTCCCTGAAACTCCAAATTTGTTCTCCTAATGAAATTGTATCTAAAGTAAATGGAAAAAAGCTAAATATGGGTATTGAATTAATTTTTTGCATGCAATTCAAAGAATAGCTGTTTTGGAAATATATCCTGCAGTTTTCCTCTGAACCCAATGTGAAAATCCACATGAATTGTACAAATTTTGTGATAAGTGCATTTTCAGACACAATCTCATTGTAGTGATGGAAAACTTATGCTAAGTCATCTACCATCCCATAGCAATCAAGACATAAAATTAATTCAATAAAAGTTGTATCAGGTTTGGGGACCATGGTTGCGTTATGATAAGTTGTCCATGGTGCCAGGCCAAGGGGACTTGGGTTACACATGACCAGTAACAGTGATGTGACAAACCTGGGGAGCATGGATGACTTATGCTAAGTCATCCACAATACAATGAAGAGACACTCAACTTCAAAATACTCACAAAGGCACCCAAAGCCTTGGTGGACCGGTGGACAACTTAGCATAAGCCGTCCATGCCCACCAGGTTTGTCACATCACTGTTACTGGTCATGTGTAATCCAAGCCCCCTTGGCCTGGCACCATGGAAAACTTATCATAACGCAACCATGGTCCCGGTAAAGGACACACATGTTAACATTATGCACTTACTTGGAAACAATGTTGATTCCCCAGCTTATTCCCACAAATAAGCATGTAAATCCAATACACTGTACATACATCTGTCCATCATTTTCACACACCTGTTAGATGATTTCCATTTTTTCCAATATTTAGGCAGGTAATCCATAGCCAATAAGTGCTGTCCCATTCTGATCTCAACCAACTAATACCCCATCAGATTACAGAAGAAACATCATGCCCTTCTCAACCTGACCAACCTTCTTGAATACACCATGGCCAATTTTCCTGGTAAGAATATTTATTTGCTGAGTTGTGTGTGTTCTGATAATGATGGGGAATCCCTACTTGAATTTTGTAGAACAACGCACTCTTAATCAACTTAATGCTCTACTGGGTGATGCCCATGTTGAACAATCACATAAGAAAGTTTTGCAGTCAATGCTTGATTTCTATAGGCACAAGTATGATGCAAAGGTAGAGCATTTGAGGTTGCAAAAAGCAAAAGCTGTTGGTGTAGCCAAGCCTTCAACTGACTCAGACAAAGAGCCAACAGCAAAGGATCCTTCAAATATCCCATTGACAATCAACAAACCTGTTGATCCCACTAAAACAACTCCTAATGCAGACCAATTTTTATACCCAGCTTACACCAGTGCCTGCAAATGACCCAGTGGAGCAACCCAGTGAGTTAAATAAACTATTTGATTCACAAAAACTGTTTTGGAATGATTTGAAATATGCACAACTGATACGGTCCCAATATATGTAGTTGAATCTGAAATACCAGCTGAAACTTCTCTAGAGGAAAATCCAATTGAAGCCCCAGAACATGTTGCTGTTGCTCATCCTACTGTTGAGGCACTGGATAACCAATTGCATCCCCCAGTTGTTGCACCTCAAGGCCCAGCCATGGGTTCTGAAAATCAAGCATCTGCTTGCCTGGCAGCACAAGCTGCTTTGCAAAAACTGCAAGCACCTAGAAGATCTGCACACCGGAAACCCTCAAGCTCACAAGCATCATCTGAATCCTCTGATTCTGACTCTGAATTGTCATATTCAGACAATGTTCCACCAGAGGAACCCAAAGTAATTGTGCTGGAACCATTGCCCAGGAGTCCCACTCCAGCTCCCACCCTAGTTCCAACATCCCCTGAGCAGGTCAGTTGCCTCTCCTCCACAATTTTCTTGATCCTTTACAGAAAACTGACTCAAAATTTGAATTTCATTTCTGAATCAGAATGAATCAGCCATAATACCCCAAAGAAGGAATGTTTCTAATGCTGGAATCATCACTGAGGATGAAACTCAAAGGAATTCCCATCCAAGAATTGAGCAGCCATCATGAGATCCACCATGCCAGGCTGAAGGTGAAGCTAGTACCCAAATTACAACACAGGCCCAAACTAATCGGCCAATAGATCCACCTGGTTAGTTGAATCAAGATGTTATGAAATGAAAAGAATGGGAATTGACTTTATTCCATTACCCAGAACTCTTTGTTGGCTTAACCAAGGAACACCTCTTAAGGTTGTTGTACTGGGAAGAAATCAAGGTTAATGCAACCCCTTCAAGCTATTCTAAAATGATAACCAGCACAAAGTTTCTAATATCCAACACTATTAACCTTCTTGGCTGGAGGATCTTGGAAAACCCCCCTGAGACATCAACAATCCTAAAATCATTGGACCTTTGTTTGAACAGGTGCAAAGATGGTAAATTCTGATTACAACATACTCCAATCCTCTGAAAATAAACTGATTCTTATGTTCTATCTTCTCAGAAAAGATTTTGCTCAGCAAGGATGATGATTTCTTTGTTGGAAATACCTTCATCAATACCTCCTCTCTCTCTTGCTCCAAGAAGGCAGCCAAAAACCACATGCATCCCCTTTCAGAGATCCTGAAATACACAAGAGAGCTAATCCGTGGAGCCTATGTGAAATTGAAGCATACACTGAATGAAATCATAGGTGTGGTCTCAAACAAAATCTCAAGAAATGTGCTCTCATCTATGGAAGGGATTGATGGGACTTTCAATGAAGCTCTACTCAAAGCACAAAGCTACTTTGCCAACCTGCAGGCAGCTGTCATTGATGATCCAACATTCCTTCAAAACAAGAGGTTTGGTTCTAGCCAAAATACTGAGGTCACATGTGGAAGCGGTGGTTTGAATACGGTGTTGGAATACGTGGTCTCTCTAGTGACTGGGTTCATGAACTTATGGCTTGATGAAAGGGAAGATAATCAACAGCCTTTTATATCTAAGGACTCAGCTGAAAAGAAGAATCAATGGGGGGTCAATTCTCTAGCATGTGTTGCACACATGTTGGTTTTTGGTCCTGCTGCAATATGGATATGTCCTGGAAATCAAAGAGTCATGCCCAGATGGAAGGCTGGCATGCTGTGTGAGTTTGGAACTCTTGTCCTTGAATCAAAGTTGAAGGGTGGCTTGCCTGCTGATCACCTCTGGGGTCAACTGGGTAACACAAGGGCATATATTCTCATGGCCTTGCATGATATGGGTTTTAGTAAAGATAAGAAAATTGATTGGAGATGTGTGATAAATATTTTCACTGAAAGATTTACTTATTCCAATTTAGCTGATGTTCTTCTGGAAGATATTGTTCTGGTTACTGACTATGATCTTGGCAGAAATTTCAAAACTTCCTGGGCTTTAGAAAAGGCTACATTAAATAATTTGACTGAAATAACCTCTGACGCTGTTTCTTCTAACACTTATGCTGCATGAGCTTATATTGTGATTTTATTGCAAATTATGGCTTGATTTTCCACATTTTTGTGGTTCATGAAATGATTTTTTGTGTGGTCTTGTAAACATTCTTTTTTCTCAAAAGGATATGTGCTCAGATTGATACACGCAAAATTAATATACAACTTCTCTTGTCTGGTAACATAGTCAATTTCCAGGTCAAGAATACTCCATTTCCCACTTAAACCCATGACACATTTTACCATTTTGACAATTGAATTAAAAGAGGTTTTCTTGAAAAATGATGTAAATTTGCTTATACTTCCAATTCTGAAACAATGATCAATTTTCTCCAAAAAACTTTCAAATTATCAAAGTGTGAGAGTTTTTTGAAAACTAAGGAAGCCTGTTTGTATATTTTTTTTTCTTTCATTTTTAGAAATTACTCCATTTTCAAAGCCAATACTCCTGTGATTTTCAAACTGAATCAATTTAAAAACTGGAATATTTGTCCCCAACTACTTGCATCAAAAACTTTAAAAGCTTGATTGGTTTGGTTTTTTTTTACAAAATAGTTGTTCTCAGGTAAGGAAAGATCACTTTCAATCAAGCAGCCTCTCACCCCAGAAAAAATTTCTGGAAGTCTCAAAAATTATCCATTGGTTTTTTTTTTCTTTGTTGAAGCATAGAAAACCAAGGATAAATTAACATCCATCAAAGTATTGAGGATACAGAATATGAAGTACAATCATCAAAAGAGCAAAAGAAAAACTAATTTAAATTAGTCTTCCACATTATAAGCCATCCTTTATCTGATTTTTGCAATCAATTTTGGTACATCAGAATAACATGTGATCCATAAAATTTGATTCATTTGTTAAGACTGGTAACATTCCTTAAACAACTGGGTCTCCTTTTATCACATTTATATATTTGATAAAAAAAAAGACATCCAAATCTTAATTATCACATTTCCATCAACTTTTTTTAACATTGATTTGTTGATTTGAAACAGTGTTTGACATAGAATGGTTAATCATTCTAAATTATTTGCTTTTAAGTATTTGATTTCAATCAAAATATTTCTTTCCCTTTTTTTTATTCAGAGTATTCCTATATCTTGCATATTCAATTTTTTTTTATTCAATAAGAAATCAACCTTCCTTCACCTATAAATAGAAACACAAAACAGGATCTCTCTGAGGCTAGAAAGTAATCTCATCAATCACAGAAAAAAAAATAACCATAATTTCTATGACTCAAATTCCATTTCTTGAAAAATGACCAAATTGACTCCAGAACAAGAGCTTTGGCTGCAAAATACACATGAAGAAATTGAACGCCAGCTTAAAAATAATTTGCAGCCATTTCCAAACAACTGAACCAAAACAGAGAGATGTTTGCATGATAAGCACACTTCACAAGTCATGGTTCACAGATTGCAACAAATATTAAACCAGGAAGCTGAAGAATTGAATATCCCAGTGGAAATAATCCCAAATGTCTACAATTTATGGATGGAGAGGCGTGAATCACCTGGACTGGGTAAGTTACTATATTCTTCAAAACCACAGTATTACATATCTGACATGTGTCCATTCAACTACAAGCTGCCCCTTTGGTTATGGATTGAATTCAAAATTCCATTGATAACTAAATATTTATGATGCATAGATATTAGTCATATTCATGATGATGCATCTAACCATTTTGGCTGCTATGTGATACTCCACTATTTCACATCATTTTTCAATTATTCAAGATAAGAGTTTGAATATGCTTCATGATTGATCTAAATTGTTATCAAAAAAATCCTTATACATGGAATTGGAAAAAGAAGCATCATTTACCTGCCATCAGTGGAAATAAAAACAAGAAAGATATCCTCACTGTCCTGATTTTGGTTGGTGTACCTTTTTTTCATTGAAAAATTAAGTTATATTTCAATTTATATCACAGGTGATTGTGAAAATATTTTGAGCTTTGCTCATGGGAAATCAAATCATATTATTAAACAGGATTGTTCATTTTTTTCCAACAGAGATCTCACACCCAAAAATATACAATATTTCAATTTTCCATCACCAATCTATAAAGTGTTGAACTGAGCCAAAAATATCAATTAGTGCAACCAGGTTATCCAGAGAAACAAACCAACATTGAATTCAGTTCAAATCTATCTTACTCATACCCAATTGGAAAGTTTGAAATAATAATTAAATCTAAAGTGTTGTGAATGAAATATAAACCTTTCCTATTTTGATTAATTTTCTCACCAATCTCTCCTCACCCCCAGAGCTGGAACATTAAGGAAAATCAAAAGGTTTATCAATAGTAATTGGCAAATTTTTGCTTTTTATCATTCAATAGATTCCACTCAAATAATCTAATTGATGATTGATTCCAACTATAGTGAAATGAACAGTCCTTAATGAAGAATTCAGCACAAATAAAGGGTAAAATCCACAACCATTTTCATTTCATGTTGCTTTGATTTCATAATTATTCATGAAAAATGGTATATTGGCATAAATGGAAGGCGACCCATGAATTTTGTTAAGAATATTTACATGGACCTGCAAACAATGAGGAGGAAATTCAGCATAGAATGTTTCACATAAATCTTCATTAGGGAACCTGCAATAATTGTCCAATTCCTTCAGTCATTTTTACCCTTAGTGCTATTTTTTTCATCCACAGCAGAATATGTGCTAAATTAATCATCAGATGACCAGATGATTTGAATATGATGACCCTATGTAATACATTCAGACATATATTCTTTGTTTCCTGGGTTTTCCAAAGCAATTCAAAATTCATTTCTAGCTGGGCAGATGAATAAATTTTCCAACATTTTATCCATACCAATCCTCAAACTTCAGTTCTATGCACAAAATTGATGTCAATATACTTGTAGAACATTTTAAGATGCTGTTTATACCAATTTCTTTGCTTATCCAAGTCATTTTTTGAAATACCCAGTTTAAGTTGGATATTTCAACGGGTATTTATGTATGTAAAATGGGAACATTGAATTTTGGAACAATGTTCATTTCAAGTTCATAGAAAAGCCATTTCATCATTTCATCACTCAAACTCAGGTTAAGAATTTAAATATGTTTTGGTGATGAATTATTTTACCCTATGAGGGCATTTAAAAATGTGTGAGTCATACCATTAATAATAAATTTAAAATATAATATTCTAAAAAAAGATGCACTTTCAAGGGAGATGCAATTGTCATATGTGGCCATTGTCTAACTTTAAGGATCATTCAAAATATTTCCTGCCTGACACAATTTTTTTTTCTTTCAATAAAAGATAGATCCACTGTCTCATATAATGAATTTTTCATTTTGAATAATATTGATAATGAATTCTCATCAGTCATTATGAATATGAACTCTTCATAAAATACCACAAGTAACCAGATTTACTGTTGAATGTGCTCAGATCCAATCATCTGTATTTTATCTTTTTGCTAACAGATCAATCACTCAACAACTCCCCAACTTGAACAAAAACATTATCCAACATCTTTTCCACCACAAAATGGATTTGAGGGCTTCTCATAGTTCAAAATACATCAAAACCAGAACACTAAATAAAGAAGTAGCTGAACATTTGCCAAAATTTAATGACCCCATCAGTCTATGCCTACGGGAATACATCAAAACTGTTTTGAATATGAAACCTTGTGGAAAAATGGTTTCACCACCACCCTCTGAAGATCAAGTACAAGAGTTGAATTTGAAACAACTTGGATCCATTTATGAAAACAATCTTTTTTTCACCCTGCAAACAACTGACACCAACCTTTATGGTGGAAAGAAAAGCATACCTGGAAATTTCAAAGAGCAGTGTCAGAAAGAGTTGGAAAGCTTTGGCATGAAGGCTCCAAATTTCCAATGGGACTGCCGTAATTTTAGAAAGTGGGATGAATTCCTGTCAGAAGTGATCATAAAGCATTGGTTCCATGCTAAGTAGAATGGTGCATTTACCAATTATGCACTTGATGTTGGATTTTGCAAAAAGGAAATGCTTTTTGGAATTCTTGAACAATGGCTATGGGGCTAAAGGACCAATACATGAAGCCTCAAACTTGTAACAAGAAGCCCAGATCTAGAGTTAAACACAGATTGAGCCTAAAATTCTGCTTGATTTCCTACTTCTGTGAGCTGAGGATTCCTACATTGAATGAAAAAGATATACAGAAACTGCTTAGCAACTGCAAAACACCATTTGGGAAATGATTTGGCCAGAAATCTTCTTCCTAGGGTGGATTGTTGCTCTGATACTGAGGAAGACAATCAAGGAAAATATCAGTTTGTTCAAGTCTACTGGAGAAGCAAAACATATTCAAAATTTTTACACAACCTTGATAAAAACACTCTAAACTATATTTTCAAGATGAAGGGTGAAAGTCATGCTAAAAGAAACGTAGAATATGAAAGAACTTACAATGAAATAGTTCCAAATTATGAGATGAAACCTTGTGAAGGCCTTCCCTCTAACTTTTACCGTCCTATATTCCTTGAAAGACTAAAATTGGTTTTGGAAATGAAGCCAGTAGAGGATAGACTGGAGAGATTAGCTAGCTCACCTGAAACTGAACTTTGGTTTGAATGAAATTATTTATTAATATTTATTTATTTGCTAAAGCCTTATCACACAAACTTTCTTCAAAATACTAATTTCCTTGGCAAGATCTCTCCATTTTTTTCAAAAAATTTGGTAAAATAATAAAAAAAAAGTTGAAGATACTCTCATTAGTCTTAGATTCTCTATGATATATTTCTAATTTTGAGAAAGAAACTTCTGAAGATGTCAGAAATATTGAATTGATTCTGAAATATTGTTTTTAATTGTTTTGATTAATCATTTTTGTAAAAAGTACAATTGTATTGAGGTTTTAGTTCTGATTGAATTTCTTCTCAAATGGAATTTTTCAGCTATTTTGGAAACCATATGATATATCAAAAAATAGCTAGAATGTTTTATGAACTTTGAGCAGAGCTTGGGATTTTGAAGTGTATCCAAGTGGTTGAATTCTAATTGAGATAATTTCTATGAATACTAAAAAAATAATCAAAACCTAAGCTGGATTTTTTTCAGAAATAGGATTGAACTAAAATCACAGTTAAAAAAAAAAAAAAAGAAAAAAGAAAAAAAAGAAACAGGCAAAAGGCAACATTTAGAAAATTGAAAAAGGAAAAAGACAAACTATTTTATTTGCAATTTTGACAAATTTCTAGGTGTGTTGTGCCAAAGTGGTTGAATCTCACATATTATAGTTGATAACAACTCCCTGATTAGAGTGCATAAAATTGAATTCCCCACAATTCAAAATCTTCTATATTCCGTGCATGCACTAGAATTACTTGGAATACTCAAGAACTGGTACAAACAACTTTCCTCAGGTTCCTACTCAAGTTAGAAACCAAATTTTCACAGAGTAAAAACAAAAAAAAACAAGTTCCAGGTGCTACACCTGCTGGCAGGAGCAGCCATTTTTTTCATGGTGATTTTTTATAGTTTTGTGTTGCTATGACTGGTTGCTCTGAACATAGTAGCAAGCTGACAGAAATCTACCCAAAAACCAGGCACCATATCTTCAGTCACTATATGGATTGGTTCAAACCATTTGGAAATCAGGTTGGGCACAAGTCAATGTTAGTGGGAGCAGTGATCTTGATCTGTCTCAATATTCCACTAGCAGAATGTTGCAAGATAGAGAATGTTTTCCTTTTTGGTATCATCCCTGGGCCCAAGGAACCCAAAGCCAAGAAAATTAATCACATTCTAGATCCATTGGTTGATGAAATCAAAGAACTCTGGGAAGGATTATAGTTTTCTGAAAGCAGCCAGTTTCCTCAAGGTAGGGAGATATTTGTTGCACTGTTCCTATTGATAGGGGATTTGCCAGCTATGTGCAAGGTGGCATGATTCTCTGGTCATTCTTCAACCATTTTCTGCTCATATTTCCAGATTACAAAGGACAATATCAATGATCCAAATGGCATGAATTTCCAGCCAAGGAGCAATGCTGGGCACATGAAAAATGCCAAGAAGTGGGAGGAATGTTAGACATTATGGGATCAAGATCAAATTACCAAGGAGAAGGGGGTCAAGGCAAGCTGTTTGAACACGTTTCCATATTGGCTCCCAATAGAATATTCAGTAATAGAGCTCATGCATGGGTTGATTTTGGGAAATCTCAAGGATCATAGCATGAGTTATCTTAATATTTCTCTACCAGGAGAACAATTGGGAAAGGGAAATATCCAGGAGAAAACAGAAGAGAGAAAACTGGATCACTGGTTAATGTGGAAAGCATCATGGGAAAGGGGAAGAGAAGGAAGCCTCATGAAGATTAATCAGAGGAGGGTGATCACTACCAGAGAAGTCCCAAGAGATGGCTTAATGCTAGCAATCTGAGAGCACTTAAACAAATAACGGAAGAAATCTTGACAAGTCAATCCAGAAGATATGAGTTCAGATCTTCAAAGGCTGGGAAATCATCATCAGCCTCACAGCAAAGCAAGAAATCTCAACCATCTTCTGAATATACAAGCCCTCACTTGTATGCTTTAAAAAGTAGAAGTATTGGGAGTTTGAGAATTTCACAAAGTATAGCCAGTCAAGCAAGCCACACAAATACTCTGAAGCTGAGGGGGGGTTAGGGAAGCAGTTCAATGGACAAGGATGCTGGCAGAGGGAAAGAAGCTCATGTGGAATCATCCATCCAAGGGCCTTGGTTAATGCTTCATGATTTGAGGCGCACTCAAATGGTGATTGAGGACACAAAGGGCCATCATGGATGACAAGGGATGTACCAATGAATGTTTTATTTCATGGTGCAGGATGCCTCAAGGCGGCAGAGTGACTCACACCTAGATGGTTTACTATCCCCTTGCTATGATTCCTTTGTGGAGTGGTAAGCATAGACCCGGCATTGATCACATTTGCACAATAAAAATCTTGAAGGACTCAGCGGTGCTTCTCATTTACATAACAAACACGTTGATGAAGCATCATATTTCAAATGAAGATATCATGGAGGTTGATTGACTATTGCTGGAATACATGCAAACGCTAAGGACTGGATGGTCGCAACAAAGGAGTAAACCCAAAGTGCACATTACTCAGCATTAACCAGAAGTTATCAAAAGGTTTGGTGCACCAATGGCCACGGCAGCCTGAGCCCATGAATGTTTGAATGGCATCTGGGGAAGAACACCAAAGAACAATTGCATAGGTGAGCGACTAAGAATCATGATGTACACATTCCTTCTTACCATGCAAAAAAAGCAAATGATAATTGAATTTATTACAGGTGATATAAATGGTACTTTCATTAAGACTTGTAACAAAATCAGTCAATATTATATTACCCTTCATCAATTTTTGAATATGAATTCTTCATCATGCAAGACCAAAGCACCCATACCTCCCAACCTGCTGGAGCCGGTCAAGACATGCCAATGCTGCCTGCAGAGACAGTATCCTCTGGTGCGCAAGAGACAGTGTCCTCTGGTTTGCAGAATCATGAGTGACTCCTGGACGAATTACTCAGGGGGGTTTCCCCAGATGTGAATGCTATACCAGAATCAGGTGAGCAGTATGATTGAACTAGGAAGTCCATTAATTTCATTAACACAGAGATTCTGATTGAAATTGGTTTAATTGGCATAAATGATTGCACTGGTCAATCTAGGATTGGACTGACCAACCGTCCTGAAAAGCAAAACCTGGAAAAGGAGAATTTCAACTGCAGATTGAGACAAGTGTGCCGGATGGTTGCAAAAAACCCTCTCCCCAGTCAATTGAGCACAATCCTGGGTTCTTTAGGGGAATGGGTTTGCTTTTTGATGTGTATGCCAGCCAAAATAACTAACTTCCCCTCACCTCCCTCTCCTGAAGAAATACTGAAATGGGAACAGTGGGCTCCTATGAGGGCCCAGGGGGTCATGGCACATCTGGAGTCTGTCCAGATACAACATGGAAAGCCCAACCAGGAAGATATGCAGCTGCAAAACAATGAAGAAGTGGCTAGACTCAGAACAAACATTGTAACCCCACAATTCCACCCAGAACCCAATGTGCCATCAAACAACAGCTTCCCATGGAGTGCTAAGGTAACATGTGAGAGCAACGTGCAAAAGGCTGGTTTCTCAAGGATTAAACTTGAGTGGCATGAAGGTCCTTTGTATTATCTGGCTGGAATGCAGAAACAGGTGCAATCATATTCCAGCATCACTCAAACTGGAAAAATGCCCAACCTGGGAGTGTGTGGGATGGCATGAAGAACATGAGCGCATTATTGGAGGGATGGTCTTGGGGCAGGGAAACAAAATATGGAAAGCTGAACCATTAGGTTCTAATTCACAAGAAAATAAAATTTCCAAGGCCAAATGCGCATCCATCCAGCAAGCCAAAAAGAAGTTTATAGCATGATTCCTGGGGGTTTGTATTTAAATAATGGATGCTGGTGGGGTGTGTTGGTTTGTGTTCCAGATAAGTGAAAAGCATTTTCACACAGCCCACAAATACCTTCCCAAAGAAGCAGCAGAGGTCATTGCAACCTTTGGCCATGTGGATCTTGTTTCTTATTTGGAGGAGGATAAAGATGGCACTTGCACAACCATTGAAACCACCTGGAAAAGTTGCAAACTAACTCAATTAACTTGATTCCTAGATGAAATAGCATGACAAGTTGCTATGAAGCACCAAGAAATCAAGCAGTTGCATTCACTACTTGATTGTGTGTCAGGCAAGATGAAACCAAAGGAATTCACCCTCCTCCAATGCCCAAAAAAATCTCCAATTGATGCTTATCATCCTGCAGTTCTGCAAGCCCTTTTGGAAATTGACCTCAAACTTCTGGCTCCCTGTGAAAACTCAGAAATTGTTGCAGAAATAACTGTATTATCAGGAAAAATCAAGAAGAAGCCTGAGACCACAAGGGGCATAGTTCCAGCTCACACGCCTGAGGCAAGTGGATTGCGCCAACAACAGTTGAGACTTGGGTGGGATATTTTTTCTTCCTGTAACTTATGAGCTTTCCTATTCTTATAGTTGTTAATGCAATGAAATTTAAGATACAAGTTTCTGTGTTTATGTCTCTGCAAGTGAGTCATGAGTTTAGGTGATCAATAAGTACATGTATTAAAAACACCCAAGAGACTGGAGACTTCATGTTAAGCTTGATGTTGGAATAAATTGATAGAAGAGACAGGAAACAAAATTCAGGTCATGGAAAGTTTCAATGAACAGGTGACCTTGCATTGCAAGAAGTGCTTGGTTGGCACACAGAATATTGCACATGCCAGTCAACCTTGTGAATGCAGGGATAATGTAACACCAGATGAAACAAGTATTGCCTTGGGAACAAGTGCCAAATGAGGCACCAATCTTGATGAATCCATTGAGCTGTTTGGGATGATATAAAAGGTGCATGTCTTTCCCTGATAATAATGGGCAGAATCATCATTAGTTCATTCCAACAGATTGCACCCTGGCCCATTTGACTTTTGTTTTCTAATTGACCACCCCTGATCCATATAAGTTGCTTTTATGATTTGGCCACTATTGCTGACACTCCCCAACAGCCCAAAAATTGACAAGAAGCTGACACCTGTGCAGCAAAAATGGTTAGAAGGGTTCAAGTGAATAAACAGTGTGCATGAACTTTGACTCTCTCACATTAACGGATGCTTACAGTCAACTACAACTATGCTTGCTGTCCATAGAGCCATCACAATGCATCTGGCCCATGGTTCAGATGAATGAACAGTGTGCATGGACTTTTAGTCTCTCACTTTAACAGATGGATGCTCATGGGACTCAGCTAATGGCAATGTGACATTCTCAACCCATTTATCAAGAATTAAATTGCATAAGGGATAGATTAATTGATTTATAAGCATGATGATTAAAGGCAATGGAGAAAGAAAAGTTAGTACACTAAGACACTATGATGAATTTGGATAGCTGGAATAGAAACATTGGATTTGCAAGGTACAATGAATACAATATTATCAGTTGAAGATCTTTGAGACAGCTATTGATCACTGAAATCAAGGACAAGACATTTTTTCTGGTCCACGTGGGATACCCGTGTTCCTGGCTGAATTTCAGGGCTGAAAAAGTAGTCTTGGATAACCTTTACTGTAAGCATTTTTTGGCTTCCATAGTTTTTCCTTGATGTACTTTGGCTCTAGCAGGTTTGCTATGCAGACAAGACTCAGAATCTGGAGGTATTGAACCAGGGGAAATTTACTAATGTCTGATGGTATCAGCAAGAGGCCACATACTCCTGCAACAAGGTAGGCCACAAGAATGTGGTAGTAGGGTTGGAATGTGATGGTGACCATGATGATGCTGAACTCAGCCTGCTGTGGTGCCACTGCTGGGGAGGACCCCTCCAATCAAAGTTTTCTCTGCAGGAGAGCAAATGCAATGAGCAGATTGTAGATGTTGTTGACCAATTTGTCCAGGGAACTGAAGCTAGATTTGGGACTAGAGCTGTCAAGCGGCTGTCCTTCAATCCAAGCCATGTCTTCATGTGAGCCAAGACAAGCGCCAAAATAATTGATGATTTAGATATCATGGCTCTCCTAATCTTCAGTATCTGGTGGTTGGATAAACTCTGGTGGCTGATTGAGTTCTCTCAAGACCAGGAGAATGGATTGGAACCATACTTGTGCCCATCTAACCTGTGAAAACTCTGGAGGGAGATTGAGGTGGATCCATAGATTGTGCAGCTTAGCTCCTATGGTTGTAGCTAATGGAGGTGGTGAACCGGGTAGAAGAGGCAGAGAAAATACATTTGGGATGTAACATGGCTCAGATGTGCAAGGTGGGAAGGGATTTGCATCTGTAGGAATGAGGAGAGGTCAGCTACTGTGAGGGCAAAAGATCCCAGTGGAATCAAGCTTACCACTTGTAGCCAAATGGCTGATCCATTTGTTGTAATGGCACTGATGGTGTTGAAACAGATTGTGTGAGATAGAAATCAAGCGATAGATCCCAATTCTTGGTGGTCTTGTTCACATAATCCAAAGAGGTGTACCGCTGCCTCAACAGCACTGTTGTAGCACTTTGACTCAATGATGTCATTTGCAAAGGGTTGAATGGCTTCCTGGAGTTCAGCCTGGTATTTTTTGAACAGTGTGGGCAAATTGACAGAGGGAGCTATAGTGATTGGAAATAAGGGAAGGAATTTGAATGGATGAGATGGAAGTGAATTATCAGGGTCATTTGCAGAAGCAGTGGCAGTGGCGGGAGTAGCCCCCTTGGTGGGTAGGGAGTCGGGTACCAGCGGTATAGCATTGGGTTCAAGGGGAGTAGTGATGGAGGCCTGCTCTTCTGGGACTTCAGGGGTAAAGTGTGGAGGCAGGGATTCTTCTGAGGGCATTTAATTTGGAGTAGCTTATGTGGGGGGAGTAGCAGGGCCTGGGGTATTTTCTTCTTCATCACTTTTGATCAAGGGCACAAATTTGTGGCTCTTCTTGTAGGGATTGGAAGCAACAGTTGCAGATTGTCTTTTGGCAAGATGTTTCCCAGACCCAATCTGAACCTCCTCCTTGGGAGGGAGGTCATCACAATTTTCAACCACTGGTGAAGGACAAAATGAAGATCAGCCAGGGTTTAAACTAGAATTGAAGTGTTTCAACTCACAGGCCATTGCATCTTGAAGAACCTTACAGGCCTTCACCACCATTTTTCATACTGATTGTGGAAATGATTTGTCATTGGCCATTTTGAGGAGGTTTCCCATTTGCCGCTTGCTATTGGCAAGGAACTTAGACCTTGAGACAACCAAGGCTTGCTGTTTGCTCATCAAGTCGCTTGTCTGGGCTGGGGGTGGGGGTG
The DNA here is from genome assembly GCA_025617555.3 of Puccinia polysora. NCBI lineage: Eukaryota > Fungi > Basidiomycota > Pucciniomycetes > Pucciniales > Pucciniaceae > Puccinia > Puccinia polysora. The sequence continues at coordinate 29,202,148 of CM062629.1, forward strand.
GGGGTGCAGCATGGTGGCTTGGTGATGTTTCCATGCCTACAACTTCAACCCATGATGGGGGTGTTGGTAGAGAGGCTAAGGGAGGTCTGGTCAGCAAGTGAGGCAAACATGACAAAGTGAAAAGAGGACTCACTGTCTGGGCAGATGATTGCTGGGCAATCAGCAGTTGAGTAATCTCCAGAGGGTTCAGAAAGCTGAGCAGATGGAATTGGGGGTGGGGGTTTGGTGTGTACTGGATCAGCAGTGGGTTGATCTCTAGTGGGCTCAGCAAGCTGCGCAGATAGAATTGAGGGTGGGGGTTTGCTGTGTACAGGTGATGTAGACATAGTGGAGAAGTCTTGTGGCAATGCTATGGATGGATCGATGGATTGATGGATTGATGCATGAAGAATGGGAATGGGTGCTTGAGATGGTGGGGGAAGAAAACAGATGGGAGGGAGAGGCTGCTCTTTTATATTTTTTGATTGCAGGAATTTTGTGGTGACTCAGTTGATGCTTTTCAGGATGTCAAACACCAAATGAACAGGGATTTTTGATGTCATCTTCATACTATGTGAATATACACCCAGGCTAATCCAGCCCATAAGCTATGCTTAAATGTTGAATCACTGAGCAAAGGCATGAACATGTACATCACCTTATGTGCAGCAATACAAAATAGAACACACAAGATTGTGTAATAATAAGCTTTGTAGTCAGTATGCAATACATTTCCACTATGATCTGTTGGCCTGAGCCTAGTGATGTAATTTGCTGTGTTCTGATGCCCAGCATGTTTAAATGTTTAAGAAGCTGGGTTCCAAGTGGCCCATCAACCACCCCTCTATGCATTCCAGAACATTGAGGCCAAGGATGTTGGCATGCAAATGTCAGAGTTCTTGGGGAAAGCTTGAAAGTTGTGTGTCACCAATATGCCTGCACCCTACGGTTTCACTTGCAATTTTGTGCAAGCAGGTTGAAAACAGAACATGCATAACATTTATGCCAACCTCTCCCCCCCTCCCCACCTCATGAGGTGCTCCAAAATTAACCTTCAAAACAGGTTTCACTTGAGTTGTTCCCACACCCTTGCACAAGGCAAAAAATGCAGTTGAACCCTTGCCAATGTGGTGACTAATCTGGGACACCTCATGGAAAATGGAAATTTTTGAATTTTTTTACATTTCCTTAACCATCAATACATCCTCAAAAAAAAGAAAAAAAATTCTCTTGTGTCTCTATTGGTACCCACTCTTTTCTAATTATCCCAGCTCTTCACTGTCCTAGTGGTCTAGGCAGGCCTTCCCTGGTCATCCAATGCTTTCCTCCTTGGTTCAAATCTCCCCCTTGCATGCGCTTTACCCTGATTTTTTTTTGGCCAAGCACGTGCAGGTGGCCATCCCCTCCATCAACTCATCCACCACCATCCAATCACCCTCTCAATCTGGATCTTGCTTAGATACAAACAGTCTTGGGCCCTCAAATCTTGACATTAGTGCTTACTTGAACAACTTGCCATCTCTCACACCCTCCAAGCCCACCTCTTGATTGGTCTTGGATTTGGATTTGGATTTGATCCCCAATTGATTTACCAATGATGACAATATTGATCATCATCACCCCTCATCCAATCCAACCTCCCGTCCATCATCTGCCTCCAACCCCATTGTTGCCAGTGGTCAAAGGCAAAAGCAGTTGCCTTGCAACTTGCTGACACTCATCAGCCACCAATTAGTGGCACCCAAGCTTGCAATCATGGGAATCATTGATGATGACATTGATTGCCGCCATTGACCAATGACTGCAAGCGTCACTTGTGGCCGTTGGTGACTACACCATTAATCAATCCCATCATCCTACCCCAGACTCATTCTCTCAAGCAAGTACCCGTATCAAACTATCATCATCATCATCATCCTCCCTCCGGACTCTCTTGTGCAACCAGCTTCAAACAAACAGCAACCAGCCACCTCATTTCCGCTCATCTCTTGGGCTTGCTCACCCGCCCATCCTTTACCCGGGCCATTCAACTGTCTGTCGGCGCAGGCCATCTGCCTGTCAGCGCTTCTCTCCTGCTACTCATCACCTGCCTGCCGTCATCCTTGACACAGGTAGGCTTCCATCTTCCTCATCACTTTTTTTTTGCTTTTTTTCCCCATTTCAGGCAGTTCCTGTTGCCAATCTTCATCTGCACAAAAAAAAAATCTGCACTGATTTGTAATTATATCTTGTTAATAGTCTACAGGCCTCTTGTCTATAAAAGGAGGGGCTCTCCCCTGCCTTTTTTTGCATCATCCATCTCAAATATCAATAAGTAATCTAATCATTCCAGAGGGCTTCTTTCCCTTCATCTGCAACTTTTGTGCTGGGTATATCTTTTGATTGCCCCTTGATCCTTTGAGCCTCAATACTCAATCTTTGATCCGTCCATCTGTGACTCTGATCCTTATCACCAACCATAGCCTTGCTGGTTGAAGAGAATTCTGTCTGCTGGAATTCTTGAGGGTGTTATACCACTCTTGCTCCCTTTTTCTGATCATACTGGTCTGATCCTTCCATGATCATCTTTCTGGATCCAGTCACTTCTGACTGAGAGGTTTCTTTAAGCTTGAAACCTGGAGTTTTAGACCTCCCTTTATTATTTAAAAGTAGAATTCTGCCAGGCTACTCTTGAGTTCCTTGAGAAGTGTTTGGTTATTCTTGTTTGAATTGGTTATTGCTTTGCTTCTAGAGCTTCACAAGCAAATTGATCTTTTTTTGTTCAGCCACCCACAGTTATCTGGTACCCTTCAAGTGCTTGATTACGGTGAGTTGGGCAGGTTCATTGAGAACCTGGAGGTTGGTTTGGATTGAGTTGATCTTTCCTAATTTTCTGCCAACAACCAGAGCTCCTAGCTTGTGGGGTTTGTTACTTACAACTGCCTTGTTCCATGGAACTCTGAACAAAACTTTGACTTATTTTTTTCAAGTCTTTCCCTGCACCATCTTGCCTCAGATAGTGTTGTTTCCATTGCTACCAACTATTCCCAAACTCATCCCTTACATGGATTCCTTATTTACAAGTTCCTAGATCTTCATTCTGGTTACATTTAAATAATATTGTAACTCTTAGGAGGGCAGCCTAAACAGTACCTTTCCCCTCCACAGAACTGCCCGCGGCTTAGCACCGTTTGGAGTCTTACAACGGCTAGCCCACTTGGCATTTCCTGGCTGCTCAGGCAGGGTGTGCATGTGCCTTACACCCCATTTGGAGTTGTACCCTGGGCAGCAAGCAAAAATATCTGAACAGCCCACAATGGTGTGAGCATAAATCAAATGCCAGGTGCAAAAGGTTGATGTATACCCATCCTGTATCCTGGTGTTCATTGATGAGCTGTACGCTTGCCACCAAGCATACAGTTCCCCTTTGGTTCATGTGGGGAGTGAGTTGCAAGCAATCACCTGTCCAGGGTACCTGGCACTGGCTGTGCCCACACCCCCTTGTGGAGCACTCAAAAGCGGAATTGTACACTGTTCATAGAGGGAGCACTCTGTTCCTCCATGGACAAATATTCCCCCTTCAGGGGTTCTATGCTGGCCACTCAGCGTACAACTCTGTTTTTTGTTCCTTCACAAAGGTCTGGGCATATTAAGGTGTCTATGGTACACAGCCTATGGTATGCCCATACCCTTGCAGAGCACTTACAGACAGAGCTGCACGCAGACCTCCCAACACAAAACCTCATTATTTCCTATCCACAATGATGCTTTCAGGAGTTGTGCGCTGGCCCCCCAGCATACAAATCCTTGTTGTGTTTCTTCATAAGGGTCTGGAAATAGTGAGCAGTCAATGGTACACAGCCTATTTTATGCCCACACCATTGTAGAGAACTCACAAGTGGAGCTGGAACTTGGCGGCGCAATGCACAACATCATCATGTCCTATGCACAATGATCCTTTCAGGAGTTGCTCCCTGCGCAGCCAGCGTACAGCTCCATTTTATGTTGCTTCACAAGGGTTGGGCATATCAAGCCAGATTTGATACACAGCTTCTTTTATGCCCATACCCTTGTGGAGCACTCACAAGTGGAGCTGGACTTTGGCCACCCAATGCACAGCTCATTATGTCCTATGCATGATGATCCTTTCAGGAGTTGTACGCTGGCTGCCCAGCATACAACTCCATTTTGTGTTCCTTCACAAGCATCCTTTCCATTAATCCCATGAGGAGCTATGTTGCAGGTCAGCATACAACTCCACTTTTGGTCAATTCCTGGGGTGTTGGTGTAAATTGAGCACCTGAGGTCCCTGGCTCTATTAATGCCCATATTCTCACAGCGCACAAAAATATGGAGTTTTATGCTGGTTGCCCAGCATACAAGTCAATTTGGTGTTGCTTCACATGGGGCCAAAAATATTTGACTGTCTTTGTTACATGGCTCTTTCTATGGCCGCAACTCAAAGACAGTGGTGTGTGCTTGCAGCCACACATTGAACTCCATATTGACATCCCCAGGCAGGTGGGAATGAGTGCATGACCTGTATTCCACAGCTCAATTCATATTTTTATCCAAGTAGATCAGTCAAAAATGGAGCTGTACACTTGCCACCCAGCACAAAAGTCCATTTTAGACCCTCTAAAATCAATTTGGCACAGACCATTAACCAAAATTGACACAAGTGAGAGGTCAACCCTTGCATCATTATGCATACTTCCACATTTAGAATTTTCACAACCCTGAATGTAATGATGTCATATGCCACTCATTTCCATAACTGTATATTGTTTGATCAACAATGGTGTACATCACCCGCATTTACCTTACACATCACATTAATTCATTAAAACTTAGCCATGGCTTCCTTCCCTGCTAAATGTCTTGGCCTCCTCAAAACCACCCTCAGCTCAATTCCTAAAACTGTTCTTCCGTATCTCATTTCCAACCTATTGACTCATTGGGTCTCCTTTCTCTGCCAAGATGGCAAAGTGTTGTCAGAATCCCAACCCTAGATCAACCGGTTGGCTCCTTACTACTTCCCCTTTCACATCTTTATCTCCCTTATATCTTTGATCAAACGTCATTTGGTCCTGCTGGGAAATGCCCTTTGGAATTTTCCAATCAGACATCCCCACAGATTTTGGTTGAGGCAGTTCTGCATGTCTCCCCTCAGCCTGCTTTCACAAGCTTCCCACAGAAATTCTAGACCTCCCCTCCACTATCTGCAAAGAGCTACATTACAACCCTGCTCTACTTGAGGTGCCCAGCGGGTGTAATCTGGACCCAATTTCTCCTGCTGCCAAAGTAATCAAAACCAAATTACTATCACATCAGTCTCAAGGACTTGCTTTCCTCCTTGATAGGGAATTACCACATCCTGCATCTGCCTTGGCTCTGTGGAAGAGGACCTCAATTGATACCTGTGCACTATGGGAGAACAAGATAACTGGTGATAGCATAGTTCTTGCAATGGGTGAGGACATTCCAGAATTGGCACTTGGATCTATCCTGGCTGAGAACATGGGTCTTGGTAAAACAACACAATTTTTTTCATTCATTGCAACCACCTTGCTGCAAGCCCAGAACTATGGCCTCCCTCTGGATCCCCACCTGAAAAACCTCTGCATCAAGCCACACTTGTGATAACCCCCCTGCACCTCCTGAAAAATTGGAAAAGAAAGATTATGAAGCATACCCAGTCAAAGGCCATCAACATTTTCACCTACCATAGAAAATGGTGGCATCAGACCATGGCTAATCTACTGGAACATGCAGACATGAGTCTCACATCATATCATCTGGTTTCATTGGAATAAAAAAAAATGCAAGCCAACCTTGGCACCCCATGCTCCATTATCTTATCTAGAAAATGGTTCAGGATTATTTTGGATGAGGCACAGTAAGTGCAACCTTCATCTTGCCATCATTTTGTCACTCTTTGCACTTAGGGATTATTGTCTTCATCACTTCAACATGCCCTCTCCTCAGTACCATCTACCTCAGTCTAAAAGCGTGACACAAATAAAAGCACAAAATCAATGGTGCAATCCGCTATTTCCTCTGGCTTGTGCTGACCTTCCAATCTTGGCAACCAACTCAGTATATACTTGCCAACTTTGCGGTTAACTCCATACCGGTTGGCCATCCATTATGAGATCCAATCTCCTTCCCTGGCCAATCAACAGCCTTGGAATTCCATCTTTGGTCATGCATTGTTTGTTAGTTTGCATCTACGTCTAACTAAGCATCACTACTGTACAGTTTGCAATTGGACTAGTCCCTACCCTGCATACACTATTACCTCTCATTTGCATTACCTTCAACGTCACTCGCTCCTGTCCCAATTTGTCATACAATTGTAAGCTCAGATTCTATTGTCTCACACTTATGCTATAGCCTTGGATCTGTAATACTGCTTCATCTCCTATCCCGTTCCTGTCATTCATTGCCTCACCACTTCAACTGTAGTTAGCTCATCACCAGGTTGTATCTAGTCACTTTGGATTACCTTATAAGGGCTATCCCCTTGCCTGATGATTGTCTCCTCAGTTAGTTAATTTCATACGTTCTCGCATTTTGCTACAACCTAGTTATCACATTGGACTCAGGTTGAGCTTCCTTCTTCGGAACACATTCCATCCGTCTTGCCGTTTGTTGAGTGGTATAACCAAGTTTGCACTTCGCAACTGAGTCTTGCTATTTTGCACTTTCCCTTGCACTGGTATTCCTTTGCGCTCACAATCATCTAAGAATTTCCCTATAGTACATGGGGTGGTTGTGTGACAGTAAATTAACTAACTCAATTTGTCTATTGTAGCCTACCAACCTATAGTAGAATTCTTCTTCTCGATGTCACGTACTCGCTCAACCGGGAACGCTTCCCTTGCCCCTTACAATGATGAGATCCATTGGGTAGGGAGAACCAGCGCTCCTTGGGCCCAACAACCCTTAGATCCAGTTCCTCTTTCTAAATTGCCATCTGTTGAACCCCTTGATGATCCTTGGGCTCCTCCACAGGATGCTCCAACGGACCCTCTTGCGGAATTTGCAGACTCCAACCATTCTTCCAATGAATCCCCAACTCGTGGTAGACCAGGGGTTTGCACTAATGCTCCCAAGCCCGATGCTCCAACCCTGCTTTCAACATTGATCCAGGACCTCACTCATGGTTCCCAGCAATCCAGTCCAATTACTCCTAGCTTTTGCACTCCGGGCATGAAACAACCCAATCACTTTACAGGAGAACACCCTCATAAGCTTAGATCCTACCTACAGTCTTGTAAAATCATCTTTTCAAATGACTCCAACAATTTCCCTTCCAATAGACATAAAGTTATGTATGCTTTGTCCTTCTTAGGAGGTAGAGCCTTGCAGTGGTTCAAACCGTACCTCAAACTTTTGTCCAACAACAGTCCCACTTGTGTTCTCAACAACTGGGACAGGTTGGAGCAACAACTTTTTACCCTGTTTGGCAACCCCAATGAAGTTGGAAACGCCAAATACAAACTTAATAGTTTAGTTATGAAGGATAATAGTAGAGCTTCCGTTTATATTTCTCATTTTTGAACCTTACAGTCTTGCATCCAGTGGAACAAGGCCGCTCTTCTATTCCATTTCCAAAAGGGTCTACCGTAACGCTTAATCAAACAGCTTGCAGTTGGGGGTCATAAGACAACCTTGCTTCAGCAGCTAATTGATTGAGTGATTCAGCTTGATAATGGCTATCATGACAAGAATTGCTCTTGGCAAAACAACCATGGACCGTCCACCTCAGCTCCAAGAATGGACAACTCCTTGAAACAGAAAATGAGGAACCCAAAACCATCCAAACCAACCCCAACTTTGAACTCCAACTCAAAAGGGAAAACCTCCGCCAAAACTCCAAATTTCTTGGACAAAGAAACCGGGATTTTTCTACGGAGCAAGGAACGGCTACAAAGGGAAAAGAACGGGCTGTGTATGTATTGTGGAGGGAACCATGATGTTGACAGCTGTGAAAAGTGGTTAGCGCGTGAAGCGGCTAAGCAGTCAAAAAATTAGCTTGTAGTTTTTCTGATACTCACAAGGAAAACTACTCATTATCTAAATCACCGCGAGTAAAATATGCACTTGCGAGTCAATAGGTGCTCCAAGTTCAAGATTTATCCTATTCCATTCCAAAAAAACTCCTTATCAAGTATTACTTGTTTCCGGCGCTAATGTTTCCTTCATCAGTGAATCTTTTGCCACTTCCAAAAATCTTACGCGTTCTGAGATAGATAAATTTCCTATCTATTTAGTAAGTAGTGCGACTGAACCGTCTTATTGGGTTTTCCAAAAGGCAAAATGGACCTTTGCATTCTCCAATTTCCCCAGCTTCAAATGGGATTTATTAGGGGGTATCAAAGTTAACCAAACCCGCCATTTTTTAATGGCGGGTTTAAACCCAAATCCGCCATTTCAAACCCGCCATTAAAAATCAAAAAAACACACTTATTTCAGATCAGACGTGTCAAAGTTAACTTGAAATAAGTGGTTTTTTTCAAATAAAGTATTTAAATGCTTCTACCACCTGTCCGCGTCATACACCCCCGTCTTCCCACCTCCTTCTACCTCCAACCTCATTGGAAAATGTTTTACCCCCACCCTCATCATAAAATTGATTGACCACTCTCATCACTTGATCACTCTCATCCACTTTATTGGTCTTAAAACTTCATCACTCTCATCACTTAACCGCTCTCATCACTTGATCACTCTCATCCACTTTATTGCTCTCAAAACTTCACCACTCTCATCACTTTATCGCTCTCATCACTTGCATAGCCCGAACTCTTTCAAATGGCCCCTCAGCGAACCTCCCCCCACAAGTCCAACACACCCAAGAGAACATCGCCAAGGAACTCCAAAACAAACAATCCTCCCCCATCAGCTTCCAAGGGCTCAAGTCAGCTCAAGAGAGCTGATCACATCATCCTGGTAAACTGGCTGAAAATTCCCTCCAACTACAATGCCTGCTTTGGATCCGACAACGAAACACGTGTTGGCCGACCTCAATCCTCTAAGGTCAATGGTTATCTCCTGATGGCCAATGAACTCAAGAACAAAACAAAAGGTAGGCTGGATCTGTCATCCAAACAGATGAGGGAGCGGTTCAAAAACTATCAAGCCAAGTACAAAAAGGCCCACTCCATGTCTATCTCCACTGGCTTTGGTATCACCGACTTGGACAAAGCCAAAGGAATCAACTTGGTGGTTGATAAGTTGGACTCCATTTGTCCTTTTTATATTCAAATGGATGAAATCTTTGGAAAGAAGGCCAACATCACCCCCCTAGGTGCTTTTGATGCCCAACAATCCGATTCCGTTAATGCCGAGGACTTGGCTGGGGATGCTCAGCCTACCAACGGGGACCTTGATGAAACCTTGGCCTTGGAGTGGCCCCCATCTGATGACAAGGAGGATATTCAAACACAATTGGCTCCAATCACTTCTACTTTGGTATTGATTGATCAGTCAATCCCAACCTTGGACCCCTCACTTCCTTCTTTTGATTGCTCTCTTCCTGGGGAAGAACAACTGGAGAACTTTCCAAATGAGGAGGATGTTATTCCTGGATCACTGTTGCCATCAACATCTGCTCAAGTAAGGAACTAAATTGTTATCAATTCTGTCTGGTTGCTCCGGACTGATTTACATTGTAAAAAAACAGGCTCATCCATTTTTGATTGGCCAAAAACTCAAGCCGATGGGGCCTCCCACATTGCCTTCAAATACTAGTGAGGACTTTCAAACTCAAACCTCCTCTGCCAAGGGTAAGCAAAAGGCCTCCAATTCCATCAATGTCAACCCCAAAAGTCATCAAAAGAGGAGAAACACTTCCAGTTTTTTGGGCTTTGAAGAAATCATGGAGAAGAAAGATTCATGTAAGTTGATTGATTCAATATCCTTGCTTTCAAAATCATGCTCATTGCCATTCCCCTCCAAAAAACAGTGAAATCACAAATTGAATCAGATAAACTTCACTTTGAAAAGCAAAAGTGGGATTGCCAACTGGCCATGGATGGTCAAAAGCAGCAAGCCAAGACTTTGGCTAATCAACAAAAATTGGATGCTGAGTGGAGGTTGAAACAAGCTGAGCTAGAGTTTCAAAAAGAGGAAAAGGAGAAGGATTGGCAGCAAGTGCAACTGGAAAAGGAGAGGGAACAATGGGCAAACAAAAAAAAGGATAAGGTATCAGTAGCTTTGGCTTGCATTGGCAGTGGTAGATTGGTAGAAGAAATACAGCAGATTACTCAAATGCTGGGCTTGTAAATATATTTGCATGGATGAAAGAAAAACAAATTATTTTTTACTACAACAACGTTTGAGAGCATTCTTAACCCCACCAATATACAAATCTTTTTTGTTTTTATTGATATTTTTTTCTCTAGAGTAAATTTGGCCGTTTTTCATGTCCCTACAAGTGCTCTGAGTTTTTTTATTAATTTGGAGTGACATGGCCATTCTGGTATGGGTTGCTGTGTCCACAGCTGGAAATTTCCAGTGCTTGTACTTGTTAGCCGCCCAAACCATTTTGAATATACCTTTTTGCTTGAAATCAAGCTTGCAACTAAAGCACTTTGGCCCAGTTGTTTGAGCCTGATATGGGCAAGGAGACAATTGTTTGCTCAAGGCAGTGCCACTGTGGGTTAAATCAAACCAGACCCTGTCACACAATGGTCTTGAACATCATACTTTCCTGCAAAGGGATCACAGTTATACTCAAACCCAAGGTTGCAAATAAAACAATTTGGCCCGACTGACCGAGTGCCAATCCTCTCACATTGACAACCATTGAAAAGGCCCAATGGATTATGCTGTTGTACAGGCCGCGTTCTCATTGATATACAGACACTGGCCCAATATGTTGACCATTTCCAGCGCTGAAATACTTTGGGGTCAAACATACGCCACAACAATGACCTCCTATAAAGTCAGATTGTTAGCTTAGTCTGATCATGCTTTGCAATGCAAGCGAGGGGGGATGGCCGTGGGAGATGGCGGCGGGCTCAGTGCAAGCAAGGGGGGAACCGCCCCCCACTCAAGGGGGAACCGCCCCCCACAGATGCAAGCATGGCCGATGGAGATGGCCGCGGGCTCGCTTTGAGCAAGGGGGAACCGCCCCCCACAGATGCAAGCGAGGGGGGATGGCCATGGGAAATGGCGGCGGGCTTGCTGCAAGCAAGAGGGGAACCGCCCCCCACCGGGCTTGCTGCAAGCAAGGGGAATGGCCCCCCACAGATGCAAGCATGGCCAATGGAGATGGCTGCGGGCTTGCTGCGAGCGAGGGGGAACCGCCCCCCACAGATGCGAGCGAGGGGGGATGGCCGTGGGAGATGGCCGCGGGCTTGCTGCAAGCAAGGGGGGAACCGCCCCCCACCTGCCAGCTCCAACCAAGGGGGGGGAGGCCGCGGGCAATGTGGGCAGCCTCCTGTTTGCATGTGGTGGCTTGTTCATCACCCCCCCCATTGGCTAGCTGCAAGCAAGGGGGGAAGTTCTCAGGCCAGGGGGTGAAGCCCCCCAGCAAGGGTGGGATTTCATCCCCCCCCCACCACCCAGCGACCAAGGGGGAGGGCACCTTGTCTTCAGTCTCTATGTGGATTGGTTCAACCCATTTGGAAATAAGGTTTGGCACAAATCAATCTCAGTGGGAGCAGTGATCTTGATCTGTCTCAACATTCCACTAGCAGAACCTTAAAAGATAGAGAATGTTTTCCTTTTTGGTATTATTAATCTATATACTGGTTTTGGAAGGTCAAAAAAATCACATCAAACGCATATATTACAATCAGATTTTTCTACAAATGTATGTGAGTGATTTTTTCCCAGGTTTCATCAAACTTCAAAACATCACTGGTCAAGTTTCATTGATACAAAAATTCAGAAAAATCAGTCACCAAACATTCTCCAATCTATTAACAAAAGAAACCCCACAATTGAGCCACTACAAGAAATTATCAGCCCTGTGAGTAAAGATCTTGTTCAAAAGTATGTTTCTTTTTTTTATTTGAAATGGGGTTTATTTATTTATATACCCTATGATTTTTCACATTCAAGCCATCAATTGAAGACTTCTTTTTTTTTTTGGTTTTTTTTTTGGTGTTTTTTTGGTGTTTTTTTGGTGTTTGTTTTTTTTTTTTTTTTTTTTGGTGTTTTTTTTATGGTGTTTTTTTTGGTTTTTTTTATGGTTTTTTTATTGTTTTTTTTGGTTTTTTTTTGGTTGTTTTTTTTGTTTTTTTTTTTTTGGTTTTTTTTTGGTTTTTTTAAGCTTTTTTTTGGTTTTTTTTTTGGTTTTTTTTGGTTTTTTTTTTTTTTGGTTTTTTTTTGGTTTTTTTTGGTTTTTTTTGGGTTTTTTTTGGTTTTTTTTTTTGGTTTTTTTTTTGCTTTTTTCAAAGAGGTCAATGCACCAAGCACGGCCTGGCTTGTTGGGGGGACTTCATCACCCCCCAACCAAGCGAGCGAGCAAGGCGGGAGGGAGGGCCCGGCTTGGTGGGGGGATTTCATCACCCCCCGACCAAGCGAGCGGCAAAGGGGGGGACAGCTTGTTGGGGGGACTTCATCACCCCCCAACCAAGCGAGCAAGCGAGGCGGGAGGGAGGGCCTGGCTTTGTGGGGGGATTTAATCACCCCCCAACCGAGCAAGCGGCAAAGGGGGGGCAGCTTGGTGGGGGGATTTCATCACCCCCCGACCAAGCAAGTGGTAAAGGGGGGGCCGACTCGGTGGGCGGACCGAGCAAGCGGCAAAGGGGGGGGGCCAGTGGGGCTCGCAGTGGGGGGGCCCAGCTCGGTGGGGGGACTGAGCAAGCAGCCAAAAGGGGGGGGGGCGGTGGGGCTTGCAGTGGGGGGGGGGCCGGCTTGGTGGGCGGATCAAGCAAGCGGCAAAGGGGGGGGGGCGGTGGGGCTTGCAGTGGGGGGGGGGACTTCATCACCCCCCCGCCCAGCGACTGAGCAAGGGGGGAGCAAGCCCGCAGTGGGGGGGACTTCATCACCCCCTGCCCAGCAACCAAGCGAGGGGGGAGCAAGCCACCGGCTTGCGGTGGGGGGGACTGCATCACCCCCCCGCCCGGCAAGCAAGCAAGGGGGAAGGAGCTGGTGGGGCTTGTGGTAGGGGGCACTTCATCACCCCCCCCGCCCAGAACGCAAGCAAGGGGGACATCGAGGGGGGAGGGAGGGGGGGGATTTCAAATCCGCTCCCCACCTAGCAAGCAAAAGAGGGGGAGATCAAGGGGGGAGGGATGGGGGGATTTCAAATTCCATCCCCACCTAGAGATTGAGCAAGGGGGGAGGGATTTCAAATCCGCTCCCCACCTAGCAATCAAGCAAGGGGGGAGGGACAGGCTTGGTGGGGTGGTTTTCCAATCCCTTCCCCACCTAGGAAGCTATTTAGTAGCCTGGAACACACCAACACCAACCACCACCAACCCACCACCCACCACCACCCACCACCACCCACCACCACCCACCACAACCACCACCCCATTGGTAAGTAACCTTTTTTTTTTAAAAAAAAAAAAATGAGAGGGTATTCAATTTTTTTAGATATCAATATTGATGGAATTTCATTTTTTGTAGATATCAATATTGATGGAATTGAATGAAGGCATGTCTAGTAAAAATGGGTATGGGATTTAAACTTTATTCCTCAATATCCTTCAACAATAAAATTACTAATTGAACTTTTGATTCTGCATTATTTTTCTTTGGGTTTTCTATTCATGTTGTGATTCCTGGGTGTCATCCTGAAACACGGTTTGTAGTTTTGATGAGCTTGGCGTTTCAGGAGATGCCAAGGAGACACAACATGGATTGAAGCCTCTAGTATTAGGAAAACAACACAGACTACCAAACTCAGATGTTACTTCAACATCCAAAAGTAACAAGAAGTTCAACCGTGCCAGAAGGCAATTTTCACAAGATTGTGACGAGCCAACATACTTTGTGACCCTTTGGGAAAACCTTCCACCCAATCATGTTGTCTTACCACAAGTGTGCCCTGACATGCTGGTTAATGCTGTCACAAACTGCCTATTCCAGCCCTACTTCATTATCAAATACCACAGTTTGGAGGCCCCCAAAACTCCACAAGTGGATACTTTGTGCAACATCATCTTGGACTTGTACCTAATGGCAAAGAACCGCCATTCACTCAGCAAAACCAACACAGCCGCCTTAACTGGCTGTATGCATGCCATTGGATTTCATACTGGAAGTGATAGGGGTGCCTCTGCAGGTTTGTCCAATTGTTTATATTTATATGAGGAAAGATTTGCACAGTTTATGAGCATGGTGTGTTAGTATTATCTTAAATAAATTTTTATTAATTTAATTTTTGGAATTGAATAAGAGAACTTACCCAGTTTTTGACCAGTTAATGAAAATTCAAGTCTGGAAATAATCAGCCTCTTCTGGAATTTTAAAATTTCACTTTGAAAGAATTCCCAAACACCAACTGCAGTAATTTGTGGCTGATGTGTGGACTGCTTGTGAAGCAACAGCTTTGCTCATATCTAGCTTTCCCTTGACAATCTATTATGAACTAATGTGCCAGAAGTTCAGAAAATGCTGATCTCTACTCACAATATTTCTCCACCTGCTGAAAGTTAATGATGAGATACAGCATCACATAACCCTGAGATATTGATGGGATACGGAAATGCCACCTGCATACAGGTGGCAGCCATTTTTCTGTGGTGCTTCCCCTCAAGCATTTAAATTTTGAAATGGAGGATCCATCCACTACTCCTTTGACAAAAGTTAATAATCCCATTCTTCACTCTTTCCGTGTTTCCCTAAAAGGTGCTTTGGTTTTTCAACCAAAGCATGCCGGAGATTGAATTCCTTGCATGAATGCGTCCATTAAGGAAACCATGCAAAGTGCTTTCTAATCAATGATGGTATTTGATTGATTGGGCTGTGGCCGCGCCATGCCTGAAACATCAATCCTTTTGTTTATTTTCCCCTTGGTTTTCATAATGTCACCCTCTCATTCCAATAAAATACCCCCAACATTGGCAATTGATTGCTTGATCAATGAGAGGAGGAATTGGAGGAGGGGAGGGGCTCACCTTGATGGATAGAGAAATGGATCCAGGGGGGGACTAAAGGTTGGATGATCAAAGGATCAGCAACTGGTGAGGGGAAGGAAGAGGAAGAGGGTGGAGGGGGCTTACCAGGATTAGGAGGAGGGGATTCAGTGAGTGAGGTGAGATGAGGTGGTGGTGGTGAGAAAGGTGGTGGTGATGAGTGAGGTGGTTTGGTGAGGAGGAGGCAGGGTTTGACCAGTGAGTGAGTGGGGTGATGTTGAAGGGGTTGAGTGGTGAGGCGGAGGGGGGTGGCATTTGGTGAGTGGCAGGGTTTGAGGTGGAGGTGTTTTTGGATTCAAGTCCACTAAAAAAAAATAAAAAAAAACTCAGCCTATGAATCTTGGGTGAACAACCAAAACCAAAAAAATACGGTGAAGGGAATTTTTACCAATTTCAAAATCAAAAATTACTCATCAAAGCAAGCAAGGGTGAGAGGAAGAATCCGCTCTCTCATAGAAGAAGATGAGGGACCAGATGAGACAGGGATGACTTGAGGCCAATCAGGAATATCATCTTGGAATATTTTGTCCCATTCATCTTTGATGTTGGCCAAAAGTTTGTGAAGGATTACACAAGTGATAATCCAGTTGATGAGGAACCTCATATCTTTGGAACATTGGAGCTGGTTTTGCATCTCCTGTAAGCTGGCCCATCTTCCTTTCAGAATTCCTATGGCATGCTCAATCCAAACTTGTGATTGGGCAAGATGATAGTTAAAATCGGTTTTTCCTTGATCATTGGACAAAACATTCTGGTATGCTGGAACTACATATTTCCCACTAGCATAAGCAAAATTGGCCAGAAGTTATTGATCTTGGTCAGGGTAGATCTCTGGTTGTTGGGCAATCTGCATCCAATTGAAAACATATGAATCATGACAAGAACCTGGTGTCACAAGGGCTGCTGACATGCAAGCAGGGCTTGCTTGGATGTCTAGAGTAAAAGAGTTGGAAGAATTGATGTGTGAAGCTATCTAAAAATTTGTTTATATAAAATTTGTTTTATTTTATTATTATTTTATTTTATTTTATTTTATTTTTTTTATTTATATTTTCTTAGAGGGGGGTAATTGATCTTTTCTTTTTTTTTTGCTAAGGTTGAAGAAAGGGAAAAAGGAGAAAGAATCTTTATTTTTTTTTTATGTTATTGATATATATATATATATATTTTTTGAAAAGGAGAGTAAGGTTTGTATTGTTTTTATTTTAAGGATGTCTTTGGTTTTGAAGGATAGAGTGTATGGAAGTCTTGAAGTAAAGTAGGGCAGTTGGTAAGATTAAGTCCATAGAGAGTGAAGTCCAGGGAGAATCTGGAATTGGTAAGGGTTGGAGGAGTCCAAATTTTTTGTGGTGACTGGATTTGTTTCTGCTGCACAGGTAACAAGAAGAAACATAATCTTTGATAAAGGAAGTCATATTTTTCCAATGGAAATCTCTTTTGACTAGATCAGCTGTTTTGTCTTGTCCAGGGTGGCCAGAGAGGGGAGAGTCATGTCTTTGTCAAAGTATTTCAAGTTGGAGTTGTTCATCCTCCTTGGGGATTGCTATTCTGTTTTGGAAAATAAGGAGTCCAGTGTCTGGGTCTATACGGTAACTCTTTACTTGTTCCTTTTTATGTAGTTTCTTAATAATCTGCTGGGTTGATTTGTTGGAGATCTGGGACTGAATTAAGGTTTCCAATTGTTTGTCAACCTGTTTTGCAGAGATAAAGAAAATTCTAGAAGGTTCAAAGTCAGTCTGTTTCAAGAGTTTTTTGAAATTTGCTGGATTCTTTTCTGCATAGGGCATCCCCCCTTTGGGATAAACGTTGTCTCAACGTGACAAGACATCAGGCACTATCAATTGCTATCCAGGTCTATAGACTATAGTGAAGTCAAATTCAGACATAAACTCAGCCCAACGGGCTTGGCGACGAGTCAAGACTTTGGAGGTCATGAAATATTTAAGAGATAAGTGATAAGTGAGAACTTCAAAGGGAAAAGAAAGACTGAGGAGGTAAGCTCTCCAGATCTTGATGGCCCATAAAATGGCCAGGAGTTCCTTATCGTGGATTTCATAGTTCAGTTCAGCACTACCCAATTTCCTGCTGTCAAAAGAAATTGGGTGTTTGGATCCATCAAAAGAGACTTGGGTGAGGACAGCCCCTAGGGAATAGTCACTGGCATCAGTCTCCAAAAAGGTTTGTAAGGAAAAATCAAAATGTCTGAGTACAGGAGCTTTAGTAAAGGCTACCTTGAGGTCCTCAAACTTCTGCAGAGCCCCTGGGGATAAAGGAAAGATGGGGTCTGCTCCAGTTAGAGCAGTGAGGAGGTGCACCTTTCTGGAATAGTTAATGATAAACCTGTGATAAAAATTAGAAAAACCCAAAAACTGTTGCAAGGCCTTTTTGTTTGTTGGTGGTGGCCAGTCCAAGATCTTCTTGACCTTGGAGTTGTCCATTTCAATGCCACTTCTGGAAATGACATCCTAGATAGTCCACTGAGGAGGCATGAAATTCACACTTAGAAGCTTTTGCATATAAGTTGTTCTTCCAAAGTCTGTTCAAGACTTCACACACATGAGCTGTATGTTCTGTTAAGTTTTTGGAAAAAATAAGAATGTCATCAAGGTATACCACCACACAGATGGTCAGAAGGTCTGAAAAAATGTCATTAACAAGACATTGAAAAGAGGCAGGAGCATTGGTGAGTCCAAAAGGCATTACCAAATATTCAAAACTCCCAAACTGAGTTCTGAATGCTGGAAGATGTTCATCCCCTTCCTTAATTCAAAGGAGATTATAAGCACCCCTGAGGTCAATTTTGGAAAAAATGGTAGAACCAGAAAAGACTGTTAATAAGTGAGTCATGGGAGGAATGGGATACCAGTTATTTCGAGTCACAGCGTTGAGTTTGCAATAGTCAACACACAATTGCAACCCACCATCCTTCTTTCTTACAAAGAGGACAGGTGCTCCAGTGCTGGAAGTGCTGGGGCAAATGAAACCTTTCTCTATATTTTCCGCTATATAGGCTTGTAGGGCCTCCTTCTCATGGTGACTAAGGGAGTAGATAGGCCCAACTGGAGGCATAGGGCCTTCCAGTTTGATATGATGGTCGTAAGAGCGATGAGGAGGGAGTTTATCAGCTTTGACCTTGGAAAAAACATCTAAAAAGGTATGATAAGCATCAGGAACTCTCTCCATCACAGTTTCAATTTCATCAGTTTCCTCATCTTCATCAAAACCTTCTGCAGTAGCCTGCTTTGGGTCAGAGTCAGAAGTGGAAATAATCATATGCAAAACTTGAACGGATAGATCATTCTCCATATCCTCCAAGAATTTCAGAGAATGTCCAAAGAATATCCTGTTCACAGAAGTAGTTGTTGAACTCAAAGGGAAGTGTTGTGAGTGCATAGATTCTGAAAAGGGGACAGGAGCAGTGACCTGCAGGTTCACTGGCGGAAAGGAAGTAGTGGCCAAGGAGAGTTCAACGGAAGAGGAATGATCCAAAGTTGGTTGGTGTCTTGGGGTGATCAATCCCAGTTGCCAATTTACCTCTGAATTCCAGAAATGGAGGAATTCAATACCTAGAATAATGTCTTCTTTGGGGGGAGTATCAACAACCAACAAATCCCATTCTAATTTGGGAAAAGAGGGCAAAGAGAAATTGAAGGAAACCTTATGGGTGATTTCCTGGGAAGGTGAGTCAGAAGGACTGAAGTTAAATAGGAAAATAGGAGTGGTCAGGGGTTTGAGTGATAGAGAAAACTTTAAAACCATAGATTTTGAAATAACACATTGAGTTGCTCCAGAGTCAACAAGTACACTGTAAGCCTGGTTATTGGTCAAGCAAACAAAACGTAAGTCTTTGGAAGGAGGGTTAGCGTCTTTTCTTTCCAAAGTTTGTACTCAAATATTAGGAGGGTGGTGGTCAAGGAGTACCACATTCCCATCACCTAGTCTTTTCCCTGTTTTGGCTTCATAGTATTGGGCTTCTGGCCAGGCTTAAAATCTGGACGTTTCCTGTAGAGGCTAATTTTGTGAGTTCCTCCACAGTAGTTAAACAAACCCTCTCTTTCTTGCCTAGATTTTTCTTCAGCCTTGAGGTTTCCATCCTCTCCTATGTTGGGATTGGGGACATAGGTTGGAGTAGAATTAGTAGGGGTTGGCTTGGTCTTCCCCTTAAACCTACCTGGTTGGCTGGTCTGTTGAGATTTCTGAGGATTTGGAAGACTGGGTCCAGGTCTTGAGGTCTGAGGGAGAGTGAAGGACTTCTCCCGGATCCTTTCATGGTAACAAGTGTCATACTTAAGAAAAATATCCATTAGGTCTTGCAAGTTTTCTTGAGGTCCATCATAACCAGCTAGTTGGTCCAGTAATCTGGCTGGGAGACCCTGTCTAAAATGAAAGAAAAAGGCTTTATCACCCCACCCAGAGACCTTGGTCATAAGTGTCCGGAATTCAGTGATATAGTTAGTAGCATAACCACTGTCTTTCATCTTAAGGAGGGTTAACTCCTTCTCAGCACGCTGTATTTCTAGACAATCCCCAAAAAGGGTATGAAGCTGTTGAGTGAATAGAAGCCAGGAGTTAAGTATGAATTCTGTCTCATGATTGCCAATGTGAGCAAGATAGGGTTGGATCCATCGACTGGCATTTCCTGAAAGGTAAGAGACTGTAAAAAATACTTTCTTTCTGTCATTAGCAAAAACTCTTTCATCATTTGCAAAAATGAGTTCACAAGCTTGAAGGAAAGGTCTAAGCTTGGTTGGGTTAGTTCCATCAAATTTATCTTGGGCATTGATAGATGGAGATTTAAAGTTAGCAGAGGGTCCATGGTCAGCAGGTTTAGAAAGTTTAGTCATTGCAGTGGTCATTTGCTGAAGAATGGCCAGCAGGGCAGGGTCAGTTGAAGGAACCTGAGTGGTGGAAGGAAGGTTGGTGTGTGGGGAAGGTGAAGGGACTGGTGTTTCATTAGAAGTTTGACTAGGATTACCCTCTGGGGATGGTGAACCCAGGCCACTCAAGATTCTGGAATAGAATCCTGAGTCTTCATCCTCTTCATCTTCCTCACCTTCTCCTGGGTTTGGGACCATTCTTGCATCATAGGCAGGAGAGTCCAAACCATGGTAAGCTGGGCTTGGAAACTGACCTGTGATCCTGTGAAGGCTAGCATTGTCAGAAGAAGGAATAGTAAAAAGGGATACTTGGGGAATAGGTTCCAATAAACCTGTATCCATAGGAGTGGAAGTGGTAGCCACTGGTGCAATAAGGTTAGGAAAGGTCCTACCTGTTCCACAAGATCTAGGGGTAGAATGGTCAGTAGGTTCAGTGGTACCTCTCCCCCTAGAGCTGCGGGTGACTTCTGGGCTAGAAATGTGAGAAAAAAGAGCACGTAGTGGGGGCATTCTTACTTCTAAGAATAATTAGTTACCCAAAAGTTGTTCTTCACCTTGGAGCAAGAATAAAATGATTAAAAAAGGAATTTTTTCTTCCTCTGATTACCTTTATGGGACAGTCAAATACTGGTTACTATACCTTGTCTAAGTGTCGAAGTGTCAAAGCGTTGTAAGACTCCAAACGGTGCTAAGCCGTGGCAGTTCTGTGGAGGGGAAAGGTGCTGTTTAGGCTGCCCTCCTAGGAGTTACAATAATATTTTGATGTAACCGGAATCAAGGTCCAGAACCTTATGGATGAGAAATCAAACTAAGAGAAGAGGATAAGAGTTGTTGGTAGCAATGGAAACAACACTATCTGAGACAAGATGGTGCAGGGAAAGACTTGAACAAATAAGTCAAGGTTTGTTCAGAGTTCAATAGAACAAGGCAGTTGTAAGTAACAACGCCCACAAGCTAATAACTCTGGTTTTCAGCAGCTGATTAGGAAAGATCAACTCAATCCCAACCAACCTCCAGGTTCTCAATGAACCTGCCCAACTCTCTGCAATCAAGCGCTTGAAGGGTACCAGATAACTGTGGGAGGCTGAACAAAAAAAAAGCAATTTGTTTATGAAGCTCTAGAAGCAAATCAATAACAAATTTGAGCAAGAATATCCCAACACTTCTCAAGGAACTCAAGAATAGCGTGGCAAAATTCAACCTCAAAGAAGAAGGGAGGTATAACACTCCAGGTTTTAAGCTTAATAAAACCTCTTCAATCAAATGTGATTGGCTCCAGAAAGATGATCAAGGAGAGATCAAGACCAGTATGGTTGGAAAAAGGGATCAGAGTGGTATAACACACTCAAGAATTCAGGCAGACAGGAATTCTTCTTCAACCAGCAAGGCTATTGGTTGGTGATAAGGATTGAGTTCACAAAGGACTGAGTTTGAGTATGGAGGCTCAAAGGATCAAGGGGCAATCATAGATATACCCGGATAATTTGCTCAGATAAGTGGGGAAGGATGCCCACGGATAAATTGCTTATGATGATGGTCTCATAGAATGATGGAATTCTCTGATGCTCTGCTGCTGGGATGCTGGGCCAAAAGGCAGGGAAGAGCCCCTCCTTATATGGGCAGGAGGCCCTGTTAGACTATATACAACGGATTCTACAAATAGAGCGGAAAAGGGAAGGCAACCATGTGGTCACTCGCGTTGGTCTGTGGATGGGCGCGTGTAACAATACCAGAGTCACCCACCCCTTGTCCAAAGGCGGAAGCGGGTGGGAGAGTCCCAGGAAAGGTGACGGATGAAGTCCATGAGAGCGCAGATGGGCGGATAGGAGATTGGTTTGAGAAAGTTGAGTAAATCCTGACGGCCTTGAGATCCACGACTGATAGATCAAGTGCGATGGGAGGCTTGACGGATCCAAGGATTTGCCAAATGCTTGCGGGTGCGGTCGGGATGGATTCAGTAAATCATGGATGAGCGCCGCGCAACGGTAGCAATGAGGAGATTGGGAGGCGCAACGACAAAGATGAAGACACGCAACAACAAAGATGAGGACGTGCTTATGACAACGGCGGAGATGACAAGCAACACGGATAAAGGACGCGCGACGCGCGTGGATGAAAGGAACGCGGCGCGGCGCGCGACGCAGATCATGGAAGCGCAGCGCGCGCGCGGGTAAAGAATGGTTTGGATGAGCCTGAGGATAAGTTGTTCAGCCGGGCGGTACGTTTGCTCAACAGTTTATGGATTGAGGTCTTAAGGCGGCCAGGGTGTCCAGGATGGGGCACCACATCTCTCCCCAACTTACAGACTGTCCCTAGTCTGCTCCCAAGTTTGATGCCATAGAAAAAAAAAAGAAAGGAAAGACAGATGATTGAAACCGAAAAATGGCCATTTTGATCTTGAGAGTGGTTGAGAAAAAATTTGTCAATCCGACCAAAAATCCTAGAAGTGGAGAGTTCCAAGGTGGCTCACAAGTGTGGCAAGGGTAGAGTTTCACAAAAACAACAAGGATCTTGCCCAGGCGGTGCACAATTGGGAGGACTTACTTCTGAGACAAGTTGCCCCCACGACAATGAAACTTCTTGACTTGATCAGCAGAGAACCTTCTGGCCAACCGAGTACCATCCAGCTCCTCCAAAACATAAGATCCACCCCTAACTTGATGAATCACTCAATAAGGGCCATTCCAACGATTAGAGAAAAGCTTGCCCCACTGGGTCTCCAAAGATCAATCATAAGCTAAAACTAGGTCACCAGGGTTCAAGGGCTCCCTGATTTGATTAGTGTGCTTGCCCTCCCAATACTGGACGGATTTTGCTCTGGATTCCATCATTTTTTGATAAGCTTCTTCACAAACGTCTTCACTTTGCTCAAGTTGCTTGGATCTAGCAACTAACAGATCGGTAGTTGAGGACACCTCTTCCCAAGAGACACCCAAGAAAGATTCCATTTCCAGATCCAAAGGAAGGACTGCTCTTTGACCAAAGATGATTTCATAAGGTGAGTAGCCAGTAGTCCTTTTGGTTGAGATTCGATCAGAAAAGAGAACAAGAGGAAGGAATTTGCGACAATTCTTGCCACTTTCACCAGCCAGTTTAACAAGTGCAGCCTTCAAAGGGGCATGGCCTCGTTCCACCATGCCTTGGCCTTCAGGATAATAAGGAGTAGTAACTCTATGTTGTCCAGGAAGGGATTGGATCATTTCAGCAAGCTTGCCCCCAAATTCAGAGCCACCATCAGTAGAGTAAGATCAAGCCAGGCCATAACGCATTGTCCAGGTCTCGTAGAGGAAAGCTGCCACTGATTCAGAGCTAAGGTTCTTAAGAAATTTCGCTTCAACCCATCCGGAAAAATCATCTCTAGCCACAATGAGGTACTTAGCACCACCTGCCTTAATATGAACCACATCCATAGCAATCCTTCCAAAGACAGTGGACTCCCCAGTAGGATAACGAATTTCGGCTGGGCGCCTGAGATCACGTTTTTGACAAACTTCACAACTCTTGCACCATTGGGAGACGGATTTCTTTAAAGATGGCCACCAGAATCATTTGGATAATCGTTGATAAGTTTCAGTTTCCCCATGATGACCAAGGCCTTCATGGAGACTTTCAAGGATAGAATCTTGTTTTGAGGGAATAGTAACAACAATAAGAGCACAAGGATTGCCTCTCTTCATAAGTCTAGAACCTTGAACAAAAAAATTAGAAGACTTTTGTTTAAGAGATCAAAATTCCTTAGCAGAGAGATCGGGAGGTTTTTGAACAGTTGAAAGGTACTGCTCTAATTTAAACCAGAAGCCTTGTTGAAAGCCAGAATAATTTTGAGAAGGAAAAGAGAAAATAGGTTGAATTAAAGGTTCCTCTTCATTGAAATTGGTTCCAACATCAGATTTGTTGTCCCCAAGAGGTCGTCGAGATAAACCATCAGGCAGGGTGAAAGATTTTCCCGGCCTGTGAACAATATCAAAAGAGAAAAGCTGGATAAAGGCCACCCAACGAGTCATAGGAGCATTGGGAAGACTGGGAGCGTTGATCGTTTCAATGATGGATCAAGTATCAACTTGCAATTCAAAATGTTGGCCCCAGAGAACGGTTTGAAGTTTCTTCATCATTTGAGCCACACCACAGAGTTCCAGTTTGGGATGGGAGTATCTAGATTCTAAATCTGAAAACATCAAAGATTCATAAAGAGCAGGAAGGTCCCAACCATTTTCATCTTCCTGAGTAAGGACGGCCCCAACAGCTTGATAACTAGAATCAACAGCCAGCTTGATCTTGCCAGCTCCTGGTCCGTAAGAGATCTTTTTCAAAACTATGTCTTTACAAACTATCCTTTTGAGTAGCTGGAAAGCACATTCACAATCTTGGGTGCAAATCCATTCAGCATCTTTTCTGGTTAGACAACGCAAGGGTGCACAGATTTTGGATAAAGATGGGATAAAGATTCTAACATAAGTGACAACACCTAGAAAGCCCCTAACTTCAGTTGGATTGATTGGGGTAGGCCAAGAGATGATCTTGTTGACTTTGGCTGGTGCCATCCTTCTTCCTTCCTTGCAGACCAAATGACCAACAATTTCCAGAGCAGGGACACAAGCCGCCACTTTAGATCCAGAGACAGTAAGGCCAGATTCCTCAATTTGAAACAGAATCCTCTCCAAGGTAGTAGCATATTCCCAGATAAAACGACGAATTCCTGAATGCCAAGGTAAGAGCTCATTATCATAGTCACATACTGGACCTTTAATTCCGCCATCGTCAATAAAGATATCAGCATGATCAGGGATTTCATCCTGGAGGATCCACATCATCTGAGCCTGATAGACTGCAACCGAGTTGGTGGCTCCTTGAGGCAATCGAGTAAGTTGAAATCGACCAAGAGGGGTATTGAAAGTAGTGAGGAGACGAGAAATAGGATGTAAGGATCGTTTGTCATAGCCACCCATAATATCCCCTAGACCATAGCAAGCTCTTCCCGCAAAGGATTCAACAAATTCGTCAGTAGCAGGAGGGATACCAGAGTCTTTAATAGTAACTTTATTAAGAGGTTGAAGATCATGAACTATTCTAAGTTTACCATTACTCTTGAGGACACAGAAGACGGGGCTGGAGTAACTAGAAGTTGACTGTTTATACAGGCCAGTTGGAACTCGTTCCCGGACCAACTTGATGAATTCGTTGACTTTAGCAGCAGGTATAGGGATTTTTTTCTTTTGCCAAGGATCATGTTCAACTACAGGGATGATATAAGGGAGGCCATAGGATTCCGGCAAGAGACCTCTCTCTTCTTCCCAGAAGGCAATAGATTTTTCTCTTAGAGATAAGACATTTTTGATTAAATTCAACTCATCAGGAAGAAGCCATCCATCTGGACCAAAGTTGACCACCTTCAGACGTTCTTCAGTGACCCGTCCATTGGGCACAAAGGGACCAGTAAGAGATTGAGGAAGACCACAGTAAGGATTGCGAGATAGAGGAGGACGCATAAGGGGAGGATTGAGGTTGAGAGGCATAGGCTGGTTGACTGGTTGGACCTTCTTAGCAACTGGTTTATACTTAGTGGCAAAAAAGAGAATTTCTTGTTTCCTCCAAGATTTGACCAGAGAGACTTGATTACAAAAGCTGAGTCCAAGTTCCAACATCTTCCAAGTCCAATGTTCTGCAATATCCTTGAAGGGTGCCTTTTCCATAAAACGAGAACCAGGAGATAATACGTTGCTCACATGTGTGGCACAAGGTAGAGTTTCTAAAATGACGGTAAAAGATTGCCCTGGCAGTGCACAATTGGGAGGACTTACTTTTACCCCAAATTGCCTCCACTGCAGCCCATATTCCTTCATACCAAAATCGCCAAAAACGGAATTGCAATTAGGATCTAGTTTAGGCTCATTGCGGAGATTTGAACCGGAACTGAGAGAAGATTGATCAGACTCAAAAGTAGAAGGGAAAGAAGACACAAAAGATCCAGAGAGAGAAGGAGATGGAGAAGGAGTATCTTTGGATTTTTCTATTTTGATATGTTTTTGTTTTTTTATATTCTTGAGCTCAGACGGTAATGATGAAAGGAATGAAAAATAAGCCTGAGGGATGGAAGTTGACCCTTGAGTTGCAGTCTGAGGCTGAAAAGAACTACAACTATTAGTAGGATCAACTATTCCCCTAAAAATTGAGAGGAACTAGAGTTATCCTTCTGCTTCCCCTTAAAAGATGATTTGGGAGAATGACCAGGAAAATCTCTTTCCCAACAACCAGAATCCAAAGAGCAAAGAGGGACTTCAATTTTCCTGCCATCAGCATCAGGGAGAAGAATTCTCTCCCCAACTTTATCAGAAAACATCAGGGTTGCACCAAAGTCCATTAAGAAGGGTTGTCCCAAGATCATAGGACTGTCCAAACGAGTAATCCAAAAGTGGCAGGTTCCAACAATATTTCAACCAATCCTGACCGGTACATCTTCAGCAATACCAACCAGTTCACAAGCTTGATTTCCTATCCCATACACTGCAGAGTTGAAGCTGACCCTAGGACTAAGTTTGAGCTTGCAGGCCATAGCATCCAAGATTAAGTTAACCTGAGATCCAGAATCCACAAGAGGAGAAACAGTTTTAGCTGATTCACCAAGATAACAAAGAAGAAAGCCAAGGGGACAGGAATAAAGATTGGATTCTATAGAAGGACTGGTTCCACCAGAGTCCTCCATTAAAGTGCCAGAGGAGACTTTGAGTTCTTCAGGGCCAATTTCCACACGTCAACGAGAGACCCATTTCTTCATTCCTTCAGCAACAGATGGAGAGATTGATAGGAGTTCAGCCATAGATAGATCAGGAATTTTGAGATCAGAAATTTTCTTTAATACTCCCTCCACAGAATTGGGGTGATCCTTGGAGATGCCCCTTTCAAATCAAACTTTGGGCTGGGTGGGGGGAGGAAGTTCAGGTGACACAGAATCTAAGATAGGATTAGAAGGTTGAGGTGAGGGAGAAGGATCAGGGTGATCTGGGAACCTTTCCATGAGTGGTTCCTTTTCCACCTCCATGTCTTCTACATCAGAGGAAGAAGGCTCAAGTGTTGATTGACGTTTAACGGGTTTTCAAAGGATTGAAGTTGGCAAGGAAGGAGCCTTATGAGATTTAGGTTCCTCATGTCGTTTCCTGGCTGGATCAGATTGATAAGTAGTCCCAGCAAGACTAGAGGAAGAAATAGCTGGAGGATACCAAGGTTGGAGGGTACCACAGGATGATCGAAATTCAAAAGGAAGCAAAAGATGCTTTCACAGGAGGTGATGGCTGGTAAGAGGCCACCACATGTCGGATAGGACAAGACGAGTCAAAAGGAATTAGGGCACCATTAGGGAGGAAGTAATTGTTTCCCCTCTGCTCTACCAACTTTTCCTTTAATTCCTTCTAAAGTTCTTGACATCGTCCGGTTCCATGGCCTTCCCTATGACAGTAGTAACAGACCAGAGTTGATTTGGGGACAGAAGAAGGAGTTTTAGGAGTAGCTAGCAAAGAAATCTTTTGATCTATTTTGTTCTCAAAGGCTCTAAGTAACTTGGTGATTTCATCCATAGTAGTAGGTTCTCAATTGGAATTAGGATCTGCTTTAGGCCTACGATATGCCTCCATTTTAATCATAATATCGTTTGACTCTTTAAAAGAAGGAGCATGGACTGGTTCAGTAGTTCTAGGCTTTTCAAATGTAAGAGCAGTTTGACCTTTCATGACTTTATCCACAGTACTCCTAAGGGTAAGAAAAACAGGAAGCTTGAATTGATTATCCCTGGTAGTAATCATGGGTCCGGATTTGACCAGTTCTTCTTTAATCCTTTCCTGCACAGCCAACAAAAAAGATTGGAAGAACTTTGCTCAAATTTCTTCCACTGTGTCAATGTGATTGTTTTGGATAAGATAGTTTTGAATGGGATCCCAAGAATTTCTAAAAATCTGATAGTCAGAGGCTGAAGAAATACCACCATTGGAGATCCACTGAGAAACCAGAGCATCCAAATCCTGCAGAGTAAACCTAGCCACATCTATTTTACCCCAGTATGCCAACATAGCCTCCCTCAGAAGCGTCCAGTTGTGGGATTCAAATCCCTCGAAAGACTCGATTAACTCCATAACTTCATCAGAGGAGATAAAGAACCGCAACTGATAAGCCATATCGAATTCACTAGCTCCATCCACTTCAGCAGCCATTTCGTAGGAGTCCAAGAATCGCTCAACATTTGTACCGTTGAAGCCTAGGTTCTTGTTCTGGGGTTTGATCTTTACCATCTTAGGTTGAACAGAGGTGGTTGGAGTAGCGGGAGATGCCATATTGAATAACAGAGTTCCTAGGGGATCCAATGAGCAGATTTCCAAAGTAGCTCACGAGTGTGGCAAGAGTAGGGTTTTGCCAAAAACGGCAAGTATCTTGCCTGAGCGGTGCACAAATTGGGAGGACTTACTTCTAGAATAAGTTGCCTCCACAGATCAGATTTGAGAATGGAAAAAAAAAGAAAAGAAAAGAAAAGAAAAGAAAAGAAAAAATCGGATTTCAAGGTTGATTTTCAAATATCTTGGGACTGTAAATCCCAAGGTTGCTGGTTTGATCCTGGCCCGGGGGACCAAATGTAAGACTCCAAACGGTGCTAAGCCGTGGCAGTTCTGTGGAGGGGAAAGGTGCTGTTTAGGCTGCCCTCCTAGGAGTTAAAATAATATTTTAATGTAACCGGAATCAAGGTCCAGAACCTTATGGATGAGAAATCAAACTAAGAGAAGAGGATAAGAGTTGTCGGTAGCAATGGAAACAACACTATCTGAGACAAGATGGTGCAGGGAAAGACTTGAACAAATAAGTCAAGGTTTGTTCAGAGTTCAATAGAACAAGGCAGTTGTAAGTAACAACGCCCACAAGCTAATAACTCTGGTTGTCAGCAGCTGATTAGGAAAGATCAACTCAATCCCAACCAACCTCCAGGTTCTCAATGAACCTGCCCAACTCTCTGCAATCAAGCGCTTGAAGGGTACCAGATAACTGTGGGAGGCTGAACAAAACAAAAGCAATTTTTTTATGAGGCTCTAGAAGCAAATCAATAACAAATTTGAGCAAGAATATCCCAACACTTCTCAAGGAACTCAAGAATAGCGTGGCAAAATTCAACCTCAAAGAAGAAGGGAGGTATAACACTCCAGGTTTTAAGCTTAATAAAACCTCTTCAATCAAACGTGATTGGCTCCAGAAAGATGATCAAGGAGAGATCAAGACCAATATGGTCGGAAAAAGGGATAAGAGTGGTATAACACACTCAAGAATTCAGGCAGACAGGAATTCTTCTTCAACCAGCAAGGCTATTGGTTGGTGATAAGGATCAAGGTCACAAAGGACTGAGTTTGAGTATGGAGGCTCAAAGGATCAAGGGGCAATCATAGATATACCCGGATAATTTGCTCAGATAAGTGGGGAAGGATGCCCACGGATAAATTGCTTATGATGATAGTCTCATAGAATGATGGAATTCTCTGATGCTCTGCTGCTGGGATGCTGGGCCAAAAGGCAGGGGAGAGCCCCTCCTTATACGGGCAGGAAGCCCTGTTAGACTATATACAACGGATTCTACAAATAGAGCGGAAAAGGGAAGGCAACCATGTGGTCACTCGCGTTGGTCTGTGGATGGGCGCGCGTAACAATACCAGAGTCACCCACCCCTTGTCCAAAGGCGGAAGCGGGTGGGAGAGTCCCAGGAAAGGTGACGGATGAAGTCCATGAGAGCGCGGATGGGCGGATAGGAGATTGATTTGAGAAAGTTGAGTAAATCCTGACGGCCTTGAGATCCACGACTGATAGATCAAGTGCGATGGGAGGCTTGACGGATCCAAGGATTTGCCAAATGCTTGCGGGTGCGGTCGGGATGGATTCAGTAAATCATGGATGAGCGCCGCGCAACGGTAGCAATGAGGAGATTGGGAGGCGCAACGACAAAGATGAAGACACGCAACAACAAAGATGAGGACGTGCTTATGACAACGGCGGAGATGACAAGCAACACGGATAAAGGACGCGTAAAACGTGCGGATGAAAGGAGCGCGGCGCGGCGCGGCGCGCGACGCGGATAATGGAAGTGCCGCGCATGCGGCGCGGCGCTCGTGCGCGGGTCAAGAATGGTTTGGATGAGCCTGAGGATAAGTTGTTCAGCCGGGCGGTACGTTTGCGCAAAAGTTTATGGATTGAGGTCTTAAGGCGGCCAGGGTGTCCAGGATGGGGAACCACAGTGTCAAAGCGTCAAAGTGTCAAAGCGTCAAAGCGTCAAAGTGATACTTAGAGGGTGGAGAGCTGGAGCTCTGAGTAGGTTTGACAGTAAGGTAAGGGAAGCAATGAAAATGTCCACAAATCAAATAGCCAAGTTCAAGGTAGGGACAGCAATAAAGCAAACAAAAATTGCCACAACTCAATAGAAAAATTTGATGCTGTCTAAAAGGATAGGGAGGGTGGTTGGTGAAGAAGGGGTTATTGGGGAAGAAATCAGTTTAATGTCACAAGGGCTGCTGACATGCAAGCAGGGCTTGGTACAGAGGGGTCTCTACCCACAGTAGGCTTGGGGGCAAGGTTACTGAAGGAGGCTAACAGGAGCAGAGGAGGATTGGGTTGAATTGTGCTGAATGACACTTGCTGGGAAAGATCTCCTAGTAAGAAGTAGTAAACTGATTTCTTGGGGGAAGCATCAGGAAGAGGAAAGAGGAGGCTTATTAAATAGACAAGAGGTTGGAACTACAACAGAGGTACAAGTGATTGGGGCTCAGACTACACACATGATGTCATGGGAACAGTCTAAGTAACAGAGAGGGCTGATCAGGGATGCTACTACATTAGGTTAGGCTGCTTCTACATTGGGACAAGGTTCCAGGTCTGAGCTGTCTAATTTGGGAGAGTACAGTTGAAGGATGTACAGTGTACATGGGAGTCATGACACTATGTACTAAGTAGAGAGAGTATGTAATACAATCTGCAGGAGGATGTACATAAAGATTCCCAAAGGATAAACCACACAGAGGAGGTATGGGTTAGACAGAGAGATAACCCAAAGAGGTATCGGTTAGACAGAGAGGTAACCCAAAGAGGTATGGGTTAGACAGAGAGGTAGAGTAGAGCCTGGGAGATTTAGTATGTGCAAGCCTATGGAGTCTATCTGTGTATAGTATGAGGTTAGACTATATGTAGATATGTACTGCATGAAGATCCTGAGGTATATAGTTACTGGAGACATATTGATGTAATTCTCCTGAGCCCTGAGGTTGAAGTTCCTAAGAAAGTAGATCAGGCCTGAGGGTAAGACTGAGGTTAGACTGAGTTTGGTGTCAGTATGACACCTGGAAGGCCAGAATGGAGGGAGATGAACTTCTTGTTGTTATTGCAAACAAGTTGTAGTGCCACGGAGTATCTAAACAAAGAGATGGAACATATTTGGTCAGTGTTTGATCCAAAGTTTTATCATAGCAATTGGAAAAGAAATGAATCAATTGCCTTTTTTTACAATCAAAATAGTGGTTGCCATCTAGGTTGGGTTTTTGACTCAAGGGGATGGTGGTTCCATCAACAGAACCAATGCAACCAGGAAAGCCTTCTGTCTCCATTACTTGAGATATCTCCTTGTGTTCTTCTTTGGTTGGCCATGAAAGGACCGAGCGACGGAAAGATAGGATAGCAATCATGACTCTTTTGGTGTATAAGTCAATGCTTCCGTAACTGACTGAGAATAGATTTTCCAATTGATGGATTGCTTCTCCATTTCCATTTGACCCCAATCTACAAAGAGCAATTGCAAGTTGGATGGCTGGATTGCGTTGAGGATTGTGAGAATTGTTCTGGAACATGTGGTGGTCTTCAATCATTGCCAAAAGTTTCATGAAAGAAGGCAACAAAGTTTGGAACAGTTGCTGGAAGCTTAAGTCAGGGATGAGATGAAGCTTTTGCCTTTCATACATAGGGTTATGGAGAGTGTGTATTCTTGGAACCATGTATTGCTTTTCCAATAAAGAATTCAAAGCTAACCAAGTTGATTCCAAATTGGAGTCTGAATCAGAGTCTGAATGGGAGTCAAACAGTAGCAAAACTTCAGTCAGCTTTTTTGCGTTTTCAACTTGCTGGCGGGAAGTGATGTGGGGTGATGAGATGATGATGGGATTTTTGTGAAGATGGGTATGTGAAGGTATGTGAAAAACAATAGAGATGTGTGTGATGCAATGGAGATGGGACCGGTATGGATTTGCTGATGTGGATGGGTGTTTTTGATGTGATGGATGGTGGATAGATGATGATGCATAAATGGCGGGTTTAATGGCCTGTTTGCTGATTGAAATCCACAATTTTCATGAAACACGCCATTTTGAAATACACCAGTTAGGGGGTATGTGTATTTCAGAAACCCAACATTAAAAGTGGCGGGTTTTGTCAAAAAAAATGGCGGATTTCTAATGGCGGGTTTGCTAACTTTGATACTCCCTATTTGTCTTGGCTATACCCAGAATGGATGATACCATTCTAGGCCATGATTTCCTAGTTTACTGGAATCCGGATGTGAATTGGCAAGAAGGAGTAATTAACCTTCAAAACTCGCACCCCCAGAATGCTAACCTTTCCATCAATCAGGAATTAAACAGCCTACCTGACACTTTCATTAAGTTGGATGACACTTTTCCGCCAGGAGATTTGCAATATCCTGACCTTCATTCCAAAATTCCCTCTTCAGATTTAGGAGTTCTCGCTTACCTATCCAGCTTACCTCTTTCCTGTTCCTTCAAAGAGAAACAGACACCAACCAAACGGTGTATTTTGAGCTCCCTGCAAGCACCTTGAATCCGGTGCTCAAAGATGACAAGATTGAAGATTTAGAAATCATTTGAGAGTCTTTACCTTTGGTTTATCATGACTTTGCTGATGTCTTTTCAGCCGCAAAAGCAGATAAACTGCCTCCATCCCATCCTTACAATCACAAGATTGAACTTAATGGCCCACCTCCGGCACCAGGACCAGTCTACTCTCTCTCGAAACAAGAATAATGTCAGCCTGCTACTTAGCACAGAGCAACCTGACAAAGCAGCAACAATAATAGTATTAACAAAATAAAGATAAATGAATAAATAAAATTATTATAAAATGAAGGAGTAGGAAATCCACAAATATTATTGCAGAAATGGATTCCCCACCCAAAATAAGGTAGGGTCACTCACTGACCCCACCCTTGGATTCGTACTCCTTATATTTTTTAATTAATTTAATACAGAATGGTAAATGACCACGGCACCAGTATGGCACCTTTTAGCCATTTTAATATTTCACATGATATGTCATGTATAGGTTTCACACCTAAATTTCAGTTGAAATCCAGGTGTTGTGTGTAGTTTAGGAGTTACACGGGAAATTGTGTTTTGTCACAATTCCCGCACGCAGCCCCGCGTCCCTAGCTCCGGTCTCCCGCGTACGCTGAATTCCCGCACGCAGCTCCGCGTCCCTACAGCATTGGACTCCCGCGTACGCCAACTCCCGCACGCAGCCCCGCGTCCCTACAGCGCTGAACTCCCGCGCGCATCTGAGCAGCGGATCAGTCCCCGCGCGCATTTGAATGGACTGATCCCCGCGCCTCATATGACAATCAGGTACCGCTCAGAGAAGCTACAACATAGTAGGATATACACTACATATGTAAAGCCAACACACGAGCACAGATTAAGGTTCAAAAACCTTAAAAATCAATTGAAATTAGTTAATAACTAATTTTTAGTATTTTTTATTAATTAAATAAAGATCCAGACTCACCACGAAGTAAGTTGATCAGAACCTTCAAAGACCACGAAACTACATAAGGAGTGGTCGTAAAAATTATTAAAAATTACATACAGGATCAGCAGAGGATGGAGAATCAATAAAAATCTACGTCTGCTCACTTTGGACCAGTACTTACTGTACAAATTAAGGATCAGTGCAGGATCAGCAAAATGACTAATCTATTGATTAACAGATCCTGCAGCTAAAAAGGAGCTGTTCCTTGACAGATCTAAGGCCAGCAGGCTAACAGCACCTTGAGGACGTGCCAATCTTGCCCTGATTGCCCCCCTAGCCTCAGCCCATGGCTAGTACCCCTTCTAGAGGTCCTCAAGCACCCAAAAAGGAATATTTAAACAGGCTCTTTTGCCCTCCTGTTTCCAATCAGTTAATCAGTTATCAGGAATTATTTATTATCAATCAGACACGGTGTCATTGTTAATCAAGTGCTTATATGAAGATAAGCAAGTGATTTATGACTTAGTCTGTAGTAGTATTATTTACCTTTATTAACCAATCAACCATTGAAGTTTAGTCAGGCAATCAACCCCATCTGCTCTGAAACCCTTCCAATTACTCCAGGATTTTCGTGGTCAAGTACTCAGAGTGAGTGTTTCCCTTCCTGCCTAGGCCACGCGTGCTGTTAAGCCCGGCCATTAGTGGAATAAGTCCTTTATAAGGCACCCATATTTATTCCAAGGTTCTTAAACTGCCTAAGGAGGCCCCTTGAAGAGAGGTTGCTAGTCTGTAAAGATCCCCAGTAGTATAATACTGTGGCCCCTCTTTATATTTTATATTTAAAATATTTATAACCAAACCAAATAAACCTTGCACTTGCTCTTACCGTACCATTATTGGAGCTTTAAAGTGTTTATTCTTTGGAATATTATTGCTCCAAGTTCTTTTATCACTCTCTGTAGCTAAAGGACTGCAAGGTTCCTGGTATCAGAGAGCTGACAAATAAATTGCGCTTCAAGACTACATTGCGGAAAATGTAGCAAAAGGATTTCTTTGACCAAGTGATTCAAATACTTGTTCACCTGTCCTATTTGTTCCAAAAAGGACGGTGGACTTTGCCTTTGTGTTGACTACAGGAAACTGGACCAGGTAACCCAGAAGAATGCCTACCCAGTACTGCCTATGTCACATCTCCTTACTCTCTTCCATGGAGCTACTTATTTCTTGAAGTTAGACCTTTGAGGTGCCTATAACCTAATTTTCATTAAGGAAGGTCATGAGTATTTAACTGAAATGAGAACCCGGTTTGGCAGTTATGAGTATACCGTCATGCCTTTTGGCCTCTGTAACGCTCCTTCCACTTTTCAACATTTTGTCAACAACATTTTTTCCGATCTTGTAGGTAAATACCTGGTGTATATCTCAATGATATACTAGTCTACTCGAGGAACCTTGAAGATCACATTGCACATGTGCAAGAGGTGCTGCAGCAACTTTGCAAGAATGACCTGTTTGCAAAAGCCTCTAAGTGCAAGTTCCATTCCTCTTCTCTTCATTTTCTAGGTGTTGTAGTCTCCCAGCAAGGACTATCAATGGACCCAGCCAAACGCAAACGCATATTGGAATGGCACCCACCTTCTTTGGTTAAATCTCTTCAAGTTTTCCTTGGTTTCAGTAATTTCTATAGAAGGTTTATTGCATGTTACGTTGAAAAAACCGTGAATCTTACTAACCTTCTTCAAAAAGACACTCCTTTTGTTTTTACCAAACAAGCTGCTTTGGAGTTTGAAGCTCTGAAAAAAGCGTTCACCACTGCTCTGATACTTGCTCACTTCAACAAGCTAGCTTGCACTATTGTCAAAACAGACGCAAGCAACTATGCAATCGCAGGAGTAATCTTGCAGTTTTCTTCCTCCACTTCTCTCTTTCATCCCGTAGCTTTTGAGTTTCGCAAGTTGCTTGCTGCAGAGCTCAACTATGAGATTCATGAAAAGGAACTTCTTGAAATTTTTTATTGCTTGAAGAAATGGCGTTCATACCTTTTGAGCCTTAGGGAATCCTTTGAGGTTTTAACTGATCATAATTCTTTGAAGTATTTCATGAGCTAAAAAGTCCTCACATGTAGACAGGCACAATGGGCCAAATACCTCTCCGAGTTCCACTTTACAATCACGTACCGTCCTGGGAAACAAGCGGTAGTTCCTGATGCTTTATCATGTTGGGACAACGTTTACCCAGGGGGGGGGAGCACCTTTGCCAAAAACAACCCTGAAAACTTTAGGACACTCTTCTCAACCCAATCAGCCTAACTCAGTTTGATCATCGCTCACTTACAAGATTTGGCTTCCAAACTCCGACAAGCTCAATGCTGTAAGACTCCAAACGGTGCTAAGCCGTGGCAGTTCTGTGGAGGGGAAAGGTGCTGTTTAGGCTGCCCTCCTAGGAGTTACAATAATATTTAAATGTAACCGGAATCAAGGTCCAGAACCTTATGGATGAGAAATCAAAGTAAGGGAAGAGGATAAGAGTTGTTGGTAGCAATGGAAACAACACTATCTGAGGCAAGATGGTGCAGGTAAAGACTTGAACAAATAATTCAAGGTTTGTTCAGAGTTCAATAGAACAAGGCAGTTGTAAGTAACAACGCCCACAAGCTAATAACTCTGGTTGTCAGCAGCTGATTAGGAAAGATCAACTCAATCCCAACCAACCTCCAGGTTCTCAATGAACCTGCCCAACTCTCCGCAATCAAGTGCTTGAAGGGTACCAGATAACTGTGGGAGGCTGAACAAAACAAAAGCAATTTGTTTATGAAGCTCTAGAAGCAAATCAATAACGAATTTGAGCAAGAATATCCCAACACTTCTCAAGGGACTCAAGAATAGTGTGGCAAAATTCAACCTTAAAGAAGAAGGGAGGTATAACACTCCGGGTTTTAAGCTTAATAAAACCTCTTCAATCAAACGTGATTGGCTCCAGAAAGATGATCAAGGAGAGATCAAGACCAGTATGGTCGGAAAAAGGGATCAGAGTGGTATAACACACCCAAGAATTCAGACAGACAGGAATTCTTCTTCAAACAGCAAGGCTATTGGTTGGTGATAAGGATCAAGGTCACAAGAGACAGAGTTTGAGTATGGAGGCTCAAAAGGATCAAGGGGCAATCATGGATATACCCGGATAAGTTGCTCAGATAAGTGGGGAAGGATGCCCACGGATAAGTTGATTTCTGATGATGAGGGAGACAGATGAGATGAGATGATGATGGTCTCCTGGGATGCTGGGCCAAAAGGCAGGGGAGAGCCCCTCCTTTTATAGACATGAGGCCCTGTATACTATGTACAAGAGATACTACAAATAGGTGCGGGAAAATGAAAACATATAAAGAAAAAAAAAATAACATGAGAGGAAAAAAAAGTAATGTTGCCCGCGTCAAGAATGACCGCAGGCAACCAGATGGACACCCGCAACAGCGGTTGCGGGTGTCGACAACGGCTGTTGTTGCCCAATCGGCGGCAACAGCGGGGTGGAGGTTCCGACGGCCGCGAGCGACCGCTCGCGGTTGTTGGTCGGATCAGATGATGGGCGAGGATGATGATCATCGGTGGTGAGATCAATGATGGATAGGGATCGTTGGGTTAAGGATTGGATGAGTTGGTGGAGAGGTTGAGAGGTAGACTAAACTTTTGGGTGCACAATTGAATGGGACGCTTGTTGGAACAAGATTTGGATCAATCCCGTTTGGGATGAGTGGATCAAATCGAGGCTTGGGGATCAATCGGATTGCCATTGAGAGGCAAAGGATCTGGTGAGCATCGTGGGGGATAATCTTCATCACGATCATCCTGACGCCAAAGAGGACCAAGATCCTGGTGATCATCTGGATCAATGTTGTCAATGATTAGAACAATGGGATCAAAGGTTAGGGGCTGCTTGTGACGAGATGAGTTTTCGAGTTCAGATGGTGTTGAGGATGAAGTAGAAGATTGGAGGACTAATGGTGAAGGGATCGTCAAAGGTGGTTCGACGAGTGCTCGCGTTGCCAAAAGTCAGGGCCGCAAGCGCGACAAGTAGGAGTTGAACATAGGAGGGGGGGATTGAAGCGGAGAGACAGGTAAGAGGCCTGTCCTAGACCGCTAGGACAGGAAGAAGTTGAGAGATGGGGGGAAATGAAGGTACCCATAGGGGTACAACCGAAAAAATATTTTTTTTTCTTTTTTTTTCTTTTTTTTTTTTTTTTTTTTTTTTCCGTGGTGACCCGGATTGGTCACCACATCTCTCCCCAACCTACAGACTGTCCCTAGTCTGCATCTAAAATTTGAAGGGATTTAAAAAAAAGCAGGGAACAAAGAAATTGAAGCAAGGATTGGCCATTTCTTGATCTTGAGAGCAATTGAAGAGTTGAGGAAAATATCTTGATTCTTCCAAATGAGCCCTAGAAGCGGCAGGAATAGAACAAGGAGGGCGTCCCAGGTGCTCAGATATGTGGCATACAGTAGAAATTTACAACAAAAACGCAGCAAATGACCCTGGTGGTGCACAATTGGGAGGACTTACTTCTGAGATAAGTTGCCCCCACGACAATGAAACTTCTTGACTTGATCAGCAGAGAAACTTCTGGCCAACCGAGTACCATCTAGCTCCTCCAAAACATAAGATCCACCTCTAACTTGATGAACCACTCGAAAAGGGCCATTCCAACGATTAGAGAAAAGCTTGCCCCACTGGGTCTCCAAAGATCAATTGTAAGCTAAAACTAGGTCACCAGGGTTCAAGGGCTCCCTGATTTGATTAGAGTGCTTGTCCTCCCAATACTGGACGGATTTTGCTCTGGACTCCATCATCTTTTGATAAACTTCATCACAAACGTCTTCACTTTGCTCCAGTTGCTTGGATCTAGCAACTAACAGATCAGTGGTTGAGGACACCTCTTCCCAAGAGATACCCAAGAAAGATTCCATTTCCAGATCCAAAGGAAGGACTGCTCTTTGACCCAAGATGATTTCATAAGGTGAGTAGCCAGTAGTCCTTTTGGTTGAGATTCAATCAGAGAAGAGAACAAGAGGAAGGAATTTGCGACAATTCTTCCCACTTTCACCAGCCAGTTTAACAAGTGCAGCCTTCAAAGGGGCATGGCCTTGTTCCACCATGCCTTGGCCTTCAGGATAATAAGGAGTAGTAACTCTATGTTGTCCAGGAAGGGATTGGATCATTTCAGAAAGCTTGCCCCCAAATTCAGAGCCACCATCAGTAGAGTAAGATTGAGCCAGGCCATAACGCATTGTCCAGGTCTTGTAGAGGAAAGCTGCCACTGATTCAGAGCTAAGGTTCTTAAGAAATTTTGCTTCAACCCATCCGGAAAAATCATCTCTAGCCACAATGAGTTACTTAGCACCACCTGCCTGAATATGAACCACATCCATAGCAATCCTTCCAAAGACAGTGGACTCCCCAGTAGGATAACGAATTTCAGCTGGGCGCCTAAGATCACGTTTTTGACAAACTTCACAACTCTTGCACCATTGGGAGACGTATTCCTTCAAAGATGGCCACCAGAATCGTTCGGATAGTCGTTTATAAGTTTTGGTTTCCCCACAATGACCAAGGCCTTCATGGAGACTTTCAAGGATAGAATCTTGTTTAGAGGGAATAGTAACAACAATAAGAGCACAAGGATTGCCTCTCTTCATAAGTCTAGAGCCTTGAACAAAAAAATTAGAAGACTTTTGTTTAAGAGATTGAAATTCCTTAGCAGAGAGATCAGGAGGTTTTTGAAGAGTTGAAAGGTACTGCTCTAATTGAAGCCAGAAGCCTTGTTGAAAGCCAGAATAATTTTGAGAAGAAAAAGAGAAAATGGGTTGGATTAAAGGTTCCTCTTCATTGGAATCGGTTCCAACATCAGATTCGTTGTCCCCAAGAGGTTGTCGAGATAAACCGTCAGGCATGGTGAAAGATTTTCCCGGCCTGTGAACAATATCAAAAGAGAAAAGCTGGATAAAGGCCACCCAACAAGTCATAGGAGCATTGGGAATACTGGGAGCGTTGATCATTTCAATGATGGATTGAGCATCAACTTGCAATTCGAAATGTTGGCCCCAGAGAACGGTTTGAAGTTTCTTCATTATTTGAGCCACACCACAGAGTTCCAGTTTGGGCTGGGAGTATCTAGATTCTACATCCGAAAACAACAAAGATTCATGAAGAGCAGGAAGGTCCCAACCATTTTCATCTTCCTGAGTAAGGACGGCCCCAACAGCTTGATAACTAGAATTGACAGCCAGCTCGATCTTGCCAGCTCCAGGTCCATAAGAGATCTTTTTCAAAACTATGTCTTTACCAACTATCCTTTTGAGTAGCTGGAAAGCACATTCACAATCTTGGGTCCAAATCCATTCAGCATCTTTTCTGGTTAGACAACGCAAGGGTGCACAGATTTTGGATAAAGATGGGATAAAGATTCTAACATAAGTGACAACACCTAGAAAGCCCCTAACTTCAGTTGGATTGATTGGGGTAGGCCAAGAGGTGATCTTGTTGACTTTGGCTGGTGCCATCCTTCTTCCTTCCTTGCAGACCACATGACCAACAATTTCCAGAGCAGGGACACAAGCCACCAGTTTGGATCCAGAGACAGTAAGGCCAGACTCCTCGATTTGAAACAGAATCCTCTCCAAGGTAGTAGCATATTCCCAGATAAAACGACGAATTCCTGAATTCCAAGGTAAGAGCTCATTATCATAGTCAGATACTGGGCCTTTAATTCCTCCATTGTCAATAAAGATACCAGCATGATCAGGGATTTCATCCTGAAGGATCCACATCATCTGAGCCTGATAGACTGCAACCAAGTTGGTGGCTCCTTGAGGCAATCGAGTAAGTTGAAATTGACCAAGAGTAGTAATGAAAGTAGTTAGAGGACAAGAAATAGGATGTAAGGATTTTTCTTCATAGCCACCAATAATATCCCCTAGACCATAGCAAGCTCTCCCCACGAAGGATTCAACAAATTCTTCAGTAGCAGGAGGGATACCAGATTCTTTAATAGTAACTTTATTAAGAGGTTGAAGATCATGAACTATTCAACCTCTTAATAAAGTTACTATTAAAGAATCTGGTATCCCTCCTGCTACTGAAGAATTTGTTGAATCCTTTGCGGGGAGAGCTTGCTATGGTCTAGGGGATATTATGGGTGGCTATGAAGAACAATCCTTACATCCTATTTCTTGTCCTCTAACTACTTTCATTACTACTCTTGGTCAATTTCAACTTACTCGATTGCCTCAAGGAGCCACCAACTTGGTTGCAGTCTATCAGGCTCAGATGATGTGGATCCTTCAGGATGAAATCCCTGATCATGCTGGTATCTTTATTGACAATGGAGGAATTAAAGTTGGGTCCAAATCCATTCAGCATCTTTTCTGGTTAGACAACGCAAGGGTGCACAGATTTTGGATAAAGATGGGATAAAGATTCTAACATAAGTGACAACACCTAGAAAGCCCCAAACTTCAGTTGGATTGATTGGGGTAGGCCAAGAGATGATCTTGTTGACTTTGGCTGGTGCCATCCTTCTTCCTTCCTTGCAGACCACATGACCAACAATTTCCAGAGCAGGGACACAAGCCACCAGTTTGGATCCAGAGACAGTAAGGCCAGACTCCTCGATTTGAAACAGAATCCTCTCCAAGGTAGTAGCATATTCCCAGATAAAACGACGAATTCCTGAATTCCAAGGTAAGAGCTCATTATCATAGTCAGATACTGGGCCTTTAATTCCTCCATTGTCAATAAAGATACCAGCATGATCAGGGATTTCATCCTGAAGGATCCACATCATCTGAGCCTGATAGACTGCAACCAAGTTGGTGGCTCCTTGAGGCAATCGAGTAAGTTGAAATTGACCAAGAGTAGTAATGAAAGTAGTTAGAGGACAAGAAATAGGATGTAAGGATTGTTCTTCATAGCCACCCATAATATCCCCTAGTTGAGGACACAGAAGACGGGGCTGGAGTAACTAGAAGTTGACTGTTCATACAGGCCAGTTCAAACTTGTTCCCCGACTAACTTGATGAATTCGTCAACTTTAGCAGCAGGGATAGGGATATTTTTCTTTTGCCAAGGATCATGTTCAACTACAGGGATGATATAAGGGAGTCCATAGGATTCCCGCAAGAGACCTCTCTCTTCTTCACAGAAAGCAATAGATTTTTCCCTTAGAGATAAGACATTTTTGATTAAATTTAACTCATCAGGAAGAAGCCATCCATCTGGACCAAAGTTGACCACCTTCAGACGTTCTTCAGTGACCCGTCCATTAGGCACGAAGGGACCAGTAAGAGATTGAGGAAGACCACAGTAAGGATCGGGAGATAGAGGATGACGCATAAGGGGAGGATTGAGGTTGAGAGGCATAGGCTGGTTGACTGGTTGGATCTTCTTAGCAACTGGTTTATACTTAGTGGCAAAAGAGAGAAGTTCTTGTTTCCTCCAAGAGTTGACCAGAGAGACTTGATTAGGAAAGCTGAGTCCAAGTTCCAACATCTTCCAAGTCCGATGTTCTGCAATATCCTTGAAGGGTGCTTGTACCCCAAATTTCCTCCACTGAAGCCCATATTCCTTCATACCAAAATCACCAAAAACGGAATTGCAATTAGGATCTAGTTTAG
This sequence comes from Puccinia polysora, assembly GCA_025617555.3. NCBI lineage: Eukaryota > Fungi > Basidiomycota > Pucciniomycetes > Pucciniales > Pucciniaceae > Puccinia > Puccinia polysora. The sequence goes on from CM062629.1 coordinate 29,244,511, forward strand.
ACTTTTTGCGGAGATTCAAACCAGAACTGAGGGAAGATTGATCACACTCAAAAGTAGAAGGAAAAGAAGACACAACAGATCCAGAGGGAGAAGGAGATGGAGAAGAAATATTTTTGGATTTTTCTATTTTGATATGTTTTTGTTTTTTGATATTCTTGAGCTCAGAAGAGAATGATGAAAGGAATGAAAAATAAGCCTTAGGGATGGGAGTTGACCCTTGAGTTGCAGTCTGAGGCTGAAAAGAACTACAACTATTAGTAGGATCAACTATTCCCCTAAAAAATGAGAGGAACTAGAGTTATCCTTCTGCTTCCCCTTAAAAGATGATTTGGGAGAATGACCAGGAAAATCTCTTTCCCAACAACCAAAATCCAAAGAGCAAAGAGGGACTTCAATTTTCCTGCCATCAGCATCAGGGAGAAGAATTCTCTCCCCAACTTGATCAGAAAACATCAGGGTTGCACCAAAGTCCATTAAGAAGGGTCGTCCCAAGATCATAGGACTGTCCAAACGGGTGATCCAAAAATGGCAGGTTCCAACAATATTTTGACCAATCCTGACCGGTACATCCTCAGCAATACCAACCAGTTCACAAGCTTGATTTTCTATCCCATAAACTGCAGATTTGAAGCTGACCCTAGGACTAAGTTTGAGCTTGCAGGCCATAGCATCGGAGATTAAGTTAAGCTGAGATCCAGAATCCACAAGAGGAGAAACAGTTTTAGCTGAGTCACCAAGATAACAAGGAAGGAAGCCAAGGGGACAGGAATAAATGTTGGAGTCTAAAGAAGGACTGGTTCCACCAGAGTCCTCCATTAAAGTGCCAGAGGAGACTTTGAGTTCTTCAGGGCCAATTTCCACACGTCGACAAGAGACCCATTTCTTCATTCCTTCAGCAACAGATGGAGAGATCAATAGGAGTTCAGCCACAGATAGATCAGGAATTTTGAGATCAGAAATTTTCTTTAATACTCCCTCCACAGCATTGGGGTGATCCTTGGAGATGCCCCTTTCAAATCAAACTTTGGGCTGGGTGGAGGGAGGAAGTTCAGGTGACGCAGAATCTAAGATAGGATTAGAAGGTTGAGGTGAGGGAGAAGGATCAGGGTGATCTGGGAACCTTTCCATGAGTGGTTCCTTTTCCACCTCCATGTCTTCTACATCAGAGGAAGGAGGCTCAAGTGATGATCAATTTTTAACGGGTTTTTGAAGGATTGAAGTTGGCAAGGAAGGAGCCTTATGAGGTTTAGGTTCCTCATGTCGTTTCCTGGCTGGATCAGATTGATAAGTAGTCCCAGCAAGACTAGAGGAAGAAATAGCTGGAGGATACCAAGGTTGGAGAGTACCACAGGATGATCGAAATTCAAAGGAAGCAAGAGATGCTTTCACAGGAGGTGATGGCTGGTAAGAGGCCACCACATGTTGGATAGGATGAGACAAGTTGAAAGGGATTAGAGAACCATTAGGGAGGAAGTAATTGTTCCCCCTCTGCTCTACCAACTTTTCCTTTAGGTCCTTCTAAAGTTCTTGGCATTGTCTGGTTCCATGGCCTTCCCTATGACAGTAGTAACAGACCAGAGTTGATTTGGGGACAGAAGAAGGAGTTTTAGGAGTAGCTAGCGAAGAAATCTTTTGATCTATTTTGTTCTCAAAGGCTCTAAGTAACTTGGTGATTTCATCCATAGTAGTAGGTTCTCAATTGGACTTAGGATCTGCTTTAGGCCTACAATCTGCCTCCATTTTAATCATAATATCGTTTGACTCTTTAAAAGAAGGAGCATGGACCAGTTCAGTAGTTCTAGGCTTTTCAAAGGTAAGAGCAGTTTGACCTTTCATGACTTTATCCACAGTACTCCTAAGGGTGAGAAAAACAGGGAGCTTGAATCAATTATCCCTGTTGGTAATCATGGATCCAGATTTGAACAGTTCTTCTTTAATCCTTTCCTGCACAGCCAACAAAAAAGATTGGAAGAACTTTGCTCAAATTTTGTCCACTGTGTCAATGTGATTGTTTCGGATAAGATAGTTTTGAATTGGATCCCAAGACTTCCTAAAAATCTGATAGTCATAGGCTGAAGAAATACCACCATTGGAGATCCACTGAGAAACCAGAGCATCCAAATCCTGCAGAGTAAACCTAGCCACATCTATTTTACCCCAGTATGCCAACATAGCCTTCCTGAGAAGCATCCAGTTATGGGATTCAAATCCCTCAAAAGACTCAATTACCTCCATAACTTCATCAGAGGAGATAAAGAATCACAACTGATAAGCCATATCAAATTCACTAGCTCCATCCACTTCAGCAGCCATTTTGTAGGAGTCCATGAATCGCTTGACATTTGTACCTTTGAAGCCTAAGTTCTTGTTCTGAGGTTTGATCTTTACCATCTTAGGTTGGACAGAGGTGGTTGGAGTAGCGGAAGATGCCATATCAAATAACAGAGTTCCTAGGGGATCCAAAGAGCAGATTTCCAAAGTGGCTCACAAGTGTGGCAAGAGTAGGGTTTTGCCAAAAACGACAAGTATCTTGCCCAAGCGGTGCACAAATTGGGAGGACTTACTTCTAGGATAAGTTGCCTCCACAGATCAGATTTGAGGAGAGAAAAAAATAGGAAAAAAAAGATCGGATTTCAAGGTTGATTTTAAATGTCTTGGGACTGTAAATCCCAAGGTTGCTGGTTTGATCCCGGCCCGGGGGACCAAATGTAAGACTCCAAACGGTGCTAAGCCGTGGCAGTTCTGTGGAGGGGAAAGGTGCTGTTTATGCTGCCCTCCTAGGAGTTACAATAATATTTAAATGTAACCGGAATCAAGGTCCAGAACCTTGTGGATGAGAAATCAAAGTAAGGGAAGAGGATAAGAGTTGTCGGTAGCAATGGAAACAACACTATCTGAGGCAAGATGGTGCAGGTAAAGACTTGAACAAATAAGTCAAGGTTTGTTCAGAGTTCAATAGAACAAGGCATTTGTAAGTAACAACGCCCACAAGCTAATAACTCTGGTCGTCAGCAGCTGATTAGGAAAGATCAACTCAATCCCAACCAACCTCCAGGTTCTCAATGAACCTGCCCAACTCTCTGCAATCAAGCGCTTGAAGGGTACCAGATAACTGTGGGAGGCTGAACAAAACAAAAGCAATTTGTTTATGAAGCTCTAGAAGCAAATCAATAACGAATTTGAGCAAGAATATCCCAACACTTCTCAAGGGACTCAAGAATAGCGTGGCAAAATTCAACCTTAAAGAAGAAGGGAGGTATAAAACTCCAGGTTTTGAGCTTAATAAAACCTCTTCAATCAAACGTGATTGGCTCCAGAAAGATGATCAAGGAGAGATCAAGACCAGTATGGTCGGAAAAAGGGATCAGAGTGGTATAACACACCCAAGAATTCAGACAGACAGGAATTCTTCTTCAACCAGCAAGGCTATTGGTTGGTGATAAGGATCAAGGTCACAAGGGACAGAGTTTGAGTATGGAGTCTCAAAAGGATCAAGGGGCAATCATGGATATACCCGGATAAGTTGCTTAGATAAGTGGGGAAGGATGCCCACGGATATATTGATTTCTGATGATGAGGGAGACAGATGAGATGAGATGATGATGGTCTCCTGCGATGCTGGGCCAAAAGGCAGGGGAGAGCCCCTCCTTTTATAGACATGAGGCCCTGTATACTATTTACAAGAGATACTACAAATAGGTGCGGGAAAATGAAAACATATAAAGAAAAAAAAAATAACATGAGAGGAAAAAAAAGTAATGTTGCCCGCATTGAGAATGACCGCGGGCAACCAGATGGACACCCGGGAAAGTGGTCGCGGGTGTCAACAATGGCTGTCGTTGCCCAATTGGCCGCAACAGCGGGGTGGAGGTTCCGACGGCCGCGAGCAACCGCTTGCGGTCGTTGGTTGGATCAAATGATGGGCGAGGATGATGATCATCAGTGGTGAGATTGATGATGGATAGGGATTGTTGGGTTGAGGATTGGATGAGTTGGTGGAGAGGTTGAGAGGTAGACTAAACTTTTGGGTGCACAATTGAATGGGACGCTTGTTGGAACAAGATTTGGATCGATCCCGGTTGGGATGAGTGGATCAAATCAAGGCTTGGGGATCAATCGGATTGCCATTGAGAGGCCGAGGATCTGGTGAGCGTCGTGGGGGATAATCATCATCACGATCATCCTGACGCTGAAGAGGACCAAGATCCTGGTGATCATCTGGATTGATGTTGTCGATGATTAGAACAATGGGATCAAAGGTTAGGGGCTGCTTGTGACGAGATGAGTTTTTGAGTTTGGATGGTGTTGAGGATGAAGTAGAAGATTGGAGGACTAATGGTGAAGGGATCGTCAAAGGTGGTTCAACGATTGCTCGCGTTGCCAAAAGTCAGGGCCGCGAGCGCAACAAGCAGGAGTTGAACATAGGAGGGGGTGATCAAAGCGGAGAGACAGGTAAGAGGCCTGTCCTAGACCGCTAGGACAGGGAGAAGTTGAGAGATGGGGGGAAATGAAGGTACCCATAGGGGTACAACCAAAAATTTTTTTTTTTTTCTTCTTCTTTTTTTTTTCTTTTTTTTTCTTTTTCTTTTTCTTTTTCTTTTTCTTTTTTTTTTTTTTTTTTTTTTTTTTTTTTTTTTCCGTGGTGACCGGGATTGCTCACCACAACGCAAGGACCCCAAGTGCATCAAACTTTGCAAAAGTGTGAACTTATTAGATATTAATTAAAATATTGATGATAATGACTTTTTAGTCTATGATAATTGTATAGTAGTACCAGATAATTCTTGCATTAAGTTAGATATCTTCAAGTCACGGCACGATTCTCCGCTTGCTGGTCATCATGGGCAGGATAAAACCTACCAATTGATTGCACAAGACTTCTACTGGCCTGTTATGACCAAAGAAGTAAAAGACTATGTTAGTGCGTGCTATGATTGCAATCGTAACAAGTCCTTGAAACACCAGAAGTATGGGCTGCTCCAGCCACTTCCAATTCTGCCTTGTCCTTGGCACTTGCTGTCTATGGATTTCATCTCTCAATTACCTTCTTCTAGTGGATATGATGCTATTCTAGTAATAGTAGATTGCTTCTCAAAGATGGCTTTATTTTTACGCAGTAATGTGATGGCCTCTTCAGAAGACTTAGCTAACTTGTTCATAGAATATGTATTTTCAAAACATGTTCTCCCTGATAATGTAGTTAGTGATCGTGGATCTCTGTTTTTCTCAAGCTTCTAGACCTTGCTATGCCAACATTTGAAGATCACTTGCAATTTATCAACGGCTTACCACCCGGAAACGGATGGGCAAACCAAGTGAGTTAATCAGATTCTCAAACAATATCTTTGAATTTATGTTGCCTATGAACAAGACAACTGGTTGCAATGGCTTCCACTAGCCAAATTTGCCTACAACAACTCAATTCATTCCTCCACCAAACAGTCGCCCTTCCAAACTCTTTATGGTAGAAACCCGACTTTCTCTTCCCTTCACGTAGCACCTTCTCAACCTGCTACCAATTACCTTGAACAAATTCAATCCCTTCAATCGCAACTTTGGACCAACCTCAAAGAAGCAAAACAGCGCTATAAGGAGCAAGCAGACCAATCTTGCACTTTGGCTCCAACCTTGGCAGTAGGAGATCAAGTATGGCTCAATGCTTGCAACATTTGCAGCACTCGCCCAACTTGCAAAATCTCCAAAAGAAAGCTTGGCCCCTTTAAAGTAGAATCAGTCATCTCCCCTAACGCCTTTAAACTTACTTTACCTGAAAAATGGAAAGGTATCCACCCAGTCTTTCATGTGTTTCTCCTAGAGCCAGCTTGAGTCCTATACCCGGGCAAGACTCATCCCCCTCCTGAAACGTTCACTGTCCTCAATCATCAAGAGTGGGAAGTAAGCCGTATTCTGGATTCCAGGTTACGCAAAGGAAAACTTCAATACTTTGTCAAATGGTCTGGTTTCCAGTCCAACAAAGATCACACCTTGTGGGAACCAGCCCATCACCATTGCAATTCACCCAATCTGATTCAAGACTTCCATGCGAGCTACCCTGGCAAACCTCAACAATCACAATTCTATCCCATCCAATCCCATTCCATTCCATTCCAAATTTCATCCCATCCAATCCCATTCCATTCCATTCCACATTTTATCTTATCCAATCCCATTTCATCTCACATTCCATCTCATCCAATCCCATGCCATTCCATATTCCATCTCATCTAAACCCATTTAGTTCACACAATCATTCCATCAGTTTATTCCTCCATCTCACCGTGTTATCCCTTTTTCTCAGTTCCCTTTCATTTCTACTGAATAAAATTTCATTCCTTATTATTAAAAAAAAAAATAATAATAATATTTCTATTTATAATGAAAAAAAAATAAAAAAAAGAAAAAGAAAATATATATTTATAATAAATAATTACAAAGTTTCTTTTACTTCTTTCTCCGCATCCTCCCAATTTTCAGTCAATTCCGCAACCATGGATCAAAAAGTATCCAGCTCTTCATTGTTGATTAGTGCGGACATTCTTTGGAGAACTAGCACTTCCGTTAAAATGTGCCTCTCAATCATTTCCTCGCACCTTGCAATCCAAGCTTTCTTTGGCCAAGCATTCCATCCACCTTCCTCCAAGAGCTCTTCATACGCTCTCTTCCTTTGGCCTCCCAAGGTGCCTTCCCCAATATTGTCCGTCAGCCGCCTTGCATGCATTTCAACCGGCCCTACGACTTGCACCAGATCCGCTTCACCTTGGCCTTCCATTCCTTCTGTCCCATCCACTCCATCCCTTCCATCTCCTTCATTTCCTTCTCCTAATTCATCCGCTCCTTCTCTCCGTCCATTTCTGTGTCCTCCATTTCCTGTTTCTCCTTCCGCTTTGTTTCCTTCCTCCTCCCTTGCTTCCTTGGTTATGACTCCTACCGGTTCCGCACCGAGCACTTCACCTCACACCTCGGCATTCATCTGGACCCCTGGGAGTTCAGTCGGCGGTCCCCAGTAAGGTGGTAGTGGTGGTGTATTTGTGGTATACCTTTGGAAACAAGGAAATACTAGCAAAACAAGCAAAATTAGTTACTATTTTATGATCATTAGTCATTCCAGATTAGTAATCACCAGGAACTCAAGTCCCCAAGTATTTGATTTCCGGCAACGGTGGTATCTTGTAGTTAACCCTTGGCGCAGACCTAAGACTCCGCATCCCCCTTGATGATTCCGCGGGACCCTTGACAGTCAACTTGACATTTATAGGAAAGTTACATGCCACTTTGCAAAGGCGACATTGCTTGCACTTGCCTCAAAGGCCTCGGACGGCAGTACTAGGGAAACATTTCTTGTTTTGGCAAATACAATTTTTGCAATGGCGGGACAACAATGACAACATTTTATATAGATTATAAATTTATCAAGTAATGAATTAAATAATGTAAGGGGTATACAGTAATAATTAACAACTTGAAATTGATGGGAAAATTTATCTGAACGCTTGCAGGAGCTTGCGTCTTTATACCCGGGCAACTGTCATGCTTTGCACTTAGGGATTATTGTCTTCATCACTTTGACATGCCCTCTCCTCAGTACCATCTACCTCAGTCTAAAAGCGTGACACAAATAAAAGCACAACATCAATGGTGCAATCCGCTATTTCCTCTGGCTCGCGCTGACCTTTCAATCTTGGCAACCAACTCAGTATATACTTGCAAACTTTGCGGTTAACTCCATACCGGTTGGCCATCCATTATGAGATCCAATCTCCTTCCCTGGCCAATCAACAGCCTTGGACTTCCATCTTTGGTCATGCATTGTTTGTTAGTTTGCATCTACCTCTAACTAAGCCATCACTACTGTACAGTTTGCAATTGGACTAGTCCCTACCCTGCATACACTATTACCTCTCATTTGTATTACCTTCAACGTCACTTCCTCCTGTCCCAATTCATCATACAATTGTACACTCAGATTCTATTGTCTTGCACTTACGCTATGACCTCAGATTGGTACTACTGCTTCATTTCCTATCCTGTTCCTGTCATTCATTGCCTCACCGCTTCAACTGTATTTAGCTTATCACCAGGTTGTATCCAGTCACTTTTGATTACCTTATAAGGGCTATCCCCTTGCCTGATGATTGTCTCCTCAGTTATTTAATTTCATACGTTCTTGCATTTTGCTACAACCTAGTTATCACATTGGACTCAGGTTGAGCTTCCTTCTTTGGAACACATTCCATCCCTCTTGCCATTTGTTGAGTGGCATAACCAAGTTTGCACTTTGCAACTGAGTCTTGCTATTTTGCACTTGCCCTTGCGCTGGTATTCCTTTGCGCTCAAAATCATCTAAGAATTGCCCTATAGTACTTGGGGTGGTTGTGTGACAAATTCCTACCCAAGTATATTTTTTTGGATCAAACTGACTGCCATTCACTTGCATCACAGCACTATCCAAAATACCAAGGCAAAACTGTCCCAAGCGGTCACCCAGGTGGTACCAATTGTAGAGTTTGTCTCAGAGGAACGCTAGTGCAAACCTGCCTTCAAGATCTAATCTCTATCCTTAGTTTCCTGGGTATCAGTCTAGAAAATGAGTGCAGCAACTGGGCAACTACCCTTTTTCCCCAATACAAATGGTCCTCCAACACGGCACTCTTTGAAGGACCAAGGTTGATGAGCTGTCAAATATCCCCAGGATTACTCACAGCTACATCAAGGCACCACTCTCACCCACAGCCAAAGACTTTTACTGTTGACTCCAGGACCAATTCATTTCCAAGATCAGGAATGAGCCGCCTGCTGATGGATCCACGCTAATGAAGTTGTTGCTCCTCAAAGATCTTGGCCAGCTCATTGAAGCATGTAATTGTATAGTTTTGGTAGACCCCAACATCATCATTGACCAAAATGGAAGATTCATCCTCACAGAAGATTTGGGTCCCAAGGATCACAGCATGGGAGTTTCAACAATTGTCCATCACATTGATATTGACACCTGCTTGGAGAGCTCCAAAATCAAACAGCTTTTAGGATGATTCAGACAGGATTGGAAGTGGTAGCCTGAGCAAGAAAAGTTGTGGTCTTCTTGTGTTAGACATGCTATCTTGATCTGTAAGCTTGCCATCTTTTTCTCCTGTTTCCAATCAAACCCCACTTAACAGCTCATTTTCACCCACTGTGCGCAGGATTTGAATGACAGTGGATGAATATGGCATCTCCTCCTTTTGTCTGGATGGAGGGCTGATGGAAAAACAGCAAGAATCAATTCTTGAGCAGTTTTTGGCAAGTAGCACAACATATGTGCTACTTGCCTCCATTCAGGCAGATGGTGTTGGAATCAACATCACCTCAGCCAATGTTATATTCATCATGGTAAGCACCCAATACTTTCTAGAATTTTGCCATTTAATTAGTCTAAATTCATTTGATCTTCATTGGAGGGAAGTTTTCCAATCCCTGCAGGATGACACCAAAGGAGATGAGAAGCTCTTAGCTTCTGATCTCCTTCTTCCCAATCTCACTTGTATGGTTGTTGTCTTTTTTTCCTCACTATTCTGTACATTGATGTTGCATCACAATTCTTGAGAAGTACATTTTTTCTGCCATGCCATGAGTAATTTTTACTCATGATTCACATCATGCCTGTCTTACCACCACCTGTCACCAATACTCCCATATGTGTAGATAAGATGGTAAACTGCATGACATTGTGTGTGACACTCTGTCCCAGAGGTGATAGGTGCATAATATTGAACCACTTCAATGGAAGACATGCTCCAATATCTTTGACCTCCTTCATCTATGCAAGATATTCATGGCGGCCATCCATTAGCTTTTTTTAAAGGCTTGTTTTCATGGTTGAAATGAATGATTAAAGGACTACAATGGTTGCTGACCATAAAGAACTCTTGTAATGCCTTCCAAGAGGCATTACAATGGACCCCCCCAGAGGAGGTTCAATGTTTTCTGTTTATCTAGAATGGTAATTGAGACTGTCTACTTGAAAACACAATGTTCCCTGTCCCTGAAGCAATCCAATGGTTGCCCTCCATAAAGGATTGCAATGGTCTGCAACCATTAAGAAGAACATTGGCCACCATCCATGATGATGGTTGCATTTTGGCAGGAGAATCAAGAGTTGGTTACCATTAAGAAGAATATTGTTCAATGTTTGGATGAAAACCTCTTGTGGTCAGAAAAAGACACAACCTGCCAAACTCAAATGTTACTTCTACATCCCAAAGTAATAAAAAGTTTAACCGTGCCAGAAGACAATTTGCACAAGAATGTGATGAGCCAACATACTTGGAAACCATTTAGGATAATCCTCCACCCAATCATGTTCTCTTACCATGACTGTGCCCTGAAATGCTGTTCAATTCTGTCACAAACTGCCAATTTCAGCCCTGCCTCATTCTCAAATACCACAGTTTGAAGGCCTACAAAAACACTCCACAAACAGATACTTTGTGCAACATCATCTCTGACTTTTACCAAATGGAAAAGAACTGCCATTCACTCAGCAAAACAAACACAGCAGCCTTGACTGGCTGTATGCATGCCATTGGATTTTGTGCTGGAAGTGATAAAGGTGCCTCTGCATGTTTTTCCAATTGTTTATGTCAGATTTTGTCAGAAAATTTGAAAAATTAAATCCATGTTGACTTCATATCAAAAATAGGGTTCTATTCTTGCAAACCAGGTTTGGATGAAGAGACTATCAAGAAGGATGATGAACTGTTGGAGCATCTTCCTGCCCACAAAAAATTGATCTTTGAAAGAATCCAATCACTGTGTACTTCAGATCATGCTTGAAACAAGAATGTTTTGGATCAATATCTAATCCCAAACTGGTTTTTGTCTGAGTGGATGGAAACCAAGCAATGTGGTGACCAATTTGGTACACCTCAAGGAAAGGGAAAAATTTATTTTTTTTATTTTTAACATAAAATTCTGCGTTGGAAACTTTTCCATTTTCTGTTTCCCCAACTTCTCCTGTCCTAGCAGTCTACGGCAGGCCCATGGGTGTTCAAGTCCCCAGGCCTTATGTTCAATTCCTTCCTATTGCCCTTGGAACCCAATTTATTGTGGCCAAGTGCATGTAAACAATCATCAATCATCCCCTTCTCCATCATTTTCATACCCCTCATCATCATCATCAAACTCATTCATTGATTGGCCCCTTGTTGCCAACAATCCCTCTCATTCCATCCTCCAACGCATGTGCAAGACTAATGTCCAGAGTACAATCAGTGATAGTTTACTGAAATTGTCTCTGATTGTCAGTCAAGATCTTCACAATGGAAGTAATTTGAGCTTGGCTAACCCCAAAGGTAACTGGATCCTAAACATCATCAAGAAATCAGGCACCCCAATGTCAAATCATCATTTGGATCAACCATTGATCAAATCAGCCCACTCCCATCCCCGCACTCATTGCCCGTGGCCATTGGGGTCACCATTGCTCATCCTCAAGATCCTGCCACCAGCCCTTTGCCCCCTTCATCCACAAGACAGCCGCTTGCACTCCCATCATTGCTTGCAGCCCTTGCAAGCCATCATCCACCAACCTGCTGGCAACTATCAACACCCCATCACCAACTCACCCGCCTTGCCTGTCACCTCTCAATCATTTGTCACTTGCTGTTGCGCGCGCAACTCAGCCATTGCCTCCCAATAATCAGATCTTTGGCTGTTGCAACTGCTCTCATGTCTCTGCCCGCTGTTGTGACTGTTGCAGCGGTTGCGGCTGCTCAAGCTCATTTGATGCTCATCTTTGGGCTCAGGGCCTATTTGTTTTCCCCTTCTGTCTTTTTTTTTCAAATTATGATCATTTCTTTTCAAGTTTGTTAATTTTGTTCATCATTTCATTTCTATCATTAAAAAAAAAAGAAACAAATTCCGCTCTCATTTGTAGTTATCTCTTGTACCTGGTCTAAAGGGCTTCTTGCCCATAAAAGAAAGGGCTCTCCCCCACCTTTTGCCAATCAGCTATCAGATCATGACCCATCTATTGGTGTCATCATTGTCATCTGAGTCAATCAACAAATCAGATCCATCATCCGGGGAATTCATCCTCCATCTTTTATTCTGGGTATATCTATGATTTTCCCTTGATCCTTGAGCCTCCATACTCAAATCTTTGATCTTTACCTCTGTGACCTTATCTGTTATCACCAACCAATAGCATTTCTGGTTAAAGAAGAATTCATTTTGTTGAATTCTTGAGTGTGCTAAACCACTCCTTTGATCCTTTTCTCTGACCACTTAGGGCTTGATCATTCATTTTATTGTCTTTCTGGAACCACTCACCTTTGACTGAGAGTTTTCTTTTCTTTAAGCTTGAAACCTGGAGTTTTAAACCTCCCTTTATTTCTTTGAAGTTGAACTCCCCCACACTATTCTTGAGTCCCTTGAGAAGTGCTGGGTTATTCTTGTTTGAATTGGTTATTGCTTTGCTTCTAGAGCTTCATAAAACAAATTTCTTTGTTTTGTACAGCCAACCATAGTTATCTGGTACCCTTCAAGCGCTTGATTTCCAAGAGTTGGGCAGGTTCATTGAGAGCCTGGAGGTTGGTTGGTATTGAGTTGATCTTTCCTAATCTTCTGCTGACAACCAGAGTTATTAGCTTGTGAGTGTTGTTACAACTGCCTTGTTCTATTGAACTCTGAAAAAACATTAACTTATTTTGTTCAAGTCTTTTCTGGCACCATCTTGCCTCAGATAGTGTTGTTCCATCGCTGCTGACTAGTATCAAAATTCATCCTTTCCATTGATTCCTTATTTACAAGGTTCTGGATCTTGATTCTGGTTGCATTTAAATATTGTTGTAAGGCTCAGGAGTGCAGCCTAAACAGCACCTTTTGCCTTCAACAGAACTGCCTGCGGCTCAGAACTGTTTGGAGTCTAACAGCAAAATTTCAGCATGTTTTCCAATGTGGTTCTGACATTTAATGATTTCTCAAACAAGCTCCATACTGATAAGAATGATTAAACTGCTTTACTTATGGGATATTTTCTTACATCAACAGATTGACAGGAAAGTCTATCCTTCCTCCCTGCAATGATTTGGGCCATGGTTTATTTTTTCCAAAACTTAGTTGCATTGTTGACTTTGCAAAAGCTGAATGCATTATTAGAATTCTTTGGCAGACTCAATTTTTTGATCATCAGACTACATTTCCTCCTCCCAGTTTAAAAACCTCTTCAACCCCACACTCACTTTGGTTTCTCATTTTAAATTAAAAAAAACTAGCCAATGTATCTTTAAAACTCCAAAATTTTAGTTCTTCAAAAATTGATTAACAAATTCTGGGACAGAAGGCCCAATATGGCTGATTTTGTTGTTTCTATTGATTTTTTTTTCATTTTTGAAAGTATTATCTAAGTAATCAATCAAATAAATTTAAAAGCCAAGGAATTGAGCAATATCCTTTAGTTCCTCCACCAAAAGGCATCTGCAGCAAAGGTGAACCAAGGAAAACACATGTATAAGTCAATATTTTGATGATTTTCTTCTTTCTATTTCCTATTAAATCATTACAAGAGGTTTGAGGGTCCTTTTTGTTTTTTTTTTACTTTGTGGTTGAAGAAAATTGTCTTTTTCAAAAGGATTAAATTCAGTTTATAATATCTTCTTTTTCTTCTTGAGAAATGTAATAGATCTTAATTTGATGCTGGAAATTTAAAATTTGATCTAAATTTTAACTGAAGATTCAAAAATCTGCTCAGACCTGTTGGAAATATTGTACCACATAGAAATTGAGTTCAATGATGTATTTCAAATAAATTAGTTTGACATTGAAATAATTGGGGAGGTTCACATTTTGTTTTACAAGATGAATGAATTTACAAAATGAACACCATTTCCTTGAATTTAGTTGATTTCTCTAATATCTTTTAGCAGAAACTTGGTTTTAAACATTTCATATAATAGTGGAAGCTCAAAAAAAGAAATCTAGTCATGTTGAACTTTTTTATCTAGCAGGAATTAGTTAATAAATAAAAATTTTCTAAAATTTAGAGCCTTTTCTTTTCTTTTCTGGGTGACAACAGATGAAATATAGAACTACTTGGAAATAAATTTACTCAAACCAACGTGGGGTTTCAAGAGATTTTGCTAATCTTTCTAACTTATCCTCTACTGGCTTCATCTCCAAAACCAATTTCTCTGTCCAATTTAATGTGGCAAGAAATAGAGGGAAGTAACAATTAGAAGGGAGGGCTTCACATGGTTTCATCTGATAATTTGGGACTATTTCATCATAGGTTCTTCCATATTCTATTTGTTTTTTAGCTTGAAGTTCACCTTTCATCTCGGATAAATAGTTGAGAGTGTTGTTATCAAGATTATGAAGAAATTGTGAATAAAATTTTTTCCTCCAATACACTTGGAAAGAGTGATATTTGACCTCATTGTCAGCTCTCTGATACCAGGAACCTTGCAGTCCTTTAGCTAAAGAGAGTGATAAAAGAACTTGAATAATAATAATAATTATTATTCCAAGAAATAAACACTTAGAGGCTCAAATAAATTATATAATAAGAGCAGCTGCAAGGTTTAATTGTTTTGGTAATAAAAGGTTTTCAATACAATATAAAGGAGGGGCCACAGTATTATACTACTGGGGATCTTTACAGACAAGTGACCTCTCTTCAAGGGGCCTCCTTAGGCAGTTTATGAAACTTGGAATGAAGATGGGTGCCTTAGAAAGGGCTTATTCCATTAATGGCTGGGCATAACAGCACAATGGCCAAGACAGGAAGGGAAACACTCAATCTGAGCACTTTACCACAAAAATCCTGCAATAATAGGAAGGGTTTCAGAGCAGATGGGGTGGATTGCTTGACTAAACTTCAAGGGTTGATTGGTTTTTTAATAAATAAATAATAATACTACAGACTTGGTCATAAATAACTTGCTTAGATTCTTCATAAGCACTTGACTAACAATGACACGGTGTCTGATTGATAATAATAATTCCTGGTAAACTGATGATGGAATAATGGATCCAAAGAGGTCTGTATAAATACCTTTTTGGGGTGATTTTGAGCTTCTCAGGGTGCGTAGAGAGAGTTCTTCTCATGGGCTGAGGCTGGAAAGCCAGTCAGAGCAAGATTAGCACGTCCACTTGGTGCTGTTAATCAGCTGACCTTAGATCTGCTGGATTTCTGTACTATTTTAGCCACAGGATCTGTTAATCTCTTATGTCCTGAATTTGATCATTCTGCACTCATCCTTCATTAGTACTATAAGTATTGTTTGAAAGTGGAAAGATATGGATGTTTAATGATTGTCTGTTGATCATGTAGATAATTTTTAATAATTTTTATGAACACTCCTTATAGTGTTTTGTGGTCTTCAAAGATCAGAGTCAATGATTTACATGGTAATCCTTGGTCTTTGATTTATTATTAAAAAATGTTCTAAACTTAATTTTTATTAGTTTTATTTAAGTTTTGATCTTTTTAGACTATTACTAATGCATACGCCAACTTTTTACATATGCCAGGCAACCCTAATTAGGTTTTAGCTCTTCTGAGGGGTACCTGGTTGTCAGATTAGTCACAATGGATCCAGACTTGGGAATCAGTCAGTACAGATGCGCCTGTGGTAGGATCTGCTGCGTGTGTGGCAGAATTAGCTGTGGGCGGGTCTCTAGTATGCGGGAACCTGCTACTATGAGTACGTAGGGGTATGTAATGATGCGGGGCTGCACGCGGGAATTGTGACATAACACATTTTGCGTGTAACTCCTAAAATATACACAACACCTCAATTCTGAGTGAATTTAAGGTGTAATCCCTATACGTGACAACACCTGTGAAATGTTAAAATGGCCAAAAGGTGCCATACTGGTGTCGTAATTTTTAGTACTTTTCTTTTTAGTTATTTTAAAAATGTAAGGACTTGGATTTCAAGGGTGGGGTCAGTGAGTGACCCTACCTAAATTTGGGTGAGGAATCTATTTCTCTAATAATATTCATGGATTTATCACTCTTTCTTTTGTTAATTTAGATATTATTAGTTTTTATAGTTTTGTGTTGCTATGTCAGGTTGCTCTGTACATAGTAGCAAGCTGACACTCGTTGTCCTCTTCTGTATCCAAGCATCATTCAACAGTAGGGAGAAGGCATTTTTCCAAATCCTTTCCAATGTGGTGCTCTTCAGTGGCCAAGTGTTTCCTGTATATCTTGCAGATTGAAGACCAAGATTTCAGTAACAGGATTTAGAAAATGGAGAGCAATCTTAAGCTTACTCTGTGTTTAACTCTAGAACTAGGCTTCTTGTGAGGTGTCCCAGACTTCATATAATTATCCTCTTGTCCACATAGCCAATGTTCCAGTGGGCCAAAGAGTACATCCTTCTTTCAAAACTCAATATTAAGTGGATAATTTATAAATGCATCATTGTCCTTAGAATTTAACCAATGTTTTATTATCACTTCTGACAATATTTGGTCCCACTTTGTTGAATTATGATGGTCCCATTGTAAAGTTGTAACATGTATGCCATAGCTTTCTAATTCTTTCTGGCATTGCTCTTTGAACTTTCCAGGAATGCTCTCCTTCCCTCCATAGAGGTTTTCATTGGTTGTTTCCATGTTGAAAAAGTTGTTTTTTGTGTCAATTGTATTGATTCTTTTTGAGTTTAAAACTTGTACTTGATCTTCAGTGGGCGGGGGCAGAACCCTGTCTCCTTGAATTTCATGTTTAAAATAGTCTTGACATAGTCACGTAAGCATAGACTTATGGGGTCATTTGAATTTGGCAAATGTTCTGCTACTTCCTTGTTTAATGTGCAAGTTTTGATGGATTTTAGCCTATGAGGAGGTCTAGAATCCATATTATGATATAGAGAAGTCTTCAATTAGCGCTTGAAACAGTTGTGGGGTTGTTTGAAGTATAGATTTTGTGGAGGGAAGGAATTTTCAGACAATTGAATCTGACGTTATCAGCCATTGAATATGAGGAATTTTGAGAGATTATAAAGGGTTTGTTTACAAATTGAATATCTCAAATTGGTTATGCCTCTCCTCCATAATTCATTTCAAATATGTGAGCAAAATTCTAAATTGTGCAATGAAAAAAAAAATATTTTCAGAAGGAAGAAATGTTTGGGAACTACCACTTGGATTTGGAAAAAAATGACCAAATCTTTTATTCATGTTTGGCTTTACCATGGATCTTGATTTAGATGATGATTTTTTATCATTTTAATTGATTTGGAGAATAATAATCATTCTTTTCCCTTGACAGTTCAAAAGAATTAATCAAGAAAATAGATTGATACTTATCATAAAATTTAACAGTTGTAGTAATTTTAGAGATTTTACAATGAAATTCAAAAGCTTGCTGTTGCAAACCAAGTATTTCCTTGGTAAATTTATTTAAAATCAAGAATAAACTTATTATTAAAAATAGAATTGTTCTCAAGTTACTGGGATGAGCACTCAAGTTGTTTCAAATTTCATCTCCATTTTTCAAAACAACAGTATGATCAAGATGATCAATTTTCCTGAGGTTTAGTATTGAAATAAATGAAATGCTTCTATAATTTTTTACATGGAAAGCCAAATTTCAATTGTGAATTGGTATGAAAATGCTTGAAAAAAAAATTCTTAAAAAAATGGTATAAAAAAGTCATTTCTGGGTCATTTACCACATTTTATAAAAAGTTTTTGCATTTGAAATTAGATAGAATGTAATTTTTTGATGAAAATCATTTTCTCATCCCTTTCATGTATTAAAACTATTTCATTTTAAAATTTGGAAGATTCAACTGAAATCTCTTGAGACATATATAAAAATGACTGCATAAATAAAAGCTAATCTTACCACCCTTCCACTTGTGTTTACCTTCATGGGTTGGTTGGAGTTTATGAGAGGAAAATATTTCACAAAACAAGTTTAAGCTACCAGCAACACTCATCAAGGTTTATTTTTTAAGTTTTATTTTTGTTTTAAGCCAAATATGATTGAATTTTTTTACAAAGAGAGGTGCTTATGAAAAATTGGTTCTTTCATTTAAAGTCATATGGAATTTTTCAAGCTTCCTTTTAGATTAAAATCAGGTGATCTCATCAGAAAATAATTTGATTTTTATACCTTTGAGGTAGAAAACCCCATTCATTGGAAAAATCCATGGATTTTCTTAGGATCAAATAATTCATTTTATAAGGAAACCAATGGACAATAAATCTGATTTGATTTTGCCACATATCAAAACATTTATTGGACTTGAAAATTTAAAGATTATCAAAAGGTCAGACACTCCATAGTTGACAAACTTCCATATATTATTGATTTTCCATGAAGCAAAGATGAGGTTTTTTTTCCTCATTGCATAAAAAGGCTTTTTCTAGCATTGACTTTGAGATAAGGCACTTATTAATCTCTGTTCTTTTCAACCCTTGTGTTATAATTGAAAAGAGGTGGAATTTTTATGAAAGATTGAGTAGAGAACCCAATAATTGTGAAAATTTCTGGTAATCATTGATGAGAAGCATCTAAAAGTCCATAGGAATTGAACCTCCATTGAGCTCCAATGGAACAGATGTAAAAGAAATAGAAATTAATGATAAATATGATATGATTTTTGAAGCCTAAGTACTTACACCTTCCGAGGAATTCACACCTCTCCATCCAAAGGTCCCTGACATTTGGTATTAATTTTTCTGGAATATGTAATTCTAAGGCCTCACTGTCAATTATTCTTTGAAGCCTGCAGTCCCAAACTCTTTCATTCCGCTCTACATGCATCAAGATTTCACTTGGTACCCAAATTTCTGGACATGGATCAATTTTTTCCTTGAGCTCATGATCAATATGTTGTTGTGTTTCTTCCAACCATTTTTTTGTTCATGGGATAATAGAACCATTTTCTTTGCTTGATGTTTGAGGGGTATTGGGAGGTATTGGTGGATTGGTTATTTGTTTTCTGTGAGGTATGAGTTGGTTTGATAAGTTGGGTACAAATCAATTTTGGGTTGATATTTATAGGAAATGAAAGGGAAGTATATTATTGCATGAATTCAAATTGAATATTGCATAAATAAAAACCTATGCATAAATCTTTTGGGATTTTTTCATGGGTGCTGAGCATTCTATGCATTTAATATATTAATTGAAGAGTATTACATACTGTATTACTTTGGGAATGATTTGACGTATTTTAAGAAATTTCTGTGGCATTTTGAAGCAGAAATTTTGAATATTACTGGATCTATGGGGATGGAGATGATATAAGAATTGGGATGTAGTTTCTTTGGTTGATTCATTTCTTAAGAAATGAATGATTGGTTGCTAAATGAAGGTAATGTGAATCACTGATGTTGATAACCAAACAAAAATCACAGCTAAACTAAAATTTAGGAAAGAGAGATATTTGCTATGATTAGGATTTATTTTTTTATTTGATTAATATTATATACACTAAAAACAGCCATGATATCATCCCTTGCTTTGTTTTAATTCCTGTGAAAAACCAATCATAATTTTGAACAGCAGTTTCTGGAGATATCCAGTAATTTTTAAGCAGGGTGCCATGCCTACTTGCTTTGAGCTGCATCCCAAGACCTTTGTATGAGTGTTTTAGCAACACACTGCATCCATGCTGTTGAGGCAAAACAAACATGATATTTTCATAGGGAAGGCCCAAAATATTGGATCATTTCAATGTTCCATTTGCAGTGTTTTTAATATGCAACATAATTTAATTCTTCTTTCAGTGGTTCTTGACTCCCATTAAATCACAATATCAAATTAATTTCTTAACCAAAACTCATCTATTCTTAATTTAATGTTTTTTTCAAGATTTCTTCATAATTGCTATGCTTTGCAGCACATGATATAAAGAATTGTGGAATGAGAGAAGAATCTCATTCTTGTCCAAAAATGTAGGTTTTTGTTTGAATTTAAAGGCTACACTCAATCTTTGTTCAATTCCAAATCAGCAACTTAGTCAATAAATATCATGGGAAGTATGATCATGGAGCATTCAATCATCCAAAATAACCACATTTTCAAGTCAAAAATTGGATTATCCCAAGATCAGAAAAAAAATTGAAATCAAGAAATATCCATCCAGAAAAACTAATAGTCTAATATCCTAAAAAGTCACCAGAATAAACTATGGGAAGCTTGGGGTTCTGAGGTCACTTCAAATACATTAGAAGAGGTAGTTTTTTCAACAGCCCAGAAAGTATTGAAGTGGCTCCCCAGATCATAGCCAGTAACCAGTACAATATCCTCCAGAAGGACCTCATCCAATTTTTATTAAGAAAATCTTTCAGTAAAAATGCTAATTACATCTCTCAAGTTGATTTTTTGGCTCTTACTAAAACCCTTATCACTCAAGGCAGTGAGAATATATGCCCTTGTGTTACCAAGTTGGCCCTAGAGTCAGCAGGTAAGCCAGCTTTCAACTTTGAATTAAGAACAAGACTTCCAAATTCAAGGAGCATGCCAAACATCCACTTTGGAATCACTCATTGATTTCCTGGACATACCCATATAGAAGCAGGACCAAAAACTAACAGGTGTGAAACACATGCTAGAGAATTGGTCCCCCATTTGTTCTTCTTTTCTGCCGAGTCCTTTGACATAAAAGGCTGGCAATGATCTTCTTTTTCATCAAGCTGTAAGTTGACAAGCCCATTGACTAGAGAGACCACATATTCAAAAACAGTATTAAGGCCACCTCTTCCAGCATTCATCTCAGCATCCTGGTTAACACCCAACCTCTTGTGTTGAGCCAAGGTGAAATCATCAATTACAGCTGCTTGAAGGTTGGCAAAGTAGCTTTGTGCTTTGAGTAAAGCCTCATCTGAAGTGCTTTCAATACTGTCTAACAAGAGAAGCACATTTATGGAGATTTTGTGTGAGACTAAACCTATGATGTCGTTCAAGGTGTGCTTCAGTTTCATGTATGCCCCATGTATTGGCTCCCTGGTATAAGTTAGGATCTCAGAGAGTGTATGCATATTGAGCTGGACTGTCTTCCTGGAGCAAGAGAGGGATTTTTTGTTGATGAAGGTGCTTCCAGCAAAAACATCATCATCTTTTCCAAGCAAGATTTTTTCTGATAATTCAAAAAGTAAGAATCAGTTTATTTTCAAAGGAGTGGAAGACAACATCATGAAAATTTACCATCTTTGCACCATGTCAAACGGAGGTCCAATGATTTTAAGATTGTTGATGATTTGGGGGGGTTGACAGGATCCTTTGGCCAAGAAGGTTAAAGGTGTTGTTAATTAAGAACTGGGTAGTGCTGATAATTTTGGTATAAGTTTCCAGTGTAAGAATCCAAACGGTGCTAAGCCGTAGGCAGTTCTGTGGAGGGGAAAGGTGCTGTTTAGGCTGACCTCCTAAGAGTTACAATAATATTTAAATGTAACCAGAATCAAGGTCCAGAAAATTTTAAATAAGGAATCAATGTAAGGGATGAGTTTGGTAATAGTTGGTAGCAATGAATTCAACACTATCTGAGGCAAGATGGCAAAGGGAAAGACTTGAACAAAATAAGTCAAAATTTTGTTCAGAGTTCAATGGAACAAGGCAGTTGTAAGTAACAACACCCACAAGCTAATAGCTCTGGTTTTCAGCAGAAGATGAGGAAAGATCAACTCAATCCCAACCAACCTCCAGGTTCTCAATGAACCTGCCCAACTCTTTGCAATCAAGCGCTTGAAGGGTACCACATAACTGTGGGTGGCTGAACAAAACAAAAGCAATTTTTTTGTGAAGGCCTAGAAGCAAAGCAATAACATATTTGAACAAGAATAACCCAACACTTCTCAAGGCACCCAAGAGTAGCGTGGCAGAATTCAACTTTGAGGATGAAGGGAGGTATAACACTCCAGGTTGTAAGCTTAATAAGACCTCTTCAATCAATTGTGATTGGCTCCAGGAAGATTATCAGGAAGGATCAAGACCAGTATGATTGGAAAAAAAGGATCAAGGAGTGGTATAACACACTCAAGAATTCCAAAAGACAGAATTCTCTTCAACCAGAAACGCTATGGTTGGGGATAAGGATCAAGGTCACAGATGGACAGATCATAAATTTGAGTATGTAGGCTCAAAGGATCAAGGGGCAATCATGGATATACCCAGGATAAGGATGAAATTTCTATTATTACGGGGGGGACATACACACACACACCCCTGGATGATTTAGAAAAAGGTAGGGGAGAGCCCCTCCTTTAATATACAAGAGTAAAAGAGGTCTGTGGACTATTTACAAGAGGGATTTACATATAGAGCAGAATTTTTTTTTTTTACATAGACATGAGAAAAACAGAAGAGAAACCAAAAAAAATTGAAATAAAAATAAAAAAATCTTAGGTAAGGAGAAATGGAATGGCACCCCATCCTGTACTAATAATGGGCACAGGCAGGAGACCCGTGAGTGGAGAACCTTGCGGACAGGCTGATGGGCCCTGGCAATTGCTGGCCGCAGATGGTTGCGCAAGAGTGGCCGGGGGGATGATGATTGGAGCAGGTGGACTGGATGGGCTGGAGGGGATGGATCAATAGTTGGATGACCAAACAATGGGAGATGAGGGAGCAAGACCAGTCGTGGGAACAAACCATCTTGTGCGGATGATTGGAGGAGGATGGGAAAGGATGGGTGCTGGAGACAGCCAAGGAAGTTTGGGCAGCAGGGGGATGATGATTGCTAGAGGCCAATGACGGCCGTTGCAACAAGCAACGGGGTCATTGGTGTTGACACCAAGGCTAGGCTGTTGCAAGGTTGCCAACGGCAAGGAAGGAGAAAAATTGGTCATGGGATTGTTCCCATGATTGATCTTGAACAAGTGATCCAATGATGGGCTGGTCTTGGGATCTCCAACAACCGCAAGCATGGCTTGCGGTCATTGGTTGATGGTGGCAAGGATGGGAAGCTTGATGGCAATGAGATTGGCAGTTGATGGCCAATGAGATCCATGAAGGAAGATGGCGGTGATGAGTTGAGAAGGGAATGGCCAACCGCACACGCTTGGCCAAAAATTCAGGGGGAAGCGCGTGCAAGGGGGGGTTTAAACAGAGGAGGAAGGCATTGGATGAGCAAGCAAGGCCTCCTAGATAGCTAGGACAGGGAAGAGCTTGGAAAAAGGGAAAAGAGTGGGTAGCCATAGAGACAATTTTTTTTTATTTATGGATAGCAGTGATGGATGAGGCAATGTAAAAAGAAATTCAAGAATTTATATAATCTGTGAGGAGTCCTGGATTGGTCACCACATCTCTCCCCAACTTACAGACTTTCCCTAGTCTGCATCTTGAACTGGAAGATATAAAGAGGAGTAAAAATACAAGGAAATTGAACAAAAAATTGGCCATTTCTTGATCTTGAGAGGGATTGAAAAGTTGGAAAATGTCTTGATCCATCCAAAAGAGCCCTAGAATTGGTAGAGATAAAACATGGAAGGCATCCCAGTTGCTCACGTATGTGGCATACAGTAGAGTTTATCACAAAATGCAGCAAATAACCCTGGCGGTGCACAATTGGAAGGACTTAGTTGTGAGATAAGTTGCGTCCAAAACAATGAAAATTCTTTACTTGATCAGAAGAGAACCTTCTGGCCAGTTGAGTCCCATTAAGCTCCTGAAAAACATAAGATCCCCCCCCAATTTGGCAAAACAACTAATAAGGACCATTCCAACAATTTGAGAAAAGCTTCCCCCACTGGGTCTCCAAAGATTGATTATAAGCTAAAACTAGATCACCAGGGTTCAGGAAGTCCCTGATCCAATTGGAGTGCTTGTCCTCCCAATACTGGACTTATTTTGCTCTGAAATCCATCATCTTCTGATAAGCTTCATCTCAAACATCTTCACTTTTATCCTGTTGCTTGGATCTAGCAACTAATAGACCAGTAGTTGAGGACACCTTGTACCAAGGGATACCCAAGAAAGATTACATTTCCAGATCCAAAGGGAGAACTGCTCTTTTTCCAAAGATGATTTTGTAAGGTGAGTAGCCAGTAGTCCTTTTGGCTGAGATTCAATCAGAGAGGAGAACAAGAGGAAGGAATTTGCAATAATGCCTGCCACTTTCAACAGCAAGCTTAACAAGTGCAGCTTTCAAAGGAGCATGGCCTTGTTTCACCATGCCTTGGCCTTCATGATAATAAGGTGTAGTAACTCTATATTTTCCAGGAAGAGATCAGATCATTTCAGCAAGTTTGCCACCAAATTTGGAGCCACCATCAGTAGATTAAGATCAAGCCAGGCCATAACGCATTGTCCAGGTCTCATAGAGGAAAGCTGCAACTGATTCAGAGCTAAGATTCTTAAGAAAATTTGCTTCAACCCATCCAGAAAAATCATCTCTAGCCACAATGAGGTACTTAGCACCACCTGCCTTAATATGAACCACATCCATAGCAATCCTTCCAAAGACACTGGACTCCCCAGTGGAATAACAAATTTCAGCTGGATGCCTAAGATCAAGTTTTTGACAAATTTAACAACTCTTGCAACATTGGGAGATGGATTTCTTCAGAGATGGCCACCAGAATTGTTTGGATGATTGTTGATAAGTTTTGGTTTCCCCACAATGACCAAGACCTTCATGGAGACTTTCAAGGATAGAATCTTGTTTGGAAGGGATAGTAACAAAAATAAGAGAACAAGGGTTTCCTCTTTTCATAAGCCTAGAGCCTTGGAAAAAGAAATTAGAGGACTTTCTTTTAAGAGATAAAAATTTTTTAGCTGGGAGATCAGGAGGTTTTTGGAGAGTTAAAAGGTACTGCTCTAATTTAAGCTAGAAGCCTTGTTGAAAGCCAGAATAATCTTGAGAAGAGAAAGAGAAGACAGGTTGGGTTAAAGGTTCTTCTTCATTGAAATCCATTCCAACATCAAATTCATCATCTCCAAGAGGTTGTCAAGATAAACAATCAGGCATAGTGAAAGATTTCCCAGAAATATGAACAATAGATTTCCCAGGCCTATGAACAATATCAAAAGAGAAAAGCTGGATAAAGGCCACCCAACGAGTCATAGGAGCATTGGGGAGGCTGGGAGAATTGATCATTTCAATGATGGATTGAGCATCAACTTGTAGTTCAAAATTTTGGCCCCAGAGAATGGTTTGAAGTTTCTTCATCATTCAAGCCACACCACAAAGTTCCAATTTTGGCTGAGAGTACCTAGACTCTACATCTGAAAATAGCAAAGATTCATAAAGAGCAGGAAGGTCCCAACCATTTTCATCTTCCTGGTTAAGAATGCCTCAAAAGATTGATAACTAGAATCAACAGCCAGCTTGATCTTGCCAGCTCCAGGTCCATAAGCAATCTTTTTAAAAACTATATCTTTTCCAACCATCATTTTGAAAAACTGAAAAGAATGTTCACACTATTGGGTCCAAATCCATTCCGCATCTTTCCTGGTTAGACAACTTAAGGGTGCACATATTTTGGATAAGGATGGGATCAAGATTCTTACATAAGTGACAACACCTAGGAAGCCCCTAACTTCAGTGGGATTGATTGGAGTGGGCCAAGAGATGATCTTGTTGACTTTGGCTGGTTTCATCCTTCTTCCTTCCTTGCAGACCACATGACCAACAATTTCCCAAGCAGGGACACAAGCAGCCAGTTTGAATCCAGAGACAGTGAGGCCAGATTCCTTGATTCAAAACAGAATCCTTTCCAAAGTAGTAGCATATTACCAAATAAAACAACAAATTCCTGAATGTCAAGGTAAGAGCTCATTATTTTAGTCAGAAACTGGACCTTTAATTCCACCATTCTCAATAAAGATTCCAGCATGATCAGGGATTTCTTCCTGGAGGATCCACATCATCTGAGCCTGATAGACTGCAACTGAATTAGCGGCACCTTGAGGCAATCAAGTGAGTTGAAATCAACCAAGAGGAGGACCAAAATTAATGAGAGGGCAAGAAATAGGATGTTAGGATTGTTTGTCATAGCCTCCCATAATTTGCCCTAGACCATAGCAAGCTCTCCCAGAGAAAGATTAGACAAATTCTTCAGTAGCAGGAGGAATACTAGAGTCTTTAATAGTAACTTTATTGAGAGGTTGGAGATCATGAACTATTCTAAGTTTACCATTACCCTTGAGGACACAGAATATAGGGCTGGAATAACTAGAGGTTGACTGCTCATATAAGCCAGTACAAACTTTTTCTCAGACCAACTTGATAAATTTGTAAACTTTAGCAGCAGGGATAGGGATATTCTTCTTTTGCCAAGGATCATGTTCAACTACAGGGATGATATAAGGGATGCCAAAGGATTCTTTCAAGAAACCTCTCTCTTCTTCACAGAAAGCAATAGATTTTTCTCTTAAAGATAAGACATTTTTGATCAAATTTAAATCATCAGGAAGAAGCCATCCATCTGGAAAAAAGTTGAACACCTTCAGATGTTCTTCAGTAAATCAACCATTGGGCACAAAGGGACCAGTATAAGATTGAGGAAGACCAAAGTAAGGATCACAAGATAAGGGAGGATGCATAAGAGGAGGATTGAGGTTGAGAGGCATGGTCTGGTTGACTGGTTGGACCTTCTTGGCAACTAGCTTGTACTAGGTGGCAAACAAGAGAAGTTCTTTTATCCTCCTAGAGTTGACCAGTGAGACTTGATTACAAAAACTGAGTCCAAGTTCCAAAATTTTCCATGTCCAATGTTTTGCAGTATCTTTGTAGGGTGCCTTTTCTATAAAGGGAGAACCAGGAGATAATGCATTGCTCAAATGTGTGGCACAAGGTAGGATTTCAAAAATGATGGTAGAAGGTTGCCCTTGCAGTGCACAATTGGGAGGAATTACTTGTACCCCAAATTGCCTCCACTGAAGCCCATATTCCTCCATACCAAAACCACCAAGAATAGAATCAAGATCAGGATCTAGTTTAGAATCATTACGGAGCTTCAAACCAGAACTGAGAGAAGATTGATAAGACCTAAGATTACAAGGAAAATAAGACACAACAGATCCAGAGAAAGAAGGAAAAGAAATATTTTTGGATTTTTCTGTTTTGACATGTTTTTGATTTTTGATATTTTCTAGTTTGGATGAAAAAGATGAAAAGAATGAAAAATAAGCCTGGGGGATGAGAGTTGATTCTTGATTTGAAGTCTGAGGCTGAAAAGAACTAAAACTAATAGTAGGATCAACTATTCCCATAAAAAATGAGAGGAATTGGAATTATCCTTCTGCTTCCCTTTAAAGATGATTCAGAAGAATGACCAGGAAAATATCTTTCCCAACAACCAGAATCCAAAGAACAGACAGGAAGTTCAATCTTTCTACCATCAGCATCAGGGAGAAGAAATCTCTCCCCAACCTGATCAGAAAACATCAGAGTAGCACCAAAATCCATCAAGAAAGGTTGTCCCAAGATCATAGGCCCTTCCAAATGAGTGATCCAAAAATGACAGGTTCCAACAATATTTTGACCAATCCTGACTGGGACATCTTCAGCAATACCAACCAATTCACAAGATTAATTAACTATCCCATAGACTGCAGAATTGAAGCTAACCCTAGGCCTGAGTTTGAGTTTACAGGCCATAGCTTCCAAAATTAAGTTGAGCTGAGATCCAGAGTCCACAAGGGGAGAAACAGTTTTAACTGAGTAACCAAGATAACAGGGGAGAAAATCAAGAGGACAGGAGTAAAGATTTGAATCTGAAGAAGGACTAGTTACACCAGAGTCCTCTGTCAAAGTGCCAGAGGAGACCTTTAATTTGTCAGGACCAATCTCCACACATTGACAAGAGACCCATTTCTTCATTCCTTCAGCAACAGATGGAGAGATTGACAGGAGTTCAGCCACAGATAGATCAGGGATTTTGAGATCAGAAATTTTCTTTAATGCTCCTTCAACAGCATTGGGGTGGTATTTTGAGATTCCCCTTTCAAATCAAACTTTGGGCTGGGTGGAGGGAGGAAGTTCAGGTGAAGCAGGAACTAAGATGGGATCAGAAGGTTGAGGTGACTTGGCTGAAGGAGAGGGATCTGAGTGGTCTGGAAACCTTTCCATGAGTGAATCCTTTTCCACCTACATGTCTTCTACATCAGAGGAAGGAGACTCAGGTGAGCATTGAAATTTGACCAGTTTTTGAAGGATTGAAGTTGGCAAGGAAGGGGCTTTGTGAGGTTTAGGTTCCTCATGATGGTTCCTGGACGGATCAGATTGATAAGTAGTCCCAGCAAGACTGGAGGAAGAGATAGCTGGAGGTTACCAAGGTTGAAGAGTACCACAGGAAGATTGGAAATCAAAGGAAGCAAGGGATGCTTTCAGCCAAGGTGGAGGCTGATAAGAGGCCACCACATGTCAAATAGGGCAAGATGAATTGAAAGGGATCAGAGCACCATTAGCAAGAAAGAAATTGTTCCCCTTCTGCTCCACCAACTTTTCCTTTATATCCTTCTGGAGTTCCAAGCCTCTTCCAGTTCCATGGCCTTCCCTATGACAGTAGTAACAGACCAGGGTAGACTTAGGGACAGAAGTAGAGGGTTTAGGAGTAACAAGAGAAGAAATATTTTGATCTATTTTTTTCTCAAAAGCTCAAAGCATCTTAGTTATTTTTTCTAAAGTAGTAGTTTCTTGAGTATAATTAGGATCTGTTTTAGGTCTTTTATCTGCCATCATCTTATTCATAATATTGCTGGATTCTTTAAAAGAAGGAGCATGGACTGGTTTAGTGGTTCTAGTTTTTTCAAAAGTTAAAGCAGTTTGACCTTTCATAACTTCATCCACTGTACTCCTAAGGATAAAGAAAACAGGGAGCTTGAATCAATTATCCCTGGTGGTGATCATAGATCTAGATTTGACCAATTTTTCCTTAATTGTTTCCTGCACAGCCAACAAAAAAAATTGGAAGAATTGTGCTCAAACTTTGTCCACTGAATCAATGTGATTGTTTTGGATAAGATAGTTTTGGATAGGATCCCAAGACTTCCTAAAAGACTGGTAGTCAGAGGCTGAAGAGGCACCACCATTTGAGATCCATTGAGAGAGAAGAGCATCCAAATCCTGCAAATTAATCCGGGCTAAATCTATTTTACCCCAATATACCAACATTGCTTCCCTCAGAAGCGTCCAGTCATGGGATTTTAATCCTTTGAAAGACTCAATTACTTCCATAACTTCATCAGAGGAGATAAAGAATTGTAACTGGTAAGCCATACTGTATTCACTTGCTCCATCCACTTCAGCAGCCATTTTGTAAGAGTCCAAGAACCATTTGACGTTTACCCCATTGAACCCTAAGTTATTGTTCTGAGGTTTGATCTTGACTATCTTTGGTCAAGCAGAGGTGGTTGGAGTACCAGTAGATGCAATTTCAAATAACACAATTCCTAGAGGATCCAAAGAGCAGATTTCCAAAGTGGCTCACAAGTGTTGCAAGAGTAGGATTTCACAAAAAATGACAAGTACCTTGCCCGGATGGTGCACAAATTGGGAGGACTTACTTCTAGGATAATTTGCCTCCACAGATCAGATCTGAGAAGAGAGAGACAAACAGAGAAGAAAAGAAAAGTTTGGATTTTGAAGTTGATTCCAAACATTTATGATGATGGGACTGTAAATCCCAAGGTTGCTGGTTTGATCCTTGCCCGGGGGACCAAATGTAAGACTCCAAAAGGTGCTCAGCCATAGGCAGTTCTGTGGAGGGGAAAGGTGCTGTTTAGGCTGCCCTCCTAAGAGTTACAATAATATTTAAATGTAACCGGAATAGAGGTCCAGGAACTTGTAAATAAGGAATCAATGTAAGGAATGAGTTTGGTAATAATTGGTAGCAATGGAATCAACACTATCTAAGGCAAGATGGTGCAGGGAAAGACTTGAACAAAATAAGTCAAAGTTTTTTTCAGAGTTCAATGGAACAAGGCAGTTGTAAGTAGCAATTTCCACAAGCTAATAACTCTGGTTGTCAGCAGAAGATTAGGAAAGATCAACTAAATCCCAAACAACCTCCAGGTTCTCAATGAACCTGCCCAACTCTCTGCAATCAAGCGCTTGAAGGGTACCAGATAACTGTGGGTGGCTGAACAAAAAAAAAGCAATTTGTTTGTGAAGCCCTAGAAGCAAAGCAATAACATATTTGAACAAGAATAACCCAACACTTCTCAAGGCACTCAAGAGTAGCGTGGCAGAATTCAACTTTAAGGATGAAGGGAGGTATAATACTCCAGGTTTTAAGCTTAATAAGACCTCTTCACTCAATTGTGATTGGCTCCAGAAAGATGATCACAAAGGATGAGGACCAGTATGATTGGAAAAAAAGGATCAAGGAGTGGTATAACACACTCAAGAATTCCAACAGACAGAATTCTCTTCAACCAGCAAGGCTATGCTTGGTGATAAGGATCAAGTTCACAGATGGACAGATCAAAAATTTGAGTATGGATGCTCAAAGGATCAAGGGGAAATCATGGATATACCCAGGATGAGGATGAAATTGCTATGATTACAGGGGGGACATACACACACACACCCCTGGATGATTTAGAAAAAGGTAGGGGAGAGCCCCTCCTTTTATAGACAAGAGGACAAGAGTTCTGTAGACTATTTACATGGGAGATTTACAGATAGAGCAGAAAAAGCTTTTTTTTTTACATAGACATGAGAAAAACAGAAGAGAAACCAAAAAAAAATTGAAATAAAAATAAAAAAAATCTTAGGTGAGGAGAAATGGAACGGCAACCCAGCCTGTACCAATAGTGGGCAGGGGCAGGAGAGCTGCGCAGAAAGGCTGATGGGCCCTGGAAATTGCTGGCCACAGAAAGTTGCGCAAGAGCAGCTGGGGGGATGATGATTGGAGCAGGTGGAGCAGATGGATCAATAGTCAGATGACCAA
This sequence comes from Puccinia polysora, assembly GCA_025617555.3. Lineage (NCBI taxonomy): Eukaryota > Fungi > Basidiomycota > Pucciniomycetes > Pucciniales > Pucciniaceae > Puccinia > Puccinia polysora. The sequence goes on from CM062629.1 coordinate 29,275,345, forward strand.
CCAATGGGAGATGAGGGAGTGAGACCAGTCGTGGGAACAACCAATCTTGAGTTGATGATTGGAGGAGGATGGGAAAGGATGGGTGATGGAGACGGTGTAAGACTCCAAACGGTGCTAGGCCGTGGCAGTTCTGTGGAGGGGAAAGGTGCTGTTTAGGCTGCCCTCCTGAGTGTTACAAAAATATTTAAATGTAACCAAGATCAAGGTCCAGAACCTGGTAAATGAGGAATCAAGGAGTAGAGGATAAAGATGATAATAGTTTGGTAGAGATGGAACAGCACTATCTGAGACAAGATTATGCAGGGAAAAACTTGAACCAAAGAAGTTAAAGTCCCCTTAGAGTTCAAAGGACAAAAGCTGTTGTATGTAAACAATGCCCAAACACTAATAACTCTGGTCATCAGCAGAAGATTGGGGATGATCAACTCAAACCCAAGCAACCTCCAGGTTCTTAATGAACATGCCCAACTCTCCACAATCAAGCGCTTGAAGGGTACCAGATAACTGTGGGTGGCTGTACAGGACAAATGACAATGTTTAAGAAGCTCTAAAGCAAACAGTAACTGATTTGAAGCAAGGATAACCTCAACACTTCTCAAGGGACTCAAGAGTAGGCTGGCAGAATGCAACTCCAAAGAAGCTAAGGGGAGGTATAACACTCCATGTCTTAAGCTTAATAAGACCTCTTCAATCAATCATGATTGGCTCCAGAAAGGTGATCAGGGATCAGGACCAGTATGGTCAGAGAAAGGGATCAAGGAGTGGTATAACACACTCAAAAATTCCAAAAGACAGAATTTTTCTTCAACCAGCAAGGCTATTGGTTGGTGATAAGGATCAAGGATCAAGGGTTTGAGTATGGAAGCTCAAGGATCAAGGGTGTGCTGATTTCATGCTGGATGATTCCATGCTCCAATGATGGATCCAAAAGGCAGGGGAGAGCCCCTCCTTATATGGGAAGGAGGCCCTGTTAGACTTTGTACAACGGATTCTACAAATAGAGTAAAAAAGGAAAGAAAATCATGTGGTCACTTGCGTCCGTCCGTGGATGGGCGCACGCAAAAATACTGGAATCACCCACCCCTTGTCCAAAGGCGGACGGGGTGGGAAAGGGAAATGAGCCAAACCGCCGCGGATGTCTGCGGGCGGTAGTTGACACTCTTCACCCCTCGTCCAAAGGCAGAAGTGGGTGGGAGAGCCCCAGGAAAGGTGACGGATGAAGTTCGTGAGAGCGCAGATGGGCGGATAGGAGATTTGCTCAAGACGGTTGAGTAAATCCTGACAGGCTTGAGATTCACGACTGATAGATTGAGTGAGATGGGAGATTTGACGGATCCAAGGATTTGAAAAATGCTTGGAGGGGCGGTTGGGATGGATTTGGTAAATCATGGATGAGCGCCGCGCGACAACAAAGATGAGGACGCGCAACAACAAAGATGAGGACGCGCAATGACAACGGCGGAGATGACAAGCAACGCGCAACGGCAAGGATGATGAACAACGCGGATGAAGGATGCGCAACGCGCTACGCACGTGGATCAAGGATGCGCAAAGCGCGAGGCGCGAGGCGCAACACGCGATGATGACGGTTTGGATGAGCCTGAGGATAAGTTGGTTTTTTTTTTTGATGCTGGACGGTACATTTGCGCAACAGTTTATGGATTGAGGTCTTAAGGCGGCCAGGGTATCCAGGATGGGGCACCACATCTCTCCCCAGCTTATAGACTGTCCCTAGTCTGCTCCTGAGTTTGATGCCATAAAAAAAAGGAAAGAAAGATGATTGAAACCAAAGAATGGCCATTTTGATCTTGAGAGTGGTTGAAAAAAAAATATGTTGATCCAACCAAAAATCCTAGAAGTGGCTGAGATAAAATGAAGAAGGCATCCCAAGTGCTCACATGCATGGCATGAAGTAGAGTTTTCACAACAAAACGCAGGAGATGACACTGGTGGTGCACAATTGGAAGGACTTACTTCTGGACTAAGCTGCCTCCACAAGAATGAAATTTCTTGACCTGATCAGCCGAGAACCTTCTGGCCATCTGAGTACCATCCAGTTCCTCCAAAAGATATGATCCACCTCTAACTTGACGGACTACTTGGTAAGGACCATTCCAGTGGTTAGAGAAAAGCTTTCCCCACTGAGCTTCCAAGAAACAATTATAAGCCAATACCAGATCACCAGGGTTTAAAGGGTCCCTGATTCAATTTAGGTGTTTATCTTCCCAATACTGAACTGATTTTGCTTTTGATTCCATCATCTTCTGATAAGCTTTGTTAAAAATATGTTCACTCCGCTCCAGTTGCTTTGATCTGGCAACTAATAGGTCAGTAGTGGAGGAAACTTTTTCCCAAGGGATGCCCAAGAAAGACTCCATTTCAAGATCAAGAGGAAAAACAGCCCTCTGACCAAAGATGATTTCATAAGGAGAGTAACTAGTGGTTTGCTTGGTGGAAATTTGATCAGAGAAGAGAACCAAGGGGAGAAATTTCCGGCAATTCTTTCCAATCTCACCAGCCAATTTGACAAGAGCAGCCTTCAAAGGAGCATGGCCTCTTTCCACCATGCCTTGTCCTTCAGGTTAATAGGGAGTAGTAACTCTATGTTGTCCAGGGAAAGATTGGATCATTTCAGCAAGTTTTCCACCAAATTCCAAGCCACCATCCATAGAATAAGATCAGGCCAAGCCATAACTCATTGTCCAAGTCTCATGAAGGAAAGCTGCTACTGATTCAGAGCTGAGGTTCTTAAGAAACTTTGCTTCAACCCATCCAGAAAAATCATCTCTAGCCACAATGAGGTACTTAGCTCCTCCAGCATTAATGTGAACCACATCCATAGCAATCCTCCCAAAGACAGTGGACTCTCCAGTGGGGTAACAAATTTTGGCCGGGCGCCTAAGATCACGTTTCTGGCACACTTCACAACTCCTACACCATTGAGCAACGGATTTCTTCAGGGATGGCCACCAAAATTGTTCAGATATTCGTCAATAAGTTTTGGTTTCCCCACGATGACCAAGGCCTTCATGGAGATTTTCCAGGATTGAATCTTGCTTAGAAGGGATAGTGACCACAACAAGTGCACAAGGAGTGGCTCTTTTCATAAGCCTAGAACCTTGGACAAAGAAGTTGGAGGACTTCCTTTTAAGGGACCAAAATTCTTTGGCAGAGAGATCAGGGGGTCTTTGGAGAGTTGAAAGGTACTGCTCCAACTTAAGCCAGAAACCTTGCTAGAAACCAGAGTAATTTTGGGAGGAGAAGGCAAAGACAGGGCAGACCAAGGGTTCTTCCTCATCAAAATCCATTCCAACCTCTGCTTCATTGTCTCCAATAGGTTGTCAAGATAAACCATCAGGCATGGTGAAAGATTTTCCAGGCCTGTGAACAATATCAAAAGAGAAAAACTGGATGAAAGCCACCCAACAAGTCATTGGAGAATTTGGGAGGCTGGGGGCGTTGATCATTTCAATAATGGATTGTGCATCGACTTGTAACTCAAAGTGTTGACCCCAAAGGACAGTCTGAAGCTTCTTCAACATCCGGGCCACACCGCAAAGTTCCAGTTTTGGCTGGGAGTACCTGGATTCCACATCTGAGAAAAGAAGAGATTCATACAGAGCAGGACCATCCAAACCATTTTTATCTTCCTGGGTAAGAACAGCCCCAACAGATTGATAACTTGAGTCCACTGCCAGCTTGATCTTGCCGGCTCCGGGTCCATAAGTGAACTTTTTCAAAACAATGTCTTTCCCAACAATTGTTTTGAGCAACTGAAATGATTATTTGCAGTCTTGAGTCCAAATCCATTCAGCATCCTTCCTGTTTAAAAGACGCAAGGGAATACAGATTTTGGATAGTGAGGGAATGAAGATCCTGACATAAGTCACAACACCTAGGAAACCTCTAAATTATGTTGGATTTATTGGGGTAGGCCAGGAGATGATTTTGTTGACTTTAGAGGGTGCCATCCTTCTTCCGTCCTTGCAGACTATATGACCAATGATTTCCAAGGCAGAGACACAGGCGGCAAGTTTTGATCCAGAAACAGTAAGGCCAGATTCCTTGATTCAAAAAAAAATTCTTTCCAAGACAGTAGCATACTCCCAGATAAATTGTTGGATTCCTGAGTGCCAAGGTAAGAGCTGATTATCATAGTTGGAAACTGGACCTTTAATCCCACCATCATCAATAAAGATACCCGCATGATCCGGGATTTCTTCCTGGAGGATCCACATCATCTGAGCCTGATAGACTGCAACTGAGTCGGTGGCACCTTGAGGCAATTGAGTCAGCTGAAATCGGCCAAGGGGAGTATCAAAAATAGTGAGAGGACAAGAAATAGGATGCAAGGATTGTTTGTCATAGCCACCCATAATGTCACCTAGACCATAGCAAGCTCTCCCAGAGAAGGATTCTACAAATTCTTCAGTGGCAGGCGGCATGCCAGAGTCTTTAATAGTAACTTTATTAAGAGGTTGGAGATCATGAACTACTCTAAGTTTACCATTACTCTTTAGAACACAGAAAACAGGACTGGAATAGCTAGAAGTCAATTGTTTGTATAAACCGGTTTGGACTCGTTTGCGGACCAACTTGATGAATTCATTGACTTTAGCAGCAGGGATTGGGATCTTTTTCTTTTGCCAAGGGTCATGTTCAACTACAGGCATGATGTAGGGGAGACCATAGGGTTCTTTCAAGAGACCTCTCTCTTCTTCACAGAATGCAATAGATTTTTCCCTTAGAGACAAAATATTTTTGATTTAATTTAACTCATCAGGAAGAAGCCACCCATCTGGACCAAAGTTGACCACTTTCAGATGTTCTTCAGTGAACCGACCAGAGGGAATAAATGGACCAGTGAGGGATTTGGATAGACCACAGTAAGGATTGCGGGATAGCGGAGGACGCATAAGAGGAGGGTTGAGGTTGAGAGGCATTGGTTGGTTGACTGGCTGGACCTTCTTTGCAACTGGTTTGTACTTGGTGGCAAAGGAGAGGAATCCCTGCTTCCTCCAAGCATTGACCAGTGAGACCTGACTACAAAAACTGAGGCCATGTTCCAACATCTTCCAAGTCTGATGTTCTGCTGCATCCATGAAAGGTGCCTTCTCCATAAAAGAGGATCCAAAAGATAACACATTGCTCACATGTGTGGCACAGGGTAGAGTTTTGAAAACAACAGTAGTAGAAGCCCCTGGTGGTGCACAATTGGGAGGACTTACTTCTGCCCCAAATTGCCTCCACCTAAGAACATACTCCTTCATACCAAAGCCACCAAGAAAAGAATCAAGATTGAGATCTAGTTTAGACTCATTGAGGAGATTCAAAACCGGAATAGAGGATGAGTGATCAGGATGAAAAGAAAAAGGAAAAGAAGATACAACAGATCCAGACAGAGAAGAAGTATTTTTGGATTTTTCAAATTTTTCATGTGTTTGGGTTTTGATCTTATTTGGATGAGAAGAAAATGATGAGGAAAAAGAAAAATATGCCTCTGAGGTGGGAGTTGGTCCATAAGTTGAAGTCTGAGGCTGAGAAAAACTGCAACTATCAGTAGGGCCAACTATTCTGCTAAAAAATGAGGATGAAAGGAATGAGAGTTTTCTTTCTGCTTTCCTTTCAGGACAGATTTGGGAGGGTGACCAGGGAAGTCTCTTTCCCAACAACCAGAATCCAAAGAACAAAGGGGGACTTCAATCTTTCTGCCATCAGCATCAGGGAGGAGAATTCTCTCCCCAACTTGATCAGAAAACATCAGGGTAGCACCAAAGTCCATTAAAAAAGGCCTTCCCAAGATCATGGGACCATCCAGACAAGTGATCCAGAAGTGACAGGTGCCAACAATATTTCGACCAATTTGAACAGGAATATTCTCAGCAATACCAACCAGTTCACAGGACTGATTCCCAATTCCATAGACCGCAGAGTTGAAACTGACCCTTGGGCTAAGTTTAAGCTTACAGGCCATGGAGTCCAAAATCAAGTTGAGCTGAGAACCCAAATCCACAAGGAGAGAAACAGTTTTAGTTGAGTCACCAAGACAACATGAAAGAAAACCAAGAGGACAGGAATACAGGTTGGTATCTGAAGAGGGATCTGTTCCACCAGAATCCTCTATCAGAGTACCAGAGGAGACCTTTAATTTGTCCGGACCAATCTCCACAAGTCAACAAGAAACCCATTTCTTCATCTCTTCTGCCACAGATGGAGATATTGACAGGAGTTCAGCCACAGATAGATCAGGGATTTTAAGATCAGAAATTTTCTTTAATACTCCTTCCACAGCATTAGGGTAGTCCTTGGAGATGCCCCTCTCAAATCAAACTTTGGGCTGGGTGGAGGGAGGAAGATCAGGTGTAATAGGTGATGGAAGAGGATCTGAGGGTTGGGCAGGTTGAAGAGGGGGAGGATCAGAGTTGTCTTGGAACGTTTCCATAAGTGGTTCCCTTTCTACTTCCATGTCTTCCACATCAGAGGAAGGAGGCTCAGGTGAAGATTGGCGCTTAACGGGTTTTTGCAGAATGGAGGATGGAACAGGAGGAGACTTATGAGGTTTTGGTTCCTCATGGCGTTTCCTAGCTGGATCGGATTGATAGGTGCCAGGGAAGCTGGAAGAAGTAATAGCTTGGGGATACCAAGGTTGCAGAGTTCCACAGGATGATCAAAAATTCACAGAGACCAAGGATGCCTTCTTAGGAGTTGGTGGTTGGTATGAGGCCACCACATGACGGATCAGTCGAGAAAAATTGAAAGGGATCAAATCACCGTTAGGAAGGAAAAAATTATTTCCCTTCTGCTTTACTAACTTCTCCTCATTGTCTTTCTTGAGTTCAGGACATCTACCAGTACCATGGCCTTCCCTATGGCAATAATAATAGACTATAGTAGACTTAGGGACAGAATTAGCAGGTTTAGGAGTGGCTAAAGAGGATATTTTCTGATCTTTTTTATTCTCAAATGCCTGAAGTAATTTAGTGATCTCATCTATAGTAGGTGTCTCCTGGTGGGTCTGAGGATTGCGTTTAGGTCTGCAATTGGCTTTCATCTTATTCATGATTTTGTTAGATGCTTGAAAAGAGGGGGCAAGGACTGGTTCAGTGATTTTAGGTTTTTCAAAGGTGAGAGCTGTTTGACCTTTCATCACTTTATCCATAGTATTCCTAAGAACCATGAAAGCAGGGAGCTTGAACCAATTGTCTCTTGTTTTAATCATGGATCCCAATTTCACCAATTAATCCTTAATTCTTTCCTGCACTCCTGGAGAGAAAGACTGAAAAAATCACACTTGAATTTTGTCCAACGTATCAATGTGATTGTTCTGGATAAGATAGGACTTGATAGGGTCCCAAGATTTTCTGAAAGTCTGATAGTCAGAGGCTGAGGAGATACCACCATTGGAGATCCATTGAGAAACTAGGAAATCCAAGTCTTGCAAAGTAAATCTGGCTACATCTATTTTTCCCCAATAGGCCAACATATCCTCCTTCAGGAGCCGCCAGTTCTGAGTTTTGAATCCCTTGAATGATTCAATAACCTCCATAACTTTTTCAGAAGAGATAAAAAATTGTAACTGATAAGCCATATCATATTCAATGGCACCATCCACTTCCGCAGCCATCTCATAGGAGTCCAGGAATCGTTTGACATTGGTCCCATTGAAGCCTAAATTTTTGTTCTGAGGTTTGATTTTGACCATCTTGGCCCAAACAGATAAAGAGGATCCAGCAGTTTCCATGTTGAAGGGTTCCTAAGAGATCCAAACAAGCAGAGTTCCAAGGTGGCTCACAAGTGTGGCAAGAGTAGAGTTTCACAAAATCAACAAGGATCTTGCCCAGGCAGTGCACAATTGGGAGGACTTACTTCTGGACCAAGTTGCCTCCACGGGTCAGATCTGAAAAAAAATCAAACAGAAAAAGAAAGAAAAGAAGGAAAAAAATTGGATTGGATTTCAGAGTTGATTCTTCAAGTTGGGACTGTAAATCCCAAGGTTGCTGGTTTGATCGTGGCCCGGGGGACCAAATGTAAGACTCCAAACGGTGCTAGGCCATGGCAGTTCTGTGGAGGGGAAAGGTGCTGTTTAGGCTGCCCTCCTGAGTGTAACAAAAATATTTAAATGTAGCCAAGATCAAGGTCCAGAACCTGGTAAATGAGGAATCAAGGAGTAGAGGATAAAGATGATAATAGTTTGGTAGCAATGGAACAGCACTATCTGAGACAAGATTATGCAGGGAAAATTTTGAACCAAAGAATTTAAAGTCTGCTTAGAGTTCAAAGGACAAAAGCTGTTGTATGTAAACAATGCCCACACGCTAATAACTCTGGTCGTCAGCAGAAGATTGGGGATGATCAACTCAAACCCAAGCAACCTCCAGGTTCTCAATGAACCTGCCCAACTCTCCGCAATAAAGCGCTTGAAGGGTACCAGATAACTGTGGGTGGCTGTACAGGACAAAGCACAATGTTTAAGAAGCTCTAAAGCAAACAGTAACTGATTTGAAGCAAGGATAACCTCAACACTTCTCAAGGGACTCAAGAGTAGGCTGGCAGAATGCACCTCCAAAGAAGCTAAGGGGAGTTATAACACTCCAGTTCTTAAGCTTAATAAGACCTCTTCAATCAATCATGATTGGCTCCAGAAAGGTGATCAGGGATCAGGACCAGTATGGTCAGAGAAAGGGATCAAGGAGTGGTATAACACACTCAAAAATTCCAACAGACAAAATTTTTCTTCAACCAACAAGGCTATTGGTTGGTGATAAGGATCAAGGATCAAGGGTTTGAGTATGGAAGCTCAAGGATCAAAGGTGTGCTGATTTCATGCTGGATGATTCCATGCTCCAATGATGGATCCAAAAGGCAGGGGAGAGCCCCTCCTTATATGGGCAGGAGGCCCTGTTAGACTATGTACAATGGATTCTACAAATAGAGCAAAAAAGGAAAGAAAATCATGTGGTCACTTGCATCCGTCCGTGGATGGGCGCACGCAAAAATACCGGAATCAACCACCCCTTGTCCAAAGGCAGACAGGGTGGGAAAGGGAAATGAGCCAAACCGCTGCGGATGTCCGCGGGCGGTAGTTGACACTCTTCACCCCTCGTCCAAAGGCAGAAGTGGGTGGGAGAGCCCCAGGAAAGGTGACGGATGAAATTTGTGAGAGTGCGGATGGGCGGATAGGAGATTGGCTCAAGATGGTTGAGTAAATCCTGACAGGCTTGAGATTCACAACTGATAGATTGAGTGAGATGGGAGATTTGACGGATCCAAGGATTTGACAAATGCTTGGAGGGGCGGTTGGGATGGATTTGGTAAATCATGGATGAGCGCCGCGCAACAACAAAGATGAGGACGCGCAACAACAAAGATGAGGACGCGCAATGACAACGGTGGAGATGACAAGCAACGCGCAACGGCAAGGATGATGAACAACACGGATGAAGGACGCGCAACGCGCTACGCACGTGGATCAAGGACGCACAAAGCGCGAGGCGCACAAACCGCAACACGCGATGATGACGGTTTGGATGAGCCTGAGGATAAGTTGGTTTTTTTTTTGATGCTGGACGGTACGTTTGCGCAAAAGTTTATGGATTGAGGTCTTGAGGCTTCCAGGATGTCCAGGATGGGGCACCACAACGGCCAAGGCGGTTGTGGTAGCGGGGGGTGATGATTGGTAGAGGCAGATGACAGCCATTGCAATAAGCAACTGTGTCATCAGTGTAAACACCAATGCTAGGCTGTTGCAAGGTTGCCAACAGCAAGGACAGAGCAAAATTGGTCATGGGATTGATCAATTGAGGATTGTTCCCATGATCGATCTTGAACAAGTGATCCAATGATGGGGTGGTCTTGGGATCTCCAACAACCGCAAGCATTGCTTGAGGTCATTGGTTGATGGCGGCAAGGATGGGAAGCTTGATGGCAATGAGATTGGCGGTTGATGGCCAATGAGACCCATGAAGAAGGATGGTGGTGATGATTTGAGAAGGGAATGGTCAAACGTGCTTGCTTGGCCAAAAATTCAGGGGGAAGAACGTGCAAGGGGGGGCTTTGAACAGAGGAGGTAGGCATTGGATGACCAAGCAAGGCCTCCTAGACCGCTAGGACAGGGAAGAGCTGGGAAACTGGGAAATGAGTGGGTAGCCATAGAGACATTTTTTTTATAGATAGCACTGATGAGTAAGGGAATGTAAAAAAAATTCAAGAATTTCCATAATTGGTGAGGTGTCCTGGATCGGTCAGAACACCAGGGTTTCATTGTCCTTTAATTCTTCCCATTTTGACAACCTCAACAGGTCTTCCTTAGTCAAGCCAACAAAAAGCTCTAGGCAATGCAATAAAATTAGCTGCCATTTTTTTCATTCCATCACAAAATGATTCCACCAACCTGGCCAATTTGAGCCAGGATTTGATCTTGGCCCAATGTTTTGGGCCTGGGTTTCAGTTTGGAAACTAGCATGCCCTTCAGGCTGAGATGGCTTGGTCAATGAAGGGTCCTCAATCCTTGGCCTTGAAGTTCTCTGTTCCAAATCACTAGTGATGAGTCAGGCATTAGATGCATTCCGCTTTTGGGGTATTAAGGATGGGGCACTCTGATTCAGAAAGGGAAGATTGATTTATAATTCAATTTTGGGTTGATTATTCAGCATAGCATTCATAATAGGAAACAGACCGTCTCAGGGGATGTTGGGACTAGGGTGGGTGCAGGTGTGGGACTCCTGGGTGATGGTTCAATAATCAAGCTTTCTGGTTGCTCTGGTTGTGCATCACTTGAGCAAGTGAATTCTATGTCTGAATCAGAGGAGTCAGATGATTCTTGAGAGCTAGAGGGCTGCCTTGATGTTGATTGTCTAGCTGCTTGCCAATGAGCTTGGGCAGCCAGCTGGGAAGCTGCCCTGTTTCCTGGAGCAATCCAGGGTTCTTCAGCTGGGGTTTCAGGGTTCAGAACTGGGGTATTGTCAGAGGCCTGGACAGTGGCACAATCAAGGGCAGCAACCCTGGCTTCCTGAACTGGATCCTCCAAAGGCACAGATGCAGTGGATATTTCAAGTTCACCTGGAAATATGGGAATGTATCAGCCTTGAATATTTGGATAATTTTTGATCAACACTTTGTTGCATAAAATGATTCTTTCAACTCACTGGTTTGATTGGCCAGGTGCTCTCCTGAAACCAATGTAAGCTGGGGGGGAGGCCAATCTTGAGCGGTTTCTGTTTCATCATCCACTGATGGTTCCTTGTGAGTTGATTGTACATTTGACCTATCAGCTATTTTTGGCTATTGTTCTTCAGCTGAAGCCTCAAGCAAACCAAGATCTATGGAGGTTTGCAACTTCAGCTGTTCCACCTTTGCATTATACTTTTTCTGATAAAAATCAAGCATTGACTGCAATACTTGTTTATGGGATCTTTCCACATATTCCTCACAAAGGAGTGAATTCAATTGATTAAGAGCACTTTTTTCTAAAAATTTATCATGCCAGCTCAAATAAGTATTAGACCAGACGGGACATAGGCAATTCAAAAACTTACCAGGGAAATCAGCTATGGTACAATCAAGGTAGTTGTCAAGGTCAAGACGCTTGAGATGATGCTTTTGAAATCTGAGGGGTATGATGGGGTTAAGAGCAGAATGAACCAAGACCTCTGGCTGAATAAGCCATGGCTTATATACCCTGAAAACCTAGTCACACATTCCATGTGTGTGTAAGATGAATGATAGTTGCTCATTGAGTACAATCAACATAGGTCATTTTTGTAAATAGCCAGCAGTATCACCAAAGTTTCCGCTTCCCTGCACATTACATATTTGTGTATGTAATTTGAAGGGAGGTGGATGACTTATGATAAGTTGTCCACCTCCCTCAACATGTAACATGTGACACAGGAAAACTTTGTGAATTGGCTGGGGAGGTGGACAAGTTGTGCTAAGTTGTCCAATTCCCTTCAACCACATGGTTGCTTGATTTTGAATATGCCAAATCATCAATGATTTCTGGGACAGTGGACAACATAGCATAAGTTGTGCACCTCCCCAGCCTCCCCACAAGGATTTCAAATGTCATGTGATTCCTGCATGCAAACAAGTCCAGGGAGGTGGACAACTTATCATCAGTGGTCCACCTCCCTTGACACTACCTATACATGTACAATGCATTAAAGCTACATATAACCCAACAGGAAGGTGGATGACTTAGCCTAAGTTGTCCATTAATCAAAAGTCATTCCATCTTACATTTCAACAAGTACAAATGTCCTCCAACTCATGCACACTTTGACATCATTTAATTGAATAAATGGTAAGCATTTTGGCACAAAGAGGTGATGTTTGAATTATTTACATTGAAGCACATGTTTAACCATATCTTGCTTTCTTTCCATTAACTCTAGTTAAAATTTTAGAAGGAGAACAATTTTGAAGTTTAAGAGAAGCCTCTGCTAGTTTTTTTTAATTTGGAAGGAGCAACCAAAATGAGTATGATGTTCATTTGTTTGAAGGCTGGGTGGAGGAAAAGTAGTTTGATGAGGAAAAAAAGAAGTCTGCCATAAAATTTCTATAATTCTCCCAGCTTTTGCATAATCAATTATGAAACCAAGAGTTGGGAAGGAGAGACCATGGCCTGTTTCTTTGGAGGGAGGAGGGATTGGGGTTCCAGTAGGTTTTTCAATATAAGAGAACCAACCATAAGTATAACCATTCAAGTCATCCTGATCTGTATGAGGAAAATTTGAAAAGTCACCACAAGTGGCAATGACATTAGAATCATGAAGAAAAGAATCTATTTGGTCATTCCGCTCTGGAGATGTCCAGTTTAGAATTTTGAACTCTTCTGATACTTCCTTGTTCTTCACATGAGCAGTGTTGGATAAACCTTGGATTCTATTGAAAATCAGTTGGTTATGGACTGGAAGCTTAGACCACAAAAGATCATCATTTGCTATTTGTTCTGGGTTAATATCTTTTCTCCTTGCATATACTCCTATTTTGAAATATATTTTGATAGAAATCAGTGAATAAAGACATGAGTAGCAAGTTTATATTGATTTCCAATTACCTGCAGAATATCCTTGGTCAGTTCCCTGCCAAAAGCCTATTCCAAACATAGATCCAGTCTTAGTTTTTTTATTGATTTTGCTCAGGTTCTGTCAATTGTTTGCCATCACATAGAGATCTTTTACCATCTCACAAAATTGAGTTTCCAGCAATGTATATGGTTGTTGCTGCAATGAATGATACCTGACCACCACATAGGGTTGATAATTTCTGTTTCAAACCACTTTTAGATTTATTTTGAGTACTACATTTGGTACTACTACTTGGCTTGGACTTAGACCCTTCTTCAAGGTGAGGAAGTAGATTGACTCAGATACACACTCCTTATTGCAATAATCACGCTTATCTTTTCAATGCTTTTTATGTGCTTTGGATAAGGAGGGGATGGATGGAATTAAGGGTTGTGGTGGTGGCCTAAGAAAAGAACAATCTTGGCTTGATTCCTGTTGATGCTTTAGATTCAAGGGCTCATCATCACTAAAAATGTTGTCTCAAAAGCACCAACAGGAATACAAGTGACAAGGATTGAGATAAAAGCAAAAGGTTGAAGTCAGTAATATGAAACCCTTAATGATGATTGAAATACATAAATGTTTCTACCTTTAACCACTTTCAAAGACACATCCTCATTATTGGTTTTCAACTGCAACAAGTGGGCTTGAGATTGGGTGCATGAATCAGAGTTGACTTGATCCATGGTTTACTATTAGGCATGATGATGATGAAGGGATTCATAGTCCAGAAAGGGGTTCAAGGACAAACAGGAATAAATCAGAGGTTCCATGGACAATAGGTTGATGACTTCAATTCTGCTTATGGTAAAGATGAATACAAGGATGGATGGTATTGATGCTGATATGTGAAAATCAAATTTGAGTTGATTTGGTGAAGAAACATGCTATGATTGGAAGAAGAAGAAAAAATAAGGTGAGGAAGAGAAAGAATGAAGTCAGTGTTGGACTGATGAAGACAAAGGATTCAAGATATTGAAATAGGTGCATGAGTTCTTACCCTTGAAATGTAGTGATGATGAGTGAGAGGTGGAAGAGATGCCTTGGAATCAATGGTTAATGGCAGCATTTGAATGGAGTGTTTCTTTTTTTGATCAGGTTTATTTGAGGACAGTTTGATGATTGGAATAGTGAGAGATGATTTAAAGGTTTTAGAAGGCAGTAGAGAAAAAAACAATCAGTCTAACTGTTCAGATTTTCAAAAATTGAAAAACTGGATGGAAAATTACCTGGATGGACCTGCTGGAGTTTCTTGGAGCTGCTGAAATTGCCTTTGTTTGTTGGGTGGTTTTCAAAGGCAAAGGAAGAGCCCGTTGATTTGCAAGCACTTGCCAATTTGCTTGCAAATCAACCAGCAAGGCTGTGTCAGCGGCCTCGCTTTGGTTTGCTTGCCTAGAAAACCCAAGCGTATCAACCATTGCTGGCAAACGCAAGCAATGGGTTGGGTTTCCAGGGCCAATTGAGGCGCACAGACATCTTGCAGGGCCCTGGAAACCTGGAAGAACGCCCCTGGATTGCATTCAGCAACCCTTGCCCAAATGGGCCCAATTTTGGGTCCTTGCATTTCCCAGGAGGAAAGTGGGCAACCTGGGCATTGGCCAAGGGGTTCAAGCCCAATGTTGGCTCCTCCAGGGCCTGGAGCTCCTCAAGCCCATCAGGGCCATTTCCATGGAGAGACCAGGGAAAGTGCCAATGGGTTTTGGCCGTATGGAAAGGCCAAAACTCATGAGAGGGAGGTGGTTCTTTGGGAATAAAAACACATGGCATGGATATACCATGCCATGTTTTTTCTTTTCAATATGGCCATGATTCAAGCCTCATAGGGGGAAAGGTCATGCATGAGAAGTGAGCATGAATTTTACAATGAGAAGTATGCGTGAATTTAAGAGGTATTCATCTGCCAAATGTGAGATGGAAAGATCCAGAGGATCTTTTTGAATTTGAATGAGATATTTTGAGAACTGCTTTGTGATAATTTGATACTATTTTTGTAGAATTGCTGAATATAGACAAGGAGTGGAGAAATGGCTTTAATGTTTGATAAGTGAAGGTTTCTATATATGATCCCTTGTTGGTTCCACTTCTGAAAAGGTTTAAAATGATACTTCCAACTTTGAAGGAGAAATCTGATGAAACCAAGATTTCCTGTTTGTCTCAAAATAATGATGACAGTAAGCAATAAGATTTTCATTTAGGTGCATTCTTGTGAAAATTTATTGATAATAATGATTTTTGTTTCAATACAGACAAGGTGATTTTTAAATAATTTTTTCCAAAGAAATTGTTTTCCAATGGTTCTTTCACTGTTTTTAGACTCCAAATGAATAACTGGAACTAGTTTCCAAAATTTGATAATTTGAATATGTCAATAAAAACTGTATCCTTATATTTTTTTACTCTAAATGTTCAGAATAAAAAATACATCAAATTTTTCATATTTTTGGGTGTCTTTACATCTGCCTAATTACAGGATTCATAAAGAGTAATGAAATTGCTCAATTTACCATTAAATTTAGGCAATAAGTCTATTGATCAAGGTGGGGTTGTAATGTATGGAACAACAATGTCAAATTAAATTAAAATTCATTCAATTGCTCTTGAGGATAAACATTTTGGTATTCAAAATACATTTTATGGTTTATACTCATTGGAATGACTGGAAAAAATCTGCTATTGAATGCTAGTCATTTATGCCCATAAACCTGAAGGGACATGGTGCACTTAGGCTAAGTGCACCATGTCCCTTCAGATAACCAGTTGGTGGTGGTTGTGGCTCACCACAAACCTACATGAAACGGTGGCCAGTCTTGAGCCTCCTTGCCCTCATGCTGGGAAAATTTGTTCTTAAGTATTGACATGGTCACTTCCCACTGTGAACTTGTGGGTGTGATTCATCAACAATTACCAAAATATCTTGGAACTTTGGGACATGAGAAAAATGGAATCTTTTGAATTATGGGAAGTTTCTTCAACCAATGAGCAAGATGAATGAAATGTTTTCAGGGCCATGCAATAATCACCAAATCATTTACCTCTACCAAATTTCTTTGATATATTTCCATGTTATTTATCTTTTTGGATGAAAGGTATTTGCCAACATTTGAATTTTAGTAACAACTATTTTGTGAAAGAAACATGGTGGGCAAGTTTTGCTAATTTTTCCACCTCCCCATACCAATGATGAAGAGCCAATTGTTTGGCCAATTGGAAAATTTTGAAGGGGCTAGACCACTTAGGCTAAGTTGTCCACCTCTCTGCACCACCTCAACTTTTATCATTGAAAAATTGATGTTATCTTTTTACATTATGTCTGAGTGTTGCACAAAATAGGCTTACCTGTGATTTTGAAGGCTGAAAAATATCAATTTTGCTGTGTCACTTTCCAACGTATTGATTTCTTCTTGAATCAACCACAACTGCCACTGTGACACAAAATCAATTTTCTCTCAAAAAATATTTACCATTTATGAATGTAAAGTTTTTTCACATGTATGTAACAATTAACTTTCATAACGTATAATTCATAAGCCAGCATGACCAATCATTCCAAGGATATTGGCCTGAGCCAGAAATATTTCACTGTCTCCCCACTGAAAAAGATTGATCACCACTCACCACAATTAATTCTTGGAGCCTTGATCCTACCATCATTTTTTTTTAGGCTGGGTTCAATGATTGAGCAAGGTGAAGAAAATATTGTCAGGGACATGCAAGGATCAAAAAAATCTGTTCCTCTACCAAATTATTTTTCCATATGGCCATGTTGTGATTCTTCTTCTTGGATGAAAGATATTTTCCAGTATGAGCATTTCAGTACCAG
Organism: Puccinia polysora; assembly: GCA_025617555.3. Taxonomy (NCBI): domain Eukaryota; kingdom Fungi; phylum Basidiomycota; class Pucciniomycetes; order Pucciniales; family Pucciniaceae; genus Puccinia; species Puccinia polysora. Next base: position 29,292,232 of record CM062629.1, read on the forward strand.
CATGTTTTTTCCTGAAAAAAACATGGTGGACTGGTTATGCCAAGTTTTCCACTTCCCCACACTAGGGACTAAGACCCAGCTAATTTGGGGAAATTAGGAAATTTTCATTGCAAGTTGGACAACTTAGGCTAATTTGTCCACCTCCCTTGGCCACCATCCACTTGATTATATGGATATCAATTATCTTTTGGTGCATTCCGTCTGGGTCTGTGAGGAAAAAATTATATGTGTGAATCTGTATTTTGAAAACCAATGATTTCCTTAAAGGGTTTGTGGAGTTTTTGCATCTTCAAAAACCCCACAAACCCATGGACTTTATCATCACCTTCATCCTTCAGCTTCACCCCTGGTTGGTATCTTTGGATTTCCTAGAGAACTGGATTATAGCCATATTAATTTGCTGGAAGCTGATGGGAATGAAAAACTGGACTTTCTCTCACCACAACACAAAAGATCTTCTCATGCATATTAGTTGATAATGGATTCCAAAAAAATCACTCCAAGCTGGATCAAGTTAACCTATTTATAATTTCAAAGCAAGTGAGTAATAACCACTTTGAAAAATCAACAACTTGAGCAGGAGAAAATACTTTTCAGGCACTTGCGTAGTCTTGAATAAAGTTGAATTCAGCCACTGCTCTTGCACCATTTGAGAGGTTCAATAGTTCTTTATGCCATGACTCAAACACTTTTTGGATGTTTTGAGCTCTTGATTGGAAAATGACTGACAATTTTGGGTGCAAATCTTATTCATATGTTATACAAAACCTCTGTTATTCTTTTTTTTCACAAAATGTATTCATTCATCATCATAACATTTACTTGGAACCCCTCATGCCCACTCAAAAATCTTTAAAACCACAAAAAGATGCAAATCAATTGTTTTTTGGAACCATTTGAATCTGCCATGCTGATTCATATTTATTTGGAGGGTTTTGAAAAGTTCAATTTTCCCCTTGATGGCTTCCATGACAATCAAATAAAAGCACAAGAGCCTAGAATATCTGAAAACTTCATGAAAAAGCATAACAAAGATGTTTGTGGGACCAAAAGGTGATTCAACTGTTCTCAGGAGTGGAGATGGTTTTTCCCACTTTTTGTATCAATCTGCTTGTTTTAGGGCAATTATTTGCCCCAAACCAAAAATTTTATTGAAGATGAAAGGATGATGATACTCAATTAAATTCCAAATTTATATTAATTTTTCATTTGCACACACATTTACATCCATTTAGTTTGCTAACTCAAGATATCATATTCCGCAAGGGCTTGTAGAGGTGAATCAAGTTGAGCTTCCAGAATAATCACTTGAAGTTCTACAACCCAATGTTTGGAACCATGCAAAAAGTGACACATAAGAAAATAAAGAATATTACCAAAAATTTATAAGAATCATTGGCAGAAATCATTTGGGCAACAGAGAGTGGCGTCATTACCACAGATGTGTTCTTGGACCACAATTGAGACCCCAATGGCATGGGATTGAATTACAATGATCTTTGGCTAATTCAATTAAGATAGAGTGATTGATTAAGACTAATGATTAATTGAAAGCTTTGGGTGGAGAACCCTTGTTTTTGAGTTTTTGTCAAATTACAGTACAATGCATTCTTTGTGAGGCCCTTTCTATTTTAGAGATCCACAAATGTTCTGGAGAATGAAAAATTGGAAAAAGGTACCAAGTTGAGAGGTTTTACATATAATTAGAGACTGGAAAAAAGATTATTTTTTTGGAAAGTGGCATTAGGATTTGAAATCATTGGATTTTTCCAAAAAAAATGCTCATGTTCTGAAAAAAATCAAGAAAATAGTGTATTTCTTGCACAAGAAAGTCAGTTGCAATGTTAATCAATATAAATTTCTTGCAAGTTAAACTCTTCACAATTTCATTGTTCCTCAAGCATGAATGGAAAATAAATCTTATCTTGTAGTTTGACAATGATTTCTAACTATTTTCAGAGGATGGCACAGTTAGACTAAGTGCCTTCCCATACCACCAACTCTGATATGTTGATAGAGACAGGGAGGGAACAGGGTGAAACCATTTGAATGCACAAAATTCCAAGACAGATCTTCAGAAATTCAATGACCAGTACTTGAAAATGCATTCATCATTTAAAGCAATTGACCAACAATGTTCTTCAGTTTTTCCTGGTAAGGTGGTCCACTTGAGCTAAGTGAACCACCTCACCAGGAGGAACCCCCCAAAATTGCAGATCTAACAGCACTTGGGAGCCCAAAGTTTTCAGTCAGGGTGATCTTGTTTTCCAAATCAAACTACTTTCCCTACAGTGGCTCTTCAAACAACAGAAAAACCTACTCATTTTATTTGCTCATCCCCCCCAAAAAATTTTAGCCAATGCCTCTCTCAAACTCCAAAATTGTTCTCCTTGTGAAATTGTAACTTGAGTTAATGGAAAAAAGCCAGATATGGTTAAACATGTGCTTCAATTTATATAATTCAAACATCACCTTTTTGTGCTGAAATGCTTACCATTTGTTTCATGAAAAAATGTCAAAGTGTGCATGAGTTGTACAACATTTTTACTAGTTAGAATGCAGGATTGGATGTCTTTGGATTGGATGTCTTTGGATTGGATGTCTTTGGATTGATGGACAACTTAGGCTAAGTTGTCCACCTCCCTGTTGGATTAGATGTAGCATTACTGCATAGTACATGTATAGGTAGTTTCAAGGGAGGTGGACAACTTATGATAAGTTACTTGATATATTATTCAATTAGCATTTCATACAAATCAATAAGATTGGAAAGGGGTAGTCTGAAGTCCATATTATGGAAAATTGGATCTTGATATATTTCCACTCAAGCTCTTCTTCATGGTGTCTGGAATTCTTGAGCTCATTTTCTTGTTCAATAATTATTGGTCAATTCCATAAATATGAGAATGAGGAATTTTTTGGAAAAACATAATGGTCAAGAATGCTATCTGTGGAAATTTTTTGTGATAATTAAAATCTTGAGATGAATATGAAGCTCTTCATATCTATTATCTGAAAAAATCCCAAGAATAAATAACTGAAGTTTGACTGCATGATCCCTGTTGATTTTGATGAATCATGCATAAGTGCCATAAAAAAAGTCATCATGCTCTTGGGGGCCAATGGTAGCCCCAGAGTCTCTTTTCTATGTCAATCATGAATTGATTTCTCATTGAGATCTTCCCTTTTCAAAGAAGATTCTATTCAAATCTCCAAGCATACTTATGTGCATACCCTTTGCCCAATTGGAAGAAAAATTTGAGAACAAAGGGGAATCATAATATATAATATCTTCATTTCTGAAAATTTTCAGAAGGTCAGTAAAAGTAAATCTGACTTCCTATTTATCAGTTTGTGAAAAATTGATACAGAATCACAAAATCAGGAACATTTTCTTCTGGTTAATAAGTTGGAAAATTAGACATGGAACCCGGTAAGAAATAATCACCCCAGTATAAGATCTCCATGAAAATAATATAAACCCATTGCTAAATCATGGTGTTTATTTTATGTTACTAAAATTCCAAAACCCCAGCTAACCCAACATCATCAACCCCCAAGCGATCAAGAGCCCCCCTTCCAGATGACCAAGTCAATATTCCTGGTGTTGAGGAAGATGAAGATTTTGAAGACTCTTCTGCCCCATCCTACTTCATGATTGCACAACAGCTCTCTCAATCCCACCAACACCAAAAGAAGCAAAAATGTTTGGCCCAAGTACAATATTCTATCTCTTGTCATGCACACAATCTTGGAATCCCTGCTTCTTCAAGTGGTATATCCAAGTCCTTACTTGATTTGAGAAAATCAATTCTTGGAATGGATTTCAACAACAAAAAACTTCCTAATCCTCCAACTGGTGCTGAACTAGCATCCCTCAAAAATTACATGGCAAAGAAGAAGGCATCCATTAATGATGCCATTGCATCAAACACTGGAGAGCCAAACCAGTACAGCTCCAATTCAAAACTGCAAGAAAAGGAGCTGAAACTTGTGAAGAAGGATGCCCTGCGCCAATAACAACAAAATATTACTTCAAGATCTCAATCCCTCAAAATCACTGCTTTGGGCCAAATTCAGTCTCATGATGAGACATGGATAGCCCATGCCTGGGCCTTGATCCAAAATTCTGGTATTCCCAGATGCACCTATCACTGGGAACAGAATCCAAAATCTTGCTGGAATTTGTCTCTCACTGCAATAATCATCAGAACATGGGAGATGTGTCACAAATGCGGGGGGGCTGCTTTCTATTCAATAAATGAGAATGACAACACCCCGGCCAACAGGGTTGCCATAATCAATCATTGGCTTGTCTCAAAAAAGGTTATTTGGAAGAAGGAGCACAAGGCAGAAGGAGGCTCCAGCAGCAGAAAATCAAATGTTTCTGCATCTCAAAGTCTCAACAAGAAGTAAGTGTGTCAAATCAATCTTTTTTAATTTTCTCTTCATGATCAATTACTAACTTCTTATGATGTTTTGAAATCCAGAATAACAAGAAGTAAATTTGAAAGACCACGGCAGTCAAGCTGGAAATGATGGACATGTTCCCAGAAACTTTTGCTCTTTTCTTGGACAGTGGATTCATATCTGATGTTGAGGGTAAAGATGAGGAATTATTCAATCATGCAAATTTTTGGAGGGCTCAAAATGTCTCCCAAATATATCACTACCTTGATGAAGCATACATTCAACTGGCCAGAAACCCGCGCATCAAGAGGGATAGACAATTGAAAATTAGTCAACTTGCTAAATCAAATAATTCACCAAGAGGTGATCACCCACCAAAACTTCCTACTTCAATACCTCAAAACTGGTTAAGTGAGAAAGCCCTGGAGGATATAAATCCAGTTGAAAAAAGAGCCTTGGGTTTACTTCAAGAAGTTGATCTCACAGAGGCAGTTTCATATCTCAGAATACAAGTTTCCAAGCCCTCTAGCTTAATGGAAACCATAAAAACATTGTGAAAATATTCCAAATAGTTTAATTTTTGTATCAGTACTTTAAAAAATATGAAGGAGTATGTTTGGATGCAACATTGGCTTTGGTGAAATTTTTCTTGAGTACTACGTGTATTTTTATTTTCATCCCATTCTTGTTTTGCCAAACAGAAACTTGTAATTATATTTGAAGCTAGATTAACTGAATCTAATAAATCCAATGAGGTGGGGTCACCCTGACTTGAAGAGGTTAACAGTGTAGGTTACACTGTAAAACTCTTGAAATTTTCAAACAAATAAACCTCTAACAAGGTGTTAAATCCAAACAGAAATTGAAGTAAGAGTGGAAAAAACCACATCCACATGTGCACAGAATACACAATCTCATTGAAAAATTTTGAGTAAATTATATTTGATGCACAACCTTTTGGAAAGCTACATGAAATTATTTTTTCAATCACAATATCCTAAATGCATTTTTTTCACTTTGCAGCTGTCATGTTGAGATCACCCACTTGTTAAACATTGCCAAATACCTTTTCATGAAAGGAGTACATATAAAATACACATTCCTAGATGTGAATTGTGTCATTTAAGAAAAGCCTACTAACTATAGGCATTGGTATTTTCCTGGTAAAATTATGCATTATTAACATTTTGTATTACCAAAATGTGATTTCAAATCATGGTTTTGTAATAAGATAATTAGTTTTAAGACAAAATATGTTAATCAAGGCAATTGACCTTTCATTTGAATCCAAACACCTTGGGATTTGCTAAGGATTTTAGGTGGGCTAACCATGAGCAGTTGATACAATCTATTGGTTTGAAACCTTTTTCAAAATACAAAATCTACTGTTCAATGACTTGCCCATTGAAAAGAATATAAATATTCAAAATGAAAGCTTTTTTTTTTGAATACTTAAGCTCACCAGGAGGTATGAGATCAAATCAAAAATTTCATTCAGATTCATTTATATTTCCCTTTGAAATAATAAATCTTAGACAACCTCCAAAAATCTAAATTACCACAACATACAAATCAATCAAAAATATGGAGAACACTACCAGAGTTCGAAAAATTTGGATATGCCAATGTCCCAAATGTTCTCAAAGGACTTTTGAACATGGAAGGAATCTATAAAATGGTGTTGGAAGGTCCAAAAAAGCACACAATAACCATATAATGCTATCAAATGATTATACAAATGTATGTGACTGAATCTTTCCTGCATTTTCTCAATAGTTAAAAGGTTACAGATGAATATCTATTGTTGCCAAAAATAACCCCAAAGACACCAACCATTATTTCAATCCACTACCAGAAGAAACCCCACCAGGTAACCACTACAAGCAAACATCAGGGCTGTAAGTGAACATCTTGAACAAAAGTACATTTCTTGATTCATACTTCCATTGGGGTGAATTTTCTTATTTATCTCATCATTCTTCACATTCAAGACATCCATTGAAGATTCCAATGCACAGTCAAACCCTGAAAGAGATTTTTCCTATGGTGAAATACAACAATACTACCCACAAGCAAATATGGAAATTTACAAAAAATCTGGGATGAAACCTCTTCAATTTCTCTATCATACTCCAAGCGCCCTGATTGCATCACTCCAAATCCTTCACCAAAGTATTGAGTAAAACATTGGTGACCATGCATGTCAGAGATATATCAAGATGGAGCATGAGAAAATCTGCATGAACTCAATTCTCAGTGGCCAGCCCAAATATTCAGCAGAAATACCCAAAAGTCTTGCAACATTGAAAAGATTTTCAATTACAAATGATCTTTTTGAAACTGTCTGTTGTGAAAATCTTTACAAACTTTATCCTTTGAATGAATTAATTTCTTCTTCAGAAACCCAAACTGGTGAAGAAAGTCAACAACACAGGAATTATCCAACATGCCATAATATTGTTAATTTACTAGCTGGAGAGCCTTGTGCATGTGGATCCAAACTCTGGCATCAAGACAACAACAAATCCAAATTTTATCCTCTGAAGCATTTTGGACACCAATTGCTCAAGAAGTGGATTGCTAGGCAATCAATGCTCTCTTGGTTTGAAGAAATAATCCTGGCATGGCAACAGCATCAAGTCAGTAATCCTACCAAACTTTCTGATATTTGGGATGAAGCTATGTAGAAAAAATTCAAGGATGAAAAAAATTATATTTATACAGCTGAAGCAGGTAAACTGGTCTTTGGAATTTACATTGATTGGATGAATCCCCATGGAATAAAGACCTGTGAAAAAAGCATCTCTCTTGGAGTAATATTCTTAATATGTTTCAATCTTCCACCTAGTGTGCGTTACAAGCCACACAATATTTTTGTGTATGACTTCACACCAACACCCAAGGAATGCACCTCATTCCAACTGAATAATCTACTCAAGCCTCTTTTCTATGAGCTATTGGATCTTTGGAAAATATGATTCTTCACATAAACCAACAAATATCCATACAGAAGAGTAATACGTGCTGTCATATTACCACTGATTGGTGATACACCTGCCTTACCTAAAATGGGTGGATTTGCATCCCACTCTGCCAAAATATTCTGTGCCCACTATAACCTCAAGCTGAATGATATCCAGAAAACCAAAAGGAGACTTGGAAAGTAAAAAATAATCAGAATCACATCAAATGGGCAGAGAATTGGAATAATGCTCAATAATTCAATGAGAAAATCAACATTCTCAAGCTACATGGTGCCTGTTACACAATTTTTCAAACTCTACCATACTGGGAACCAACAAACATGACAATGATTGATCCAATGCATACCTTTATCTTGGGAATGCTATGGCATTACAGCATCACCTACCTTGGAATAATCACTGCTGGCCAAAGTCTTCAAAATTTGGAAAGAAGGAAAAAAACTGGCCCAAGGAGTGCAACAATTAGTCAATTCAGCAGCCTCAAATCTGGATCCAAAAGAAAGTGCTATTTGTCACCAGAAAATACTCAAAGAGTCACCAGGAGGAGAGTTCAAAAATTTTTAGATAGCTACTAAAAACACAGATATTGCTGCCAATCCAATTGAAAAGGTTAAACATTGGGAAAATCAGCAGCAAGAAGGCTCATCAAATATGCATCATAGAACTTCTGTATCAACTGTTGTAGTGCAGAAAATACCAGGGCTCCATCCTCCCAGCTCCTCAAGAAGTTGGGAAAATTCTGCTTCTGAACTTGTTCAACCAACTTTAAGATGTTCTCCAAGGCTTCTTGAGAATGAATCAACCAGCTTCTCATGAAATTCTGGGCCTCAATCAAAGGAAAAAGGAAAGAAAAAAGATACCTAACTAGGAACAAATCCAAGTAGATCTATTAGAAGCCAATCAGGAAGCCAAAATGAATCTGGGAAGAGAAAGAAAAGCTCTATTTAGGAAAGCCCCTACTGCTCTTTTGAAGATTAAAGAAATCCACATCAAGCAGGTTCATTGATAGAAGAGACAAGTATTGCATCAAATCAATTGTGCCTAACTACTCAAGAGCTCAGAAGTCTTCAAGAGGGTACCAATTCAATCAAATTTCCTTCTTGCATTACTAGGTTGCCCAGAAACATAGGTTTGCCTGCTGCTGGTACTCCTAAGGCTGCTGAATGGTTGGTTTTGTACACCATTCATATAGTGCTTGTTTTGATTCCAAGATGGAATTGGAACTCAGCCAACAGCTTGCAGGAGAAAAAGCTTGCCTCCACTACTTCTAAACTTATTGGTATCATCAACTTGGTAATTTCTCATCAACTTACAGATCACCAGTTTTACCAATTGGATGAATTAATTCTGGATTGCCAGGAGGAATTATTGCTTCATTGGGGAGCTGAAATCAAACCCAAGCCAAAAATCCATTTTGCTCAGCATATGACTAAGATGATCAAGCTCTATGGTCCTCCCTCAATATTTTCATGTTGGTCAGGAGAAAGGCTGAATCACATCTTGACCTTGGTTAAAAAAAATAAAAATACATGTAGGTAACACGGATTTATAAAAAGTAGATTCTTGATGGCACACTTTGAACTGATTGTTTTTTAATTTTAAGGTTTCCTTGATAAGTCCCTCTTGAATGGATTCCTTAAAAAGGCCAAAATTCAAGGCTTGGTTGAAAAAATTGGATCCAATTGGAATGTTTTGGGGATTAATTCTGACCCACTCCCAGATCTGCAAATTTTGTTCTACTCTTCCAAGACAGGTGATGTTTCAAGGGCTAAAAAAGTGATGAATGTTTTTTAAGAAGAAAAATTGAAAAGATTCACTGAAAATAACTCAACATACAATGTCTTTCCATGGAACCAACTGGAGTGGTTGCCTTGAAAATCAATGCTCTTCCATGGTCATCACATAACACCCCATTGCTACAATAAAAGTAGTTCTCAGATTTCCTTTCAATCCCAATCAAATCAAGGCCCTTGTGAGATGGGGAAGGTATTGTCCATCTTTCATGAAAAAAACTGTGCACAATATTTCCTCATTGTTGAAACCTTTTCACCTTTGGAACAAATTGATACTTCAAGAAATCCCTACCTTGGCCTCAATTATCTCAATGCCCAAATGGTTTATCAAGAAGATGGATCAATATCTGTGATACATCAAGATAACATATTAGGTTTTGAGGCAAGCATGGCTTAGGAAGCAAAAAAAGCACAAACTTTGAAGGATTTTTATTGTGTTGTGGCAATTGACTCTTTGGTAAGTTGATATCAAAATACTAATTTCTGAAGAACTATCATTATTGATTTTTCTGACTGGTATTTCCTTACAAAACAGGAGGAAATATAAAAAGCCACATGGACTAATTTTTTATTGTACTGGATATTGATAAAAGATGGAATCAGAGGAATTGGGATTGTGTCACATATCTATCCAAAACACATGTATAAGGAGCAGAATTCAAAAATAGAAATTGGATTTAATCTCAGAAAACTGAAGCATCAATCCTAACAGCAAATTGGAAATCTCTGTTTGCACCACTTATTTGAAATGATCATTATCTAAAAATCTGATTCTTCTCATTTCGGAACTTTGTACCATTGAAAATCATGGCCCATGATGTACAATTCCAATCATAACCGCTGAAAAGTTGTTCAATCAAAGTATGGTCTTAAATTTAAATGAAGAATTCTCAATATTTCCTTTTATGCAATGAATTTCAATTCAATCTATGCATTGCATAAATATTCTGCATGAATCTTCTGAGTTCATCCAGAAATAAATTTGATGTTTGGCTCCAAAACCTCAACAAAGTCAAAACAGGTTTAAATAAAAAACCCAGGTGCTAACCTTCCGGCAGGTGCCACCATTTTTTTTCATGGTGACTAGTTCAATGCATTTTTCTATTTTTATAAATTTCACCTACTCTTGCTTTTCAACATTGCAAAAAGAAGCCTGCCTCTTGCCTTGGTGTCAAAATTCTCCCTCAACAAATAAAAGAGCCTGCCCTTATGAACAAACCATGGTTGGTGATCAACACATCAAGTGAGTATGAGTATGTTGAATTTTTTTCCCTTGCAATGGTCATTTGATAACCTTTGGAGTAATAATTTGACCTTTTTCCTGTGGTAAAGACATGTCCTCTCATGGCTTAATTTTCATAAATCAATTTGTGATTGAGTGGCACTTTGTTCTGTAACCAGGGCTGGTAGTCAATACATCTGATGTTGTTGATTACATGCCTTGGCGACTAACCCTATTCCCACTCAACTTCATGTCTTTTTTTTTCATCCACAATGGATGCCCTCCTGCTCAGGCCAGAACTAGTTCAATGCATTTTTCTATTTTTATACATTTCACCTACTCTTTCTTTTCAACATTGAAAAAAGAAGCCTGCCTCTTGCCTTGGTGTCAACATTCTCCCTCAAAAAATAAAAGAACCTGCCCTTTTGTGCATACTAGGGATGGTAAGTGAGGATATTGACTTTTTTCTCCCTTCTTTTGTTCTTTTTCCTTACTTTCCTCCCTTTGGTATTTTGTCGTCTTTCATTTCAAATATTCTTCAATTTTTGAAATTTGAACAAAACATTTTGGGTTGGCTCTCAGTATTTTCCCTGATGGAAAGTAGAAGTATAATTTCACTTTGAAGGAATTCCCAAACACCAACTGCAGAAATTTGGGGATGATGTGTGGACTGCTTGTGAAGAAACAGCTTTTTCATATCTAGCTTTCCCTTGAAAATCTATTATGAACTAATTTTCCAGAAGTTCAGCAAATGCTGATCTCTAGTCACAATATTTCTCCACGTCATGAAAGTTAATGATGAGATAGAGCATCACATAACCCTGAGATATCAATGGGACATAGAAATGCCACCAGCACACAGGTTGTGGCCATTTTTTCTGTGGTGTCAGGCCCATTTGCAACCCTGAGGTTGCAAATATAACATTGGCCTATCCAAAATGCCAGCAGGCTTTGCTAAAACAAAAGTAGGTTTTGCCAGTGAAAGTTTGACCTATCAAGTTTTCAAATAATGTTGCTAACATGTTCAATAGGAGGCATTATTCACCAATGTCAAAACACTTTTGGACCTATTTGAACAGTGTGCTCTACGTCCAAATCCAGATCCTCAGGCCTTGATTGAATTCAACTGTCAATTTTCCAATCCTCAAGAGATTACCAATGTCATAAAAATCTTGGCTCTTCCTCCTTGACTGCTAAAAGTGAAATCACCACCCTCAAAGGTGCTTGTTCTGGTTGAAACAAGATAGTTTATGTAATTGTTCATGTTGAACAGTTTTTCATCCTCCATGTTCATTCTTGTATTGGCAGGATTGGGATTTGACTTTGGACCCCGTATTTTGATGATGCCCTGGATTTGTTGTACAATTAGGCCTGTTGGTTGATTGCTATTAAGACATTTTTTCAAGTTCCTGCTGGTGGGGCCTATGAATAAATGAAGATCAATCTTTGATACATTGATGTTTTTAGATTGCTCACCATGGAATACAAGCACTATGTCCATTACACAATGGCACAATGTTACCAAAAAGAAAACAAAGAGGCTGGCAAGCACAACAGAGATGAAGAGAAAAAAGTAATCTAAAAGGCTTGACAAAGAGTAAGTCGGTAAAAGTTGAAGAAGTTCTCTGTTATGCATCTTATATTGATTGGTCATCTTTTTGACAGCTTTGAGATGCTTGATATAAATTTTCCTGGGATTGCAAGCTACCTGGGAGATACCGGAAAAATCTTGGCTGATGTGAATGCACATAGCAATGATGAGTACCATCCTAAAATGGAAGTTTACATCATCAAGACCCTCCATTTCCAATCAAAAAGTACAAACATTTTTTTTGTTTGTATTGATGAGGAGATGATCAAAGCCAGTCAAGTAGAAGGCAAGTGTTTCCAACCCTGTAAACAATGTCATCTCAAAACTGCAAAAATGAGTGAGATGTTAAAAGCACCCAAAGGCCTTCCAATTGACCTTTACAATGTAGAATGGTTCAATGGTTTGTCATCTCCTCAAACAAAGTATTATTGCCAATAGGCAAAACATGGATTTCCTACCCAATCCAAAACTATACCTACAAGGAAACCAGCATCCTGATGAAAAGAAGAACAATAAAAGATTCACAAAAAAATACTGGGAATTGGAAAATGAAAAGTATAATCTGTCATATGCAATTGAGGCTATCAGAAATGAGATTAACATGATCAAGATAATCAAAACATAAGAAGCTATTGTGGCAAGATCATTGAATTAGAGGAAGAATCCTATGGTGAAGATGAGGATGAGGAGGAAGAAAACTATGAGGAGGAAGGTGCTGGAAAAATTGATCATGCTGTTGGGTATGGGTACAGAGGTGATGAAGATGAGATTATAGGCAAGAATTCATATCATGGGGGTACAAGTGGGCATAAATGGGAAGATTTACAATAGAAAATATGTTGAGTCTACAAACTTGGCCTTTGTGTTGAGAGTTTTATTTAGAGGATGAAGCAGACAGCAATGAAGAAAACAATCAAGAGGATGAGCATGTGGATGAAGGAATTCTTTATATTCACTGTGATGATGACAGATAAAGTACAATGACTCATTGATGCTATTTGCCATTTGGATGGGCCTGGGATTAATTCTATTGTTGTTTGATTTAATTGGCTGGGAAAATTTCTACTTGTGTAATTTATCAGGAATCACTGTCTATCTTACAGTTGTCCATCATAAGGGAATCAGTTTCTATCTTCTTATGATTTATAGGTTTCTATTCTTTTTATCTTGCTGTATTGGTAACCATTCTTAATCTCAATTGTATGCTTTCCACTTTGAAAGGTTATGTATAGCACAATGTTGGGGTGTTTGACTGAACACAGAGACTTGGGTGGCAATAAAAAGTTTATTTCTGAAGCATTCTGCAATTTTGAGCTGCTTAAAATTTCAAAAATGGAAAAAACACATAAACCCATTTTGGAAAGATAAAGTACAACTTTGGAACCAATCAAAATATAATAGGGAAGAAACGTAAATTGTGGTAAGTTACTTCACCCCTGAAATAACCATTTGGTAGGACCAATGGGCCAAAAAAGATAGCTTGGATCCTGGATACCAAGACTCAAGGCTGGTACCTGGCAATATGCATACAGTGCAATGGCATCAGATGGCCTTGCAAACCTATAGGTGCCCCGGGAAATCTTGACTTGATTCACTCTCATTTGTTGGTGCCTAATGCTTCCATCTCTTTGCATTCAGTGACTTCATCCTGGACTTTGATCATGAGTACTGTTGAAGATCCATCAATTCCATGGTGAATTTGTAAGATATGCCTGACTAATCCAAAACAGGCTGAACAATCAGAAATAAAAATGATGAAATTATTGGGTAGGGATTGGTCCACCTTTAAACTCAATTATATGCAATTCCTGGGCATAAACCCTAAGAACTTTGGACCATTTGGGATTTGGTAATTGGCGGTAATCCTGGATGGTGTAATCTTGAAATTGCAGAAACTACAGAACTCCCTAATATGTTGCAGGATTCAATGAAAAATACACCTTTAGTTCCATCAGTTTTTCATGTGCATACATCAAATTTTGTACTGATAGACACTGGAATGGACAAAACTTGTTCAGGATGGTTTTTCCAATATTTTCTGTTTGAAAAAACCATTTAGCCAGTAAAACTGCAGCATCCAAAGAAAATCACTGGAACATGTAACTAATCAGTACATTTTTTTTGATACGCTGCAGTGACCTATTCAACCTCTCACCAGAAAAATCAAAGACATTTTCCAAAGGACCCCACCACTTCAACTGCTCAGGTAAATGAAGTGCATAGTGGTGGTTAGGGGTAATTCTTGCCTTTGGCCATAGCTTTTTTGAAGTTTGGTTATGAACTTGATACTTCTTTTTAATTGTGAAAGGGCTATTTTGTTTGATTGTTTTAGACCCCAAGATAACAGTGCATACCACAAATGAAACAAAAATTTGCAGAAATATAGATGTGATGTCACAAGGATTCTCCAATGCCACATCAAGGAACAAAAGTGGTAAGTAGATACTAAATAGAACATGCCATTTGCTGGCTTTTAAATTTCTGCCTTTGGTGACCTCAAGACCACCCAGGAATGTGGAGATTCCTTGGGGGACCACTAATTGATTGATATTGTTGAATACTCATTGATTTGTGCCTTGGGGAAACCTTCAAATGCAGCTCAACCATCCTCATCTGAATTGGAATCAACATTGCTCCAATTGTTATCTTCTCCACTATTTGTAGTGACCTCACTGTTGCTAAGCAAAGGTTTTTGGTTTGTCTTAACCTTAGCATTTATAATCCAATGCCAGCAAAGTTTAAAATGGTGTGCCAAGACCCCCTCAAACCTATAATGCATTATAACTAGGACTGAACCCATGAAAGGGTCCCAATATGGTAGATAGTGTGGTGACCAAATCTGGAAACCTCAGGGCAACATGGAAAATTCAAATTTTTTTATGATTTTTTATAAGGGTAATGTAAAATTCATGGCTCCAGCTGTGTGGGAGCCGTGTAGGGCCCCACACAACCTGTGAAAGTTGTGTAGGGCCCCTCAACGCGTGGGGGCCCATACACTACTCTATATAACTTATCATTGATTGGTTATTAATTATTATTATTTATTATAAAATAAATAAAATAAAGAAAAGAAATCAAAGAAATAAAAAATAAAAAAGTAAATGAAATAAAAGAAATGAAATAAATGAAAGAAATGAAAAAAATAAAACAAATGTAAAAATTAAAAGAGATCAAAGAAATGAAAGAAATAAAAATTTGTTTAGCGTGCCACAAAACTCAAATGAGCGGTGTAGGGTGCCACATGGCTTAAATGAGCAATTTAGGGTGCCACACAACTCAAATGAACCATGTTGGGTGCCACACAACTCAAATGAGCCATGTAGGGCGCCACAAGGCTCATTGAACTGTGTACACGGCTCACTGAACCCTGTACACATCTCACTGAACCCTGTACACAGCTCACTGAACCGTGTACATGGCTCAAGAACTGTGTACAGAGCCATTTTCATGGCTCAACAAGCCATTAATTTAACATTAACCTTTTTATAATCACCATTCATCAAAAAAAATCTTTTCTTTCTATGGGCGCAAACAATTGTTAAATTTCTCCTCACCAATCAACATCAGATTCACCACTTCATCTCCATTGATCCATCCAAAAACATTGGCTCAAGCTCATCTTGATCATCCAAAATATCATCCTCATCCTCCCTCTTGTCATCCATTCCAAAATCTCTGGGCTTGATTGAATGGTCTACCAATTTATACAAGCCCATTGGACTTGAGTGAATTCATCAATTCAATTTTCCAAGGAGGTTTTATTCACCCTAGGATTCAATTCCCAAAACCTCAATCCATTAATCTTATCCAAGCTACCCAAAAAGATCCCATCCTACATGCTATCCTAACCTTTTATTGGACTTCATCATTCACTGCTACCACCTCCTCAACCAGTCAGGATGCTTTAGGAGCAGAGGCTGAGATTGATTGGAGCTTCACCAATGTCATTCAAGCCTGTCAGCAACTCAAGGGAGCCCAAATTAATTTAAACACTTGATCAAATAGCTCCATCAAAGCAATCCTTTTCCCGGCCCAGAAGTTTGATGTAAAACTGATTGTAATCCTGCCTACTCATTTGATTATCAGCATCAATTTACAAAACATTCCCCATACTTGGTCAATGATCAATGATCCAAGGACCAAGTTGAAATTAAAATCCCTTGAGCTATTCAGATATCCTCCTTGTGATTTTCATCATCTTCATCATTTCCATGATAGATTCACCCCCACAACCACCTGTTGCTTTCTTGTCACCTAATGGGCCCACAAGTGGTTTCTTGTATTGATTTCAAGCCTTCATCCACCCACCAATCTTGACCACGCTTGTCAGAGCCCATCCAAGCACTTCCACCATCCACCCATCAACCTCCTCATCCAAAAGACTGCAAGCTGTTGCTTGCGGCCATTGGATTTGCTGCAAGCACCCAATCAATCTATGCCCCAAATCCAATCATCCTCCCATCCACTCTCATCCCAAGAATCCCTTTTTGAGTTCTCTGTTGGAGTCCCCAGCACCCCAGGCTAATCACCCGCAGCAACTGCTGTTGCTGTTGCTCCTTCTCAAGGCCCCACAAGCGCTTTTGCCAATGTTCATCCCTCCTACCACTCATCTGCCAACCCGCGGATGTCCATCTGCTGCCTGCTGTCATCCGTGACCCAGGCTGGTCTCTCTCCTTTCATCTTTTTGTTCACATGTCCCAATCATTTTTTTTCTTTGTTTGTTGTTTTCATTTCCATTTTCCCACATCATTTCATTATCTGAAAAAAAAATTCTGCACTCATTTGTAGTTATCTCTTGTAAATAGTCAACAGGTTCTCTTGCCCTTAAAAGGAGGGGCTCTCCCCTAACTTTTTCCAGGAGATTGATGGGAGTGTGTGCGTATGCCCCTGGTTATTATCAGTAATTGATCCTCATCCTTATCCTGGGTATATCTATGATTGCCCCTTGATCTATTGATCCTAAGTCTTTGCCCTTCTGTGGCCTGATCCTTATCACCAACCAATAGCCTTGTTGGTTGAAGAGAATTCTGTCTGTTAGAATTCTTGAGTGTGTTACACCACTCTTTGATCCCTTTCTCTGACCATACTGGTCTTGATCCTTCCTTGATCATCTTTCTGGAGCCAATCACATTTGATTGAAGAGGTTTTATTAAGCTTAAAACCTGGAGTGTTATACCTCCTTTTATTCTTTTCAAAGTTGCATTCTGCCAGCCTACTCTTGAGCTCCTTGAGGAGTGTTGAGGATATCCCTTTTCAAATCAGTTACTTTTTGCTTTTAGAGCTTCTCAAAAATTGTGCTTTGTCTTGTACGGCCACCCTCAGTTATCTGGTACCCTTCAAGTGCTTGATTGCGGAGAGTTGGGCAGGTTCATTGAGAACCTGGAGGTTGGTTGGGGTTTGAGTTGATTGTCCCCAATCTTCTTCTGACAACCAGAGTTATTAGCTTGTGGGCATTGTTTACATACAACAGCTTTGTTCTTTTGATCTTTAAACAAACTTCAACTTCTCCTGTTCAAATATCTCCCACATAATCTTGCCTCAGATAGTTCTGTTCCATTGCTACCAACTATTATAAAACTTTATCCTTTTGTACTTGATTCCTCACTTAAAATGTTCTGGAACTTGATCTTGGTTACATTTAAATATTTTTGTAACACTCAAGAGGGAAGCCTAAACAGCACCTTTCCCCTCCAAAGAACTGCCACCAACAAGCACCGTTTGGAGTCTTAAAATGGTCCAGTTCAGACCAGTGCACTCTGTATTTCTTGACAAGCTTCTTCCTGGAAATGTGAGTTTGACAATCATTCCATTGTTAAGCAACCAAGAAGAATGTTTGGCAATTTTATGCTTGTCCACGAACCATATTTTTAGTTTCCTTGTGAGCAATTTTGCACCAAGAGCAAAAGTGAGTGGCAGAATTTGAAGAAAACCCAGAAACCTTGGGTGATGCTACAACATCACCAATCACCCCAGCCAATTGAACTTTGACATATCAACCACAAGGATATTTTTTAGTTTGTATTTTCCAAGGAGAGTTCATATTGAGAAGTTCATCCACTAATGGCTGCAAGGTATTAATTATGGTGGTAATATCAGGGTGATTGGGTGCAGGCACCATCCCTGCAATGAAAGTATATTTAGTTTGATATTGCAATGCTAATGGAATTTTAAGGCACTTAAGTGCAATAAACCCCATGGACACTTGTTTTCCTGTAAGTTTGTTGCCCAGGGGATTAAACCAATCCACAAATAGTGCAAAAAAAACTGAAGATGACTTGATTTTGACAAGCTTGACTAATGACAAGTATCTTCATAGAGGTGACTTGCAGCCCAGGAGCTTTGGTAATTGGAGAAACATTCTTTGGGAAATGATGCAACTCACTGCCCATTTATGAATTTTTTTCTCAATCTCATCCAAATAAAGAAACCATCTAAGCCATTTGTCAAAACTTTGAGTTTCAAATTTTGATCAGGGTACATAGAAGCAAGCTTGAGGCACAATCCAAGGGCCACAAAAAGATTTTTTTTAAACAAGACAGTCAGGAACCATTTTTGCTTGAAACGTTTCTGACCACATTTGGATAGAGTTGGTGAGTTGGTAGGGGTTTATGAGAACACTCTAAAGGAGCACTTTCTGGATCATACAAAAAGTAGGATGATGAGAAGCAAACAAATACTTCAAGTTCTGGGTTCAAGTCTAGGCATTTTGTAATTGTTTGAAAATCTTGGAGCACTTTCTCCAAAGAATTTTCATTTGCCAACACTTGTAATTTTAGAAATTAGAAAATTTAATGTTGAGCAATCCTGCAGTTTGATTGACTCACTCCACATACAAGGAAAAGTAAAGCAATTAAAACAAGGACAAATCCTTATGCAATGTTGTCAGCTAAGGCAGGTACAAACGGTAAAAAATAAGTACTCACAGGCATCATGCTTAGGATGATCAAGATTGGAAGCTTCCACATTGTTGGAATTCTCATTGTCAGAGGTCAGAAGGAATAAGAGACATATCCTTGAGGGAAATTTTGATATTGATTGTTGCATAACTTAAAATTTTGGCCCAATACTTTCTTTGTATTCCAGAATGAACCCAGATACACAAACAAGTCTTGCCAGCAGCATTGATATGAGTGTGTTCTTTGCACTTTGCACACAAGCATATTTTCATTTTTTCTGTTTGAATCAAAAGTTGAATGTGGATGGGTTGATAAGGACAAATTTCTTCAAGAATTTGATTTGGGTGATGACAGATTGATCAGAGAACAGTTTAATCTTTATGAATTAATTGAGGAAAATCACTGTGTGATGTTCCCACAGCTTGGGTGACAAGGTGCAGGTGCTGGTGATGCTGCAGTGCTATGACTATCATACAACAAAATTATGCACTAGTCCGTTTCATAATTATAAAGGACTCTCATGTCCATAATATCAAATTAGCTGTTTATGGAATTACAAATATGGACTTAACTGTTGCTCAAAAATACAAATATGTATTTAGAAAGTATTTATATAGCGGCCTCTGAACCAAGAAATGAATTTTACCTTGGGGAAATTTCTATCTTGCACCACAGGTTATGAGCATGTATTATCAGCCTTCCCTGATATCCCTTTTGATCCCTGAGCAAAACAGCTCTTGGCATATCCCTTTCCTTGCACCAAGATCTGAACTCCTAGTTTATCCCTCCTACCCTCCAACTCATGGTAAATCTGGTGGGAGGTCCTTATGTGCAATTTCCAGCACAAGTATCCTCTTGCCAAAGTTGTCCCCGGCAATCCCTTTCCCAGCTGCCCAGGAATCCTTCTGCCTCATCTGACCTGACGTCTTTATCTTCTACGCCCTGCCTGTCTTTCTGGACTTCACGCCCTGCCTGCACCTCCATGGAACCGGCAGCCAATGCCCCTCCTCCCTCTGGCTCCTCTTGGCCAAAGCCTGATGACTTGTCTGCGTTGCCAGCAACCCACAAGGGCCCGGATAATACCTTTGACAATGTGGACAGAAATCTTGTACAGGCCCTCCTGGACAAATTTCTTCTCACCTCCCCTTGCAGCTCCTTGGAAATCCAGGACTGGTTGCGCTGGATCCAAACCACAAAGGAGATCACTCCCTCCCTGGCTGTTGATGGTGGTAATTACCCCTTATGGGTGGCCGCCCTTGGCCACATTGTGGTACAGACTACACAGATTTGGGGATATTTTGATCTTGAGCAGTCAGATATGGAACCGGTAACTGACACAGGGTGTTCCTCCTTGTTTAGTACTCCATCAACCTGGCGCTCCACTCCTCCATCATGGGGATGACAGCTACAGGGGCATACATGTCCCTCCGGGACCGGTTTTTGAGAAACAACTGGTCCCTACTACTGTTGCAATGGTCAGCCATTACCTTGCCACTCCCTGACCAATCTTCCCTGGCTTCTCACCACCGCATGATCAAGGATCACCTTGTTGACCACAAAAGCAAATTTGGGCGGCTGACAATTGATCATGTGACTGCCTTGGCTTTCCACATGAGCCTTGGGCCAATGATGAACTCTGTGTCTGAGGACCTTGATGCTCAAATTGCAATCAAGCCAGACCTGGTTGTCACCAATATGGATGCCCTGGAGATTGCGTCCAGACTGCACCAATTTTCCATGGCAAATTTCCCCCCTGCCGTCATGGCGGTTTCTGCGGCTGAGGGAGGTGGCTCTCCACATTATGGAAGGGACAATTGCTCCTCCTCAGGGGCCTAGAAACCAACCCCCTGCAGAATTCACCTCTGCTGTTCCCCCTGCAGCCAGCCCATCTAATCATCCACCCAACTTGTGGGCAAAGCACTGGCTGAATGCTGAATTTTGCTGCAACTTCTGCTAGGAGTGAGGCCACTGGGCGTCTGAATGCCCCCAAGTCAAGGCCAATCTCCCTCCCCTTGAAAATCTGTGCCTGAAGAATGGGAAATAGAGTCCAAAGAAGTCTGGTACCTTATCTGGCCGTCTTGTGTCCCCACAGGCAAATGTAGTGCCGGTTTTGATGGTCCCTAACCGCGTAGGAAAAGCTCTTCTAGATAGCAGAGCAACTCACCATGTAATTTCCAATCCGTTGTTGTTCACACAGATCAAGCCAGTTGATCTTGTAATTTCCGTGGTGTCTCAAGACCAATTCAGGGCGGATGGGATAGGAGATGTTATCCTTCCAATGGCGGCTGGGGACTTAAAACTCTCAAATGTCTTGTTTTAAACCCAAATTTCTGGGGCGGTTGTTTCACTGCGGTCCTTTGCCAAATTTGATGGTGAAGTTTCCTTTGAGAATGGAAGTTATCTGTTACAATAAGATGAAAATGTCTTCCTGTGGGTCAAGTGGGTGCAAACATGGTTCCTGCCCTACTCTGTTTTTTTGAAGCCCGCTACTGGTGCGGCATCTGTTTGTTCCATTGACTCTATCCTTTGGCATGCACGGTTGGGCCATATAGGCATCCACTCATTAAATAAGACAATATCATCCTAACCTCTCAGTGGCTTCCCCACTGCCAGCTTCAACAGGTCAAGACCCCCTGTGCCTCCTGCTCATTGCCAAAGAGTCCTCACCGGCCTGTGGTCTTGGAACCCAGGGCACTTACATTGGCTCTGGGGGATGTTGTGGCTTTCAACCTAGTGGGCCCATTCCCCGCGGCGCTGGACAGGATTTTCAGCCACCTGGATGACAAGAACCTTGCTATCCTTTAGCTACCAGAGGTGATAGAATAAATAATGAATATATTATTCAATAATTGCAGCAAAAATCCATAAAATATTTGGATAAAGCTATTGCAAGGTTGATTGGTTTGGTTAATGTTTAATATTATTAATCAATATTAATGAATTTATTATTAAATAAATTAATAGAGGGGCCACAATAATATTGGGGATCTTTAACACCTCTCTTCAGGGAATTCACTTTAAAAACACCTATATCTGGTTACTTTGGAACCTTTAATTTATATTCTTAATTGATATATTTCCCAAAGATAATATATATATAAAATATATGGTTGAGTTTTAGGGCCTTTTAACCAAGCTTCTACAACAGAAAAAAGGATAATAAGACTCAATTTTATATTGTTTAATCCTTTAGGTACCTGTTTGGGACGTGCACTGATGGGTTAAACCTAATACTGGGGTTGAAAAGGTTGTGCAGCAGTTCCAATTGATAGAAAGGATTTGGGGACAGGTATTATTAATAAGAATAAAGCCATAAATCACTTACTTATCTCTTATAATTATTTGATTACCTTGGGACGGTGTCTGGATGTAAATATAACTGGGTCTCTGGGTATCAATATCCTCAAAAGAGCTCTATATTTATAGCTTTTTGAGTCCCAATTCTGTCCTTCTGAGGAATACAGGGGCTCAAAGTGACGGGTGATAAGGCTAGCAGGGTAACCAGATGTAGCTTGTCAAGTGTTCATGGTGCTGTAGCACGGTTAACATCTAATTCCACAGGGTATGGGAATTATTCTAATTTTTGATTGATGTTTAGATGTGTGAATAACACTAATCTATCCACATGATTTATGATTTAATTAATTATCTTCAGTAAATATCCCCAGGATGTTAATAAATCTCTTAGTAGACATTCCTACAGGTAATCTGATGTCAAGTGGGTTCTCATTATGTATTAGCTGATGGGAGTATAATTATGATATTGATTTTACTCCTTATTTTTGCAATTCTGTTGATTTACTTAAAATAATCAATTAAAAATATAAGCTCTAATAATTTATGTGATATTCCTACATAATCAGGTTTCTTAGTATTTCACAGAAATACTGATGTCTTGAAGTTCTCACAATTGAATATTTAAAGTATTTTAAGATATTTTACAAATATTAGTTATCTTATTTTTGACATATTTGGTATTTTTAATTATATTTTATAAAAAATACGTAGAAAGTTTATTCAAGTATTTTTATATACTTTCATGTAATTTTAGATTATCTACTGTCCACAGGGACATTTATTACATATGTAGTATGTCCCTGTCTAGGTTGTAGCGCCTTTACGTGGTACCTGGGCTTCTTGAGCCTCCTGTCACTCTTTCAGCCCATAGTCCTGCGGCTGCGTACTTTTCAGATTCCCAGGGCTGCCTACACGGCTTTTCAGGGTATGCTGAAAGGGTGGCAGTGCTGCTGCTCAGCCGTGCGCGGATATATTGGTTTCTGCGGCTGCATGCAGTGTGGTGGTCTTTTATGGATGCAAGTTGGAATGGGCTGCGCGCTCAGCAATGGGTGGATCAGCAGTGGTGGCGCGCTCAGAAATGGGTGTGGCCTTGCCGCAGGCTCAGCGGCAGTCAAGTTGGGCTTGACATTGGGATATGCGGGGTGGATTGGATCGGATTGGACGGATTGGGCGGATGTACCTCAGATATCTGGAATGGTTCCTTGGGCGGATGCGGAAATGCGCGGGGCACTCCAAGTTGGGCGCAGCGCAAGGGCCATTTAATGAGAAAGACAAACCAGGTTGACGTAATGGCAGACAGGCAATACAGATGGATATGGGGTAAGGGATATGGGATATGGATCATGGGATGGGAAGGGAAGGGTAGGGTTGGGGCTAGGGTTCTGTACTTAGGGGTTGTATTTCATTATTCTTGCTTGCTTCTGGTTGTACTTAGGTTAGGGCTGAGGGGGATGTTTACTTAAACCGCACCCTTGACCCGGATGGCATGGATGGTGTTGGATCACATTGGGTTGCAAGGCTCTTTTACACTTATCTCTTTTATTCTCTACCTCTCTATCTCTTGGTTGAAGGGTGAACAGTCAAACTCAGGGTTTACAGATGCAAGGGATCAATAACTTCCAAACTTGGGAACAATTTTAGGAGAAGTCCTCTTCTGATTTCCACATCTGGGGGTCTTGCCGGGAAGTAACCTTTTGTTCCTTGTCTCTTGAAACCAACAAGCATGATGTCCCAGTACCTCCCATTGACCATCTTGGGGTTGACTAACGTGACCCCCACTCCTCATCCTCTGGTTTCTTGGAAGCAACCCCCATCAGGGGCGGGATAAGGTGTCCCTTTCTCTGACAATGGCGCCAATCACAAGCCCGTTTGCATCAGGCCGCGGTACTATCCACATATTTGGTTCAACACTGAGGACATTGAGAAATTCCTTGTGTGATACAAAGGAATTGCCAATGCGGAAGATGCGACAGGTTTGGATAAGGCTTGTCTTGTTGCCCTCTTCATTATGGACAAAGAGAAGCTTTGGGATGTGGAAGAGATGGAAGGGTACAAGGAACTTGATTGGCCAAAACTGAAGGAAGAAATCTTGGGAAGGTGGGGAAGGTGAAAACCTTGGTTTTGGGAAAGCGACTTCAAGCAAGTTGCGGCAGAAGCAAGCATAAATGGTGGATTCCAGACGCAGGGGCATTTGGGGGAGTATGTAGCAATGTTCAACCGCATCTACCGCTACCTGGCAAAGAACAAGGTAATAGCGGGGCAGATGGGCCCGATGAAGAGGGCATTTTGGGAGGACTTGGTCCCCAACTCCGCGGTTGGGTGCAGAAGCACTTTTACAACAACAACTTGGTAAAGAGGTTGTTGGATGGGAGTATTGCTCTCCTTCCGGAAATCCTTATCATCAGTTGGGCGGTGTTCAGTTGGAATTGGAGAAACTGATGGAGGACACGGCAAGGTCATTCTCAATGGGGTAAAAGAAGTCCGCTTCTCACCCTCCAGCAGCACTGACACAGGCTCCGGTCACAGGACCCTCAAATAAGGAACACGCTCTGGCAACACCACAAAGGACAAGCCCAGAGATTAGCAAGATGATGGAATTGATGAAGGATTTACAGATATGTCTGAGTTGACTGTTGTCAGGGCCCTGCAATCCGCCTCCTCACATTGGGGGACCGCTTCTGCCTTCAAAACCCAGCCACGCCGCCGTTATGCAATTACTGTGGGGACAGCGGGAATTGGTGGTTGGGGTGCAATAACATGACAAGGGACCTCAAGGCAGGATTGGTTTGACAGGTGGAAATGGGATTCATGTTTCCAATGGGCAAGCAGATCTCCACCAAACCTGGGAATCTGACCGCAATGGTGCAAGTGTGCGTGCAAGGACAGGAATTGGGGGTGACTTCTTGAGCTTTGCTAGGGATTTTCACTGGTCCTGGGGTATGGCAACCACCGCGTGTGGAAGCAGAAGTGAGGGCACTAGTGACGGAGGATCCCGCTGCGGTGGAAAGGATGGATGTGGATGCCAAGGAATGGGTACCCCCCGCAGCTCCTAAGCCAATTGCGCACGTTCCTGAAAAGGATGGAGAACCGGTGAATCCAGCGGGGAAGAAGAAGGTGGTGGAAATTGTGCGCAGAGTGATGGGGAATGAAACAACTATTCCCTTGACCTTAAAGGAGTTGGCAGCGGTGTTGTGGGTGGTAGTAGATGAGATGGCTCAAGCACTGAAGGAGTGCAGACACAATAAGATCCTTCCAACGGTGCAGCAGGTGAACTTGGCTTGGGATGATGCGGAGCGCAACCTAGTGAAGATGAAATCTGTTTCAACCCCGCTGACTTACATTCCAATGAATATTTCTGGAAGAAAGGTATGGGCGCTGGTGGATAGCGGTTCCATGGTGAACCTCCTTCCGTTGTAAGACTCCAAACGGTGCTAAAAATTCAACCTTCAAGAAGAAGGGAGGTATAACACTCCAGGTTTTAAGCTTAATAAAACCTCTTCAATCAAATGTGATTGGCTCCAGAAAGATGATCAAGGAGAGATCAAGACCAGTATGGTTGGAAAAAAGGGATCAGAGTGGTATAACACACTCAAGAATTCAGACAGACAGGAATTCTTCTTCAACCAGCAAGGCTATTGGTTGGTGATAAGGATCAAGGTCACAAAGGACAGAGCTTGAGTATAGATGCTCAAAGGATCTAGGGGCAATCGTAGATATACCCGGATAAATGGCTCAGATAGGTGGGGAAGGATGCCCACAGATAAGTTGATTACGATGAAGGTCTTATTGGATGGATTAGATTCTCTGATGCTCTCCTGATGATGGGATCAAAAGGCAGGGGAGAGCCCCTCCTTTTATAGACATAAGGCCCTGTATACTATGTACAAGAGAGATTTACAAATAGGTGCGGGAAAAATGAAAACATAAAATAAAAAAAAAAAAATTACATGAGAGGAAAAAAAAGAAATGTCGCCCGCGTCGAGAATGACCGCGGGCAACCAGATGGACACCCGCGACAGCGGTCGCGGGTGTCGAAAACGGTTGTCGTCGCCCAATTGGCGGCGACAACGGGGTGAAAGTTCCGACGGCCGCGAGCGGTCGCTCGCGGTCGTCGGTCGGATTGGATGATGGGCGAGGATGGGATGGGATGAGTTTGAGCTTGGGATCCCGACGATAGCTATTGAACCTCTCGAGTTCTTGATCCTTGGATAGATCTTTGAGATCGTTCGAGGTCAAAGGTAGGATGATCTCCTGCCTTTGTTTGATCTGACCCCTTTGTTTCTCACCTTGATTGATCTCCGACTTGGCTTGGTTGTAGAGATAGAGACCGGCAAAGGTGAGGATCATCCCAAAGGCTTGAACGATTGAGAGCTTTTGACAAAACCAGATGATGGCAATACAGATGACGGCAATACATTTTGATCAAGGAAGCGATGGAGTAGGTGACCGGAGAGGTACGTGAGAGGATGGAGAAGGCAAGGATACCTTGAGGGTCAAATTGGAAGGATTAGAAGTGGATGGGTTGAACTGAGGACTGGGATGTTGTGATGGAGGATAGAAGGGATGATGATGATGCTGGATGGGCTTGAGGATTGGAAGAAGGAAGGATGATGATTGGTTGACTGGAGGAGGAAGTAGAGGTGGAGGAGAGCAGCTGACTGGCTGGCGAGCCGTGGGTCAGGGGCGCAGGGGTGCTGCTGGTGGGATGGACGGCTTTGCTGAGCAAACGGAAGTGGGGGTCAATCTTGGAGACGACCAACTCGGCATGGAGGGAAGATCTCGGACTGGAGCCGCCAACGGTAATGGCCTCCGAAGATCAAGGCAGGGATGGATGAGCAGATCGTTGGTGGATGGGATCGTCAAAAGTGGTTTGACAATTGCTCGCGTCGCCAAAAGTCAGGGCCGCAAGCGCAACAAGTGGGAGTTGAACATAGGAAGAGGGAAGCAAAGCGGAGAGACAGGCAAGAGGCCTGCCCTAGACCGCTAGGACAGGGAGGAGTTGAGGATGGGGGAAAATGAAGGTAACCATAGGGGTACAACTGAAATCCGATTTTTTTTTTTTTTTTTTTTTTTTTGCTGTGGTGTCCCGGATTGGTCACCACATCTCTCCCCAACTTACAGACTGTCCCTAGTCTGCATCTAAAATTTGAAGGGATTAAAAAAGAGAAAAGCAGGGAACAAAAGAAATTGAAGCAAAGATTGGCCATTTCTTGATCTTGAGAGCAATTGAAGAGTTGAGGAAAATATCTTGATTCTTCCAAATGAACCCTAGAAGCGGCAGGAATAGAACAAGGAGGGCGTCCCAGGTGCTCACATATGTGGCATACAGTAGAGTTTTACAACAAAAACGCAGCAAATGACCCTGGTGGTGCACAATTGGGAGGACTTACTTCTGAGATAAGTTGCCCCCACAACAATGGAACTTCTTGACTTGATCAGCAGAGAACCTTCTGGCCAACCGAGTACCATCTAGCTCCTCCAAAACATAAGATCCACCTCTAACTTGATGAACCACTCGATAAGGGCCATTCCAACAATTAGAGAAAAGCTTGCCCCACTGGGTTTCCAAAGTTTGATTATAAGCTAAAACTAAGTCACCAGGGTTCAAGGGCTCCCTGATTCGATTAGAGTACTTTTCCTCCCAATACTGGACGGATTTTGCTCTGGCCTCCATCATCGTTTGATAAGCTTCATCACGAACGTCTTCACTTCTCTCCAGTTGCTTGGATCTAGCAACTAACAGATCAGTGGTTGAGGACACCTCTTCCCAAGAGATACCCAAGAAAGATTCCAGATCCAGATCCAAAGGAAGGACTGCTCTTTGACCAAAGATGATTTCATAAGGTGAGTAGCCAGTAGTCCTTTTGGTTGAAATTTGATCAGAGAAGAGAACAAGAGGAAGGAATTTGCAACAATTCTTGCCACTTTCACCAGCCAGTTTAACAAGTGCAGCCTTCAAAGGAGCATGGCCTCGTTCCACCATCCCTTGGCCTTCAGGATAATAAGGAGTAGTAACTCTATGTTGTCCAGGAAGGGATTGGATCATTTCAGCAAGCTTTCCCCCAAATTCAGAGCCACCATCAGTAGAGTAAGATTGAGCCAGGCCATAACGCATTGTCCAGGTCTTGTGGAGGAAAGCTGCCACTGATTCAGAGCTAAGGTTCTTAAGAAATTTTGCTTCAACCCATCTGGAAAAATCATCTCTAGCCACAATGAGGTACTTAGCACCACCTGCCTTAATATGAACCACATCCATAGCAATCCTTCCAAAGACAGTGGACTCCCCAGTAGGATAACGAATTTCAGCTGGGCGCCTAAGATCTTGTTTTTGACAAACTTCACAACTCTTGCACCATTGGGAGACGGATTTCTTCAAAGATGGCCACCAGAACCGTTTGGATAGTCGTCGATAAGTTTCAGTTTCCCCACGATGACCAAGGCCTTCATGGAGACTTTCAAGGATAGAATCTTGTTTCAAGGGAATAGTAACAACAATAAGAGCACAAGGATTGCCTCTCTTCATAAGTCTAGAACCTTGAACAAAAAAATTAGAAGACTTTTGTTTAAGAGATTGAAATTCCTTAGCAGAGAGATCGGGAGGTTTTTGAAGAGTTGAAAGGTACTGCTCTAATTTAAACCAGAAGCCTTGTTGAAAGCCAGAATAATTTTGAGAAGGAAAAGAGAAAATAGGTTGAATTAGAGGTTCCTCTTCATTGAAATTGGTTCCAACATCAGATTCGTTGTCCCCAAGAGGTTGTCGAGATAAACCATCAGGCATGGTGAAAGATTTTCCCGGCCTGTGAACAATATCAAAAGAGAAAAGCTGGATAAAGGCCACCCAACGAGTCATAGGAGCATTGGGAAGACTGGGAGCATTGATCATTTCAATGATGGATCAAGCATCAACTTGCAATTCAAAATGTTGGCCCCAGAGAACGGTTTGAAGTTTCTTCATCATTCGAGCCACACCACAGAGTTCCAGTTTGGGCTGGGAGTATCTAGATTCTACATCTGAAAACAACAAAGATTCATAAAGAGAAGGACGGTCCCAACCATTTTCATCTTCCTGAGTAAGGACGGCCCCAACAGCTTGATAACTAGAATTGACAGCCAGCTTGATCTTGCCAGCTCCAGGTCTGTAAGAGATCTTTTTCAAAACTATGTCTTTACCAACTATCCTTTTGAGTAGCTGGAAAGCACATTCACAATCTTGGGTCCAAATCCATTCAGCATCTTTTCTGGTTAGACAACGCAAGGGTGCACAGATTCTGGATAAAGATGGGATAAAGATTCTAACATAAGTGACAACACCTAGAAAGCCCCTAACTTCAGTTGGATTGATTGGGGTAGGCCAAGAGATGATCTTGTTGACTTTGGCTTGTGCCATCCTTCTTCCTTCCTTGCAGACCACATGACCAACAATTTCCAGAGCAGGGACACAAGCCGCCAGTTTAGATCCAGAGACAGTAAGGCCAGATTCCTCAATTTGAAACAGAATCCTCTCCAAGGTAGTAGCATATTCCCAGATAAAACAACAAATTCCTGAATGCCAAGGTAAGAGCTCATTATCATAGTCAGATACTGGACCTTTAATTCCGCCATGGTCAATAAAGATACCAGCATGATCAGGGATTTCATCCTGGAGGATCCACATCATCTGAGCCTGATAGACTGCAACCAAGTTGGTGGCTCCTTGAGGCAATTGAGTAAGTTGAAATTGACCAAGAGGGGTATCGAAAGTAGTGAGAGGACGAGAAATAGGATGTAAGGATTGTTCATCATAGCCACCCATAATATCCCCTAGACCATAGCAAGCTCTTCCCGCAAAGGATTCAACAAATTCTTCAGTAGCAGGAGGGATACCAGAGTCTTTAATAGTAACTTTATTAAGAGGTTGAAGATCATGAACTATTCTAAGTTTACAATTACTCTTGAGGACACAGAAGACGGGGCTGGAGTAACTAGAAGTTGACTGTTCATACAGGCCAGTTCGAACTCGTTCCCGGACCAACTTGATGAATTCGTTGACTTTAGCAGCAGGGATAGGGATCTTTTTCTTTTGCAAAGGATCATGTTCAACTACAGGGATGATATAAGGGAGGCCATAGGATTCCGGCAAGAGACCTCTCTCTTCTTCACAGAAGGCAATAGATTTTTCTCTTAGAGATAAGACATTTTTGATTAAATTCAACTCATCAGGAAGAAGCCATCCATCTGGACCAAAGTTGACCACCTTCAGACGTTCTTCAGTGAACCGTCCATTAGGCACGAAGGGACCAGTAAGAGATTGAGGAAGACCACAGTAACAATTGCGAGATAGAGGAGGATGCATAAGGGGAGGATTGAGGTTGAGAGGCATAGGCTGGTTGACTGGTTGGACCTTCTTAGCAACTGGTTTATACTTAGTGGCAAAAGAGAGAATTTCTTGTTTCCTCCAAGAGTTGACCAGAGAGACTTGATTACGAAAGCTGAGTCCAAGTTCCAACATCTTCCAAGTCCAATGTTCTGCAATATCCTTGAAGGGTGCCTTTTCCATAAAAGGAGAACCAGGAGATAATACGTTGCTCACATGTGTGGCACAAGGTAGGGTTTTGAAAATGACGGTAAAAGATTTCCCTGGCAGTGCACAATTGGGAGGACTTACTTGTACCCCAAATTGCCTCCACTGAAGCCCATATTCCTTCATACCAAAACCACCAAAAACGGAATTGCAGTTAGGATCTAGTTTAAGCTCATTGCGGAGATTCGTACCGGAACTGAGAGAAGATTGATCAGACTCAAAAGTAGAAGGAAAAGAAGACACAACAGATCCAGAGAGAGAAGGAAATGGAGAAGAAATATTTTTGGATTTTTCTTTTTTGATATGTTTTTGTTTTTTAATATTCTTGAGATCAGAAGAGAATGATGAAAGGAATGAAAAATAAGCCTGAGGGATGGGAGTTGACCCTTGAGTTGCAGTCTGAGGCTGAAAAGAACTACAACCATTGGTAGGATCAACTATTCCCCTAAAAAATGAGAGGAACTAGAGTTATCCTTCTGCTTCCCCTTAAAAGATGATTTGGGAGAATGACCAGGAAAATCTCTTTCCCAACAACCAGAATCCAAAGAGCAAAGAGGAACTTCAATTTTTCTTCCATCAGAATCAGGGAGGAGAATTCTCTCCCCAACTTGATCAGAAAACATCAGGGTTGCACCAAAGTCCATTAAGAAGGGTCGTCCCAAGATCATAGGACTGTCCAAACGAGTGATCCAAAAGTGGCAGGTTCCAACAATATTTTGACCAATCCTGACCGGTACATCTTCAGCAATACCAACCAGTTCACAAGCTTGATTTCCTATCCCATATACTGCAGAGTTGAAGCTGACCCTAGGACTAAGTTTGAGCTTGCAGGCCATAGCATCCGAGATTAAGTTAAGCTGAGATCCAGAATCCACAAGAGGAGAAACAGTTTTAGCTGAGTCACCAAGATAACAAGGAAGGAAGCCAAGGGGAAAGGAATAAAGATTGGATTCTATAGAAGGACTGGTTCCACCAGAGTCCTCCATTAAAGTGCCAGAGGAGACTTTGAGTTCTTCAGGGCCAATTTCCACACGTCGACAAGAGACCCATTTCTTCATTCCTTCAGCAACAGATGGAGAGATTGATAGGAGTTCAGCCACAGATAGATCAGGAATTTTGAGATCAGAAATTTTCTTTAATACTCACTCCACAGCATTGGGGTGATCCTTGGAGATGCCCCTTTCAAATCAAACTTTGGGCTGGGTGGGGGGAGGAAGTTCAGGTGACGCAGAATCTAAGATAGGATTAGAAGGTTGAGGTGAGGGAGAAGGATCAGGGTGATCTGGGAACCTTTCCATGAGTGGTTCCCTTTCCACCTCCATGTCTTCTACATCAGAGGAAGGAGGCTCAAGTGATGATCGGCGTTTAACGGGTTTTCAAAGGATTGAAGTTGGCAAGGAAGGACCCTTATGAGGTTTAGGTTCCTCATGTTGTTTCCTGGCTGGATCAGATTGATAAGTAGTCCCAGCAAAACTAGAGGAAGAAATAGCTGGAGGATACCAAGGTTGGAGGGTACCACAGGATGATCAAAATTCAAAGGAAGCAAGAGATGCTTTCACAGGGGGTGATGGCTGGTAAGAGGCCACCACATGTCGGATAGGACGAGACAAGTCAAAAGGGATTAGGGCACCATTAGGGAGGAAGTAATTGTTTCCCCTCTGCTCTACCAACTTTTCCTTTAAGTCCTTCTGAAGTTCTTGACATCTTCCGGTTCCATGGCCTTCCCTATGACAGTAGTAACAGACCAGAGTTGATTTGGGAACAGAAGAAGGAGCTTTAGGCGTAGCTAGTGAGGAAATCTTTTGATCTATTTTGTTCTCAAAGGCCCTAATTAACTTGGTGATTTCATCTATAGTAGTAGGTTCCCGATTGGAATTAGGATCTGCTTTAGGCCTACAATCTGCCTCCATTTTAATCATAATATCGTTTGACTCTTTCATGACTTTATCCACAGTACTCCTAAGGGTAAGAAAAACAGGGAGCTTGAATCGATTATCCCTGGTAGTAATCATGGATCCAGATTTGACCAGTTCTTCTTTAATCCTTTCCTGCACAGCCGACGAAAAAGATTGGAAGAACTTTGCTCAAATTTTGTCCACTGTGTCAATGTGATCGTTTCGGATAAGATAGTTTTGAATGGGATCCCAAGACTTTCTAAAAATCTGATAGTCAGAGGCTGAAGAAATACCACCATTGGAGATCCACTGAGAAACCAGAGCATCCAAATCCTGCAGAGTAAACCTAGCCACATCTATTTTACTCCAGTATGCCAACATAGCCTCCCTGAGAAGCGTCCAGTTGTGGGATTCAAATCCCTCAAAAGACTCAATTACCTCCATAACTTCATCAGAGGAGATAAAGAACCGCAACTGATAAGCCATATTGAATTCACTAGCTCCATCCACTTCAGCAGCCATTTCGTAGGAGTCCAAGAATCGCTCGACATTTGTACCGTTGAAGCCCAAGTTCTTGTTCTGGGGTTTGATCTTTACCATCTTAGGTCAAACAGAGGTGGTTGGAGTAGCGGGAGATGCCATATCAAATAACAGAGTTCCTAGGGGATCCAAAGAGCAGATTTCCAAAGTGGCTCACGAGTGTGGCAAGAGTAGGGTTTTGCCAAAAACGACAAGTATCTTGCCCAAGCGGTGCACAAATTGGGAGAACTTACTTCTAGACCAAGCTGCCTCCACGGATTGGAAAAAAGAACAAACAGAAAAAGAAAGAGAAATTGGATAGGATTTTGGAGTTGATTCTTCAAGTTGGGACTGTAAATCCCAAGGTTGCTGGTTCAATCCCGGCCCGGGGGACCAAATGTAAGACTCCAAACGGTGATAAGCCATGGCAGTTCTGTGGAGGGGAAAGGTGCTGTTTAGGCTGCCCTCCTAGGAGTTACAATAATATTTCAATGTAACTGGAATCAAGGTCCAGAACCTTATGGATGAGAAATCAAACTAAGGGAAGAGGGTAAGAGTTGTCGGTAGCTATGGAAACAACACTATCTGAGGCAAGATGGTGCAGGGAAAGACTTGAACAAATAAGTCAAGGTTTGTTCAGAGTTCAATAGAACAAGGCAGTTGTAAGTAACAACGCCCACAAGCTAATAACTCTGGTCGTCAGCAGCTGATTAGGAAAGATCAACTCAATCCCAACCAACCTCCAGGTTCTCAATGAACCTTCCCAACTCTCCGCAATCAAGCGCTTGAAGGGTACCAGATAACTGTGGGAGGCTGAAAAAAACAAAAGCAATTTGTTTGTGAAGCTCTAGAAGCAAATCAATAACGAATTCAAGCAAGAATATCCCAACACTTCTCAAGGGACTCAAGAATAGCATGGCGAAATTCAACCTTAAAGAAGAAGGGAGGTATAACACTCCAGGTTTTAAGCTTAATAAAACCTCTTCAATCAAATGTGATTGGCTCCAGAAAGATGATCAAGGAGAGATCAAGACCAGTATGGTCGGAAAAAAGGGATCAGAGTGGTATAACACACTCAAGAATTCAGACAGACAGGAATTCTTCTTCAACCAGCAAGGCTATTGGTTGGTGATAAGGATCAAGGTCACAAGGGACAGAGTTTGAGTATAGAGGCTCAAAGGATCTCGGGGCAATCGTAGATATACCCGGATAAATGGCTCATATAGGTGGGGAAGGATGCCCACAGATGAGTTGATTACAATGAAGGTCTTATTGGATGGATTGGATTCTCTGATGCTCTCCTGATGATGGGATCAAAAGGCAGGGGAGAGCCCCTCCTTTTATAGACATAAGGCCCTGTATACTATGTACAAGAGAGATTTACAAATAGGTGCAGGAAAAATGAAAACATAAAATAAAACAAAAAAAAATTACATGAGAGGAAAAAAAAGAAATGTCGCCCGCGTCAAGAATGACCGCGGGCAACCAGATGGACACCCGCGACAGCGGTCGCGGGTGTCGACAACGGTTGTCGTCGCCCGATTGGCGGCGACAACGGGGTGAAAGTTCCGACGGCCGCGAGCGGTTGCTTGCGGTCGTCGGTCGGATTGGATGATGGGCGAGGATGGGATGGGATGAGTTCAAGCTTGGGATCCTGATGATAGCTATTGAATGTCTTGAGTTCTTGATCTTCGGATAGATCTTTGAGATTGTTCAAGGTTGAAGGTAGGATGATCTCCTGCCTTTGTTTGATCTGACCCCTTTGTTTCTCACCTCGATTGATCTCCGACTTGGCTTGGTTGTAGAGATAGAGACCGGCAAAGGTGAGGATCATCCCAAAGGCTTGAACGATCAAGAGCTTTTGACCAAACCAGATGATGGCGATACAGATGACGGCAATACATTTTGATCAAGGAAGCTATGGAGTAGGTGACCGGAGAGGTACGTGAGAGGATGGAGAAGGCAAGGATACCTTGAGGGTTGAATTGGAAGGATTAGAAGTGGATGGGTTGAACTGAGGACTGGGATGTTGGGATGGAGGATAGAAGGGATGATGATGATGCTGGATGGGCTTGAGGATCGGAAGAAGGAAGGATGATGATTGGTTGACTGGAGGAGGAAGTAGAGGGGGAGGAGAGCAGCTGACTGGCTGGCGAGCCGTGGGTCAGGGGCGCAGGGGTGCTGCTGGTGGGATGGACGGCTTCGCTGAGCAAAGGAAGTGGGGGTCGATCTCGGAGATGACCAACTCGGCATGGAGGGAAGATCTTGGACTG
Organism: Puccinia polysora; assembly: GCA_025617555.3. NCBI lineage: Eukaryota > Fungi > Basidiomycota > Pucciniomycetes > Pucciniales > Pucciniaceae > Puccinia > Puccinia polysora. The sequence goes on from CM062629.1 coordinate 29,327,672, forward strand.
GAGCCGCCAACGGTCATGGCCTCCGAAGATCAAGGCAGGGATGGATGAGCAGATTGGTGGTGGATGGGATCGTCAAAAGTGGTTCGACGATCGCTCGCGTTGCCAAAAGTCAGGGCCGCAAGCGCGACAAGTGGGAGTTGAACATAAGAAGAGGGAAGCAAAGCGGAGAGACAGGCAAGAGGCCTGCCCTAGACCGCTAGGACAGGGAGGAGTTGAGGATGGGGGAAAATGAAGGTAACCATAGGGGTACAACTGAAATCCGATTTTTTTTTTTTGCCGTGGTGTCCCGGATTGGTCACCACACCGTCTAGACTGGTTGATGAAATGGGATTGGTTTGGTGGAAATGTACAATGGGGCTTTGCGCGCTTAACAGCGGGGCATGTTGCATGGATGGTGTTGTGGAAGAGGAAGAGGTTGAGGTTGCAAGGGTCCGTAAACCACTTTCTTTTTTAATTGGTCAATTGCGGGGAGGCTATTTTAGGACAGCCGTTCATGTTTGGGTTCCAAGCGCAAATCAAGTTTGATCCAGAGGCAGGGACAGAAGTGTTGATGGTGGAAGATTTGTCTGGCGGGCAATTCAAAAGCAAAATCTGCAATCAGGGGTTGGGGAAGTGGATTTAGGATTTGGCAAGAGAGGAGGAAGAGGACCCCTTGGTTTGTGAGGGTGGCCAGAGGCAGATTTTAAATAGTTGGACAAGGTTTCCACACAGAGAAAGCTCCAGATTTGTGCAGGCAGTTGACCAGCAAGGAGCATGTGGGAAGTAGGGAGGAAGCACAGGATGTGCAAGTTCTGGAAGTAAGTTCCCTTCCTCAGTATGCGTCTCCAGGAGGTACTTTGCAAAAAAAACTATCATTGTGCGACGCTTGTGAGCAAAGGCAAAAGCCGCAGTTTGGTTTTGACTAGGAACTATGGTAATGGATGCGTGCAGATGGCGTGGTGCAATTTCTGAAAGTATAAGCCAGTTTTGCAGAAGGTTTTCCCCTGGAACAAAGCACTGCCGCAGGATCTGAAAGGACCCCTGCAACCAATCCTTTGGTTGAAGAATCCTTGGGAATCTCCACTGAAGGTGTTGGGATGTGTGATGCAATCAGAGCAGATTATGGATGAGCAAGTTGCGGCCTTTAACTTTGGACTGCCGGGTTGGTTAAGCGTGGAGGAACAGGATTTTCTGAAATTGATATTTTTTCCCCAGGAAAGAGCGCTTGTGTTTGGACTTGAATAGCAGGGACTGTTGAAGAGCAAGATAGGGGACCCTTATGTGATTCCAATGGTTCTGCATGAGCCTTGGAAGATCAAGCCAATTCCAATTCTGCGGGCGGTTTGGGGGCCCTTCTTGGAGCTGGTACGCAAGAATGTAGGGACAGGCCTTCACAAGAAATTGACATCAAGTTACTCAAGTCCAATCTTTGCGGTGGTTAAGCAGGATGGGAAGTCATTGGGGATTGTTCACAATTTTCATTGGCTTAATTTTTTTATGATCCAAGATGGGGGAAAACCTCCACGCATGGACAAGTTTCTGGAATCCATGGCGGGCTCTTGTGCTATGGGTTGGTGGATGTGATGAGTGGATACAATCAGTGCAAACTTGATTGGAGTTTGCGGCCAATGACTGCCTTTGAAACTGGATTGGGCAGGATGCAACTGACATGGCTGCCGCAAGGCACCACTAACTTGATTGTGGTTTAACAAGTGCAGATGACTTGGCTTCTGAAGGACAATCTTCTGGAGGGGGTGCAGATTTTCATCAATGACGCAGGCATAAAAGGCACAAAGACGGATTACAGAGGGGAAACGCTTATAGATGCTCCAGAAGTTTGCCAATTGTTCTAGGAATACGCACAAATGCTGGAACGGATCTTGTTCCGGATTGAGGAAGCGGGGCTCACGGTGTCGGGGAAAAATTTAGCAGTCTGCATACCCATGCTGGAGGTTCTAGAGAATGTGGTGGCTTCCAACCAAAGGCGGATCGCAGAGAAGAAGCTCAATAAAGTCCTCAAATAGCCAATGCCAACTACTGTATTGCACATCCTTCAGTTCTTGGGATTGTGTAGCTATATGCAGATTTTCATCCAGTGGTGTGCAGAGGTTTCTATTCCTTTGCAGGCATTGAGGCGTAAGGGCGCGGAATGGACCTGGGGTTCAAAATGTGACAACGCCTTTGGAAAACTCAAGGATATTTTTGGACATGATATCATTTTGCGGGACTTGGATTACAACGCCGGGGAATTAAGTTGGCTGTGGATTCAAACAAGCTTGGCCCAGGGGCAGTGCTGAAACAGGAGGATGGGGGGAAAGATTGACTGGTTCTTTACAAGTCTGTTATGTTTATGCCAACAGAGAGCTGGTATTTGCAGCCAAAGTTGGAACTTTGCGTGGTCACTAAGATTGTGCAGAGGTTGCAGCATTTGCTCTGGGGGATTCACTTCATGCTTCTGGTGGATGCAGAGGCGCTGTCCCGCATGATCAATTTGCCAATTCTGCCAAAAGGGCCCATGACCAGGTGGGTTACATTCCTTCAGTTGTTTTCTTTCATGGTGGTACATGTTCTGGGGAAGGCTTTTACGTTGCTGGACGCGCTGTCTTGGTACCCGTGCAATAATCCAAATGAAGGCGCAGAACCACTGGATGTGGAGGCTCCAATGGTCAAAGCGTGCCAGAAGCGGAGCGCAATGCTGCCTTGCAAAGTTGGTATTTGCACTGGAGAGTGTTTGTGCGGGTTCCCTTGGACATTGTGCACAAAAAGGCAGGTAAGTTTGTGTATCTTCTTTTTGTGTGCAAAATCTGTTGGGATGGGTGGAAGTGGGGCCGCTAGTGAAGATCTTGGAGGAGAAAGTTGGGCAGTTTCTGGAGGAAGACTGGTTTGCGCGTTACGGGTCACTTTGCTTGGTGACAGTTGATGGGGGTGCAGAGTTCTGGGGACGGTTGGCAGAGTTGGTACAAAGTTGCAGAGCAAAGTTTGGATGAGTGAAAGAGTACTATCCAGAAGGCGCAGGGATGATTGAGCATGGTCACCAGCCAATCAAGGAAGCAATGGTCAAAATGTGCGGGGAGGATGGCAAGCAGTGGCAGGGAACCCTTCCAATAGCTCTTTTAGCGGATTGGATTTTGGTGAAGAGATTGACAGGTTATTTGCCGTACAAACTCTTACTGGGGCAGCAAACTGTGCTGCCGGTTGACATCAAGCTGGAAACCTTCCTGGATATTGATTGGTGAAAGGTTAAGACCCACACAGACCTAGTCAAGGCCTGCGCCAATCAGCTCCTGCAACGGGACAAGATTTTGTAGAAAGCGGCTGGAAGGCTGAAGGCAACCTGCACAAAGTCCGTCTGCTCCTGGGACAAGGGCTGCATAAACTCTGGGATTTGTTGCGGAAGGGGGACTTGGTTCTGCTTTGAAACCAGAGCCTGGAAAATCAATGGGGAAAGCTATTTGCAAATAGATGGAATGGTCCTTTCCGCATGGCGTCCAAGTTCACCGGAGGAAGTTACCAGTTGGAGGAGTTGGATGGAACTCCGCAGCATTCCACATCAAACAATTCTTTGTGCAGGGCTTGACTTCATTTGACAAGACGGCTGGTTTGGATAGCAACAGGGATGAAAAAACGGATCCCTTGTCCAAGGACAAGCCTGCGCATGCAGTTTGCATCTGGCGGGGTTATAAAAGACTGCAGACCGCTGGGAACAGCAGTCAAGCTGGGGGGGAACAATGGATGAATAGGGGATATCATTGGATTTGGTGAGGGGGTGCTTTAGCCGGTTCACAGCCGGAACAACTAGACACTCCAGAATGTTTGTTTTCTTATTTCCTTCTTCCTGGATTGGCATTTTGGGATTATTGCTGGCTAGGTCATAAGTTTTTTTTAGGCACAGGCACAGCACAATGCTGGGTCTGCGGATGCAAGGAAAAGCCCTGCATTCTGGAAATTCAAACCCATGAATGATTTCCAACAGATGATCCAGGGAGTTAGTAAAGTGCATGGTGCAGAACAGATGTGGGTCAAAGAGCAAGGCGCAGGCTTGGCAATGGGTTGGTTCTTAAAAAAATCTCTCATTAAGTTTTCTTTGATTATCTTATAGATGGAAGGTATGGTTGGGTTGGGGCAGATACTTTTTTCTCTTTTTCTCTCAAGGATATGTGTGCAGCTGGTTTCCTTTTTTTTCTCTCTGTTCTGTAGCAGGTTACAGGGAACTGTGAGGCAGTTCTTCTGGGGTGGTCCAGGTACCTTTAGCGGATACTCTCAGTGGTGCGCATTTTCTCACTCTCAGCGGATACTCTCAGTGGCATGGATTCTCCTCACTCTTGCGGATAGCTATCAAAGCGTGGATCTTGCAGGCGGTTCTTATTTCTGTCAAGATTCTCACAAGCCCGGAGGCTACTTAGGATGACGCTGCAAAAGTCGTTTTTTCTTTGCAAGATAGGCCCAGAAACAAGATAGGAAGAAATATGAGAAGGGGGGCAATCTGCCTACGTTGGTCAAGTCGTCATCACCTCCTCCGCGTCTGTGCAAGCCGCCGCAGCTAGTGTTTGGAAGGCTGCAAAAACTTTGTGTCACGCATTTTTGGTGTGGGTGTGGGGGACCGCTAGTAAACGCCAGAGTAGCTTGTCCGCGTTGTTCACCATTGCGTCAAACCTCCCCAGTGGGAGCGCCGGAACCAGGAGGATCTCTGGGATCTTAGGAGTGGCGGCCGGAGGAGTTTCAGCCACCGCAGGTTCCAGTGAAAACTCAATAACCACGGGAGTTGGTGCGCGCGTGTTTTGGAGACAACCTGGGAACCGGTGATGGAGACGGCAGCGGAGGAGTAGGGGCCGGAGGAGCAGGTCTTGGGGGAGTGGGGGGACGCTGTGGCGGTGGAGGAAGAGCAGGAGTAGGAGGATGCAGTGGTGGAGGGGGAGGCGTGTTCAGACAGTTAAAGATCCTTGGGTTTGTCACGGGTACGTTCATCCGTACCCATGCGGCCCACCTGTGGGCAGCGTTCCAATAAGCCGCAAAATTGGGAAATTCCTGGCGCTGCGGTGTTCCAGCCCAAGTTATGGCTCTTGCACAACAGAGGCTTTTGAGCAGCACGTTGCAGTTTGTTGCAAGGTGAGCCGGGCGGGGTTCACTCATTGGTGGAGATCTCGTCATTGCTTGAGACCACAAATGAGTCACACCGGTGTAAGACTCCAAACGGTGCTAAGCCGTGGCAGTTCTGTGGAGGGGAAAGGTGCTGTTTAGGCTGCCCTCCTAGGAGTTACAATAATATTTTAATGTAACCGGAATCAAGGTCCAGAACCTTATGGATGAGAAATCAAACTAAGAGAAGAGGATAAGAGTTGTCGGTAGCGATGGAAACAACACTATCTGAGACAAGATGGTGCAGGGCAAGACTTGAACAAATAAGTCAAAGTTTGTTCAGAGTTTAATAGAACAAGGCAGTTGTAAGTAACAACGCCCACAAGCTAATAACTCTGGTCGTCAGCAGCTGATTAGGAAAGATCAACTCAATCCCAACCAACCTCCAGGTTCTCAATGAACCTGCCCAACTCTCCGCAATCAAGCGCTTGAAGGGTACCAGATAACTGTGGGAGGCTGAACAAAACAAAAGCAATTTGTTTATGAAGCTCTAGAAGCAAATCAATAACGAATTTGAGCAAGAATATCCCAACACTTCTCAAGGAACTCAAGAATAGCGTGGCGAAATTCAACCTCGAAGAAGAAGGGAGGTATAACACTCCAGGTTTTAATCTTAATAAAACCTCTTCAATCAAACGTGATTGGCTCCAGAAAGATGATCAAGGGAGATCAAGACCAGTATGGTTGGAAAAAGGGATCAGAGTGGTATAACACACTCAAGAATTCAGGCAGACAGGAATTCTTCTTCAACCAGCAAGGCTATTGGTTGGTGATAAGGATCAAGGTCACAAAGGACAGAGTTTTGAGTATGGAGGCTCAAAGGATCAAGGGGCAATCATAGATATACCCGGATAATTTGCTCAGATAAGTGGGGAAGGATGCCCACGGATAAATTGCTTATGATGATGGGATGCTGAGGCAATGATGATGCAATGATTCGCTAGGATCTGAGGTACTAGGATGATGGAATATGGTCGGCCAAAAGGCAGGGGAGAGCCCCTCCTTATATGGGCAGGAGGCCCTGTTAGACTATATACAACGGATTCTACAAATAGAGCGGAAACGGGAAGGCAACCATGTGGTCACTCGCGTTGGTCAAGGATCTGCCAAATGCTTGCGGGAGCGGTCGGGATGGATTCAGTAGATCATGGATGAGCGTCGCGCGACGGTAGCGAAGAGGAGAGGGGAGGCGCAACGACGAAGATGAAGACACGCAACAACAAAAAGATGCGGACGTTCTATAACAACAGCGGGGATGGGAAGCAACACGGATAAAGGACGCGCGACGCGCGCGGATGAAAGGAGCGCGGCGCGGCGCGGCGCGGGGCGGAGCGCGAAGCGGAGCGCGACGCGGAGCGCGACGCGGAGCGCGACGCGGATAATGGAAGCGCAGCGCGGCGCGGCGCGGCGCGCGCGCGCGGGTAAACAATAGTTGGATGAGCCTGAGGATAAGTTGTCCAGCCAGGCGGTACGTTTGCAACAGTTTATGAATTGAGGTCTTAAGGCGGTCCGGGTGTCCAGGATGGGGCACCACATCTCTCCCCAACTTACAGACTGTCCCTAGTCTGCTCCCGAGTTTGATGCCATAGGAAGAAAGAAAGGAAAGACAGATGATTGAAACCAAAGAATGGCCATTTTGATCTTGAGAGTGGTTGAAGAGTTGAGGAAAATATCTTGATTCTTCCAAATGAACCCTAGAAGCGGCAGGAATAGAACAAGGAGGGCGTCCCAGGTGCTCACATATGTGGCATACAGTAGAGTTTTACAACAAAAACGCAGCAAATGACCCCGGTGGTGCACAATTGGGAGGACTTACTTCTGAGATAAGTTGCCCCCACGACAATGGAACTTCTTGGCTTGATCAGCAGAGAACCTTCTGGCCAACCGAGTACCATCCAGCTCCTCCAAAACATAAGATCCACCTCTAACTTGATGAACCACTCGATAAGGGCCATTCCAACGATTAGAGAAAAGCTTGCCCCACTGGGTTTCCAAAGATCGATTATAAGCTAAAACTAGGTCACCAGGGTTCAAGGGCTCCCTGATTCGATTAGAGTGCTTGTCCTCCCAATACTGGACGGATTTTGCTCTGGCCTCCATCATCGTTTGATAAGCTTCATCACGAACGTCTTCACTTCGCTCCAGTTGCTTGGATCTAGCAACTAACAGATCAGTGGTTGAGGACACCTCTTCCCAAGAGATACCCAAGAAAGATTCCATTTCCAGATCCAAAGGAAGGACTGCTCTTTGACCAAAGATGATTTCGTAAGGTGAGTAGCCAGTAGTCCTTTTGGTTGAGATTTGATCAGAAAAGAGAACAAGAGGAAGGAATTTGCGACAATTCTTGCCACTTTCACCAGCCAGTTTAACAAGTGCAGCCTTCAAAGGGGCATGGCCTCGTTCCACCATGCCTTGTCCTTCAGGATAATAAGGAGTAGTAACTCTATGTTGTCCAGGAAGGGATCGGATCATTTCAGCAAGCTTGCCCCCAAATTCAGAGCCACCATCAGTAGAGTAAGATCAAGCCAGGCCATAACGCATTGTCCAGGTCTCGTAGAGGAAAGCTGCCACTGATTCAGAGCTAAGGTTCTTAAGAAATTTCGCTTCAACCCATCCGGAAAAATCATCCCTAGCCACAATGAGGTACTTAGCACCACCTGCCTTAATATGAACCACATCCATAGCAATCCTTCCAAAGACAGTGGACTCCCCAGTAGGATAACGAATTTCGGCTGGGCGCCTAAGATCACGTTTTTGGCAAACTTCACAACTCTTGCACCATTGGGAGACGGATTTCTTCAAAGATGGCCACCAGAATTGTTTGGATAATCGTCGATAAGTTTCAGTTTCCCCACGATGACCAAGGCCTTCATGGAGACTTTCAAGGATGGAATCTTGTTTAGAGGGAATAGTAACGACAATAAGAGCACAGGGATTGCCCCTCTTCATAAGTCTAGAGCCTTGAACAAAAAAATTAGAAGACTTTCGTTTGAGAGATCGAAATTCCTTAGCAGAGAGATCAGGAGGTTTTTGAAGAGTTGAAAGGTACTGCTCTAATTCAAACCAGAAGCCTTGTTGAAAGCCAGAATAATTTTGTGAAGAAAAAGAGAAAATAGGTCGAATTAAAGGTTCCTCTTCATTGAAATTGGTTCCAACATCAGATTTGTTGTCCCCAAGAGGTCGTCGAGATAAACCGTCAGGCATGGTGAAAGATTTTCCAGGCCTGTGAACAATATCAAAAGGGAAAAGCTGGATAAAGGCCACCCAACGAGTCATAGGAGCATTGGGAAGACTGGGAGCATTGATCATTTCAATGATGGATCGGGCATCAACTTGCAATTCGAAATGTTGGCCCCAGAGAACAGTTTGAAGTTTCTTCATCATTTGAGCCACACCACAGAGTTCCAGTTTGGGCTGGGAGTATCTGGATTCTACATCTGAAAACAACAAAGATTCATAAAGAACAGGACGGTCCCAACCATTTTCATCTTCCTGAGTAAGGACGGCCCCAACAGATTGATAACTAGAATCGACAGCCAGCTTGATCTTGCCAGCTCCAGGTCCGTAAGAGATCTTTTTCAAAACTATGTCTTCACCAACTATCCTTTTGAGTAGCTGGAAAGCACATTCACAATCTTGGGTCCAAATCCATTCAGCATCTTTTCTGGTTAGACGACGCAAGGGTGCACAGATTTTGGATAAAGATGGGATAAAGATTCTAACATAAGTGACAACACCTAGAAAGCCCCTAACTTCAGTTGGATTGATTGGGGTAGGCCAAGAGATGATCTTGTTGACTTTGGCTGGTGCCATCCTTCTTCCTTCCTTGCAGACCACATGACCAACAATTTCCAGAGCAGGGACACAAGCCGCCAGTTTGGATCCAGAGACAGTAAGGCCAGATTCCTCAATTCGAAACAGAATCCTCTCCAAGGTAGTAGCATATTCCCAGATAAAACGACGAATTCCTGAATGCCAAGGTAAGAGCTCATTATCATAGTCAGATACTGGACCTTTAATTCCGCCATCGTCAATAAAGATACCAGCATGATCAGGGATTTCATCCTGGAGGATCCACATCATCTGAGCCTGATAGACTGCGACCGAGTTGGTGGCTCCTTGAGGCAATCGAGTAAGTTGAAATCGACCAAGAGGAGTGTCAAAAGTAGTGAGAGGACGAGAAATAGGATGTAAGGATTGTTCGTCATAGCCACCCATAATATCCCCTAGACCATAGCAAGCTCTTCCCGCAAAGGATTCAACAAATTTTTCAGTAGCAGGAGGGATACCAGAGTCTTTAATAGTAACTTTATTAAGAGGTTGAAGATCATGAACTATTCTAAGTTTACCATTACTCTTGAGGACACAGAAGACGGGGCTGGAGTAACTAGAAGTTGACTGTTCATACAGGCCAGTTCGAACTTGTTCCCGGACCAACTTGATGAATTCGTCAACTTTAGCAGCAGGGATAGGGATCTTTTTCTTTTGCCAAGGATCATGTTCAACTACAGGGATGATATAAGGGAGGCCATAGGATTCCCGCAAGAGACCTCTCTCTTCTTCACAGAAAGCAATAGATTTTTCTCTTAGAGATAAGACATTTTTAATTAAATTTAACTCATCAGGAAGAAGCCATCCATCTGGACCAAAGTTGACCACCTTCAGACGTTCTTCAGTGACCCGTCCATTAGGCACAAAGGGACCAGTAAGAGATTGAGGAAGACCATAGTAAGGATCGCAAGATAGAGGAGGACGCATAAGGGGAGGATTGAGGTTGAGAGGCATAGGCTGGTTGACTGGTTGGATCTTTTTAGCAACTGGTTTATACTTAGTGGCAAAAGAGAGAAGTTCTTGTTTCCTCCAAGAGTTGACCAGAGAGACTTGATTAGGAAAGCTGAGTCCAAGTTCCAACATCTTCCAAGTCCGATGTTCTGCAATATCCTTGAAGGGTGCCTTTTCCATAAAAGGAGAACCAGGAGATAATACGTTGCTCACATGTGTGGCACAAGGTAGAGTTTCGAAAATGACGGTAAAAGATTGCCCTGGCAGTGCACAATTGGGAGGACTTACTTGTACCCCAAATTGCCTCCACTGCAGCCCATATTCCTTCATACCAAAATCACCAAAAACAGAATTGCAATTAGGATCTAGTTTAGACTCATTGCGGAGATTCAAACCGGAACTGAGAGAAGATTGATCAGACTTAAAATTAGAAGGAAAAGAAGACACAACAGATCCAGAGAGAGAAGGAGATGGTGGAGAAATATTTTTGGATTTTTCTATTTTGATATGTTTTTGTTTTTTAATATTCTTGAGTTCAGAAGCGGATGATGAAAGGAATGAAAAATAAGCCTGAGGGAGGGGAGTTGACCCTTGAGTTGCAGTCTGAGGCTGAAAAGAACTACAATCATTAGTAGGATCAACTATTCCCCTAAAAAATGAGAGGAACTAGAGTTATCCTTCTGCTTTCCCTTAAAAGATGATTTGGGAGGATAACCAGGAAAATCTCTTTCCCAACGACCAGAATCCAAAGAGCAAAGAGGGACTTCAATTTTCCTGCCATCAGCATCAGGGAGAAGGATTCTCTCCCCAACTTGATCAGAAAACATCAGGGTTGCACCAAAGTCCATTAAGAAGGGTCGTCCCAAGATCATAGGACTGTCCAAACGAGTAATCCAAAAATGGCAGGTTCCAACGATATTTTGACCAATCCTGACTGGTACATCTTCAGCAATACCAACCAGTTCACAAGCTTGATTTCCTATCCCATACACTGCAGAGTTGAAGCTGACCCTAGGACTAAGTTTGAGCTTGCAGGCCATAGCATCCAAGATTAAGTTAAGCTGAGATCCAGAATCCACAAGAGGAGAAACAGTTTTAGCTGAGTCACCAAGATAACAAGGAAGAAAGCCAAGGGGACAGGAATAAAGATTGGATTCTATAGAAGGACTGGTTCCACCAGAGTCCTCCATTAAAGTGCCAGAGGAGACTTTGAGTTCTTCAGGGCCAATTTCCACACGTCGACGAGAGACCCATTTCTTCATTCCTTCAGCAACAGATGGAGAGATCGATAGAAGTTCAGCCACAGATAGATCAGGAATTTTGAGATCAGAAATTTTCTTTAATACTCCCTCCACAGCATTAGGGTGATCCTTGGAGATGCCTCTTTCAAATCAAACTTTTGGCTGGGTGGGGGGAGGAAGTTCAGGTGACGCAGAATCTAAGATTGGATTAGAAGGTTGAGGTGAGGGAGAAGGATCAGGGTGATCTGGGAACCTTTCCATGAGTGGTTCCTTTTCCACCTCCATGTCTTCTACATCAGAGGAAGGAGGCTCAAGTGTTGATCGACGTTTAACGGGTTTTCGAAGGATTGAAGTTGGCAAGGAAGGAGCCTTATGAGGTTTAGGTTCCTCATGTCGTTTCCTGGCTGGATCGGATTGATAAGTAGTCCCAGCAAGACTAGAGGAAGAAATGGCTGGAGGATACCAAGGTTGGAGGGTACCACAGGATGATCGAAATTCAAAGGAAGCAAGAGATGCTTTCACAGGAGGTGATGGCTGGTAAGAGGCCACCACATGTCGGATAGGACGAGACAAGTCAAAAGGGATTAGGGCACCATTAGGGAGGAAGTAATTGTTTCCCCTCTGCTCTACCAACTTTTCCTTTAAGTCCTTCTGAAGTTCTTGACATCGTCCGGTTCCATGGCCTTCCCTATGACAGTAGTAACAGACCAGAGTTGATTTGGGGACAGAAGAAGGAGTTTTAGGAGTAGCTAGCGAAGAAATCTTTTGATCTATTTTGTTCTCAAAGGCTCTAAGTAACTTGGTGATTTCATCTATAGTAGTAGGTTCTCGATTGGAATTAGGATCTGCTTTAGGCCTACGATCTGCCTCCATTTTAATCATAATATCGTTTGACTCTTTAAAAGAAGGAGCATGGACTGGTTCAGTAGTTCTAGGCTTTTCAAAGGTAAGAGCAGTTTGACCTTTCATGACTTTATCCACAGTACTCCTAAGGGTAAGAAAAACAGGGAGCTTGAATCAATTATCCCTGGTAGTAATCATGGATCCAGATTTGACCAGTTCGTCTTTAATCCTTTCCTGCACAGCCGACGAAAAAGATTGAAAGAACTTTGCTCGAATTTCGTCCACTGTGTCAATGTGATCATTTCGGATAAGATAGTTTTGAATGGGGTCCCAAGACTTCCTAAAGATCTGATAGTCAGAGGCTGAAGAAATACCACCATTTGAGATCCACTGAGAAACCAGAGCATCCAAATCCTGCAGAGTAAACCTAGCCACATCTATTTTACCCCAGTATGCCAACATAGCCTCCCTGAGAAGCGTCCAGTTGTGGGATTCGAATCCCTCGAAAGACTTGATTACCTCCATAACTTCATCAGAGGAGATAAAGAATCGTAACTGATAAGCCATATTGAATTCACTAGCTCCATCTACTTCAGCAGCCATTTCGTAGGAGTCCAAGAATCGCTCGACATTTGTACCGTTGAAGCCTAAGTTCTTGTTCTGGGGTTTGATCTTTACCATCTTAGGTCGAACAGGGGCGGTTGGAGTAGCGGGAGATGCCATATCAAATAACAGAGTTCCTAGGGGATCCAAAGAGCAGATTTCCAAAGTGGCTCACGAGTGTGGCAAGAGTAGGGTTTCGCCAAAAACGACAAGTATCTTCCCGAGCGGTGCACAAATTGGGAGGACTTACTTCTAGACCAAGCTGCCTCCACGGATCGGAAAAAAGAACAAACAGAAAAAGAAAGAGAAATTGGATAGGATTTTGGAGTTGATTCTTCAAGTTGGGACTGTAAATCCCAAGGTTGCTGGTTCGATCCCGGCCCGGGGGACCAAATGTAAGACTCCAAACGGTGCTAAGCCGTGGCAGTTCTGTGGAGGGGAAAGGTGCTGTTTAGGCTGCCCTCCTAGGAGTTACAATAATATTTTAATGTAACCGGAATCAAGGTCCAGAACCTTATGGATGAGAAATCAAACTAAGAGAAGAGGATAAGAGTTGTCGGTAGCGATGGAAACAACACTATCTGAGACAACATGGTGCAGGGCAAGACTTGAACAAATAAGTCAAAGTTTGTTCAGAGTTTAATAGAACAAGGCAGTTGTAAGTAACAACGCCCACAAGCTAATAACTCTGGTCGTCAGCAGCTGATTAGGAAAGATCAACTCAATCCCAACCAACCTCCAGGTTCTCAATGAACCTGCCCAACTCTCCGCAATCAAGCGCTTGAAGGGTACCAGATAACTGTGGGAGGCTGAACAAAACAAAAGCAATTTGTTTATGAAGCTCTAGAAGCAAATCAATAACGAATTTGAGCAAGAATATCCCAACACTTCTCAAGGAACTCAAGAATAGCGTGGCGAAATTCAACCTCGAAGAAGAAGGGAGGTATAACACTCCAGGTTTTAAGCTTAATAAAACCTCTTCAATCAAACGTGATTGGCTCCAGAAAGATGATCAAGGGAGATCAAGACCAGTATGGTTGGAAAAAGGGATCAGAGTGGTATAACACACTCAAGAATTCAGGCAGACAGGAATTCTTCTTCAACCAGCAAGGCTATTGGTTGGTGATAAGGATCAAGGTCACAAAGGACAGAGTTTTGAGTATGGAGGCTCAAAGGATCAAGGGGCAATCATAGATATACCCGGATAATTTGCTCAGATAAGTGGGGAAGGATGCCCACGGATAAATTGCTTATGATGATGGGATGCTGAGGCAATGATGATGCAATGATTCGCTAGGATCTGAGGTACTAGGATGATGGAATATGGTCGGCCAAAAGGCAGGGGAGAGCCCCTCCTTATATGGGCAGGACGCCCTGTTAGACTATATACAACGGATTCTACAAATAGAGCGGAAACGGGAAGGCAACCATGTGGTCACTCGCGTTGGTCAAGGATCTGCCAAATGCTTGCGGGAGCGGTCGGGATGGATTCAGTAGATCATGGATGAGCGTCGCGCGACGGTAGCGAAGAGGAGAGGGGAGGCGCAACGACGAAGATGAAGACACGCAACAACAAAAAGATGCGGACGTTCTATAACAACAGCGGGGATGGGAAGCAACACGGATAAAGGACGCGCGACGCGCGCGGATGAAAGGAGCGCGGCGCGGCGCGGCGCGGGGCGGAGCGCAAAGCGGAGCGCGACGCGGAGCGCGACGCGGATAATGGAAGCGCAGCGCGGCGCGGCGCGGCGCGCGCGCGCGGGTAAACAATAGTTGGATGAGCCTGAGGATAAGTTGTCCAGCCGGGCGGTACGTTTGCAACAGTTTATGAATTGAGGTCTTAAGGCGGTCCGGGTGTCCAGGATGGGGCACCACACCGGGTCCTCCTGTGCAGAGGACCTTGAGGACGGTTACAAGGCATTCCATTGGATAGGGAGCAGCAGCGGTGACCTGCTTGGCACAGAACCCAGGCGTGCCGGCCCAGAAGCATTTGGAAGGAGAGGCCGTTCTGGATGCAGAACGTGCAGGACATTTTGGATGAAGTGGGGTGGATGGGGTGCTTTTTTTTCTTCTTTGGTGTGATGTAGTGGTGCAAAGAGAAAGGATGGGATAGCTAGGGATGCTGGGGTAGGTGAGATAGTGGTGGATTTCTAGGGACAGAACTCAAGTTTGGGGGGATGTGGTGGTGTTTTATGGACGCAAGTTGGAATGGGCTGCGCACTGCGCGCTCAGCAATGGGTGCGGCCTTACCGCGCCAAGCTGTGCTGCGGGCTCAGAGGAAGTAAAGTTGGGCTTGGTATCCCAAGAAGCGGGGTAAATTGGATTTGATTGGACGGATCATGCAGATGTACCTTGGATATCTGGAATAGCGCCTTGGGTGGATGCAGACATGTGTGGGGGGCTCCAAGTTGGGTGTGGCGCAACGGCCCCATCATGAGAAGGACAAACCGGATGGAAGTAATGGCAGGCAGGCAATACAGATGGATATGGGGTAAGGGATATGGGATATGGATCATGGGGTGGGATGGAAGGATAGGGTTGGGGCTAGGGTTCTGTACTTAGGGGTTTTATTTCATTATTCTTGCTTGCTTCCAGTTGTACTTAGGCTAGGGTTGGGGGGAGGTTTACTTAAACTGCACCCTAGACCCAGATGGCATGGACGGCATTGGATCACATTGGGTTGCAAGGCTATTTTTTGCTCATCTCTTCCATTCTCTACCTCTCTATCTCTTGGTTGAAGGGTGAAAAGTCACACTCAGGTTTTACAGACGCAAGGGATGAATAACTTCCTAATTTGGGAACCATTTTAGGAGAATTCCTCTTCTGATTTCCACAGCGGGAATTGTGACAAATCACATTTCTGCCCATAAATCCTCCAAATCACAGAATTCTTGGATTCTGTCACAAAATTCACTGTGAAACCTATACATAGGTTTTCATGTAAAATATTAAAATGGCCAAAATCCCAAGGCCATGTTTCTTTCCAAATCCTCATAATTCATTTAAAAATATAAGCAGTAGAAATTGAGGTAGGTGTGAGTGAGTGACCCTACCTTAATTTGTATGTAGATTCATAATTTGAAATAATATTTCTAACATTATTTATCCTTTAATAAGATTTTCATTTATTTATTTTGTTTATGTTATTCTGCTACTTTGCAGCTTGCTCTGCAATAGTAGCAAGCTGACAGGGAGTACCTTTTTTGCCTTGGTTATCCTGGATTCTTTCTCACGCTTTGTTTCTGTTCATGGTATTGCCTCTAAGGGAAAGGTGTTTGAGCATTTTAAGATGTGGATCCAAGAATTTGAGAAGGGAACAAGGCATTTGGTTAAAGTTTTGCACTCTGAAAATGGTGGGGAGTTTAATTCTAAGGAATTCACTGCTTTCCTGTCACAACAAGGCATTTGACATGAGCTATTGGTCCCTTATGAACATAATCAGAATGTCAAGGTTGAGCAGAAAAACTGCACCCTGTTGGATATGGCCCAAACATTTCTCCTCCATACAAAGCTGCCAGTGTCTCTCTGGGTCCTTGCCCTCAGCTATGCAGAATACATCTTCAACTGGCTTGTGCATGAAGACAATACTGCGACTCCATATGAACTACTATATGGGAAGGCACCATCTGTCAACATGATCTGAGTCTTTGGTTTCTGGGCCTATCTCCATAACCCAGTGCATCTAAAGCAGTTTGTTCCTTGGTCTCACCCACTGATTCATGTGGGGGCCTCTGGGGCATCCCATGGATGGCTCCTCTGGGACCCTTCTTCCAACAAGGTTGTCTGGTGCACCTCCATGATTTTCCATAAACACAATCTGCCATCCAAACCTACATCCTCTTCCTTGCTCAACGCAATCTTTGAATCCTTGCAGGTGCACACTCTATGTGAGTTTTGGCTTCTCCAAGAATTTCAAGTTCAGGATGCATTTGTCAGCTCCATCTTGGCAGTAGTGCACCACTTTTTCAACACACCTGCAAGTTATGATGAGGTACAAACAAGGGAGGACTGGCCAAACTGGGAAGCAGCAAACAAGCTTGAACTCCAGATGATGGAGGACCTTTGGGTTTGGGATTTTGTCTCTTCTCAACCAGGCATGCAAGTCCTGGGGTGTAGGTATGTCTATGCACTCAAGCGGAGCCAGTCTTGTGAGATCCTTTGACACAAGTCTTCAATTGTTGCAAAGGGCTTTTGGAAGGTCCAGGGCATAAACTTTGAGGAGACCTTTGCCCCAAACCTGAGTTTTGCCAGTCTAAGGGCCACCTTTGCCCTTTCCTGCTGCGTCTCATGGCTGGTGGCTTCATTTGATGTTCAGGGATCCTTCCTGCACTTTCAAATTGAATATGATGTCTTCATGCGCCCCCCTGGGGCTGCCTGTACCAGAGGGACATGTGCTGTAGCCAAAAAAGGCCCTTCATGGGACAAAGCAAGCTGGTCACTGCTGGTGGCTGTATCTGCAACAAAAAATTGGAACAGTTGGTTTCAAGGCAAACCTGGAGGACCACTCTATGTACTCATATTCCAAGGCTGAAGGTAAGGCGTTCCTCTGGATCTACGTTGACAATGGTGTGTTTGTGGCTATTGAAAATTGCCTAATGTGCACACTGTGGGAATGGCTCTCTTTGGCATTGGACCTCAAGTGGGATGAGCAGTTAGCCAGCATAGTGGGCATCCGGACCCTCCACCATTTGTGCAAGGGAGCCCTTGCTCTCTTCCAAGCTTTTATCCAATGCCAGTGTGGAAATGGACCTGGATTAAATCTTGCGCATAGGGGCTATTCTCTATCTTGCACAGGGGTCCAGACCGGATTTCACCTTTTCAGTAAATTTTCTGGCTTGCTTCTCTATGAACCACAGCATGGACCATTGGGCTGCCCTTTGGCATCTTATATCCTACCTTTGTTTCACTGCTGACTACTCCCTCCCCATCATTGCCAACCAAGATCCTCAGCTCAATGGTCTCCATACGTTTACCAATGCTAACTGGGGGGAAGAGGGAGCTTGGTCTGTCCATGGGTTCCTGAGTATTGTTTAGGGTTGTCCCCTCTCCTGGGCCTCAAAGAGACATTTGTGCATTGTGAAGTCAACTTTCCAAGCCAAATACATGGCACTCTCCTTTGCCTCAAAGGACACCATGTGGCTTGTGTCCCTCTTATATCTGTTCTGCAAGCTCCCAACTCCCACTTTTTTATCCAATAACCAGGCCGCTGTGCACATCAGCAGTGACTATGGCACGCAAAAAAATCACCCCCATATTCAGAAGGAATTTCATGCCATCAACAAACTGGTCTATGGCGGCAGGGTGCACATCAACTGGATTGGGACCAACAACCCATTAGCTAAAATCTTTACCAAGGCACTTGGTTGGCAAAAGGTCCAACTCTTTGTTGCAGCTATGGGGCTTGGGGGTCCCTCTATGTTGGCAAGTAATGGGGGGAAAGTATGCGGTGGCTTCAATCAACATACCCCCCCCCCCACAACTGTCCGTCTCCTTCCTACCTCTGGCAACCCCACTCCTGGATGACTGCCTCTGATTTGTGCCGCTGACCAATATTGTTTCTGTTTCCTGTTGTTTTTCCTGGCCTTTCAATGGAGGCAATGACTTCTGCTTGGCGCAAATTGGGCACCAGAAAACTCTTCCCTGGCTAGGATCCTTTGGAGATGGCAAAAAAAACAGGGGGTTTGATATTCCTTTATGCCCAACTGGCCTTCCTTTTATTTTCCTCTTTTTTTTTAGCTCTAATTGCCAACTCTGCGGTACCTACTTGTACAGTGTGGTGACCAATCCGGGACACCACGGAAAAAAGAAAAAAAAAAAATAATAATAATAATAATAATATATATTTTTTTCAGTTGTACCCCTATGGGTACCTTCAACTCCTCCCATCATCTTGGTTCTGATCTCCTCCTTGCTTGTCTTCTCCCTTGGCTATTCAATTGGGTCATCCGACGACCAAGTACACCATCCAAAACCATCCACTCCAACCCATTCTGCCCATCTCCCACGGTTTCCCGCCCACATCCTGATCAGTCATCCCCAGTTTCACCGTCCAACTCAGTCCCACTCTCTCCTCCTTTGGAAATCAGTGTATCCCCTATCATCAACCCAGTCAATCCTCCCTCTCCCTCCCTCTTCCCCTCCCCTCAACGCTGTCAAAGCTGAACCTCATCTCAAGTTCACCATCATTCTTCAGCTAAAAAATTCTTCTCTCGACCACCAACACCCCCGTCTTCTACAACCAATACTTGTTGAATTGCTTCACATTGCCCTCAGTCCTACCAGAACCCCCCAGGCCTCCAAGCCCCGCTCCCTATCATGGACTTGCACTTGTCTCACTCTCACTCGCATCAAAACTTTTTCTCCTCTCACTCGTCCCAAAACCATCCCACCGAATCGTACCACAGGGTTTACATCTTGTCCTGCGCGCACTGTGGTTGCTTTGTTAGTGATCGTGGAATGAAGGCAGTCTTGCTATTGAGACCATCCATCACCCTCTTCAGCATGGGTGGGATGCCTTACAATTGTGGCCCACTTTACCCCGATGGCGGTGATGGAATTGGTTATTCGGAGCCCGTTGAAAGGACCTGCAATTGTT
Organism: Puccinia polysora; assembly: GCA_025617555.3. Lineage (NCBI taxonomy): Eukaryota > Fungi > Basidiomycota > Pucciniomycetes > Pucciniales > Pucciniaceae > Puccinia > Puccinia polysora. The sequence continues at coordinate 29,346,851 of CM062629.1, forward strand.
TGACTCAAAGCATTGGTTGTTTTGGTTGCGGAAACACCATCGGCTATCACATCATCTGCCCATGTTCCCGTTGTGTGGATTCAGTTTCAAAACATTGTCGAGCCGCCAATGGGCATCGTTGGGTATTTCATTACGGCAAAGTAACGTTTGAGGAGAGGTGTTATGTTGAAAACAAACCAGGAGTCTACAACACTCCTACCAACTTTAACCATCCGATTCCATCATCATCCCTCACTCAAATAGGTTCATCCTCTTCGAGCTCCCTAAATCTATCAGATCACCATCCATCTTCTCAGGAAGAGTCAAACGGTAATCAAGAACATGAGTTGGCCAACAAACCAGATCATATGGAATCTTACCTGATCGATTTCCCACATGGTGCATTTCAACACAATCTTAACTTGAACCTCAGATCCCTGGCCTCCCTCACCACAACCACCTACTTTCAATCCCCTCAATCTCCTCATCCTCACTCACCTTCACCCCCTTTGAGTCATCCACCCTAGCCCTCCTCTCCCATCATCCGATCCGACCGACGACCGCAAGCAACCGCTCGCGGCTGTCGGAACCTTCACCCCGTTGTTGCCGCCAATCGGGCAACAACAACTGTTGTCAACACCCGCAACTGCTGTCGCGGGTGTCCATCTGGTTGCCCGCAGTCATTCTTGACGCGGGCGACATCTCTTTTTCCTCTCATGTAATTTTTTTTTCATTTTTCCGCACCTATTTGTAGTATCACTTGTACATAGTTTACAGGGCCTCATTTCTATAAAAGGAGGGGCTCTTCCCTGCCTTTTGGCCCAGCATATATCAGGGAATCATCAGAAGATCCATCCATCCTATCAGACCATCATCATAAGCAATTTATCTGTGGGCATCCTTCCCCACCTATCTGAGCCATTTATCCGGGTATATCCATGATTTCCCCCTTGATCCTTTGAGCCTCCATACTCAAAATCTGTCCCTTGTGACCTTGATCCTTATCACCAACCAATAGCCTTGCTGGTTGAAGAAGAATTCCTGTCTGTCTGAATTCTTGAGTGTGTTATACCACTCTGATCCCTTTTTCCAACCATACTGGTCTTGATCTCTCCTTGATCATCTTTCTGGAGCCAATCACGTTTGATTGAAGAGGTTTTATTAAGCTTAAAACCTGGAGTGTTATACCTCCCTTCTTCTTTAAGGTTGAATTTTTCCACGCTATTCTTGAGTCCCTTGAGAAGTGTTTGGGATATTCTTGCTCAAATTTTTTATTGATTTGCTTCTAGAGCTTCATAAACAAATTGCTTTTGTTTTTTTCAGCCTCCCACAGTTATCTGGTACCCTTCAAGCGCTTGATTGCGGAGAGTTGGGCAGGTTCATTGAGAACCTGGAGGTTGGTTGGGATTGAGTTGATCTTTCCTAATCAGCTGCTGACAACCAGAGTTATTAGCTTGTGGGCGTTGTTACTTACAACTGCCTTGTTCTATTGAACTCTGAACAAACCTTGACTTATTTGTTCAAGTCTTTACCTGCACCATCTTGCCTCAGATAGTGTTGTTTCCATTGCTACCGACAACTCTTATCCTCTTCTCTTAGTTTGATTTCTCATCCATAAGGTTCTGTACCTTGATTCCGGTTACATTTAAATATTATTGTAACTCCTAGGAGGGCAGCCTAAACAGCACCTTTCCCCTCCACAGAACTGCCACGGCTTAGCACCGTTTGGAGTCTTACATTTGGTCCCCCGGGCCGGGATCGAACCAGCAACCTTGGGATTTACAGTCCCAAGACATTTAAAAATGAAACTTGAAATCCAATCTTTTTTCTCTTCTCAAATCTGATCTGTGGAGGCAACTTATCCTAGAAGTAAGTCCTCCCAATTTGTGCACCACTTGGGCAAGATACTTGTTGCTTTTGGCAAAACCCTACTCTTGCCACACTTGTGAGCCACTTTGGAAATCTGTTTTTTGGATCCCCTAGGAACTCTGTTATTCGATATGGCATCTTCCGCTACTCCAACCACCCCTGTCCAACCTAAGATGGTAAAGATCAAACCTCAGAACAAGAACTTAGGCTTCAACGGTACAAATGTTGAGCGATTCTTGGACTCCTACAAAATGGCTGCTGAAGTGGATGGAGATAGTGAATTTGATATGGCTTATCAGTTGCGATTCTTTATCTCCTCTGATGAAGTTATGGAGGTAATTGAGTCTTTTGAGGGATTTGAATCCCACAACTGGACGCTTCTCAGGGAGGCTATGTTGGCATACTGGGGTAAAATAGATGTGGCTAGGTTTACTCTGCAGGATTTGGATGCTCTAGTTTCTCAGTGGATCTCCAATGGTGGTATTTCTTCAGCCTCTGACTATCAGATTTTTAGAAATTCTTGGGATCCCATTCAAAACTATCTTATCCAAAACAATCACATTGACACAGTGGACAAAATTTGAGCAAAGTTCTTCCAATCTTTTTTGTTGGCTGTGCAGGAAAGGATTAAAGAAGAACTGGTCAAATCTGGATCCATGATTACCACCAGGGATAATTGATTCAAGCTTCCTGTTTTTCTCACCCTTAGGAGTACTGTGGATAAAGTCATGAAAGGTCAAACTGCTCTTACCTTTGAAAAGCCTAGAACTACTGAACCAGTCCATGCTCCTTCTTTTAAAGAGTCAAACGATATTATGATTAAAATGGAGGCAGATTGTAGGCCTAAAGCAGATCCTAATTCCAATCGAGAACCAACTACTATAGATGAAATCACCAAGTTACTTAGAGCCTTTGAGAACAAAATAGATCAAAAGATTTCTTTGCTAGCTACTCCTAAAACTCCTTCTTCTGTCCCTAAATCAACTCTGGTCTGTTACTACTGTCATAGGGAAGGCCATGGAACGGGAAGATGCCAAGAACTTCAGAAGGACTTAAAGGAAAAGTTGGTAGAACAGAGGGGGAACAATTACTTCCTCCCTAATGGTGCTCTAATCCCTTTTGACTTGTCTCGTCCTATCCGACATGTGGTGGCCTCTTACCAGCCATCACCCCCTGTGAAAGCATCTCTTGCTTCCTTTGAATTTTGATCATCCTGTGGTACCCTCCAACCTTGGTATCCTCCAGCTATTTCTTCCTCTAGTCTTGCTGGGACTACTTATCAATCTGATCCAGCCAAGAAACGACATGAGGAACCTAAACCTCATAAGGCTCCTTCCTTGCCAACTTCAATCCTTCGAAAACCCGTTAAACGTTGATCATCACTTGAGCCTCCTTCCTCTGATGTAGAAGACATGGAGGTGGAAAAGGAACCACTCATGGAAAGGTTCCCAGATCACCCTGATCCTTCTCCCTCACCTCAACCTTCTAATCCTATCTTAGATTCTGCGTCACCTGAACTTCCTCCCCCCACCCAGCCCAAATTTTGATTTGAAAGGGGCATCTCCAAGGATCACCCCAATGCTGTGGAGGGAGTATTAAAGAAAATTTCTGATCTCAAAATCCCTGATCTATCTGTGGCTGAACTCCTATCGATCTCTCCATCTGTTGCTGAAGGAATGAAGAAATGGGTCTCTTGTCGACGTGTGGAAATTGGCCCTGAAGAACTCAAAGTCTCCTCTGGCACTTTAATGGAGGACTCTGGTGGAACCAGTCCTTCTATAGAATCCAACCTTTATTCCTGTCCCCTTGGCTTTCTTCCTTGTTATCTTGGCGACTCAGCTAAAACTGTTTCTCCTCTTGTGGATTCTGGATCTCAGCTTAACTTAATCTTGGATGCTATGGCCTGCAAGCTTAAACTTAGTCCTAGGGTCAGCTTCAACTCTGCAGTGTATGGGATAGGAAATCAAGCTTGTGAACTGGTTGGTATTGCTGAAGATGTACCGGTCAGGATTGGTCAAAATATTGTTGGAACCTGCCACTTTTGGATCACTCGTTTGGACAGTCCTATGATCTTGGGAAAACCCTTCCTAATGGAATTTGGTGCAACCCTGATGTTTTCTGATCAAGTTGGGGAGAGAATTCTTCTCCCTGATGCTGATGGCAGGAAAATTGAAGTTCCTCTTTGCTCTTTGGATTCTGGTTGTTGGGAAAGAGATTTTCCTGGTCATTCTGCCAAATCATCTTTCAAGGGGAAGCAGAAGGATAACTCTAGTTCCTCTCATTTTTTAGGGGAATAGTTGATCCTACTAATGGTTGTAGCTCTTTTCAGCCTCAGACTGCAACTCAAGGGTCAACTCCCATTCCTCAGGCTTATTTTTCATTCCTTTCATCATTCTCTTCTCAGCTCAAGAATATTAAAAAACAAAAACATATCAAAATAGAAAAATCCAAAAATATTTCTTCTCCTTCTCTCTCTGGATCTGTTGTGTCTTCTTTTCCTTCTACTTTTGATTCTGATCAATCTTCTCTCAGTTCCGGTTTGAATCTCCACAATGAGTCTAAACTAGATCCTAATCGCAATGCCGTTTTTGGTGATTTTGGTATGAAGGAATATGGGCTTCAGTGGAGGCAATTTGGGGTACAAGGCTCATTTGGAAGAATCAAGATATTTTCCTCAATTCTTCAATTTCTCTCAAGATCAAGAAATGGCCAATCTTTGCTTCAATGTCTTTGCTCCCTGCCTTTTTTTTAAAAATCCCTTCAAATTTTAAGATGCAGACTAGGGACAGTCTGTAAGTTGGGGAGAGATGTGGTGACCAATCCGGGACACCACGGAAAAAAAAAAAAAATATATATATATATATATATATATATATATATTTTTCAGTTGTACCCCTATGGGTACCTTCAACTCCTCCCATCATCTTGGTTCTGATCTCCTCCTTGCTTGTCTTCTCCCTTGGCTATTCAATTGGGTCATCCGACGACCAAGTACACCATCCAAAACCATCCACTCCAACCCATTCTGCCCATCCCCCACGGTTTCCCGCCCACATCCTGATCAGTCATCCACAGTTTCACCGTCCAACTCAGTCCCACTCTCTCCTCCTTTGGAAATCAGTGTATCCCCTATCATCAACCCAGTCAATCCTCCCTCTCCCTCCCTCTTCCCCTCCCCTCAACGCTGTCAAAGCTGAACCTCATCTCAAGTTCACCATCATTCTTCAGCTAAAAAATTCTTCTCTCGACCACCAACACCCCCGTCTTCTACAACCAATACTTGTTGAATTGCTTCACATTGCCCTCAGTCCTACCAGAACCCCCCAGGCCTCCAAGCCCCGCTCCCTATCATGGACTTGCACTCGTCTCACTCTCACTCGCGTCAAAACTTTTTCTCCTCTCACTTGTCCCAAAACCATCCCACCAAATCGTAACACAGGGTTTACATCTTGTCCTGTGCGCACTGCGGTTGCTTTCTTAGTGATTGTGGAATGAAGGCAGTCTTGCTATTGAGACAATCCATCACCCTCTTCAGCACGGATGGGAGGCCTTACAATTGTGGCCCACTTTACCCCGACGGCGGTGATGGAATCGGTTATTCGGAGCCCGTTGAAAGGACCTGCGATTGTTTGACTCAAAGCATCGGTTTTTTTGGTTGTGGAAACACCATTGGCTATCACATCATCTGCCCATGTTCCCGTTGTGTGGATTCAGTTTCAAAACATTGTCAAGCCGCCAATGGGAATCGTTGGGTATTTCATTACGGCGAAGTGACGTTTGAGGAGAGGTGTTATGTTGAAAACAAACCAGGAGTCTACAACACTCCTACCAACTTTAACCATCCGATTCCATCATCATCCCTCACTCAAATAGGTTCATCCTCTTCGAGCTCCCTAAATCTATCAGATCACCATCCATCTTCTCAGGAAGAGTCAAACGGTAATCAAGAACATGAGTTGGCCAAAAAACCAGATCATATGGAATCTTACCTGATCGATTTCCCACATGGTGCATTTCAACACAATCTTAACTTGAACCTCAGATCCCTGGCCTCCCTCACCACAACCACCTACTTTCAATCCCCTCAATCTCCTCATCCTCACTCACCTTCACCCCCTTCAAGTCATCCACCCTAGCCCTCCTCGCCCATCATCCGATCCGACCGACGACCGCGAGCGACCGCTTGCGGCTGTCGGAACCTTCACCCCGTTGTTGCCGCCAATCGGGAAACAACAACCGTTGTCAACACCCGCAACTGCTGTCGCGGGTGTCCATCTGGTTGCCCGCAGTCATTCTTGACGCGGGCGACATCTCTTTTTCCTCTCATGTAATTTTTTTTTCATTTTTCCGCACCTATTTGTAGTATCACTTGTACATAGTTTACAGGGCCTCATTTCTATAAAAGGAGGGGCTCTTCCCTGCCTTTTGGCCCAGCATATATCAGGGAATCATCAGAAGATCCATCCATCCTATCAGACCATCATCATAAGCAATTTATCTGTGGGCATCCTTCCCCACCTATCTGAGCCATTTATCCGGGTATATCCATGATTGCCCCCTTGATCCTTTGAGCCTCCATACTCAAAATCTGTCCCTTGTGACCTTGATCCTTATCACCAACCAATAGCCTTGCTGGTTGAAGAAGAATTCCTGTCTGTCTGAATTCTTGAGTGTGTTATACCACTCTGATCCCTTTTTCTGACCATACTGGTCTTGATCTCTCCTTGATCATCTTTCTGGAGCCAATCACGTTTGATTGAAGAGGTTTTATTAAGCTTAAAACCTGGAGTGTTATACCTCCCTTCTTCTTTAAGGTTGAATTTTGCCACGCTATTCTTGAGTCCCTTGAGAAGTGTTTGGGATATTCTTGCTCAAATTTGTTATTGATTTGCTTCTAGAGCTTCATAAACAAATTGCTTTTGTTTTGTTCAGCCTCCCACAGTTATCTGGTACCCTTCAAGCGCTTGATTGTGGAGAGTTGGGCAGGTTCATTGAGAACCTGAAGGTTGGTTGGGATTGAGTTGATCTTTCCTAATCAGCTGCTGACGACCAGAGTTATTAGCTTGTGGGCGTTGTTATTTACAACTGCCTTGTTCTATTGAACTCTGAACAAACCTTGACTTATTTGTTCAAGTCTTTACCTGCACCATCTTGCCTCAGATAGTGTTGTTTCCATTGCTACCGACAACTCTTATCCTCTTACCTTACTTTGATTTCTCATCCATAAGGTTCTGGACCTTGATTCCGGTTACATTTAAATATTATTGTAACTCCTAGGAGGGCAGCCTAAACAGCACCTTTCCCCTCCACAGAACTGCCACGGCTTAGCACCGTTTGGAGTCTTACAACAGGATAAATCTTTTGGCAATTTTTCTTTTCTTCTTTCATGATTCTATGGGTTGACAAAAGGGTGTTGGGGGGGGAATCTTATGACTATCATATAAAAAAATTATGCACTAGTCCGTTTTATGACTATAAAAGACTCTTGTGTCCATAATCTCAAATAAGATGTTGATGGAATTACAAATACGGACTTAACTTTTTCTCAAAAACCCAAATATGTATTTAGAAATTATATATACAGCAGCCTCTGAAACAAGAAATGAATTTTTCCTTGAGGGAATTTCCATCTTGCACTACATGCAGGAGCAGGCCGCTTACATAAGTGCATCCTCTGAAATGTCCATGCAACAAAGCAGCTGAAAATTCAGCACCTTGCATGTGGGGTAGGCTCCAGATGCTTGTGGCTACCAGGGTTGTCTGCTATTACAGGTCTAGGTTCAACTGCACAGCCTTCATACTGTGGTGATACATCATGTTAGCAGGTTTAACCCCAACATCCCTAGCTAAGTGATGTAGAAATAGGTACAGCAAATCATTCCAAGGTGAAAGAGTGATCAGTGCGGGGATAGAAGCTTCAATCATAGGGTATGCTTAAAGGGGACAATGGTGTTACAGAAAGCATTCACATCTTATTCAAGTCTCTTATGTCAGCTTGGTACTATGTACAGAGAAACCTGTCATAGCAACACAAAACTATAAAAAACAAATTAAACAAGAATATCTAAACTAACAAAATAAGGAGTGAGAAATCCATAAATATTATTGAAGAAATGGATTCCTCACCAAAATTTAGGTAGGTTCACTCACTGACCCCACCCTTGAAATCCAAGTCCTTATATTTTTAAAATAATTAAAAAGAAAAGTACTAAAAATTACAACACCAGTATGGCACTTTTTGGCCATTCTAATATTTCACATGTATTGTCACGTATAGGGTTTACACCTAAAATTCAATCAGAATTGAGGTGTTGTGTATATTTTAGGAGTTACACGCAGAAATGTGTTATGTCACAATTCCCGCGCGCAGCCCCACATCTTTACATATTCCTATGTACTTGCAGTAGCAAATTCCCACCTACTAGAGACCCGCGTGCAGCTAATTCTGCCACGCGCGCATCTGTACTAACTGATCCCTGCGTCTGGATCCATCATGACTAATCTGACAACCAGGCACCTCTCAGAAGAGCTAAAACCTAGTTAGGGTTTCCTGGCATATGTAACAAGCTGAAATATGCATTATTAATAGTCTAAAAAGATAAAGAACTAAATAAAATTAATAAAAATTAAGTTTAAAACATTTTTTAATAATAAATCAAAGATCAAGGATTACCATGTAAATCATTGACTCTGATCTTTGAAGACCACAAAACACTACAAGGAGTGTTCATAAAAATTATTAAAAACTATCTAAGTGATCAGCAAATAATGGAAAATCAGTGAATATCCACATCTGTTCACTTTAAAGAAATACTAATAGTACAAATGAAGGATGAGTGCAGAATGATCAAATTTACGCCATAATAGATTAACAGATCCTGTGGCTAAAATAGTACAGAAATTCAGAAGACCTAAAGTCAGCTAATTGACAGCACAAAGTGGACGTGCTGATCTTTCCCTGACAGGACTTTCAGCCTCAGCCCATTAGCAGAACCCTCTCTACATGCCCTGAGAAGCTCAAAATCACCCCAAAAAGGTATTTATACAGACCTCTTTGGATCCATTATTCAAGAGATTATCAGTTTACCAGGAATTATTATTATCAATCAGAAACTGTTTCATTGTTATTCAAGTGCTTATGAAGAGTCTAAGCACGTGATTTATGACTTAGTCTGTAGTATTATGATTTATTTCTTAAACCAATCAACCAGTTGAAGTTAAATCAAGCAACCCTCCCCAACTGCTCTGAAACCCTTCTTATTATTGCAGGATTTTTGTGGTAAAGTACTCAGAGTGAGTGTTTCCCTTCCTGTATTTGCCCTTGTGCTGTTTGGCCCAGCCATATTAGTGGATAAGCCCTTTCTAAGGCACCCATCTTGAATCCAAGATTTTTAAACTGCCTAAGGAGGCCCCTTGAAGAGAGGTTGTTTTGTCTGTAAAGACCCCCAGTAGTATAATACTGTGGCCCCTCTTTTATATATATATTGAAAACCTCTTATTTCCAAACCAATTAAACCTTCAAACTGCTCTTATTATATTATTTTTTTGAGCCTCTAAGTGTTTATTTTTGGAATAATAATTATTATTATTATTCCAGTATTTTTATCACTCTCTGTAGCTAAAGGACTGCAAGGTTCCTGGTATCAGAGGGCTGACATCTTAAGTAAGCAAGCAATGCTCAGGTAGGATCTGGGATCATAACCTGTTGAGACAGTGAAAATGAAGATGTGTGTGGTGGCAGTCAAACCCACAACCTCAGATAGATTGAGACACATACTAGAGTGCTGCCTTTACCAACAAGGCTACAGACACTTGTGGCTGCCAGGGTTGATTGGTATTACTGACCTAGGATCAACTTCACAGCCTACATACTTTGGTGATAATTCATGTTAGAAGGTTCAACCCCAACAACTCACAAGTGCTCTGTAATATAATTCACACCGGGCAAAAGGTTGGCTGCTAATAATCACCATTACCCCAAGTCAAGTTGTTAGCATTCAGGGGTTAGGCTGCAACAAATAACATAAGTGACGCTAACCATCAATTTTGTAGCAGTAAATCAACTAATGAAGCAAAAAAATGAGTGATCAGGCCCAAAATAAGTCAGCTGAGCTCAGCCAGCATCAAGCTAAGCACCCATACATACAAAGTGCATTTAATATCTGACAATAGCAAACAGGGGTACAATTACATGCAAAGTCTTTCCAACTTTTGCGCAAGGAATAATGGTGAATATAGAAGCACTCATGATTAAAAAAAAGGTGCCCTAATTAGTCTACTTTGGATAATATCAGACTGGACTAAAGTCACATCAAAGTTAGCTAGCTGATGTTGCATCCCTGCATAAAACTAACTGCGTGCTGAGGCACTAATTATTCCTTCTGGGGATAGGATGAATTTTGGCTAAGATGCTGATGTTATAGTATTTCTCTCATGTAGCCTTCTTTTTCTTATTGATTTTTGTGTATTCTTCCTCATCACAATGTTTATCAGTGCCACAACAGACTAGCACAAGATACTAGCACGTTCAAAATGTCCCTACACCCCAGCTATCAATTCTCTATTTGTTATTATTTGCTAATCATCAACTCTCTATTTGTCAGTATTCCCCATCAATAAAATTCCTATTTGTTGTTATTTCCCATTTATAAATATGTGAAACAAACCAATTGGCTCTCAAGCATGGAGGTAACCTTGAATTCTCTATGTACTTATAATTTTTCACCAATTAAATCTATAATTTATATGACTTGCATTTTCTTTCTGGTGCAATGCATTCATTCAGTTTTGAACTGGAAACTACTCCGCTGTATTTTCCACTCCAATATGTCATTCCAGTATGACAATTTCTGGTGCAAAACACTGTTTTGAATTGATTCCAGAAGCAAAATGCAAGAAAACCAATTCTGGAATTGATCTATAAATACAGCCAAATCTAATGTTTTGTCCCGCTGACTTGGAGCAATACTCAGGGAAATATTCCCAAGTTATTCCCAAGTTACCAGTTGTGTGTTGTATGACCTGAAAATCCAATCAACTTCTGTTACTTGCATCTAGTCCCATTTTGACCATTACTCCTATCAACCTGTCACATCAAGTGCAAATGGTTCTAGTCAAACCCATTTTTTTCATTTCAAATTCAAACCTGGACAGCAACAGAGATTGTCTGCATGTTCAGTCTTTAGACCCTTGTCTTTTACATCATACATGCAAAAATTTGAACTACCACTGACTTGGTTTTGGAGAACTTCTTGAAACAGGCTTATCAAAATATTTGCTTGCTGCTGGGAGACTTGATCAATTTGGAAATACTTTTAAAACAGACAATTCAGACCAGTGTGGACCATTCCAGGGCAATGTGAATTGCTGAATCTAGTAATCTTCTGTCACTGCTTCTTCCCATTACTACCAGTTTCCAATCTTATTCACATTATTAGTCTCACTATTTTTATGATGGATACACCTCCATTTGATTCTTATGCTCCCCATGTCTACAAGGCAGACTTGACCAGATTTCTGTATCCATTTGAAAACTCAATCAAGATTCCCTTTTCAAGTAAGGTGCAAGAGTTGAGAGACCTTTCTAATCAATAACTCCAACATAGTAAGCAAACTAAAAATTACAATTACCCAATCCATTCAAGGAGCCACATAATCCCATTTAATGAAAACCAAGTACACCAAACATAAAAACTATCCCATCTGGTTGATGCAGAAGTTCCAAAGTCAGTTCCCAGATTGCAGGAACTTCAAGGCCCGGTGGGCAGTTCACCTGACACGTCACTATCCTTGCTTCAGCTAACTATTATATTGGGATGCCAGGCTGATTCCACTTGGCACACAACAAGCAGGACTTGGATAGGCAACCAGAGTGCTTGATTGCACACCCAGAGAGCCTGATTGGGTTGGAATTTTGGGGGGCCAATTTTGGCACCCAATGAACCTTGTTTGGATGCCAATCAAAGCTTGTTGCACTTGGCCAACCAGCTTTCCTCTCCTCCACTCTTCACCAACCACCACTCATCAAATACTTTTCAAAAAAATAAGTTTTTTTATTTCTTTTGATTTATTTATGCCATGACTTTGCTTGCTACCTTGATGCCAACCTCAATTGCTTCTTATGAACATCCTACTGGCAAACAATTTAAAATAAAGAATATGCAATAAAAAATAATTTCTCCCCATTTTTAAGATTTAAATGAAACAAAAAAAATGAGTTTTTTGGTCATTGCAATCAGCTTTGATTGGTGCCAATGGGCACTTGAAAAGGTGCCCAAATGAATTGGCCTGATGCCAAGTAAACTTTAAAAAGCACCACATGCAATTTACAAAAATTTTTAATAACTTTTCATGGTGCCCAAAAGCACTTGATAGACCATATATTGACTTTACAGAGACCCCAACTCCAAATCAGGGGTGTCAAAAAGGCTCTGGTTGGAAACGCTCTAGAGCTATATCAGATGGTAAGAGTGTGAATTTCCATATCATCAGGCCCTAGAGCAGAAGGCTCATCCTTTTGAAAGCTCTACAAGCTCAGGTAAGTCCTTTGCCAGTGACAACCAATCCATCTGAGAAGAAGAAACCTTTCAATGGTTGCAAAGATCTGTGCACCCCAATTCATGGGAAAAAATAATCTGCTAAGAAGGAAATCCCCAAGGATGTTAATGATTTACCCCTAGCAGATAACCCGCTGCAACAGGCCAAAGCTCAGCATAAGCCATCTGGGGGAGTCAAGAGCCATTGCAGGGCTTCTCTAGAAACCAAGAATGTCAAGCCATTTTTTGAGGGCAAAAAATAATTGGAAGAGTCATCTGTTAAGCTATCAGAGCCATCTCCCAAGAAGGCCACTGTGGATTTTGTAAAACTTGCTACTCAGAAACTTTTGTATGTAAATAGGGATTTAACTACAGGTATTGGTACATGTTATCTTTCTATTCATGGTGGGGAGAAATTTTTGAAATTTTCACTATTCTCAGATCAGCACCTGAGCTAAACTAATGTAGGGCTCTACATCTGACCAAAGTAATTTTTATTTCCAATGTATCCATAGTCCATAGCTAAATAAATGTGTCTTGCAGAGGAATAAAATTCAGGTATTGAACTGTGAATGAATGGACCACACTTTTGGCAATACCATCCTCTCCAAAAGCGTGCCAAAACTCTCAAGAAACGCACCATTACACCTCAAAAAGTTTCCACCCAACCACTGTCCACTACCCAGGAGTTTTTTCCTTCCACAAGTGACCTAGATATGTCTGATTTATGTTTACTTTGGAAAGTTTCAGTGAATTCTCCTGTTGAGAAAAATATCTTGTACAGATCATTGTTTTAAAACCTATTTTTTGGCTTCCATACCAGAAGTGAGCACAACACATGCACAACACCTTATGGCAATTCAAACTGGAGCCAAAAATTGCAACTGCTCAGGAGATTTCATCTCCTGTCTAAAATCAACACGTCCTTGCCATGTCCCTTGATTCTGCCAAAATTTCTCAACCATCAGTTTTTTCAGCTTGCTGATGCCAGCAACCTTGCTTTCCTTTAGCTACAAAAAGTAATGTTGGTTTTGGAACAATAATAATTCCAAGAAAGCACATAAATGCTTGATTAATAAAAATATGGTGGGAGTAAGTGCAATATGGTGGGAGTAAGTGCAAGTTTTGTGGTGGTTTGGTTAAAACAATTTTAAATTTAATTTTTAAGATGGGCCACAGGTAAAAAAAAGCTGGGGGGGATCTTTACTTTCAGCTTTCTGATACCAGAAACTTTTCAGTCCTTTAGCTACAGAGAGTGATACAAATACTGTAATAATAATATTCCAAAAATAAACACTTGAGGAGCTCAAGTAATAAGTATATTAAGAGGTAGTGCAAGGTTTACTTGTTTTGGTTGAAAAGGTTTTCAATATGTTATAAAAAGAGGGGCCACAGTATTATACTACTGCAGATCTTTATAGACAGACAACCTCTCTTCAAAAGGCCTCTTTAGGCAGTTTAAGAACCTTTGAATGATGATGGGTGCCTTCTAAGGACTTATCCACTGATATGGCCAGAGAAAATACCTCACAGACCAAGGCATGAAGGAAAAAACTAACCCTGAGCAATAATTTCACAGAAAGCCTCCAAAGATTCATGTCAAGGGTTTCAGAGCAGTTGGGGTTAATTACTTGAGTATAATTTAATGAATCAGGTTGAGTGGTTTTGGGAAATAATAAAAATACTACAGACTAGGTCATAAATCACTTGCTTATCTCTTTATAAGCACTTTATCAAAAATGACATGGTGTCTGATTGATAATAATAAATTCCTGGTAAACTGATGGGGAACAATGAGACCAAAGAGGTCTGTATAAATACATTTTTGGGTGATAAAGAGCTTCTCAGGGCATGTAGAGAGGGTTCTGCTCATGTTCTGAGGCCAGCAGGCTAGCCAAAACAGGTTTTGCATTTCCACTAGGTGCTGTCAATCAGCTTTCCTCAGATCTTCTGGATTTCTGTCCTATTTTAGCTGCAGGATCTGTTAATCTGTCAATTATTTCATTTCAATCATTTTGCACTTATCCTTCATTTGTACTATTAATATTGAACTAAAGTGATCAGATTTGGATGTTTATTAATTTTCCATCATATACTGATCAATTAAGTAAGTTTTAATAATTTTTACAGCCACTCCTTGTAGTGTTTTGTGGCCTTCAAAGATTAGGACCTGTCTGTGTTGTGGTAATATTTAATATTTGATTTTGATTTAAAATAATTTAAAATTAATTATTCAATAATTTTATTTAAGTTTTATGTTTTTAGGCCATTTTTCATGCCTATGTCACACTATTATATATACCAGGTAAGTCTCACTAGACTGTAGCTCTTTTGAGTGGTACGTATTGTCAGATTTAGTCACAACAGATCCTCATGTGGCGATCAGTCCATTCAGATAAGCGCAAGGTAGGATCTGCTGCGTGTGTGGCAATTTTTAGCTATGGGCAGAACTTCTGTATGCAGGAATCTGGTGTTACAGGTACACAGGGGCTGTCTAAGGATGTGGGACTGCATGCAGGAATTGTGACATAACACATTTCCATGTGTAACTCTTAAAATATACAAAACACCTCAGTTTTGACTGAATTTTAGGTGTGAAACTTATATGTGGCAATCTGTGTGAAATATTAAATTGGCCAAAAAGTGCCATTGTGGTTCCATGACCTTTTGGTCAATTTTTATTTAATTATTCAAAATATGAAGGAGTTATATTTCAAGGGTGGGGTCAGTGAGTGACCCTACCTAATTTTGGGTGGGGAATCCATTTCTGTAATAATTATTATGAATTTCATACACCTTCTTTTGGTCATATTTATTTGTTTTTATTTTAATTTTGTTACTTTGACAGGTTGCTCTGAAATAGTAGAAAGCTGACATTTATAGAAAAGAATCCCTGTTCAGGGGGCTACTTTGAGCAGTATAAGACCCTGGGAAATGGGATCCTTCAGAAGTACTTCAAAGGGGTAACTCCCAAGGGAATGATGTTTTTTCTGCGCTTAACAGCACTCAGAACTAGGCAGGGAGGAAAAGAATTAATTTGAAGTAGTTGGCTCACAAGGATACTGCAGTAATTCATGGTTGAAAGGGTCTCAGGGCAATATTTGGGTTTTTTGCTGATTTTCTTCAAGGGAATTAATAATGGTTTCAGAATTAATATTTTTACTATCAGACTATGGCCACCTATCACTTGTTTATCTTCTTATAATTTGATCAAGGATGGCAAGGGGTCTGGATTGATACTAAAAATTACTGTGGTTTAATTTTGAGTGACATGGTCAGAACTGGGTATTTGGAGATTCTATGTCATCTTCTGATCACTTTGGTAATTTTTTATAATTTTTGAGGGAACTGTTTGATATTTGTTTTGGTTCATAAAGATTTGATATAATTATTTTTGTGAAAAACCTTATTATATTTTTCCCTAATTTGTCCAATTTGTAATTTGGTTTTTATAATTTTTATTCAATTTTTAGAGGTCCAAATATCCTTCTATCTATTGGTTACATTTTTACATATTCATGATGCATGCATAAGGTTTGTAGCACATTCCTGTGGTAAGCAAGCTTTCAGGAGTTGTGCAGGAAGGTTTACGCACACATGCCTGACAGCTGGGGGCAGGAATCTGAAATCTGTGGCCAAAGCAAATTTCATGCAGGTTTCTTGACGGATGCCTGCCTTTTGAGTGTCAGGTGCATGCAAACTCACTGTATGGATGCAGGGCTGAGCACAGGAATGGTGACAGAACAAAAAACCAAGTGTAAATTCTAAAATATACAAAAAAATCCAATTATGAGTGAATTTTAGGTTTGAAAACTATATGTGACAATACACATGAAGTATTAAAATGGCCAAAAAACTAGTCAAAGTGGGGTTGTGGTTTTGAGCCATTTTCTTGTAAATTTATTTAAAAATATAAGCAGTGGGAATTCAGGGGTGGGGTTGGTCAATGACCCTACCTTATTTTGGGTGAGGAATCCAAATATATCATATTTTTTTCAAAATTTCTTACTCCTTCTTTATTTTATTTTTGTTCTACTTTTGACAGGTTGCTCTGTAAAAGAAGCAAGCCAACATTCCCCCACTCCAAGATATGTCTGTATCTGAAAAAAAATTTTTTTTTGGAGTTCAGTGTCTCTTATTGGCTTTTTAATTCCTCAGATGCACAGTGGGGGTAGACAGAAGTTGTGGGCCTGATTTCTGAAGCACCCACAATCACCCAATCTTTCAGCTTGCTAGTTGACAAGAGAAACCTGTTAAAGCAGATCAAAAACAGAATAAATAATAAAATTAGAAGGGGTGGGAAATACATATAAATTATTGCAGAAATGAATTTCCTACCCAAAAATAGGTAGGGTGACTCAATGACCCCCCCTTGAATTCCAAATCCTTACATTTTTAAATAATTTCAGAAGAAAAGAACAATAAACCACAGCACCACTATGGCACTTTTTGGCCATTCTAGTATTCAACACATAATGCCATGTATAGGTTTTACACCTAAAATTCCGTCAGAATTGAGGTGTTGTGTATATTTTAGGAGTTACAGGCGTATTTGTGCTATGACACAATTCCTGTGTGCAGCCCTGCATTCTTATATCAAGGGTACAGACGTCTGACACCCAGTATGTAGGCGCATGTCAGAAAAGCCGCATGAAAAATGACTGATGATGGATTCCTGCACGCAGCTGTCAAGCCTGTGCGCATCAACATCAGTTGTGCTAATTCCAACAGCCAGGTACTGCAGGAACATGCTACAACTTGCATGCATACATCATGCATATGTAACAAGTTGACGGAAGGATAGGGAGATGTTTGAAACCTGAGAAAATTTAATAAAAATATGAAAATCATAACATTAAATCAAATAAATTGTGAGAAAAAACAATGAAGGTTGTCACATAAATGGGATTGCCAAATATTCATGAACCACAAAACACATCAGGAAGTCTACCAAAAATTATTAAAAATTACAAACATGTGTAGAAGATGGTGTCAAATCTAAAAATACCCACTTCTACCCATGCCACTCAAAAGAAAGAAATACAAAATAAGGAAATAGGTCTGAACCATAAAAATAAAAAATTAATATTTAATATCTTCTGAAAATTATTTCACATAGAAATATGACACAGGAAAGGCTAGCCAGTTGACAGCACCAAGACTACGTGCCAAACTATCTTTGGTTAGCCTGCCAGCCTCAGCACACAAGCAAAACCCTCTCTACATGCTCTGAGAAGATCTTAGAGTGATTTTAAATTCACCGCTCCAACTGTGTGGTAGTGGTGTAGGGCTCTACACGGCTCAAATGAGCCGTGGGGGCCCAAAGACAAATACAAAGGGCTGTTTCAAACAAGTGAGACCCCTGGGGGTTGTGTAGGAGCCATTTAACCCCCATACACGGTGTAAGACTCCAAACGGTGCTAAGCCGTGGCAGTTCTGTGGAGGGGAAAGGTGCTGTTTAGGCTGCCCTCCTAGGAGTTACAATAATATTTAAATGTAACCGGAATCAAGGTCCAGAACCTTATGGATGAGAAATCAAAGTAAGGGAAGAGGATAAGAGTTGTTGGTAGCGATGGAAACAACACTATCTGAGGCAAGATGGTGCAGGTAAAGACTTGAACAAATAAGTCAAGGTTTGTTCAGAGTTCAATAGAACAAGGCAGTTGTAAGTAACAAGGCCCACAAGCTAATAACTCTGGTCGTCAGCAGCTGATTAGGAAAGATCAACTCAATCCCAACCAACCTCCAGGTTCTCAATGAACCTGCCCAACTCTCCGCAATCAAGTGCTTGAAGGGTACCAGATAACTATGGGAGGCTGAACAAAACAAAAGCAATTTTTTTATGAAGCTCTCAAAGCAAATCAATAACAAATTTGAGCAAGAATATCCCAACACTTCCCAAGGGACTCAAGAATAGCGTGGCGAAATTCAACCTCAAAGAAGAAGGGAGGTATAACACTCCAGGTTTTAAGCTTAATAAAACCTCTTCAATCAAACGTGATTGGCTTTAGAAAGATGATCAAGGAGAGATCAAGACCAGTATGGTTGGAATAAGGGATCAGAGTGGTATAACACACTCAAGAATTCAGACAGACAGGAATTCTTCTTCAACCAGCAAGGCTATTGGTTGGTGATAAGGATCAAGGTCACAAGGGACAGAGTTTGAGTATGGAGGCTCAAAGGATCAAGGGGCAATCATAGATATACCCAGATAAATTGCTCAGATAAGTGGGGAAGGATGCCCACGGATAAGTTTGATTATGATAATGGTCTCATTGGATGCTAGGATGATGATGATAGGATCCTCTGATGCTGGGCCAAAAGGCAGGGGAGAGCCCCTCCTTTTAAAGACATGAGGCCCTGTATACTATGTACAAGAGATACTACAAATAGGTGCAGAAAAATGAAAACATAAAAAAAATGGAATGAGAGGAAAAAAAAGAAATGTTGCCCGCATTGAGAATGACCGCGGGCAACCAGATGGACACCCGGGACAGCGGTCGCGGGTGTTGACAACGGCTGTTGTTGCCCAATCGGCGGCGACAGCGGGGTGAAGGTTCCAATGGCCGCGAGCGGTTGCTTGCGGTCGTCGGTTGGATCAGATGATGGGCAAGATGGATGATGATCTCCTCGTTGGTTGGTATCGAGGGTGGAGCTCAATGGTGATGAGGGTGATGGTGACGATGATGACGACTTTGGATGAGGGTTGACAAGAGAATCGTTGGCCTGTGTACGGCGTCAGATTTTAGTGTTTTGTGTCGGGGTATGATGCCGGTCCTTTTCAGATAGCGCGTGGGAGTACTAGTGCGACTTTTGATTTTCTTGGATGGGATGGATCAAACAAATTGAGGTTGAGAGATCTTGATCTGATGATTCGGTTTGAGTTTGGTGACGATGATCTTTGACTTGGGTCTTGGTTTAGTCGGACTGAGGTCTGCTCGATTGAGTGCATGATGATCTTGGGGAGTTGGAGGGGGAATCAATCAAGTTGAGAGGTTGGGGATCAAAGATTGATGGACCAACAAGTCAAGAGGTTGGGATCAATGAAATGAGATTTGAAGAAGATGAGACGCCTGCTGGAGTTGGGAGGACGAGTGGGGAGGTTGAGATGGATGGATGAGGATGATGAACGAGGGGTGATGGGAGAGGTGGAGGAGGATGAGTGATTGGTGATGATCATCGAAGAGGGTGAGGAGGGGGAAGAGATGAATGATTGAAGGATGAGGTTGGATGAGTTAGGATCGTAGGGATCGTCAAAGGTGGTTCGACGATCGCTCGCGTCGCCAAAAGTCAGGGCCGCGAGCGCAACAAGTAGGAGTTGAACATAGAAGGGGGGGATTGAAGGGGAGAGACAGGCAAGAGGCCTGTCCTAGACTGCTAGGACAGGGACAAGTTGAGAGATAGGGGGAAATGAAGGTACCCATAGGGGTACAACTGAAATCCGATTTTTTTTTTTTTTTTTTTTCCGTGGTGTCCCGGATTGGTCACCACAACGGCTCAAATGAGCTGTGTTGGGGGGCGCACAACCCCTCAGAAGCCATGCCAGAATTCTGGGAACCCCCTGGACCACACTTGGGTTCTTTCAACCCAAATTTGGAATTAAAAAATACTTTGGACTTTAGGGCTTTTCAAGTTAGTGGTATTTTTTGGTGTTTTTACTTTAGGGCTTGTCAAGTTACCTGTCTTTTTTTTGGTGTTTTTACTTTAGGTCTAGTCCAGAGTTTTTTTGGTTCTTTTTAATTTATAGCTTTTCAATTGGATAGTACCAGTTTTTTTTATTTTGATTTATTTATTTGTTTTTTTTTAACCAAAAAATGAACATTCTTTGATTTTTTTGTTGATTTCTGTTTTTTTTGGAAGGTTTATTTAGTTTATGAGTTGTGTAAGTACCCTTTCATTCCTTTTCCTTTTTTTTTTCTCACCCCTGTCTGCTGCCGTGTGGAATGCCACACAACTACATTTGAGCCATGTACAACTCCACATGGCTTGGATGTAGTTGTGTGGAAGTCCACAAGGCGGCAAACCGGTTTGGGTGGGCCGCACAACTCCGTGAGCCATGGGGGGCTGTGAAAAGCTCCAATTGGGCCATGTGCCATTCCACATGGCCCATTTTCAACTGTGCACATGGACCAATGAGCCATGAATTTAACATTACCCAAGATCTTATTAACCCAGAAAAGTATATAAGCAACCCCTTTTAGATAGTTTAAACCGCAGTAAGTTTTAAGTAATCAATGCAGACCCCTCGCCATCCATGATCAAGTGTTTATTCAAGATAAAAAAGTGATTTATTTCCTCATTCTGATAGTATAACTATCAATTCTAACCCATTGTTAATTCCATTGAAGATTATCAGCAATATCCCCAACAATTGTCCTGAGACCCTTTCAACTGTGGATTTCTGCAAGTTTCTTGGAGTGTCTGCTTAAATTAGTAAGTTATCTCCTGCTTGACTCCAGGCATAAGTGCTGTGAGCCAGCTGGTCCACCCAATCCCCTTGAGTAAACCCGCTTGAGTCATCACTTAGGAACTCATTGTCCCAAGGTCTTTACATGGTTCAAAAGAGCCCCTGGAAGAGAAGTTGTTATCCAATAAAGATCCCCTGTTTGCATAAACTGTGGCCTCTCTTGAAAAATATATGTAAATCAATTTAATCCAACCAAACCACTCAAAATTTGCACTTGCTTCTAAATCAACCATTTGAGCATTTTACATAATAATCTTGGAATTATTATTATTCCAACACCGATATCACTTGCTGTAGCTAAAGGACGGCAAAGTTCCTGGTATCAGTAAGCTAACACAATCCAAATTGATCCAACATCTTTGCATGACTTCAATTTTCAAGGGACCTCAACAATCTCCCTCTTGACCATCTCCATTGAATCATTGCCATCCCCTCTTTCCACATCTTTTATCACCATCCTCATTAACTCAATGGTATGACCATAGTAAGTCCTTTTGTTTCCTCTCATTTTTTTGAATATATTTCTGATTTCCTTTCTTTTTCTTGTGGTTACTTGCCTCTCTATTAAAAATGCAGATTAAAAAAACAAAATTTCCAGACAATACAAAGGCCAGGATTGTTGGCATGTATGAAGCAGGGGCATTGGGAAATGTGATTGAAGTCAAGTTGAAGATACTGTGGATGACGATTCACAATGTTCTCCAGCAGCAAAGGCAAAGAGGGTCCATCCAACCCACAAAAAAAACTAAAATACCTTGAAAATTGACCAATCAAGATCTTTGGGAGCTTGGGCGCATCATCAAGCATTTGGGCAAGATGAAGGCTCCAGAAATTTGCAGTCTGATGTTGAAAGTGGTTTCAACAAGGACAATCCAACAACCAGCCCATGAAATTGGTTTTTTTCCAAGGGTGGCTGCCAAGAAGCCATTTATTAATGAAGATCAAAGAAAAAGACAACTTACCTTTGCCCGTGATCATCAACATTGGACAATCAACAATTTGGAGAAAGTTATCTGTTAAGTATCCAATGACAGAGAGGAGCAATAGCAGCGCCCACGCAGGGACAAAATCAAGGGGATGTAGACACTCCAATTCAAGAGTGTGAGGGGAGGACTGAGTAGTCTTCCTCTCTCAAGTCCCGCACGCAATAGAAAGGATCAGCTTCACCAGATCTATCAATCTCAGAACTCAACCAGACAACAACCACAACAACACACTCCCTCTGCACCATCCATTGACTCCTACTTTTATTCTCTTCTCTCATTTCTTTCATTCTGTCATCTTCATCATCATCTCCATCTTTGTTCCCTCATTCTTGATCCGTGTGCCTGGTGAGATTCCTGATCTTTTCATTCTTCCAATACGTCTCAACTGTGACCTCAACTTGCAAGAACTCCTCACTTCTCAGTCTTGTCTCACTGTATTTTCTCAATGCTTCTCTAATCCTCATGTCCACTGATGTCAAGATCCTCAAAGCCTGATGTTGGTACCTACACGCTTCATCTTCTATCAAGAATAATTTGTTGATTCATTCTTCTTTTATCTATCAGTTTCCAGTTTCTGGTTCAATCAATCTCAATAATCTATTATTATCGGGGGACCAATGAGTCCAGCTTTGAAATTGGTAAACAATCCCAGCAAGTGATGGTCTAGAGAACCACTCAAGAGAAAATTGAATCCAGCCGCTTTTCCCCCAGATTCAAGAGCAGGAGGTCCTCTATCATGGTTTGGGGTGCATTTATTGGCAATAGAACATCCCCTCTTGCTATCATGCCATCAAAGTGACACACTGCCAAATATTTTACCAAAATTGTGTATGAGGGTGCTTTTGCCCCATAGATCCAAAATTTTGATTGATCCAATTTTTTTTATAATGGAATATGGGGTCCCCAGTCTACAAGGCAAATGTTAGAAAGGACTGGAAACACTCCACAAACATTACAAAACTTGTTTGGCCATACCGGTCCCCAGACCTCAATCCAATCAAAAATCTTTGGAAAATTTTAAAAAACAATATTCAACAGTTGGAATTTTTGTCATCTGATTGTTTTGACTGAAACTTTAGTGCATCTTGGTATGAACTCTTGCTCTCAGTGTTATGCTCTTGAGTATTGCTGCCTAGTGAGCTCTCTATACTAAAAATGTTTATTCATAGTTCCACTACCTCCTTTGTCATCAATCCTTGTGGCCTCTCTTCTCAGTCTGTCCTGTGTGTCCTCCTATTAGTGCGGATTCCTTAGTCTCAGCTTTGCATACTTAGTATTCATTATAGTTTCTCATCTGTCAACCACTAGTCAGCTCTGCTTGTACCTAGTCTACTTAAATCAGCCTGCTATCATGGGAATAAAATACCATCTGTTCAGACTTACAATGAACAGGAGTGCCCTCTTCTGACTCCTCAGATCTGCTCCTCTTAGAGACATAAGAACTCCTCCCATCCTTTCCTTCAATGATAAACAGAGCCTTCAACTTAAATTCTCACATGATTAAAAGCCAAACTTCTCCCCTGAGAATTTTCCTTCTTGTCTCTTGGCCATGTCCTTGCTTTTTTCACCATCTTGAAACTATTGATCTTGCAATAATTGGTCTAGTTTTTCTATCAATCTAGTTACCTTGTTTCTTCTTATGATGCTGATTATCTTTGCCCCACTGCCCTTGCTAGGCTGCCTTGTTTCCATCCTATTCATTTGATCAACTCCCCAAGGAATGATCTTGTTGATACTTCAACTTGCTGCATCTGCCTATATGCTCAAGTTCCAACCTTCAATTTTGATTGCTCCACCGTCATTATCTTCTGCTTGCTGTTGATTCAGTCTCACATCTAGTTGGAATTCATTTGCATTTGGATCCAATTTCTAAATCAATGGGCCCTGTTACTGTTCATCTTTATTTGGCCTCCTTCAATTGGCCTGACATTTTGGCATAGTCATTTCTACAAGTACCAATCTTGTGTTTCCTTTTCCTTATTCAATCTTGATTGCCTCCAATCTCTGAGCCATCAATTTGGAAGTCCATCCTATTGCAGAAGATGATTGGTCAATCCTTTCAAAATTCTTTGCTTGGCCTGTTGTTGCAATGTTGTACTCAATCAATTGATCCATCACAGTTGACATCTACTGGCTAGGTTTCTCACCCAAGAACATTCAGCTCTTATCTTGCATCTTCTTGCTGTCTAGTTCCCAATCTCCAGAAACCTTGCTCTTGGTCATCTCAAATCTTGCCCAATTTCCCCATCATCCTCACCAACTTCAATTTTTTTGGTCCATTGCCTTAACTTCAATCACTTCTGCCTGCTTGCCAAGTTGCTCCTATCTACTCAAGTTACTTGGCTCAACTGGTCAACTAGCAACCTTGTGCCTATTCAATCAATCCTGCTCTCAGCCTTGCTGTTGCCAACTCAGTTTGATCAATCTTCAAGTTTTGACCTTGCGCTTGTTTGATTGGTCTTGCTCTTCATTCTTTCATTGTTTCAACCTAGCTATTGCAATAAAGTTGCCCTGTTTGTTTTTGATTTTGATGACTACTTAACAAACTTGCGCCTGCTTGCATTACAGCTATCATGACTTGACTCTATGTTTTCAATCTTTTTCATCATTCTATCAGGTTTAGCAGCTACCTCAAAAGTCCTCCACCGTTGTTGCTGATTGTCTAGTTTGGGTGCCAGCTTCTAAGTCTTTCAAGTTCTACAGTCCTTTCATTCTATCAAGCCTTCACCTCCCTAAAGCTTCAGGCAAGGGGGTGTGTTGGAATTTTTTTCATCTGATTGTTTGGCCTGAATCTTTAGTGCATCTTGGTATGACCTCTTGATCTCATTGTTATGCTCTTGAGTGTTGCTGCCTAGTGAGCTCTCTATACTATACATGTTTAGTTATAGTTCCACTACCTCCTTTTTCATGAATCCTAGTGGCCTCTCTTTTAAGTCTTACCTGTGTGTCCTCCTATTAGTGCCGATTACTTAGCCTCAGCTTTGCATACTTACTATTCATTATAGTTTCTCATCTGTCAACCACAAGTCAGCCCTGCTTGTACTTAGTCTACTTAAAGCAGCCTGCTATCATGTGAATGACAAACCATCTGTTCATACTTAAGATGAACCGGAGTGCCCTCTTCTGACTCCTCACAACCACTCCTCTTAGAAACATAAGAACTCCTCCCATCCTTTCCTTCAATCATAACTGGAGACTTCAACTTAAATTCTCACATCAACATCTCTACCAACCAAAGTCAATCCCAGAGATGGAAAAGGTGATTCAAAGTGCCTGGGATAACTTTCCTCATCAAAGTCTTCACAAATTCATGGCATCAATGCCTGATGGCATGCAGGAAGTCATCAAGGCCAATGGAGGTTCTACCCAATGGCAGAATCCAATCTATCTCTCTCTTTTTTTCTTCTTCTCATTCCTTACCACCTTATTTATATCTTGTGTAACTCTCATCATTTTTTGATGGTAGATTATTTTTATGTATTTTTTTTGTCAGTTATCAATTTTCAGCTGATTTATAACCCTTTTTCAATTATTGATTTTTGGTTTATTTTTTGTTTTTTCAAATTTCAAACATCATTGTACAATAAATTGAGATGCTTAATCAATGCAATACAAAATATTTAAACTTTCTTCTGTATATATATGTGAGAAAAAATAACATGAAAAAAACATGGGTTGAGAAAAAATAAGGGCATCAGTTCCATTATTTTTGTCTACCAAATGTACCGGTACATCTGGAATGTTGTTCTCTATTCATATTCATCAGCTGATTCTCCCCCATATCTGACTTGGTGAATTCTGATATCTTTTCCATTGATCCTTTCTTCCTTTTCTGGGATCTTTCTAACTTTCCCTTTTTCTTTATTAGGGTCAGCTTTCACAGGTATCTCTGGTGGAGGGATTTTCTCTTCTTCTCTTAGGTGGAAGTGTTTGATAAGGCCTACTGGGAATACTGCATGTTTTCTAGAAAGTTTTTCAGTTAGGATTAATTCTACAGTATTCTTTCCATGGAGCTTTTTGGTGTTAAATGGTCCCACAAAGGCAGGTCTCAATTTTATGTTCCCTGATAAGTTGTTAAAATTAGTAGTTGAGATCAACAATTGGTCTCCTATTTTGAAATCATGTTCTTTGTGAGTCTTATCATATCTCTGTGGTTTGTACTCAACAGGTTCTTGGACACATTCAGTAGCATGTTTATTGGCTATGTCTATCATGTTCTTGAAGTCTACTGAGATAGGATGTATGTTGAACATGTTCTGATCAGATTTTCTATGAGTAACTTAGGTATCCATCCTCTTTCTAGGACAGAGCATATTTTTTTGGTAGTAGGGTGCTTGCTGCTTTTGTAAGCCATTTATAGGGAAGGTAAGAGGCTGACCCAGTCATGACAGTATAAATCTGTATTCTTGTATTCTAGTCCAAAGCAGCAGAATCTCCTGGCAATGTCTTCTAGAGTCTGGATTCTTATTTCAGCTGAACCATCAGTTTGAGGATTATAAGCTGTGGAGAAGGCTAAAGTAGATCCTAACCTATCATGGAGGTTTCTCCAGAATCCAGAGGTGAACTTGGAGTCTCTGTCACTCATAATAATAATCTTTGGAACCCCTAAATCTGCAATGATTCTGTTCCAGAAAAGCAGTGCTACTTCCATGGCAGTGTCTTCCTTGGGGTTAGTTGAGAATTTGGCTTTCTTGGTAAATCTGTCTAATATGAACGGGGATGAGTTGTACAAGTAAGCTACTCCTGGAGGTAGTCCAGTTACAAAGTCCATATTGATGATTTATTATCTATTCTTAGGTTCAGCAATCTTCTGCAGTAGGCAAGACCTTTTCCTTGTGATCCTGTTAGACTTTTTGCAAGTTTCACAGCTGGAGACATACTTTATGGCAGAGTCTATCAAGTCAATCCACCAGGCTGTTTGTTTAACTTTTTCCAAGTTCCTGTAAGTAGATCAGTTACCGGAGGAACAGTTAATATGGCAATCAGCTGAGATAAGTTTGACATGTTTTTCATTAGTTAAGACTAAGAAACTGGAATTTTTGAGTCTGTAATATACTAGACTATCCTATAGGGTGAATCTCCCTGCTCTTTAGGCCTTTAGTAATGGTTCAGGCAAGCTGTTAATCAGCTCAGAAGGATGTTTAGTACTTTCCATGACAGAGATCAGTGTTCTCATATCTAATTTATATGTTTCTTTAATAGAATTAAATAAGGATTCATCTAATTCACAGATATGTATTCCTATTATTGGGGCTTCAAGATCAAGTATACTTGTGTTGAGTATAGGAAAGGTGTTATGAATTTCTGAGTCATAAGCAGGATTACTAGGGTCATTGGGTAAAGCATTCCTACTCAAGCTGTCAGTATTCCGGTGTTTGTCTTCTGCTTGATGGACTATAGTCATCTGTCCTCTATACTTCTGAATGGCTATCTGCCATCTCAACATATGCCTACTGGGACTCTTCATGATCATGAGATTCCTAACCACATTGCAGTCTTTTATCACTACAAAGTTAGTGCCTTCAAGGTTTAATGGAGTTTTTCTAAGGCCCATACTACAGCAAGATATTGCATTTGGCTGGCACCATATCTCTTTTCTGTACCCTTAACCTGTATGGATATGAAGAGTATTGTTTTCTCTACTGGTTTATCATCTTCTAAGATTTCTTGGCACAGGGAAGCTCCTAGTACTTCTATAATAGCTGCTAATATATGTATAGTTTAGAAGGTTTGCTGTAATCAGGTTGGATTAGTACAGGGGCTGTGGTCATAGCTACTGTGATTTCTTTGTAATTCATTTTCCTTTCATGAGTCATATCAAATAGAGTATTGCTGTTGCAAATCTCATACAAACACTTAGTAAGCAGTGCAAACTTGGGTAAATACTTCCTGTAGTAGCTACAGAAGCTTATGAAAGACAAGATCTCACTCTTGTTTTGGGGCATTGGTCCAATCATAACAGCAGCTATCTGGCTTTGGTCAGCTGTCAGTGTTAGAACAGAGACTATGTGGCCTAGAGCTTTGAGTTCTCCATATCCAAAGTTACACTTTTTCATGTATACTTTCAAGCCTAACATAGAGATGGTCTTCAGATTAGTCTCACTTTGTCCATGTGAGTGGTCCAGTCATCAGTTTAAATGATAAAATCATCAATTTAAACTATCATCCATCCTTGTCTAATGAACTGGCCTAGTACTGTGTCCATCACCTCTTGAAAATGGGAGGGAGCATTTTTGATTCTAAGAGGCATCCATAAGTATTCATATATATGTAGGTGGCATCTGATCCTCATGCAATTCCTGCTATCAGGGCAGATCAAAATTTGGTGGAATCCTTTCAAAATGTCCATAGTAGTGATGAAATTAGCATTGGAGAGGTTATGGAGAGCATAGTGAATCCTAGGAATAGGTTAGTAGTCAGCTTGAGTGTAGTTATTTAACATCCTGAAGTCTTCAACCATCCTTGAATTGCCATTGTGCCTAGCTATGATTACTTTAGTGGTGACATCTACTTGCTCATTGTGTCCTACTTTCCCCAAAACTTGTAGGTCAATTAGCTATTTGATATAAGATTCCAAGACAGCTCTATATTTAGAGCTAGAAGGTTAAGCAGGTCTTCCAAGTTTTGGAGGGTAAGTAGGTTTAATAGTCAGAGTTAGAATCATATCATGTCCTTTTATGTTACCAATTGGGTAATCCTTGGTGCAGAAGGCATTCTGGTTTTCAAAGCAGACCTGGAGTATTTTCCTTCTCTGGTCTCTACTGAGGTGGTAGTTCAAGGGAGAAGTAATCTTGGTTAAAAGTCTCCAAGTGTTTCTCATAAGTGGATTCAGAACTCTGAGAATTGATGTGACATACCTGGAATTTCTTGTTCCAGTCACCTCCTATGGTGAAATAGCTTCTTTTGCTTTGGAATAAATCTATTCCATACAGGGATAGGGATTCATTTCCTAGTATGAAGGAATAACATACTCCATTCAGCAACACTACAAATTCAATCTTCAGTTTAATAGATCCTTTAGTGTGGGAGAGTATAATTTCTGTAGACCATACTCCTATGGCATTTAAGGATGAGTTGCAGCTACTGAACTTAGCTTGTGGTACTGGAAGTAATTTTTCTTCCCAATGAGGGTCTTGTTTCTCCAGGTAAGATGATCCAAAACAAGAGCAGAAGGCTTCAATGTCTATGAGTAATTTCACTGGTGAGTACTGAATCAGTCCTTTAGCATAACAGGTCTTGAAAGAAGTATAACTTTGACCTGAAGAAGGTTGATGAGTTGAAGCTCTGGCTTCTGAAAAATTTTGGATTTTCATGGTGGGATTCCATTTTTAGGGCAAAATGACGTCTCCATTAACAGGATTTATATCCAGAGAATTTTCTATGTTTCCCTCTATCAAATTGATGGGGTTAGTAACTATTTGTTCACATTCTGAGATTGGTCCCTCAGGGCCATCATATTGAGGGTCAGATTTATCATACTCTTCTTCTTCTATTGGGTTAATCCTTCAGCTTTGTTGAGGACAATCAAGTCTGAGATGTCCAGGGTGGTTACAGTTCCATCATATCTTTTCTTTGGTTTCAACTGTCTTTTTAGCTTCAGAATTAAAAGGATTTTGAGTGGAGGATTCTTTAGCTTTGAATGGATGTTCTCCCCTGTTCCTTGTATTCTGGTCTCTAGGTTTATTAAACGTTCCATCAAGTCTATTCATATCTATGTTTTCTTCTAGTACACCAATTAGATTAGAGAGGTCAGAGTCCAAGGGCATTCTACACCTTAAACTGTGTTTAAGTTTTCCAGGAC
Organism: Puccinia polysora; assembly: GCA_025617555.3. Classification (NCBI taxonomy): domain Eukaryota; kingdom Fungi; phylum Basidiomycota; class Pucciniomycetes; order Pucciniales; family Pucciniaceae; genus Puccinia; species Puccinia polysora. The sequence goes on from CM062629.1 coordinate 29,376,488, forward strand.
ATAAATTGAGAAGTCTTTCATCCACTTCTTCTTTATCAGCTTCAGGATGAAAGCAATCCAATCTCCTTTTCTGTTCTGAACACCATTTGTGAGGTTTGTCTTTAGAAGGTTCAAATAAAAAGGTTTCAAAAGACTCAATCATCTTTCTTTTACACATCCTGGTGAAAAAACATTCTTTGATTAGTTTCTTGCAAAATTTCCAAGGTAATGAACCTAATTATTATCTTTTATTAATAAACCAATCCAGGGCTACTCCTTCAAATAGCCCAGGTAGTCTTACTATAGCAATGGTTTCAGGTAGGTCATATAAAGCTAGAGTGGAATCAATAAATTCAATCAAGTTAATATGATCATACTCTCATTTTCCTAAAAACTTAGGCCAATCAGTTATAGGGGGAAGTAGATTTAGAGCTTTTTCAACTTCTGGGGTGGGGCTAGGCTTGTGAGATTCAAAACTGAATGTGCTTGGTCTGGGATTAGTATTTGGATTAGAAAAGAACCTTGTTAGTTTAGGTTCTTCAGATCTGGCTGGGGGGTCTGTGTTACTAACTTTGATATCTCCAAGATCATTCTTAATCATACTCAGTTTCAAGTTCAATTTTTGACTTAACATATCAATATTATGGATCACTTGAGTGGAAGGGGTTACAGTTCTTCTTTTGACTTCTTCCTTGTATTAATTGATAGAAAGCAGCAGTTCTTGTTGGATAGCAGTATATATAAGTAGTGTCTATTTGATTTATTAAGGTCAACTTATTCATACTCATGGCTTCTTTCAGATTTTCTATTTTAGCACCGTTATTCCTGGTTTGAATGTCTTGGGAATGGAGTAGCTTAGACACAATCAAATTTAATTTATCCAATTTTTCATAAATATTTTCAAGGTTGCTGCTTAAGACTTTAAAATGATGAGCCACATCTAGAGTAAAAGAATTGGAAAATCAAGCGTCTAATTGTTGTAGAGTTTCTTCCATTTATGAGCTATAGAGATTATCTTGTCTCAATATTTTGCATTTCTTTGCCTCTGATGGGTTGAGGACCGCTTCTTTTGAAGGTCCTTTCCCTTTAAGGTGGCTAGCTGATCCAAGGTATTCCAGATTTTCATGAAGGTTTCCACCTCCTTCCTGGTTATCAATTTCTGGAGAATTATTTGGGAGGTTGTGCCCAGGAAATGGCTTTCCTCATGGCTGGAATGTCTCATTGAGAATGGGCCCCCTTGAATTATTCCCAATGATTTACATGATCCTTGGCTAGAGCCCTTATTTTCTCCTCCTTGGCTGGGTCCAGCTGGGGTGGCAAAATTGAAGACATACCCTATGGGGATAAGGTATGCAGCAAGGGAGCTCTCTCCAATGGTCTGTTGGTCAAGTTGGTGGCCTTGGCTGCCATTTTTGGCTTGGAAAACACTTGGTTTGCGGGTTTAAGCCCCTTCATTGTGCTCACAACTGACATCCTTACGGGTGCATGCTCCTCCGAGCAGAGATCCATAGGAAAGTTCTCTGCAACTGGCTCGGGTGTTGCACCTGTTTTGGAACCTGATATAAAAAAAATGTGCATAAGTTTTTTGAAACTTCAAAAAAAAATCAAAAAATTTATAATTATAATTTTTATGGTTTCTTTATGTATTATTATAACTTAGAACAGATATTAAAACTTACTTAAGTTTATTTTAAGAGGGAATAAGGCCAAATTAATGTTAAATGAATCTTTGGCCAGTACTCCATGGTAATCTTGGTGGGTGCCAATAACATCTTGGCTTAAATCCAAAGATACGGGGTCAGGGTGACCTTCCAATAAATCATGTTCAATAAAGTCTGCAAGGGAAAATGTTCTTTCCACTAAAAAAGAAAAAAATGAATTTTATTTTTTTTCTCCAATGTTACATATTTTTTTCATAGATTTATGACATTTATTGGAGGCTTACTTTCTCGATTATTTTTATGGCAAAAGAGGTGATGTCTGTTGTTTTTTGACTCTTTGTGTTGCCTTAATAAAGAATTCAAGTGAATAGGTCTTTCAAGTTCAAGTTCTTCTTCTTTATTAGCTTCTTGTTTATGATATAGAAGCCTTTCTTGCCATTGTTCAGGGGTTAAAGAGTCTCAATAGTTAGGCAAAAGGACAGTTGGATTGACTTCTTTCTTTTTTTAAGAAGGTTCAAATAATTGGTAATCATTTCTCCTTTTTTCTATAGATCCACTGGAAAAGAATTAAAAAAATTTCTATATATAAGAAGTATTTTTACTTTTTTTTATGTGGTATATCTGGTCCAGGAAAATAAATAATTAAATATTAATTATTCAAGGATATTTCCCAGCCAGAAACCCATTTGTCAGCTTCCTGATGCCAGGAATTTTGCTTTTCTTTAGCTACTAAAAGTGATATTGGTGTTGGAACAATAATAATTCCAAGAAAGCATGTAAATTGCTCAATTAATAAGAATATGGTGGGAGCAAGTGCAAGGTTTGTGGTGGTTTGGTTAAAAAAATTTCAATATGATTTTTAAGAGGGACCACAGCTTATAAAAAGCTGCAGATCTTTACAGAAAAAAACCTCTCCTCAGGGGGCTACTTTGAGAAGCATAAGACCCTTGGCAATGGGATCCTTCAGAAGTACTTCAAAGGGATGACTCCCAAGGGAATGTTGGTTTTTCTGGGCTCAAAAGCACTCAGGACTAAGCAGTGAGGTGCAGACTTACTTTTTCAGATTTACTTTGAAGTATTTGGCTCACAAGGATACTGCAGAAAATCATGGTTGAAAGGATCTCAGGGCAATATTTGGGGGTTTTGCTGATTTTCTTCAAGGGAATTAAAAATGGTTTCAGAATCAATATTTATACTACGAGATTATGGAAACATATTAATTTTTTGTTTTCTTTTAAAAATTTGATCAAGGATGGCAAGGGGTCTGGATTGAGACTAAAAATTACTGTGGTTTCAAATAAACAAAAGGTACTGTATATATACCCTTTTGGGGTGAGGGGACCTTCTCAGGGCACATATAGAGGGTTGTGCTTGATGGCTTGTTTGGCATGCATTCTTAGTGCTTTCACTCAGCTGGACCTGTCTGTGTCTATTTTATGTGCAAAATAATTGTCAGAGCCTGTCAAATGTTAATCTGTTATTTCTACAGTTCTGATACATTTCCTATTTTTGTATTTTATTCTTTTGAGTGACATGGTGACAACTGGATATTTCTAGATTTTAAGTCATCTTCTGATCATGTTGATAATTTTTAATAATTTTTAAGGGAACTGTTTGATATGATTTGGGTTTATAAAGATTTTTTTATAATGGTTTTTGTGACAACCTTTATTATTGTTTTCCCCAATTTTTCTATTTTTTACTTTGATTTTTAAGATTTTTATTCAATTTTTAGAGGGTTCAAATATCCCTCTATCTGTCAGTTAAATTTTTACATATGCATGATGCATGCATGAGGTTCATAGCACATTCCTGTGGTACCTAGCTGTCAGGAGTTGTGCAGGCAGTTTTGATGTGGGCATGTCTGACAGCTGGGGGCAGGCATATGGAATCTGTGGCCAGAGGCATATTGCATGCAGGTTTCCTGACATATGTCTGTATTTTTGGTTTCAGGTGTGTGAAAAATCACTGTATGGATGCAGGGCTGTGGGCAGGAATTGTGACAGAACACAAAACTGGGTGTAACTCCTAAAATATACACAAACCTCCAATTATGAGTGAATTTTGTGTTTGAAAACTATATGTGACAATAAACATGAAGTATTAAAATGGCCAAAATACGAGTCAAAGCGGTGTTGTGGTTTTGGGCCATTTTCTTGGAAATTTATTTAAAAATATTGGAATTCAGGGATGGGGTCAGTGAGTGACCCAAACGTTTTGGGTGAGGAATCCAAATCTGTCATTATATTTAAATATTTACTATTCATTCTGTATTTATTTTTGTTTTTATTCTACTTTTGACAGGTTCCTCTGTAGAAGTTGCAAGCTGAAAATTTTCTGGTCCCCCTGAAGCAGCAACATCACTATCTGAACAATTTTGCAAATGTTAAATTTTTGACCCTGTGGTTGTGAATGGGTGCAAAATGTTGTTTGCAATCCATCTGAGTCACAAATGGCTATTATATAAATATATATATATTTTTATCTATATTTTTCTTTCTTTGATTTTAATAAAAAAATAAAAAACAAAAAAACCAATTAAATATAAATTAATCAATTAAATTAAAAATATCAATATTAAAAAAATTTATATAAATAAAATGAAATAAATACATAAGTAAAAAATAAATTAATTAAATCAAATTCAAAATTTAAATATAAAAAACATATAAAAACTAAATTAAAATGAAATGAAATATATAAAATTAGAAAAAAACATATAAAAAAAATTAATGAATTAAATTAAAAATAAACATATGGCCTGGTTTGCAACCTAAAATGGGTTGCTAATGGCTATTCAAAACCCAACTGAGTTGTGAATGGCCATTTGTGACTTAGGTGGGTTGTGAACAGCCATTTGCAACCAATTTTGGGTTGCAAATTGTGCCATGCAACTCCTTTTAGGTAATTAATGGGGGTTGCAAGGTTGAAAATTTAACATTTCCCAAAGAATTCACAGAAAGCAATGACTTTTTAAGCTTGTCTCTGCAGACCAATGAAAGAAAAGACTTTTTAAGCTTGTCTCTGGAGCCTGAGGGCCTTTGGCTTCCCCTACTTGCTCATATTCATCCCTCAAGCTCCTTGTTGATAGGTTTGGATGGTCTGGTTGTTGAAGAGGTGTTTGTGGATGCTGTTGAGAGGCCCAGAACTGCTAATGACATGAGTATAACTGATGATGATTCTTGCAGAATCCTAGCCGCCGTTGACCCTGGTGAATGCACCAATCAAATGCCTGGCGGCTCAACGGGGACCTTGATAGACATGGATGGAATCTTTTGGCCAGTTTTAATAAAGTCTCAAGTAAAATGGATGTCCTATTGGTCTCCCCAAAGCTTTTTTTGATCCCATAAGATTCTTCAATGTGTAAGTAGAAAGGTTTTTGTCATTTTTATACAGCTGCTGATTTTCACCCAACACAGATTTTTTAGATATGCTTCTCAACTTTCTCAAGGCCCACCAAATCTGAATGGTCTTGCTGAGAAGTACAAAGCCTAATCCAGAGTTTTGGCCTTTTACTCTTTTGTGTATGAAGCCATGACCAATGTAAAGAAACAATTGCCAAAAATCCCCAAAACCCCAGAAACAGAGGCCCCAATGGCCTGGTCCTTGAGTAACAAGGAATTTGCAGGAACTGAATAAACTTCATTGGAAATGGCCTACCTGCCTAAGCCAACTTTTTTATTGGAATTGTAAGAATTATTTGTGTATTTCATCTAGCTGTAAACTGAAAATTGTGTCTAATACTTCCTGCCTGCAACCTTTGTTTCAGAATTGTTGATTACAGGCCAGGTGCAGCACTCCTAATCACTTTTGGAAATTCAAATCCATCCAAAGTCTTTTTTCCCATCTTACTCACTAAATTATGTTCTTCTTCCTTTTCCAAGGCGCATGGAAAACCCCCCTGGAAATAGTGTGTCCACAACTTGCCCACAGCTGGTAGCTTTTTCTGGTTTGGAAGGTGTGATTTTCCAAAATCTCTCTCTTGATGAATTGGTGTCTGTCTACAATGAGGGCTCTGTATGCTTTGTAGAAGGTGGTCCAGTGGCTCTAAGAAATGCATCCCCAACTCAAGAGATCAACAAAAATAACCTATTATCCTGCTATCAGACTTTCAAGCCTTCCAAAAAAAAACTGTGGGTAGCAATTGTTTTGATTTAATTCCAACCTAAAATTCCTCATGATTGTCCCCCCCCTCCCCACCAGCTATTACATCCAACAGGAAAAGCTTATTGATAAGACCTCCAAACACCAAGTCTCTAAACAAGCAAAGCCTTGGCAATTATGAATCTGACTTCCCTGAGTCATTGATTGTTAAAATGGAAACTGATCAAGATTCAAAAATACCTCCCAAGCCAAGTCTAGATGCTGGTGACATAGAGGAAGGCCAACCCACATGCACCAACTTGGTGGAAAAATGTAAAAAAATCACCATCATCCACAAGGAGCCACCAGCTCTCACAGCTTTGGAATGTCACTTGATTCCCATACCAACAGAAGTGCCCCCAGTTATATTTCATAAATCTTCCAACAATGCAATCAACCTGCTAGAGGATGCATTACTGAATTCCATCCAGATAGTTTGAGATTCTAAAAGTGACTGGTGTTCCTTGTATGAAAAAGTTGGATTCCTTTTACCTGGTGATTTTCTTGTGTTCAACCAACTGAAATATTTTTTCTGCCTGGAATTGTTTGTAAATATCTTCTTGCTGCTTTTCCTTTTGGAAACATACACATTTTTCAGTATTTTGAGAGAAACAAAAGCAATTTTTCATTAAATAAACTGCAAGCTCAACATCTTGTAAGCTGGTAAATAATAATGTTTTCTGGGAATTGGGAACCATCAGGATTTTTTTCCTTGGAAGTTTCTATTGCTTGGCATCAATGGGTGCCTTGTCAAAATGAGCTGGTAATGAGCTCTGTAGGAGCACATGAAAGACATTGAGTGTCTTAGCACGCATGTTTTGGATTGAAGCAAGTTAGCATTGATTGTATCATAACAATCAATGTTTCTATTGTTTTTTGAAGTATGAATGCTTTTGATTTTGATTGGTATGATGGAATAAGTCAACTTGTGAACACCAAAAAAAAAAACTCCTAGATTTATTAGAAAATTTATTTTTTTTAATTGACTGTCAATCCATGAAAAATTATGTTTGATTTGCAGTGGTTTGATATTTGCAAAACTCTGAAGGCTTTGAAGTGGCTCCATGAAAAAAAAACTACTAGATATCCCATAGAATTTTAAAACATCTCCTATATGGGTGATGGGTAAAATGAAAAGTGAGAGAGGTCAAAAAAGCTATAGAAAAACAAAGATCCACAATTGCCAAATATATTATAAGGGAGTCCATGCTTTGAAAATGAATTTTTTATGAGTAGATTAGCATTGTTAGCTAAAGAGGGAGTCATAGTACTGGAAAGAAATAAAGCCATATTTGAGAAGCAATCTACTACTACTAAAATAGTATCATAACCACTAGAAATAAGTAATTTAGAAATGAAATCCATCAAAAAACAGTGCTAAGGAATAGGCAAGATTCAAAGGGGCTGGAGCAGACCATACTTCTGGTAATTTGAGTGCTTGATACAAATGCAATCATAGCATGCATTAACATAGTCTTTTACTTCCTTGGCTGTATCAGGCCAGTAGAAGTCTTGTGCAATCAATTGGTAGGTTTTATCCTGACAATAATGACCAGCAAGCAGAGAGTCATTCCAACACTAAAAGATATCTAACTTAATGCAAGGATTATTGGGTACTACTACATAATCTTTATAAACTATATAACCATTGTTGTTAATACCCTAATTGCTTGTTAATATTGTTCCACTCTTGCAAAGTTTTTTACAATTGAGGTTGTTGAGTTGGGCTTGTCAAAGTTTGAAAGGTTTGTCTTGAAGGTGGGTGATGATCAAACTGAGTTTGACAGACTGATTGGAGAAAGGTGTCCCAATTTTTTCAAGGTTATTATTGGAAAAGGTTCCCCCCCTGGTAAATGTTGTCACAATGGGATAAAGCATCAGGGAGGGACTACCCCTTGTTTACCAGGAAATTATTTCATTGTGAAGCTTCACTCAGAAAGGTATTTGGCCCAATATGCCTGTCTGTGTGTAAGGAATTTTGAGCATATGAAATATTTTAAAGAATTGTAATCAGTTAAGACCTCAAAAGGCCCCAGCACACCATTTATCCAAGCATTAAAAAATTGCAAGAAGTTCCTTTTTATGAATCTCATAGTTAATTTCTGCAGCAAGCATTTTGTGAGACTCACAGGATACAGGATGAAAAGGAAATAAAGAAGAGGAAAACTGCAAGATTACTCCTGCTATGGAAAAGTTGCTTGTGTCTGTTTCCACAATAGTGTGAGCAAGTATTGAAGCAGTGCTTAAAGCCTTTTTCAGAGTGTAAAAATCCAAAGCGGTATGTTCAGTAAAAATAAAAGGAGTGTCTTTTTGAAGCATATTAGTAAAATTAACAGTCTTTGTGGACTAGTGCTCAATAAAACTACTTTGAAAGTTACTCAATCTAAGAAAAACTGAAGAGATTTGAATGAAGAAGGTGCAGGCCAGTCTAACATGCATTGGCTTTGTGCTGGTTCCATCAATAGTCCTTGTTAAAACCTAAAATATTAAAGAGAATAAGTATGAAATTAACCCTTGGAGGCTTTTGAAAACAGTTTATTCTTTTGAAGTTGCTGAAGCACCTCTTGCAAATGTGCCATGTGATCCTCAAGAGTTTTTTAGTAGACCAGTATATCATCCAGATACACCACAAGGTATTTCTCTACAAGGTCAGAAAAAATTCAATTGAAAAAATGCTGAAAAGTGGAACTAGTTTTGCAGAGGTAAATAGGCATGATTGTATGCTCATAACTGCAAAAGCATGTTCTGATTGTGGTCCAATAATCACGGCCTTTTGAAATGCAAATTCTGGATAGGCACCTCAAAGGTCTAACTTTGAGAAATAAGCAGCTCCATGGAAAAGAGTAAGGAGGTGAAACAAAGGTGGCACTGGATAGGCATTCTTTGGGGTTACCAGGTTCATTTTCCTATGGTCAACACAAATGCAAAGGCCACTATCCTTCTTTGGGACAAATAGGATGGGCAAGCTTGTTTTTCAAATTGCTTGTTCAAAGAAATTGTTTCAATAAATTTTCCTCAATGTATTCTTGAAGTGCATTCAATTCCTGTTTTGAGAGAGAGTAAACTGGTCTTGGTGCCAGAGGTGGGCCAGCAATTTTGATCCTGTGGTTATAAGAATGGGAAGAAGTTATTTTATCTGGCTTTAAAGCTTAATATAAATCAGCAACTTCATTGTAAACCAAAGGTAAAAACTCTTCAAAGACTTCCAAATCTTCAAACATGTCATCTTTGAGCACTGGGTTCAAAGTATTCACAAAATAGCAGAGGATTAGGGAGCTCAAAATAAACCTTTTAGTAGACCCCTTTTTTTCTTTAAAGAAACAAGGAAAATGCAAGTCAGAAAAATAAGCACTAACTCCTAAATCTGGAGAGGGAAATTGGGAATCAAGGTCAGGATAACTCTCCTGGTAGAAAGTTGTCATCCAAATGAATGGCAGTTTCAGGTAGGCTTTTTAATTCCTGTTTGACAAAATGGTTGGTTTCCTGGGGTTGGAAGTTTTGCAGGTTAATTACTCCTTCTTGCAAACTCAAATAGAGATTCCAGTTGAAAAGAAAGTCATGGCCTAGAATGAGTTTGTTCATTCTAGGGATGTCAAAGACAAATAAGTCCCATTTGAAGCTGGGTAAATTGCAAAATGAAAAGGTCCATTTTGTCTTATGGGTAACCCAATGGTATGGATGGGTTGCACTACTTGCCCAATAGACAGGAAATTTATCTATCTTGGAAAACTTAAGATTTTTGGAAGTGGCAAAAGATGAACCTATAAAAGAAACAATATAAGCACCAGAATTGATTAAAACATGATAAAGAGTATTGTTGGAATGGAAAAAGACCAATATCAAACTTGGAGCATTAAGTGACTTGCGAGTGCGAATACTGACTTCCTGATATTTAAATAATGTTTAGTTTTCCTTGCAAGTATCAGAAAAGCTACAAGCTCATTTTTTGACAGCTTGGCTGCTTTACACAACTATTGAAATCATACTTTCCTCCAAAATACATACATAACCCTTCCTTCTCCCTGTCAGCTAATACTATTTACAGAGAAACCTGTAAAAGTAAAAAAAATAACAAATAAATGATAAAAATAATGTAAAAAAGAAGGAGCAGTAAATCCATAAATATTATTACAGGAATGGATTCCCCACCCAAGATTAGGTAGGGTCATTCACTGACCCCACCCTTGGATTATAACTCCTTAATATTTTAAATTATTAAATAAAAATTGATCAAAAGGTAATGGCACAACCATGGCACTGTCAATTTAATATTCCACACATACTTTCATGTATAGGTTTTACACCTAAAATTCAGTCAAAACAGTGGTGTTTTTTACATTTTAGAAGTTAGACACAAAATGTGTTGTGTCACAATTCCGTGCCAGTTGCGCATCCCTACACAACCCCTGCGTACCTGATGCATCATATTCCTGCAAATAGCTAATCTTGCCATGCACGCAGGGGATCCTACCCTGAATTCATTTGAATGAACTGATCCCTGGGTCAGGATCTTTGATGACTAAATCTGACAAAAAGTACCACTCACAAGAGCTACAACCTAGCAGGATCCTCCTGGTATATGTAATACTATTACATAAGCATTGCAAATTCTTTAAAAAACTTAAAATTTAAATAAAATTAGCTTTAGCTAATTTCAAGCATTCTAAATTGAAAACCAAATATTAAGGATTAACACAACACAGATCTTTGAAGACCCAGCAACACTACAAGACACCACAAAAAATAGGGCGCCACCCGTATGCAGGTGGCAAGTTGTATCTCACCTGTATCCAAGCTATATCTCAAGAAGTATCTCTGTTATATCTTCAGTTGATCTCACCTCCCCCCCTCTGTCATTGACAGAGGTTGTCACATCACCCTCAACTCTACATCCACATATCTTTACCCTACTACACCTTCAATCTCCTCTGGTCCTGGATAGCATCCATGAGTGGAGTTCAACCCACGTTGCTCCACCAAGTTCCAGGGGCAAGTGAAAAACCCATTCAACCTCCAAATCATCAGAAATGCTACCTCCAATTACATAACTATGTAATTGCTGGATTGGGAAAATGAACTGAGGAGTGAGCCACCAACCCCAACACACTGTTGGAGTGAAGAATTCACTTTTTCAACCACCAGGTTGCAGTAATCATTTTAATGCCTGTTGAACCAGGGGGATAAAAATTCTCTTACAGGAACATAGTTTTAAATAACACCCTAGTGATCAGTAACCACATTTTAGTTCATAATATGACCAAATATATATAAGCATTATTTGTGCCTTTGAGAATTGAGCTCACAAGTTGAATTGGATTATAGAATTTGGATATTTCTTTCAAATTTAATTTTGATTATTTATTTTTATTTCATTTGTATTTTTTCTCATGGTTTTTTATCTTTTTCTGCAAGAGGTACTCATTGGATGATGTGGGGGAAAAGTAAATGAATGGTATCTGCTGGGAAACCCATCCTGGTATGGTGTGCTCTGAAATATATATATTTATATTTTATTGTTTTTTTTTTCTTGTGTTTTTATATCTTCTCCTGCTTGAAAGACAAATTGGACAATGTGTGGGAAAAGTACAGTGGGTAGAAAAAATTCATGGGACTGTTTGTCAAAGCATATTCAACAAGGTAATTTTTTTTTCAACCTTGTTTAAATTCATTTTATTAATTTATGCACAGCTATTTAAAGTAAAAAGTAAAAAAAAATAACTTTTTGAGTCAAAAAAAGAGAAAAAATTCAGTTGAGAATTGGTTGCGCAACCAGCTTTGATTGATACCCAAACCAACTTGGCAAGGCACCAGGCCAATTTGGGGATGCGCCAACTGGCACTAGAAAGGGCACCAAGATCACATGGCTGGGTGCCAAGCTAGCTTTTTTGGGCACCACACACACTTTACAAACAAAACCTGGAACTTTGCCAGGCCCCCAGATAGGCTTTATACACCATCAATTTGCAAATGGGGGTGTATATTGCAACCCAAAGTTTCATATTTTTGATGACAAATTTGGTTTTAGGTCTCTCCCATGGCCATATACATATATGGTGTGTAAAGCGCATCGGGGTGCCTGTCCAGGTTTGACTTGGCATGTGCCTAGTGGGACTTGGATTGGGGCCCAGGGAGCTTGATTAGGTTGGGCTTGCAGGGATCAAAACTTGGCACCTAATCAAGCTCCCCTTGATGCCAATCAATGTTGGTTGTACAAAAATTGACCAGCCTCCCTCCCCCCAACTTCAAGCCTTTTTTTTTCAAGTATGATCATGTGATTGGTGGGTCAATGCAACCAGCTTTGATCTGCGCCAAGATAAACTTGGCTGGGCACCAGACCAATTTGGCCAGGCGCCAAGTGGACATTGGCAAGGCACCAAGAAGGCTTTGCCAGGTGCCAAGATGACTTTGCTAAGTGCCACATGGGCTTTAGCAAATTTTGGATAAACTTGGCTCAGCACCCAAACATGCTTTACAAACCATACACATACACCACAGGGCCAACTTGCTGTTGAGCCCCCAGCTTGGCCAACGCTGGTTCTACAGCACTCCCTTAGTGGGAGTGGGCCCGTCAAAATAACGTTGGTGTTCCAAAATGTTGAGCATGGTTGAGGGCTTGCCAAGGGCTTGACGCTGATTCCACCTCTGCGCGGTTGGGCCCTTGTCAAATTGCTTTCAAGGTTGATCTGACAGCAATTTGACTCAAGGGTCAGAAGGTCCTTGTGGGTTGAATCATTGTCATTCTCAATGATGATTTGACCTTTTTTTTTGGTTTCCATTGTTGGTGCAGGGGGCTTGCCAGATCAGATCATTTATATTTATCTTATTTTAATTGCTAATGTTTTAATCTGTCATAAATATTATTACATGATTTTTTTTTTGTGGGAAAATTTTACAGTTGTATTTTAACAATGAAATAGAAAGAAATTTACAAAAATTAAAAAAAAAACTTTTGTCAAGTTTTCTCATGGGATGGGGATTGTAAAACAATTGGTGTTTAATATTGATACCCTCAAGCTCCCCACCAGTACTGTTGATTGCAATCAATTTTTTGAATCAAATCAAGTTTGTTCACAGCTTTCAATGGGTGTGAAGAGGCATGAGATTGAAGGTGTGAATTGATTGATTTGTTGATGATGGCAGGGAGACAACAGACATGTGTTATGGATGAATGATGAGGGTGACATGACCACCTGCAATGGGCAAATGAGATACTGGGTAGCAGAGAGAGGAGAGAAGGAGATCAGAGGAGTCAAGCAAAGGGAGAGGGAGGGCCAGAGGAAAAGTACTCAACTCATTTCACCCAGTGAGGCCATGATGTTTGAAACAACTGGTGGCAGTAATCTGAGTGATGATGGAGTGGTGTCAGTGGATCAGAGAAGGGAAGAAGAGAGGGGGAGTAGTTAGGGAATGAATTGCTCAACCAGTTCCTATGACCAAGAATTCCATCAGGAGACCAAGGGGGCCACCATTGTTGGCAAGTGATTGAGTGGTACCCAAGAAGAGACCAGTACCTGTGAGAGGGAGATTCAAAGGAGAGAGAGAGGGGGGTGTTGGATGGATGGATGGATGGATGGATGAGGAGGGAAGGAGGGGATAGGATGTTCAGGTCTTGGTTGGTCTAGAGAGAGGGAAGTAGTAGTAGCAGTCCACCGTGGTGGGATTGATCAAGAGAGGTGGAGTGAGTGAGAGCAACAATGATGATCATTGTCTGAGCCAATCAATAGTCAACCAGTAAAAAGCTGATGTCATGGGTCAGAAACCATGGCATCACATGGATCCACCCAGTGCCTCCAGCTGGTGAATTGACTGCGGGGGTGAGGTGATGTTGCCTCAACCCCAAGGGCTAGTCACTGACAGCCACCCCTCCTGGTGATTCAACCACAGGGGCAAATTGCCATTACAACAACTCTGACCACCCGTCACCAACCAGGCAACTGGTGGATTGACGCATGGGTTGGTCAACCGTTGGCCAACCCGGTGGTCAAAATGTCAGGCGGTTGACGCGCGCGCCCTCAAATCAACCCTTGTCATTGGCTCTACAGTCCTCAACAGCCAAAAGTGGCCCTGTGGTGTACACATACATGTGCATGGTTTCCAAAAGCAGTTTTATATGTCAAAGGTATGTACCACATCAAATCATTGCATGAAAGAGCTTTTATGTCAATAGTATTGGTACAGTTATGTTGATAATAATTTCACAATGTAGAGTGTATTTTGATGCAGGGGAAGATGATTAAAACACTATGGACATTTTCAAGATTTAATGATATTTATGTGATTTTACAACACAGGTATGTCTGATGAAAAAAATATTTCAAGTAGGATATCCTTGCAAGAGTCTATGGATTAAAGTAGTGAGAGTTGGAAATTCTATTATCACAAGAATCAATATTGAAACATGACTTTAGATCTACAAATAATTTAAGGTATGAGTTTAGACATTATGAAGGCAAGTTCAATTGGAGGCTGCATATCCAAAAGCTGTTTGCCCTCTGGAGAAAGGGAAGAAATCAAATCAGGATGATAAAAGTTGCTGGGGAGTCTTGTTGGCCCCTTTATGAGTTTTTCTTGGAGGTTGGAAGGTTTCCTCATCATTCACATTGAATGACCACGTTTGTACCATATACCAAGTATCTCAGCTTTCATTTTGTCAAATTTTTTATCTATTTGGTGACCAAGGGCAGAGAAACCTTGAGATTGCCATTGGCACTGGAGCTTCTGGAAGACCTTTTCATTGCAGACCTCAATGTCAGAGCAACATTGTGTTTCACTGAATATACTAGACTGATTTTCTGGTAATCCAAGTGATTCCAAGATCTCAGTTTGTTTATTTGAGAGCTTTAGGCAGAGAGGAAAAACTATGTGAAAGAAATGGGGTAAAAAATACCATGGGATGATAGGGAGTAATTGCTTACTTGTTTGCGCCATCTGGATTTTCTTGTCTGATTTTGTTTTTCTGCATGTGCTTCTGAAAGATATTTTCAAGACTTAATATTGGATCTCCTGCCCATGAACCACCTCTTGAGGACAATGGTAAGGTTGAATTTGGTGTTATGCACTGAGTTTAATGGGTAGTTTCTAAATGCACCATGTGAATGGGCATGGTTCCAATTTTTAATGATGAGTCCCATAAACAACTGGTTCCAATGTGATTCCCAAGGCTCAGACCAATTGAAACCACAGCAAGGAAAGTTGATTTGTGCAAGGTCTTGAAGAAAAACCTCTCTTGCTAGGGTTGATATGCCATGTAGTAGACATGAAGACTTTGATGGGACTAGAGAGGTAGTGGAGTGAATCTGTTGATGAATGCAAGATGATGGCAGTGATTGAACCTGGGATTGTTGTAGGGAATTGGGGATGTGTTGCCAGTGAGTATCCGTTGACTTGATGATATTCATCACAACTCTACAGTAGGATGACAGACATTGAGAGAAGTGGGAGTTGGAGCCAGGGACACTGCTGGAAACAGCTTGATTGAAGAGTCTGGGGTTTTTTGATGGGGCTCCATTCAAGAGGTATGGTACCATGATGGGTTGTTTTTTGTTTGCACTGCATGATTATCAAAGTAGGAGAGCATGGTCAGCATTCGATAATTGCAAGGCACAGGGGGATGATGACTTGAATGTTAAAAAAGATGGAATTTTGCCAACGGACAGCCACCATTGCAGCAGGCTCATGGTCAGAAACCATTGGGGCAACCATTGGGGAAAGCTAATGGTTGGCAACCATTGGGGAAAGCTAATGGTTGGCAACCATTGTGGCAAGCTAATGGCCAGCAACGATTGGGGCATGCTAATGGTTGGTGACCACTGGGGCAAGCTAATGGTTGGTGACCATTGGGGAAAGCTAATGGTTGGCAACCATTGGGGAGAGCTAATGGTCAGCAACCATTGGGGCAAGCTCATGGTCACCAACCATTGGGGCAAGCTCATGGTCACCAACCATTGGGGCAAGCTCAGCCTAAGCTAATGGACCATAACCATGAGGCTAAGGTAATGGATGGTGATCATTGATAGTGAGTCACTCCTCAATGCATATATGCATACCAGGTAGTGTATAAGATGTGGGTGGGTAGTGCACCCAGCACCCAATTGATGAATCCCTCCATCATTTGATGAATCCATCCATCCATCCATACATACATCCATCCATACATCCATCCATAAATCCATCCATCCATCCATCAATCCATCCATCCATCCATCCATCCATCAATTGATATGAAGACAGCCAAATGGAGGATATGCCAATGTCTGGAATTCAAATGTGGCAAGGGCACATATGAAGATGAAGATGGAAACAAAAAGATAGGAATGTCTTTTTCTTCCTCTGCCTTCAAGAAACATCAGGCGGCTATAAGCAGACTCAATCAGGCCCTGCAAGTCACAACAGATATATTGCCATGACAAGGGAGCAGTCATGTAAGTGGAGAGGAGGGATGGGAAAGTAGTTAACACTGTACATTCATGTGCTGATCTTCTTATTTGCCTGCTATAATGATTTTCAGGTTTCTGACAATCCAGCAAGGAATGAAAGCAAAGAGCAGATTCAGGTTCCGCTTTACCGGGGAGGGCACTGGTTCAATTCTCAAGACCTCAAGCATAACTCTTTTCCTCTAGTCCCAAGGCACAGTCTGCTTGTGCTTCTCCAAGCTGCAAAAATGTGCCTTGTTCATCAACTTAGTTACCCGGCAATCACAGATTTTTTGAAGACAGAGCGGGAGTAGATTAAGAATCTGGGGAGGGAATTCAATTTTGATTCAAATAACATCATGAAGCCAATACCTCAAAGCAAAGTCACTCTAATTCAAAGGCTAGGTTTTGAGCCCAACCTGGAAACAAGGATATTCTTTCCAGAATGCTTCAAGCTGTATCCAATCCCAGACAAATTGGACAACCAAGCATCAATTGTCAAGAAATATACTGCCAAGTTCTATTCCACTAGCAAAATCTTTGTGCACCAAACTGGTAATGAGCAGGGCATGTACTGTGAAACAGAATTGCTGATGAAGACCAGTGGGAAACATAACAGACCCATCAAACCAGCTTGAACATTTCATTATCAAAGCTTGAAGGCCTGGCTTGGTAGAAAATTATGGTTTGCAGATTTTGAAAAGCTCATTGAAAGCAATCCTCATCATAAAAACCTCAATTCAAATGTGATGAGCAATGTTTGGGATGGCTCAGTTTGGCAAAACTTTGTTGGAGGTGCAGACAAGAAGAGGAAATTTACGCAACGACCAGGGCACCTTGTCTTCAGTCTTTATGTGGATTTGTTCAACCCATTTGGAAATAAGGTTGGGCAAAAATCAATCTCAGTGGGAGCAGTGATCTTGATCTGTCTCAACATTCCACTAGCGGAAGGTTACAAGATGGAGAATGGTTTCCTTTTTGGTATTATCCCTGGGCCCAAGGAACCCAAAGTGGAAGAAATCAACCACATTCTAGATCCATTGGTTGATGAAATCAAAGACCTCTGGGAAGGAGTATGGTTTTCTGAAACCAGCCAGTTTCCTCAAGGTAGGGAGATATTTGTTGCACTGTTTCCATTGATTGGGGATTTGCCAGCTATGTGCAAGGTGGCAGGATTCTCTGGTCATTCTTCAACCATCTTCTGCTCATATTGTCAAATTAAAAAGGACAAGATCAATGACCAAATGTCAAGGAGTTCCAGCCAAGGAGAAATGCCAAGCACATGAAAAATGCCAAGAAGTAGGAGGAATGTCAGACATAATGGGAGCAAGATCAAATTACCAAGGAGAAGCGGGTCAGAGAAAGCTGTTTGAACAGGCTTCCATATTGGATTCAGTAATAGAGCTCATGCATCGGTGGATTTTGGCAAATCTCAAGGATCGTAGCATGAGTTATCTTAAAATTGCTCTAGACAGAGAAGAATTGGGGAAGGAAAAAATCGGAGAGAAGAACAGAGGAGAGAAAACTGGATCAGAAAGCATCATTGGAAAGGGGAAGAGAAGGAAGTCTCCTGAAGATCAATCAGAGGAGGGTGATCACAACCAGAGAAGTCCCAAGAGACGGCTTAATGCCAGAAATCTGAGAGCACTTACACAAATAATGGAAGAAAGCTCAAAAAGTCAATCCAGATGATATGAATTGAGATCTTCACAGGCTGGGAAATCATCATCAGCCTCACAGCAAACCAAGAAATCTCAACCATCTTCTGAATATACTAGTACTCACTTGTATTCTTTAAGAATTAGAATTATTGGGAGCTTGGGAAGTTCACAAAGTATAGCCAGTCAAGGAAGCCACACAAGTACTCTGAAGCTGATGGGGGGTGAGGGAAGCAGTCCACTGAACAAGGATTATGACAGAGGGAAAGCAGCTCAAGTGGAATCATCCATCCAAGGGCCTCAATTGATGCTTCACAATTTGAGGCGCATCCAACAGGTGATTTAGGACACAAAGGTTCCATCAAGGATGACAAGGGTACCAAAGAATGTTGGATTTCAGGGTGCAGGATCCCTCAAGGCCGCAGAGTGGCTGACACTCTACATGGTTTACTATCCCCTTGCTATGATTCCTTTGTGGAGTGGTAAGCATAGACCTGGTATTGATCACATTGGCTCAATAAAAATCTTGAAGGACTCAACAGTGCTTCTCATTTACATAAACAACATGTTAATGAAGTATCATATTCCAAACCAAGATATCATGGAGGTTGAATGACTAATGCTGGAATACCATCAAACACTAAGGACTGGATGGCCAAAACAAAGGAGTAAACCCAACTTGCACATTACTCAGCATTACCCAGAAGTGATCAAAAGGTTTGGTCCACCAATGGCCACGGCAGCCTGGGCATAGGAAAGGTTGAATTGTATCTTGGGAAGGATACCAAAGAACAATTGCACAGGGGAGCTCACTAAGAATCATGCTGTACAACGTCCTTTTTACTGGGCAAACAAAGCAAATAATAAATGAATTTATTACAGGTGATATACATGGTACAATCATGAAGACATGTAAATCAAGGAGTCAATATTCAAGTTTATTGATCCAGTCCAAGGTAATTAACAAGGGACAAGAAAACTCAAATCCCTACTTCAGCCTCACCCCATTAGACCTGGAAATCCATTGCTTATGGATAAAAGAGGTTGGAAGATTTGGTCTTCAACAGGATGTGTCTCTCAATTACAATGTGCACAAAATCAACAGTACCTTGATACATCATAAAAGGTTTACAGTGCAACGGCTGGATCAAGGTAAAAATCACTCCAATTCCTATGTGGAGATCATGAGGGATGAACTCTGTTCATTTGGTCAAATCACTGAGCTCTTTGTGCAATCAGAAGGTGGGGATGTTTGGTTTGTGATTCAGTTATTTCAAGATGCACATGCAGAAGATGCCAAAGATCCATACACAGCCCACCCCAACTTGAATGTGCAAGTGGTCTCAACAGGTCTAAGGGAGACTGTGGTGATGACGGGAAAGGAGATAGTGGGGCCTGTGGCTGTTTTGAACAATGTTGTGGGGACATTTGGTTATCCAGGCAAGACAATGACTTTGGTTTCCCTGGCACAAGTAGTGAGTTTCCCTTTTAGCTGATATGAGGCCAAGGTCAAAACGGATTGTGGAATGTGCAGGGATGGATTTCAACATGAAATTACCCATGGTGTTTGGAGTATGGGTGAACTGAAACCTTAGCAAGTATCAACAAGCATCATTTGAGGAAACATGGACAAGTGGACACCAAACACCAACCATATGACACTTTTTGTGGACATGAACAGGGCCTAAGGGATGATGAAATGGAGATTAGATGTGAGGTTGGTTGAAATAATATTTGTAACAACAGAATCTTGGATATTAAAATTGTCATCATGCATTGTATTAGTTTCCAATGAATTGGAAAGACAAATCCTCAGTTGTCAAATGTTTACAATTGGGGAATGATGAAGGAGGAGGGTAGGAATATAAATAAGAAATGCTCTTATCTCACATTGATCATCATCCTCCATTTGTTCTTTCCCCCATACCAATCACCCGGTCTAACCATCAAGTTATCTGTTCATACTCTCTCACAGTTAAACAATAATATCTCACAGTTAAACAATACTATCTCACACACTCACCATCTATCTCTATAACAATATTGGTTTTTCAAGGTTTGGAAAATCCTGACTTCAACCCTCTACAAAATCAATTCAGTCCCAGGCATTGGCTCTGCAACTAAACCATAAGCTGCATGTTTCCTTGCCTCTCACACCAGCCATAGGGCCCTCCTCCTAAAATTTAGGGCATTACGGACTAGTGCTATAGTATTACATTACACCCTTAGCCAACCCTTGAATATTAATTATTTATCATGCCAGACCAAAGTTCCCATACCTCCCAACCTGCTGCAGCTGGTCAAGACACTCCAATGCTGTCTGAAAGAGACAATATCCTCTGGTGTGCAAGAGACAGTGTCCTCTGGTTTGCAATATAATGAGGGACTCCTGGATGACTTACTCAGGGGGGTTCCCCCAGATGTGAATACTATACTAGAATCAGGTGAGCAGTATGATTGAACTGGGAAGTCCACTAATTTAATTAACACAGAGATGCTGATTGTGATGGGTTTAGTGGACATGAATGATTGCACTGCTCAATCTAGGATTGGACTGACCAACCGTTCTGAAAAGCGAAAACTTGACAAGGAGAATTTGGACCGCAAATTGAGACAAGTGCGCCGGATGGTCATGACAAAAACCACCCTTCCCAGTCAATCTAGTACAATCTCACGTTCTTTACGGCAATGGGTCCGCTTTTTGATGGGCATGTCAGCAAATGTAATGAACTTCCCCTCACCTCCCTCTCCAGAAGAAATACTGAAATGGGAACAGTGGGCTCCTTGGAGGGCACAGCAGGTCATGGCACATCTGGAGTCTGTCTGGACAGAAAATGGATAGGAAAATCAGGCGGATGGGCAGCTGAAATACAAAGAAGAAGTGGCTAGACTCAGAAACAACATTGTACCCCCACAATTCCACCCAGGACCCAATTTTCCATCAACCAACAATTTCCCGTGGAGTGCTAAGGTAACATGTGAGAGAGATGTGCAAAAGGCAGGTTTCTCAAGGATTATGTTTGAGTGGAATGCAAGGTCCTTTGTATCATCGGGCTGGAATGCAGCAATAGGTGCCATCATAGTCCAGAATTACTCAAACTGGAAAAGGCGCAATCTGGTATGGTGTGGGATGGAATGGAGAACATGAGCGCATTGTTGGAGAGATTGGTCCTGGGGCAGGGAAAAGAAATTTGGCAAGCAGAACTATTAGGGTCAAAGTTGCAAGAAAATAAAATTACCAAGCCCCAATGCGCATCCATCCAGCAAGCCAAAAAGAAGGTTAGAGCATGAGTACTGGGGATTTGTATTCAAAGAATAGATGCTGATGGTGTGTGTTGGTTTGCATTACAGATAAGTGAAAAGTGGTTTCACACAGCCCTCAAATGACTTCCCAAAGAAGCAGCAGAAGTAATTGTAATATTTGACCATGTGGATGTTGTTTCTGATTGGGAGGAGGATAAATACGGCACTTGCACAAACATTGAAACCCCCTGGAGAAGCTGTGAACTAAACGATCTAACTCAAATCCTAGATGAAATAGAATTACGAGTTGCTATGAAGCACCAAGAAATCAAGCAGTTGCATTCACTACTTGATTGTGTGTCAGGCAAGGTGAAACCCAAAGAATTCACCCTCCTTGAATGCCCAAAAAAACTTCCAATTGATGCTTATCACCCTGCAGCACTGCAAGCCCTTTCAAAAATTGACCTCAAACTTGTGGCTCCTTGTGACAACTCAAAAATTGTCGCAGCAATCACCTTACTATCAGAAAAAACTAAGAAGAAACCTTTTACCACAATTGGCATATTTCCAGCTCATAACCCCAAGGCAAGTGGATTGCGCCAACAATAGTTGACACTTGGGTGGTCTTTTTTTTCTTCCTTTATCTTGAGAGCCTTTCTATTCTTATATTTCTTAATGCAATAAAAGTTGATATACAAGTTTCAGTGTTTATGTTTCTGTAAGTGATGCATGAGTTTAAGACATTCCAAGCAATCTTGTGAATGCGGGATAACACATACCTGGATGAAACAAGTATTGTGTTTTTAAGAATGCCCAAGACTGGGCAACAATTTTTTTTGGGTTTAATCAATTTTTGCCCAAGTTTAATCACAGGTTTTTGAGCCAATTTTTTGGAGTACAACAATGGTTGCCATCCATAGAGCTATCAGAATGCATCTGGCCCATTGGGTAAGTGAGAGCTCTATGAATGAACTTTGCATGCCTCACATTATCAGATGCTTACAGTGGACTACAACAGTGGTCACCGTCCATAGAGCTATCACAATGCATCTGGCCAATGGTTCAGATGAATGAACAGTGTGCATGGACTTTGAGTCTCTAACTTTCACAGATGCTCATGGGACTCAGCTCACCACAATGTCACATTATGAACTCATTTATCAAGAATTAAGTTGCATAAGGCATACATGAATTGATTTATAAGCATGATGATTAAAAGCAATGGAGAAAGAAAAGCTAGTACACTAAGATACTGATGAATTTGGGATAGCTGAAATAGAAACATTAGATTTGCAAGGTAAACTAAATACAGGATTATCAGTTGAAGGGTTTTGGGACAGCCAATGATCACTGAAATCAAGGACAAGACATTTTGCCAAGTCCATGCGGGATACCTGTGTTCCTGGCCAAAATTCAGGGCTGAAAAAGCAGTCTTGGATAAACTACACTATGTAAGCATTTGTCCGCTTCCATACTTGTTCCTTGATGTCCTTGGGCTCTAGCTAGTTGGCTTTGGAGACAAGGCTCAGGAGCTCGAGGGATTGAACCAGGGGAAATTTCCTAATGTCTGATGGTATCAGAAAGAGGCCACATACTCCCGTTACAAGGTAGGCCACAAGAATGTGGTAGTAGGGTTGGGATGTGATGGTGACCATGATTGTGTTGAACTTGGCATGCTGTGGTGCCACTGCTGTGGAGGACCCCTTCAATCAAAGTTTTTGTTGGCAGGAGAGCAAATGCAATGAGCATTTGGTAGATGTTGTCAACCAATTTGTCCAGGGAGTTGAAGCCAGATTTGTGACTGGGGCTGTCAACTGGCTGTCCTTCAATCCAAGCCATGTCTTCATGTGAGCCAAGAAAAGCAGCAAAATACTTGATGATTGAGATATCACGGCTTGCCTCATCTTCAGTACCTGGTGGTTGGATAAATGCTGGTGGCTGGGTGAGTTCTCTTGAGACCAGGAGGATTGATTGGAAAAATAATTGTGCCCATCTAACCTGTGAAAACTCTGGAGGGTAAGTAAGGTGGATCCAGAGATTGTGAAGCTTAGACCCTATGGTTGGGGCTGGTGGGGGTGGTGACCCGGGTAGAAGAGGCAGAGAAAATACATCTGGCATGTAATATGGCTCAGATGTGCAAGGTGCAAAGGGATTTGCATCTGTAGGAATGAGGAGAGGTTGGCTGCTGTGAGGGCAAAAGATCCCAGTGGAATCAAGCTTACCACTTGTAGCCAATTGACTGATCCATTCCTTAATACCAGCACTGATGGTGTTGAAACGGATTGTGTGAGATTAAAATTGAGGGTAAGATCCCCATTCTTTGTGGTCTTTTGCACCTAATCCAAAGAGGAGCACTGCTGCCTCAACAGCGCTCTTGTAGCACTTTGAGTCAATGATGCCATTTGCAAAGGGTTGAATGGCTTCCTGGAGTTCAGCCAGGTATTTTTTGAACAGTGTAGGTGAATCTATGGAGGGAGCTAAATTGATTGGCAATCAGGGAAGGTATTTAGATGGATGTGATGGAAGTGACTTCCCAGGGTCATTTGCAGGATCAGCGGCAGAGGGGGGGGTAGCCCCCTTGGTGGGTTGGGAGTCTATTACCATTGGTGTAGCATTGGGTTCAAGGGGAATGGTGATGGAGGCCTGCTCTACTGGGACTTCAGGGGTAAAGAGTGAATGTTGGGATTCTTTGGTGGGGACTTCATTTGGAGCAGCTTGTGTGGGTGGAGTAGCGGGGCCTGGGGTACTTTCCTCTTCATCACTTTCCATCAAGGGCGCAAATTTATGCCTCTTCTTTTTGGGATTGGCAGAGGAAGTTGCAGCCTGTCTTTTGGTGAGAAGTTTCCCTGACCCAATCTGAACCTCCTCCTCAGGAGGGAGGTCATCACCGTTTTCAACCACTGGTGAAGGACACAATGAGGATCAGCCAGGGATTAGACTAGCATTCAAGTCACCATGAAAAAAAAGGCTGCACCTGCCGGCAGGTGTAGCACCTGAAACTTATTTTGACTTGGTTTTGACTCTGAGAAAACTCTGTTTCAAACTTGAGTTGGAACCTGAGAAAAGTTGTTTGTATCAGTTCTTGAGGATTCCAAGTAATTCTAGTGCATGCATGGAATACAGAAGATTTGGAATTATGGGGAAATTCAATTTTATGTAAAGTGATAGAGAAGTGAAGCAGTGCAGCTTCACACCTGACACATAAAAGTTCCTACCTGGGTTGGATGAGTCAAGATTTTGATGCTTTTTTTCTTTCTATTTCCTATTAGATCATTACAAGAGGTTTGAGGGTCCTTTTTTTTTGTTACTTTGTGGCTGAAAAAAATTGTATTTTTTGAAAGGATTAAATTCAGTTTTTAATATCTTCTTTTTCTTCTTGTGAAATGTAATAAATCTCAATTTGATGTAGGAAATTGAAATGTCAATCTAAATTTCAACTCAAGATTCAAAAATCTGCTCAGACATGTTGGAAATATTGTAACACATAGATATTGAGTTCAGTTATACATTTCAAATAAATCAATTTGAAATTGAAATAATTGAGGAGTTTCACATTTCATTTTACAAAATGAATGAATTTACAAAAAAAAAAACCATTTCCTTGAGTGATTTTATTTCTCTAATGTCTTTTTGCAGAAACTTTGTTTTTAATATTCCTTATAATATTGGAAGCTCAAAAGAATTAATCTAGTGATATTGATTTGTTTTATTTAGCAGGAATTAATTAATAAATAAAAATGTTCTAAAATTTAGAGCTTTTGATATTGTTTTCTGGGTGACAACAGGGGAAATATAGAACTACTTGGAATCAAATTTATTCAAACCAACGTGGGGTTTCAAGTGATTTTGCTAATCTTTTGAGTTTATCCTCTACTGGCTTCATCTCCAAAACCAATTTCTCTGTCCAATTTAATGTGGCAAGAAATAGAGGGCAGTAACACTTAGAAGGGAGGGATTCACATGGTTTCATCTGATAATTTGGGACTATTTCATCATAAGTTCTTCCATATTCTACTTGTTTTTTAGCTTGAAGTTCACCTTTCATCTCAGATAAATAGTCGAGAGTGTTGTTATCAAGATTATGAAGAAATTGTGAATAAATTTTGCTTCTCCAATACACTTGGACAGAGTGATATTTCCCCTCATTGTCTTCTTCTGTATCTGAGCAGCATTCCTTACTAGGGAGAAGGCATTTTGCCAAATCCTTTCCCATATGGCGCTCTGCAGTGGCCAAGCGGTTTCTGTATATCTTGCAGATTCAAGACCAAAATTTTAGCTAAGAGGATTTAGAAAATGGAGAGAAATCTTAAGCTTACTCTGTGTTTAACTCTAGACCTAGGCTTCTTGTTACGTGTCCTAGGCTTCATGTAATTATCCTTCTGCACAGGTAGCCAACGTTCCAGTAGGCCAAAGAGTATGTCCTTCTTTCAAAACTCAATATCAAGTGGATAATTTGTAAATGCATCATTGTCCTTAGCATTTAACCAATGTTTTATTATCACTTCTGACAATATTTGGTCCCACTTTGTTGAATTATGATGGTCCCATTGGAAAGTTGGAACATGTATGCCATAGCTTTCTAATTCTTTCTGGCATTGCTCTTTGAACTTTCCAGGAATGCTCTTCTTCCATCCATAGAGGTTTTTATTGGTTGTTTCCATGTTGAAAAAGTTGTTGTTTGGGTCAATTGTATTGATGCTTTTTGAGTTTAAAACTTGTACTTGATCTTCAGTGGGCGGGGGCGGAACCCTTTCTCCTCAAGATTTCATGTTTAAAATAGTCTTTACATAGTCACGTAGGCATAGACTTATGGGGTCATTGGAATTTGGCAAATGTTCTGCTACTTCCTTGTTTAATGTGCGAGTTTTGATGGATTTTGAACTATGAGGAGGTCTACAATCCATGTTATAATATAGGGAAGTCTTCAACTAGCACTTGAAAAGGTTGTGAGGTTGTTTGAAGTGTAGATTTTATGTAGGGAGAGAATTTGCAGGCAATTGAATCTGAAGTTATTGGCTATTGAATATGATGAATTTTGAGAGATTATAAAGGGTTCATGTACAAATTGAATATCTCAAATTGGATATGCATCTACTCTATAATTCAATTCAAGCATGTGAGGCAAATTCTACATTATGCAATGAAAAAAAAATATTGTCAGAAGGAAGAAATGTTTGGGAACTACAACTTGGATTTTGATAAAAATGACCATATTTTTTATTCATGGTTTGCTTTACCATTGATCTTGATTGAGATGATTATTTTTTATCATTTTAAATGATGTCAGGAATAATAATCATTCAGTTCCCTTAACAGGGGAAAAGAATTAATCCAAAAATAGATTGAGACTTATTATCAAGTTTTACAGTTGAAATAATTTTATAGATTTTACAATGAAATTCAAGAGCTTGCTGTTGCAAACCAAGTATTTCCTTGGTACATTATTTAAAATCAAGAAGAAACCTTTTATGAAAAATAGAAATTTTCTCAAATTACTGGGATGAGAACTTAAGTTGTTGCAAATTTCACCTCCATTTTTTAAATCCACGGTATGATCAAGAGGATCAATTTTACCCAGGTTTAGTATTGAAATTGATGAAATGCTTTTATGATTTTTTACATGGGGAGTCAAATTTCAATTGTTGATTGGTACAAAAATGCTTGAAAAAAAAATGCTTCCTCCAATGCAATTGAGAGGTGCAATTTTGATCCAACTTGCAGTAAAATCTGATTGTGAATCTGTTTTGATATCTGCTACAGGTAAAGAAAATATTAAAAGTTTTCTTAATAAATGAATATTTCTGGTTTTGAATGCAAATTTACAAGGATTCATCTGAAATTTTGAGTGCTTAAATTCTCCCTAATTGAAAAGAGGGCCAAGGTAATATTCTTAAATCAAAAATAGTATGAAAACTTCATTTCTTGATCATTTACCACATTTTAAATAAAATGTTTGCAATTGAAAGTAGATAGAATTTAATTTTTTGATAAAAATCATGTTCTTACTTCCTTTCATGTATTGCAACCATTTCATCTTATTTGGTTAAACATGACTTTGGAAGATTAAACTTAAATCTCTTGAGACGTATCAAACCTGACTGCATCAATAAACACAAATCTTACCACCTTTCCACTGGTGTTTACCTTCATGGGTGGGTTGGAGTTCATGAGAGGACAATATTTCACAAAAAGAGTTCAAGTACCTTGCAACGCAAGGAACTTGATTTTTCAACTTTTATTTTTGTTTTAAGCCAAATATGATTGAATTTCTTTACAAAGAGAGCTGCTTATGAAAAATTGGTTCTTTTGTTTAAAGTCATAGTGAATTTTTCAAGATTCTTTTGAGATTGAAATCAGGTGATCTCATCCAAAAATACTTTGATTTGATACCTTTGAGGTAGCAAACCCCATTCATTGGAAAAATCCATGGATTTTCATAGGATGAAATAATTCATTTTATAAGGAAACCAATGGACAATAAATCTGATTGGATTTTGCCACATATCAAAACATGAATTGGACTTGAAAATTTAAAGATTATCAAAAGGTCAGACACTCCATAGTTGACAAACTTACATGTATTATTGATTTTTTCATGAAACAAAGATGAGGTTTTCTTTCCTCATTGCATAAAAAGGCTTTTTCTAGCATTGACTTTGAGATAAGGCACTTATTATTCTCTTTTCTCGTCAACCCTTGTGTTATAATTGAAAAGAGGTGGAATTTTCTTGAAAGATCAAGTAGAGAATCCAATAATTGGGAAAATTACTGGTAATCAGTGATGAGAAACATCTAAAAGTCCATTGGAATTGAACTTCTATTGACCACCAATGGAACAGCTGTAAAAGAAATAGAAATTAATGATAAATCCAATATGATTTTTGAAGCATAAGTACTTACACCTTCCAAGGAATTCACACCTCTCCATCCAAAGGTGCCAGAAATTTGGTATTAATTGTTCTGGAATATGCAATTCTAAGGCTTCCCTGTCAATTATTCTTTGAAGTCTGAAAACCCAAACTCTTTCATTCTGCTCTTCGTGCATCCAGATTTCACTTGGTGCCCAAATTTCAGGACATGGCTCAATTTTTTCCTTGAGTTCATGATCAATATGTTGGTGTGTTTCTTCCAACCATTCTTTTTGTTTGTGGGATGATAGAACCACTTTCTTTGCTTGAGGTTTCAGGGGTATTGGGAGCAATTGGTGGATTGGACATGTGTTTTCTGTGAGGTATGAGTTGGTTTGATAAGTTGGGTACAAATCAATTTTGGTTTGATATTTATAGGAAATTAAAAGGAAATATACTATTGCATATATGAAAAACCTATGCATAGATGGTATGGAGATCTTCATTGGTGCTTAGCATTATATGCATTAAATAGAATAATTGAAGAGTATTGCATACTGTATCACTTTGATAATGATTTGACGGATTTAAAGAAATTCCTGTGGCATTTTGAAGCAGAAATGTTGAATATTATTGGATCTATGGGTTTGGAGATCATATGGAAATTGGAATGAAGTTTCTTTGGTTGATTCATTTCTTAAGAAATGAATGATTGGTTGATAAATGAAGGTATTGTGAATCACTGGAACTTGATAACCAAACAAAAATCACAGCTAAACTTAAAATTAGGAAAGAGAGATATTTGCATGGATTTGGATATATTTATTTATTTGATTAATATTATGTACACTCAAACCAGCCATGATATGATCCCTTGCTTTGTTTTATTTCCTTTAAGAAACCAATCATAATATCAAACAGCAGTTTTTGGAGATATCCAGTAATTTTTAAGCAGGGTGCCGTGCCTACTTGCTTTGAGTTGCATTCCATCACCTTTGTATGAGTGTTTGAGCAACACACAGCATCAATGCTTTTGGGGCAAACCAAACATGATATTTTAATATGGAAGGCCCAAAATATTGGATCAATTCAATCTTCCATTGATGGTGTTTTTAATATGCAACATAATGCAATTCTTCAGTGAGTTGTTGTTGACTCCCATAAAATCACAATATCAAATTAATTTGTAAACAAAAACTCAGCTATTCTTGATTTAAAGAAAAATTTTAAAGACTTTTTCACAATTGTTATGCTTTGCAGCAGATGATAAAAAGAATTATGTAATGAGCAAATAATCTCATTATTTTCCAAAATTGTAGCATTTGGTTTGAAATTAAAGGGCTACACTTAATCTTTTTTCAATTTAAAATCAGCAACTTAGTCAATAAGTTTTAATGGCAGTATGATCATGAAGCATTCAATCATCCAAAAGAACCATGTTTCCAAGTAAAGAATTTGATTATCCCAAGATCATAAAAAAAATTGAAAACAAGAATTATCCATCTGGAAAAACTAACAGTCTAATTTCCTAAAAAGTCAACGGAATTAACTGTGGGAAACTTGGGGTTCTGAGGTAACTTCAACTAAATTAGAAGAGGTAGTTTTTTCAACAGCCCAGACAGTATTAAAGTGGCTACCCATATCATAGTCAGTAACCAGCACAATATCCTCCAGAAGGACCTCAGCCAATTTTTCATAAGAAAATCTTTCTGTAAAAATACTAGTTACATTTCTCCAATTTATTTTTTTGTCTTTATCAAATCCCATATCACTCAAGGCAGTCAGAATATACACCCTTGTGTTACCAAATTGACCCCAGATTGGATCTGGAGGTAAGCCAGCCTTCAACTATGATTCAAGTACAAGACTACCAAACTCAAGAAGCATGCCAGACTTCCACTTGGGCATCACTCTTCAATTTCCAGGACATATCCATATTGCAGCAGGACCAAAAACCAACATGTGTGAAACACATGCTAGAGAATTGGTCCCCCATCAATTCTTCTTCTCAGCTGAGTCCTTAGACATGAAAGGCTGCTGATTATCTTCCCTTGAATCAAGTTTCAAGTTGATCAGCCCGGTGACTAGAGAGACAATGTATTCAAAAACCGTATTCAGACCACCTCTCCAAGCATTGAGCTCAGCGTCCTGCTGGGAACTTGACTTCTTGTGTGGAGCAAAGGTTGAATCATCAATCACAGCTGCTTGAAGGTTGGAAAAGTAGCTTTGTGCTTGTAGCAAAGCTTCATCAGAAGTTCCATCAATCCCTTCCATAGAGAGGAGCACGTTTCTTGAGATTTTATGGGAGACAGCTCCTATGATGTCATTCAATGTGTGCTTCAACTTTGCGTAGGCCACACGTATTGGCTCTCTTGTATAAGCCAGGATTTCAGAGAGGGGATGGATATTGTTCTGGACTGTCTTCCTAGAGCAGGATAGAGAGTTTGTATTTATGAAGGTGTTTCCGACAAAGACATCATCATCCTTTCCTAGTAAAATCTTTTCTGTTAATTCAAAAAGTGGGAATCAGCTGATTTTCACAATAGAGGAATACAGTATTTTCAAAATTTACCATCTTTGCATTGTGTCAAACAAAGTTTCAAGGACTTCAGTATTTTAGATGTCTCTGGAGGGTTTGACATGATTCTTTGACCAAGAAGGTTAAGAGTGTTTGATATTAGGAACTGGGTACTGCTTATCATTTTGGAATAGGTTGACGGGGTTGCAAGGTCCTTTATTTCTTCCCAGTATGACAACCTCAAGAGATCTTCCTTAGTGAAGCCTATAAAAAGTTCTATGGATTGGAATTAAGTTAGTTGCAATGATTTTCATTGTATCAGATCATCTTTTGGCTGACCTGGTGGAAGTGAACCTGCAACTGAGGTTGACCCTGTTGTTTGGGCCTGGGTTGTGCCTTTGCTACTAGCATCACCCCCAGGCTGGCACTGCTGATTTACTGGTTGTTGTACACTCCTTGGCCTAGCAATTCTTTTTGCCACATCCTCAGTGATGATTCCAGCATTGGAAGCGTTTTGTTTTTGAGGAATGATGGTATGGGCATTCTGTTTCAGATATAAAATGGAAATTTGGAAGTCAATATTATGTTTGATATCAGGAAGAGCATGGAGAAGGGGAAACCAACCTGACCATCAGGGGATGTTGGGACTAGGGTTGGTGCAGGGGTGGGACTCCTGGGTGATGGTTCAATCAGAAAAACTTCTGGGGGCTCTTGTTGCATGTCACTTTTGCCGCTCACATTGGTAATAGAATTGGAGGAGTCAGATGAAGCTTGGGAGCTTGAAGGTGGCCTGTGAAAAGATCTTCTGGAAGCTTGCCAAGCAGCTTGGGCTGCAAGCCTAGCAGATGCCCTATTTTCTGGAACAATAAATGGTTTGGGAGCCGCAACAACTGGTGGCTGCAATTTGGGATTCTCAGGTCCTTCAACAATTGCATGATGAACCAGAACAGTTTTGGTGTCTTGAATTGGATTTTCTGCTAGACCAGTTTCAGCTGGTATTTTGGATTCAACTGAATATATTAGGACCACATTAGTTTTGAGTATTGGGATGAATTCCAATGTAAAATTTGGCGTATCAAATTATTCATTCAACTCACTTGTTTGCTGAGCCTGGTCATCTGCAAGGGTTACAGTGAGCTGGGTAGCCAATTGATCTAAAGTAGGTGCTGTCACACCAGGATTTGAAGGTTCCTCAATTGATAACAGTAATTTTGGATTCACAGCAACCATTGGCTCTTCTTCTTCATCAGTCAAATATTCAACAAGACCAAAAGCAATGGCAGATTGTGACCTCAACTGCTCCACTTTTGCATCATATTTCTTCTGATAGAAATCCAGGATTGACTGCAAAACTTGCTTATGCGTTTGTTCAACAATCTCATCACGCAGGAGGGCATTGAGTTGATTGAAAGTATGTCTTTCTAAGAAATTCAAGGAGGATTGCAAACCTTTAGTAGACCACACAGGACCCTGGACATGTAACACTTACCGGGAAAATCAGCCATTGTGTAATCAAGGTAGGTAGTGAGGTAAAGAATGGTCCAATATTTCTTCTTTTAAATGGTTGGGTATCATGTGGTTGAGACTAGAATGCAGCAGGACTACTTGTTGAAGGATGACTGGCTTATATACCATAGAAACAAACAGTAACATGTAACAGGTGTGTGCAATATGGTGGACAGGTGCATAATATGTGGAATCTGCATAGCTTATTTCTGCAGATAGAGTGGTGTATCAATACAGTTTTGGTCTTTATGCATAATATAGATATGTGTCTTGTGCTGGGGAGGTGGACGACTTATGATAAGTCGTCCAGCTCCCCAGACAATCAACATGTGGGAAAGCATGCATAATTGAAATTCTGTAGCAACGTTTGGGAGGTGGATGACTTAGCACAAGTCGTCCACTGTCCCTGAACCCCAATGGCAGGATTTTGGGGAATTTGAAAAATGGTTGACTCCCTGCGGTACAGAGCTTCTTTCTGCAGATAGAGTGGTGTATCAACAAAGTTTTGGTCTTTATGCATAATATCAATATGTGTCTTGTTCTGGGGAGGTGGATGACTTACAACAAGTTGTCCACCTCCCCAGACAATTGACAGGTGGGAATACATGAATAGTCCCAATCTTGTATGAACGTTTGGGAGGTGGATGACTTAGCATAAGTTGTCCATCACTCATTTGGTCTGTTATCTTTCAATTCAATTGGTACGTCCATTTTACAATTTATGCGCACTTCCCCATGGACTTTGGGAAAAAATGAAAATAATATTTCAAAAGCAACAGGTAATTTTTAAATTTCATACAACCAATTAATGTTTTAACCATATCTATCTTTTTTTCCATTTATTTTAGAAACAATTTCATTGGGAGAACAACTATGCAGTTTCAGAGAGGCATTTGCTAGCTTTTTTTTTATTTTGAATGAACAACCGAAATGGGTATGGTGTTCTGTTGATTTGAGACTTGGTGGAGGAAAAGTAGTTTGATGTGGAAAAACAGAAGTTTGCCATAAAATTTCTACAATACCACCAACTTTTGCATAGTCCACAATGAATCCAAGGGTGGGGAATGAGAGACCGTGACCTGTTTCTGCAGAGGGAGGGGGGATTGGTGTTCCTGTCGGCTTCTCAAGATAAGAGAACAATCCATAAGTATAACCATTGAGGTCATCCTGATCAGTATGAACAACATTTGAAAAGTCATCACAAGTCACAATGACATTGGATGCATGAAGAAATGAGTCTCTTTGATCATTCCACTCTGGAGATGTCCAGTTTGGAATTTTGAAGTCTTCTGATACTTGTCTGTTCTTTGCATGAGCCGTTTTGGAGAGATCTTTGATTTGATTAAAGACTAATTCATTATGGACTGGAAGCTAACTCCACAGGAGATCATCAATGGCAATTTCTTCTTTGATTAAATCCCTCCTTCTTGCATATATTCCTATGATGAAATGATTTGAATCATAAATCAATAAACAAATCAATGATGAGCAAGTTGGAATTGAGGAAAAAATACCTGCAGAATATCCTTTGTCAGTGCCTTGACAATATCCAATTCCAAACATAGATCCAGTTTTGGTATTATAATTGGTTTTATTCAAATTTTGACAATTGTTGGCCATTACGTAGAGATCTTGAATCATTTCTGAGAACATACTTGCAAGGCATGTGTATGGTCTTTGAGATAGTGAATGATACTTAAGGACAACATATGGTTGATATTTTTGATCAGAGACAACATGTAGATTGATTGGTAGGCTCATGTTTGGTACCACTACCTGACAGGGACTCAGCTTTTGCTTCAAAGTAACAAAATAAATTGATTCTGAGTTTGATTCCTTAGATGAATAATCCCGCTCAGCTTTACAATGTTTCTTATGAGCTCTGGATCTGCATGGCTCTGATTTGATAAATGCTATTGCTTGTTTGCATTGAACAGATGGATCTGTTTTTGAATCCTGATGCTGGTTCTGATTCACTAGCTTATCCTCACTACAAACCGTGTTTCAAAAACAACACCAGGAATTCAAGTTTCAAACATGGTAAGAAAATCAAATGGTTGAAGTTAGTAATATGAAACCCTAATGTCTTTATATTCAATGAAATTCATACATTCTGGAACCTCAAACCGTTTCCAAAGATTGCAACTTGTAGTTTCTTTTCAGGGTTATGGATGTGTGAGGATTAGATGTAGTGGAAGCTTTCACATTAGCTTGATCCATTGTTAACCTTAAAAAGTTTGAAAAAGAAATGTTTCATGATTGTTCATGAATTTTTTAAGCAATGATATTCACCGGGATAGGAGGACGGAAGAGGGTTTGATGGTTGATGATTCAGCCTACAATGAAGATTGCTACAAGAATGACAAGCCAAGGTGCCAATGATGATGAGGAAAAAAATGAACCTTTGGTCATCTTGTTGGAAGATTTGGCTGTAATGGAAGAGAGGCAAACAAGAATGGTAAGGAAGAGACAGATTCAAGTCAGTAAGTGATCAATCAAACATCATTTGAAGATGAAAACAACATGGTAAAGATTGGCATGATAGCTTGATGGGTTCTTACTGGGATGATGAAGAGTGCAAGAGTATTAAGTTGTGATGTAGTAGTGTTAGATTTCATGAGATTGAGTGCATGTTTGTTGGTGATGACCGGTGAGGATGGAGTGATTCTCTAATGCATGGGGTGTGAGTGGGATAGGCAGAGATGAAGAACAGAGTTAGCCTCAATACCATGCTTTAGAAGCAGTGAAACAATCTGATGGATCAAACAGTAGAAATCAAGAAACTCACCACCTGGAATTGGTCAGCTTTGTATGGGGTGATGCCAGAAAGGTGGCCTTGTCGCTGTGGTGACCAATCCGGGACACCACGGCAAAAAAAAAAAAAAAAAAAAAAAAAAAAAAAATCGGATTTCAGTTGTACCCCTATGGTTACCTTCATTTCCCCCCCATCTCTCAGCTCCTCCCTGTCCTAGCGGTCTAGGAAAGGCCTCTTGCCTGTCTCTCTGCTTCGCTTCCCTCTTCCTATGTTCAGCTCCCACTTGTTGCGCTCGCGGCCCTGACTTTTGGCAACGTGAGCAATCGTCAAACCACTTTTGACAATCCCAATCCACTCACCATTGATCCCCTCCAAATCCATCTAACCAATCATCCATCCTAACACCCTGAACCTCTTGAACCTTTCAAACGCAAACCAAAGCAATCTAGCTCCTAGACTAAGCTTGAGAAGCACTTGATTGACGAATGGCCACCTACACCCTCCTCATCGGAGTCACCTGGATCTTGATTGGTCCTCCGTGGGATCCAATCACTCCCAAGCCAAGTCTTGGCAACTTGCGACGAGTGTCGTCATTGGTTCCAAGAGAGCTTGATCCTCTCAATCGTCTGCCTAGTTTTTTTGATCCAGACAGCATCCCTACTTTAAACCAAGCATCCTTACCGTGACGGTTGTGGCTTGGATTGACGTTCCACCTGGCACAAGAAAAGACCAACAATCCTGATGATGGGGGAAGATCACTTCCAATTAGAAAGCTCCTCATCCTTGCTTCCCCTACTGTTTCCGCCCCAAGTCATCTCCCCCATCAACCATCTCATCCTCATCATCCAATCCGACCAACAACCGCAAGCGACCGCTTGCGGCCGTCGGGACTTTCACCCCGTTGTCACCGCCGATCGGGCGACGACAACCGTTGTCGACACCGGCGACTGCTGTCGCGGGTGTCCATCTGGTTGCCTGCGGTCATTCTCGACGCGGGCGACATCTCTTTTTTCTCTCATGTAATTTTTTTTTTTTTTTTTATTTTTCATTTTTTTTATGTTTTCATTTTTTTTCCGCACCTATTTGTAAATCTCTCTTGTACATAGTATACAGGGCCTCATGTCTATAAAAGGAGGGGCTCTCCCCTGCCTTTTGTCCTATCATCAGAGCATCCCAGAACATCAGAGGATCCCATCATCCTATCAGACCATCATCAGTAATCAACTTATCTGTGGGTATCCTTCCCCACCTATCTGAGCCATTTATCCGGGTATATCTAGGATTGCCCCTTGATCTTTTGAGCCTCCATACTCAAACTCTGTCCCTTGTGACCTTGATCCTTATCACCAACCAATAGCCTTGCTGGTTGAAGAAGAATTCCTGTCTGTCTGAATTCTTGAGTGTGTTATACCACTCTGATCCCTTTTTCCGACCATACTGGTCTTGATCTCTCCTTGATCATCTTTCCGGAGCCAATCACGTTTGATTGAAGAGGTTTTATTAAGCTTAAAACCTGGAGTGTTATACCTCCCTTCTTCTTTGAGGTTGAATTTTGCCACGCTATTCTTGAGTCCCTTGAGAAGTGTTGGGATATTCTTGCTCAAATTCGTTATTGATTTGCTTCTAGAGCTTCATAAACAAATTGTTTTTGTTTTGTTCAGCCTCCCACAGTTATCTGGTACCCTTCAAGCGCTTGATTGCAGAGAGTTGGGCAGGTTCATTGAGAACCTGGAGGTTGGTTGGGATTGAGTTGATCTTTCCTAATCAGCTGCTGACAACCAGAGTTATTAGCTTGTGGGCGTTGTTACTTACAACTGCCTTGTTCTATTGAACTCTGAACAAACCTTGACTTATTTGTTCAAGTCTTTACCTGCACCATCTTGCCTCAGATAGTGTTGTTTCCATTGCTACCAACAACTCTTATCCTCTTCCCTTATTTTGATTTCTCATCCATAAGGTTCTGGACCTTGATTCCGGTTACATTTAAATATTATTGTAACTCCTAGGAGGGCAGCCTAAACAGCACCTTTCCCCTCCACAGAACTGCCATGGCTTAGCACCGTTTGGAGTCTTACATCGCTTGCTTAAGGGGGATGGTGATGGCTGATTAGTGTTCCTGGGGTCTAGGGAGCAAGTTGCTTCCATCCCCAAGCAAGCAAAGTGCTTGCGTATGCCCAGACCTCGCATTGGAATTGTTCCTCCAATTGCAAGGTCTGTGCGCAATACAGCCAGGACCCCGGTTGCGCACAGACCTTTGGAAGGGTCCTGGCAAGGTTGCAGACACCAGCAATGCAAAGCCAAGCTAGGAGCTTGCCATTGCGAGGCAGCTACTGCTGCTGTAGCAACAACCCAACCGCGATTGCAGTCGCGCGCCGGCATATCTGCGACCGACTGCAATTGCGGTCATTGCACTGGCAAATAAGCCAGTGGGGGTATGGCCTGGCCAAGGCAAGGTGCAAGGCCATTGGGGAATGGTGGTGACCCCTGGATTAGGGCTTCTTGAGAGGGGTTTGGACCTTTGACATTTCAGATTAATTGGCCATGGATAGACCATGCAAAGACAATAAAGACTATAGATGATTCAATAAAATCAAATAGTACAGAATATTGGGTTGTGATTAGTAATAAAGGGAGTTTGCTTATCATGAATTAACCAGATTGAAAATCTGAATTGGGGATTGGCAAATGCAGTCCCGATTAAGAAAATCAAATAATAAAATTTTTGAGTATGTCCTCAAGGATATTTGATGCAAAGTTTGGTATAGTTTCAAGGCATAATAAATGCATGGGGAAATGATTTTGAGGTTTGAAAATGAAATAGTATATAGGTTAAATCCTATTGCAATCTCACTTCTGTAAAGGTTCCAAATGATCTTTTTGAATTCAAATTAGATAAATTCTCAAAAGAACTATTCCTGTGGCTGAAAGAGTAATGGTCCCAATTATCAATAAGTACTATATTTGGATCAATAAGTACTATATTTGGTTGAATACCTTGCCAAATCAATCTGTGAGGGTGCTTTTTGTTGCACTTCAGGAAAAGTGATTTATAACTGATGCTAAACTAAACTCATTTCCCAAATATTTCCTTCACCAACTGGAAACTTGCCATCAAAACCTGGGACTGTTTTGCAGACCTGAAATATGTTGACTCTAAAATTTGAGACAAAGAGGGACATAAAAATTCTGAATGTTGTTGATCTGTGTGAAAATATTGGATTACAAGAATATCCAAAAAAAAGGGACATTGCTTGGATTGTGAATGCAAATTGGCCAGGATGTTACTAGATCTAAGTGTGGCGGGGATTCATAATACTATGGTATCATATTTGTTCAAAATAAAATGCTTCAATATTGGGGATCAAGATTTATCTGTCCAGAATTGCTGTTATGGTTTACATTTGGTGAGATATTGGCATTGTTTCCTGGATTTCATGAAGGTGAATTAATCCAATAGATCTGTGGGGGCATGGTGCATTTAGGCTAAGTGCACCATGTCCCTGGAGACAGTCATTTTGTGTTAGGTGTGGCTGACCTGAAACCTCCTTCAAACTGTGGCCAGCCTTGACCATCTTTGTACTCTTGCTGAAAAACTCTATGTTAAATTGCAGAAATGGGACCGTGCAAATGGTACAAGGTTAACATAATTTGTTAACAATGAGCAATTTTCATTGCAACATTTTGCAACAATAAAATGTGCATGCCTTGTGTCAAAAAATATTTGGTGATCAAATCTGGAATCTCCAGACTTGCTTCCATGTTACTATTCATCCCGTTTAATATGAAGTTTCCAGCCTTGAGCATAATATCAAAATACACCATGTATAGGGAGGTGGACGACTTACTATAAGTTGTCCACTGGCCCAGACTTTGGGAATGTGTAAAGAAACCTCCCTGAGGGGACATCAAGCCCAGGGGGTTGGGGAGGTGGACAACTTAGGCTAACTTGTCCACCTCCCCAACCCTCCAGCATGATTTTGGTAAGAGCAAATCCATTTTTTTTAGATATTTTCAAAGTATTTCAGGTATTAAACACAGTTAGAAATGACCATCATCACATATACATATTAATAGGTTCAATCATTCAACAATTCAATTCTACCAAAATTCAACCAAAACAAGAATGTTATGATCCACCATCAGACTTCACAAAATTCCAAATTGACTTATTTAGAAACTGCAAAGAATCTTCCAGCTTGAAATCAGAATGTGTAAGGAAGGAGAAGTTCTCAATTCAGATATTCATTAAGCTGAAATTCAGAAGAAATGTTGAACCATTACAGAAACAATGGATTTAATGATATTTGAGAAGGGTGCATATTTGCACCACCCTGCCAGGAAAAAGCAATGGCCCATTCAAGGTCTAAGAAATTTTTTGATCCCACTGATTCTAATCACTGTTATTTTCACTTGGATATATGTGCCAATAGTGTCAACACACAATGTAAAACTCATGTATAAGCATCTGCAATTCAACAATTGACTGACAAGAAATATTTCATCTTGTGATCAGTGACTAATTTGAAGGAAATCAACAAAAGGTGTAATGTTTTGGGAGTTTATGCATGCTAAGGTGAATAATACAGGGGACTTTTCAATTATACACATTCAAGACAAATGTTTCTAGTTTAAAATCATGCATAAACAAAATTTCATAATGAATCATGGGCTGAGTGATATTTACATACCAAACGGTTGTTACTGATTGATTCAAAAGTCACTGTATGGCAGCTAAATGAGTCCTAGGTATATATCAAGTTCTTTAAATGATTTAGCCAGTAAGTAAAGTATTATTTGTATAAGAATCAAAGGCTCTGATCACATATCTTATACAGTGATTGCCTGGAAATTATAACTTCCAGATTGCTAAAAATCCAAATTCACAATTTCCAAACAGAAAATGTAGGAATTTTGGTTCAGCTATAGCTAGAGCATTGGATCTTTCTATGATTTCTATGAAAAAGTAAATCATTGAGACTGGAAAGTATTTATATGAAATAAACATTGTGCATTACCCTTACATTGAAAAATACAAGAAATACAAATCTTTCATCACTTTCTGCAATGATTTTCATGTAATTTGAAGCGGGGAATCTGGGTAGATTTATCATGATCCTTCACCTTTTTTTATTCAAGGCTTTTCCCAATATATTGAAGTTTTAATAGCTCACACTCATTTCATTCAGATGACTATAAATTTCACAAATCTACAAGTTTGTAAACTACAAGAAAAGGGATCCTGAAGGTTAAAGTGCCAATATAACCATTTGGGAAAATGATTGAAAAATTCCAGGTATCAATTTTATTTCTAGTAATAGGGTATGACCAATCAGCAAGCAAGAAGTCCCATTGCTTCTTTTGTATAACACTCCAGAATTCAACTCATGCATTTTCACAAAATAGAAATTGAAATAAATGTATTTCCTTCCATCCCTGATTTTAATGATGTTGTATGATCTGAGCAGATGTAGTCTTGATCAGTTCTGAAAATTAAGGGGAAATTGACATTTCTTATGCACAAGAATTTGAACCATTCAGAATCTGACGTGGAAGCTTGATAACTACATTAACTCATCATTCAGATTCCCAAAATCTACCTTCCAAAAAATGAAACCAGACCAATGTGAATTCTGGTTGTAAAGTTGGCTAAGTGTGGTTTTCAGAGTCATATTTCTGAGTAAAATTCAATTCAAATCATCCTACAAAACAAAGGCTAAAATATGAAGATTTTCAAGTTGTTCCTGTCCTATCCATCTTTACTTGAGATAATATTCAGTTTTTAATCCATCAAAATAAATGAAACTGGAAGGAATTAATTTTGAATCTA
Organism: Puccinia polysora; assembly: GCA_025617555.3. Lineage (NCBI taxonomy): Eukaryota > Fungi > Basidiomycota > Pucciniomycetes > Pucciniales > Pucciniaceae > Puccinia > Puccinia polysora. The sequence continues at coordinate 29,417,038 of CM062629.1, forward strand.
TAATATGAAAAATGGCATCTTAATATATTCTAACTGCAGCTATTCTCCAATTGATTTTTTTTCTTGTTCCTTGATTCTCATTCAAATATTTTTGGTCAATTCCATGGATATGGGAATGAAAATGTTTGCTGATCCACATAATGCTCAAGGATGGTTTTTTTCTCTACTTGGATTTTGGAAATTCAGACCATGAAAATCAATGGTAATACCTTCATATATATTATCAGCCATCCAAAAAATTAAATAACTCAAATTTCACTGCATTATGATAACCCAGTATGTTTTTGTTGATCATGCATGAATGCAGGAAAAAACAACAGCAAATATTTTTGAGGCAGATGGAAGCCACAGAGTCTCTTTTCCTATTTGATGAGGAATTGTTATTAATCATTAAGCTGTGCCCGGTTTACCAACTTCCTTCCATCTACCCACATACTTATGTCCATACCCCTTGCCCACTTGGAAGAAAAATTTGAGAACAAAGGGGAATCACAATATATAATATCTTAATTTCTGAAAATTTTCAGACGGTCAAAGAAAGAAAATCTGACTTCCTATTTATCAGTTTGTTGAAAATCAATACAGACCACCAAATCAGAAAATTATTAATCTTGGTACTAAATTGTAAAATTAAACATGGAACCTGGTAAGAACTATTCCTGCAGTGTATGATCTCCATCACAATGATACAAACCCAAGACTGAATCCTGGTTTACATTTCATACTACAAAACTGAAGAAAGCTCAGTCAACCGGGCACCATCATATGCTGAGGCATCAAATGTCCCTCTTCCAGATGACCACTTAAACATGGCAGCTGTTGAAGAAGAGGAGGAATTCAACAATTCTGCAGCTCTATCCTACTTTACAATTGCACAACAAATCTCCCAATCCCATCAACACCAGAAGAATAAAAAACATCTGCCTCAAGAACAATATTCAATTTCTCAACATGCACGGAATCTTGGGATCCCCCCATCTTCAAGTGGTATTGCTAAATGCTTACTTGATTGGATGAAAGCAATTCTTGGAATGGATTCCAACAATGACAAACTTCCTAATCCTCCAACTGGTGGCAAACTGGCATCTCTGAAACATCATATGGCTAGGAAGAAGGCATCCATTACTGATGCTATATCATCAAACACTGGTCAACCAAATCAATACAACTCCAATCAAGAACTACGGGAAAAGGAGCTCAAACTTGTCAAGAAGGATGCATTGCGCCAATTACAACAAAAGATTTCTTCAATCTCTCAACCCTTAGAAACCAATTCCATGAGCCAAATTCACTCTCATGATGAGACATGGATAGCCCATGCACGTGCCCTGATCCATAATTCTGGGGTCCCTAGATGTACCTACCACTGGGAACAGAATCCAACGTCTAGCTGGAACTCCTCTCTGACTGCAATAATCATCAGAGCATGGGAGATGTGCCATGAATGTGGGGGCACTGCTTCTTATTCAATAAACAAAAATGACAACACCCCAGCCAACAGGGTTGCCATAATCAATTGTTGGCTTGTATCAAAGAAGGCTCTTTGGGAGAAGGAAAACAAGGCAGAAGGGGGCTCCAGGAGAAGCAAATCAAATGTTTCTGCATCTCAAAGCTTAAACAAGAAGAATATGGGTCAAATCAATTGTTAGGACTTTTTTCTCTATGTACAATGACTAACTGCTAATGATCATTTGAAATACAGAATACCAAGAAGGAAATCAGGAAGACAACTGCCGTAGAGTTGGAAATGATGCACTTGTACCCTGAGACTTCTGCTCTTTTCTTGGATAGTGGTTTCATCCCTGATGTTGAGGGTGAAGATGAAGAATTATTCAACTATGCCAATGTTTGGAGGGCTCAAAATATATCCCAAATTTATTACTACCTTGATGAAGCATACATCCAACTAGGCAAAAGCCCACAAATCAAGAGGGAAAGAAGATCAAAAGTTAGTAGTCTTGCCAAACCCAACAATTCAACAGGAGGTGATGACCCACCTTCCTTCCCTACCTCAATACCTCACAATTGGATTAGTGAGGAAGCCCTGAAGGATATAACTCCAGTTGAAAAAAGAGCCTTGAGTTTACTTCCAGAAGTTGATCTCACAGAGGCAGTTTCTTTTCTTAGAACACAAGTTTCCAAGCCCTCAAGATTAATGGAAACCACTCAAACATCTTGAGAGTATTTAGAATTGTGTATTGTCTGTATGTCTGCTCTAAACAATGTTGAGGAAAATATTTGGATTAAAACTTAGCCTATTTGAAAGTTTTATTCAGTAGTGAATGTATCTCTGTCCCTCCAATCCTTGTATTTTTAACTGGAAACTAGTAATCATATGTATTGCTAGATTAACTGATTCTAGGAGAATAATGATCTAGTTTTTTTGAGTAATAAAAATGAAGGCCACATTTAACCTCTTGAAATTGTCAAATAAATCAATTTGTAGCAACTTTTCAAATACAGACAGAAATTAAATTAATAGTGGGAAAAACCAAAATCCAAGTGTTTACAAAATGAAAAATCCCATTGAAAAACTCTGAATACTTTTTATTTACTACACCTTCTTTGGGACAGCTACATAAGGGTTTTTTGGAATCGTAACACCCAAAAAGCATTTTCTCAATCAAAAGCTGTCATTTTGAAATAAATCATTGGTCAAACATGCCCAAATATCTTTTTAAGAAGGAAATTTATACAAAATACATATTGTTTGACGTGAATTCTATAATTTGGAAAACCAAACTAACTCTAGGCTATAGAAATTCCCTCATCAAATAGTGCAAAATTATCATCTTTCAATAGCACAATGTGAATTCAAATCATGGGTTTGTATGAATATAATCAATTTTAAGATGAAATTCAGGATGTTCCATAAAGAGATTTTATTTTAAAGTAACATTCAAACATTCTAGGACTGCCCTTGTAAAATACATGGGCAAATCATGCACAGTCAATATGGTACATTGATTCAAAATCTTTTCCAAAATCAAAAATCTACCCTTAAGTTTCCTTCCCCCTCCTCAGAATATGAATATTCAAAATGGATGCAATAGAAAATTTGTCATTTTTGAATATTTAAACTAACCAGGAGGTATAGGATTGATTTAAAAATTTTATCAAGATTCTTATTTATTTCCCTTTGAATTGATAAATTTCAGAGCTCCAAGACCTGACCTATCCCAAAATACCAAAAGAATCAGAGCAATGGAGCACACTACCCAAGTTGGAAACATTTGGATATGCCAATGTTTCAGATGTTCTCAAAGGACATTTGAACATGGAAGGAATCTATACCATGGTGTTGAAAGGTCTAAAAGAGCACATCACACTCATATATTGCAATCAAATGATTCTAACAATGTATGTGATTGATTCTTTCCTGCATTTATCAATATGATAAGAATAAATGATAAGTTTTCATGGATTCCAAACTTCAACACAAAAGACAGAACAAATTACCCAATTCACTACCAGAATAAATCCAACAAGGGAACCACTACAAGCAAACATCAGGACTGTGAGTGAAAATCTTTTTCAAAAATATATTTCTTCATTTGTACTTGAATTAGAGTACATTTTCTTATTTTTACTATCATTTTTTACATCAAAGCCATCAATCAAAGATGCCCATGCACAGTCAAACCCTGGAAGAGGTTCTTCCTTTGGTGAAATACAACAGTCTCCACCAGAAAATATGGAAATTTACAATACATCTGGAATGACACCTCCTCAATTTCTCTATCACACTCCCAGTGCCCTCATCTCATCACTACAAATCCTTCACCAAAGTATTGAGGAAAACATTGGTGACCATGTATGTCAGCAATACATCAAGATGGAGCATGAAAAAATTTGCCTTAGCTCAATTATCACTGGCCAGCCCAACTATTCAGGTGAAAAACCCAATAGTCTTGCAACATTGAAAAAAAGATTTTCAATTACAAATGATCTAGTTGAAAATGTCTGTTGTGAAAATTGTTACAAACTCTATCCCTTGGATGAAGCACCTGCAACTTCAGAAAACTATTCTAGTGAAGAAAATCATGAAACCAGGAATTATCCAAAATGCCACAATATTGTTAATTCAATAGCTGGAGAGCCTGTTGCATGTGGATCCAAACTCTGGCATCAAGACAAGAGCAAATCTAAATTTTATCCTCTGAAGCAGTTCAGACACCAATTGCTCAAGAAGTGGATTGCTAGGCAATTAATGCTCCCTTGGTTTGAAGAATTACTCCAGGCACCGCAAAAGCATCAAGGCAGTAATCCTACTAAAATTTCTGATATTTGGGATGGAAGTATGTGGAAAGAATTCAAGGATCAAAAAAATCATATTTATACAGCTGAAGCGGGTAACCTGGTCTTTGGAATTTACATTGATTGGATGAATCCCCATAGAATAAAGACCAGTGGAAAAAGCATCTCTCTTGGTGTAATATTCTTAATATGTTTTAACCTTCCACCCAGTGTCCGCTACAAGCTACACAATATTTTTGTGTATGGATTCACACCAACACCCAAGGAATGTACTTCATTCCGACTGAACAATCTACTCCAGCCTCTTTTTTGTGAACTACTGGATCTTTGGAAAGGATTATACTACACAAAAACCAATCAATACCCTAATGGAAGAGGAATACATGCTGTGATATTGCCTCTGATTGGTGATACACCTGCCTTGCATAAAATGGGTGGATTTGCTTTGCACTCAGCCACAATATTCTGCTCCCACTGCAACCTCAAGCTGAATGACATCCGGAATACAAAAAAGGAGACCTGGCCAGTGAAAGATAATCAAGATCACATCAAATGGGCAGAGAAATGGAATAATGCTCAATCATTGAATGAGAAAGCCAACATTCTAAAGCTACATGGTGCCCGCTACACAATTTTCCAAACTCTGCCATACTGGGAACCAACAAATATGACAACAATTGACTCAATGCATACATTTATCTTGGGAATGCTACGCAATTACAGCATTACCTACCTTGGAATAATCCAGGCTGGAAAAATTCTTCAAAAATTGGAAAGAAGGCAACATGCTTACCCAGGAAGTGTAAAAATCACTCAATTTAGCAGCCTCAAATCTGGATCCAAAAAGAAAGCGCACTTTGTCACCAGAAAATTCCCAGAGAGTAACCCAAAAACAAGTTCAAAAAGTTTTAGATAGCTCTCCGGCACACCTGGAAGATTTGAAAAGGCTCAAAATTGGACATATAAGCAGCAAGAAGGCCCATCAAGTATGCACCAAAGAACTTCAGTACCAATTGTTGTAGTCCAGAAAATCCCACGGCTTTATCCTCCCAGCTCCTCAAGAAGTTGGGAATATTCCAAATCTCAACTACTTCAACCAACTGTGTGCTGTTCTCCAAGGCTTCTTGGGAATACTTCAACAAACAGCTCACATGAATCCTTGGCCAAATTCAAGGAGAAAGGAAAGAAAAAATATATCTCACCAGAAAGAAATCAATTTAGATCTATTGAAAGTAAATCAGGAAGTCAAAATGAATCTAGGAAGAGCATTCAAAGTTCTATGCAAGAAAGCTCCTACCTCTCTGCTGAAGATCATAGCAATCCACATCTTGCAGGTTCATTAATAGAAGAAACAAGTATTGCATCAAATCAATTGTGCATTACTCCTGATGAACTCAAAAGTCTTCAAGATGGTACCACTTCAATTAAATTTCCATCTTGGATTACTAGGTTGCCCAGAAACATAGGTTTAGCTGCAGCTGGTACTCCTAAGGCTGCTGAATGGTTGGTTTTGTACACCATTCATGTGGTGCTTGTTTTGATCCCAAGGTGGAAGTGGAAAACAACCAATGGCTCACGGGAGGAAAATCTTATCTTAACTACCTCCAAACTAGTTGGTATTATCAACTTGGTCATGTCACATCAACTTACAGATGCCCAGTTGGCCCAATTGGATGAATTAATTTTGGCTTACCATGAGGAATTATTGCTCCATTGGGGAACTGAAATTAAACACAAGCCAACAATTCATTTCTCTCAGCATATGACTAAGATGATCGAGCTGTATGGTCCTCCCTCAATATTTTCATGTTGCTCAGGAGAAAGGCTGAATCACATCTTGACATTGGTTAAAAAAAATAAAAATACACGTAGGTAACACAGATTTCTCAAAAGTAGATTCTTGATGGCACACTTTAAACTGATTGTTTTTTTAATTTTATGGTTTCCTTGATAAGTCCCTCTTGAATGGATTCCTTGAAAGGGCCAAACTTCAAGGCTTGGTTGAACAAATTGGATCCAACTGGAATGTTTTGGGGATCAATTCTGACCAACTCCCAGATCTGCAAAGTTTGTTCTACTCTTCCAAGAAAGGTGATGTTTCAAGGGCTAAAAAAGAGATGAATGTTTTGGAAGAAGAAATATTAAAAAAATTCATTGAAAATAACTCAACATACAATGTCTTTTCATGGGACCAACTGGAGTGGTTGCCTTGCAAATCAATGCTCTTCCATGGTCATCACATAACACCCAATTCCTACAATAAAAGTAATTCTCAGATTTCCTTTTCATCCCCATCAAATCAAGGCCTTTGTGAGATAGGGAAGGTATTGTCCATCTTTCATGAAAAATGCTGTGCACAATATTTCCTCATTGTTGAAACCTTTTCCCCTTTGGAACGAATTGATACTTCAACAAATCCCTACCTTGGCCTCAATTATCTCAATGCTCAAATGGTTTATCAAGAAGGTGGATCAATATCTGTGATATATCAAGATAACATATTAGGTTTTGTGGCAAGCATGGCTTATGAAGCAAAAAAAGCACAAACTTCCAAGGATGTTTATTGTGTTGTGGCAATTGACTCTTTGGTAAGTTGATATCAAAAATAATAATTTCTGAAGAACTGTCATTATTAATTTTTCTGACTGGTATTTCCTTAAAAGACAGGAGGAAATATAAAAGGACACATGGACTGATTTTTTATGGTCCTAGATATTGGTATAAGATGAAATCAGAGGAATTGGTATTGTGTCACATATCTATCAAAAATACATGTATAAGGTACAGAATTCAAAAATAGAAATTAGATTTAATCTCAGAAAACTGAAGCATCAATCCTAGTAGCAAATTGGAAATCTCTGTTTGCACCACTTATTTGAAATGATCATTATTTAAAAATTTGATTCTTCTAATTTTGGAACTTTGTACCATTGGAAATCATGGCCCATGATGTACAATTCCAATCATAACCACTGAAAAGTTGTTCAATCAAAGTATGGTCTTACAGTTAAATGAAGAATTCTCAATCCTTCCTTTTATGTAATGAATTTCAATTCAATCTATGCATTGCATAAATATTCTGCATGAATCTTCTGAGTTCATCCAGAAATCAATTTGATGTTCGACTCCAAAACCTCAACAAAGTCAAAACAGGTTTCAATCACAAACCTAGGTGCTACACCTGCCGGCAGGTGCAGCCTTTTTTTTCATGGTGAGTGTTTCAACACACATGCCATTGAATCTTGAAGACCCTTACAGGCATTGAGGCATGTCTTGCACTGATTGTGGCAGTGATTTTTCATTGGCCATTTTAAGGAGCTTTTCCATTTGCTGCTTGCTATTAGCAAGGAAGTTAGACTTTGAGACAACCAAGGCTTCCTGTGCGCTCATCAAGCAACCGGTCTGGGCTGGGGGTGGGGGTGGAGGTGCAGCATGGCGGCTTGATGATGATTCCGTGCCAACAACTTCAACCCATGGTGTGGGTGGTGGAAGAGAGGCTAAGGGAGGTCTGTTCAGTAGTTGAGGCAAACATGACAAAGTGAAAAGAAGACTCAGGGTCTGGAGTGATGATTGCGGGGCAATCAGCAGTTGGTTGATCTCCAGTGGGCTCAGTGGGCTGGGCAGACAGAATTGAGGGTGGGGGTTTGGTTTGTACTGGATCAGCAGTTGGTTGATCTCCAGGGGGCTCAGTGGGCTGGGCAGAGGGAATTGAGGGTGTGGGTTTGCTGTGTGCAGGTGATGTAGACATAGTGGAGAAGTCTTGCGGTGATGGTATGGATGAATGGATGGTATGGATGGATGGATGGATGGATGGATGGATGGATGGATGGATGGATGGATGGATGGATGGATGGATGGATGGATGGATGGATGGATGGATGGATGGATGGATCAAATGATGGAGGGATGGATGGATGGAGGGAGGGATTCATTTGTCAATTGGGTGCACTATCCACCCACACCTTATACACTACCTTGTATGCATTTATGCATTGAGGTGTGACTCACCCTCAATGGTTGCCATCCATTACCTTAGCCTCATGGTTGCTGTTCATTAGCTTAGGCTGAGCTTGCCCCAATGGTTGCTGACCATTAGCTTGCCCCAATGGTTGCCAACCATTAGCCTTCCCCAATGGTTGCCGACCATTAGCTTGCCCCAATGGTTGCCAACCATTAGTGTGCCCCAATGATTGCCAACCATTAGCATGCCCCAATGGTCTCCAACCATTAGCATGCCCCAATGGTTGCCAACCATTAGTGTGCCCCAATGGTTCCTGACCATTAGCTTGCCCCAATGGTTGCCAACCATTAGCTTGCCCCAATGGTTGCCAACCATTAGCTTGCCCCAATGGTTGCCAACCATCAGCTTGCCCCAATGGTCTCCAACCATTAGCTTTCCCCAATGGTCACCAACCATTAGCTTGCCCTAATTCTTGTCAACAATTAGCTTGCCCCAATGGTTGCCAAACATTAGCTTGACCCAATGGTCCCCTACCATTAGCTCTCCCCAATTCTTGTCAACCATTAGCCCTATGCTCCATGGTCCTTTCCGGAGTTCTATGCTTGCCGCCCAGCGTACAACTCCATTTGGGGTTCCTTCACAAGGGTGTGGGCATATCAAGCCAGTTTTGATCCACATCTTATTTTATGCCCACACCCTTGTGTAGCAATCAAAAGCCAAGCTAGACCTTGGCCACCCACTTGTACAACCTCATTATGTCTTATGCTCCATGGTGCTTTCAGGAGTTGTATGCTTGCTGCCCAGCGTACAACTCCATTTGGGGTTCCTTCACAAGGGTGTGGGCATATCAAGCCAGTTTTGATCCACATCTTATTTTATGCCCACACCCTTGTGTAGCAATCAAAAGCCAAGCTGGACCTTGGCCACCCACTTGCACAACCTCATTATGTTGTATGCTCCATGGTGCTTTCAGGAGTTGTATGCTTGCTGCCCAGCGTACAACTCCATTTGGGGTTCCTTCACAAGGGTGCGGGCATATCAAGCCAGTTTTGATCCACATCTTCTTTTATGCCCACACCCTTGTGTAGCACTCAAAAGCCAAGCTGGAACTTGGCCACGGGATTGCACAACCTCATTACGTCCTATGCTCCATGGTCCTTTCTGGAGTTGTACACTAGCCGCCCAGCGTACAACTCCATTTTTGGTTGCTTCACAGGGATGTGGGCATATCAAGCCAGTTTTGATCCACATCTCATTTTATGCCCACACCCTTGTGTAGCACTCAAACCCCAAGCTGGACCTTGGCCATGGGATTGCACAACCTCATTATGTCCTATGCTCCATGGTCCTTTCAGGAGTTGTAGGCTTGCCGCCCAGTGTACAACTCCATTTTGGGTTCCTTCACAAGGGTGTGGGCAGTTCAAGCCAGTTTTGATCCACAGCTTGTTTTATGCCCACACCCTTGTGTAGCACTCAAAAGCAAAGCTGGACCTTGGCCACCCACTTGCACAACCTCATTATGTCCTATGCTCCATGTTCCTTTCAGGAGTTGTAGGCTTGCCGCCCAGTGTAAAACTTTATTTGGGGTTCCTTCCTGAGTGTGTGGGCATATCAAGCCAGTTTTGATCCACAGCTTATTTTCTGCCCACACCCTTGTGTAGCACTCACACTATGCGCAAACAGGTGACGTGGCCGCCCCCACGTTGCGCAGACGTGGTGTATGTGTTTATTACAGAAATTAGCTGACATGGGAAAATCCTCAACCTGAACCAAGCTATGCATAGACCCACCTAAGGTCTAATTGCATTTTTATGTATGTATGTACTGTACATACCACATACATTACACGTATTGATACACTTTTGCATCACACATCCTGATCAATGGATTTAGGTAAGTCGTTCCTTTCAGTAGTAGTCATCATTTTCCTTACTCAAGTCATTGGAAGTTCAGAATATTCTAGACAAGCAGCTTATGCTGTTGTCATCCTTTGGCTTCCTTCTAGCATAAATACATCCCCATCCTTGGTTGACCAACTCTCCTCAGCCCCATCCCCATAGTTTTTGTGCCGTCATCCTCACTATTATTGAACCCCTCTTCAACCATGTTCAACAACCAATTTGTTGATACATCTAACAACATCTACCAACAATATAACCCCAACCATGGGCAAATCCAATTGGCTGAAAAAGACCAAATGATTGCTAGGCTCCTTGAGAGAGTTGAAACTCTGGAGTTGGCTCAGCAATCTGGTTCTGGCGCCTCAACTTTAAACAAAAATACCAAGGGTAAAAAATTGAATAATCATACAAAGAAAACAAATACTTTGCCTAAGCTGTCAAAGTCTCAGCCCACTTCCCAAAAGAACACTCCTCAGAAACCCGCTTCAAAGTCTGTGACCCCAAAGTCATCACCTGGATCGGCCTCAAAGAAGAACCCCCTTCAGATGATTATGCGGGAACAACCGGCTGGTTTTGAACGCACAAAGGTTTGTTCTGTTTAAATTGATCCCAGTATTGCTTGTGTGGTTCTAACTTTTGTCTCAAACAGGAAGCATTCTACGTACACATCAAGCTTATGTGGGGACTCATGACTCAACGTTGCACTCCAACCAAACCCAATCCAAGCCTCCTAAAGGAATTCCATGAACGTTTTTCAAATGCGACCAGATACAGTGTATGCTATCCAACTCAAATGCTGCTCGACTTATTGCCAAAGCCAATATTAAAACTTTACGAGATGCAAAACAAGGCCGAGTGAAGATTGGGAAAGGTATGATACACATATCTCAATTCTTCCTTGAGTATATGTGGTCCACCTTAGCCAAGATTGGATTCCGTGTTTGGGCACCCAACCTTGACGCACAACCAGATTCACTCTACAATGAAGCTTGTAGAATGAGTGCTATTTTTACGTTCCGTCAAGCCATAGTCAACAAAGTGTATGCCTACATGAATATCAACCAGACCTATGTCAAAGAAATTGGGCTTCTTGAAAGCGCATACAACCATTATGTTCATTATTACATGGCCCAAATCCATGAAAAGGAGAAAAAGGAGGAGGGAAAACACATTAGAGATGAAAAGAAGAAGGTGATCCAGCAATCTTGTCAGCAGGTGAGTTTTCATTGGATAATTAAAGACCTTTATCATACCATTAAATCCATTTCTATATTAGTTGAGAGATCTACAAGTTTGCCGTCAAGAACAATTTTACCCAATGTTACCAAGATATCCTTCAATCAATTCAAGCCCACAGCAACAATGAATACTTTCCTCAAAAAGATATGTATGTGATCAAGAAACTCCCTTTCCAATCTGAATCAGCCAATATCTTCATGCGTTGGCTTGATGAACAAAAGCAAAAAGCCGATGAAATGGACGGTAAGCGGAAGCAACAACGTCGTCATGTTTGTGTCAAAAACCCGCCAGAGACAATTTTTCCCAAGGCCCCAAAAGGACTCCCGATTGATTTTTATGATGTTGCATGGTATAACGACAAGTTACCAGCACAGAAGGACGCAATAGCTGATAATACTAGAGTTGCATTCTTAGAAAATCCTCTTGATTCTTTCTCACCCAAAGGGCAGGCTGATGAAAAGCTTAACAATAAAAAATTTGCCGAAAGACATTGGGAGCGTGCTACCAATGATTACAATTTCAGCCATGAAGAAGTGAACAATTCTGACAAAGTTGAATCTGCTGATGAAAGTGGGGAGGACAGAAATTACGGTGCAAGCATTGATTTGGAGCACTCAGATGGTTCCAATGACAAAAAAGATGAAGACAAATATGAGGAAGATGATTCCGAGGAGATTAATGCCCCAATTGATCAAGGCAATTTTGAGATGGAAGAGCCAGATTTTGCTTCAACATTGTTTGGGCAGGGGATGTGCTCTGGTGGCCTGATGGAGAATGAATGGGAGGCTGTGCAGTAGCGTGTGCTAGTATCATAGGGATGCCCCTCTTTAAAACTTTACTTACGCTTATTGTTTGACATCAATCTTTATTTGATACTAATTTGTATTGTATTTCATAAGACTCTTATTTGAACATGAATGGATGATGAAATCAAAAGCTAAGAGTTAAAAAAAATTGTTCAAGTGTTTAAACATTTGACTTTCCCATGATCATAAAAAGCCGAGGGCTAAAGAAAAAATCATGATTTACAAGGTTTGATGGACAATGAAAGGACTCAGGACAACTGAAAGTATGAAACGGAATGAGAGGTAGCAAAGAAAACAAGTCCTAGTCTTCGGGGTCCAACATCAAACAGTCATTGTCATTTGAGACCTCTGGTGGGAGGGAAAGGCCATACAAAGGTTGGAGGAGTAAACTAGGGTTCTGACATCCCAAAGTCCAAGCAGGAAGTCGCTGCCAAGCGACCAGACCAATGATTTTGCTTGCAGTGACATATCCAAAGGTCCCCTGCTCAACATGGATGACCTCCATCTCCATCAATAGCTCGTTCAAACGCCCCTCACTTGATACTTTTTTGTGCTGTTGAACTTTGAAGATCTCTTTGTCCCATCCCAACTCTAGTTTGATAATGTCAATAACAGTGCCATAGCTTTGATCTCCATCCTGCAGGTACTCAATTTCATTGTTTGGCTTGTTTGCGGTAACTGTCTTCCCATCTTGCAAGTGAAATGCTCTCTGACTTGTAGCGTAACAACTTAAAACTTGATTGCCTTCATCATTTGAGAAGTCATGGAATGACTTCAAAGTTGGAACCTTTTTTTGGCAATACTCAAGAACTTTCTTGTATTCAGTGATTGCAATGACAAACTTGTTTCTTGGGATGTGTGCTGATTCAGAGTTGGAAAAAGTGTTGATAGCTGCACTAACATTAAGGCGTTGAAGCTGGCAAAACTTTTTCATGACCGTTTTGTTTATTTTTTCTGTGGACAATGAAAATCATCAGCAAAGGCTCACAGACCAAATTGTATCACCAACTTACCACTTGAATTAGTTTTCAATTTTTGGAGGATACCAATTAATTGCTCCCCAGGGAACTCAGATATTCCAATCAATGGGCCCCACCATTGTAGTTGCTCCGGTATGTGCAAAGCGTAGTCATGGTTGGTAAGAGTTTTGGCCCCAGCAAACAAAGAAAGCGAAGTTTCTGAGTAGATACAATACTGGTTTTCAAAAGCGAGACAATCTTCTTTGGTTATTTTCTTCAAACTGACAATGTTTATACATTTTACCAGCGCACTTAAATTTTGGATGATTTCTAACATACTTCTGTCTAACTCACTTGGATCAGAAGGATGAGTGCAAATTTCAGCCACAGCCAGAGGCAAGTGAATGGCAAAAAATGTGTTCCATTTGCTTGCCTTGAGCTTTCCGTTTTTTGCCTGACCCAACCCTTTAGGCATCTTTGTTACACCAGTTGGAACAAACACTTTGGAGATTGACTGGAAAAGTTTTTTTGTTTGGGCACTAGTCCAGAACCCAACATTTGGGGGGGAAGGGTGGTTTGTGCTAGAAGAGTCTGAGTCACTGTTCCTCTGTTTTTTCCCATTGAATCCCCAATGGTAGCGGAAGTGATGCTGGAGTACCCCTTTGTACCAGTTATGCATGACACCCAGGATTATCTGTCTTACCGGGTCCCAGTAAGGAAGGCGGTTAAGTTCAGACCATCAAACACCTGTCTTCTGAAAAAGGGTTGTCTTTGCAACCAGGGTGGGTTCATCTTTCCACCGTCGAGCCAGAGCAAGAGTTTGGTTACAATCACGGGGCTTTCAAAATTGCATATTGCAGCAATCAGTGTTGCGAAGATTGCACGAGGAGCAGAAGAATTGGGCTGAATGAGATGCAAAACCACCGATTTTATGGGTGGCAACAACGTCACCATTTAGACCGGCAAGCTTGACCACAACTTTTCTTCCTGCTGGATACTGGTGAGTACAAATTCTGACCCCCTTGTTTACCTCCAAAATTTGATCAACCATTGGCCGAAGTATATTGCTAATGGTGATCATATCAGGTTGGTTAGGTGAAGGTATGATTCCAGCAATATAAACAAATTGAGGTTTGTGCCACAGATAAGGAGGAAGATTCAGACAGGTGAGCGCCAAAACACCCATTGAAAGCTGTTTACCGGCCAATTTGTTTCCAAGCGGGTTATACCAATCTACAAATAGTGTGAACAATAAGTTGAGAGGTTGCGGCTTTGATGAATCCAGGAAGGAGCGGAAAATTTTCTTGTGTGCCAAAGATTGCTGATAATTGAAAACACCATGATTGGGGGCTGATGGTAAACATTCCAACTTGTCAGACCAATTGTTCATCAATTTTTTAACCTCGGGAATGCTGAGAAACCAGTTCAAACACTCAACAAAGCTTTGAGTAACAAAAATCTTGTCTGGGTTGGTAAAATGTGGTATGGAGGCTTTTTGGGGTTGTTGGCGCTGATGTTGAGAGGCTCAAGCGATTTTGTCAATAGATTGAAATTCACCAGGATGAAATAGATCTGCTCCACAGCATTTGGAGTCTTCCGTAATTTGATAATCACACTCAGATGGTGCAGACTTGATGTCATAAAGTGAATAACACTTTTTGCAGCAGACGTATTCTTCAAGCTTTGGATCTAACCTCAGTTGCTTTGTAATTGTGCGGACATCCTTTGGGATCTGAGACTCAAAATTATCCGTGATCTCAAGTTTGCAGGAATTCTTGATGATATATACCAAGTATTTGATTGCAATTTTACATCTTGCTTGACTGATACCACAAAAGAGGTGCAACCACGCAACAAAATACAAAATAAATCCAGAAACAGGAAGGAAATTTGTAAGTTTTATCATCAAATCTTTGAACAAGGTAGAAGCCAATGAGGTCTTACAACAATCAATTTTGTCTTCCGGTTCAGGTTCATCTTCAAGTTCTGCTTCTTGATTCTCTTGTTGCGATTTGGAATGCGGTCTTGTGGGTGCAATGGAGGTAGTATTTCAAAAGGTGAGCTGATCAAAAGCTGATGTGGCAGTTGTAATGTCATGTGAAGAGGTTGCAACTTTGAGCCAATGTTGTCTACGGGTACTTGGATGAACAAATAAACCTTGATGTGTACGATTGTGCTTGTCGGTGGTAGTTAGAAGGATACAGCTGGGGCAGGTACACAATTCAAGAGACGGGTCCATTGCTTTGTGCTTGTAGGCTTTGATTTCAACTTGATGGGTGACAGGAATTGTGTAGTCCTGGCCCTTGGCAAGCGGACATGTCCCCCAGCTATGGATACCAAGGCGTCAGGCTTGACGTCAAGCCATGCCTCGGTGCCACGTCCCCGCGACGTGGGGGCGGCCACGTCACCTGTTTGCACATAGTTTCAAAAGCCAAGCTGGACATTGACCACAGGATTGTATGACCTCATTATGTCCTATGCACTATGGTCCTTTCAGGAGTTGTATGCTTGCCACCCAGCCTACAACTCCATTTGGGATTCCTTCACCAGCATCCTTTTCCATTCATCCCATGTAGATCTGTCAAAAATGGAGCTGTAAGCTTGCCACCCAGCACACTAGTTGATTTCAGACCCTCTCAAATCAATCTGTGGCAGACCATTGACCACAATTGACGCAAGTGAGACGTCAACCCTCCCACCCTTATGCATACTTCCACAATGAGCATTTGCATAACCCTGAATATAATGACGTCATATGCCACTCATTTCAAGAACTGTATATAGTTTGATCAACAACGGTGTACATCATCCGCATGAGAATATGCCATGTGTTGACACAAATTCCTACCACAGAGCCACATCCTGGTCAGCTCAAAGATATAAGTACTCACCTTCACATGCTTTTTTTCCCCCTCCAATCATTGCTCTTCTCACAATCTCCCACACATTCCCTCCATCCGTCTATTAAATCCCTTACTCATCACATTACTTCATCAAACCTTAGCCATGGCTTCCTTCACTGCTAAATGTCTTGGCCTCCTCAAAACCACCCTCACCTTGATTCCTGAAACTGTTCTTCCCTATCTCATTTCCAACCCATCAACTCATTGGGTCTCCCTTCTTTGCCACGATGGCAAACTTGTTGTCAGAATTCCAACCCTAGATCAACCTGTGGGCTCCTTAACACTTCCCCTGTCACGTCTCCTTCTCCCTTATATCCCCAATCAAACATCATTTGGCCCTGCTGGGAAATGCCCTTTGGAATTTCCCAACCAGACAGCTTCACAGATCTTTTTTGAGGCATTTCTGCATGTCTCCTCCCAGCCTGTTGTCACATTCAATTTGGCATTATTGATATTTTGCAGCAAACATGATCTCATGGCCATCACCAACTCCATTTTTTCCTCATTCATTTCCTTTGAACGCCCTCCACAATACAATCCCGCAAAACACAACTCCATTTCCCTTTCCAACCTTGCCACAGAAATTGTAGACCTCCCCTCTGCTATCAAAGAGCTACATTACAACCCCGCTCTACTCAAGGTGCCCAGTGGGTGTGATCTGGACCCTGTTTCTCCTCTTGCCAATTTCATCAAAACCCCATTGCTATTACATCAGTCTCAAGGACTTGCTTTTTTACTTGATAGGGAATCACCACGTGCTGCATTGGCCTTGGCTTTGTGGAAGAAGATCTCAATTGATAGTGGTGCACTATGGGAGAACAAGATCACTGGTGAGAGCATAGCTCTTGCAAGGGGTGAGTACATTCCAGAATCCCCACTTGGATCTATCCTGGCCAATGAAATGGGTCTTGGTAAAACAATAAAATCAATTTCACTTATTGCAACCACCTTGCTGCAAGCCAGGACCTATGGCCTTCCCCTGGATCCCCCCCCCTGAAAAACCTCCACATCAAGCCACACTGGTGATAACCCCCCCATGCATCCTGAAGAATTGGAAAAGAGGGATTATGAAGCATACGCAGTCAAAGGCCATCAATTTTCTCACCTTCCATGGAAAATGGCGGCATCAGACCATGGATTGTCAACTGGAACATGCAGATGTGATTCTCACATCATATCACCTGGTGTCATTGGAATAAAACAATATGCAAGCCAACCGCAACACCCCATGCTCCATTATCTTCTCCAGAAAATGGTTCAGGATTATTTTTGATGAGGCACAGTAATTCCAACCTTCATTTTGCCATCTTTCCTACCCAAGTATTCTTTTTTGGACCAAACTGACTGCAATTCACTTGCATGACAGAACTATCCAAAATACCAAGGCCAAGCTTTCCCAAGCAATCACCCAGGTTGCCACCAATTTTAGAGTTTGTTTCACAGGAACGCCAGTGCAAAACTGCCTTCAGGATCTCCTCTCTCTCCTGAGCTTCCTGGGTATCAGTCTAGAAAATGAGTACAGTGACTGGGCAACTAGCCTTTTGCCCCAACTAAAAGCAGGTGTCTTTGCCCCAATACAAATGGTCCTCCGACCCACCACCCTTCAAAGGACCAAGGTTGATGAGCTTTCAAATCTCCCCAGTATTACTCACAACTACATCAAGACACCACTCTCACCTGCAGCGGAAGACTTCTACTGCCAACTCCAGGACCAATTCATTTCTCAGATTAGGAATGAGCTGCCTGCTGATGGATCCAAGCCAATGAGTTTGTTGCTCCTCAAAGATCTTGGTCAGCTCATAGAAGCATGTGATCATCTGGTTTTGGCAGACCCTAATGTCATCATGGACCAAAATGGACAATTCATCCTCCCAGAAGAGTGGGGTCCCAAGGATCACAGCACGGGAGTTGAAACAATTGTTCACCACATTGATATTGACACCTGCCTTGAGAGCTCCAAAATCAAACAGCTTGTAGGGATGATTCAGCCAGGATCAGTGGTGGTAGCTGGAGCAAGCAAAGTTGTGGTCTTCTTGTGTTGGACACCTTATCTTGATCTGTAAGCTGGCTGTCTTTTTCTCCTGTTTCCAATGAGAACCCACTCAAAAGTCCATTTTCTCCCCTCATGTGCAGGATTGGAATGACACTAGATGAATATGGAATCTCTTCCTTTTTTCTGGATGGAGGGTTAATGGCAAAACAGCAAGAATCAATTCTTGAGCAGTTTTCAGCAAGTAGCACAACTTATGTGCTTCTTGCCTCCATTCAGGCGGCTGGTGTTGGAATCAAAATTGCATCAGCCAATGTTGTATTCATCATGGTAACCACCCAATACTTTCTAGAATTTTGCCATTTACTTAGTCTAAATTCATTTGATCTACAAAGTAACCCCATTGGAACCCCACAACCCAGGGACAGGCAGTTGATTGGCTGCATAAAATGGGTCAAACAAGGCCAGTTCAGGTTTATTACCTCATTACACCCAATACCATTGAGGACAATACTTAAAAGGTAATGTCCTCATACTCCACTCATCATATGCACCTCACTGAATTTTCCATCTCTCCTTCAGATTCAGAAACGCAAGGAGCAATTTGCCCAGTAAGTCTTTTTTTTCTGGAAATATATCCACCAACCTTACAGTTGGCTGATTCAGGAAATTGTGCTCATATCATATTCAGGTCAACTATTCTCACCACCAGGGATTGGAGGGAAGTGTTCCAATCCCTGCAGGATAACACCTAAATCCCTTCTCCCTTAGCTTCTCATCTCCTTCTTCCCAATCTCACTCATATGGTTGTTGTCTTCCCTCCTCACTATCCTGTACATTACTGTTGCATCACAATTCTTGAGAAGTACAATTTTTCCACTATGCCATGAGTAACTTTGCTCACAATTCACATCACACATGTTGTGCCACCGCATGTCACCAATACTCCCATATGTGTAGATAAGATGTTACACTGTGTGACATTGTGTGGTACACTCTTGTCCTTGATGTGACACTGGCAGGAGAATAAATGGTCAGCGACCATTAAGAAGAACATTGCTTGCCATCCATGAGGCATTCTAATGGTTGCAGTTGCTCATGAAAATTAATTGTCATCATCCATAAAAAACTGCAATGGTTGGCAACCATTAAGAAGAACATTGGTCACCATCCATGAGGCATTCTCATGGTTGCAGTTGCTCATGAGAAGCAATTTTCATCATCCATAAAGAACTTAAATGGTTGGCAACCATTAACAAGCACATTAGTAACCGTCCATGAGGCATTCTAATGGTAATAGTTGCTCATGAGAATCAATTGTCATCATCCATAAAGAACTGCAATGGTTGGCAACAATTAAGAAGAACATTGGTCACTTTTCATGAGGCATTCTAATGGTAATGGTTGCTCATGAGAATCAATTGTCATCATCCATAAAGAACTTCAATGGTTGGCGACCATTAAGAAGAACATTGGTCACCGTCAATGAGGCATTCTAATGGTTGCAGTCTGTGACAAGAAGCAATTGCCATCATCCATAAATGTGCTAGATTATTATTCAGCTAATACAGCAAGTCATCAAGGCTTACATATGCACAGGTCTATCCCCAGATAATGCAAGCCACATGCATCACACCAGCATGACACACAAATGCCTATGGATCTGCATGTTGCATCATGTAGACATGGTCAGAAGCCATGTTTGTTTGGTGGGTTGCAGCAAGAAAAATGAAACAAGTCTTCTTGTCAATGGCTATAAATAACCCTCCCTTCCCTCAGGTTTTTCCCCTTTTCTCCATTCCCCAATACCCCTTGAGCCAGCTTCACATCTTTTTCCCATCTATTTATCAATCCACTCACAATGGCATCCACTGCTCCTACACAAGCAATCCCACCTTCAGGTTTGTTAACCCACTGTTTTGTATTTCATCAAATTGAAAGAATAATCCCTACCAACCTTGGCATTCATTGACTAATGCCTTGGCATAATCAACAGAGTCCTCACCATCAACTCATGAAGATGAACGACTCTCGGTGCCTGCAGACAAGTCCAACCCCGCATCAGAAGTTCATGAAGTAACTGAGGAAGAATTCTATCAGAATTTTGATACTATTCAAGAGATGGTCACTACCTGTGCTTGCCTCAGGATCCCCAGGTCAATCCAAGATACTGTGAACAGGTTAAACTCCAGCTTGAGTGGTATCCAAAAAGGTTAGTTTTTGCCCCACTTTCATTCTTCACATTTGCAGATTTGGAGGTCTGATTGGCTTGTTTTCCCTTAGAATACAATTGTAAAAGGTATCTCCCCCGCAGAGAATAGCTGAGCATGACACCCAGCTCCTCATTTTCCCAACAGCCCCCATTAAAGCCACCTCCAAAACGTCCACGCTTGACTCATCCCCCTGTGGACATGACCCCACATCTATAAATCATGGGAAATCACAATCCAGCCCCTCCTCCCCTGATGCAGCATCAAATCATGAAGCCATTGCACCCTCCCCTCAACCAGAAATCCAAATAACTCCTGAACCTTCCCTATGTGCCCAACCCACTGCAACCATGGAGGAACCCCAAGTCACTTCTGAGCAATCCCAGATGGCCCCAGATCAACCTGGGACATCCAATCAAGCATTAGTGATTGAACCAGACCCAACCTCTCCCCAGCCCATTGTTTCTGGTATGGATGCTCCCCAAGATGAGGAGCCCACTTATGATTTTGATGATCAAGCAAGTAGAGGTTATTTTACCATCATTTACCACAAAAGAATACGCAAGGAGCTTCATTCAATCACTCAATCTTTCAAGGGTAGGAAATCTCCAAAGAAACTCCAAATGGGATGGGATGCGGTGTAAAAACCAAAGGGGGAATACCCCTGAAGTTGTCCTTGAGTTCTGGAAGTTATTGATTGAAGCGTCTGTAAGGAGATTGGATGCAGCAGGTCAAGAGAGAGAGCGAGAGAGAGAGAGAGAGGGAGTGATAGAGCAAAAATAAGATGAATTCCTCCCTTTCCAATCCAATCCAATCCGATGCCATGCAAAAAGTGATAGTCTGATGAAGTGATGATAATGATAATCCAATGTCCTCCCGTGATCTCCCTCCTTACAACCCGGAGTTGAGAGTGAAGTATTTAAGTCCTCCCTCTCAACCCTAACCTAAGTACAACCGCAAGTATGCAAGAATGATGGAATACAACCCCTAAGCCACAGAAACCTAGCCCAACCCTATCCCTCCGTCCCCCGTCCCGTAACCCATGCTCCACCTCCCCTGCCCCATGCCCCTTCCGTGTTGCCCACTGGTTTGACCTTCTCATGATGCGTCCGCCCAACAACCCGTTCCAGGTATCCAGGGCGTTCCCGCGTGATCCAATCCACGCATCTTGCAATGCGCAATCCGCTTGATCCGCGCAAGCCGTCCGATCCGCACAAGCCTTCCAATCCGCGCAATCCGTCCAATCTGCGCAAGCCTTCCGATCCACGCAAGCTTTCCAATCCACGCAAGCCTTCTGATCCCCGCAATCCGTCCAATCTGCGCAAGCCTTCCAATCTGCGCAAGCCTGCAGCCCGCAGCCTTTCCCAACTTGCGTCCATGAAAGAGCACCACATCCCCCCCCAACTTGAGTTCTGTCCCCAGAGATCCCCCACCATCTCACCTTCCATAGTTGCACCCCCTCCGAGTTGCCTTCCCCCCCGCCTGCCCTCTATCCTCTGCGTCACCTTCCCCCCCGCCTGCCCTCTATGCCAACAACCTTCTTCTCCACCAGAGAAAGGATCCGCATGCCTTCATCTAACTCCACACGGGTTCCAAAACCGCGCGCAAGATCTGCGCCTTGGAGAGAGAAGATCTGCGTGAGCAAGAGAAATTGGCAAAGGTGAGAAATCCGCGCCAGTGAGAGTCGAAAAGTGAGAAATCCGGGCCAGTGAGAGTATCCGCAAGAGTACATGGGGAGACCTTGACGCGCCAGCACGCATACGCAATCCTTGAGAGAGACAGGAAGAGAAAAAAAAAGGAAAAGGAAGAATGAATAGATAAGAAGGAACAAGAGAAAAAAAGTTTTTTTTTTTTTTTTTTTTTTTTTTTTTTTTTTTTTTTTTTTTTTTTTTTTTTTTTTTTTTTTTTTTTTTTTTTTTAGCCCACGTCCTGCATCTTAACTCCAACCTTCCACCCCGCGCTAGCTTCCCCCCCAACTTTGCCGCTGTCCTCAGCCAACCGCACCCTCTATACCCATTGCCAGATCCGCGGCGCATTGCCTCAACCAATCCCACACAGGCTCCAAGCGCAAATTGCTGTCCCAAACCGCCTAGGTGCACCTCCCGCCGCCAAGACCCTCCTGCATCCTTTGAGATTCGAGCCCATCTGCATGCAAAACCCAAACAAAAGCAAACACCCCCAGACGTCCTTACCACAACCCCCCGTGGAGGAGGAAAGAGGCTTCAAAACCCTTTCAATCCCAGCCCTCTCCTCCCCCACCCCATCCACACAACATTCCTTGCCCTTTGCAGTTCTTGTGGCCTTGTTCTCCCCTCTGGAGATTTCTGAGCGCTCCCTGCCCGCTGGACCGCGCGTGACCACTTGATCCTTCAGCTCCGCCCCACCATCCATCCATTCCGCGCCCGTCCTTTCTGTTGCTGCCACTACCCTTTCCAAATGGGCGCTCCCCGCCGTCAAAGAGGTCCGGCTCAAGTTGTGATTCTCCAATGCGTGGTCCATCTCTTCCGCCGCCGCGTCTACCTTCCTTGGGAGGCCTGTCTGCCATTCACCGGTTCCCAAACCGCATGGAACATCCATTTCCCCTTCCTTTGTCCTTGCCCACTTCCTGTCAGTAGGCTGCACCGGTTCCGTCGAGTCCCGCTTCCCCAACACGTACTTAGCCCCCACTGGCAAAACCAATTCCGCGTTCAAATCCGCTGCCCAGTCCCTTTGTCCCGTCTGCCAACAGTCGTTGTGCTCCCCATTCATGCACACTCGGGGCGCAGACGCGCTAGGAGACTGAATACTCTCCAGATAGGCCTCGAGGCCCCTTGCCACCTCTGCGAGTTTGCTAGCCCAAGGGATGGTTGCTGGTGGTGGGGCCGGAATGCACACTGCCCTGTAATACAGCTCCGCGTAATCCAGTTCAGCCTTCAACTGGATCCCGCCGCGCGCGCCTGCCTTGTAATCCAATTCCGTGGATGGCTTGAGATCCTCCTTCCAAAAGCAAGAACCGTGCCTCCCCCATCTTGCCAGCATGTCCTCCTTCAGTGCCGGCCAATCCAGGTTCAGCTAGCCTTCCATCTCCTCTACGTCCTAACGCGCTTCTGCTTCCTTGATGAACAGGACGACATGGTGGCCTTCTCAAAATCTAAAGCGCCTTCAGAGTCCGCCATGATTTCATACCGTGAGATGAATCGCTCCACTTCCGCAATGTTGAGTCAAATATGCGGGTAAATCCATGGGGTAGGGCGGATGCAGTGGGAGGAGGAAGGAAGAGAAGTGGCTGTTGGTAGCATCCGTGAGTACCTTTGAGAGACTTTGACAAAAGATTTTTCCCAACCAGACCCCCAGATGTGGAAACCAAAGAGGGAATACCCCTGAAGTTGTCCTTGAGTTCCGGAAGTTATTGATCAAAGCGTCTGTAAGGAGATTGGATGCAGCCAGTCAAGGGAGAGAGAGGGAGTGATAGAGCAAAAATAAGATGAATTCCTCCCTTTACAATCCAATCCAATCCAATGCCATGCAAAAAGTGATAGTCTGATGAAGTGATGATAATGATAATCTGATGTCCTCCTGTGATATCCCTCCTTACAACCCGGAGTTGAGAGTGAAGTATTTAAGTCCTCCCTCTCAACCCTAACCTAAGTACAACCGCAATTAAGCAAGAATGATGGAATACAACCCCTAAGCCACAGAACCCTAGCCCAACCCTATCCCTCCGTCCCCCGTCCCGTAACCCATGCTCCACCTCCCCTGCCCCATGCCCCGTCTGTGTTGCCCGCTGGTTTGTCCTTCTCATGATGCGTCCGCCCAACAACCCGTTCCAGGTATCCGGGGCGTTCCCGCGTGATCCAATCCGCGCATGTTGCAATGCGCAATCCACTTGATCCACACAAGCCGTCCGATCTGCACAAGCCTTCCAATCCGCGCAATCCGTCCGATCCGCACAAGCCTTCCAATGCACGCAATCCGTTGGAGCTGCGCAAGCCTTCCAATCAGCGCAAGCCTTCCAATCCCTGAATCCGTCCAATCTGCGCAAGCCTTCTGATCCGCGCAAGCCCGCAGCGTGCAGCCTTTCCCAACTGGCGTCCATGAAAGAGCACCACAGCGGTGAAGCACTTTTTGGATTTCCTTCTCCAGGCCACCACTACTATGGAACCACCAGAAATGGGGTACATCTCCCATTCAGCCAATTTTGAGTATGGTAACTGGGTTTGGCAGATCCGTGAGCAAGGTTAGTTTTATTTGAACATCCCATCAACTTGCAAGATTTCTTTTTGCTAATGACCACTTTTTCATTTCACAGAAACAGAGTTTCTACGGTTGGATGCACATGAGCTATGGTGGGCACAAGACATCATCAATTTTCCTGCCCTCAACCACCTGCAGAACAGCCATTCTTGTCCCGCTGGTGCACCCCCCCCCCTAGATCAGAAAACTTCTCATCTAGAATCCAATCTGGTGCACTTTCTTCATGCCTTGGACCATCCCACTGGGAAAGAAATCAATAAATGGGCCAAGAAAGTGGCTTTCTCAGTGCAAACAGTTGCCAATGAACTGTGTGCACAGCCTCCCCATCCTCTCACATCTCCAGTCTCCAATGTCAAGGCAAACCTACAAAGGGTTATGTGGCTCCAAAGCATCAACAGATTTCCAAATCCACTGCAGCCCTGCTCAATAGAGAATCACATGGTTCTAGAAAATGAGGCCAACACCAATCAGTCAGAGGCTATGCCCATTGAGCCAAGGGACTGTCTTCAAGAGCTACGCAGCATCATTATTGATATCATGATCAGCTTCACCTTACTTCAGGCTCATTCCCAGAAAGACCCAAAGGAGCCCTCCACTGGCAAGAAAAAAAAGCACAAGCCCAAAGACCCTCCAGCATCCACTGTTGACCACTCTTACCTCACTGTCTCAGAGTTTTCAAATGAACAATGTCACACTGAATTGACTCAACTAGAATGCCGCCACAATTTCCCCCCTTTTTTCTTCTACCTTCTTGATGGAATCCAGGGGATCTTCATTGCTTCAAGAAACAGAAGGATTGCTTGTTTATGTGATTTTCATGAACTCCTCTGTTTAATTCAAAAAATTCAGTCTCTCTCAGATGGAAGAACTTCAGCCAAGGAACCTATATGGGCTCACCTTCAAATCTACATTTGATCCATCATGATCAGTATATCTGAGAACCCTCAAGATACTGGAAAATTGACATTACCCACCCAGCATGATCTAGCCAAGGCTATTCCTCATGACTACATTAACCACATGAAAAAAATTCCTGTTCCAACATGCCGTCACAAAAATTTCCCGTGAGCAGTGAGATTGGATTCCTCAAGGTTGACTTTTGGATTCAGACTGTCTTAAGCCCTAACCCACCACTCAGCACTTTTAGATAAATTGAATATTCAAAATTCCACAGAATGTTTGCCCCATCCACTACTCAACCACCTTGCTGAAGCGTCCATCAAGAACTACTTTGATAGGACCTGTTTCTCCCCTCAAGCAATTTCCCCCCATTCCATCCCACCACACCCCTTGACTTTGACTCCCACTTCCCCTCTTAATATCCACAAATGCCGTCTCTTCCATCCATTTAAAGATCATCATCTTTTGCCCCAAGCATACCAAGTACTCTTCCCTGTGAATTGCTACCATCCAAAACAATATTTTCATGGCCAGGAACAAGACTAAAGCGTATATTTTTTTCCTTGTTATTATCCTTTATGTTGATT